>CM059021.1:20967301-22187706 GCA_030272315.1 Paspalum vaginatum
AATCACCTACGCGATGAGTGACTGCATTCACTCGTGTCCACTCGTTCCTTGCAAATTCTAGGCAGACTCGTCCTACGAACCCAAAGTATAGGTGCTAGGGCCAGGGCGGCTAGGGAATCCAATGCAAGTGTTTTCATTCAACTCATAATGCGGATGCGTAAACATCAAGCGACTAACATTGTATTAGCTAGGGGAAATTGTGGTCCTACCTACCTTCTTCACTAGGGTCAGTAGCTGCGTCCTGGGCGAAGTCGGGCATCGGCTGCTGGTCTTCTTGCTCCTGGTTCTACTCTTCTTCCGACTCCTCCACTATCAGCTGCTCCTGCAGGTGCTCCTCGCTCACGGGATCTATATGCATGACATAGTGCAATATGAGTGCATGGAAGTGTGAATGCAAGCATATGGTGCAGATGAAATGTAATCAACCGTAATCAACAAGTGGAGTTATGCATTTTTGTGTCAAACCTTATTCAATACTAAGAAATCATACAAACCATCACCTAATGTAGGTTAATACATCGCATGTGACAACACAAGAGCTCGCAGCAAGTGGACATACCCTAATTAGGCTTAAGCATACATAATAAGTCTATCACCTCTCACTTAAGCAAATTTTTATTCACCCTTAGTTTTGATTCCTCAAGTTGAGTTTTGGATGTTAATCAGATCCAAATGCACTTAAACAATTTTTGACATGAAGGCTGTTATAATAAAAGGTCACTAGCCAAATTTCAGCCACTAAGGTGTTGTAAATAAATTACTACAATTTCAGAAATTTTCCTTGGCTATTAAAATATGAGATTTGTTATAATTAGCAAAAAGTGATTCTGACCATTCCCATTTTAGCAACAATTATAACAGGGCGTAAACTTCATGTACAAAAATCAGCATTCAAAATATCTGAGATTTGCTAGGACAATCTATTTTCCATATAATTATATTAGCTTATTTAGCTTGCAACAATAAATAGTGGCAATAAAATTCATAAAAATGTTTTCTGGAACCTAAAGTTAACCATATAGCACCATGATTTTTCCTGGAATTTATTTTGCAGTTTAAGGCTACTTTTTCCTATTATCTATTTAAATAAGCATTAAATTGTAAATTCCAAATCACACCTCAAACCTTATATGCAGACTCTCGAAAATTTTTCTACCAGCTAAATATATCACAAAGTGTTCCCATAAAATCCAACACAATTTTTAGAGCAAGTTTCATGTGGTAAGTATTTCCCATGCATTTTTATTGCACAAATCTAACCCTAGGGGTAGATTTGAACATTTGGCTAGCAAGTTCTAGGGCTACAAAAACTCCTCAACAGATCCACCTATCAAATAAGTTCTACCACCAAGATTTCATGATTTTTGGAACCCATATTTCCCACTTTTGCTATTTATTTAGTTCTAGCATGCATGCAACATTCTAGGGCCAAAACTGTCATTCACCACTTCACCATCATACTCATCTGATAGATCTGCTCAATAGGAGTACAATGCAACTGATTCTGTATTCTTAGCATTTTTGTGTGATTTTTAGTGATTTTTCAAAGTCTCAGCTAGAATAAATAGGTTTTAAATCGAAAAGCAACAGATCCGGGACTGATTTGCAATTATACGTAGTTTTTAGGGGCTAGATCATTAGATCTGTAAGACACAAGGAATAGTGCACAGGGGTTAGATCGCGAAATCGCCTTCTTCCTCCCTGCCTTCTTCCTCCTCTCGATAGGGAGGGAGGGGGTACAGCGGCGCGCCGCCGGACCGGCCTTGTGGGGCTCGGCGCCTCACCGCGAAGGGTCACGGAGGCAGAGGGCATGGTGGGGAGCCTCACCCCCATGGTTAGCGGCGACGGGGAGGCCGGCGGAGGGCAGATGATGGGGAGGTTGGGCGGCGAGCTTCCGGCGGCGGATTGTGGGGACGCGGGGTGGAGATGGCGACGAGGACCGGGTCGCGGCGGTGGAGGGGAGGCCAGAGAAGAGCAGCGCGGCATCGGGGAGGTTGGGCGGCAAGCATAGCACCGAGGAAGCGAGCTCGGTCGGAGCTCCAATGGCGGTGCAGTCTGGGGCAGAGAGAAAATGACGGTGGGCGGGTCGGAGGAGGAAGCAAGCTGAGCAGGGAGCGTCCTGGGGCGCCGGCTCGTCCACTTAAGGCAAGGCGTGGCTAGTCGGAGTGCTCACCGGGGTGCTGGCTGTACGCCGGCATCTGCGTGGCGCCCAGGGCGCCGGTGACGCTGCGCTCCGGTTGGGTGAGGCGAAGGTGGACTGGGTGTATAGACCTAGAGCCCCTGACAGGTGGGTTCGGGTGCGGGAGTTTGTGCTGCGTTTTGTGGACTGGGTGCATGGATGCGTGGAACTCCGGGCTCCACGGGCGGATGTCCGACATCCGGACTGTGCGGGAAACCGACAGGTGGGACCCATTGGTCAGTGACTCAGGCGAAAAAGAAAATCTAAAAATGGAAAATCCCTGTTGACTGCTTAGACCTCTTTTTGATTTTCGGATTTTTGAGGGACCTAGAGACCGAATTTATGAAAACTCAAAGTACAAGAAGTGCTCTAAACTTGATGATCTACAGCTTTGTTCTAAACTTTGACACCATGTTATATTCAATTTTGGGCAGAAATTTGAATTCAAAAACTATGACCCCAGTTTGACCAACATTACCGACCAGTTTGAAAATTCTATAAGTCCATTTTAGGGCCACTTTCACATAAAGATTTGTATACCGATGTTGTTCATAATTTCGTGATCTACAACTTTAGTATATAGAGTTTTGCATGATCATGAACTTTGTTTCACAAAAAGTTGAATTTACTAAACAGGTCTGTTTTTCACAGATTTCACACTTTGGCGAAAATAGCCCAAAACAATATGCAAACCCTCATGCATGTCAAAGCACAAAATACAAAAGTTAATCAACATGAATCTTTCTACAAGTTTGTTATATAAAGTTCTATCTAATTCACTACAGACCTAAATGTACAAACGTAAGTTTAACAGCTTATTACTGAAAACCGAGTTCAAAATGCCCAACTTCAATCAAATTGGCACATGGGGTTCAAATGCATGCCATTATATGATGAAATGCTGCATGTATGATCAAATCAAGTGATGCCAATGAAATGCACGGCTAGGGGCATCACAACCCACCCCCTTAAATAAATCTCATCCCGAGATTTTTGATGTGATGTCGGTGGTTAAGTCGATTAGAGATAGTGCTTTGTGTATGAATTAAGTTTAAATCACAAATTTAAACTGCTGCAATGTACCGATTTGAAGTGGATGGAAGAAAACCAGGATATTTAGTGCGTAGATATTCCTCTTGTTCCCCTAGTTGCTTCTTCTTTGGAGTGATTACTCCACTGTACTTTATAGAAGTTAATCATTTTGCGGCGTGTTGATCTTTGCTTTTGGTCTAGGATTTTAATGGGATGTTCTTCATATGTGAGGTCCGGTTCAATCTGAATTTGAGACGTATCGACAACTTCCTCTGGCACTCTCAAGCAGTTCTTAAGTTGTGAGACATGAAACACGTCATGAACCGCAGCAAGGTGTGGTGGCAATTCCAACCGCTATGCAACCGGCCCACATTGCTCGGTGATCAGGAAAGGACCAATGTACCTTGGTTCTAACTTCCCCTACACTCTAACCCGATGCACACCCTTCATTGGTGATACCCACAAGGTACACGTGATCGCCCTTCTCAAAGACCAGTGGTCTTCTCCTCCTATCAGACCAGAGTATCTTTTCTGTCGGGATTGTGCTCTTTTTAAATTGTTGTGTATGAATTTTACTTGCTCTTCCAATTTTGTCACCAAGTTAGGAGCCAAATGTAACCCGTTCACCTGGTTCAGACCAATTGAGTGGTGTTCTGCACCGCCTACCATAAAGAGCCTCGAAAGGAGCCATTTCTACGCTCTTTTGGTAGCTGTTGTTGTAAGCAAACTTTGCCAAGGGAAGACATTCGTCCCACTTGGAAGAGTAGGTTAATGCACAAGCCCTTAACATGTCTTCTAGGATCTGATTTACCCTTTCTACTTGACCAGTTTGCAAATGCTCCCAGAAGCAGGACACGAACAGTGAGCCTCGATCGGAAGTGATAGTCTTTGGCACCCCATGTAGGGAAGACAATTCGGGAAATGTATAGTTCAGCATATGTGGCCGCGGTGTAATGGGTCTTGATGGGTAAGAAGTGTGCTGATTTGTTATATTGATCGATAATCACCCATATGGAATCATAGCCCTTCTGGGTATGAGGCAGACCGCAATGAAATCCATGTGCACATCCTCCCATTTCCACATTTCCATGCCGGAACTTCCAGTGGTTGGAGCATACCGGTAGGCTTCAGGTGGTCAGCTTTCATTTTCGGACACACATCACACTCAGACACATACTTGGCGGTCTCTCGTTTCATACGAGTCCACCAGAATTTTTGTTTCAGATCTTGGTACATTTTATTGCTGCCTAGGTGTATTGTGAACATTGAAGTGTGAGCCTAATCAAGTATTATCCTCCTCAACTCCATGTCCTTAAGTACTACTATGTGATTTTTAAACCACAGGATGCCTTGGTCATCAAGTGTGAAACATGCCTTCTTCTCTTCTCTAATGCCCTCACGAATGTGTGCCATACCCTTGCTTTTGTGCTTCAATGATTTGTGCTTTCATTGTGGGTTCATTGATGAGATTATAGAGTTCAGCTTGCTGCTTTGGGGGTATTTCAATGTCATTCATCTCACAGCAGATCACTCTTGCTGTTTGACAGGCTTTGATCATGTTGCAATGAGCTTTATGGCTCAATGCATCACCTACCACATTGGCCTCGCCTGGATGGTAGTGGATCTCCAAATCATAATCTTTTATCAACTCTAACCATCGCCTCTACCTCATGTTAATTTCGGGTTGTGTGAAGATGTATTTGAGACTCTTATGATCAGTGTAGATGTGGCATGTGTTGCCTAGCAGATAGTGTCTCCATATCTTCAGCGCGTGTACAACTGCTGCTAGTTCAAGATCATGTGTTAGGTAGTTCACTTCATGTTTTCTCAGTTGGCGGGAGGCGTAAGCAATTACTCTCCCTTCTTGCATTAGGACACAGCCAAGCCCATTGCCAGAGGCATCACAATACACATCAAACGGCTTAGTGATGTCCTGTTGAGCTAGCACTGGTGTAGAGGTTAACAATTTCTTCAGTGTTTGAAAAGCTTCCTCATTTTTCTTAGTCAACGATGTCATGGGCTTCGCATTCTTGGAGAAGTCCTTGATAAAGCGGCGGTAGTAGCCCACTAAACCAAGAAAACTCCAGATCTCAGTCACAGTTTCGGGTTGCCTCCAATTCAGAACATCTTCTACTTTGCTAGGGTCAACTGCGACTCCCTTTTCAGACAGAATGTGACCTAAGAAACCCACTTCTTTCAGCCAAAATGCACACTTGCTAAACTTGGCATAGAGCTTGTGTTCTCTAAGCCGGGTGAGTACAATCCTTTGGTGCTCTTCGTGTTCTTCTTCATTTTTCGAGTATACCAGTGTATCATCAATAAACACCACTACAAATTTGTCAATTTCATTCATGAACACCGAATTCATCATATACATGAAGAAAGCTGGTGCATTGGTTACCCAAAAGACATAACCAAATACTCATATAAGCCGTATCTGGTGGAGAATGTTGTCTTTGGTATATCTTCTTCTCTGATCTTTATCAAATAGTAGCCAGACCTTAGGTAAATCTTAGAGAAGACCTTTGCCCTAGCTAATTGATCAAACAAAATGTCAATGTGTGGCAACGGGTACTTGTTTTTTACGGTCACTACATTTAGTGGCCGATAATCAACACACAGCCTTTTACCACCATGATCCTTCTTCTCAACAAAGAGAGCTGGACAACCCCATGGTGACTGAGCTAGGCCGAATGAACCCTTTATCTAACTGTTCTTGTAGCTATGTTTTTAGTTCTTTCAAGTCATCAGGCTGGCATTCTGTATGGCCTTTTCGACATAGGTGTAGTGCCTGGAACAAGCTCAATGGCAAACTCCACGTCTCAGTCTGGTGGAAGACCAGGAAGCTCCTCCGGAAACACATCCGGGAATTCAAACACTACCGGTATCTTCTTAATCTCTTGTAGCTCAGTTGCATTTACTGTGTGTGACATGTGTTTCTGATTTGGCATATGTACCCGTAAAATCTTACGACTGATACTAGACCTTAACTGCACTATCCTGTTGCCAATATCCAGGACCGCATTGTTTTCTGTCATCCAATTCATACCTAAGATGATATCAATCCCTTGGTGTGGCAGCACCACAGGGTTGATAATAAATTCCTCCTCTCCTATGCTCAAACGTAATCTCATCACTATCAGATTTGTATTGATGGGGTTCCTCGGTGCAGTGATATGGTACCTCTCTTTTATGCAGGAAGTTTTTATCCCATGATTAGATGCATATGATTGACTAATAAAGGTGTGAGTGGCTCCCGAATCAAATAACACGATGGTCGGGTGACCGTTGCCATGAATGTACTAGCGAGTACCGGCTCTCTAGGGGGATCTGCTCCATGTGGACATAGTGCACACGAGCTAGTCTTAGGTGTGGGTCCCTTTTGCTTGCCTTGCTGATTGCCACCCGCAGGAGTAGGACCTTGGATCTTGGGAGGTGCCATGCAGTCCCTGATGAAGTGCCCAACCTTGCCGCAGTTGAAGCAAGGAGCATCGGGCCTTGGAATAGTAGGAATGCGTGGTGCAGGTAGCTGTGTGGGTGCTCTGTAAGCGGGGTACTACTGCTGCTGAGGTGCTCTGTGGATCCAACCCAGCTGATTGGGCTAGATCACAAAGCAGGGCTGCTGGTTATACTGCTGCTGTCAGGGCATGTAAGGTGTCTTCTGCCTCTGACAAGAACCTGGCAGCTACAGTGTTGGCCAACCTCTTGCACTTCTGGTCCTCATTGGCAACACGGAGGCGGTTCTCCATGTTAAGCGCGGTGTCCACCAACTCAGTAAAGCTCTGGTAGCGTCGCCCCAGATGTGTCTGGAGAGTGGGGTCAAAGCCATCCAAGAGCCTCTCTGCACGCTCAGGATCAGTAGCAACATCCCAAGGGGCATACTGGGAAAGGTGGATGAAAGACTGCACATATTGCATCACAGTCTTGTTGCCTTGTTTGAGATCCCAGAACTAGCGCTTCTGCTCCATCAAACTCGCTAGGATGTAGTGCGCCTGGAAAGCCTGACAAAACTTCTCCCAAGTAGGCTCATGGCCCTCTGGCTGCATGGCGAGGAAAGTGGCATGCCATGCACCCACGGATCCTTGGAGAAGCTGAGCTGCAAACCTGAGCCTTCTCTTGCTCGATTAGCCTGGGTAGGAGTGTGAACTTGGACTGAATGGTGCGGAGCCAATCATCTGCAGCGAGTGGCTCAGGGCAAGTGGTGAACACGGGAGGTCACAGCCCCTCGAAGTTCTAGGTAGGATATACAGCGAGGTTGATGCTCCCCGGGGTGGGTGCTGACCATGGCCCTGACGCTCTACTGCTACCAAGCGGATTAGCTCGGCTTGCTGCACAACCAGAGTAAGCAAATCCGGTGGGGGTGGAGCATCGTGTGGCTGCTGCCCCGATGACTGACCTTGGCGAGTGTTAACCATATACAAGAATGAGGCCAAAGAGTGTTTAGTCCACAAATCTTTAGTGTAATGGATGCGGTGATAAATGATCATAGCACCAGAGATACGTTATAAATACATGAAAACATGTAATACAACTGGAATCACTTAATCACACATAAAGCATGCCTTCAACTCGCAATAGGGAACAATCGCATGTCGTAGTCAAAAGTAGATGTGCAGTTTTGATGTGCAGGACAGGGTCTCTGAATTTTAACGATTCGAGTGCCTAAACTGTTGATTTGGATAAAATTCAAAATAAAAAAGTTGCTCAAAACTTGATTTCTTACATCTTCCTTATATACCATTTTGAATGATCAGATTTGGACTATGAAGAAAAGTTTGGATTACCAACTGCTCTCAGGTTTTCAGCCCAAATCTGGGACAGTAACGGTTTAAAGAAAACTGAATTGCTCATATTCTGTGCATTTTCACACCATGACACCCTTAGAAAAGTTTTTCCTTATCTTGCGCTGTATAACTTTGTTATATAAAGCTTTGATCAATTATTTTTGTATCTTGGTTGAATTTCATCGTTTAGCAATGCATGTCAATTCCGTCCAGATTTCTGAATTTGAAAGTTTTCGGTCATAACCCTCAGACAAAACACTTCCAAGAGAAATTCTATATACTAAAGTTTTCCTACACCTTGCATACTACAGATTTGGTATGTATGCCCCAGGCTAAATCCATCTCTAACTCGGGGAAATAGGCGCTCCTTCTTCAGGTGCTGCTCCAGTTCAGAATTCAGGTTCGAAGTATCCTGACCATAACATTGAAACAGAGTACATTCAGAAGAAACTCCTAGTAACAAAGTTGTGCAACTAGAAATTCCCTACAACATTGTTATACAATGTTTAACCCAGATCCTTCTAGATCTCATGTTATATTCTGTTTTTGCTGCAGCTGTACAGAATTTCAGGTTGCAAATTGGACCCAAATTTGAAGTGCAATTTCAACTCATTGCCCATGTCATTCATTCAGATTGTCCCTGAAACTGAGGTACACTAAACATGCATATTAGAAGGTTCTAAATACAACTGAGAGTCTTCCCATTACATTAACCCACCATTAGCCTTAACTAGATTAAGCGGTGTACAAGAATGAGCTCTCTAGATCTCACCAATGTTTAGTACATCCTATGAATAAAGCGCGGAGCGGAACTTACAAAACATCGCTCTCAAACATGCTACATGCACAAAAGACCATCATCTACCCACTCCTCAACTCTACTCATCACAGTCGGGGTCACGTGGTGGTGCATCCTTCAACTGTGTGGTCACATTGAGCACAATGGGGTCATCATGCCCAAGTGGTGGGTGTAACTGCTCCAACTCATCTAGTCGAGCTTGCAGCTGACCAATGAGCCCATCCCTCTGTTGCAGTATATTCTGTAGGCGTACTGCGTGTGCAATGCAGCCTGCTTGGTCCACCATGTAAGTCGAGTACCTCATGATGAGCCTCAAATAACTAGTTTTGGACGTCACCCAACTGCTGCTGCGCCTACTCGAGCTGCTCTCGTAACTGCACACTCTCCTTCGCGATGATGGGCCTCATGGTCCTCCATGTCACGGTATACCAAAAACAACTTCTGACCAAGAGACATGGCTGCCCCTATGTCCCTGGTCCCGTCCTGCTCCAGTAGGGCTGTCACCCGCTGGTCCCAATCGTCATCCAGAGCATTGGTGGGCAGATAGTGTAGCACCGTGTTCTCTGCGATAACAAGGTTGCTCAAGTCAGCGATGGCCTTCAAAGCCACCCTGTCAAGAGCCTCCTCCATGTCCTCTGCTACAACGGTGTACTGATCCCCATGCGTGTGGGGACTCCAGTGGAAGCAAAAGTCTAGCCTCACACCTACCCACCTCATACCCCGTCTGTACAGAATATCGTGGGCAAGACTCATGGCGCATCTGTCGCAATGCCAGGCATAGGATTGTCATGAGCGGGTTAGTGTCCTGACAGCTCATATGATGCCACCCATTCTCCTGAACTGTGGGCACGTGAACATGTTCCGGGATAGGCGCCTGCTCCTAACCGCGCACGTTCGGATTGTTCGCAGCCATCCGTTTTTAATAAGAGACTTTTAATTAGCTGAGTTGTATCAATATATATGTATTCATCATGAGTGAACTTGTGAGACGTGCAAGAAATAGTATTTAAAGCTTCGTATTTTATTTCACTTGACTTTAATGATACCTCAGAATGAATAAGAAATCAGAAAAGCATGATGCATGATTCGTCCTATTCGATCTTGCATTGCACATCCTAAGTATTATATATATATAGCGGTATTTCGGTGAAATATATGCACGGCACTCCCTAATGCAACTCATCGTTCTCTATTCAGTTCTTAACTTCGCACGTGGTTAGTGTACCTATAGAAAAATGCATGCTCACATCATTACCACTCTAAACCGAGAAGTGGCATCCACGCTATTTGCGCTGCTTGGACAATGCATCTGTAGGGTCCTCTACTAGACCGGGCTGGTACCCACGCAAGCAAATTGAATCTTGCTGCGTCACAACAAAAGAATGGTGACAAACACCCAAATGGTGACCATCCCCCATAAATTTCTATCCTACCAGCATGAATGCAGGGTTCACAACAGTCCGCAAATCTTAATAGCGTTCCACCAGTACTGGGGATAGCTATGGCCGAAAGGTTGCTTCCCAAAGCGCCGAATATGCATATAAGTTCTATCTAGGTCAGAATGTTAGCGATGTCACCTGGTAATACACTAACATCATTAATATGGGTAAGTACTTGAAAAAGGTTTTTGAAAATAGGTTTTGTAAATCAAATCTGAAAGATATGACTATTGTCTGTGTATGATCGGCTCTGATACCAGCTGTGGTGGAACCACCGATTTAATCTGGGCTAAGCACACCTTCCACCTTTGGCTTGAGGTGTGATTAGACCAAACTAAACCCGGTCATCCGTCGAGAGTCAAAAACCTCACGATATTACCTTAACCCAGAGGAACTGACATCATACACATCCAGCCCTCGATGGAGCCACAATAGTTACATCATCACTGGCAGTTGAAACATAGCATAAGTAGACTTAGTTTACAAACTAGTTCAAAATAAAATACAAGTTCCTGGATAGAGCCGTCACATGGCAAGCTTAAAAGTATCTCGC
The DNA here is from genome assembly GCA_030272315.1 of Paspalum vaginatum. Taxonomy (NCBI): domain Eukaryota; kingdom Viridiplantae; phylum Streptophyta; class Magnoliopsida; order Poales; family Poaceae; genus Paspalum; species Paspalum vaginatum. The sequence continues at coordinate 20,978,088 of CM059021.1, forward strand.
AGCGAAAATTTAAAGTTCGGAAATCTTGATAACATCCAAAAGACTTGCATTAAAAGAAAGAACATCGAGCCCACCGATGTTACTCCTGTGCCACACATGAGTACTCTCAACATGCACTGCCTCCAACGCAGGTGCACACGAGAAACTCCGTACCTGCGCTCAAAATGTGGGGGCAAACACTGAGTACTAATTACTCAGTAGGACTTAATGCTATGGCTTACGGCTGATGCAAAGCTTACTTATTATCAAGTGAATCCTTAGCCATTGATTTTAAGCAGTAATATAATCAACATAAAGTAACCAGTTTTCATCATTTGCATATAATCATCAACATAATAATAATTGCAGGAATGTAAGCAGTACAGTACAAGCACGTGATAATAGAATTCATGAGTAATAGATACAATGTATTCAAGTGGTTGCTACATTGCCCGACAGTGACATTGGCATTCCCACACCTGGTGGGCATCAGCGATTCGAATCGATTTTAATTCCCGAGAATAACTATCATGCCAAGGGTATATGCTTACTGGCCACCGCGTTTCAACAAAGAGTACCCATATCCACCTGTCCTATCCCAAGATTCAAAGCAATCCCCACCTAACCTCTGGGTTATGTCCTCTCAGGAGTGATACCATAGCGCCCTGGGTCTGCCCTCCCTCGAGTACAAGCGCCCCCGGGCCCATCGGCCTCCTGCAAGTGGATGAGCGGCACCTCAAAAACTTCGGAAGAGCCTAGGTATAACTTTCACCGGTCCTATGACCCAGTTAAGCACTCTAGCAATGTTATGCCGATCAGTAGACGAACAGCGAACGAGCCTTATACGACTCGGGTGGAGTCCATAGTGCGACATCATGAAAAGAAAATTCTGAAATAAAATCTCCGCCCGGTCTTCATTTAATCATGAGCATAAGTAACAATTGCCATAATAGCAATATCTTTGAAATTTTGAAATCACCTACGCGACGAGTGACTCCATTCACCCGTGTCTACTCGTACCTAGCAAATTCTAGGCAGACTCATCCTACTGAAACCTAAGCGTAGGTGCTAGGACCAAGGCGGCCAAGAAATCTAATGCAAGTGTTTTCATTATACTCCTAATGCGGATGCATAAACATCAAGAGACTAACATTGTGTTAGCTAGGGGAAATTATGGTCCTGCCTACCTTCTTCACTAGGGTCAGTAGCTGCCTCCTGAGTGAAGTCGGGCACCGGCTGCTAGACTTCTTGCTCCTGGTTCTGCTCTTCTTCCGGCTCCTCCACTATCGTCTGCTCCTGCAGGTGCTCCTCACTTGCAGGATCTATATGCCTGACATAGTGCAATATGAGTGCATGGAAGTGCAAATGCATCCATATGGTGCAGATGAAATGTAATCAACCGTAATCAACAAGTGGAGTTATGTATTTTTGTGTCAAACCTTATTCAATACTAAGAAATCATACAAACCATCACCTAATGTAGATTAATACATCGCATGTGACAACACAATAGCTCACAGCAAGTGGACATACCCTAATTAGGCGATACTTAAGCATACATGATTAGTCTGTCACCTCTCACTTAAGCAAATTTGTATTCACCCTTAGTGTTAATTCCTCAAGTTGAGTTTTGGATGTTAATCAGTTCCAATGCACTTAAACAATTTTTGACATGAACCTGTTATAATAAAAGGTCACTAGCCAAATTTCAGCCACTATGGTGTTGTAAATAAATTACTAGAATTTCAGCAATTTTCCTTAGCTATTAAATTCTCAGATTTGTTATTAGCATTTAGTGTTGTCTAACCTTCCCATTTTAACATAAAGCATAACAGGGCATAGACTTCATGTACAAAAATCAGGATTCAAAATATCTGAGATTTGATAGCACATCTATTTTCTATATAATTATTTTAGCTTATTTAGCTTGCAATAGCAAACAGTGGCAATAAAATTTATAAAATTGTGTTTTGGAACCTAAAGTTAACCATATAGCACCATGATTTTTCTTGGAATTTATTTTGCAGTTTAAGGCCACTTTTTCCTATTATCTATTTAAATAAGCATTAACTTGTAAATTCCAAATCACACCTCAAACCTTACTTGTAGACTCTCAAACTTTTTCTACCATCCCATCAAATCCAACACAATTTTTAGAGCAAGTTTCATGTGGTAAGTATTTCCCATGCATTTTTATTGCACAAATATAACCCTAGGAGTAGATTTGGCATTTGGCGGTAGGTGCCAGGGCTAAAAAAATTCCTCAATAGATCCACATATCACATAAGTTCTACGAGCAAGATTTCATGATTTTTGGAACCCATATATCCCACTTTTGCTATTTATTTAGTTCTAGCATGAATGCAACATTCTAGTGGCAAAACTGTCATTCACCACTTCACCATCATACTCATCTGATAGATCTGCTCAATAGGACTATAATGCAACTGATTATATATTTTTTGCATTTTTGTGTGATTTTTAGTGATTTTTCAAAGTCTCAGTTAGAATAAATAGGTTTTAAATCGAAAAGCAACCAATCCGGGACTGATTTGCAATTATACGTAGTTTTCAGGAGCTAGATCGTTAGATTTGTAAGACACAAGGAATAGTGAATGGGGTTAATTCGTGAAAATGAAGAAAGGTAGGGGTTAGATCGCGAAATCGCCTTCTTCGTCCTCTCGATAGGGAGGGAGGGGGCGCAGCGGCACGCGGCCGGACCGCCCTGTGGGGCTCGGCGCCTCGCCGTGGAGGGTTGGAGAGGGAGAGGGCATGGTGGGGAGCCCTTACCCCACATGGTTAGCGGTGACGAGGAGGCCGGCGGAGGGCTCACGATGGGGAGGTGGGGCGGCGAGCTTCCGGTGGCGGATTGTGGGGACGCGGGGCGGAGATGGCGACGAGGACCGGGTCGCTGCGGTTGAGGGGAGGCCAGAGAAGAGTGGCGCGGCGTTGGGGTTGTCGGGCAGCGAGCGTAGTAGCAAGGATGCAAGCTCAGTCAAACCTCCAATGGCGGTGCGGTCTGGGGCAGAGAGAAAATGGGGGAGGGTGGCTCGGAGGAGGAAGCAAGCGAGCAGGGAGCGTCCCGAGGCGCCGACTCATCCACTTAAGGCGAGGCGCAGCCGGTCGGAGCACCCACCGTGGCGCTGGCAGTATGCCAGCGTCCGCGTGGCTCCCGGGTGCCGGTGACACCGCGCTCCGGTTGGGCGAGGCGATGGTGGACCGGGTGTATAGACTAGGAGCCCGTGACAGGTGGGTCCGGGTGGGTGAGTTTGTGCTGCGTTTTGTGGACCGGGTGCACAGATGAGCGGAATTGCGGGCCCCATGGGACGGATGTCGACATCCGGACTGGGCGAGAACCCGACAGGTGGGACCCACTGGTCAGCGACTCAGGTGAAAAAGAAAATCAGAAAAGAAAATCCAAAGATGGAAAATCCCTGTTGACTGCTTAGACCTCTTTTTGAATTTTGGATTTTTGAGGGACCTAGAGACCGAATTAACGAAAACTCAAAATGCAAGAAGTGCTCTAAACTTGATGATCTACAGCTTTTGTTATAAACTTTGACACCATGTTATATTCAAATTTGAGGAGAAATTTGAATTCAAAAACTGTGACCCCAGTTTGACCAACATTACTTACCAGTTTGAAAATTCAATAAGTCCATTTTAGGGCCACTTTCACCTAAAGATTTATAAACCAATGTTGTTCATAATTTCATGATCTAGAACATTCCTATATAGAGTTTTGCATGATCATGAATTTTGTTTCACAAAAAGTTGAATTTACTAATCGGTCAGTTTTTCACAGATTTCCCACTTTGGCGAAAATAGCCCAAAACAATATGCAAACCCTCATGCATGTCGAAGCACAAAATACCAAAGTTAATCAACTTAAATTTAACTACAAGTTTGTTATATAAAGTTCCATCTAATTCACTACAGATTTAAATCTACAACCATAAGTTTAACAGCATATTACTGAAAACTGAGTTCAAAGTGCCCAACTTCAATCAAATTTGCACATGGGGTTCAAATGCATGCCATTATATGATGAAATGATGCATGCATGATAAAATTAAGTAAGTGATGCCCATGAAATGCACTTGAGATGCCAGGGGCATCACAGTCTTGAGGTTAAGAAATGAGAGTCATAAGGCCACGAGGTCTATCCGCAGTGACAATGGCGGAGAATTTCGTAACTCTCACTTTGAAACCTTCTGTCGTGACCTAGGTCTTGATCACCAATTCTCATCTCCTTATACCCCACCTCAGAACGATGTCGTGGAACGAAATAACCGCACACTTGTTGAGATGGCGCGGAGGATGCTCGATGAGCATAGGACTCCACGATGCTTTTGGGCTGAGGCCATGAATACGGCCTGTTACATTGCCAACCACATCTTCCTATGAGCTTTCTTAGGGAAGACTTCGTACGAGCTACGGTTTGGTAGGTAGCTCAGCGTCAAGCACCAGCATGCATTTGGTTGCAGATGCTTTGTGCTCAAAAAGGGGGTGCATTTGGACAAATTTGAATCTCGCTGCTTGGATGGTATTTTCCTTGGGTATGCCTCTAGCTCTAGAGCATATAGAGTGTGGATCCTTGATACCAAAAAAGTGGTAGAGACCTGTGAGGTTTCCTATGATGAATCTATGCCTTGCACAACCCCTGCATTTGAGCTTTCAAGTAATGATGGAGAAGGAACTCCCATCTTTGAAGATGAGGAAGTTCAAGTAGATGCTGGTGATGCTGGAGCCACTGCACCGGCTGCAGCTCCTGTCCCCTCTGCTATGAGCTCTGATGATGAAGGAGGACCCTTGCCGACGGCTTCCTCCTCGCTCCCCTGACTGCAAGCTCGAGTAGAGGCTGGCCCCGCTAAGGACACAGGGGAGGTGACCTCCGAAATTGATCCATCTCAGCAGGTCCAGCGGGATCACCCTCCACATGGGATCATTAGTGATTTGCATGCGAGGACCTTGAGGTCCCAAACAGTTTCTATCGCTTTCTTTGCTCATGCTGCATATGTTGCCTCCTTTGAGCCCAAGGATGTTGGACATGCTCTTTCTGACGGTAATTGGGTTAATGCCATGCATGAGGAGTTAGAAAACTTTGAGAGGAATGAGGTTTGGGTTTTGGTAGAGCCACCGCCACAATGCAATCCTATTGGTACAAAGTGGGTTTTCAAAAATAAGGAAGGTAAGGATGGCATTGTTGTGTGGAACAAGGCTAGACTTGTGGCTAAGGGTTTTTGTCAAAAAGAGGGGATAGACTATGAGGAAACGCTTACTCCAGTTGCGCGCTTGGAAGCTATACGTATTCTCTTAGCCTTTGTAGCTTCCATGGGTTTCAAGCTTTTTCAAATGGATGTGAAGTCTTTTTTTTAATGGCTTTATTCAAGAAGAAGTTTATGTTAAGCAAAGCCCCTAGATTTGAAAATGCTAAATACCCTAACCATGTTTACAAATTGCAAAAAGCCTTGTATGGTTTGAAACAAGCCCCTAGAGCCTAGTATGAGAGATTGAAAACCATTTTACTAAACCAGGGTTTCAAAATGGGTAGTGTGGATAAGACCTTGTTTCTCCTCAAGAATGGTAGTGATCTTCAAATTGTCCAGATATACGTGGATGATATCATCTTTGGTGGCTCGTCTCACTCTCTTGTTACCAAGTTTTCTGAGTAGATATCGAAAGAGTTTGATATGAGCATGATGGGAGATTTGCAATTTTTCCTTAGACTGCAAATCAAGCAAGGGCTTTGAAGGAATCTTCATCCATCAAGCCAAGTACATGAAGGACATTCTGATGAAGTTTGATATGGGATAATCCAAGCCCATGGTGACTGCCATGTCAATACAAACGGCGCTTGATGCAGATGAAGAAGGGGAGGTGGTGGACCAAAGAGAGTACCGAGGGATGATCGGCTCAGTTTTGTACTTGATGACAACCAGACTGGACATTCAGTTTGCGGTTTGCCACGATGCGCGATTTCAGGCCTCACCGAGGATATCACACCGTCAAGCGGTGAAGCGCATCTTCAGGTACCTGAAATACACTCCTAAGCTTGATCTTTGGTTCTCTTCAGCTTCAACGCTCTCTGTTAGAGGATATTCAGATGCTAACTTTGTAGGTTCTCGGCTAGAGCACAAGTCTACTTCCGGCACCTACCAGTTTCTCGGTTCTTCTCTTATCTCTTGGTCCTCACTTAAGTAATCTAGCGAAGCCACTTCCACCACAGAAGCCGAATACGTTGTTGCTGCCAGTTGCTACTCCCAGCTGCTTTGGATGAGAGCTACATTGAGTGACTTTGGCCTAAGCTTTAGGAAGATCCCTCTCCTAGTAGACTCTACTTCTGCAATTTCTATAGCTAGGGACCCCGTCTTGCACTCCAGAACCAAACACATAGATGTGAGGTTACACTTTCTGAGAGATCGCTATGAGAAGGGAGATATAGACTTGATCCATGTGGAGACCGAAAATCAGTTGGCCGATATCTTCACCAAGACCTTAGAGCTTAGCGCGTTTGCTCGCTTGCATCGAGAGCTTGGTGTTTGTTAACCCTTTTAGGTTGGGGTAACTTTGTTTAGTTTAGGGTTTTGATTTGCCTTTTCTTTGCTTCTCTTTGTTTTCCTTGCATTTTGTATCATATCATGCATTGTATTGTATCATATGCATCTTCACTTTCAGTAGCAGTAGAGCTCTTCTAGAATGACTAGTTAGTACCTGCTTGCGCTAGATTGTACAGTTGCTTGCTTGATCATGGTTGGCTAAGCTCCTTGAATCTGTCTAATATCTTTTGTGAGCTAGGTCAATATTATTTCTTAAAAATCAAAAATCATGATCACCACTTGACTTGGCTACCTAGCATATGTAGGAATGTTGAATGCTATGCTATCTTCTCATGCTTGGATATGCTAGTCGTATGCCTTTGTTAAGATTTTGCCTAACCCTAAAATCTGAATTAAATCTATGTATTTTGTGTGTCTTATGAGCTGAAATGAAAAGATCCAGGTGGGTTCGCTTGTCACACTGTTCTAGTTTGAGGTAGCTTGCCTTTGCACCTTGGCATGAACTTGGACTAGGCTGTGTATGACCAAAACCTTGTATTAAGCTTCTGATGGTTTTCTGAAACTAGGCTTGGCATTGGTAATTGGTAAGAAGTGGCAAACACAAGTGAATAACCCCTAGCACATGATCTGATTTGCATGAAGTTACAAACTACTAAATCTGAAATCTGCAAGTCTCTAAAATGCTTATGGTATGTTGTATATGCTTTGGTTGAGAGTAGAACACCCTGTATGTTTTACTAGCATCTTGCTGTTCATGCCTATCTTGCTAGATGCTATTCGTGTTGGTGATGCTTTCTTTTTAACAACCCTGAAAAACATGCTCCTGATCTGTATAAGATGGATTCAGTTGAGCTTGTTTGCATGCTTCCTTGCCCTCACTTGCTTTGTATGCTAGACCTCGTATTTACTAGCTTTTCATCCCTACTGAGCTCTTCATGGTACACTTCTTGCATTTCATGGCATATTTTGAGCGGGAGTTGTTTAGTTTAGGAGGAGTAAGATTCTATGAACCCTTGATGTGTCCATTGTCAACAAGGGGGAGCGATGTTGTCTTATGGGAGAGATTGTTGCTCCCAGGGGGAGTTTGTGGACCAAGGGGGAGAATTCTGGAGAGATCTAGTTAAGGGGAGCTGTGCATTCAGGGAGCTTGAGCTTTTAGCATGCTCTTGCATCGGTGCGTTGAGCCTTTTGCCTCTTTCTGGAGGAGCCGATGCTTTGCCTAAGAATGACTGTGTTGAGTCGGTTTGCTTCTTTCTTGAGGGGTCATGCTTTAGTTTGATCGACTGCATTAAGTAGTTTCCCTTGCCTTAGGGGGTTGATCTTTGGTTTTGTTCTTGTTGCCTCAATTTTCCCTTCTTAGCTTGTGTTTGGTTTTGGGCATCGTGAGCACATTTCTTCTTTTCTTCTTTCTTTTCGGTTTTACGCTTATTTTTCTTGTCTTTGTTCTATTTCAGGTTACAAGTAGAAGGTTTTGACAATGCACTCATCAAGGGGGAGATTGAGAGCCAATGGACCGGCTCCATTGCCTCTGGAGTGATTAGTGATTGTCAAAAGAAGCCAAAGACCCAGAACGACTTGGGCACAAGACCTCTGATGGATAGGAGGCCCTACGATGGACTGGAGGTAGATGGAAGTCCTCCGATGGATAGGAGGCATGCTCGATGTCTGTCGGCCATGGGAGTTCGGTACACTGAGGAGTGGCACGGTGACAGCAGGAGTAAGACCTCTGCAGGATGGCAAGGCGATCCTAATGGACTGGGGATACCAAGTGCCACCACGGTGCTTCAACCCGAGTACATGGCGCGAAGACGGGCCAGGGCGTTGGCGGATTCTCTCAAATCCGCCACCCTACCACCAAGTTACCAGACTCAGCGAATGGGTTCATTCTCGCCGAGATAGAGTGGAGTGGTCCGTTCAAGGCCCAAGAAGGAAACCCTAAAGTTTCCCAGTTTCTGACTTCAAAACCGGGGGTCGATCAGCGGATTTGGAATACTGGCCATGGGGACATCATCTGGGAGTTAGCGTGCATTCAAAGAAGATCAAGACTCCATCGCGGTCGTCCGTCCCCGGGATAGTTGAGTCTTTTTTGTTTTGGCCTCTACGGGCATTTCTGTAATATAGGGGTCTTAGTGTAAAATGCCAGTTAGGCTTGGGCTATATATACCTAAGTGGCTAGCCACATAGATGAGTCTTCCACTTCAAGAAACACTAGGCTTAGCTTTCCAACCAGCCATGTGCTTAGAGTGAAAACTGGGTGCTACACTAGGATTTGGAGTCCCCTAGGGCTAGTACTTTGCATTAGTGGGAGGATGAAGGGTGGTAGGCTGTGAGGAACCTCTTGTAAACTGGTTTCCACTTCTAATTAAGGCAAGGTTCGTCCTGAATTCATGCTCATGTGTGTAGGCATCTCCTTCCCCTTCTCTAGTTGGATTTTGGATGAAACTCAAAGGCTTTTGGTGTTTTGCTTTGCCCACAAGTTAATCCTGTTCTTTTGGCTCTTTTGGACTTGCTGGGACATGGAGATTATGACTTAGATCATCTCAATCCTGCTGGATTCCCACGAGCAAGCTTCCCTTGAGTTTTCCCCTTTCTTGCCAAAGATTGCCATCTCACGAGATATGAAATTCCGGCTGATCCCTTGGTCATTTTGAGTTGTTCTCTTGGAAAAAGCTTTGGAATAGGGTCCAGATAGCCTGTGCAAAATCTTGTGAAGATGGGACAAGATTTGGATGGATTTGGGTGTGAAAGCCCCGTTTCCTGTGACCATACCGGACTATCCGGTAGAGCCAGCGGATTGTCCGTTGGAACCGGACTATCCGATGGCCCCTCACTGAACTGTCCAGCATTAGGAGCCAGGCAGGGTTTGCACTGGACTGTCCAGTAGCCCATGCCGTACTGTGCAATGGAATCGGACTGTCCGGCCCCTGAGATCGGACTATCCGGTTTCTCCAGGGTAGGAGCTGTGTTTCTGCTCTTTGCTTCTTCCGCTGTGATTTTGCTTCGGATTTGCATTCCCCACTGCCAGACCATTCTCTTGGCTTACTGTAAGATAGTGAGTCACACTTCGGTACGGTGAGTGTCGTGTGGCAGACTTGCATGTTCCGTTGCCGTGGTGTCCTTGTTGTTTTTGGCTCACAGTTTTCTCGCTTGGTGTGTATCCTTTCAGTGGATGGCACCTTTGTGCTTCTAGACACATATCTGTTAAGTGGATGGTGTTTTGTTCTTCTCTCAAGCACCCGATTCGGGGGTTATGAGTTTGAGTTTTAAAGTGCTTCTATTCACCCCCCTCTAGTCTCACATCTTGGTCCTACAATAGATGGTCCGAGACTCCCATTTCCTTCTGTCGGGTAGATTAATGGCTCAACTTCGATCACCCGGGCAAGTATCCATTGCTCGTAAGTCTAGTGGTCTGTGAGAGTCGACTCAAAAGCGTGCTGATTGACGGCGGAAGCAGCATCAATGTGATGATCCCCAAGACTTTGTTAGCCCTTGTGATTTCCTTTGACGATCTCCAGGAGTTAGATAGCCCCTTCTTTAGGATCATGCCATGTGGTGGAGAATACCCTCTAGGACATGTCTCCTTTCCAGTCACCTTGGGTGCACCAGAGAATTTCCGCACTAAGACCCTCCATTTCGAGGTGGCAAGTTTTGACTGCGCATACAATGCTATCATTGGGTAGCTGAGGCTTCGAAGTTCATGGCCATCCCACACTACTCATACTTGGTCCTCAAGATGCCTACCTCGCACAGTGTCGTCTTTGTAAGGGCAGACTTCAAGGGCACAGCGGACTGTGCTCGGGAAGCACTCCAGACCACCCTCGCTACAAGCACCTTAGCAGTTCAACAACAGCTCGTGACGAACGCGACCCAACTTCCAAAAGGCGACCTACCGATCCTGACTTAAGAGTCGATCCCCAGCTCGGCCATACAGGCTACCATTGCGACCAAGGAAATCAACCTCGACCTCCTTGATGCGTCCAAGACCGTCACCATCAGCGCCAACCTCTCTCCCAAATAGAAAGACACGCTCATCTAGTTCTTGAAGGACAACTGGGATATGTTCGCAAGGAAGCCTGCCAACATGCCTGGGGTCCCAAGAGAGCTGGCGGAGCACAAGCTCAAGGTCTACCCCAATGCGAGGCCGGTCAAACAGGGGCTGCGCCGATTCACTCCCGACAAAGAGAGAGCCAATCCACGTGGAACTGGCCTAGCTCCTAGCTGCTGGGTTTATTAGAGAAGTCATGCATCCTGAGTGGCTTGCAAATCCTATACTCGTACTTAAAAAGAATAAAGTATACTAGCTCATGTGTATTGGTTATACCGATCTCAACAAACACTGCCCAAAAGATCCTTTTGGGCTGCCTAGGATAGAACAGGTCATAGACTCCATAGCAGGGTGTTGCTTGCTCTGTTTTCTAGACTGTTACTTGGGCTACCACTAGATCAGCCTGGCAGAAGAAGACTAGGAGAAGATGGTGTTCATCACGCCATTTGGGGCGTTCCGTTACACCTCTATGTCCTTTGGGGTAAAAAACAGTGGGGCAACATATTAGCGCGCCATCTAGATGTGCCTATCAGAACATTAGGGCAAGCATGTGGAAGCCTATGTTGATGATGTCGTGATCAATACGAAGAACCTGATGATTTCATTGACGACTTACAACAAGTCTTCAATAGCCTGAGGAGATTCCGCTGGAAGCTTAACCCGGCCAAATGTGTATTCGTGGTCCTAGCTAGGTGGTTACTCGGCTTCGTCGTTAGCAAAAGGGGGATCGAGGCTAATCCTGAGAAGATCGATGCCATCCTCTAGATGGAGCCTCCTAAATCACTAAAGAAGGTCCAGAAGCTAATTGGGTGCATGGCAGCCCTGAGCCAATTCATCTTGCGGCTAGGCGAAAGGGGAATGTCATTCTTTAAGTTGCTCAAGAAGGTGGACAGATTTCAATGGACACCTGAAGCACAAGAAATGCTGGATGCTCTCAAAACATTCCTGATGAGCCCCCATTGCTCAAGTCTCCAAACTAAGCCACAACAGATCATCCAACTGAAGACATGCTTCTTTACCTCTCCTCCACAACTCATTGAGAGTCTAGAGGTGGGACACACACAGCCGATTCAACATCCGGTCTACTTCATCAGTGAAGTTCTCAGCCCACCAAGGTAAGGTATCCTCATGTATAGAAGTTACTTTATGCGGTCTTTATAACTGCTCGCAAGCTGCGTCACTACTTTGAAGAACATAAAGTTGTGGTGGACATCGAGTTCCCGATCGGTGACATACTCCGCAACAGGGAAGCCACAGGGAGGATAACCAAGTGGGTATGCGAACTGGGTGCACATAATATTGACTTCCACCTGCATACTGCGATCAAGACGCAAGCTCTGGTGGACTTCGTGTCGCAATGGAGAGAGAACCAGGTTCTAGAAAATCCAGAACCCATGGAATTTTGGAAAATGTACTTCGACGGATCCCTAAAGCTAGAAGGGGCTGGGGCTAGAGTCCTCTTTACATCTCTAAAAGGTGAAGACCTCAAATATGTGCTGCAGATTCTCTTCCCATTATCCAACAATGCTGCTGAATACGAAGCTTTGTTACACGGGCTGCGTATAGAAATTTCACTCGAGATCAAGTGCTTGATCACCTATGGGGATCCATTGGTTGGGACTGTCCAGTAGCCCATGCCGTACTGTGCAATGGAATCGGACTGTCCGGCCCCTGAGATCGGACTATCCGGTTTCTCCAGGGTAGGAGCTGTGTTTCTGCTCTTTGCTTCTTCCGCTGTGATTTTGCTTCGGATTTGCATTCCCCACTGCCAGACCATTCTCTTGGCTTACTGTAAGATAGTGAGTCACACTTCGGTACGGTGAGTGTCGTGTGGCAGACTTGCATGTTCCGTTGCCGTGGTGTCCTTGTTGTTTTTGGCTCACAGTTTTCTCGCTTGGTGTGTATCCTTTCAGTGGATGGCACCTTTGTGCTTCTAGACACATATCTGTTAAGTGGATGGTGTTTTGTTCTTCTCTCAAGCACCCGATTCGGGGGTTATGAGTTTGAGTTTTAAAGTGCTTCTATTCACCCCCCTCTAGTCTCACATCTTGGTCCTACAATAGATGGTCCGAGACTCCCATTTCCTTCTGTCGGGTAGATTAATGGCTCAACTTCGATCACCCGGGCAAGTATCCATTGCTCGTAAGTCTAGTGGTCTGTGAGAGTCGACTCAAAAGCGTGCTGATTGACGGCGGAAGCAGCATCAATGTGATGATCCCCAAGACTTTGTTAGCCCTTGTGATTTCCTTTGACGATCTCCAGGAGTTAGATAGCCCCTTCTTTAGGATCATGCCATGTGGTGGAGAATACCCTCTAGGACATGTCTCCTTTCCAGTCACCTTGGGTGCACCAGAGAATTTCCGCACTAAGACCCTCCATTTCGAGGTGGCAAGTTTTGACTGCGCATACAATGCTATCATTGGGTAGCTGAGGCTTCGAAGTTCATGGCCATCCCACACTACTCATACTTGGTCCTCAAGATGCCTACCTCGCACAGTGTCGTCTTTGTAAGGGCAGACTTCAAGGGCACAGCGGACTGTGCTCGGGAAGCACTCCAGACCACCCTCGCTACAAGCACCTTAGCAGTTCAACAACAGCTCGTGACGAACGCGACCCAACTTCCAAAAGGCGACCTACCGATCCTGACTTAAGAGTCGATCCCCAGCTCGGCCATACAGGCTACCATTGCGACCAAGGAAATCAACCTCGACCTCCTTGATGCGTCCAAGACCGTCACCATCAGCGCCAACCTCTCTCCCAAATAGAAAGACACGCTCATCTAGTTCTTGAAGGACAACTGGGATATGTTCGCAAGGAAGCCTGCCAACATGCCTGGGGTCCCAAGAGAGCTGGCGGAGCACAAGCTCAAGGTCTACCCCAATGCGAGGCCGGTCAAACAGGGGCTGCGCCGATTCACTCCCGACAAAGAGAGAGCCAATCCACGTGGAACTGGCCTAGCTCCTAGCTGCTGGGTTTATTAGAGAAGTCATGCATCCTGAGTGGCTTGCAAATCCTATACTCGTACTTAAAAAGAATAAAGTATACTAGCTCATGTGTATTGGTTATACCGATCTCAACAAACACTGCCCAAAAGATCCTTTTGGGCTGCCTAGGATAGAACAGGTCATAGACTCCATAGCAGGGTGTTGCTTGCTCTGTTTTCTAGACTGTTACTTGGGCTACCACTAGATCAGCCTGGCAGAAGAAGACTAGGAGAAGATGGTGTTCATCACGCCATTTGGGGCGTTCCGTTACACCTCTATGTCCTTTGGGGTAAAAAACAGTGGGGCAACATATTAGCGCGCCATCTAGATGTGCCTATCAGAACATTAGGGCAAGCATGTGGAAGCCTATGTTGATGATGTCGTGATCAATACGAAGAACCTGATGATTTCATTGACGACTTACAACAAGTCTTCAATAGCCTGAGGAGATTCCGCTGGAAGCTTAACCCGGCCAAATGTGTATTCGTGGTCCTAGCTAGGTGGTTACTCGGCTTCGTCGTTAGCAAAAGGGGGATCGAGGCTAATCCTGAGAAGATCGATGCCATCCTCTAGATGGAGCCTCCTAAATCACTAAAGAAGGTCCAGAAGCTAATTGGGTGCATGGCAGCCCTGAGCCAATTCATCTTGCGGCTAGGCGAAAGGGGAATGTCATTCTTTAAGTTGCTCAAGAAGGTGGACAGATTTCAATGGACACCTGAAGCACAAGAAATGCTGGATGCTCTCAAAACATTCCTGATGAGCCCCCATTGCTCAAGTCTCCGAACTAAGCCACAACAGATCATCCAACTGAAGACATGCTTCTTTACCTCTCCTCCACAACTCATTGAGAGTCTAGAGGTGGGACACACACAGCCGATTCAACATCCGGTCTACTTCATCAGTGAAGTTCTCAGCCCACCAAGGTAAGGTATCCTCATGTATAGAAGTTACTTTATGCGGTCTTTATAACTGCTCGCAAGCTGCGTCACTACTTTGAAGAACATAAAGTTGTGGTGGACATCGAGTTCCCGATCAGTGACATACTCCGCAACAGGGAAGCCACAGGGAGGATAACCAAGTGGGTATGCGAACTGGGTGCACATAATATTGACTTCCACCTGCATACTGCGATCTAGACGCAAGCTCTGGTGGACTTCGTGTCGCAATGGAGAGAGAACCAGGTTCTAGAAAATCCAGAACCCATGGAATTTTGGAAAATGTACTTCGACGGATCCCTAAAGCTAGAAGGGGCTGGGGCTAGAGTCCTCTTTACATCTCTAAAAGGTGAAGACCTCAAATATGTGCTGCAGATTCTCTTCCCATTATCCAACAATGCTGCTGAATACGAAGCTTTGTTACACGGGCTGCGTATAGAAATTTCACTCGAGATCAAGTGCTTGATCACCTATGGGGATCCATTGGTTGTGATCAGTCAAGTCAACAAAGATTGGGATTGTTCCGTGGAGGCAATGGACAAATATTAGGTCAGCAGTACATAAGCTGAAGGATAAATTCTTAAGTCTTGAATTTCACCACGTAGACCGCGACCGCAACACGGAGGCCGACATCCTGTCAAAGCTTGGCTCCTCCCGAGCCAAAATATCACCAGGCTTCTTCATCCAAGAATTATTTCATCTGTCCATTAAGTTGGACGGGGAAGATGTACCCCAAAGTAGCAAGTCTTGAACCTAGAAGAGGCTCTAACTGACTGGAGGGTCCCAATCATCAAATACATCAAAGATGGAGAAGAACCAGATGACAAAGCAGTGGCTGAGTGACTCGTTAGGCATGCATCCAGCTATACTTTGATCAATGATGATCAGTATAAGCGTGGTGCAGCCAGCATCCTTCTAAAATGCATTGACATATCTCATGGCAGAAGTTTGCTAATGGAGATCCATGCTGGCAGTGTGGTAGTCACGCTGAACATTAGTAGGGAAGGCATTCAGAGCCGGGTTCTATTGGCCAATGACGAAGCAAGATGTAGTTGATCTAGTTAAATGCTGTGAGGCATGTCAGTTCCTCACTAAGCAGCATCATCTTCCGGCACAGCAGTTGCAGAATATCCCTGTTTCTTGGCACTTCGCATGCTGGGGGCTCCACATGACTGGGCCATTCAAAGGAGCTCAAGGGGAATACACTCACGTCTTGGTGGCCATCGACAAGTTCACCTAGTGGATTGATTACAAGCCAATCGGCCTCCTTAACAACCGCAAAGGGCAGCTGAATTCATTTAGGAGATTATATTTCTCTTCGAGATCCCTAATAGCATCATCACTAATCTGGCCTCTAACTTTACATGCTCAGATTTCTTTGACTTTTGCGCAGCAAAGTCTAACCTAGTCAAATATGTCTCAGTAGCACACCCAAGAGCAATGGTTAGGTCGAAGCGTGCCAATGGCATGATCCTTGATGCGTTGAAAAAGAAGATCTTTGACAAGAACGAGGAGCTTGCCCGCAAATGGATTAGAGAACTCCCATACATAGTCTGGAGCCTCAAAACTCAGCCCAGTCGAGCGCTTAGTGGGAATATGCCCTTCTTCATGGTCTATGGTTCAGAGGCGGTGCTACCCACTGACTTGGCGTTTGGAGGCCCCCGACTTGCATTCAAGGACATAGCAGAGGCAGAGGCCACTCGGCTAGAAGAAGTCGACATACTCGAGGAGGAGTGACTCAATGTAGCAATCCAGTCGGCTCGATATCAACAGACCCTGCGGTGCTATTATTAGTGCAACATGCGCCCGAGGGCATTTTTAGTCGGCGAACTAGTTCTTCATAGAGTCCTCAAAGGAGAAGGATGTCACAAGTTGTAACCACCATGGTAGGGCCCGTACATCATCCCAAAAGTTACTCCTCTAGGATCTTATCGACTGTCTCAAATGGATGGTACTCTAGTTGGGAAAACAAGGAATATAGAACACCTTTGCAAGTTCTATGCCTAATCTCATAACTATCGCGCCCTCAAAGCGACTCGTCCTCATTGTACTCTGTTTGGGCGAACTCAATGAATAAAGAGTGCATGACCTTTATGCATTGGATTTTTCTGTCATACTCTTGCATTGCACCAAGTGCAGTCTTGTTTTCTGCTTTCATTCTAAATATCTCTATGGGCCAATCAGCTTAGGTTGCATTTGGACCTACAGTTGGTGTTACATGCCTTCGCTATGTTCAGAAAAGGGTAGACACGAAACCCTCATCACGGGGCAATCAGCTTAGGTCGTAGTCTGACCTACAGTTGGTGCTACATGCCTTTGCTGAGTCAGAAAAGGGTAAACTCAAAACCCTCATCACAGGGCAGTCAGCTTAGGTCACAGAATGACCTACAGCCATGATAAGGACATCACTCCTATGATTATGCAGGGACCTATTACAAGAGCACATGCAAGACAATTGAACCAACAGATGAGCTCGTTCCTAAGTACCTGTACATATACTTTTGAGGATGGTATGCTACCTAATGTTATTGTTGATTATATTGTACTTAGAAACTTAGGAGAGGAACATGAAGGCCTTGGAGATTAGCTCAGATTAGGAGGAGGGCAAAAATGATGTCCAAGTCAAGATGGAGGCCCAATTCTACTCGGAGTCGACTTCCTCGGCCTCCAAGACCTAGTCATCAGTAAAATCTTTGTCCGAGCCACAACCAGACTCCAATTTTGACGATCCACATATGCCTAGAAAGCTAAGAAGATAAAATTTCCAATGCCACCAGTTTTAGGTCATTTGGAGTACGGAGTCATCAGGAATTCACGTCTCAAGTCAGCGGACAGAATCTGTCTAGGGGTTGTTTCGCTCTTTTTTGGCTGTTGGCCCATGTATCCTCTTGGAGTCCATCATGGACTCATCTAGACATTATTGGTTATCATAAAATCTATATAAACAGTAGCTGCTGCACAAGTTAGGGTTTAGGTTTTTCTTAGACTATTCTGTCGTGAACAGTTTCGCCGTCATCGGTTTGTGAAACCCCAACTTTGTGAGCATAAGTTAATTCTTGATTGATTTTCTCCTCATTCTTGTTGGTGTTTGCTCGGTTGCATTGCAGGAATGATAGCCTTCTTGGCGAGGTCGATTGCGTGTGTCATGCGGTTGATAACCATCGGAGTAGTGGTGTAGTGATTGCAATGATTCGAAACTTTTGGCTCGCAGCCTTCATCACCGACGTCAAGATCTCCCCCCTAAACCGACGTACCTTACGGAAGATCGGGCCTAACCTACATCAATTGTTATCAGTTTCCAGGTTGCCCATTAGGTAATTCTGAATGTCCTTTTAGATTAGTGTTTGTTTCATACCTACCGTCTAGAAAAAGCTCAAAAAAATTTCCTGCTGTTCCATAGCCCTTAATGCCGCAATAGTCATTTTCAGTTTGCTTTGTTGAGTTTTTATCCTATGTGGTTGAGTTTGGTTGCTGGTTAGGGTTTGTTTTCGTCATTGTGCTTGTGTTTCCATCACCATCCTTGTCCACAGTTTGCTTTTCCCTTCGTTTGTCCTTCCATCCACCACCGTGAAACCCTAATTAGAGGTGTCGTTAGTAAAACGATCGTAACTTTTCAATCCGAACTCGGAATAGGGCAAGAGTATACATTTCTGAAAACGGTAGAAAATTTCGGGTCTCGTCTTGCCCTACTTTGCCGGGTTTCACAACTATATTATTGCTAAAATCAGCATGGAAAATAGGGTATTCAGCGCATGAAGCTTTTCACCCCTCTCACAATAGCTCTAGTTTGGGATTCCGCCAGTATTCCCATGTTGCTGCTATTTCACTATTCCTGTGTTGCTGCTATTTCAATTGAAATTTTTCTGTGTTTTCTTTTGAGTTAAATGAAAAAAAGAGGAAAAAAAGAAAAAAATAAGAAGAAGAAGAAAGAAAAGAGCAAAAAAAAATTAAAAAGGGTGTTGCAGCAGGGAGAGCCCCCCCTTCCTTCTTTTTGTACTTCCACCTTTGACTACACATTAGTGCTTTCACTTGGGACTAGATTTTGGCCAGCTGCTTTGGATCATTACTCAGCTTCGCGTAACTGCTACACTATTGTATTTGCTTAGCAACATATTGAGCCATCCCGAGCTCCACTATATTTGTCTCTTGAGCAGTACAAGTCGGTCTTGCAATCATCCCACGCTCCAGATGTGTTATTGCTGCTTGTCTGCCATTGCTTCTTCCTTTGTTGTACACGGTAAGAATATTTGCAAGCACTTGGTACACACTTGAGTGTGAGAGATTCCACCTTCCTACTAGATAGGGATAATCCGGTTTGATTTTTCTCTGTCTTGTGTTTCCTAACCATTACAGGTGATGCTGATTCTCCTTAGGACTTCCATTAATGTGTCTCCAAGGATGAGCTAACCAATTTTATTGCAGTGCAAAACAAGCTTATTGATGATTTCAGGGCAGAAATTGCTCCAGTCGTGAACGAGCTGAACACCACAGTCACAAATTTGGTGACTCGCCTCGAAGCTATTGAGAACAAGGTTGCTGCCACCTCTAGTGCTACATCTTCAACAACTGAGGAGTCCGTAGTGGACAAAGATGAGGAATCCAATGAGGAAGACTATAGTACACAAGGCTGGCGTTCGGGTCACAAAGGTAACAAAGGTAAACGACAAAAATCACCTCCACATCGCGACCACAAAGGCAACAAAGGTAACAAAGGTAGTGATAACCAGTTTCCTTGGGTCAAATTTAAAATTCCTCCTTTTGATGGTTCATATGAAGCTGATGCTTACCTAGATTGGGAGATGACTGTTGAACAAAAATTTAATGCTCATATGATTCCTGCTGCTCAACGTATTCGCTATGCTGCTAGTTAATTTACTGGTTATGCTATCCTATGGTGGAATGGTTTAGCTAAACCTGGTCAAGATCCTTCAACATGGTCCAAGTTAAAATATTCTATGCGTAATCGTTTTATTCCTCCTTCTTATAAGCATGATTTGAAGAAAAAATTGCAATGTTTCGATCAAGGCACTCACTTCTGTTAATGAGTACTATAATGATTTGCGTGTTGCTATGTTACAGTTGTGATATTGACGAGAAGGATGAAGAAGATACTACGACATGCTTTTATTCTTGTTTGCGCAAGGATATTCAAAATATTGTTGATTATAAAGAGTACTCCTCCACAGACCAGTTGTTCCACATTGTTGTTTTGGCAGAACAAGAAGTGTACGGCCGTGCGCAACTTTTGTGCAACACTTTTGGTGTTTCTTGTTCTTCCTGATTGCCTTCGAGCAAGGGATGTACAGCCCCCAATGACACGAGACGCACTTTACCACCACCAACAGTAGCAATGACGTCTGCTAAGCCTGAGGTGAGCAAATCTGTTTTTGTGCCTAAAACAGCGAAGACCGATGCTGCCCCTGCTACCCCTGCTACTATATCATCAAATATTGTCTGCCACCGGTGCAAAGGCATAGGACATGTCATGAGAAAGTGTCCTAGCAAGCGAGCGTACATTGCTATAGATGATGGTGGTTACATCAGTACTAGTGATGTTGAGGATGATGTACAAGCTTCAGAGGAGGAGTCTGCAGCTTTTAGCCAAGGTGATGCAGAAGATTACACCCACAATGGCACATATGTTGTCCAGCGTGTCTTGAGGGCACAAGTGGAACAAGACGATAAGCTTCAACAACATAATCTATTTCAGATTTACTTTATCATCATCAAGTGCCGTGTCTGTACTATCATTGATGGTGGGAGTTACAATAATCTGGTGAGTGCTGATCTATCCACAAGTGCCCACTCTCATCCTTATCATATTCAATGGCTTAACAATAGCGGTAAGGCCAATGTAACACACACTTGCGCGAGTACATTTTTATCTTGGTACATATCATAACTATACAGATTGTGATGTTGTTCCCATGCAAGCATGCTCTCTTTTGTTAGGTAGAATTGGGAATTTGATGCTGATGCAACTCATCATGGTAGAATGAATACGTACACATTCATGCATAAGGGCAAGAAAATTACGTTGCTTCCTTTGACCCCTGCTGAAATTGTGAAATGTGATAGGGCCATAGCCGAAACTCCAGAACGTGATAAGGCTTTAGCTTTTAAAAATAAGCAAGCATCAAAATCTATTGTGCCCTTTAAAACTAAACCATCCACACCATCTACTAGTTCTCCTACTATTAAATTGAAGGGTGGTGCTATGCTTGCTACAAAATCTGATCTCGCTGCCTGTGCTTTCGATGATGCTTCTGGTTATGCTTTATTGTGCAAGAGGGTTCTGTTTTCGCTTGATGATATGCCTTCCTCATTGCTGCCTGCTGTTGCTAACCTTTTCTAGGAATTCAAGGATGTCTTCCTGACTGAAATTCCATCAGGCTTACCACCATTGCAAGGGATTGAGCATCAAATTGATTTGATTCCCGGGTGCCACTTTGCCCAACCGTGCTGCATATAGGACCAATCCAGAGGAGACTAAGGAGATTCAGAGACAAGTTCAAGAGCTATTGGATCATGGGTACGTACGTGGGAGCCGTCATCCTTGTGCTGTTCCTGTCATTTTGGTTCCTAAGAAAAATGGTATGTGACGTATATGCGTTGATTGTAGAGCCATTAATAATATAACTTAATTGATATCGTCATCCTATTCCTCGCTTAGATGACATGCTTGATGAATTAGTGGCTCTGTTATGTAGACCAAAATTGATTTGCGCAGTGGCTACCATCAGATTCGAATGAAATTAGGTGATGAATGGAAAACTGCTTTCAAAACCAAGTTTGGCTTGTATGAGTGGTTAGTCATGCCTTTTGGGTTAACCAATGTACCTCGCACTTTCATGCGCTTGATGAATGAGGTTCTCCGTTCTTTTATTAGTAAATTTGTGGTGGTTTATTTCGATGATATTTTGATCTATAGCAAATCTTTGGAGGAACATCTTGATCACCTACGTGTTGTTTTTGTTGCCCTACGCAATGCGCGCTTATTTGCTAACCTTGAGAAGTGCACCTTTTGCACCGATCGAGTTGGTTTTCTTGACTATGTTGTTACTCCACAGGGAATTGAAGTGGATGGAATGAAGATTGATGCCATTTGTAGCTGGCCTACATCGACAACTATCACACAGGTCCGCAATTTTCTTGGTCTTGCATGTTTGTATCGGCGCTTTGTGAATGATTTTAGCACCATCGCTGCCCCGCTTAATGAGTTGACGAAGAAAGGAGAGACATTCCACAGGGGTTTAGCACAAGAACAAGCTTTCAACATGTTAAAAGATAAGTTGACACACGCACCTCTACTACAACTTTCGGATTTTGGTAAGACTTTTGAGCTCGAATGTGATGCAAGCGGAATTGGAATTGGAGGCATGCTTCTATAGGAATGTAATCCTATTGCGTATTTTAGTTAAAAATTGAATGGTCCATCTCTGAATTATTCAACTTATGTTAAAGAGTTATATGCTTTCGTTCGTGTTTTGGAGACTTGGCAGCAATATCATTGGCCTAAAGAATTTATTATCCATTCCGATCATGAAACTTTAAAACATATTCGAAGTCAAGCTAAGATAAATAAATGACATGCTAAATGGGTTGAATTTATAGAGTCGCTTCCATATATCATTAAGCACAAGAAAGGAAAAGAGAATGTTATTGCGGATGCTTTATGTCGCCATTATACTATGTTTTCACAACTTGATCATTGCATCTTTGGTTTAGAGACCATAAAAGGGTTGTATGCTGTTGATTGTGACTTTAAAGTGGCTGTTGAAAATTGTAGAGAGGGACAGACATGGAATAAGTATGTGATGAATGATGGACATCTTTTTCGAGCTAACAAGTTATGCATCCGAGATAGCTCCGTTCGCTTTTGTTTTTGAAGGAGGCACATGGAGGTCGATTGATGGGTCACTTTGGTGTGAAGAAAATGATAGACGTGCTGGCCGCTCATTTCTTTTGGCCAAAATTGAAGCGGGACGTCGAACGGTACGTGGCACGTTGCACTACTTGCAATAAAGCTAAGTCTCGCCTTAACCCACATGGTCTTTATTTGCCTCTCCCAGTTGCTAGTGTTCCTTGGGCTGATATTTCTATGGACTTTGTTTTGGGATTGCCTTGGACTAAGAGGGAGAGAGATAGCATTTTTGTTGTTGTGGATCGTTTTTCGAACATGGCACATTTTATACTATTGATTTGGCGACATGAGACACTCACGATCTGGCTCTCGATCGGCACGATCAAGCCCTTGCAATCGCAGCACCACGTGTCCTTGGGTTATCAACCACCTCGCCACAAAGGCTAATCCCTACCAGTGAATCGAGAACATGAGAAAGAACAAGAAAGATTGCAACTAAACTTGCAGATGAATGATTAATCTCAGAAAGTTGGGGATCACAAACCGGAGTGTTCTCTACAACGAAACTATTCTAAGGCAGAATAACTCTAAGCAAATCCCGAAACCCTAACTTGGGCAGCGGCTAAGGTATTATAGTCCTTAGGGTCGTCCAAGGACTCTTAGACACGAACTCAAAATACTCTCACACGATACATGGCCCAATGGTCCAAAGGGATGGAGCAGCACCTCTGGAAAGATTCTATCTATCGACTTCCAATGCGATTTCCCGTCGACTCCGAGCTCTAATAGGCCTGAAACTGGTGGCATTGGAAAGCTTATGTTTTTATCTTTCCAGCCATACATTGCTGAAAATGGAGCTTGTTTGTGGCCTGGGTGACGATTTTGGTGCAGACTGTCCCTGGAGGCCGAGGTGGCCTACTTCGAGATGAATTTGGCCTCGAACTTGACTTGGATGCCATCCTTGCTTCCCTCCTCGCCCTTGCTAGTTCCCAAGGCCTTCTTGTTCCTCTCCCAAGTTCCTAAGTACAATTAAATCAACAAAACCATTAAATAGTATACCATCCTCACACATATACGCACTAGAACATAAGAACGAGCTCACCTGTTGATTTAGTTGTCACTGCTCTTGCTCTCGTGAGAGGACCATGCATCACAACTGGAGGAGTGTAGGTCATATGCATAGGAGAGATGTCCTCATCATCCTTCCCCTCTTGAAATGGAGTCATCCTTGACTCAAGCTCATCTTCTTCTCCTAAGTACGGCTTCAAATCTGCAATGTTAAACGTGGGACTAACCCCAAACTCGGGAGGAAACTCAAGTTTATAGGCATTGTCATTTATTTTTTCAATTATCTTGAAAAGACCAATAGCTCTAGGCATAAATGTAGACTTCCTCAAATCTGGAAAATGATCCTTTCTCAAGTGTAACCACACTAAGTCACCCGTTTCAAGTTTTATTCCTTTTCGACCTTTACTACCAGCATCCCTATACCGTTCATTCATCTTTTCAATATTTTCTTTAGTGGTTTCATGAAGTTTTAGAATAAAATCAGCACGTTCCTTAGCATCATGATGAATTCGCTCACTAGTAGGTAAAGGTAGAAGATCAATACGAGCACGGGGATTGAAACCATACACTACCTGGAAAGGACTTACCTTGGTGGAGGATTGCACTGCCCTATTGTATGCAAACTCAACATGCGGGAAGCACTGCTAAGGGTTTTTACCAAAAACAGGGGATAGACAATGAGGAAACATTTGCTCCTAGTTGCTTGCCTGGAAGCCATTCGTATTCTCCTAACCATGTTTTCAAACTGCAAATTCTTTGTATGATTTGAAACAAGGCCCTAGAGCCTGTTATGATCGACTAAAAACCTTTTTGCTAAACCAGGATTTCAAAATGGGGAGTGTTGATAAGACCTTGTTTCTCCTCAAGCATGGTAGTGATCTTCTTATCTTCTAGATATACATGGATGGTATCATCTTTGGTGCCTCATCTCACTCTCTTGTTACCAAGTTTTCCAAGCAGATGTCAAAGGAGTTTGAGATGAGTATGATGGGAGAGTTATAGTTCTTCCTTGTACTCCAAATCAAGCAAGGCCCTAAAGGAACCTTCATCCATCAAGCCAAGTATACAAAGGACATTCTGAAGAAGTTTGATATGGGAGACACCAAGCCCATGTCAACTCCCATGTCAACATAAACGGCGATTGATGCAGATGAAGAAGGGAGGTGGTGGGCTAAAGGGAGTACCGACGGATGATCGACTCACTTATGTACTTGATGGTGACTAGGCCGGACATTTAGTTCGCGGTTTGCCTTTGTGTATGATTTCAGGCCTCACCGAGGACATCACACCATCAAGCGGTGAAGCGCATCTTCAGGTACTTGAAATACACTCATGAGCTTGGCCTTTGGTTCTCTTTAGCTTCAACGCTCTCTCTTAGAGGCCTTTCGGATGCTAACTTTGCGGGTTGTCGGTTGGAGCGCAAGTCTACTTCCAGCACCTGCCAGTTTATTGGTTCTTCTCTTGACTCTAGGTCCTGATGCAAGGAATCTAGCATAGCCACTTCCACCACAGAAGCTGAATACATTGCTGCCGCTAGTTGCTGCTCCCAATTACTTTGGATGAAGGCTACCTTGAGTGACTTTGGTGTGAGATTTGGGAAGATACCTCTCCTAGTAGACACCACTTCTACTACTTCTATAGCTATGATCCCCGCTTGCACTCCAGAACCAAATATATAGATGTGAGCTTTCACTTCCTGAGAGATCACTATGAGAAGGGAGATATAGACTTGATTCATGTGGAAACCGAGAACTAGTTGGCCAATATCTTCACCAAGCCCTTAGAGCTTATCGCACTTGCTTGCTTACGTGGGGAGCTTGGTGTGTCTTACCCCTTTAAGTTTGGGGTAGCTTTGCTATAGTTTAGGTTTTTGATTTGCTTTCTCTTTGCTTTTCCTTGTTTTCCTTCCATTTTGTATCATATCTTGCATTGCATTGTATCATATGCACCTCGATACCCGTTTTGGCAATGGGTCACGTGCAGCAACGAAATGTTGCAAAACCACCCTTTTAAATCTGAATTCTGAACTAAAACTGTATACAAGTTGTGTCTTATGAGCTAAATTGAAAAGATCGAGGTGGGTTCGTTTGTCACACTGATCTAGTTTGAGATAGCTTGCCCTTGCACATTGGCATGAACTTGGACTAGGCTGTGTATGACCAAAACCTTGTCTTCAGCTTCTGACGGTTCTCTGAACCAAGCCTTGGCATTGGTTGGTAAGAAGTGGTTGAGACAAGTGAATAACCCCTAGCACATTATCTAACGTGCTTGAAGATACAAGTTGCTAAGTCTAAAATTTGCAAATCTCTAAATTGCTTATAGCCTGTTGTATATGCTTTGGTTGAGAGTAGCACACCTTATATGTTTTGCTAGCATCTTGTTGTTCATGCCTACTTTGCTAGATGCTATTCATGTTGGTAATGCTTTCTTTTAAATGACCCTAAAAAACATGCTCCCATTCTGTATAAGATAGATTCAATTGAGTTTGTTTGCATGCTTCCTTGCCCTCACTTGCCCTGTATGCTAGAACTCATATTTACTGGCTTTTCATCCCTGGTGAGCTCTTCATGGTGCACTTCCTGCATCTCATGGCATATTTTGAGGGGGAGTTGAATTTTATGAACCCTTGATGAGTCCATTGTCAACAAGGGGGAGAGATTGTTGCTCTCAAGGGAGTTCATGGACCAAGGGGAAGAATTCTGAGAGAACTAGTTGACAGGGAGTTGTGCATTCTTCTTGCATTAGTGGGGATGCATTTTAGGGGGAGGTTGAGCTTTGCATGCTCTTTGGACAGGTGCATTGAGCCTTTTGCCTCTTTTTGGAGGAGACGATGCTCTGCCTAAGCATAACTGTGTTGAGTTGGTTTGCCTCTTTCTGGAGGGGTCATGCTTTAGTTTGATCGACTGTGTTGAGCAATTTCCCTTGTCTTAGCGGGTCGATCATTGGTTTTGTTTTTGTTGTTTCAGTTTGCCCTTCTTTGCTTGTGTTTGGTTTTTGGGCATCTTGAGCAACTTCTTCTTTTCTTCTTTCTTTTTGGTTTAATGCTTTTCTGGAGCAACTGGTTCCATTGCCTCTGGAGTGATGAGTGATTGTCAATGGATGTCAAGACCCAGAATGACTTGGGCACAAGCCCTCCCATGGACTGGAGGTAGATGGAGAAGAATGACCTCTGAAGGACAGGAGGCATGCTCGGCGTTGGTCGGCCATGGGAGTTCGGTACACGGAGGGGCAGCACGGCAACAACAAGTATAAGACCTCTGAAGGACTATGAGGCAACCCCGATGGATAGGGGATACCGGGTGCCACCGTGGTGCTCCAACCTGAGTGCATGGCATGAATACGTGCGAGGGCAGTTGGCGGATTCGCTAAAATCCGTCACCCTACCACCAAGTTACCAAAACTTGGCAAATGCGCTCAATTCTCATCAAGATAGAGGGGAGTGGATTGTTCTAGGCCCAGGAAGGAAATCCTAAAGTTTCCTAGTTTCTGACTTCAAAATCGGGGTAGGTCACAGATTGGACTACTGGCCACGTGGAGAACCTTCGAGGATTGCGTGGAACTTACGAAGATCGTGGTCGTCAGTCTTGAAATATCTTGTACTATTTTGTTTCAGCCCCTCACGACATTTCTAGTTGTACGGGCCTAAGTGCAAAACTATCTAAATAGCACTAGGGTATAAATAGGTCAAGGGCTGGTCATTAGAACCTTTCTTGCCTGCTAGGGTTAGTCTTGGTCTTCTGATTTTTGTCCCTAAGCTAAGGGCTCCATTTCTAGAGAGGTTAGAGTGAGATTTCTCCTCCAAATCAAGAGGGAAGGTGAGACTGGGTGCTTAGGGTAAAATCCTTCATTGCAATCTGATCTAAGACCTTTTTTGAGGCTTCTAATCGAAGTGATTTCGGCTACAAGTTTATGTGCCTTGTTCCTCCCCTTTTCTTTTGGTTTTTAGCTTCAATCCTCGGCCTTTTGGTGTGTTCTTCATTGGCCATGGTTGAGACCTTTATATTGCCGATATTTTGCCTTGCTATGATGTTGTTAAACTCTCTAGCCAAGTGCTAGATTCATAGAACCACGAGCAAGGGCCGCTCTTGATGATTTTCGGTTTTTCGGTTTCAACTCACCACCTTCACGACATCTGCAATTCCTGTGCAACCCGAGATCTTTTCAAGTGGATCTTTTGGATATGCTTGTGGATGTCCTTAGGATTGTCCATGCAAATTTTCATGAACTTTGGTTGAGATTTGTGCTGGTTTTGATCGATTTTGGTGGGGCTCGTGTTGTTTTCTGCATGCAGTTTTAGGCTGACGAAAAATGAACTGATAGGACAATTCAATTGCCCTGTCCATACACTTTGGATTGTTCGGTCTATAGACCTCAGATTGTCCAGTCTGTAGTGTTTCTCGCATGTTTCAACCCCTTCTTTTGGTTTGTCCGGTCAATTGTTTTGGAGGGGGTACGGATTGTCCGGTATGTTCATTTTGGAGTTGTTTTCTTGCATGTGTTGCCCCGCTTCTTCTTTGGATCATTCTTCTTGGTTTCTTTGGTGTTTTGGTGTGTTAGTTTTTGCTTCGTCTGCGTGTTTGAGTGTTTCTCACCTGTGGCTAATACCCATCGCTTGCTGTTCCTCAGTAAGACGAACTTAGGTGTAGAGTGGCTACGTGGGTTCCTCGTTGGACGTGGTATTGCTCAGCTTGTCTTGCATTCTCTTGCTCGTTGGGTTGTGTGCTTCCGCTCACTTGGTGTGTACCCTTTCAATGGGCAACATCAAGTGCTTGCTAAATACGTATCTAGGACGGTATCTAGGATTTCTCCTTGCACCAAGTTTGGGGGTTGTGATTTTGAGTTTTTCAAGTGCTCATATTCACCTCCCTCTAGTCGCACGTCTCGGTCCTACAGCTGTACCCCAGCAGGCTCAACTCGTCGGTGCCGCTGCCTGACTTACCCGCAACATAGCGGAGCAAGTGCTTCACAGCCGCCATGTGATCCTTCCTCGGTTCCTCGATGCACCGGCTCAGGTACCCAACAATGATGGAGAGATTAGGTTGGGTGATGAGCAAGTACCACAAACTACCAATGTTGCTATGGTACATGGTCAGATCATCCTCTAGTGGTGATGTGCTTGCCTTCTACAACTTCAACCTGAGCTCCATCGGTGTTGCGCAAGCATTGCAGCCAGTTATCACTTCCTTCTCGAGCAACTTCAAGGCATATGCGCTTTGGTACAGATCGATGTCGGGCCCCCTTGCTTCACCTCAATGCCCAGATAGTAGGACAGAGTCCCCAAATCACTCATCCTGAAGAGCTTCATCATCTCTGATCGGAAAGAATCAATATCTCTGAGTTCTTCTCCCCCGAGATGTTGGGGTCATCCACATAGACCCCCACTTCCGATCTTGATGTTGTGCCACGCACGTAGAGAACATGCTCACACTTGCTCCTAGTGAACTCGAGCTCATGCAAACTAGCATCCAGCTTCGCATTCCATGCCCTTGGTACTTGACACAGCCCGTACAAGGGCTTATGGAGCCATATCACCTTATTCTCGTGTCCAGTAGCAATGAAGCTTAGGGGATGTGCCACATTGACCTCATCCACCTGCTCACCATTAAGGAAGGCGGACTTGAGCTCCATGTGATGCACGGACCAGATGCGGCACGCCGCCACAACCAGTACCAATTGACTCCAAGCATGCCATAGGGGAGAACACTTCTTTGGTGCCCTTTGCCTCCTCTGTCATCACAGGTTCATTCCTGATCGCTGCCAGTAGCTTCTCCATGAGCTCCCTCTCAACATGTCCTAGGGGTGCAACGTCGGACTAGAGACATTGTCCACGGACCGGAATTGCAATGGCACATTGTGATCGTCGGTCGAGATCAGGCTCCCCTATTGGTAGTGACGCAAACTCGATTGCTATCGGTGCTGGTGGAGTAGCAGATGGTGTGCGGGTCTCGGACCCGCACGTGGGCATCGCACATGGTTTGATGCAGAAGCTAGTGTTGATGGAGCAGGCGACGCAAGTGGTGTCCGAGGAACCTCCATGGTCCGAGTCACACATTCAATCGTGATGAACTTGACGTAGAATGTCTCACCATCGTCGTTTGGCCCTGCTCCCTTCTCCTTGACTCAGTCCCATGGACGGTCCTCCTCAAATACCGCATCTTGCTACACATGAATGCGTCGCGTGACCATATTGTAGAAGTACCACGCCTTGTGCCTTGTTCGTACCCAACAAACACCATTGGTGTGCCTTCAACGCTCTGGGTTCCTATAATTTTTGAGACCGTCGGATATTTTTCGGACCTCAAATATTGATTCTAGACTTGTCAAGAATTATTTTAATTCTGAAAATGAATAATTCTGAATCTACTTAGGCTTTCTCCATTTAAATATGCTGGAATCCCAATAAACCTCAAAGGCCCGTTTATGTATTTTCTAATGGCCTTTAAGTTTATTAGGCCCATTAGTGGAGATGGAAAAGTGTAATAATTAGTACCTTATCGCTAGATGACGTGCATTTATAGGGCCTTTCTCACTGTATAATAAACACAACCCCTTTTCTAAACGACAGACAAAAATATAATCAGGAGACCCCGATGTTTGGGAATCCATAAAATAGTCTATCGTAGTCAGGTTTTTTTCTCCAACTCCCACGATCATCTCCGTTGCCAGTGAGCTCTTTCTTCCCCCTTGTTTCGTTGCCTTTCTCTCGCGCCTAACCAGCCGTCGATACCCAACGTACAGCCATACCGGCTAGGCGCTGATCCCCTGCGTGCCCACCAGACGTCGTTGTTCCATGATCTCTCTTGCTGCCCGCGCGTGTCCGTTCGTCGACAAGCGCCTCGTCCTGATCCGGCAGCCTGTGTTTCGTCCCTCCACCCACGTTAGCCAAGAGCATGATGCAGTAGCCAGCGAGGCCGGCCAAGAACACCCTACGTGCGAGCTGCAGGCCAACCCAAGACCAAAGCCGCTGCTAGAAACGAGAACCAGCCACGAAGATGCAACTCGGGATGAAGGAAGGTTCGCAGGCCCCCTGCCAGGTTATGTGTATAATCTATTCTTTTACGTCTCTTGTAATAATAATCTATGCATCTTTCTATCTAATAAATACGGTGCAACCCATGTCTCTAATTTTCCAGATCGAACCTTATCCTTGACCAGCTCGGCTTGTAGTGTTCTTTGCATCACAAAAATCTTTCCTTCTAGTCCTTGTTAGCTACCATTAATCACCATCTAGCCTTGGGCCTTTAAATACATGTATCTAATTCGTTTTATATCCGTTTAAGTTGCGTTAAACTCTTAACAATAAATTCTATACTCTAGCGTCCTTGTTAACCATATCTTGTGTTCCTGATTTTAGATATAAATCTAAATTGGATTAATGCTATTCTCATTCTTTTCAAATAGAATCAATTTAGGTTTTAATCTCGATTTTCCTATAAACATGCTAAATTGATTAATGTATATTCCAATAGTTTTCTAATTCAAACTAATTTAGGTTTAAATTTCGCTTTCATTAAATGCATATCCATGTTAACTTGATTAACGGTTATGCAATTACTCTCTGATTAAAATATATAGGTTTACACCTCGTTTTTTCATAAAGTTATATTAATTTGATTAATGCCAATTATAATGTATAACTTGCATGCTAAACCACAATTGTATACTAAAAGCCCGAATAGGTGATATCGCGTGCTTGTCTTTCTAAAATTAATTGTTTAAATTGTATAACTCATATGGAATATTTATAAATAGAGCATGGTTAGTTTAAACTATGGTTTTCAACAAGAATATAAATTGGATTAACTATAACTTCGTTATTTCTCTGAAATGCCCATTGGCATGTATCTTATTAATTAAAATAAATACAGCTTTAGTTCTTTCTTTGATGAACAATTATGTAAATCTTCCGTTAGTTGTATCTTTCCAATCATAGCTCTGTTTTCAATGTTTCTTTCACTCACATGACCGTAGCAATGAGCTCTCTTTTCTAGTTGTGTTTTATAAAAGCATTTATTTTGGTTGATGTACTGTTTCTTATGCATATGTGTTTGTTTGCTTTGTTTCTTATGCATATTTGTTTGTTTGCTTTGTGTGTTGCTTGTGTTAGATGTTTGTCGCGTATAGAACGAGTGTCGTATGTGAGATGTGAAGATCTAGCTTTCCGATGTCTACAGTTAAAGATCCTTTGAGCAACTATATACATGGAAATACACTGTAAGTATTCTTTGACCTAGATCCTATTTACTTTAATCACATGATCTAGAGCCTAATTTGGATGCTCCTATTAAGGAGAACTAGCCAAATATACCTTTACATGTCTGCTAACACTACATGAATCAGAATAATTTTCGACAGCCAAAAACCAGCTGAAAACTAAGAGTTTTTCTGTCGAAAATAGCTATTTTCGGCGGTATTGCTCTGCCGAAAGAGTTTTGCCGAAAATAAGCCAAACCGCCTAAAAATTAACTTATTTTCGGCGGTTTTTAGCAGCCGCAAAAAATTAGTCTCAGATAGCTTAATTTTCGGCGGTCCACAATAGCTGCCGAAAATAATAATCTAATTTTCAGCGGCTATTTATTAGAAAAATAAATGAGTCGCCAAAAAAATACAGAAAATTTCAAAAAAAATCATAGAAAATTTGTACACCATCATATAAGGCTCAAGGTACTTTTTCACATACATACATGCATGACTTGTTGAGAAAATTAGCAACATGAATTATTAAATGCTAGACAAGAAATTGGCTAAAGAAGTATATTGGTTTGCCTAATCGATCCACAACCATATAATTGCCCAATCATGTCTGGGAATAATACTTTGCATACTAAAATAAGATAATTGAACAAGGAGTGTTGAGGGGGAGATCTTCCAGCTGTTTGGACTGCCAATTGGCTGTTGCACACTTGTTCTTGACCTCCTGTACTTGCCTCCTTTGTTTTTTGCATTTTACAACTGCTAACAAAGTAGTAATCAAAGAGACAAGAATTAATACCCTAATCTAAACAGCAAATCAACTACAGCCTCAGATGTTGCCATCCTACAAGCATCAGAATTCAACTATGATACAAATAGAGCTATAGAGGTGCAGACAACCAGACACTGTC
Organism: Paspalum vaginatum; assembly: GCA_030272315.1. Classification (NCBI taxonomy): domain Eukaryota; kingdom Viridiplantae; phylum Streptophyta; class Magnoliopsida; order Poales; family Poaceae; genus Paspalum; species Paspalum vaginatum. The sequence goes on from CM059021.1 coordinate 21,010,627, forward strand.
ATAATCTGTAATACAATATATCTGTAATTCAACTATCATTCTGTATATTTGTAATGCTACAATATATGACAACTGATTAGTGAGGTGCAGCCACAAACACACAAGCAGAGCAATCAAATTTTCAGATGTCACATCATTACAATTTACAATATTCAGAGCCTCAGGACAGGTTCAGAGCAATCAAAGATTCAGAGTTGAAGCATTACAAGTCACTAGCAGACAACAGTGTAGCACACCATCGGGAACGTAACAGAAACTTGAATTTAATTAATGCATATCACAGTTTGCTTATTCGGCGAAATTACCAGTAAGGAATGTGAACAAATGGGATATGTAGAACAGGCATCAGGCCCTCTGTTGGTCCATTTATTGTAGGGAGAATGAGAGTATTTGTAAAGAAGCTGGAGACACAAGAATAAATATTGAAAAACAGTGAGCACACCATCGGTAATATTAATGGGATAACAGACAATGAATATTAAACATTAACCACATCAATCCAACAATACTAACACTGCTCACTTATGATTGAAACATGTAATTTTTCTTTTTGAAATCTTTTGCTATCACAGAAGTTTGACATGTCGAGAAGAAGCAAGAGCCAACATATCACAAATATAGAAAAATGAACATCCAATATCATTCAACATGATAAAAGTTGAGCAATCACGTACTACTGTTTCAAATCGGCCATCTAGGTTTCCTGGGTGGCACCGAGATGGTGTTCGGTTCAACCAGCTACATCAAAGGGATATTCCCATAATGCAGAGAAAGGAATTCATTGAGCTGAATTAGGGACCCATTTAATATGATTTTCAAATGCCTTTTCTATTCTAATTGTAGCATAGCTGCATAAATCTGGTCTACAAGATGAATTATCGACCATTCTTTTCATTTGGAATCATCAATAGATCAGTGGCTGTTCAATTGTCACAAGGCATAGTTTCAGTAACAATCCAAGTGACATGTAAACTATGTAACTCCTTAAGATCCTGTTGAGCTCAAGGACAATGATTAGCATGACGCTATATCAAAGGACAGTTACCTGTCTTTCTGCAGATTGTTGAGCTGCTACACAATATATTCACAGCACTGCTCTATCGTATCATAGCACGATGCTTGGTTCATCTCAACAATTTGCCCTACCATCTGTGATTCATGGAAAACAAGAATCAGAAATCAGGAAATCAGTAGATCACAACAAATCAAAAGCAAATTACGCGGGTTAGGGGATCAGCACACATCAAACAAATATTGACCAAATCGATGAGCACCTAGGGGAGGTCGCGTCGGCGTCGCACCGGAAGCCAGGGTGGGACGGGGAGCTGAGGCCAGCCCGGCGGCGCGGCGCTCCAAGCAGGGCTGTGGGGGGAGCTGAGGCGGCGCGGCGTTCTAGGCAGGCCGGGCGGCACGGGAGGCCCTGGAGAGGAGGTGGTGTGCCTAGGGGAGGTCGCGTTGGCGTCGCGCCGGAAGCCAGGGCGGCACGGGGAGCTGAGGCCGGCCCGGCGGCGCGGCGTGGTGCTCCAAGCAGGGCCATGGGAGGAGCCGAGGCGGCGCGGCGCTCCAAGCAAGCAGGACGGCATGGGAGGCCCGGGCGAGGAGGTGGTGCGGCGACCGCAGGGCGGTGGCGCATGGGGTGAAGTGGCAGAGGGCGGACGCGTGCGCGGGGAGGCGGTTGGTGGGACCGCGGACGCCGCGGTGGGCGGAAGCGGGGGCCATGGCGGCTGGAGGGGCTGACCGGATAGGGTTGTGGTGCGGGAGCGGGGCGCCCGTGTGGGTAGATAAGGTTGAGGTGGGCTTTAACTTTCTGCGGCAATATTGGGCCTGAAAATATTTCGGCGGCCAACACCACCACCAAAAATAAGTTTATTATTTTCGGCAGTTTGTTGTAGCCGCCGAAAATTGTTTAGGCCTGCTGAAAATGTTCGTGATTCTTGTAGTGTAAACCGAGAAGGACTGTGATGTGTGGATTAATTGCTAACGCTCAACCAATCTCACTCATGTTGCTTAATCTTGATTAATTAATAATGCAATGGAGATAAAAGTTGCCTTTTTTAGCAACATGGGGACGTAAGCATGTTTTTGTTGGTTTGCTCAAGTGCTTCACCCTAAGGATCGGTTTGCCGAGGGACCACCTGAGAAAACAGTATAACCACGAGGCTCACATGGGCACTGGGCTTGACTGATTAATTAGATGAAGCAGGGAGGGTGGCTTGCTTACCTAAAATATGGCGTAGAGGGGTACTGACGGGTATAGGACTCGTTCTCTTGGTAGGTTGCGGTTTGGTTTATTTGGTATTTTGTTAATCACCCTTCAGGATGTCACTTTTATAATGTCTCATAATGAAACACTGCAGATTCATCAAAGGTGATGAATATATCTGGTCAGGTCCACCACTGGCATATGGGAATCATGATATATGGGTAAAGATGTATAACATCTCGAGAATGTTTAGAACTATTATAACAGCCATGCTCATGGTTACGAGCAGCCTAGACCATCACATATTTGAGTTTCAAAGCAAAGGTGGATGATGGTTTACGATGATGATGGTTTACATTCAAGTACTTCACTATTTTATGATATTTGGTTATGGGTTGGTTTTTGGCTTAACAATGTTAGAACTAAAACTTGACCAACTAAAAGTAACCGCTATGCTTGTCCACTATAAAGCCAGTCCACTTTACTCTAAATAGAATACTTGCTAAGTACGACATGTGCTTACCCTTGCTATCCCAAAAATATAGCTTTGCTCTATACAAGTTGATGATACTTCGAAGATGAAGTGATCTAGAAGTCTACTAGGTGTTTAGTATTACGTGCCACCAGTCAATCTTCCTATGGAGATGATGTTCTGCTATGAGAGATAAATGTCCGCTATGCTATACTCTGATATAAAGACCTTTGTGTCTCTTGTAAGTTTTATTCGCTTATATATTACACGGTCTACTGATATCACTGATGAAGTCGGCTGTATGTGTGGAAAAATTAATTTTGGGCACACATACAGAATCATCTAGCTTTGTTTTTAAAACCGGGTGTGACATATAGCTTCGGCACACGCCTAGAACGCCATGAACACCATCTCGTCTGATCCTCGGTGTTCAGCAAGATCAGCCACATATAGAGGCTTAGGTCATCGATGAGGAGGAAGATGTACTTGTTGTGGCTCGGTGCTGCCGACGTCACTGGCCCACAGAGGTCGCCGCGACCGAGCTAAAATTTGAGCATCACGCGGAACTTGGCCTCACATGGGAACGCTAGTTGCCATCAAATCTTCACTTTCTTGGCTAGAATGGTATGATGATTAGGACGGTCTACAAGATCGTACCATCCGGTCCATTCAAGCGGAACCCCCATTGGGGCGGCCCTTCGGGCCTTGACTTTGGCTTTTCTTCTTGTTCATCCCTTGGACCTAAACACCTGAGAATGTGCTTCTAGACAAGTTCATTAGTCCAAGTGTTGGCTGTCAATCAATCACCAAAACACGACTATGGAAATATGGCACATGAGGCCATTTTTCTTACAACTCTCTAGTCATGTGATTCATGGCACATATGTCGAGGATCCATTGCATGCGATCCCTCTCCTTCTTGTCGCCAAAATGGACAAAATGCTTGTTCTGATCGAGGTGGATCGCTGGCGGATCTAGATGCGCCGTTGCAGAGGTTGGAGAAGAGGATACGACATTAGCTATCGTCATGACCACTAGCAAGGGCTAGTCACCATCCTTCTCCTCTCCTTGGGCTAGTATGGACCACTCTTCTTGTGGCATTCCTCTTCTTGGGTCGTATGGACCCCTCTTCTTCTGGCATTCACAGGCCCAATGCCCCTTATTGCTGCAGCATCGGCATTCGTTGTCGGCGATGTTCCTACCACCATGGCCAGACCGGCCGCTATCGCGTTTGTTAGTGAAGCCCGCTGAGTCCACGATCATGCCCCTTCTTGTTGCCCGATGATGACTCCTTGCCGCTCTCTGAGCCGCCATTGCTTGAGCCACCACCTCCGGAGCTATTGCCGCCTCTTCTGGTCTACTATAGCCATGACGACGGGCGCTTGAGTAGCTCGTCCTTAATGAGGTTTAGGCTAGAGGTGGAATTGGTGCCTCCAAGGTTGTGCTGTTCCTCCATGGCTTTGAGCCGACGAATGATCTCTTCCACAGTGACATCACTGAGGTCAAGCAGCGTTTCAATCCATAGTGCGATCTGCTCAAATCTTGGTGGGAGAGCCTACAAAAATTTGCGCACTACCTCCTCCTCCTTAATGGCATCGTTGAGCACTATCAGTTGGATCACAATGTGGCTGATCCAGATTTCGAAGTCGTCCACCTTCTCCCCATCGCAAAACTTTATGGTGTCGAATTCGTGCCAAAGCGTGCCCGCCTTCAGCTTGGGTACGTGCTCGATGCCAACGTTTCATGACCTGGATTGAGTCCCACACGGCCTTAGCCATTAGCTTGCTGGTGATGGTCCCCGTCTTCTCTGCTAGGACCACCTTGGACAGAACTTCTAGCGGCATCTAATCCTTAGTGATGTAAGTCGTCCCGAGCATCACCATGATCCACAGGCCCTGTGCCTGCAACATCACGCGCATGAGCGCGACCCAATCAAAGTAATTGGTCCACATCAGAGCTAGGAAGGAGCTGTTGCTACTAACTTCATTGGTGATCTGATTCACGAAACCACTGTTGCGCCCAACTTTGGAGTTGCCGCTGATCTTCTTGTAAGAGTCGTGAAGGGTGAACTCGCCGATGGCGAGGCATGAACGCCCACTCAATCACTCGATAGCGATTCCACTAGGTGTAATCGGCTCTGATACTAGTAGTTCGATCAAGGCCCAGGTGCTCTACATTTTAGATCTGTTCTTTCCTCTCGGAGATGAAGAAGAAGACCCAAGCGCCTAGGAACACACAAGCACATGAAAACTTGAAACACAAAGCACACTTGAGGAAGGTTTTGTGGGGCAAGTTTTCTGTACTGCACTGAAGTATAAATTAATGAAACAAATAGAGGGCCATGTGGCCACTACCATGCACGATTCGTGCTCCATGTTCTTCCTTGGTTTGCTCCATCTCACGAAACCTCGAGTGTGCTAGGTAAACCGGGGAGCTAGACATGTTCCCGCGTGGACAGTGCACTGTGTCGAACTCCACTAAACTAGAGGCCCTCACACTCAAGCAAGCAGAGAGCTTAGACACTAACACCTAGCTTATTTTCCCATAAACCAAAAATATAAATGATTTTAGTAACAGCACCAAGATTGTCTAACACGTGGCACCCCACACCCACTACCACCGCCTCGTTAAGGCCCAATCTAGTCTAGGTGTCCCGCTAGTGGGTATAAGCTAGAGGAGGGCTGCTCCATGTTGCCCACATATAGCTAGGCGTGCTGCCACAGGTCACATGGGCGGCATGTGCGGGCGTGCAGTAAACATGGCTTCTCATGTGACGTTACTCTCATGATTGGCATACTGTGGCAAGTTAGACATAGGAACCATCAGAAGATTCATTGTGTACTATCATTATTAAACTCCTTGATCACATCAAATTGCTAAACCTGTGTAACTAACTATTCTTAGCATTATGCATGCCACGCATTCGCCTGTGATCATTTTCATAGCAAGTTCAAGCAAAGCCCAACCTGCTCTGGCCACCTAACATGGGGGGCGTTCGATCGCCACTACAGCTTGACTCTGGACTGTGCACACACTACTGGAGAACAGACCTTCGGATGAGTTACCATTTTACAAAGAAAGCGGCCAAAACTGCACATGGTATTAGTGGCTAGCATCAGCATCGGGTGCAATGATGGGGAGCCCCGAGTGCCACAGATGGGAGCCTTCGGAGCGCTTTAGTATCGGGTCACCTAAAGAGATGGAGCTCATGTGTTTGCATTAGAAGGGGGTTGTTACACCACCTGGTGCTAACACTATTTGCACCGGGTGGTACAGCAACCCGACTACTAATTTACTAAACACTAAAACCGTCTCTTTAATCGACCCGGTACTAAAGTGATGCTTGGGCTTCTGTTCGAAGCTCTTATGTCCGTTCACCTTCCCACCAATTCTCTACTCTACGCTGGAAACTGTTCCATTGATGATGACTTACATTAGGAATTAAAAACTAGAGATTCCTCGCAATTAAAAAAATGGAGGCATTGGAAAGGAATACGATTATTCACATCCAAGATTGATTTGCCTCGATCCTAGGAATGAAACAAAGTGGTTTGAGTACATATTTTTCATTCAAAAATTTGAACTGAGCCTCATATGTTGGAAACTTTCCTCTATTTTTCCTATGAATGAATCCTATAAATTTACATCAAAGGGATGAATACTACTCTTTCCCATAGGATTTTGCTATGGAGTAAATAAATAAGTGTGCGTGGGGACCTCACTTCAGTTTTCAAGACGAGGTAAAATTAAATTTTCTTGTTTGATTCAATTTTAGTGTAGAATGAAATGTGGTCAAACTAATTTGTGGACAAAATTAGGGCTGCCTAGTGTACTCAGGGCCAACGGTCAGTCCTGCTCTCAAATCTATAGCTTCGGATCCAAAACAAACCTCATACTAATGCGCCATAATTAACACCAGGTATCGAGGCGACCCATTTTTATTGTCCCGTGTGAAAGCTCGCGCACGCCTGTTCGCCTTCCCACCAGCCTTTGTCCATACCACAGTTCCATTGATGATGGGTTGATCGTGGGAAGGCCAATCGTTGCTAAGGTGTATATTTTCTTTTTTTTGAAAGGTAAAAGGTGTATATTTTCTATATAAATATATGGTACCACACAGTTGAATACTAGCATTATTCTGCTTGAGCAAGAACAAGAGAAGAGTAGTGAGACCGAGAGCAAGAAAAGAGAGACAAGAGCACGTGCCGATCCACCTTTTCTCTCCCACTCCATTCTCGCCAACCATGGGTCGCTGGTCGAGCAACGGCAAGTACACCACTAGAGCGAGGGCGATCGGAGTGGTACGTGGAGGACGAGGAGGAGTGGTTTGATGATCTAGAGGAGGAGGAGGATGATGACAATGAACGGCGATGATGAGGATGGTGACGATGGCGGCGGCGATGGTCCCGACAATGGGGACGGCGACAGCGGCCTCGACAACATTGACTAGGACGGTGGTGATGGCAGCATCGAGGACTACGGCGAGGGCGGCGCTGAGGGCGACGGTGATGGTGGCAGCGATGAGGACGGCGGCGATGAGGAAACTACGGCAGGGGTGGCGGCTGTAGCTTGCCTCATCACCATCACCGTCCTTAATTAGAATAGTTTAGTTATATGTAAAATAGTTTAGTTATGTCTAAAATATTATAGTTATATGTCAAATATTTTAGTTATATGTAAAATATTCAAGATGAAATCTATTCAGTACGTACTTAAAAAGTCCAATTTCTATTGGCACTCAGTCGGCTAGTTTGATACCTTTTAATTTATATAAATAAGGTTCATTAGTACCAGGTATTGATTCCACGTGATACTAATGAGGATCGACGCCCGCACCTATTAGTACCAATGACTCTCTGCCTACCATCTCCTCTCCTAATTAACAACTCTCCCCCTCCCCACAGTCTGGCCACAATGGATGACCTCGCCATGGCAGCCCTAGCGAAGCGCGTCACCGCTAAAACCGTAGAGGAGCGCCTCACCACTGCGAAGGTCATGGATCCCTGCCACCTCGAGCATCGGTAGCAGTTTTGGATCACTGTGCTCTGGAAGGCCTAGCGCGGCGCAGAGCTCTTCCTCAACCCTTGCCTTCGCTGCCACCTCCTCGCCACCACGGCGCACCGTGCTGCGGCCGCTTTAGCCCCGGGGACCTCCTTAATGCTAGCAGTGGCGTGGACCTCCTCCATCTCAACAGCCATCGCCAGGGTTCCCTATCGGTAGTCTCGCAGCGCTGAGGTCCTAAAGCACCATGCCTTCTTTTGCCTGCACCACTACAGCATCGCAGTCACCAAGATGAGGCATCGTGAGGCCGGTGCTTCAGCCGTGGTGACCTCCTCAGTGGAAGCAGCCTTTGAGCACAGTGGCGGTGACAACACCGATGACTGGCCGAGGGCATTACTCGCCTCATTAGAGGATGAGCATTAAGAGAGCTTAGGATCTAATTAGTAGCTTAGTATTGCTATAACTTAGTATCTAAATATGTAATATGTAATATCTAATTATATGTAATATATCTAATTATCTATGAATCTGCTTATGTTTTGAATGTGGATGAATTTATCTTTCAATAAAAGCAGAGACTTTCTCTTTCAAAAACGTGTGGATGAATTTATGAATCTTCCACTGTGATGAATTATTTAGAAAATGCAAATTTATCAAATTAGAACCGGGTAGTCCCTTTACCCGGTACTTAAGTCACTTGGTGCAACGATCAAAGTAATAATTGGGGTTTTATCATTGGTATCGGGTGTTTAAGAGTACCAATGCTACTGTCATTAGGAACTGAAATTGGGGTTTTCACACACTTGTTCCGGTTGTTTACCAAAACTAATATCAATGACACTCTAATGGTACCAGGTGTTGTTTATACCCGGTACTAATAGTTCTCAGGGTACTTAACCCCGACCTTCTTCTTCCACGAGCACCTCTTGTTTGTCCCATGAAGGAAAGAATAGAGCTATGTCCAAGGCGTCCATTTACACAGGAGGTGCTATCAAAATTTTCTTCTGCAATTGAATTGGAGACTCATACAAGGGTGCTAAGAGGTTAGCATCTTTATGCTTATGTTACTTACTGCTTTTTAACTTGCAACTGAAAGAAATTCGGGTTTAGTTTAGAACAGAATACATAACTTGGTATTGATCACACATACTAGCTAGGCATTACTTGAACACATACATCATTCCCACAGCAAACATTGCTACAATCATCACTACCAACAATTGCACAATCCTAATCAACTTGTCCAACTTTTCATCCAAATTAATGTTCCTCCCCACAATGGCAGCACATTCATCATCCTCAACCTCCTAGAATGGAAGGATGTATCACAATCAGCTGCTTGTTAACTAGCTCAGCGAAGTATGCCTTTTGCCACCGGTAGAAGGGGCACCGTCCTAGCATCTAAGTATATAACAATAGCAAAACCAAAAAAACCCGCATAAAAAACAATAGCTTTCAAATCCAAACAAACTCTCCAATTGAAAAGATCTCAAAGAACCCACATGGACTTACCCCTATAATGTTCCATCGGGCACTTGATGTAGACTCAGCCATAGTTTTGGCTTTCTCGCGTCTTGACCAGAAGCTCAACCACCCTCTCCCTCTTGCAATCTAGACACTGGATCAAACGAAGCCCCGTTTCCTCACCTATGAGGACAGACCATACCTGCGATGAGCTGGATGTAGCACCCCAGCGCTTCGAATGGGCAGACATGGCAGACTTGGAAGGGGGAGGAAAAGAATCTGGCTAGCTAGGAGGAAGGAGAAAGAGTGGTGTTAGGCATGACATGAAGGGGCGATGGTGTTTATTTTTTGATCTAGATACAGTGCAGTACCAGTCACTGACTTGTGGGCCAACTAGGGTAGGCCCACACGCTAGTGACATGTATTGCATGTGAAGTATGTTTATTTTCCCATCAATGTGGCCCTTTAATATTAATAAGTTGGATGGAAATTGTTTAAATATGACGACATCTAAATAATTTGGAGAATATTTAAGATTTATTTTATTAGTTTCTCTAACTAGTTTTAGTTGACCTAAACAAGTTTGTATTGGAATCTTAATATGATGCAGATCGATGGACCGACAATGGATGTACAAGGACCGATGCTTTGTTGAATATATTAATGGCTTGCATGTCTTTATTGAGATAACCGAGAAACACAAGAAGCCGTTGGGTTTTATAAGTTGTCCATGCATGGACTACATGAACGAGAAGGAATACTTGTCATCGGAATCCCTTCACCAGCATTTGTTGTGAAGGGGAATCATGTCCGGCCACGTGTGTTGGACTAAGCATGGATAAGTAGGGGTTTAGAGGGAGAGAATGAAGAAGATGAAGATGACAACATTGACTTCGCGCAGTACAACTCCTTTGCTAATACCTTAATGGGTGATGCTGATGATGAAGAAAACATCGATGCTTTGGCTCAAATGTTGCTTGATGCCAAGGAAGAATGTGACAATGAAAGAGACTGGAAGAAGCTGGAGTGTATGTTAGAGGACCACAGAACTTTGTTGTACCCAGACTGCAAAGATGGCCATAAGAAATTGCATAGCACTTTGGAATTGTTACAGTGGAAGGCATCAAATAGTGTGACTGACAAAAGGATTTAATGAGTTGTTAATGCTCATAAAGAAGTTGCTTCCGGAGGGCAACAAATTGCCCGCAACAACTTATGATGCAAAAGAGGTTGTTTGCCCTCTGGGATTAGAAGTGCAGAAAATATATGCATGTCCAAATGACTTTATCCTCTACCATTGTGATTACAAGGATCTAGAATCTTGTCCAGTGTATAAAGCTTTGTGGTATAAGCTCAAATGTGATGACCTTGGGAACGTTGAGACTGAACCTCCAAGGAAGAGAGTGCCTGCTAAGGTGACGTGGTATTTCCCTATAATCCCACGATTGAGGCATTTGTTCAGGAATAAGAAACATGCTAAGGTGATTCAGTGGCACAAACAACGTAAGCAAGATGATATGATGAGGCACCCCGCTGATGGGTCACAATGGAGGAAAATCAATAGAACCTACCCAGAGTTTGCAGAGGTCAAAGATCATAAGGTTTGGTTTAAGCACGGATGGCATGAATCCTTTCAGTGAGATGAGCAGCAGTCATAGCACCTGGCTCGTGACTCTATGTATCTGCAACCTTCCGTCATGGTTGTGCATTAAGAGGAAGTTCATTATGATGCTAGCACTTATCCAAGGGCCAAAGCAATTTGGTAATGACATTGATGTGTACCTACAACCATTGGTTGAAGAACTTCTATTATTGTGGACTGAAGGTGTACGTATGTGGGATGCACACAAGGAAGAGGTGTTCGACCTATGGGCGTTGCTGTTCATAACTATTAATGACTGGCCAGCGCTCACTAACTTGTCTAGACAATCAAACAAGGGATTCAGGGCTTGTGTCCATTGCTTAGATAAGACTGACAACATCTATTTGAAGCATTGCAGGAAGGTTGTGTACATGGGAAGCCATCGTCGGTTTCTTGGTGACAGACATCCCCTAAGGAAAAAGGCAAACATTTCAATGAGCGGGAAGAAAACCGTGGAAAGACAATTCACCGCTTAGGAAAGGTTGTATTCGAAATGGTCAAGAGTCTAAGAGTTGTATTTGAAAAGGGACCTGGCAGTGTACCTGTTCCGAAGTAAATGGGAAGGCACCCACATGGAAGAAAAAATCTAAGTTTAGGGACCTGTCTTATTGGGAAGTACTAGATGTCCGCCATGCAATTGACGTGATGCATCTCACAAAGAATCTCTGTGTCAACCTGCTAGGCTTCCTCGGGACGTATGGGAAGAACAAAGATACACTGGAAGCACAAGAGGACATGGCGGCTTTGAAAGGAGAGCAATGATATCACTACTTAGGTCCTGCCAGCTACACTCTCAGCAAGCATGAGAAGGAGAGCATGTTTGAATGCTTGGACATTATCAAGGTCCCATCTGGATATTCATCTAATGTGCAGAGGATAATCAAATGTAAGGATAAGAAATTTGTCCACTTAAAGTCTCATGACTGCCATGTGTTGATGACACCGCTGCTTCCTGTCGTGCTAAGAGGAATTCTACTAGAAAATGTTGGGAAAACAATCACAAAGTTGTGTGCATTCCTGAATGATGTATCCGAAAAGGTAATTGATCCAGATAGCCTAACCAGTCTACAAGATGATGCTGTCCAATGTCTGGTTAGCCTAGAGCTAATCTTTCCTCCATCTTTTTCTGATATTATGACACATCTCTTGGTTCACATTGTCAAAGAGATTGGTATTCTTGGACCATTTTTCCAACACATTATGTTCCCTTTTGAGAGGTACATGGCTGTCCTAAAGAAGTACATCCGCAATCGTTCTAGACCTGATGGATGCATTGCTAAGGGATACAGTACAGAGGAGGTTATTGAGTTCTGTACTATCTACATTGATGAGCTTAAGCCAATTGGTGTTCCATTGTCCTGCTATGAGGGGAGACTTGCAGGTAAGGGCACACTAGGAAAGAAAGTAATTCTTTGCAGTGATAATGTTGTATTTGATACAGCACACTTCATGGTCTTGCAACACTCATCCTTGGTGGCTCCATACATGGAGGAGCACAAAAAGATTCTACGCTCTAAATACCCAGGGAAAGTTTGAGGCCTGGATTACACGTTGTTACATAGAAAGTTTTGGCCTATGGTTGAGACAACATCTCATGGGTAATGAGGAGATTGATGACCAACTTGCTTGGTTGGCCATGGGACCATCTTCATCAATCGCAACATTCAAAGGATACGAGATAAATGGAAATACATTTTACACGAGACTTCAAGACCAGAAGAGCACCAACCAAAATAGCCAGATTAGCATAGAAGCCATAGACACAACTGGGAAAAAGGACAAATATTATGGTTATATAGATGAGATCTGGGAACTTGACTATGGGCCATTGCTAAAGGTCCCCTATTTCAGTGCCATTGGGTGAAACTGAGTGCAAGGGGTGTTATGATAGACCCAATTTATGGTATGACAATTGTGCACCTCAATAACACTGCATACTGGGATGAACCATTCGTCCTTGCTGCAGATGTCACTCAAGTTGTCTATGTGATCGACATGTCTACTAAACCCAAAAAGAAGAGAACTAGGAAAAATGGTCCATCGTCAGACGAAGAGCCGAAGTGACACATTGTTCTTCTAGGGAAAAGGAAAATAATGGGAGTGGAGGACTTCGCAGACGAAGAGGATTACAACCATTTAGTTGATGCACCACCTTTCAATGTGGAGGTTGACACAAGCATCCTGTTAAACAATAAAGAGGCTCCACACATGTGTCGCGTTCATAATGAAGGGATTATTGTAAAATAAAATTGTATTAACTTTCAAGAACACATGTCCTGTAATGGCTAGATTTTATATTCTATTGTAATATTTGTTTATACAAAAAACAGAATTAGGATAACATTTATGTAAATTAATAAGGCAAACTGCATAGGGCGGGAGTTACCAAAATCAATCGTATTAGCACCAGGTGGTAAACAGACCCTGGACCAAATGGGCTAAAAAACTTGGCGCGAAAAACAAACAATATTATCGGTGACGTTTAAGGTCCGGTACTAATATACATCATTGGGCCATTTTTTTGAGGTCCTGTGGACATATTTAGTACCGGGCCCTGTAATCCCCATTACTAAAGACATTATAGTATCAGGCTTTTACAAGGCCAGGCGCTAAAGGCCTACCTGTATATAAAGCCCTTCGTCATCCTTTTCCAAATTCGCAGTTTTCCTCAACGCCAGCCGCCGCCCCGGAGACCTCCGCTCATCCCCCTTGCAGTCTTCGCCACTGACATTGCGCTTCCTCGACCACCACTCCTCATGTCCCCATTCCTGCTCGTCCTCTACGCCGTTGCCTCAACAACCACGCCACTCTCTCTGCTGCCGGCATCAACTCCGCCGCCGCCTCGACGGCGCTGCCCGTCTCCCTGCCACCGTCATCGAAGCCAATGTATTGACGGCCCCAGATCTTGCGGCTCTTCATCGACCCCATCTCCGTCATGATGACCCCACCACCGCCCCTATTCTCTGGCAATGAGTATTCTCTTTCCTTTCAATGTTATATATGTTACTATATGTTAGCTAATGACTTATATATGTTTACATTTGGAGCCAATTAAATAGAGATTTACAATTGTAGTTTCAATTCTAGGCAAATTCGTGTTTTGTAGTGATTTAATGTTACGAAATTATTCCACGGTTATATGAAGCATGCATCACTTAGACTCTGAAAATGTGTAAATTTGCATATAGCTATTTGAGAAAAATGACTCAATTAATTATGACCCTTGTTTGTATACATATTAGTTATTAACATGCTTGATGAGTGAGAGGACGCGTTTATGAAAGAAATGATTAGACAGGGGATAGAAGAGTGAAGTCCGTAGTAGCACGAGGACATTAATTCTTACATAAACTATCCTTCCGATCCAAAGGATAATGCCGATGATCACTACAATGAAAATCCATTGGGCAGTAGCCAGGTATAGACATTATACATACTCTTGATAGCCGTAAGGATTTTGGGTAACACTATCCTTTCTTCTTGATAGCCCACCCACTACAAGAAAACCGGGCTATTTCCACATGGTTTATTGCAACACCATCATTTTTGTTCTATTACGGGGTGCTATTGCCACGTTTTTGAAATCGTGTGGCAATTCACTCACTTTATTGCCACCAATTAACGTTTGTGGCAATAATATTACAAGGTGCTACAAAAGAAGGGTCATATTGCAACACGAATTTAAATGTAGTGATAAATAAGATTTATTGCCACAAAAAATTGTTGTTGCGATTCACCACACCATCCGTTGCAAAAGTGAACCGCATTTGCAAGCAGTACGGCACGGTAGGTAAATTATAATTTCCCAACCTATTTTTTTGGCAAAGTATATTTATCCAGACATTTATGTTGCTATGTATGATACGCAAACCTAAATTATAATTTCCCAACCTATTTTTTCGGCAAAGTATATGCATAATACATCTACTGCTTACTTAGTCTATAAATTTTTTATAATCTAAGTATATGTGTAATAGGTTATAGATTATAGTTTATTATTTAACATGTATACATTTAGTATGTAATTTGTACTAATGGTCATGTTTTAATTTTTCTTCAATTTGGACATAAATCGTCATATTTAAAAAAATGCTCAGTCATATCTCTAGTTCTAAAGATGTTGCGCCTTCAATAGTTCAGATTTTGCATGGTTAAAAAGACCCCTAAAGTTCTTGAAAAGGTACTGACTTTAATTTAGATATTGCGGAACACTGGATTATTTATTCATAAATTTATTTTGCTATGTATGATATGCGAAGATTTATTAATAAACACATATCTTTGGTACTTTCTACCGCAGGGAGCAACATGACAGTTTGGACCATGGCACATGCTACTAGTAGTTGGATGCACATGGATAGGTCATCAGATGAGTGGCATAAAGGTTTCAAGCAATTTGTGGGAAGCTTATTTCGTGACACTTATAAAGGAGCAACCGCATGCTGTCCCTGTGCAGGATGTCAAAACCTGTCATACCAAATTCGTTCTAAAGTTGAAAGTCATTTGTTGAACAGAGGGATTGATGAATCCTTCATCCAAAGAGAAGAGTAGTGTGGCGATGCTGCAGAGGATGATAGCAGTGAAGGTCTTGGTGAACAAGGAGATGGGGGCAATGTCAAAGATCTGATTCAAACACTGATTAGGGGTGCTATAAATGGAGACATCATCGGTAGTAGTTCTGAGCCGAACGAACATGCCAAAAAATTCTTTATGTTATTAAAAGAGGCTGAGAAGGAATTGTACCCTGGTTGCAAAGAAGCTACTAAGATTTCTTTCATTGTCCGGCTTTTTCAGATCAAGTGCATGTTTGCCCTCAGTAACAATGCTTTAGCAGCCATTCTTTAACTGTTCTCATTTGTGCTCACTGAAGGCCACTGCATTCCTGACAGTTTGAAGAAAGTGCAAAAGGTTATTCGTGATCTTGGCCTTGAGTACCAAAAGATACATGCATGTGTCAATGACTGTGTGCTATTTCGAAAGGAATATAAGGAAATAGATACATATCCAAAATGTGGTGAGTCTAGATGGAAAACTGCTTCTTCTACAGACAAGGATGAAGTTAGTGATAGTGGTTCATCTAAGAAGCGTGTTCCTTGTAAAATTCTACGGTATTTTCCTCTAATTACTCAGCTTGAAAGGTTATATATGAGGGAGTCCACATCTTCACATATGCGATGGCACAAGGCAGGATTGGTTTCTGATGGTAAACTATGACACCTTGCTGACTCCAAGGCATGGATGCACTTGGATGACAAGTATCCAGAATTTGCATCTAAACCTCGCAATGTTAGGCTGGGTCTTGCATCTGATGGCTTCAATCCATTTGGAATGATGAATGTCACATACACAACATGGCTTGTGATTCTAATTCCATACAACTTGCCTCCTTGGTTGTGTCTAAAACAACTGTATTGGATTATGTCAATGTTGATACTCGGACCAAAGTCACCAGGAAACAATATTGATGTATATTTGCAGCCCCTAATTGATGAGCTTAAAGAGCTTTGGGTTGGCGGCGTCAAGGTGTGGGATGCAAAGGTGAAGAGAAATTTCACTTTGCGTGCTGTCCTACAATGGACAATAAATGACTTTCCAGCATATGGCATGCTTTCTGGTTGGAGCACAAAAGGAAAGTTCGCATGTCCCTACCGCCACAAGGATACTGAGTATTTATGGTTGAAATTTTGCTGTAAGCATTGCTTCTCAGGCCATCGCCGCTGGTTACTATCAGACCACAAGTGGAGGCGGAACAAAATTAGTTTCAATAACAAGGTTGAGACATGGGCCGCTCCAATTCCACTAACTGGTGCAGGTGCTGCAACAGTATGAAAGTTTTGAGCAAGTGGAATTTAGGAAGAAGTCAAATAAGATCAAGCATGATGGAGAAAATAGATGGCACAACTGGAGGAAGAAAAGTATATTTTTTGAGCTACCATACTGGAAAGATCTGCTTGTCAGACATAATCTAGATATCATGCACATTGAGAGAAACATATGTCAAATCATATTGGGTACATTGCTTGACATAGAAGGCAAATCCAAGGACACTGTGAAAGCTCGTTTGGACATGTAGCACCTAGGAATCAGAAAGGATCAACATCCTATAATCAAGAATGATAAATACACTATGCCATCGGCGACATGCTCATTGGGCAAGGATGAGAAGACATTTATTTCTATGCAAATTCCTTGAAGGAGTTAAGATGCCAGATGGCTATGCCTCAAACATCAAGAGATGTGTTGACGTGAAGAGGTGTAAGGTTAGTGGATTAAAAACCCATGACTGCCTTGTTATATTCCAAAAACTTTTGCCAATAGCAGTACGCAACATTCTACCAGAAAATTTTGTTATCCCATTGATTCAGCTTAGTAGGTTCTTCAATGCCATATGTTCAAAGGAGCTAAGTGTTGAAGATTTAGATAATTTGAGCAGGTCGATTCCAGAAACTCTATGTCGGCTTGAGATGATCTTCCCACCTGCTTTTTTTGATATAATGATGCATTTGCCTATTCACCTTGCTGAAGAGGCTAAACTTGGGGGGACAGTGTGCTATAGATGGATATATCCAATTGAGAGATATCTACGAACGCTTAAGGGCTATGTTCGCAACAAAGCATGCCCTGAAGGTTCAATTGCCGAGGGTTACATAATGGAGGAGTGTATGACATTTTGCTCTCGCTTCTTTGAGGACATGGATACAAAGCTTAATCGTGTGGACCGGCATGAACGAGCGGCAGTGAATGAACCACCATCTGGGTAGAGCATATTTGGAGATATTGACTATACTAAGAAAGGATGGACCTTCGAGCCATTTTCAAGGTCTGAGATGTTGCGGATAAGGCACTACATTGTGACAAATTGTGATCATGCCACTCCATGGGTCAAGTAAGAAACTAAGATGAGAATATAATTTTCTTGCTTACATTTCCATTATTAAATCCTTTTTTAATTCTCTACAGTGAGCACATGGATGAACTCAAAAGGACAAACAATAATCCACGTAATGTTCAGATGTGGCACAGAGAACAATTTGTAGGGTGGTTTGAGCGCAAGGTGAGTCCTTACCATAACTATACATTTGTAACTTCTTTACGCTATCAATTGTATACAGTAAGGAACTTTACGCTTTTCGCAGATTAATGAACTACATTCTCAAGGAAAAGGAAGTGACAATTTATATGACCTTTCTCGAGGACCTGATCATCGGGTCCGTGTTTACAACTGATGCTTTATCAATGGCTTTCTATTTCAGACACAACATATAGAGAATATGTTGAGCATACAGAACAGTGGAGTCGTTGTGAAAGGGGATGAGAGTACATGACATATTGATTGGTACGGAGTGGTGAAAAGGATAATCTCGCTAGATTTTCCAAATGGAAAGGAGGTTGTGTTGTTTCATTGTGACTGGTTTGATGTGCCCGCTGCTGATAGGAATAAGGGCAGAGGGTTCAAAAAGGATAACTATGGAATTATTGATATTGACACAACACGATTGAGGTATTTGGATGAGCCTTATATTCTTGCAACCCAGGCCGAGCAGGTTTTTTATGTCAAAGGAAATAAAAATCCAAAGTGGTCAACTGTGGTAAGAATGAAACCAAGAAATTTATTTGCCATGCCTGATACAGCAGACATCATACCTGGGGCTGAGATTGATGTGGACTCATTAGATGTGGGTGTGCAAGACATGAATGTTGCAAGCAGGCAGAGGATATGTCTAATTGGAGTAGGAGTGACATGGATGGGGTAAGTGTTGATGTAACTTTGATTGAAAAGGCTCATGAAGAAAGCAAAGATGAGGAACCATCTATTGTCTTCATCATGCTTTCTCTTATTTGACTTCTTCCCAAATTCCACTTGCTCAAAATTTTCATACTGTTGCAGCACCTGTGCACCAGTTAGTAGAATTGTAGCGGCCCTTGTCTCAACCTTATTATTGAAGCTAATTTTGTTCCGCCTCCACTTGTGGTCCGATAGTAACTAGCGGCGGTGGCCCCAGTAGCAATGCTTACACCCAAATTTCAACCATAAATACTCAGTATCCTTGTGGCGGTAGGGACATGCGAACTTTCCTTTTGTGCTCCAACCAGAAAGCATGCCATATGCTGGAAAGTCATTTATTGTCCATAGTAGGACAGCACGCAAAGTGAAATTTCTCTTCACCTTTGCATCCCACACCTCGACGCCGTCAACCCAAAGCTCTTTAAGCTCATCAATTAGGGGCTGCAAATATACATCAATATTGTTTCCTGGTGACTTTGGTCCTGGTATCAACATTGACATAATCCAATACGGTTGTTTTAGACACAACCAAAGAGGCAAGTTGTATGGAATTAGGATCACAGGCCATGTTTTGTACATGACATTCATCATTCCAAATGGATTGAAGCCATCAGATGCAAGATCCAGCCTAACATTGCGCAGTTCAGATGCAAATTCTGGATACTTGTCATCCAAGTGCATCCATGACTTGGAGTCAGCAGGGTGTCATAGTTTACCATCAGAAACCAATCCTTCCTTGTAACATCGCATATGTGAAGACGTGGACTCCCTCATATATAACCTTTCAAGCCGAGGAATTAGAAGAAAATACCGTAGAATTTTATATGGAACACGCTTGTTTGACGAACCACTATCACTAACCTCATCCTTGTCTGCAGAAGAAGCAGTTTTCCATCTAAACTCACCACATTTTGGACATGTATCCATTTCCTTATATTCCTTTCGAAATAGAACACAGTCATTGACACATGCATGTATCTTTTGGTTAGTCAAGGCCAAGACCATGAATAACCTTTTGCACTTTCTCCAAACTGTCTGGAATGCAGTGGCCTTCAGGGGGCACAAATGAGAACAGCTGAAGAACGGCTGCTAAAGCATTGTTACTGAGGCCAAACATGCACTTGATCTGAAAAAGCCGGACAATGAAGGAAATCTTAGTAGCTTCCTTGCAACCAGGGTACAATTCCTTCTCAGCCACTTTTAATAACATAAAGAATTTTTTGGCATGTTCGTTCGGCTCAGAACTACTACCGATGATGTCTCCATTTATAGCACCCCTAATCAGTGTTTGAATCAGATCTTTGACATTACCCCCATCTCCTTGTTCACCAAGACCTTCACTGCTGTCATCGTCTGCACCATCGCCACACTGCTCTTCTCTTTGAATGAAGGATTCATCAAACCCTCTGTTCAACAAATGACTTTCAACTTTAGAACGAATTTGGTATGATAGGTTTTGACATCCTGCACAGGGACAGCATGCGGGGTTGCTCCTTTATAAGTGCCATGAAATAAGCTACCCACAAAATTCTTGATACCTTTCTCCTATCCATGTGCATCCAACTGCTAGCAGCATGTGCCATGGTCCAAACTGTCCTATTGCTTCCTGCGGTAGAAAGTACGAAAGACATGTGTTTATTAATAAACCTTCGGATATCATACATAGCAAAATAAATTTATGAATAAATAATCCAGTGTTTCGCAATATCTGAATTAAAGTCAGTAACTCTTCAAGAACTTTAGGGGTCTTTTTAACCATGCAAAATTTGAACAATTGAAGGCGCAACATCTTCAGAACTAGAGATATGTCTGAGCATTTTTTTAATATGACGACTCCTGTCCAAATTGAAGCAAAATTAAAACATGACCATTAGTACAAATTACATACTAAATGTATACCTATTAAATAATAAACTATAATCTATAACCTATTACACATATACTTAGCTTATAAAAAATTTATAGACTAAGTAAGCAGTAGATGTATTATGCATATACTTTGCCGAAAAAATAGGTTGCGAAATTAGAATTTAGGTTTGCGTATCATACATAGCATCATAAATGTCTAGATAAATATACTTTGCCAACAAAATAGGTTGGGAAATTATAATTTACCTATTGTGCCGTACTGTTTGCTGGTTTCTTTGGCCGGTCTCCTTTTTGCTTCCTGGCCTGATGATGGCCACCTGCGATCACGCAAACCTGGACAGCGATCACGCAGACCTGCTATGCGATGTGATGCTGAGATTGCCAAGGGCCTGAGGACAAGTAACGCTGGAGCCTTGATCATGGAGCAGGGCACGAACGTACATACATGATGTGAAGGACTTTGCTTTTGCTGGTGCCGGGACCTGATGGTGGAAGGAAGCTTTGACAGCGCGGTGAGCGGCGTCTTCCACATGGCGTTCCGTTGTAGTGGTGGATGGCGGCGAGATGTGTGGGACTATTAGAGATGGGCGCGGCAGGGAAGGGAGCATGTACGTGAAAGGCGCCGGCAATATGACGGTAGGGTTTTGTACATACGATTAGAACTAATTTTGGACATAAATATATAGGATGTGTTTCAATAGAAATCACAAAGACTAGGACATCCAGACTAGTCGCTTGGTGCGTCCTTCTTCAAGGTCTTGTATTCGAATGTTTTTCCTAACATTTTTTTTATTTTTTTGGAATGGCAGATACCCCATTTACAACAATTATCTACTGTGGCAATAACTTACAAAATTTGCAACAATGCATTTCTGTTGCAATAAAGGTGAATCTATTGTGTCAACATGTTTTCATTGCAAATGTGGTTCACTTTTGCAACGGATAGTGTGGTGAATCGCAACAACAATTTTTTGTGGCAATAAATCTTATTTATCGCTACATTTAAATTCGTGTTGCAATATGACCCTTCGTTTGCAACACCTTGTAATATTATTGCCACAAACGTTAATTGGTGGCAATAAAGTGAGTGAATTGCTACACGATTTCAAAAACGTGGCAATAGCACCACCGTAATGCAACAAAAATGATGGTGTTGCAATAAACCATGTGGAAATAGCCCGGTTTTCTTGTAGTGGTTGCCAAGAGGCGGTGGATCCAAGGGAGGAGCTAGCAACCTAGCCCTCCTACCTAGCCCCCTGGCCTTCCACATGTCCACTTAACCGCCTCAACGCCCGCAACACACATACACTCATGTATAAATACCCCTCTTGCCTCGAGTGGGTATAAATAAGTCCCTAGGTCTCACTTGTGAAGTGTGGAAGTTTAGAAGAACACATCATTGTCTTAGTCTTGTAGCAATAGGTTAGTCCTGGGAGTTAGAGTTGAGTCTTAGCTTTCGCCTCAGGGATTCCGGACTTAGCTTTGAGTCTTGGCAAAGCACTTGTATCTTTCTATCTTTTGTACTCTTGCTACTTCAGTATAATACAAGTCATTGCTCTATCTTTCAGTTATACTTTACTTTATTTCTTGGACCTGCTTAGTTTGGTGTACCTTTTTGCATACTAGACAAAGGCATATGTTTGTGTTGTCTTTAAGTTCTTTTAATCTAGCTAGACTTGCCGGTGCTATGAACTTGCCTTAGGCTCTAGGTCAAAGGTTAAGTTAGCTCCCACCCTTTGATCAAGGATGACCTTTAGTGATCAAGTTCTCACTGGGTCACAAGTTTAGCATGCCATCTTACCTATGCAGATCTGGTTGGTAGCCTCAATTGGTGACAGCATTAGGGAGCCTCTATAATCTAACCCCGTCATTCGGTAAGCCCATAGGCGTTAGCCAGTTGCCATTTAGTTGGCCAACTATCTTCCCCCGTACCTCTTTGGTGTAGTCTGGAATTTCACTCGACATAAGACTCTAGTTCGTATTCGATTGACTTAGTTCAACCACAAAAATTCCTATGCAGTGGTTAAGAAATAGAGTTTGGATGTCTTAATCTCGCTTGTTGTCCTCCCACGCAACTATACCTAGTTTGCTAGATCTTTGGTCCCTGTTCTCTCACATCACCATACACTATCTTATTTATCTTACCCCCACTGTAAGAATAGCTGTATTTAGCTAAGTTATATAGTACCATTGAAAGTTTGGCATTTCATTCCTCCTATTCGCCCATGCTTCCCTATGGATTTTTATGATACTTGGAATACTCTGAGTGAAAAAGCTACATCGAATCTTTGTGTGCTTACAGAGTAAAATCTGTTACGCTAAGAGATGTCAACAAGCTTTTGCTGGCGCCATTGCTGGGCAAGCAATTGGCAATAGAAGTTTGATTTGTTCGAAACCTACGTACTTATAACTTGATAACATATCGCTATCTCTTAGTGGGCTCATTTGCCTCTGTCTACTTTATTGTTGCGTGATAGAGAGGTGTATGACCGGTTTCGACCCACGGGCAAATTTTCACAACAATCCGGAGCCGCTGCTCAGGAGGAGAGTCCGTCAAAAGACAATCCACGGGCAGAGGCCTGTGCCATTAGCATTGGAGTTTGGATCCACGAGTACAACTTCACCAACACCGACTTTGGTAGAAAAGACCATTCGTGAGTTCTCCGTCCCATCCAGCAACAACATCCCCACTGGGCATGAAGTGCAGGTTGGAGAAGGTTTTGAGCTCAAGCCAGGTGTCATCCATATGGTCCAAGCTAGTCCATTTTGCAGATTGGCATCGGAGGATGCTAACGGCATCTCCAGCAATTCCTGGAGATATGCAGCACTTTCACGATCTAAGGGTGCAACCGCCTCTTCCTATTTTCACTAGTGGGGAAGGTGAAACAGTGGTTCTATCTGAACCGTGGAAACTTGGCAACCTGGGAGGCATGTTCAAATGCCATCCTCGCAAAGTACTTCCCTCTAGGAAAGACAAGCTCATTGAGGAACCGAATCTTGAGCTTCTAATAGCTCGCAGATGAGACGGTGGCGGAGGCATAGGAAAGACTTCAAAAGTACATCGCTGCCTGTCCCCACCATGGTATGGAACAGTGGTTGATCATCCAAAATTTCTTCCACGGGCTACATCGTTCCGCCCAAGAACACCTTGATCCAGCCGCTGGAGGATCCTTCTTATCCTTGAGTGTTGCTGCTACCCGCACTCTCATAGAGAAGGTGGCAAGCAGCCAAGGATGGAAACAGGAGAGGGCAAATAATAAGCCCCATGGAGTTCACCATATTGATGGCACCGACATGCTCACCGCCAAGATGGACCTCTTGCTAAAGAAGCTGGACGGTGCTCCTGAAGCAGTGCCGGTCTAGGCACTGGATTCTCGCATGACTTGTGAGCACTGTGGGAATACCGGCCATATGGGGAAAAGCTGCCTCAGAAATGGATCGGAGGACGTGAACTTCATCAACAACAATAGCTTCAACACTGGGCCTCGTCCTGAACTAGGTTGGAATTCATGCCCACATCAACCTTTCTCTAGGCAAGGTACGTCTTCTGGCACTTCACAGCAGTTTAACAAAAATCCTTTCTATCGAAAAGCTAGTGAATGATAGCATAAGTAAGAAATTCTTTGCTAATGATAGAGTCATTGAATCTTTGTCTCTACATATGGAAACTCTTAATAGTGCCATGACGAATCAACTAAGTTTTAATAAAATGCTAGAAACACAAATAGCTCATCTTGCTGCCGCTCTGCCTAGTCATACTTTGTGTAAGCTTCTAGGATAGCCTGAGCCACCCCCGAAGGAACATATCAATGCTGTAACTACTAGGGGTGGAAGGTCTAGACAAGACCCCCCACATCCTAGAAATGTAGGGAAAGAGCAGGCAAGACCCACCAAACCTGAGGAAGTAGAATTGGCTAGTGAGTCACAACCAGTGAATGAAGAACCCATGTTGTCTCCACATGAGTTCTACGACACTACCATGCTCCCTTTTCCTCAATGGCAGAAGAAGACCTCCGTTGATGACTAGTTTGGCAAATTTGTTGAGGTAATCAAGAAAATATATGTCAACATCCCACTTCTAGATGTGATGCAGGTGCCTACGCATGCTAACTACCTATAGGACATCCTCAACAATAAGAAACCGTGGCCGTCCACAAAAGTCGCACACCTCACAGGAAGAGTGTAGTGCTGCTATACTCAACCAGCCGCCACAAAAGAAAAAGGATCTAGGGAACCCAACCATCTCATGCTCAATTAGGACCCAACACTTCAATCAAGCTCTTTGTGACCTGGGAGCAAGTGTGAGCATCAAGCCAAAGGTGGTCTTTGATAAACTAACACATACCACACTTGCCCCTACTGCCATGTGCTTGCAGCTGGTGGATCTATTGATTCGCTATCCCATCAGGATCACCGAGGATATCCCGGTTAAAATCTGAAACTTCCTCATCCTGGTGGACTTTTTGGTGCTCAGTGTGGAAACTGACAACAAAATGTCGCTCATCCTTGGGCGACCATTCTTAAGCACAGCTGAGGCCAACATCAATGTCGGAACTGGAGAAGTTCACCTCAACATCTACGGCAGAAGGGAAACGCTCGCCTTCAAGCTGAAGGTCGAACAATGCCGACAGGTGAAAACATTTAAATGGCAGGCACCCAGCGACACACCAACCCAATATCAACCTCTCACCACACCAGTCGAAAGTGGATCATCTCATCCTAGCAATGAAGAGAGTCCTGCTGGAAGGAGAAGCCCACATGCTCAAAGCCGAGTCACTAAGACGTGCCTCGATTGCTAAGCCACCGACAAAGGAAGCAGGAGGCAAAGCTCCTGTCACAAAGGTCGCTGCCAAAACAACAAACACATCCATAGAATGGTGGAAGAAAGTAGAAGAAATGCCAAAAGCCAAGCTAGAAGAAAAGAAGAAAAGGAACACTCAAATCCAGAAGGTTATGGCAATAAAGAAAATCTGGCATGCAAAAGTTGCAGCGCACACGACCGCAAAGTCTCCATCAAGTGCTAACTCCGAATAAAGGTATGACTTGCCCTTGCCAGGAGGTAAACTAGCATTACCTTCCACTGCATATTTAATGTTTCCACGCACCTTTAATTCCTTTCAATTTGATTTTCCTTTCGACCACTGCAAGTTTAAAATCAAAAGTCCTGCACTAGTTCAAATTTTTGCATAATTTTCCCTTTATATCTCCTACATTTCAAAAAAATGAATTTTTTGGAGGTCGCACGGCCCCCTTGCTCTGGCCGCCCAGCCACAAGCTAGGCCGCCTGATCCCTGCCTTCTGCATGCATGCACCCCCGCGCGCCTATAAATGCGAGTGGACGCAGCCTCCTGCTCCTTGCATCGCTCAGCAGCATGAGCTCTCTCTCTCTCTCCCTCTGACCAATCTCCTAATTTCAGCACATAGGGAATTTCTGCTCAATAAAACAAGTGCTGCACCATGGTTTTGTTTGATGGTATGTGGAGGCACTGCGCCGCAAGAATGATTAACATTCGGACGACTGACTTTTTGGACTGCTAACCGCTAACGCTAACTTTATTCTGTAACTGTTGTTTTGCCCTCGGGTATTCTCTTGTGTCTATTTTGTAGGATGTCTTCATTTCTGAGGAAAGCCAAGATAGCCCTGAGCAACATAGGGAAGAGCATACACCTCAAGTTTCCATCGCGCTCCCACTCTCGGAGTGGAAGTTCAAGGACTCCAGCGGCATCCGACAGGATGTCCATCTGTGCCAGCCACCACCAGGATGAGGCAACATCATCGCAACCCCAGCTGTAGCGTACGCTTCTAACCATCCATGACATTGTACCACGCAATGAAGGCAAGGCAGAGATATTGGAACGCCTTGATTCGAAGCACTTTGGGAGTACAAGGTATTTTGATGCCTTCTTGCTCGCCAACATCGGCATGCTAGACCAATTCACATAAGCGTTCAAGTATGTGGGGTAGAGTGGCTTCTGGAACATTGATGAGGAAGGATCCGTCCTTCTGACTAAAGAGTTCCTGATGACTATCCGCATGCAGTGACTCACCACAGGTACGACCATACTTTTCTGCCTTTTCAATTCATAGTTTGCCATTTCCTCAAGAAGGCTTAGCGATCTCCTAGGGTTCTCCACAAATTGTTCCCTAGTCGACACACCTTCAAGGTATTATCAAACAACCTTTTCGCGGGAAATCAGTGGTGAGGATGTTTTGGGGAAGCACAGCACCACAAAAATCCACAATCCTACTTTGAGAATCCTGGCCGGTTGGGTCTTTCTCGTTGTCTTTCCACCTAGCGAGGCACGCTGCACTGCTAACGAGGATTTGAGATGCCTCTACGCGATGTGCAAGAAAAAGCCTTGTGCCCCTATCATATACATGGTCCATCACTGGATGGAGCTATGGTAGAACAGCACCCCAACAATATCACCTCACTCGTCACACAGATTGCATCCGGACTAGGCATCTAAGAAAACACCTAGCTCGCTGTTGACGGTCATTATTGCACTATCTACGACGATCAACTATCCAAGAATATGAAGGGGAATGCATCAAAGTATGGACAAACTTTTGCTACTAACATATCTCCAAGAGTTGTGTTGAAATATTTGAATGCAGGTGACAAAACATGCTCAAACATGGTAAAATGGAGCCAAACCAGGAAGTGATTGGAAACATGGCTATGTCCCCAAGCCGCCCGAACCCCACCTCTAGGCCGCCCTGCCTGTGTCTGGGCCCAATTGGCACCAACTTCGACCTGCATGCACACACATGCCATGTCAGCACATCTCCAAGGTGGAATCCACGAAAGTCGCATGCAATCAACTGGAAGGCCTTGCCACATCATCAATCCAGCCCTTGGATTGGTGAAGTCAGCAATCCTCAGCACTTCAATCCTGTAGCTAAGGAAGAAACACAAGTGAGATCCAATGGTTCGGGAAAAAACACAAAGATAACCGCCTTAACCACCATGCAACCGACTTGGGGAGTGAAGATGGACCACAAGATGCAGTATGGCGGTGGATCCGAGGGCTAGCCAGGCTGCCCGGCCTGAGGTCGGGCCGCCCGGCCTCCCAACCAGGCTGCTCGGCCTCCCCACCTATCCCATAACCGCCCTACCTACCCTATAAATATCCCCCACTCACTTGGTGACTATAAATACCCCCGAGCTTTCATTTGTAAAGTGTGGAAGTTGAGTGAAACTCGTCATTGTCTAGTTTAGTAGCACTAGGATAGTCCTGGGAGTTAGAGTTGAGTCTGAGTCTTTGCCTCAGGGATTCCGAAGTTAGCTTTGAGTCTGGTAAAGCTCTTGTATCTTTCTATCTTTGTACTCTTGCTACTTCAGTATAATATACTTTGTTGCTCTATCCTTTGAGTTATACTTTCCTTTATTTCTTAAACTTGCCTAATGTGGTGTACCTTATTGCATACTAGACCAAGGCTTAGGTTTGTGTTGTTCTTGAGTTATCTAAATCTTGCTAGACTTGCCGGTGCTATAGGCTTTCCTTAGGCTCTGATCTAAGGCTAAGTCAGTCCTAACCCTCTGATCAAGGACGGACTTTAGTGATCAAGTTCTCACTTGATCACTTGTTTAGCGTGCCATCTTACCCACGCAGATCTGGTTGGTAGCCACTCTTGGTGACAGCATTAGGGAGCCTCTGTAATCCGACCCCGTCATTTGGTAAGCCCATAGGCGTTAGCCAGTTGCCAATCGGTTGGCCAACTATCTACTCCCGCGCCACCTTGGTGTAGTCTAGAATTTCGCTCGACAGAAGATCCTAGTTCGTGTTTGTTTAACTCAGTTCAACCGTGAATACTACTATGTAGTAGTTAAGGAATATTGTTTGGATATCTTAATCTCACTCGTTGTCCTCCCAGGCAACTACCTAGTTGTTTACAACTTTGGTCCCTATTTACTATTCCCACCATACACTATCTTGTTTATCTTACCCCTGTTGTAAGAATTGCTAGTGTTTATCTAAGTTACAGTACTGTTTGAAGTTCGAACATATTATTCCACCTATTAGCCCTTGCTTCCCTGTGGATTTTTACGATACCTGGAATGCTCTGGGTGAAAAAGCTACAGCGAATCTCCGTGCGCTTGCGGAGTAAAATCTGTTACGCTAAGAGACGTCAACAAGCTTTTTTCTAGCGCCGTTGCCGGGGAAGCAATTGGCAATAGAAGTCTGATTTGTTCAAACCTAGGTACTTATAACTTGATAACATACCGCTACTTCTTAGCGGGCTCATTTGCCTCTGTCTACTTTATTGTTGGGTTGATAGAGAGGTTTATGACCGGTTTCGACCTACCGGCAAACTTTCACAACAATCCGAAGTCGCTGCTCAGAAGGAGAGTTCGTCAAAAGACAATCCACGAGTAGAGGCCTGTGCCATCAACACTGGAGTTTGGATCCACAAGCACAAAGCAACCGACACCAACAATGGCTGTGCCCGAGAAGACCATCCGTGACTTTTCCATCCCATCCAGCAATAACATTCCCACTGGGCCTGAAGTTGCTGTTGGAGCAGGTTTTGAGCTCAACCCAGGTGTCATTCATATGGTCCAACCTAGTCCATTCTGCGGATTGGAACTGGAGGATGCAAACAGCCATCTCCAGCAATTTCTGGAGATATGCAATACATTCACTGTTAAGGGTGCAACCGCTGATGCTGTTCGACTGCGCCTTCTCCCGTTCTCCCTGATCGGGAAGGCAAAACAGTGGTTCTATCTGAACCGCAACCTGGCAACTTGGGAGGCATGCTCAAATGCTTTCCTTGCAAAGTACTTTCCCTTGGGGAAGACAAGCTCATTGAGGAACCGAATCTCGAGCTTTCAATAGCTCGCTGATGAGACGGTGGCGGAGGCATGGGAGAGACTTCAAGACTACATTGCCGCCTGCTCCCACCACGGTATGGAAGAGTGGCTGATTATCCAGAACTTCTTCCATGGTCTACACTAGACCACGCAAGAACACCTCGATGCAGCCGCTAGAGGATCATTTTTATCCTTGAGCGTTGCCCCTGCACGCACTCTCATAGAGAAGATGGCAAGCAACCAAGGATGGAGATAGGAGAGGGCGAACAAGAAGCCCCGCGGAGTCCACCATATTGATAGTACCGGCATGTTGGCTGCCAAGATGGACCTCTTGCTAAAGAAGCTGGAGGATACTCCTGAAGGTGTGCCGGTCCAGGCACTGGATTTTTGAATGACTTGTGAGCAGTGCGGGAGTACCGGCCACACGGGGAATAGCTGCCCCAGAAATGGATCAGAGGACGTTCACTTCATCAACAACAATAGCTTTAACAACAGGCCTCGTCCTCAACTAGGTTGGGACTCACGGCACACCAACCTTTCTCTGGTCAAGGTACGTCTTCTGGCAGTTCTCAGCAGTTCAATAAAAATCCTTTCTATGAAAAAGCTGTGAACGATAGTATAAGTAAGAAATTCCATGCAAATGATAGAATTCTAGAAAACTTGTCGCTTCAAATGGAAACTCTTAACAGTGCCATGAAGAACCAGCGGAGTTTTAATAAAATGCTAGAAACTCAGATAGCTCAGCTTGCTGCCGCTTTGCCTAGCCCAACTTTGGGTAAGCTCCTGGGTCACCTGAGGCACCCTCGAAGGAACAAATCAATGCTGTAACAACTAGGGGTGGAAGGTCTACACAAGACCCCCCACATCCTAGGAATGCAGGGAAGGAACATGAGAAGCTAGCCGAACCAGAAAAGGAAGATCAAGTGGCCGAACCACAATCGGTTAAGGAAGCACCAAAGTCAGCTCCGCACAAGTTCTATGACACCACCGTGCTCTCTTTTCCTCAAAGGCAGAAAAAGACCACTGTTGATGACCAATTCGGCAAGTTTGTGGAGGTAGTTAAGAAATTATATGTCAACATTCCATTGCTAGATGCGATGTAGGTACCCATGTACCGTAAGTACCTGAAGGACATCCTCAACACAAAAAGCCGCTGCCATCCACAGAAGTCGTGCACCTCACAGAAGAATGTAGCGCTGCTATACTCAACCATCTGCCCCAAAAGAAGAAGGATCCAGGGAATCCAACCATCTCGTGCTCAATCGGGACCCAGCATTTTGATCAAGCTCTCTGCGATCTAGGAGCAAGTGTGAGCGTCATGCAAAGGTAGTCTTTGATAAACTCACATAGGCTACACTTGCCCCTACTGCTATGTGCCTGCAGCTAGTGGATCAGTCGATTCGCTACCCTGATGGAATCGCTGAAGACATTCCGGTCAAAATCCGGAACTTCATTGTCCCGGTGGATTTCGTGGTGCTCGACATGGAGATTGATAGAAAAACGCCGCTCATCCTTGGGTGACCATTCTTAAGCACCATTGAGGCCACTATTGACGTTGGAGCTGGACAAGTCCACCTTAACATCAATGGCAAAAGGGAGACGTTCGCCTTCAAGCCGAAGGTAGAAAAGTGCCGATAGGTAAAAACATTTAAACTTAAGTGTCAAGCACCCCAGGAGACGCCTAGAGAGAAGATCGAGATTTCGCCTAGTCAGTCAAAAGTGGACTCTCTTATCCTAACAAAGGAAAAGATACTATTGGATGGAGAAGCCCGAAAGCTCAAAGCCGATCGCAAAGCCAAGTCACAAAGACATGCCTCAATGGCCAAGCCGCCGACAAAGGAAGCAGGAGGCAAGACTCCTGTCACGAAGGTCGCCGCTACAACAACGAACACACCCAAAGAGTGGCAGAAGAAAGAAGATGAATCGCCAAAAGCCAAGCCAGAAAAGACCCAGAATAAAACTCAGAAACAAAAGGCTGTGGCAACCAAGAAGGTATGGCGAGCAAAAGTTGCAGCACAAATGGCCGCTAAGTCTCCGTCAAGTGCTGACTCCGAGCAAAAGGTATGACTTGCCCTCACCAGGAGGTAAACTGGCATTACCCTTCGCTGCATATTTAATTTCCGCGCAAGTATTTTTCGTTATACCACTACATGTTTGAATTTAAAAGTTCTACATTAGTTTAAAATTTTCTTCTGCATAAGACATTTATTATTCTTATCTCTTATCTCAAAAAAAAAAATCGAGGCCGCCCGGCCCCCTCTTGCGCGCAGGTCAGGTCACCCGGCCATGCTTCAGGCTTCCCGGCCCCCTGCTGCTCCCTCGTGGATCTAGTGCACTCTCTAATCACAAAACACCGAAATGCCTAAACACTACAGGCCAAGCCCCCTCGCACCACTCGTGCCCATCGCCATGCACGACACCCACCAGGCTAGGGGCATAGCACCCAGGCCGCCCGGCCCCTGCATGCGCCGCCCGACCTCTGTCTCTCATGCATGCATGCTCCCCCGCGTGCCTATAAATACGCATGCACATAGCACTCAATCCTCGCACCGCTCAGCAGCGTGAGCACTCTCCCTTTCTCCCTCTAAACACTCTCTTAGCACTAGTTAAGAACTTAGTTTAAATTTCAGCACCTAGTCAAATTTCTGCCAAAATAAAATAAGTGCTACACCCTCGCCTTTTGAACGGTTTGTGGAGGCTCTGCCCCATAAGGATGACTAACTTTTTGGATGACTGACTTCTGGACGACTAACCGCTAAGGCTAATATTTTTAGTTGTTGTTCTTTGTGTGTTCTTGTGTTTTTTATTATTTTTTGCAGGATGTCTTCATTCTTCAGGAAAGCTAAGAAGGCCCTGAGCAACACAGGGAAGGGGCTGCACCTCAACTTCCCGTCCTCATCAGGATCGCACTCTCACTCACAGAGCGGGAGTTCTAGGACTCCAGCGCCATCCGACAGGATATCAATCAGTGGTGCCAGAAGCCACCAGGAGCAGGAGCAGGATGAAGGAATGTCATCACAGCCACCGTGGCATCTTCTCACCTTGCTGGACATCAACATTCAGAGCGACGACGAAGCACAGAAGTTGTAGGTCCTCACCACCAAGACTTTTGGGCGAACGAGGTACTTCGACGCCTTCTTCCTCGCCACCATACGTATGTTGGAATCGTTCACGCAGGCATTCGACAATGTGGGATGGCTGGAGTTCTCAAACATCACGGAAGAAGGATCTATCCTTCTCACACAAGAATTCCTGATGACTCTCCGCTTGGATAGACGCTCAATAGGTACGACCATTTCCTTCCATCTGTTCAACACTGAGTTCGCTGTTCGTCCAAGGAGGTTCGCCGACCTCCTAGGTTTCGCCTCCAACTGCTCAGTAGGAGACGAACCCACGGGCTACACCATGAAAACTTTTTGGATGGAAATTTGCAGAGAACATGTTAAGGGGAAACATACCGCCACCAAAATCCACAACCCTACTCTGAGACTTTTGGCTCGCTGGGTTTCACTCATTGTCTTTCCACGTAGTGAAGTTCGTTCTGCACCCAACGAAGACCTCAAGTGCCTATATGCCATGTGCAAGAAGAAACCTTATGCACCGGTCCTAGACATAGTCCGTCATTGGGCGGATATGCCAAGGACGAAGACCCCCATAAACATCACTTCTTTTGTCACGCAGATTACATCCAACCTGGGCCTTCTAGAGAATGCCCACACCGAATACATTCCGAATGACTCATCACACATCATTGGGGAACAACACCTTATCCAGGAACATTTTATGAAAAGGGATGGCCATAACTTAGTCATGACATGGTTTGGGCATAATCTCGAGCTGCCACTTCCCGCGCCACAGTTCGATATGTATCGAGTTAGAAAACTAACCATGCAGCTCGACGTGGAAGCACCCTGCCAAAGCATTAGAGGCGCCTTGACTAGGGCCCAGCGACAACAAGCAGAACAGCGCCGAAGGGCATAACAGGTAGCCGAAGAAGAAGAAGCAGACCACTCGTGGGCACCCCATACGGCAACCCCTTCGGGCACAGACTCGGAGTTATCACGACTTCAACGTTATGCCCAACCGGAGCCATGGTACAACAGCAGCATGGATGGAGGTGGTTCATACCACCAACCGCCATATGCTCCTGAGTACTATGGGGCAGGTACGTCACATGGCCTTGACAGGAGTGCAGGTCCATTTGCATCAGCCCGGTTCAACACTGACAACATGGCCGGCCTCAACGCCACCATGGAGGGGATGAACATAGGCCGGTACAACCAGAGGCTGTACCAGCAGGTGGACGACATCCACCGACGTACCAGGGCGATGAGCCAACAGCTCCAGGAGAACAACACCATGCTTCAGAACCTAAACGAAATGGTGGAAGCCGGCTTCATCAATGCTCAGGACTTCCACAGCTATTACTACCAAAACTCCTAGCTTCATTGAAGCTTGGGGGGATGGTAGTACAACATGAGCATGCTTCTTCGTGCCCAGACCTCAGAGTTAGGCCCCCATTCCTTGTCCTTGTCCTCTCCTGTGCAGCAGCACCCGTCCAGCAGTACCCGTCAGCAGCAGTACCCGTAAGCAGCAGTACCCGTCTCACTAGCAGCAGCAGCAACACCCGTCCGATCGAGAGTAAGCATTAATAACTCCTTATTTTGTTTCTTTATCTAAAAAAAATGAAAAAAACGAAAAAATAAAAATAATAATAAATATGAGTCAAATAAAATAAACTTCCAACTTTGATATATTACTTTCATATATGGAAATGATGAATAGTTGTCTATCATGTTCTTGCTTAGTATTCTATGCACAAACCATGCTTAGCTTAATTTCAAGCTTGTGTGTACAAAGTGACAGCCTAACCTATTACTTTGTGGATACCATTGCATAAACTTTGTCTAAGTTGTTGTGAGAAGTGATATGACTAAGTACTAGGCCAGCTCTACATTTTCCTAGTAAGATGAACATCTCAGGTTATTTTCTTGAAAAATGAAAATAAAGTTCCCCGTTGGTTTTGAAACACCTACCATAGCCAAATACACTAAAATATCTGAGCCTAGCTTGTTTAAGGCTACTTGGTGTTGTTTTGAGCTTTGTCAAATTTTAAGTCTCATTGAATGGAATCATCGCTATCTTGTGAATTGTTTGTGCAAAATACCACCACCACATATGCATTTACCTACCTTGGGTATGCATCCATATATCTCCAAATCAATACCTTTGACCTTACTCCTTCCAAAGCAAAATGTGGTAGGATGAGGAGCCATATAAAATAATAATAATAATAATAATAAAAAAACATGCTAGTCAAGCATGGCAAAAAGATGAAAAAGAAAAGCATGCTAGTCAAGCATGTCAAAAAGGGAGAAAAACACAAAAGGGCTCCACATTCATACCTAGCATACAAAAGAAGAAGGAAAGGAAACAAGGAGATCCATCCATTCACAACCACCAAATAAGCTCCAATGATGAACATGATTAGCTGATGTAGTACATTTCTTTGGTCCAATCTTTGGCTTTGCAAAATAAACAACCTAAGTAAGCTAAGTTCTTCCACACCCTGAGCTCCACATAAGCGTTAGTATAGGAATTTCTTGGCCATGCTCTTGGCCCTAAAAAGAGAGAATACACTTATGAGCGATCAAGAGTACCTCTGGGGAAACTTGTTTTATTTTGAAAATCTGCAAAAACACCTAAGATGGGAATCCCAAAAGAAGTGTTTTGAGTTGAGCCTGCAACTGTGTCATTCCTTCTCTCAACCACCCAAGACATGGTGGGTCAAAAGATGCACCACAGTTATG
Organism: Paspalum vaginatum; assembly: GCA_030272315.1. Lineage (NCBI taxonomy): Eukaryota > Viridiplantae > Streptophyta > Magnoliopsida > Poales > Poaceae > Paspalum > Paspalum vaginatum. The sequence continues at coordinate 21,045,690 of CM059021.1, forward strand.
GAAAAGGTAATCACAGCATACACTAAGGTTTAAAATCAAAGCATGAGTGTCGGTTATGCATAGTCTCTATTCTCGAACACTGATATTTGCAGCAACTCCTGATCCATAACCCATCTTGGCTTTACTCAAGGACGAGCAAAGGTCTATGCTTGGGGGGGTGTTGACGGTCGTTATTGCACTATCTACGACCATCAACTATCCAAGCATATGAAGGGGAATGCATCAAAGTATGGACAAACTTTTGCTACTAACATATCTCCGCGAGTTGTGTTGAAATATTTTAATGTAGGTGACAAAACATGCTCAAACATGGTAAAATGGAGCCAAACCAAGAATTGACTGGCCACATGGCTAACTCCCCAGGCCGCCCGGCCCCACCAGAGGCCGCCCGGCCCTACCTCCAGGCTGCCTGGCCTGTGTCTACTCCCAATTGGCACCAACTTCGACCTGCATGCACACACATGCCATGTCAGCACATCTCCAAGGTGGAATCCATGAAAGTCGCATGCAATCAACTGGAAGCCCTTGCCACATCATCAATCCAGCCCCTGGATTGGTGAAGTCAGCAATCCTGAGCACTTCAATCCTGCGGCTAAGGAAGAAATACAAGTAAGATCCAATGGTTCGGGAGAAAACACAAAGATAACCGCCTTAACCACCAAGCAAACGACTTGGGGAGTGAAGATGGACCACAAGATGCAGTATGGCGGTGGATCCGACAGCTGGCCAGGCTACCCGGCCTGAGGCGGCGCCACTCGGCCTCCCTACCAGGCCGCCTGGCCTGCCACCTATCCCATAACCACCCTACCTACCCTATAAATACCCCCCACTCACTTGGTGACTATAAATACCCCCGAGCTCTCATTTGTAATGTGTGGAAGTTGAGTGAAACACACCATTGTCTAGTTTAGTAGCACTAGGATAGTCCTAGGAGTTAGAGTTGAGTCTGAGTCTTTGCCTTAGGGATTCTGAAGTTAGCTTCGAGTCTAGTAAAGCAATTGTATCTTTTTATCTTTGTACTCTTGCTACTTCAGTATAATATACTTTGTTGCTCTATCCTTTGAGTTATACTTTACTTTATTTCTTACACTTGCCTAGTGTGGTGTACCTTATTGCATACTAGACCAAGGCTTAGGTTTGTGTTGTTCTTGAGTTATCTAAATCTTGCTAGACTTGCCGGTGCTATAGGCTTTCCTTAGGCTCTGATCTAAGGCTAAGTTAGTCCTAACCCTCTGATCAAGGACGGACTTTAGTGATCAAGTTCTCACTTGATCACTAGTTCAGCGTGCCATCTTACCCACGCAGATTTGGTTGGTAGCTCCTCTTGGTGACAGCATTAAGGAGCCTCTGTAATCCAACGCTGTCGTTCGGTAAGCCCATAGGTGTTAGCCAGTTGCCATTCGGTTGGCTAACTATCTACCCCCGCGCCTCCTTGGTGTAGTCTAGAATTTCGCTCGACGCAAGATCCTAGTTCGTGTTTGTTTAACTCAGTTCAACCGCGAATACTCCTGTGCAGTAGTTATGGAATATAGTTTGGATATCTAAATCCCACTCGTTGTCCTCCCAGGCAACTACCTAGTTGTTTACAGCTTTGGTCCCTGTTTACTCTTCCCACCGTACACTATCTTGTTTATCTTACCCCCATTGTTAGAATAGCTGGTGTTTATCTAAGTTACAGTACTGTTTGAAGTTCGAACATATCATTCCACCTGTTAGCCCTTACTTCCTTGTGGATTTTTACGATACCTGGAATACTCTGGGTGAAAAAGCTACAGCGAATCTCCGTGCGCTTGCGGAGTAAAATCTGTTTTGCTAAGAGACGTCAACACTCGCCTACATTCCCGACGACCTATCATACTTAGTGGGGGTACAACACTTTATAAAAGGGCATTTTATGTAGAAAGAAGGGGGTCCATTGATCATGACCTAGTTTGGCCACAGTTTCAAAATGCCACTTCCAGCACCTCAGTTTGACCTGTACAAAGTAGCTATCCTAACCATGTAACTCGACATGGAGGAACCATGCCAAAGCTTTGCAGGGGTTATGACAGGGGCCCAACGACGAAGAGCTAAGCAACGCCAACAAGAAGCTAAGGAGGAAGCATCACCCGACCCATCATGGGCGCCCTACACGACAACACCATCAAGTGCAAACCTAGAACTACCAGACATCCGACGGTATGGCGACCCAGAGCCGTGGTACAAGCAGCAGTGGTATAGGTCCATACCACCAACCATCGTATGCTCATGGGAACTATGGGGTAGGTATGTCCAGAGCTTTTCACAGCAACGCAGGACATTCTACATCAGCCCAGTTCACCTCCGACAACATGGCTGGAATCAATTCTGCTGTGGAGAAGATTAACATGGGAGGTCAGTACGACCCCCGGCTGTACCAGCGGGTTGATGCCATTGCCCAATGTACCACGGCGACAGATGACTGGCTTTGTACCAACACCGATGTTCTCTGGGAAATCAGAGAACAGGTGGAGACCGGCATCAATTAAGCTCACGACTTCTATAGTCACTACTACTACCAAAACCCCTAGCTTCATTAAGCTTGGGTGAATGGTAAATGGATGCGACGTGAGCATGCTTCCTTGATGCCTCCTTGTCGACCCATCTCAGAGCAAGTTCCCCCCTATCCTCGACCTCGTTCTCCCTTGCAGTAGTGCCAAAAGTCCTAGTAGTACCAGTAGTCCTACCAATCCTACCAGCAAGACGAGTAAGTAACAATAATATTTAGTTATCATTTCTCTATCCTCTTTACACTTAAAAAGACACAAAGACTCAATAAAATAAACTCCCACATTTGATATATTGCCTTCATATGGAAATGATGAATAGTTGCTCTATCATGCTCTTGATTAATAACCTATGTACACACCATACATAGCTTAATTTTGAGCTCGTGTGTATAAAGTTGTGATTTGCATAGACTTTGTCTAAATTGTTGCGAGATATGACATAACTAAGCACTAGACCAGCTCTACATTTTCTTAGTAGGATGAACATCTCAGGATATTCTTTTGCAAAATGAAAATAAAGTTCCCCCTTTGGTTTTAAACACCTACCAGAGGTAGATACACCGAAATATCTAAGCCTAGTTTATCAGCTACTTAGTGTTGTTTCGAGGTTTGTCAAATTTTGAGTCTCATTGAATGGAATCATCTCTATCTGGTGAATCTTTGGAGCAAAATTACACTATCCCACATGCATCTACCTATTCTGGGTATGCATCCATACATCTCCACAAGAAAACGTTCAACCTTACTCATTCCAAATCAAAATGAGGGAGGATATGGAGCCATCAAAAATAGAAAATAAAAGCATGCTAGTCAAAGCATGGCAAAAGTACGAAAAAGAAAAGCATGCTTGTCAAAGCATGACAAAAATAGAGAAAATACAAAAAGGCTCCATATTCATACCCATCTCAAAAGAGAAGGTAAGGAAAACAAGTAGATCCACCCATCCATCCACCAAATAAGCTCCAATGATAAACAAGATTTGTTGATGTATTACATTTCTTTGGTCCAATCTTTGGCTTTGCAAAATAAACAACCTAAGCAAGCTAAGTTTTTCCATCACCCTGAGCTCCACAAAAGCTTTAGTGTAGGAAAAATCTTGGCCGTGCTCTTGGCCATTTTTGGTGAGGATACACTTTTGAGTGATCGAGAGTACCTCTGGGGAAACATACTTTTATTTTGAAAATATTCAAAAACGCCTGAGATGGGAGTCCAAAAAAAATGTTTTTGAGCTATAGCCTATAACGAAGTCGTTCTTTCTCTCAACCACCCTACACATGGTAAATCAAAAAGATGCAACATAAGTGTGAGAACAGGGTGATCGATACGTACACTATAGCTCGAGATGAAAGCATGGGTGTCGGTTATGCATAGCTTCTTTCCTCGAACATCGATATTACAGCAACTCCTAATCCATAACTCATCTTGGCTTTACTCGAGGATGTGCAAAGGTCAAAGCTTGGGGGTGTTGACGATCATTATTGCACTATCTTCAACCGTCAACCATCCATGAAAATGAAGGAAAATGTGTCAAAGTGAAGACTAAACATTTGCTACTAACATATCTCCACGAGTTGTGTTGAATATTTGATTGCAGGAACAAGAACAGCTGAAAATAGGCAAAATATGGCTAAGTTAGGAAAGGCGCTGGCCGCCCGGCCAGTGGGCCAGGCTGCCCGGCCTCCTCCCTTGGGCGGCCTGGCTAGTGAAAGTGGCCAAATCACCTCATCTTCAACCTGCATGTGTATAAACGACGTGTCAACACAATTCCACAATAGAAACCCCAAGGACAACGTGTTTAGTACTGGAAGACCCACCACCTCATCAATCCAACACTTGGATTGGTGAAATCAGTGATCCGGGGCACTTCAATCCTGTGGCTAAGGAAGAAACACAAGGAGGATCCAACGAATCGGAAGAAAGCACAAGATTGTAACCGCCAACCGACCTTTAACAGACTTAGGGAGGCAACGACCATTGGGTGCAAAGAGGCGGTGGATCCAAGGGATGGGCTAGCCGCCCGGCCTTAGGTCGGGCTGCCCGACCCCCCTACCAAGCAGCCCGGCTTGCCACATGTCCCCTTAACTGCCTCAATGCCCACAACTGACCTACACTCATGTATAAATACGCCTCTTGCTTGAGTGGGTATAAATAGGTCTCTAGGCCTCAATTGTGAAGTGTGGATGTTGAGAAGAACATATCATTGTCTTAGTCTTGTAGCAATAGGTTAGTCCTGGGAGTTAAAGTCGAGTTTGAGTTTTCGCCTCAGGGATTCCGAAGTTAGCTTCGAGTCTTGGTAAAGCTCTTGTATCATTCTATCTTTTGTACTCTTGATACTTCAGTATAATACAAGTCATTGCTCTATCTTTCAGTTATACTTTTTGCATACTAGACCAAGGTTTAGGTTTGTGTTGTCTTTAAGTTATTTGAATCTTGCAAGACTTGCCGGTGCTATAAACTTGCCTTAGGCTCTGATCTAAGCTTAAGTTAGTTCTCACCCTCTGATCAAGGATGAGCTTTAGTGATCATGTTCTCACTTGACCACTAGTTTAGCGTGTCATCTTACCCGTGTAGATCTGGTTGGTAGCCCCTATTTGTGACAGCATCAGGGAGCCTCTGTAATCCGACCCCATCATTCGGTAAGCCCATTGGCGTTAGCTAGTTGTCGTTCCGTTGGCCAACTATCTACCCCCGTGCCTCCTCGGTGTAGTCTAGAATTTCGATCGACGCAAGACCCTAGTTCGTATTCGATCGACCTAGTTCAACCGCGAATATTCCTATGCAATAGTCAAGAAATAGAGTGTGGATATCTTAATCTCGCTCGTTGTCCTCCTAGGCAACTATACCTAGTTGGCTAGATCTTTTGTTCCTGTTCTCTCACACCACCATACCCTATCTTGTTTATCTTACGCCTATTGTAAGAATAGCTGTATTTATTTAAGTTATATAGTATCGTTGAAAGTTTGGGATTTCATTCCACCTGTTCGCCCTTGCTTCCCTATGGATTTTTACGATACTCGGAATACTCTGAGTGAAAAAGCTACATCGAATCTCCGTGAGCTCGTGGAGTAAAATCTATTATGCTAAGAAACGTCAATAGGTATTATGGTACGGTGGAAGTTTGTCAAGTAATGGGACACTACTCTATAATGAAAAAATCAAGCGTCTAGCAGAAAGGCTCATCAAGGTCATCGATAATTCCTCCAAGGGAGAATTCATCCGTGTAAGTGAAAAGGACAAACTCACATGGGCCCTAGAGAATAGAGAGCACCGTGGTAGAACAAGAGGGCTTGGCAATGTGCCATGGAAGGTTGGGTTTCCAGAGGATAGGGCAATATATACATGGCAGAGAACCTTGAGCGAGGCAGATGCGAATATCCATTGCTTACAGGCAATAGTAGAGGGACTCAAAGTGTACTTCATAAATGTTCAGCAAGTGTTGGCAGCAACTGGTATTAAACCTATGCCTACAGGGCAGATGGTGCCTCATGGTGACATGAATGCTAGTCACTTGCTCCTACAAAAAGAGTAGCATCGTCTCCACACAGCCCCCTGATTAGAACTCTAACCAAGAGGAGGAGCAGGTGGAGGATCAACGATCATTGCATGATTAACGACCAAAGGAGGATGTACGACCGGTGGAGGCCTCTCAACCATCGGTAGCGAATAAAAAACGATACCCGGTCGATGACCTCAAGCAACGTTGCCCATGTGAGCTACATATACAAGTGAGGAACCTAACCTCATTGGTAGCGCATGGTTTAGCTTTACCGGTGAATACAGGCTAAAAATACCACTCCTCCGATATTCCACCTGAGTACTCCATTGTCTCAGTGGAGCAAGTAGTCACTGGTTGTCAGTACCTGGAGCTCGAACACAAAGGAGGCGATGGGGAAAGGACACTTAAAGATGCTATCCGCGGAATGATTCTAGGGCAGAAGCCCTACATTAAATTAGTGGTAGAAAAAGGCGTTGGGAGAATGACTATTGATGCATCCACAGCACCTGGGGGTGGCTCATGAACAAAATCCCCACGGCACAGGAGCCCCAACAACAACCCTAGCCCTCCATCACCCAAGAGCCTCACCAAACCTCCAACACATACAAGCCCTCCACCACACAAAAGCTCCAAATCAAGTCAAAAGATGACCTCCTAATCTACAAGAAAAAAGCACCCTTATGAGGAAACCTAGGAGGAAATAGGGAAGGCCATGAAATCCTATGTGAGGGAGCAGTTGGCACCAAAACCCCCTGTAAAGCGGTTGAAAATAGATCCAAAGGCAAAGAATCATTTTAAGAGCATGAAGCCTCATCCGAATCCTGTGGTATCAGACTACAAGCGTCAGTTGTGGAAGGCTACATCAAAGCCTGTGTCCGCAGCTCGGAGAGCAGCCACAACATGAGTATACGATGCCTTCAAAAGTCTACTCCAGAGCACATTTTTTGAAAGAAGCAAGCATTACATCGGAGCAGTTGGACAACGAAAAATTACTACAAGACCAAGAATTTGTGCCGCGATGGCTATATGAATCTGGAAAACCTCTAGTTAGCCGTAATGAGTTTAAAACCCTACCAACTCAAATGCGTCGATTCCATGACTGGTACATGGCCATGTCATCCAACGGTACTATAGCTTTTGCTACCAGTGTCAAAGACGACTACTACGGCCACGTCGATTACAAGATTTGGTTGGACTTCAAAGATATATTTGAGGTCTACCGAAAAGACGCGCTGGACATAACATTGATGAGCATCTAGACTGTGTAACTTTTTTGACAACCCCTCCATATGTGACTCTTGTTGATCTGATGTGTGTCCTCATTATATATCGATTTATACAGAATGGAGATGAAATGGCGCCGGAGAAAAAACATTACAAATTTGGGATTTATCGACCCTGAGATTGTGAACAAGGAGTGTATAGACGGAGACAAAGATGGTGCAATTTTTCAATCCTTAAACGGGATGTTCAAGAACCAACATTCCAAGGATTTCTTTGTTTTACCATATCGCATTGGGTGAGTGCTTAATGCCGATCACATACCCTTTTTTTCTAAATCAGTGCTGCTCTTAATCAATTAATGTTCTTTGTGTAGGTTCCATTGAATACTAATTGTACTCTCGGTCAATAATGGAGTCCTCACTATAATAGACTCTTTGAGAAAGCCAACAACGGAATACCCAGAACTCATAGAAATGCTTAGCAGTTAATTTAGGCCATTGCACTTTACCTAAGTAATCAATTTATTTCATCCATCCGATCAACCATTAATCTTTTCATGCGCAGAATATACGAAGATAGCTTAGTCCTGGTACACCCCAAGCCAATACCAAAAAGGCTACAAGTATGACCAAACTTTGGTATGTTCCAATTGACTACAATATTTAACTGTTTATGCACCTGGACTTTACTTCTATTCCAATTCTTGTAGTCATGTAAACAATCAAGTGGCAATAATCATTGTGGTTACTATGTCTAGGACACCATGCACTATTTTTATAGGCACAAGGTCAATTACAAGAGACATCAATATACGTTAAGAACAAATCCAGTAAACTCTTTCTCAGTAATAATGTTTACAAGCTTTGTTTTAGTATATTCATTCATATTTTAAAAAATACAGGTACTGAATTTAAAGGATCGGTGCCTCCCGGATGAGAGACTAACAGCAATGCAAAATCAGTTGATGGGATTTATTTTTAAAGAGCAGCGAGAATGGAGAGTTTCACTGCCCAACAAATCATGCACCAGAATAGAATATTGATATGTAGTAGTTTTGAAAACAATATAATGGACAAAATATTTTATATCATGTACCTCTACAGCGAAATAATAATATACGTATAGTGCTATTATGTACAGTATATATTGGGATTATATATATAACAACGTATATAAATAATTATAAAAACGTGATTGCCATCACTAGTTTAGTGCCGGGCAAGGATACAACACCGGTTCCAAAAGGGTGTGAGCGGATACATGGAAGCCATCACTTTAGTATTGGGTGAGCACTAATACCGATTCTAAAAGGATGTAAGCAGACATGTAGAAACCATCACACCGATACTAAAAGACTGCACGGGCACACATAGGTGTCATCTATTTAGTATCGGGTAGTGATACAATCCGTTGTTAACATTGCGCGCGGCGCACGTGACTGTCATTAGTATCGGGTGGAACTACAACTGGTGCTACACTAGGGCCATACGCACGTCCTAACCGACTTGGCTGGACAACTTTTAGTACCGGTTATTACCTTTTTTTTTCCGCATCACCCGCTGCTGATGCTCTATGTTTTTAGTACCGATTTGGTAGCGTCGGTATGGATTTCAGGCGCTACAGAGATTATCGCTACAGAGATTATCAACCGACGCTAAATCCCCTTCTGGCAGCAGTGACAGCAGTCTTCTGGGGCGCACGACTGCACGAGTGCTGGCGCAGCCGCTGCCACCGCTGTGGGCTCATCCTCCAGCCCAAGTGTAGTGTTGACGTCGAGCCACCAATGGGCCCCACTGACCCGGACCGTCCGGGAGCCTGCCCTCGCAGCAGCCGGCGGTGCCATGCGGGCCTTGGCACGCGCCGACTGCGTCGCCTCCATGTACCTCGGGATCGGTGGTGGACGAACCGGGTAGAGGTCCCTCGTAGTCGCAGGGCTCTTTCTGCTGTTGGCAGCCTCCATCTCGACGGTGTTCTCCGAAACGCCATCAGTGGCGGTCGCCGTAACATAGGACGACTCGGCCGGCCGATTGTTGGCCTGCTCTAGCACATGCTGCTGTGACTGCCCGCCGGTGTCGCAGTGCTCCAGCCAGTGCCAACCGACGCTGGGCTCATACCTGTCTTCCAATTCATCGAGCTGCATGAATTTAGATGTTGTATATCTCAGTCAACGAGGCAGAATTACCGAAGGACTCCGGTGCAAGTTCTAATTGTGCATAGAACGGGGCAAAATAACCGATATTAACAATGTAGTTGGACCTGCCGCTGGTGCTGCAATCCGTATGCATCGGTAGGGGCACTGTTGCTCCAGGCTGCCGACACCGTGTGCCCGCGCGGCACGCCATCGGTCCTGACGGTGTCCCGCGTTCCCTGCCAGGAACCGCTGCTCCCACTGCTGTTGTGCCGTTGAGGGATCATCAATAACTCGGTTTCATCCATGCCGACGACGCGGTCGTACCCGAAGGAGCTCCTGCCCCCGTGCTGCTGCCCGAGTAGTCTGTGGCCGGCCGGGACGTGATGGACAAGGCCGGGGCGGCGGCCGGCGTCGTAGCAGGCGCGGCGCCTGGCGACGTTGGGGTCGTAGGTGAGGCGGCGGACACGGACGCGGTCCTGCGCGCGGACGAGCGCTTGCATGCAGCGCATGGTGATGTGGACCTGGCGCCGCACCTGGTGGCCGCGCACCAGCGCCTGCAGCCGCACCAGCCCGCGCAGCGCGCGCCGGGCCCGCCTCGCCTGCGTGCGGAAACAGTTACCTGAATTTGGACTCGAATTCGAAATATCCTGGTTGTTTTCGTATCAGATAATATATTCTGATACTTTTCGGTACCACATTTAACTATGTCCTCTGTTTAAAAAAAGAAAAAAGTCTCCATAACATTTTATTTTTAAAGGATGGTCTACTTCACCCCCTCATTTAAAATCGGTTATTTAACTCCGTGGCCTTTATACTTTTCAGTGTGACATTTAACTATGTCCTCTATTTAAGAAAGGAAAAAGCCTCCATAAACCCTCATTTTTAGAGGGTGCTCTACTTGACCCATCTCATTTAAAATCGGTTATTTAACTCCCTCGCCTTTGAAAACCCGGACAAATCATCCCTTGGGGTTGTTTTGTAAGCGGTGTTACTAACGTGGTGCTTATAGAGCCCACCTGTCAGTGCCACGTGTGTAAAAGTGTGCAGTCACTGCACCATGACACACTTTTATCCACGATGAGGTGTGGGCAAAAGGTTGGTATTAGCAACAATCAATCAGTGGACAAAAGTCAGGTATTTTGTAGACACTTTATGCGTCGAAAATTATACTCTTAGATTACAACTTATCTGTAGGCACTTTTGCACACGTGGCACTGACAGGTGAGTCTTGAAAGCGCCACGTCAGCAAAACCGCTTACAAAACCACCTCAGAGGTGATTTGTCCGGTTTTACAAAGGTGAGACAGTTAAATAATCAGTTTTGAAGGTAGAGTAGAGTAGACCGAGGGTTATGCAGTCTTTTTTTCTTGAAAGAATGTAGTTCTTTAAATATGACTTCTACGAAATATTTTTGACTGGGATGGATGGTTAGATGTGATGTATAGAAATCAACGACGTTAAATGTTATTAGAAACAGCGATGTAATTGAAGCAAAAAAGGCAACTAAGTTGACATCAAATTCTTAAGTACAAAAATAATACGTACTACGCACCAAGTATCCCCGGTAGTACGCTTGGATGCGCACGGCCGCTACCTCCTCCCTGCGGCTCGTCCTCCCGTGGGCGAAGGCAGTCCTGGGGACACTCGAAGCTGCCGTCGTCACTGCTGCCATGCCACCACAGGGGCCCCTGATCGTCCTGCTGGCACCGGCCACCTCTCCCTGATATTCTCTCTCCCTCCAACCCACAGGCGCCGCTGTACTCATTGGTGACCTCCGGCGACGTCTCGGCCGTCGGCAAGTGGTCAACGGAGACAATTTCCGCGGCGTCACCACCACCAGCCGCGGTGCCCTCCAGTTCGCCTCCCTTGTGCTGATCCAGATCCACGTATCAACAACAGCATATAGGCCATATGGAAACGGTGTTACAAGAATAGAACCGGCACGCTGGCTTGCAAATGCGCGCGGAGCGTACCTTCTTGGCTTGGCGCTGGTCTTTGGAGGGCTTGAAGACCTTCCGGACGGTGGCTAGCCACCCGGCGGCGCCGCCGGGCTTCTTGCCCATGTACGTAATGCTTGCATGTGGTAGTAGCTTGCTCGATTAATTGAGTATGGAGACGAGTGTCTTTACTGGTAAAGAAGGTGAGGGTGCGAGTGACGGCAATAAGTGCGGCGACGAGCTAGTGCCGTAAGGGCGCCGGTGGTGCTGCTACTGCTACTTTAAAGGTACATGGGTCACGGACTCACGGGCCCTCGCAGAATGGCCACTAGTGTTTTTTGGCCCGTCCATGCGCGCCTAGGGCCCATGCGATTCATTGTAATATCTGATTTAGAAGAAATGATATGATGATCATTAATAGTGCACATTGCATTGCTACTAATAAATTTGAACTGTCATCGGTATTGTAAAATCAACATACTGAAACCGCACCACGCAGAGGAACCATACGGAAGCATGAGCCTAGCTTAATATAAACAGTGCCTCTATCGCTGCCTTAACATCATCGCATGATTGGGTAGTCCCAGCATACACAAAGATCAGAGTAGACAGGACGGGCAAGGTATAATCGGAAGGACCCGTCTTTGGGGTAGAACCTTTCATTGAGGGGTACACCATCAGTTAGCTATAGGCCAATACCACTCGTGGGATGGTTAGCACAAGGGTGCAATGTGTGAAGGCTTAACATCCATCTCATCTTATCATTCTACAAAGTTAGTAGCCATTTAGACCCTCAAACTTTTCAAGCGGTTCAAACATAGTTCAATTAAGTATAATCGACAGAAATAGATAAAAGACATGTTATGCAATCCACTATTTTAAATTTACCCGTAATTCTATCTAAGCATTGAAATTCCCAAGGTTTTCCAGATTAGCTAGGCAATATAATATCGGGTTGCAAGGAGCAAATATGAACAGCTACTTCATACTGCCAAAGATTGAAGCCAAGTGCTCTGCTATCATCTAGCTTCTTGACTGACAATCTAGCGGCACGAGGAAAAAGCATCAAATCCATAAGGATAGTTGTAGTATTTATACATTCATGCATGGTCAGCTATTTGAAAATGACGTGGACAGAGACAAGCTAATGCCACCTGCGTCGAATATTAAGGCCCCCTTTGACAGGGCTCCTGGAGCAGCTCCGGCTCCGGCTCTTCGTGGAGCCCTGCCAAACGGTGTACCAAAACAGGCTTCACTAGAAGAGCCGGTTGGTAGCCGGAGCCAGTTTTTTTGACAAACGCACAGGAGCTGCAAAAATGTGGTTTTTTTTGGCTCCCTCTTACTCCTCCACCACAGGTTTTGCCCGCACTGCCTCCCCAAGTAGGGTGGCGGGTAGGCTGCTGGCTAAGAGAGCAGAGAGAGAGACGAGAAGAGAGGAGCGATAGGTGGGAGACAGGCGCGCCAAGGCCACATTCGACCTGGGACTGATGCTGCGCCGCCCGCGCTAGGACGCCACCGTGACAAGATCCGTCGTGCCGCCCACGCTGGGGCGCCGCACGCGCCTGTCGGGCATCACACAGGCCAGCAGGCCACTGCGCAGGCCGGCGGGACGAGCCGCTGCCACGCTGGTGGCGCGCAGGCCAGCGGGCCGAGTTGGGGCTACTGCTGAGAGGGGAGCAAGTGGAATGGATAAGGTTGAGGTCGGCTGGTGAGGGAGAAGAGAGGGGAGAGAGTGAATGGATAAGGGAAGAATGGTAAAATTATTTTTTCCAACAAAAAAATAAGGGTATTATGGACATTTCACTCCTTCAGCTGTTCTAAAAATAATAGAAGGAGCCGTTTTGCCAAACGATTTCGGAAACGGCTCTGGCTTCTCTAGAGGAGCCGAAAACTGGAGGAGCCAGAGCCGGAGCCCTGCCAAAGGGGGCCTAAATAGTCAAATGAAATGCATATGGCTAAGGGCCTGTTTGGTTCTCGGTAGCTAATAGTTAGGAGCTAAAAATTAGCAATTAAAGAACCAAACAGAAACAGCTAATAAATCAGCTAACTATTAGTTGAATTCCAGCTAACTATTATCTCATTAGCTGGCTCAATCTAACTAATCTAGTTAATAGCAACTAATAGTACATAAAAAATATCTTATACCCATTAGCAGTTGAAACCAAACAACATCTTCTAGCTAATTGTTTACCGGCTAATAACTATCTAGCTAATTTTAGATAGGAGCTATTAGCTAGCTAATTATTAGCCGCTAATAGAACCAAACAGGGCCTAAATGATCCAGGTTTACAATGTGCGCACACACACACCAAACTCTTACAAGGATAGAAAGACCAACCAATGAATGTTAATATTACGGTGAACGAGGATAGAAAGACCAGCATAACATGCAAGGAGCATTCAGGCCCCAACACTTTTCATCATCCCATAAGTTATGTCACAAGCTAAACAACACCTAAAGCATCTATACATAATACAACCAGGACTATATAGTTATTTTAGCCATCAATCTCTTCGTATTTATATAACCTCTTGTGAGCTTCAGTTCTTTTTACCATCATTTCTTTGGCTCTGTTCATTGGAGCAAACCTGAAAAAACAGAAACGAAGACAACTTAAACTTCTGTGACCATAGATATAGTCATCTAATATACATAATTAGAGGAACGTCAAAAAATGTATGGACAACACCAAGCCTAATGGTCAAGTGAGATAAGTAAAGGCTGCAATGCATACTACTAAACATGTGCAAACATCTTGAGCAGCAATGCAACGAACCCCTAATATTTAAAGGGGTTCATTGCAACGATTAGTCATCCTACTCAAAATGAGAAGTGAACCCAAAGAGAAGAGTAACTGAAACCAATCAAGCAAAGAAGAGACCAAGAATACTCCAGCAGCAGCCAATGGACATGTCCGCGGGCTTTGCGATATATCTAAATACTACGCCTGCGGTCATGGTCATGTCCATTGACATCCCTAACTAAGACAATTACTGCGTCACCGGTAACAACCAGCATGAAGAACATAAAAAATCAGAAGGCTAGCAAAAACTATGGGTGATTGTCCAACTTGCGACATCTGGAAAGGGTGGAAGGTGAAACTAAAATCACAGAGCAATGCATGTACTCCTAGAACAGATTCCTAGGGTATCAAATCTCAGCTCACAAGACAAACAATGCACGAATCTGACCAAAAAATGTTTTCGAACAGTTATAGTAAAGTAATCTACCATGTATTTGTTTCCATTTACAACAGTCCTGAAATTTTAAAAACAGTTACCCATTCAAGATGTTGGCTACAGTAGAAGACATCATAAACTTTATTTATCATGGTCACAGCTCAGACAAATAATTTTTTTACCCAAAATAGGCGGATTTGGATCCAAATCACATATGGAAATACTAGAATGGGGATGAGTTTGAAAATCAAATCTCATCAAGACCAGGCTTGCCAATGCAAGGAGAACCATTAAGTACTGATTTCACCTTGCTTAGCAATCTATAGGTAACAAGATATAATGACACGCTGAAATGTGAACGAAGAATATCATGGAACCATATGTAAGCAAGAGCTTGATTCTATAGGCTATCTAGAACAACGAGAGGCATTTCTGGATATGCATTTAAAGGAATGCCCTTTGCGCAGTGGTTGCATAGCACCATGCAATTATTGAATAAATTTCTCCTACACCATTGAAACGTATACCAATCCCGCCACTATAAAATTTATAGGTTCCCTTCGGTGCAACCAGATTCTTATCTTCCCTCCCCATTGTGTCATTCCGTCTATTTCAGTCTTGTTTTTGTTCCCCTACTTGCCATTCGGTTACATTCTACCATTACAAGGACTCCTCGCACACGCCGCATGTGCTCAGCCAGCTACGTGCGTCCAGCTGCTTGTGCCGCGGCGCACGCCAGCGTGTGCCTCCAACCACCACGGACCCATGGAGCCGTCGTACCCCTCGCGGCGTCGCGGAGCCGTGCATGCGCGTGCCTCGGGCTGCCATGGGGCAGTGGCCTCGTCATGCCCCTCGCGCTTCCGCAGAGCCGTGCACGCATCGCCTCAGGCTGCCGTGGATCTGTGGCGCCACCGTGCCCCTCGCGCCACCGCGGAGCCACCCTCACGTGCTCCCACAGAGCTGTGGCGCCGTCGTGCCCCTCACGCCGCCGCGGGCCCATCCTTGTCTTGCGTGAGCATGCCGTCAAGGCCTGTGCATGCCTCCTGTTGCTGTGGACCCATGGTTCATGGACCCGTCATTCCCCTTGCACTGTCCTGGAGCCCATTCCTGCCTTGTGCTGCTGCGCGCGCGCCCGCGCATGCCCCTGTGTACTTAATCTCAGCAGGGTCTACATGTAATTAACCATATACTTTGGGGGCTATCATGCAAATATATAGAGAGTCATTGAATAGTAAATTAAATAAAGTAAAGGATAGGGGTTATTTGCAAAGTGAGCATTTTTTAAGATAATAGAACAAGTCCGTCTTTCCCTCCCAAAGAGAGCTTGAGACTAGATTACTGCAACTCGAACTCAAAGGAACAACAGTCTCGCTTAACATCTAATTCTAAACATCAAAGGCCATCTATAAGAAGCAAACAACTCCATCGCAGATGGCTCTAGGCTCCTACAAGTCCACACTATATCATCCTTCATGTCATCAGTGCACCTGTGCCCTAGAATCGTAGCCATATATAGTGCCCAACAAAACGGAGCAGCTCTAGTAAGCAACAACTCAGTTAGATTTGAACCCCCTTGTTTCAACTAACTTCCAAATAAATGCACAACATTAGTATGTGGCATGAAACTGGTGGTACTAAAAATGACTCTCTAGAGAAATTTAGTGTATACACAGTCAAAAAAGGTGCTAGATGGATTCAGACAACTTACAAAACTCACAAGTCCTATTACCTCTCCAGTTTGTTCTAGCTAAATTTTCCTTCGTTAATATAACTTGTTTCTTAAGAAACCAAAGAAATATTTTGATTTTCAAAGCAATTCTTAAATGCCATATTTCTTGGCACATGTTGATACCATTATTAATGAGTGTCCTATACGTAGATCTCATCGAAAAGGATCCAGTATGTGAGAAACATGACCCTAAGAGATAGAGGTTTCGGTGATTAATGACAACATAACTTTGTTACTTATGAGTTCGTGACATGAAGGGATTATATTTAATATTGTGCTCATTGGTTGACCAAAAAAGACCCCTCATCTTCGATTTCTTAAAGGGACGGCTTTGGTATTAAAGATCTAGCAAGAAGATCAAGGATTGATAGCTCTAAGTGCCATGAAGTCGAAAGAAGGGAACTTGGAGATTCTTTTCTAGTTTCTAGATAAGCTGTACTATCAAGACAGATCGAGGTGAGTAGCTTGATGCACTCCATTCTAGAGTTATTCTCAATATCGAGTGCATCTTAGTCCTAACGCTCAAACATACTAAAATGTGCTAACACTCACTCACCTCTGTCGTTTGAATAAAAAAGCAAACCCTCGAAAAATTCCCATAAGTTTTCGTTTGAAAACAACGCTCAAAAACAAGTTTTTATAAGCCACTGGACCATCCAGTGAACTTAGAAAATGCGTTGTGTCCTTAGCGTCTTGGCTAGTGGACTTATCGCCCACCGGACTGTCCGGTGGCTCGCCACCGTACCGTCTGCCGCACAAGCGGGACATTCTGGACAGAGGGTTATTCTAGGGCGTCCTTGGGTAAATTAGCCCACCGGACCGTCCTGTGGCTCGCCACCAGACTGTCCGGTACCTCCACTGGACGTTCTTGACAGGGAGGCACATTCGTGGGCTCAGAGTGAACTCAGTCCACCGGACCGTCCGGTGTCTCTTTAACCCATGGTGCGAAATGGGTTTTTTTCCAAATTTACAATGCACCGGACTGTCCCGTGGTTAACCACCAAAACTTGCGGTGGGTACGCAGAAAAATGATTTCATAAGTAACGGCTAGTTTTTGGGCTAGCCTCTATATAAAGGGCTCCCCCTCCCTTCATTTACCACCTTTGCGACCAGGAACACTCTTACACACACAAAGGTCACCCAAGCACAATTTCCACACAAATCTTTGAGCTTTGCGGCAAGAGACTTGAGAGAGAGATGACTTCTTGAGTAGAAGTTCAATCAAGTGAAGGCCAAGGCTTGTTACTCTTGGCGATCGCAATCACCTAGATGGCTTACGAGTCGTGCCTTCCGCAAGCTTCTAAGAGATTGTAGAAGAAGTGGGAGAAGGTCCTTGCAAGGGCATTGTGAGCGGTTTGGAGCCCATTGTTTTGGAGTGGAGAAGGGCATCTCGAAGAGAGCACTTGGTCCATGGATCAAGGGGTTGCCTGACCTTTGTGAAGGTCACCTTGCCATCCTCTTTCCCTGTGAGGGAGAGGCAGTATCTCCTTGTGTGCTATGCGTGAGCAAGGCCTTGCGAGGGGCGCAAAACAAGGATTTAGGGGGAGTCATCACTCCTTGCTACCTTGAAAAAATGATCGTCGTGTCATCTCTTCTCTTTACATTTCGCATTTACTTACATGAAATTTACATTTCGCAATTTACTTTCTTAGAATTGCATGCTTAGCTCTAGGTTGCAAACCATTTTGTTATCATGTAGAACTCTAGTCACACTTAGTTAGGCACTAGGGTGAATTGGGACTTGATCGGTAGGATTTAATTTCAAATTTTGAAATTAGAATTCCAATTCACCTCCCTCTTGGATATCTTGATCCTTTAATTGGTATTAGAGCCGAGTGCTCATTTGTTGAGGCTTCACCGCCTTGAGCAAGATGCCCGTTGGGGGAGGACCCCCGCCTATATTTGATGGCGAGGACTTTCCATACTAGAAGATCCGTATGGAGTCCTACTTGGAAGCCTTTGACACCGCCGTGCATACTGCCGCTAGTCAGCAGCTTCCTGGCCATAGTGGATAAGAACAACCCCACAGTTATGGATCTTAGTTATAAGCTTTGGAATGCCATGGCTCGCAACATCCTTTTCCATGGCTTGAGAAAAGATGTCTTCAACCGTGTGAGGAACATCAAAGATGCTCACAAGCTTTAGTAAGACATTTGTGCTCTTCATGAGGGAACCAAGAGCGAAAGAGAGGAGCACCATAGTATGCATAGCTTAATGATTTTTGCATGCTTCCTTATGAAAATGCAAATCAAATGTACTCATGGTTGAACATTCTTGTAGAAGAAATCAATGGTCTTGGTTTCACTCAAATTCCGAGGCCAATGTGGCAAGAAGAATATTGGACCTTCTTTCGGGCAACAAGTATGGCCACATCATCACCTATCTTCATCAAACTGACCTCACCAAGGCAACTCCCTCTAGTGTGCTTAGCAAGATCAGCACACATGAGATGTATATGAAGATCACACCAGATGAGAGTTCTTCATCCAAGAAAAAGAATGTTACCCTCAAGGCAAGTTCAACTAAAGAGAAGAAAGTTCACCACTAATAAGATTATTGTTGTGGACAACAAAGAGGATGAAGAAGAAGAGGATGATAGTGAAGAAGAGGTTGCATTGCTCGTCTGCAAGGTCACTTGTGTCTTGAGGCGTCATGACAAGAATGGCACCAAGTACTCCCTAAGCAAGAATAAATTCTTTCCATCCAAGAAGAAGCTTGAAGAAACATAGTGCTACAATTGTGGCAAGCTTGGCCATCTCTCCTTCTAATGTTGTGACAAGAAAAACAAGAATAAGTAGGAGAAGAAGTACTACAAGCATGACTCAACTGATGAGTAGTGTTGATGAGAAGAAGAGCAAGAAAAAAGGCAAGAAGCATTTCAAGAAAAAGCTCTTAAGAAGAAAGGCACGGCTTACATTGGAGAGTGGATGATGGATGATGACACATCAAGCAATCCTTGATCTGAGTCAAGTGATAGTGAAGATGAAGTAATTGCAGGGCTTGAAATTGCTTCCACCTCTACACCGCCACCGGCTCCATCAACCTTTTCATCCACTTCTCACCTATGCCTCATGGCTAAGGGTGACAAGGTAAAAACCTTTGATGATTCTTCCAATGATGATGATGATATGCCTTCCTATGATGAACTTGCAAGCTTAGTCCAAGAACAAAACAAAGCAATTAGCAAGTTGAGTGCAAAGCTTGATAAGGCAAAAGTTGAAAAGAAATCACTCTTGAGCAAGTATCATGAGCTCGAAGCTAGTGATGATCAAAGCAATTATGAGAAGATGCAAAACAAAATTGAAAGCCTTGAAGAATCAAACAAGAAGTTGCATGAGTTCAACGAGAAGCTTACATCAAGCACAACAAGCAACTTGTGATGGAACGTGATGCCCTTGACAATGGCTACAAGATAATCAAGATGTCTCACATTGAGCAAATCCATGAAATCAAGAAGCTCAATGAGACTATAGAAGAGGTCAACAAATGCTACAAAGAGTTGACAACATCACATGAAGAGCTTAGTACAAGGCATCAATTGTTGCAACTTCACAACATTGAGATTGATGAAGCAAGAATGCAATTAGATCTCAACCTTCAAGCTCTATACTCAATTCATTAGATTGATGAATCTCCCAATGACATCAAGTCTTGTGCGACGACATGTGTGCCCAAGAGTGATTATGAGAAGCTAGTGATTGATTTGAAGCAACTCAAGGGTAAGATGAGTGAATCACCCAATGCACTCAAGGCTAGTGCTAAATGCAAGAGGAAGACGACACTTGAGAAGGATGCAACAATTCTCATCAAGCTCAAGGATGAGAATGATAAGCTAAAGCAAGAAGTGAAAGATGTGTCCTCTGGCCACAAAACTTTGCTTATAGGGCAAATGAAGTACAGTAAAATGCTCTCCTATAGGGCCGTGAACTATGAAGGTGTTGGTCTTAGCTTCCCTCCCCTAAAGGAGACATGCAAGCCAGCATCGTTAATCAAAATTGGGAAGCCAAAGTGGTGCATTGATTGCTTAACCGAGGGTCACTTTGCATTTGAGTATAATGCACCACCTAAGAAGCCACTTGCAAAACAATTGAGAGCATATGCATTCAATGCTCACTATGTGGTCAAGAGGAACTCAAGAGGATAAGTGAAGGTTCACTTCATTGGAAAGAAGGATGCGACTAAGCCAAAGAAGCTATGGGTGCCCAAGTCAGTCATTCCTAAGATGCCACCTTCACCTAATAAGAAATGGACACCTAAGCCTAAAGTTGCGCCTATTCTTAGGTGGGTTCCAAAGTCTCAAGCTTGAATTGTCTTATGTGTAGGTGAACTACAAGACCGGTGGATCACATTGGGTGATGGATAGTGGATGCACACAACATATGTTCGGTGATTCCAGGATGTTCACCTCACTTAGTGACAAGGTAGGGGATTTGACAAGATTACATTTGGTGACAACTCAAAGGGCAAGGTTGAAGGTTTGGGCAAGATTGAGATATCAAGTGATCATTCAATTTCCAATGTGCTTGAAGTTGATTTTTTGAACTTCAACCATTTGTCCGTTGGTCAACTATGTGATCTGGGTTTCTAATGCCTATTCATGCCAAATGAAGTGATTGTGAGCAAAATTGCTAGTGGTGAAGAGATCTTCAAGGGTTTCCATCATAACAATCTATACCTTGTTGATTTCAACACAAAGAAGGCCAATTTGCAAGCATGTTTGTTCTCCAAGACTTCTAAGTGTTGGTTGTGGCAGAGAACGCTTTCTCTTGTGGGGATGAGCACACTTAGGAAAGTGATTAAGATAGACTTGGTCCGTGGTTTGAACGATATCACATTTGAGAAGGACAAATTGTGTAGTGCTTGTCAAGCTGGCAAACAAGTTGCAAACACACATCCAAGCAAGACATTCATGTCCACTTCAAGGCCACAAGAGCTACTTCACATGGATGTCTTTGGTCCTACAACATATACAAGTATTGGTGGCAACAATTATGGTTTTGTGATAGCTGACGACTTCTCAAGATACATATGGGTACACTTTCTTGAGGACAAAACCAAAGTGGCACATGTCTTTAGCAAGTGTGCCAAGAGAGCTCAAAATGATTGCAACACTTCAATTGTGAAGATTAGAAGTTACAATGGCAAAGAGTTTGACAACACCAACACTGAAGAATATTGTGATCAATTCGGCATCAAGCATGAGTTCTCCACTACCTGCACCCCTCAATAAAATGGTGTACTAGAGAGAAAGAATCGCACTCTCATCACTCTTGAAAGGTCTATGCTTGATGAATATGGAACTAATGAGAAATTTTGGGCCAAAGCCGTGAACACCACTGCTTGCTATGCCTCCAACCGGATATTTCCTCACCGCCTCCTTGATAAGAATCCATATGAATTGCTCAATGGGAGAAAACCCAATATCTCATATTTCCGGTTGTTTGGATGTAAATGCTATATCCGTAAGAAATGCCAACACTTGGGTAAGTTCCAACGGCATTGTGATATTGGTTTCTTACTTGGTTACTCATCAAAGTCAAAAGCATACCGTGTATTCAACAATGCCACTGGCATGGTTGAAGAGACGTATGATGTGGAATTTGATGAATCTAATGGCTCCCAAGGAGCACATGTTGATGTTGCGGATGTAGATGAGGAACCACTTGTAGAGGCTATGAATAATATGCCAATCGGTGACATCGAGCCAAATGAGGTTGAAAATGAAGTGCAAATTGTTGATCAACCATCCTCAACAATGGCACCTCAAGTTGGTAGTGAACAAGATGACCCACTTCCAAATGTAGATGTTCATATACCACAAGAGAAAGTTGAAGAACAAGCTCAAGATGTTGATGCACCGCTACAAGTACCTCAAGTGGCACCTCAAATAAGAACTCAACTCACATGTGCACACCCACAAAATCTCATCATTGGTGGTGCATCAAGAGGAGTCAGAACAAGATCTAGCCACATTGTCTCTAGCATTAAGCTAATGAATGTTGATCAAGCTTTGAGTGACCCGGATTGGGTAAATGCAATGCATGAAGAGCTCAACAATTTCACAAGAAATGAAGTTTGGACACTTGAAGCTAGAACCAAAGGTGCTAGAGTGATTGGTACTAAGTGGGTGTTTTGGAACAAGCAAGATGATGAAGGCAACATTGTGAGAAACAAGGCAAGATTAGTGGCAAAGGGTTACTCTCAAATTGAAGGAATTGAGTTTGGAGAAACCTTTGCACCAGTTGCAAGATTAGAGGCTATTCGGTTCTTGATAGCTTATGCCTCTCACCATGACATGAAGTTATATCAAATGGATGTGAAGAATGCATTTCTTAATGGATACATCCATGAGCTAGTTTATGTTGAGAAACCACCCAGATTTGAAGACCCTAACAGCCCCAATCATGTGTATAGGTTGTCCAAAGCTCTCGATGGATTAAAACAAGCACCTAGAGCTTGGTATGAGAGGCTTAGGGACTTCCTTATAGAAAAAAGGGTTCAAGATTGGCCGAGTTGACAACACCCTATTCACCAAGAAAATGGATGATGACCTCTTCATTTGTCAAGTCTATGTTGATGATATTATCTTTGGCTCAACAAATGAAGAGTTTGGCAAGGAATTCGGCAATATGATGGCAAAAGAGTTTGAGATGTCCATGATTGGCGAGCTCACCTTCTTCCTTGTGTTTCAAATCATGAAATTGAAGGAAGAGACATTCATATATCAAGAAAAGTACACTAAATGATGAGGACATCACTCCTATGATTATGCAAGGCCCTATTACAAGAGCACGTGCAAGACAATTGAACCAACAGGTGAGCTCGTTCCTAAGTGTCTGTACATATACTTGTGAGGATGGTACGCTACCTAATGCTATGGTTGATTATATTGTACTTAGGAACTTAGGACAGGACCATAAAGGCCATGGAGAGAGCAGTTCAGACCAGGAGGAGGGCAAGAAGAACGCCCAAGTCAAGATGGAGGCCCAATTCTCCTAGGAATCGACTTCCTCGGCCTCTAGGACCAGCCATCAGTAAAATCATCGTCCAGGCCACAAACGGACTCAAATTTTCACGATCCACATATGCCTGGAAAGCTAAGAACATAACCTTTCCATTGCCACCAGTTTCAGGTCATTTGGAGTTCAGAGTCATCAGGAATTCACGTCGCAAGTTAGAGATCAGAATCTGTCCAGGGGCTGTTTTCCCTCTTTTTGGGCCGTTGGCCCATGTATCATCTAGGAGTCCACCATAGACGCGTCTAGGCCTTGTCGGTCGAACTAAACTCTATATAAACAGTAGCCACCACCCAAGTTAGGGTTTGGGTTTTGCTTAGATTAATCTGTCATCGAACAGTTTGCCGTCATCGGTTTGTGAAATCCCCAACTTGTGCAACTCAATTGAGATTTGCGTTTTTCCTCGTTCTTGCTGGTGTTCTTCGGTTGCATTGCAGGAATGATAGCCTTCTTGGCAAGGTCGATTGCGCTCGTCACGTGGTTGATAACCATCAGAGCAGTGGTGACGTGACTGCAAGGATTCGAACCTTTGGCTCGGAGCCTTCGTCACCAACGTTGAGTCTCCACCCCTAAACCGACGTACCTCACAGAAGATCAGGCCTATCCTATATCAATTGGTATTAGTTTCTAGGTTGCCCATTAGGTAATTCTGTTTATCCTTTAGATTAGTTTTGTTTTCATATACCTACGGTCTAGAAAAAGCCAAAAAAAACTTTCCGCTGTCCCATTACCTATAGTGCCGTAATAGTCGTTTTCAGTTTGTTTTGTTCAGTTTTCATCCTTTGTGGTTGAGTTCGTTGCTGGTTAGGGTTTGTTCTTCATCATTGTGCTTGTGTTTCCATCCCCATCCTTGTCCACAATTTGCTTTCCCCTTCTTTTGTCCTTCCATCCACTGCCGTGAAACCCATCCATCGCCGTGAAACTCTAATTTGAGGTGTCATCAGTAAAACGGCCTGTAACTTTTCGCTCCGGACTCGGAATAGGGCAAAAATATACATTTCCGAAAACAGAAGAAAATTTCGCAACTCGTCATCCCCCATTTCACTGGGTTTGCCTGCTAGTGACTTTTGCGAAAATTGGCCTAGAAAATAGGGTTCTCGGGCCCTGAAAGTTTCTGCACGCTTGTGTCTCACGTGTTTTCAGCTCACGGTTTTGGCTCCACAGCACACATCTGGTTTCTGTTTATTCTGAAATTTTTTGTGGTACTCCCTGCTATTACAACAGAAGTGTCAAAAACAAAAGTGAAAAAAAATAGTGCAAAAAAAAACAACAATAACAAAAATAAAAAAAGAGAAAAGAGTTGCAGGAAAGGCTTTTGTTGTTGGTGCTGTTTCCACCTCCACCTTCCACCTTGTTATTCCTATGACACTATGTGCTTCAATTTGGGGACTAGCTTTTGGCCAGCAACAAACACCTACTTTGGATCATTATTCAGCTTTGCTTAAACTAGTTACACTATTGTATCTGCTTAGCCACATATTGAGCCATCCCAAGCTCCACTATATTTGTCTCTTGAGCAGTACAGGTCAGACCTTGCAATCATCCCACGTTCCATGTGTGTTATTGCCACTTCGCCGCCATCATTCCTTCTAGGTCGCCATCATCCTTTGCGCTGCACGGTAAGAACATTTGCAAGCGCTTGGTACACGCTTGAGTGTGAGCGATTCCACCTACCTATTACATAGGGATAGGATAATCTTGTGCCCTTGTCTCTGTTTTTGTTTTTACTAACCATGGCAGGAGATGAATCCCCTCAAGACTTTAATGACTGTGTTTCTAAGGACGAGCTTAAGAAGCTTATTGCTGCACAAAACAAGCTTATTGGTGATTTCAGGGCCGAACTTACTCCAGTTGTGACCGAGCTTCGCACTACGGTCAACAGTTTGGCGTTTCGGCTTGACACGCTAGAGAACATGGTTGCTGCCTCCAGTTCAAGCTTCTTCTACTTCCGATCAAGCTTCTTCTACTTCTGAAGCATCCAAGGCAGTCCTCTAATCATGAAGATGAAGATGAAGATGAAGATGAAGATGATGTTTATACCGAGCAAGACTGGCGTGGTAAAGGTAACAAAGGTAATAAGGGCAAACGACCCCCACGACGTGGCCCTAAAGGTAACAAATCTAATAATGATAACTAGTTTGCTTGGGTTAAATTTAAAATTTCACCCTTTGATGGATCATATGATGCTGATGCTTATTTAGATTGGGAGATGACTGTTGACCAAAAATTTAATGCTCATAAGATTTCTGCTGCTCAACGTGTTCCCAATGCTACTAGTGAATTTACTGGTTATGCTATTCTATGGTGGAATGGTTTAGTTAAACTTGGTCAAGATCCTTCAACATGGTCCAAGTTAAAATATTCTATGCGTAATCGTTTTATTCCTCTTTCTTATAAGCGTGATTTGAAGAAAAAATTGCAGCGTTTTGATCAAGTCACTCGTTCTGTTCATGAGTACTATAATGGTTTGCATGTTGCTATGTTGCGTTGTGATATTGATGAGGAGGATGAAGATACTATGACTCGTTTTTATTCCAGTTTGCGCAAAGAAATACAAAATATTGTTGATTATAAAGATTACTCCACCATAGACCAGTTGTTCTATATTGCTATGTTGGCAGAACAAGAAGTGTAGGGACGTGCGCAACTTTCATGCAACACCTTCAGGTGTTTCTTCTTCTAGGTTGTCTTCGAGCAAGAGACGTGCTGCACCTACTGACACAAAATGCGCTTCACCACAACCTAAGGTGAGCAAATCTGCCTTTGTTCCTAACCCAGCGAAGACTGATGTTTCCCCTTCTACGCCATCATCAAATATTGTGTGCCATCGGTGCAAAGGCATGGGACATGTTATCCGGGAGTGTCCGAGCAAGCGAGCCTACATTGCTACAGATACCGATAGGTACATTAGTGCTAGTGATGTTGAAGATGATTTGGTCTTGCAAACTAACATTGCAGGTACGACTGAAGAGAATGCATATGCTTACGGCGAAGTTGATGTAGAGGACTACGTCCACAATGGCATATATATTGTTCAGCGTGTTTTGAGTGCACAGGTGGACCATGAGGGCAAGCTTCAGCGGCATAATCTATTTCAGATTTATTTTATTATCAACAAGTGGCCGTGTTCGTACTATCATTGATGGTGGGAGTTGCAATAATTTGGTGAGTGCTAATTTTGTCAAAAAATTTAGTCTTCCTACATGTGCCCACACTCACCCATATCATATTCAGTGGTTTAACAACAGCGGTAAGGCTAAGGTAACACATACTGCGCGTGTCCATTTATCTATTGGTACATACCATGACTATGCAGATTGTGATGTTGTTCCCATGCAAGCATGTTCTCTTTTGTTGGGAAGACCTTGGGAATTTGATACTGATGCAACCCACCATGGTAGAACTAATACTTATACTTTCATGCATAAAGGCAAGAAAATTACGTTGCTTCCTTTAACCCCTACTGAAATTGTGAAATGTGATAGGGCCATAGCTGAAACTGCAGAACGTGATAAGGCTTTAGCTCCTAAAAATCAGCAAGCATCAAAATCTGTTGTGCCCTTTAAAACTGAACCATCCATACTATCTGCTAGTTCTCCTACTATTAAGTTAAAGGGTGGTGCTATGCTTGCTACAAAATCTGATCTTGCTGCTTGTGCTTTCGATGATGGTTCTGGCTATGCTTTATTGTGCAAGAGGGTCCTGTTTTCGATTGATGATATGCCTCCCTCGTTGCCGCCTGCTGTTGCTAACCTTTTACAGGAATTTAAGGATGTTTTTACTGCGGAAATTTCACCGGGACTACCACCATTGCGAGGGATTGAGCATCAAATTGATTTGAATTCCGGGTGCCATTTTGCCCAACCAGTGCTGCATATAGGACCAATCTAGAGGAGACTAAGGAGATTCAGAGACAAGTCCAAGAGCTATTGGACCATGGGTAATACGTGAGAGCCTTAGTCCTTGTGCTGATCCTGTCATTTTGGTTCCTAAGAAAAATGGTACGTGGCGTATGTGTGTTGATTGTAGAGCCATTAATAATATAACTATTCGTTATCGTCATCCTATTCCTCGCTTAGATGACATGCTTGATGAATTATGTGGCTCTGTCATATTTACCAAAATTGATTTGCGTAGTGGCTATCATCAAATCTAAATGAAATTAGGCGATGAATGGAAAACTGCTTTTAAAACAAAGTTTGGTTTGTATGAGTGGTTAGTCATGCCATTTGGGTTAACTAATGTACCTAGCACTTTCTTGTGCTTGATGAATGAGGTTCTCCGTTCTTTTCTTGGAAAATTTGTGGTGGTTTATTTCGATGATATTTTGATCTATAGCAAATCTTTGGAGGATCATCTCGATCACCTATGTGCTGTTTTTGTAGTGCTATGTGAGGCACGCTTATTTGCTTACCTTGAGAAGTGCACCTTTTGCACCAATCGAGTTGGTTTTCTTGGCTAGGTTGTTACTCCATAGGGAATTGAAGTGGATAATATGAAGATTGACGCCATTAGGAGCTGGCCTACACCGACGACTATCACACAGGTGCGTAGTTTTCTTAGTCTTGCAAGGTTTTTATCTGCATTTTGTGAAAGATTTCAGCACCATCGCTTGCCCCACTTAATGAGTTGACGAAGAAAGCTGTGACGTTCCATTGGGATCCACCACAAGAAAAAGCCTTCAACACGTTGAAAGATAAGTTGACACATGCACCTCTTTTACAACTTCTGGATTTTGGAAAAACTTTTGAGCATGAATGTGATGCGAGCGGAATTGGGATTGGAGGCATGCTTCTACAAGAAGGTAAACCTGTTGCATAGTTTAGTGAAAAATTGAACGGGCCATCTCTTAATTATTTGACTTATGATAAAGAGTTATATGCTTTGGTGCGTGTTTTGGAGACTTGGCAACAATAACTTTGGCCTAAAGAATTTGTTATCCATTTTGATCATGAATCTTCGAAACATATTAGAAGTCAAGCTAAGTTAAATAAACGACATGCTAAATGGGTTGAATTTATCAAGTCGTTTCCGTACATCATCAAGCACAAGAAAGGAAAAGAAAATGTCATTGCGGATGCTTTATCTCGTCGCTATACTATGTTGTCACAACTTGATCATCGCATCTTTGGTTTAAAGACCATAAAAGGATTATATGCTGCTGATTTTGACTTTAAAGAGGCTTTTGAAAATTGTAGAGAGGGACGAACATGGAATAAGTTTGTGCTGAATGATGGACTTCTTTTTCGGGCTAACAAGTTATGTGTCCCAAATAGCTCTGTTCGTCTTTTGTTTTTGTAGGAGGCGCATGGAGGAGGTTTGATGGGTCATTTTGGTGTGAAGAAAACGACGGATGTGCTGGCTGCTCATTTTTTTTGGCCCAATTTGAAGTGGGACGTTGAACGGTTTGTGGCACGCTACACTACATGCAATAACACTAAGTCTTGCCTTAATCCACATGGTCTTTATTTACCTCTCCCGGTTGCAAGTGTTCCTTGGGCTGATATTTCTATGGACTTTGTATTGGGTTTGCCTCAGTACTAATAGGGGGAGAGATAGCATTTTTGTTGTTGTGGATCGCTTTTCAAAAATGGCACATTTTATACTTTGTCATAAGACGGACGATTCTTCTATCTAAAATAAAAGAATGTTTCTCATATTGCTGATTTGTTTTTCCATGAGATCGTTCGTTTACATGGATTGCCTAATGCTATTGTTTTCGGATCGAGATGCAAAATTTTTGAGTCACTTTTGGCGGAACTTATGGAATAAATTGGGGACAAAACTTTTGTTTTCTACTACATGTCATCCCCAAACTGACGGTTAAACTGAAGTTGTTAATCGAACTTTGTCTACTATGCTTAGGGCTGTTTTGGAAACAAATTTGAAAATGTGGGAAGAGTGTTTGCCTCATATTGAGTTTGCTTACAACAGATCCGTTCACTCTACCACAAAGTTTAGCCCTTTCCAAGTGGTTTATGGTTTTAATCCTCGTGCTCCTCTTGATTTGATATCTTTGCCTTTCAAGGAACCTTTGCATTTGGATGCTTCACAACGTGCTGTTTTCATTCGGAACTTACATGAAATAACTAAGAATAATATTGAAACCATGAATGAGAAGTACAAACATACTAGAAGTAAAGGTAGGAAACAAGTGCTTTTTGAACCTAGGTGATTTGGTGTGGCTACACTTGCGCAAAGAACAGTTTTCTTGATTTGAGAAAGTCCAAACTTATGCCTCGAGCTACTGGTCCTTTTAAGGTTCTTGAAAAGATTAACTGATAATGCATATAAGCTTGAGTTGCCTGCAGATTTTGGGGTTAGTCCCACATTTAATATTGCAGATTTGAAACCATATTTTGGGGAAGAGGATGAGATAGCATCGAGGATGACTTCACTTCAAGAGGGGGAGGATGATGAGGACATCACTCCTATGATTATGCAAGGCCCTATTACAAGAGCACGTGTAAGACAATTGAACCAACAGGTGAGCTCGTTCTCAAGTGTCTGTACATATACTTGTGACGATGGTATGCTACCTAATGCTATGGCTGATTATATTGTACATTAGGAACTTAGGAGAGGACCATAAAGGCCTTAGGAGAGCAGTTCGGACCAGGAGGAGGACAAGAAGAACGTCCAAGTCAAGATGGAGGCTTAATTCTCCTCGGAATCGACTTCCTCGGCCTCCAAGACCAGTCATCAGTAAAATCGTCGCCTAGGCCACAAACAGGACTCTGATTTTGCTCGAAAGCTAAGAAGATAACCTTTCCATCGCCACCAGTTTTAGGTCATTTGGAGTTCGATGTCATCAGGAATTTACATCGCAAGTTAGAGATCAGAATCTGTCTAGGGGCTGTTTTCCCTCTTTTTGGGCTGTTGGCCCAAGTATCATCTAGGAGTCCATCATAGATGTATCTAGGCCTTGCAGGAACGATTGCCTTCTTGGCAAGGTCGATTGCGTGTGTCACGTGGTCGATAACCATCGGAGCAGTGGTGTCGTGATTGCAAGGATTCGAACCTTTGGCTCGGTGCCTTCATCTCCAACGTCGAGTCTCCACCCCTAAACCGATGTACCTCATGGAAGATCGGGCCTATCCTATATCACCAAAGATCTACTCAAAAGATTCAAGATGGATGATTGCAAGCCAATTAGCACTCCCATGGCATCCAATGGACATCTAGACACCGACGAAAGCGGTATCAAGGTGGATCAAACCCTCTACCGGTCCATGATAGGTTCGTTGTTGTATTTATGTGCTTCTACGCCGGATATCATGTTTAGCGTGTGCTTGTGTGCTCATTTCCATGCCGATCCCGAAGAATCCCACCTCTCCGCGGAGAAAAGGATTCTTCGGTGTCTTAAGAACACTCCTAGCATAGGTTTGTGGTACCCCAAGGGTGCTAGTCTTGAACTTTTGGACTA
This sequence comes from Paspalum vaginatum, assembly GCA_030272315.1. NCBI lineage: Eukaryota > Viridiplantae > Streptophyta > Magnoliopsida > Poales > Poaceae > Paspalum > Paspalum vaginatum. The sequence continues at coordinate 21,076,356 of CM059021.1, forward strand.
CTTAGATTCGGGCTTTGCTGAATCTCTAGTTGCGTGCAAAAGTACCTCCGGGGGTTGCTACTTGCTAGGGCACTTGCTTGTTTCATAGTCTTCCAAGAAGCAAAACTGTGTGTCTTTGTCCACTGCGGAAGCAGAGTACATAGCGGCTCGGTCTTCTTGTGCCTAAATTCTATATATGAAGCAAACACTTTTGGACTTTGGTGTGAAGCTCTCTAGCGTTCCTCTCCTTTGTGACAACGAGAGAGTTGTTAAGCTTGCCAATAACCTAGTTCAATACTCTCGCACAAAGCATATAGACATCTTCACAAAACCATTAGATGCAAGTAATTTTTGTAGGTTGCGAAGTGAGCTAAACGTGATAGATGCTAGAAACTTCATGTAAGTTGCCATGCCATATAATTTGCATTCATATGTATATGCTAGTCACTTGCCTAACTGCTACAAGATAGAGAGGACAAAGGGTCTTGCATGAGCCGGTGGTCTAAGTTTCGCTCATGGCATGTAGAATAGCTCCTCTTAAAGAAGCTTGCGGGAGGGACTAATATGGCAATTGTAGATTAAGAGCCAATGAACTAGCTCTATTGCCTCCAGAGTGATTGTCAATAGTAGTCAAGACCCATAAGTACTTGGGCACAAGGCCTCTGATGGACTAGAGGTAGATGGAGAAGAAAGTCCTCCGAAGGACAGGAGGCATGCTCGGCGTTGGTCGGCCATGGGAGTTCGGTACATGGAGGAGCGGCACGACGACGGTAAGTGTAAGACCTCCAAAGGACTGCAAGGCGACCCCGATGAATTGGGGATGCCGGGTGCCACCGCGGTGCTCGAATCCGAGTGCATGGCATGAAGACATGAAAGGGCGTCGGTGGATTCTCTCAAATCTACCACCCTACGACCAAGTTACCAATACTCGGCGAATGGGCTCAATTCTCTCTGAGATAGAGTGGAGTGGGATGTTCTAGGCCTAGGAAGGAAACCCTAAGTTTCTCGATTTCTGACTTCAAAACCGGGGGTCGATCGATGGATTTGGACTACAGGCCACATGGACGTCATCTAGAAGATTGCATGCAACCAAAGAAGATCAAGACTCCATCGCGGTCGTCCGTCCCTGAGAAAGTTGCATCTTTTCCAGTTTAGCACCTACGGGCATTTCTGTAATATAGGGGTCTTAGTGTAATATGAGTCTGTTAGGTCTAGGCTCTAAATACCCAAGTGGCTGGTCATTTACATGACTCTTCCACCTCTAGAAACCCTAGGCTTGGCTTTTCAACCAGCCAGGTGCTTACAGCCAAAATCGGGTGCTAATCTAGGATTTGGAGTCCACTAGAGCTAGTACTTTGCATTAGTGGGAGGATGAAGTGTGGTTGGCTGTGAGGAACCTTGTAAGAACTTTTTTCCCTCTCTCATATTTTGGTGATTTGATTTTCCCGTGAGTTAATCCTGTTCTTCTGGCTCTTTTAGACATGCTAGGATGTGGAGATTGTGACTTAGTTCATCTCAATCCCACAGGATTGCCATGAGCAAGTTGTTCTTGAGTTTTCCCCTTTCTTGCCGAAAGATTGCCTTCTCATGAGATCTGAAATTCCTGCTAATCCCATTGTCATTTTGAATTTATCTTTTGGGAATTGCTTGGGAATAGGGTCTAGATTGCCTATGCAAAATCTCGTGTAGTTTGGACAAGATTTGGTCAAGTTCTGGGTCTGGGAACTCAAGATCCTCGACTCCATCGGACTATCCGGTAACCTACCGGGCAGTCTAACGGCTTGCACCGGATAGTCCGGCATTGGACCTTGTCTAGGCCTCTACTGGACAATCTAGCGTGTCCTACCCTATAGTCCGGTGCCACTAGACTTTGGCATCAGACAGTCCTGTGCCACCGGACATTGCTACTGGACAGTCCTATAGCCTCTACCAGACAGTCCGGCAGCTTCCACCGGACAGTCCAGCGTGGCCAAGGCTACTGCCCCATTTTTGGTATTTCGTTCTTCCGCTGTGTTTTTGGCATCGGCTTTGCTTTTCCCACTAGTCTGACCATACTCTTTGCTTGCTGTGTTCTAGTAAGTCGCATTTCAGTGCGGTGAGTGTCGAGTGGTGAAATTGCAAGGTTCAGTTGCTAGTAGTAACTACAATCTTTGTGGTCATTGAGTTGCTTGCTCTTTCTCGTTTGGTGCGTATCCTTTTAGTGGATGGCACCTTGCACTTGCTAGACTCATATCTGTTTAGTGGACTGCGTCTAGCAGTAGGTTCTTGTAAGTTTTCAGTGCACCAAGTTTGGGGGTCATGATTTTGAGTTTACAAGTGCTCCTAGTCGCACGTCTTGGTCCTACAAGTGGTACCAGAGCCGGTTAGGTTTCTTCATGCCTTTGCCGATGAGAAACCACTAGCGACTATAACTCACTCAGGGAAGATTTCGGTCCTTAGCTCCGATGGCTATTCCTACTAGAAAGGTAGGATGAAGGCTTTCTTGATTAGCCAGGGTCAGGACATATGGGACTCTACTCAGAAGTGCGACTGTCACGGTGCTTCCCGTTGCCAAGCGTACTACTCCGGTGCTCATTGCTCAGCACGAGGCTAATGCCAAGGCGGTGAACTTTCTTTTCTCAGGAATTGGTTCAGTTGATTATAATAAAGTGAGCCACAGTCGAGATTGCTCGTGAGATATGGTCCCTACGGAGTGCACACCACGAGGGTACTGCTACTATCAAGGACCATCTCGTTGAGACTTACATGCGCGAATATGGGATTTTCGTTCAGAAGCCTAGTGAGTCCAATCGATTATCAACAAGTTATGCGTCAACTCCGGCCCTTAGGCGATCCCATACTCTGACCATCAGTAGGCCATTAAGTTGCTATATGCATTGGATAGGAAAATATGGGAGATCAAGGCTAAGAGGCCTATGACACGATTGGAGTGGAGGCTCTTTACAGCAAGCTCAAGGCCATAGAAGTCGATAACAAGTTAAGATAATCTCTCACTTGTACTAGCTTCAACAACCTAGCCTTGGGTACTCCCTCCAGTGAGGCTGCTACTAACCCTCCCCCCCCCCCGCTTCACAATTTCTCGTTTTCTGCTCTTATGTTTGTTATAGAGGAGCAGTTGGCATCACTTGGGGATGAAGAACTTTGTCTGGTGTCTAGTCACTTTTAGCGCACCTATGACAACCGGATGAGCAAAAAGAGGGTAGAGAGGCCCAAATGCTTTAACTGCGGAGAGGTCGGCCACTACATCTCTGAGTGCCCTAACAAGAATAGCAACTACTACAAGAAGGGTAAGAATCACTCCCGCGACTCCAACAAGTACCACTCTGGCAAGCACGACTACAATAAGCGCGACCACGCCAAGCACCGCTCTGGCAAGATCAAGCACTTCAAGATGGCTTTCAAGAGCTACTAGAAGGACAACCGGAAGCACGGCAAGGCCTTCTTCGCCGAGCTTGGTGGCCTTTGCAGCAGAACGTTGTTGGCAGTCGTTATTTCCTAATTTCGACCGCCAATACCTCGGTGGATAAATGGGGTATAGACAATGTTCTATGCATTATTGACCTTGAACTAAAAGATTCCACGAGTTGTGGTGGTTCTCAACATCTTTGTGGGGAGACGCTCATCATACACAAAAATACACACCATTTGGAGAACGAGGGAAAGTGACCAAGTGCAAGGGAATTGGGCCTAGGTCAGCGGCCCCACCTCAGGCCGCCCGGCACTACCCAGGCTGAGAGCCAATGGACCGGCTCCATTGCCTCTAGAGTGATGAGTGATTGTCAACAGTAGCAAGACCCAGAAGGACTTGGGCACAAGGACCTCCGATGGACAGGAGGCCCTCCGATGAACTGGAGGTAGAGGAAATGTCCTCCGAAGGACTGGAGGCATACTCGGCGTCTGTCGGCCGTGGGAGTTCGGTACACGGAGGAGCGGCACGGCGATGGCAGGAGTAAGTCCTCCGAAGGACTGCAAGGCTTGCCCCGATGGACAGGGGATGCCGGGCGCCACCGTGGTGCTCGAATCTGAATGCGTGGCATGAAGGCGTGCGAGGGAGGCTTTGCCAGCTTTCGGCTCAAAACCGCCACCCAAGCTACCCAAGCCTTGGTGAGTTGGGCCACAACTCGCCAAGATAGAGAAGATGGGCCAAATCCGGTCCAGGCGGAGACTTCCTAAAGTTTCCTAGTTTCTGACTTCAAAACCGGGGGCGGATCGCGGATTGGACTACTGCCCACGTGGAGAACATCCGAGGATTGCCTGGAACTTACGAAGATCAAGACTTCATCATGGTCGTCCAGTCCCGAAATATCGTGTAATCTTTCGTTTGAGTCCTTAGGGTTTGTCTAGTTGTAGGGACCTAAGTGCAAAACTGTCTAAATAGCACTCGGGTATAAATAGGTCTAAGGCAGGTCATTAGAAGGTCTCTTGGCTGCTAGGATTAGTCTTCACTTGGTGATTTTCGTCCTTAAGCTTTGAGCTCCATTGGTAGGGAGGTTAGAGTAGGATTTAGCCTCCTAATCTTGAGGGAAGGTGAGGGTGCTTACTTGGGATGAAATCCACGGATGTATTTTGAATCTTGAGACCCTTTTGGGCATTCTAATCCATCTGATTTCGGGCTGCAAGCTTGTGTGCTTCTTCTCCCCTTCCCTCTTTGGTTTTTGTCTCCGATTCTTGGCATTTTGGGTGTTTGCTTTAGCCAAGCATGGACCCTTTCGTTCGCTGATGTTTTGGACTTGCTAGGACGTGGAGATCATGACTTAGGTCATCTCAATCCTGTTGGATTGCCACGAGCTAAGCCTCTTTTGTGTTTTCTCCTTTCATGACCAAAGACTGCCATTTCACGAGATCTGAAATTCCCTGCTGATTCCATGATCACTTTGTGTTGATCTTTTGGGAAAAGCTTTGGAATAGGGTCTAGATAGCCTGTGCAAAATTTCGTGAAGATTGGACAAGATTTGGTCTGGTTTGGGTTGGAAAACCCCTTGTCAGCGACTCTACCGGACAGTCCGGTAGAGGCCACCGAACAGTCCGGTTCCACCGGATAGTCCGGCAGCGCCCACCGGACAGTACGGTATGAGGCTCTACCCAGGGCCGTGCCACCGGACAGTCTAGGCAGCTAGGCACCGGATAGTCCGGTCCCACTGGACAGTCCGGTGTTGGCCACGGGACAGTCCGGTCCTGCCAGGAAGCTGCAGTGTTTTTCCCATTTTGGTTTTTTCCGCTGTTTTTGCTTCGGATTTTTGCATTCCCCATTTAAGACTATTTTCTTTGCTTGCAGTGAGTCATTGAGACGCACCTCGGTGCGGTGAGTGTCTTGTGAAGGTTTCTGCAAGGTTCGTTGCCCCGGTGTCATTCTTGGTCGGATCTTGAGTCTTCTTGCAGTGGTGTGTATCCTCACAGTGGACGGCACCCTTGCGCTGCTAGGCACATATCTGTTCAGTGGATGGTGCCTAGTTTCGGTTTCTATTGAGCTTTGCAGAGCATCCACTTGGGGCTTGTGTTTTTGAGTTTTCAAGTACTCCTATTCACCCCCCCTCTAGTCGCACGTCTCGGTCCTACAATTGGTATCAGAGCTGGTTAGGTTTCTTCTTACCTTTACCGGTGAGAAACCAGTAGCTACTATAACTCACTCCGGGAAGATTTCGGTCCTTGGTTCCGATGGCTACTCCTACTAGAAGGGTAGGATGAGAGCATTCTGGCTTAGCCAGGGCCAGGACATATGGGATGCTACTCAGAGTGCGAACTTTGTGGTGCTTCCAGTTGCTCAGCGCACTACCCCAGCTGTCGGTACCCAGCTAACCAGGTACCCGCTTACACTGGACGAAGATCACTAGGGAGGTAACTACTGCAGTACAAGGAGGGCCTAAGGCCGCATACAGATGGGCCCGGCCCACTCCTTGGGGAAGCTAGGGCCACGCACCCGGCCCACAGGGGAGGCCCCGGACCTCCTTGAGGACCGAGCCTCCCCCAGCCACGCGAGGGGAGGTCCGGACCTCTCGGGCCGGAGCCCGGGGCCCGTACCTTCGGTGGTTCAGGGGCGCCTCGTGCCCACAGAGCACGGGGAGGTCCGGAGCCGGCGCCCTCAGTGGTCCGGGGCCGCCACGTGCCCCCAGAACGCGTGGAGGTCCGGAGCCGCCACGTGACCACAGGGCACTGAAAGGTCTCGCGTTGCCACGTGCCCACAAGGCGCGTGGCAGGGGCCTTCAGGCGGGCGCCTCGCCCACCTGCCGCATTTATTGCGGGCAGGCGGGCGTGCCCGATGCCGCTGACACCGCCGCTGACAGGCTGGCACGCCCCAATGCCGCTGACACCACGAGTGTCAGACAGGCGTGCCCCCGTAGCCCGCCGCCGTTGTCAGGCAGGCGTGCCCCCGTCGCCCGCCGACGCCGCCGTTGTCAGGCAGGCGTGCCCCCGTCGCCCGCCGACGCCGCCGCTGTCAGACGGATGTGCCCCCATCGCCGCTGGCACCGCCGCTGGCAGGCGGCGGCGGCAAGGGAAAAGGGCGCACCTTACCAAGGCGCGGCGACGATGACAGAGCACTACAGTTAATTTCCCCAGCTACACTGCGGTCTATATTGAGTAAACAAGTACGCTGTACTCATCATAAGCCGCGCCTCGCGCGGCGGCCGCGCTCAGCCTAATACTAGGCAGCGGCGCTACAACGCTGCTACGGGCGCCCTGTCCTGTCGCGCGTGCGCGTCCCCTGCCCCTCGGCCTCTGAAGCCTCTCAGCAGGTTTAGCAGCCGATGGGACAGAACGGCGTGAGACAGGACGGTGCGGCGCCGTATCCGGGCGACAAGACGGTATGGCGGACCTACAGGCCATACCCGGTCACGACGGTGGTACAGGCGCGAAGCATGGAAGCATTGGACATCAGTCACAGAATAGAACTGTAGCATAGAGGAAATGGCCGGGACCACCTGTCGGGGCCCGGCCACCATGTACATGCCCCCCTTGGGCTATAAAAGGGGAGGCATACGCAACACAAAAGACAGACTCAGACAAGCTCGAACTAGCCCACGAAATACAAGAACACACCCACAGTGGACGTAGGGTATTACGCTCCGGCAGCCCGAACCACTCTAAATCCTCTCGCCACCATCATGCCGCCACCAACTTAGCTAACAACGATTGCTCCCCCTAACTACTCCCAGTACTTAGGATCTTGGCCGGGTGCGCTCCGCCACCTGACCAGGAGCACTCCCGCTCCGACATTTGGCGCGCCAGGTAGGGGGCAGCATCAGTTAGCTTCATTCCTCACCGCATGATGGTGCGCATCCGCGATTTCCATGAGGATGCAGCCGCATCAGAGGAGGTGGCCTCGACTGGGTCGCAGGCCTCCCCCCACCGTTCTGAGGGCGCGGCACGGACGCCGCGGCTCCCTCGACGCCCCGCGGGGGGCGCCGCTGCTGCAAACACTGCAGTAACAAGTGCTGTAGCGGCAAACGCCGCCACAGCGAACCCCGCTGCTGCTAGCGGCCCGCTCGCCGCAGCCAGGGAGTTGCTGCGTAACCCTCCGGGGCCGACAGCTTCACCTAGCGCCCTGGCGCAGTGGCGAAGCGATGTAGATCGCCTGATCCACTTAGCCGAGGTCACCCCTGGCCCGGCTAGGACTGGGTCGCGACTCCCTCCCAGCAGCGGGGGAAGGTCGAACCGCCGCAGGCAGCACGATGCGGCAACATCCGCGCGCTCCCCCTCAGTAAGGAGCGCGCAGACGGAAGACCTGCGAGCCGAGCTCAACCGCCGGCGAGCAGGCACCCCCACCACCGTGGAGCAACCACGGATGCAGCCAAGCGCAGCCAAGGGCAAGAACCTTGACGCGGCGTTCGCCGCTGCAGCACCTAAGCCCCCGGCTTACGCGCCACCCCCGGTTGGCGTGCAAACGCCACCGGGGGTCGTATCGGCTGGAGTTGGCTGCGCTGCACTCGCGGACAGTCTCCGCTCCGCGCGCTGGCCGCAGAAGTTCCGGCCGCACCTACCGGAAAAGTACGACGGGAATACCAACCCGTCGGAATTCCTGCAGGTGTACGTCACCGCTATCACAGCGGCTGGCGGAGACGACGCCGTTATGGCGTCATACTTCCATGTCGCCTTGTCTGGGCCGGCCCGGACTTGGCTCATGAACCTCTCCCCCGGGTCAATCCGGTCCTGGGAGGAGCTCTGCACTCTGTTCCAGGCGAATTTCGCGAGTGCATGCCAGCAGTACGGCGTGGAGGCCCACCTCCATGCAGTACGCCAAGAGCCTGGCGAATCCCTCCGAGCGTTCATCGCTCATTTCGCCAAGGTGCGGGGGACAATCCCTCGCATCTCCGACGCGTCCATCATCACAGCCTTCCGGCAAGGCGTCCGTGATGAGAAGATGCTGGAGAAACTGGCGACCCGCCAAGTACAGGACGTCGCCACCCTGTACGCGCTGGCGGACAAGTGCGCTAGAGCTGCCGAGGGGCGTGCATGGCACTCTCCACAGCAGGACAGGACTGCCCAGCCAGGCGCCTCTGCCGGTGCTGCCCGAGAGGGCGGCAAGAAAAAGAAGAAGGGCCGACGCCCTGAGAGGTTCCTGGAAGGGGCCCCTGTCGCTGCGGCAGGACCTGGAGGCCGCGACACCAGTGGCAAGCGCCCGAGGCAACAGGCGCGGAACAGTGGCGGCTCATGTCCTGTTCATCCCAACAGCGGTCACAGCGCCGCTGACTGCCGCGAGATACAAAAGCTCGTGCAGCGGCGTCTCAGTGAGCGCCGAGAGCGTCCGACCAAGGATGACTCGCCCCCACGCCAGCGTCCTGGCAAGGGGAAGGGTACCAGCGACGGTGGGCCCGCCGCTGGGGGCAAGGAGATGGGCTACCAGTCCCCGGAGCGGGAACTCAAGAGCGTCTACGCTCTAGGCCACTCCAGCTCCGAATCTAGCGACAACGAACGTCGCAAGAGGCTGTACGTCATGTATGGCGGAAGCTGGGCAGTCTCTTCCCGGCGGGACGTGAAGGCCCTGCGCCGAGAAGTCCTCTCGGTCAGGCCGAGTGTCCCTGGGGTGGCTCCACACCACAAGTGGAAGGACACCACCATTACCTTCGGACCGGCCGACTGCCCAGAAAACATGGCTGGGGCTGGCGTGCTGCCGATCATCACATCTCCAGTGGTCGCCAACATACGGCTCCACCACGTGTTGATCGACGGAGGGGCCGCCCTCAACATCATCAGCCATGCAGCCTTCAAGCAGCTGCAGATTCCGGAGTCGCGCCTGGCTCCGACGCGCCCATTCTCCGGCGTGGGTCCGGTGCCGATCTTCCCGAAAGGGAAGATCGACCTGCCGGTCACCTTCGGGACCCCGGAGAAGTTCCGCACAGAGAACGTCCAGTTCGATGTCGCGGAAGTGAACCTGCCGTTCAACGCCATCATTGGCAGACCGGCACTGTACCGCTTCATGGCCGTTGCCCATTACGGGTACTTGGTCATGAAGATGCCGTCCCCGGTGGGTGTTCTCACCGTGCCGGGAGACCGCCACGCAGCCGTCGCCGCAGTAGAGAAGCTCCATGCTCTCGCTACTGACGCAGCGAACCCGGCGAGGGACAACCCCTCGGCCTTTCGGGCCAAGGTTCCTGTTAAGGAACCAAAGGTGCCCAAGGTACGCCCTTCCGACCCCGAGGACGTGCCAGTCAAGACCGTCCAGATCGGGGCGGAGCCCTCCCAGACCACCCGCATCGCAGGGAATCTGGGAGAGAAATAGGGAGACGCGCTCGTTGCTTTCCTCCGGGCAAATGTCGACGTGTTCGCCTGGGAACCGTCACAGATGCCTGGGATCCCTAGGGAAGTGATTGAGCACCGTCTGAAGATCAACCCAGACGCCAAGCCGGTGCGGCAAAAGCCGCGGAGGCAGTCCGTGGAGCGCCAGGATTTCATCCGTCAGGAGGTCCGGAAGCTCCTGGACGCGGGCTTCATCGAGGAGGTCCATCACCCCGAGTGGCTGGCCAACCCGGTGGTCGTCCCCAAGGCAAACGGGAAGCTTCGGATGTGTATCGACTACACCAGCCTCAACAAAGTATGTCCTCCAGACCCTTATCCCCTCCCGCGCATAGACCAGATAGTAGATTCCACCTCCGGGTGTGAACTCTTGTCTTTTTTAGATGCGTACTCTGGGTTTCATCAGATCCAGATGGATGAGGAGGATAAGAGGCATACAGCTTTCGTAACAGTAGATGGTTTATATTGTTACGTTGTAATGCCATATGGTCTGAGGAATGCTTTACCTACGTTTCTGCGTGCCATGAACTTCACGTTCCACGACCTGATCAGAAACATAGTAGAGGTCTATGTCGATGACATTGTTGTCAAGACCAGGGTAGGGTCCACCTTGATAGAAGACCTAGCCCTCGTTTTCGATAGGTTGCGCACAACGCGCACGAAACTGAACCCCGAGAAATGCGTCTTTGGCGTCTCGGCCGGTAAACTGTTAGGGTTCCTAGTGTCACATCGCGGCATTGAGGCAAACCCAACCAAGATCAGGGCGATCGAGGCTATGCGGCCGCCGGCCTGCATTAAGGACCTCCAGAAACTCACTGGGTCCTTGGCAGCCTTCAGCCGTTTTATCTCAAAGCTAGCTGAGAGAGCCCTGCCCTTCTTCAAGCTTTTGAGGAAGTCCGGACCATTCATATGGACCGAAGAGGCTGAGCAAGCCTTCCAGGAGTTGAAGCAGCATCTCACTACTCTGCCCGTTTTAGTGGCGCCAGAGTCTGGTGAGACCCTGTTTCTCTACCTCGCGGCGACATCCGAGGTAGTAAGCATGGTCTTGGTCGCCGAGCGACCAGCCCATCCCCACGAAGGGGACACCGGGGTCCCCCAAGTGGAAGGTGGTGGTCCGCCCGCCACGGGAGCTGCAGCCAGCCCCGATATCGGAGGTCCGGTTGGCACGTTGCCCTGCCAAGGCGATAGGCCACCAGAACCTGGAGGCCAAGCCGCCCAGGGGGCCAGCCTGGCAGGGGGAGATGGTCTCGGACCTGCCACTAGGGTCCGGACCACCCAGAAGCCAGTCTATTACGTCAGTGAAGTCCTCCACGGGGCGAAGGCCAGGTATCTGGAAGCTCACAAGTTCGCCTACGCATTACTTATTGCTTCCAGAAAGTTGCGCCACTATTTCCAGGCGCATAAGGTTGTCGTGGTGACCTCTTACCCATTAAGAGCAATCCTGCGCAATTCTAACGCTACTGGGAATATCGCCAAATGGGCTGCGGAGCTGGCAGAATTCCAACTCGACTTCCAGCCCCGAAATGCTGCCAAGAGCCAAGTCTTAGCCGACTTCATCGCAGAATGGACTCCCACCGCCTCGGAATTTGGAGGTCCGCAAGCCGAGGCGGAACCTTCCCAGCCGGACAGGACCATCCGGGTTTTCACCGAGCCGCACTGGACTCTCTTCTTCGACGGGTCCGCCCGCGAAAAAGGATCCGGAGCAGGAGTGGCCCTCGTGGACCCAAACGGGGATCAAGTAAAGTACATAGTATGCTTCGAATTCAAAGCCACTAACAACATGGCGGAATACGAAGGCTTGATCTTTGGGCTCATGATCGCTCATTCACTGGGAATCAAGCAGCTCCTGGTTAAGGGGGATTCCCAGTTGGTGATCCGACAGGTCTGAGGGGAGTGCTGCTGCAATAACCCCCAGCTCGCACCATACCTCATGCGAGTGAGGGAGCTCGAGAAGGACTTCGAGGTCCTGGAACTGCAGCACGTTCCCAGGAACCTCAACTCAGTGGCAGATGACCTCTCCGCGAGGGCATCGACTCGGGGCTCAGTACCCGAGGGCGTCTTCAAAAGACAGCTGCTGAGACCAACCGCCCAGCCAGCCGAACTGGGTGAAGGGGGCAGAACTAGCACCTCGAAGCTAGCAGTCCCAGTGGTCCTCCATCTCTGGAGCCCACCAAGGATCGTGTGGACTGATGACCCCGGCATGTCATCAGGGACACATCCAATGGCTCAGGGCAGTCCCGATGCACGGATCTCAGAGATCCGGGACTACCTGAAGGACAAAATCCTTCCCGAAGAACGTGTGTCCGCTGAGCGCATAGTGCGGTTGGCTAAACGCTACACGCTAGTAGAAGGGGATCTCTACAGGCGTGGCGCCAATGGCATCCTCATGCGATGCATAACTCGGGAGGAGGGCCGCGATTTACTCGCGGAGATCCATGGAGGCGAGTGCGGGAATCATTCAGGGTCCCGTACGCTGGTCGGTAAAGCCTTTCGGCATGGCTTTTACTGGCCGACAGCGCTCCAGGATGCAGCTGAGCTAGTAAGGTCCTGCAAGGCGTGTCAGTTCCACGCAAAGCAGATACACACACCGGCTCAGTCTCTGCAAATGATTCCACCCTCTTGGCCCTTCGCGGTATGGGGGGTGGACATCCTGGGACCTTTCCCTAGAGCTGTCGGTGGGTACCGGTACCTCTACGTCGCCATTGACAAATTCACAAAATGGCCTGAGGTAACCCCAGTAGTAAGCATCACCCAAGGAACTGCAACAGCTTTCCTTAAGTCCATTGTGTGCCGGTTCGGCGTCCCTAGCCGTATTATAACGGACAATGGGACCCAGTTCACGAGCCAGGTCTTCCAGGACTATTGCGACGGCGTTGGCATCCAGTTATGCTTCGCCTCTGTAGCACATCCTAGGAGCAATGGACAGGTCGAGAGAGCTAACGCAGAAATCCTCAAGGGGCTCAGAACCCGCACCTTCAACTGCTTGGGAAAGCACGGTGCGAAGTGGGTTGATGAGCTCCCCTGCGTGCTATGGGGGATCCGGACCACACCCAGCCGAGCAACCGGGGAAACCCCATTCTTCCTGGTATACGGGGCCGAGGCATGCCTCCCACCAGAAATACTCTTGGGCTCCCCACGGGTCCAAGCTTTCGATGAATCTTTGCAGGAACAAGCGAGGTGCGACGACGTCGACCTCGTCGAGGAGCAAAGATGGCAGGCTGCGATCCGGAACGCACGGTACAACCAATCGCTCAAACGCTATCATGAGCGAACCGTGCGGGGCAGGGTGCTCCAACCTGGAGACCTGGTCCTGAGGCGCATCTTGAACCGAGAAGGGCGCAACAAGCTCTCCCCCAGCTGGGAAGGCCCCTTCAAGGTGACAGGAGTTAGTCGCCCCGGTTGCGTTCGCCTCGCCACGGAGGAAGGAGTTCCGCTACCGAACCCTTGGAATATAGAGCACCTCCGTAAGTTTTATCCGTAGACAAGGAATTCAGGGCAACTCCTTTTTTCTTTTTGTAAGCTAAATAGGACCACCATGTGGACCAGAGCGGTGAAGGTCCGCCCTTGTAATCCCGACCTCTGGCTGACATCACATGACACCCTGTACCGCTTGATTAAAGAAAAAGTTTAGCCCCGAAGTTCTTGTCTCCGTTATTACTACTTGTTTCAATTTTTCCTAACCCCTATGTGGAATCCTACTCTTGCCGAAAATCTCCTCGGAACCAGCAGGACTTAGCAGCTTGAGTGTGAAGCGGTTAGCACAGAGGCTGGGAAGGAGGTCCGGAATACTAGGTGCCAGGTCCAGAGAAAAGGGGCTCGCCTTGGTAGCACGGAGCTGTCAGCTGCTTAGCCTGGTCTCATACCCTAGGCACTGAACACTCCCTACCACGCCGTGAGTTCCCCCAGTATCAGGAATAGTGCGTCTAGCGCTCCGGACCACCCCCTAAGCTAATGGCACACCCCCTAACCTCAGCAGCGAGGTCCGGCTGCGACTCCGAGGACTTCGAGGCAGCGCGGTTACCTTTTTATTTCACTAGGAGAGGTCCGAACGACTGCAGGACCGGGCCAGAGCTAAGGTGTTTTGGTCTAAGGATAGTCCAGGGCTGTGTCGCTGTTTTGCCTGGTTCTGTACCCTTAACTCACACACCCTACTATCCCGCGAACAAACATCCTAGCCCCTGGCCCGGACAGCAAACGCTCCGGACCTCGAGTAGCGGAAAAGGTCAACTCAGAGTGGGTCCCGTAGGTGCGACATTGACGTTTGCCGTGAGTTGCATGCAGGTCTGGCCTCTGACTTAGTGGTAGCCAGCCTCAAAACTTAGAGCCTACCTACCAGGGGGCCAGGGGGTCAGGTAACAACGCATCAACATGCAGCAGGGAGCAAATGGAGATAAGTCGCAACTACCATTCTTATATTACTTGGCATACTAACGTTTTACATAAGAAAAAAGAGAGAAAAAACAAAACAGCAAAAGCTGTTGCCCTACGGCGCTGGAGAGGCCCCTGTCCCCGGTACATCCGGGTCCTCGTCTGCAGGGGTCCGCTGGAACCGGGCGGCGACGACCTCCACCACCTCCTGCACGCTGACCCGAGCGGCGGCCTCCGCTTCCTCCACCGGACCTGCGATGACCGGGTCCAAGGAGATGGCGGGGTCGTGGCTCCGGAAGCAGACCAGGAGGTGCTCCACCACAAGGCGGCACAACTCGCGGCCCTCAGCTTCAAGGCGCTCTCCGAGCGTGGAGTCTAGGCGCCGGAGTCGCTCCACCGCCGAGTCAAGGACAGGGAGGGCGTCCGCAATAGTGGACGGCGACTCTGTCACCCGGATCGGACTCAGTCCGAGCGGTACCAGAGCCGAACTCGCCTCCCCGGCCCAGTCGGCGATGCGTTGGAGGCCGGCGCGCATCTGCTCCCGGTCCTCCACCGCCGCCTGCTGAGCAGCACCCCGCTTCAGCTGCTCCAGAGCGGCCCGCTCAGCCAGCAGCTGCTTCTCCTGCTCCGCCAGCCCCGCTTCACGGGACTTCACCCAATCCTCGCGGACCTTGAGCGTGGCAGCCTGGCGAGCGGCAGAGTCGCTCAGAGCCTTGGCCAACGCCTCCCGCTGAGCGGCGGAGTCTTCGCGAGCCGCAACCGCTGCCTCGCGCTCGACAAGCCTCGACCTCATCTTGTCGAGCTCGGAGTTGACGGCAGCTTGCCGCTCAGACACCTCCACCAGCTCTTGCCGGCGCTGCTCCACGCCCTTACACGCGGACTCCAGCTTCGCCTGCTCGAGCTTCAGCCGTGCCTCGGCCACCTCGGTCTGCTTCTCGCGGAGCCCAACCGCGCGCTCCCGGCTAGCGAACCTCTGCAGGTCCTCTTGCAAGGCTGCGCGGTCAGCATCGAGCTCGGTGCGGGCGGTGGAAAGCTCCGCACGGGTCCGTGAGTGCTGGGCGGTGGCGGCTTCGATCTGCTCCCCCAGACGGACCCGCCAGCCGTCCAGGCCCTCGCGCTCCTGTTGCAGCCGGGCCCACTCCAGCTGGAGCGCCTCCTGGGCGTCATCCAAGGCTTGGTGCGCCCGACGAAGCACGCGAGGGAGAGGGGCTCCACCCGGCTGGGGCAGGGGCAGGAGCGGCCTACCCAGAACCTCCTCCAGTTCCCCCTCGGTAGGAGGCGGGGATCTGGGGCTGGTCGTCTGGGCGGCGGGCGACGAAGGCTCCGAGGTCCGGCAGTCAGGAGCCGCCCCCGGCGCAGGCCCTTGGGTCGCGACGCCCTCCGGCACCGGGTGGCCTGGTGCCCAGGGCTGCGCGCCCGGAGCTGCCCCCTCAGCAGGCACTCCGGGTACGGTCTCGACCCCCGAGGCGCCCCCCGGCGTCGGTCCACCTAGGGCCTGGGGCCGGACAGACGGGGTGGCCTCCGGTGCAGGCCCCTCGGTCGTAGCCCGGGCCCGCGTGGCGTCTTCCGCTGTCGGACCACCAGGGGCGCGCTTCTCCGCCGTGGTCGCCCGGCCACCAGAGCCGCTGGGGGGAGGAACGCCGCCCGGGCGTGACGGCCTAAACAAGAATGCACGGCGAAAGGCTGAGGAGCCTGGAAAAAGCTAGCCGTAGTACCACGAAGTATGCGAAGCTAATCCAAAGGGCTTACCTCGAGGTAGGCGCCGACCAGCGGCCACGAAGGCCGGAGCCTCGCCGCGACTGCCGATCTGCGGTCGACGCTGCCGATGGCTGCTGTTGCCTCGGGGCCGAGGCCGGCGCTGCCGGAGAGGGTCGCCGCTGCTGGTCCGGCGTCGGAGGAGGCGCCCGGCGCTGAGGGTGCCGCTGGCCCGGAGGCGGCGGTGGCACTCGCTCCCCTTGCCCAGAGGAGCTGCCTTCCCCTGAGGTCCGCTGACGCTTCGGGTCGGGCTCCGAGACAAAGGTCCCGTCGCCGCGGGCCAGCCTTCGCCGCGTCCCCTCACCACCCGCCGGCGGAGCGGCGGGGGACGCTGCCACCGGCTCCTTGCCCTTGTCAGCAGGGGCGGTGCCTATGGCACCAGAACCCCCAACCGGGGCGTCGGCGATGTGGATCCCCCGGTTGGGATCGCCTCCAAGCTGCCGCGCCGCGAGGCCGCCGTCGTCGAGCGTGGGCATCTCCCGGAGCACCGCCGTCCGCAAGGCCTGGTTGCGGCAGAGCGGCACGATAGCGGACGGCAGGCGCAGCTGCTCCGGAGGGAAGTTCACGTCCGTGACGCACCGCACCCATTCCTCCAGCAGGAGCGGCGTCAGGTCGTGCTCTTCGCCACGTACTACCCGGCTGCAGTCGTTGGGGCCGGTGTAGTTCCACGCCAACCTTGGCCGCATCTGCAAGGGAGCGAGCCTCCGCCTGAGGAAGTCCGCGAGCACGTGCAGCGAGGTCAGGCCGCCGCTGACGAGCTCGGCGATCCTGGCCAGCACGGGGGAAAGCTCAGGTGGCAGATCCGTCGAGGCACCCTCCGGGAGGGGTGCGTCGGGGCTGCTGTCCGGGAGCGCCAACCGGTCGTTCGGCTCCGCCTTGATGATCACCCAGTCATTACGCCAGTGCTCCCACTTGGCGCTGGCGAAGGTGGGAAGGTACGTCGATCTTCCCCCGGACCCCTTCAGCAGGAAGTAGTACCGGCCGATCTCCGTCGAGCTCCGCCCGGAACACCTCACTGAGAAGAAGTGGCGGAAGAGCGTCACGCAGGGAGGAACCCCCACGAAAATCTCGCAGAAATGGGCAAAGATAGCCGCATGGAGGATGGAGTGGGGGGTGAGGTGCTGAAGCTGCAGCCCAAACGTCTCCAGCACCAGCATGAAGAAAGAAGAAATTGGAATCCCCAACCCGCAGTAGAGGTAGGGGACGAAGAGGACGAACTCCCCCAGCTGCAAGTTGCGGTGGTGGGAGGAGCCCGTGCGAACATTATCGCGGCGCTCCGCGTCCGTCCAGCCGAGCAGGCGACGGACGCGGGTGAGGTTCTCCTCAGCCTCCCGGGGGGATTGGTGGCTCGGACCCATCGCTGAGGAAGATGGCGATGGAGAAGGCGAGGAGCACGCAGCGGGCAAGGAGCGAAAGCTCTGCTGCGAAGAAGATGAAGCGCCGCGGCGGAAGCAAGGGATGCAAAGGCAAATGGCAGAAGGACGTGCTCGGCCGATGGCCGAGAACCCTATTTGACGGTTGCCCCCAATCCTCCGCAAGCCGCGGACGACAAGTGTACGCACGCTCGGGCGCACCCACGGGCCACCGAGTCTATGACAGCAGGGGCCCGAGGAGGCAGTCATGGCAGGCGGGTAGAAGAGCAAGCAAGGCAGGAGGGCGAACCGACGCAGCTCGCGGACGCGCGTCCCGGCGCGACATGCGGGGCCCCTGCCTTTTCCACTTTACGCACGGCTGCCCACGTAGCCGCCTGCCCCGCCTTAATGGCGGGAGAAGAAGTTGGTGAACCGCTGCGCGGTTTCCGACGCGGGCCTGCCCCCACGTTCCCCGAGAGATTCCCACGATCGCGCGCCTCCAGATCATGGGAACCCACGGGGCCACCCCGCGGGGTCAGGTGGCTGCCCAACTATGAGCTTAACGGCTAAGCGCCAGTAGCCACACACGGCTCCCGGCGGCTTGTGTAGTAAGTGACGGTGGGCTCACCTCAGGTTCGAAGAACTCACCAAAGGCGAGCCCAGGGGCCACTGTCGGTACCCAGCTAACCAGGTACCCGCTTACACTGGACGAAGATCACTAGGGAGGTAACTACTGCAGTACAAGGAGGGCCTAAGGCCGCATACAGATGGGCCCGGCCCACTCCTTGGGGAAGCTAGGGCCACGCACCCGGCCCACAGGGGAGGCCCCGGACCTCCTTGAGGACTGAGCCTCCCCCAGCCACGCGAGGGGAGGTCCGGACCTCTCGGGCCGGAGCCCGGGGCCCGTACCTTCGGTGGTTCAGGGGCGCCTCGTGCCCACAGAGCACGGGGAGGTCCGGAGCCGGCGCCCCCAGTGGTCCGGGGCCGCCACGTGCCCCCAGAACGCGTGGAGGTCCGGAGCCGCCACGTGACCACAGGGCACGGAAAGGTCTCGCGTTGCCACGTGCCCACAAGGCGCGTGGCAGGGGCCTTCAGGCGGGCGCCTCGCCCACCTGCCGCATTTATTGCGGGCAGGCGGGCGTGCCCGATGCCGCTGACACCGCCGCTGACAGGCTGGCACGCCCCAATGCCGCTGACACCACGAGTGTCAGACAGGCGTGCCCCCGTAGCCCGCCGCCGTTGTCAGGCAGGCGTGCCCCCGTCGCCCGCCGACGCCGCCGCTGTCAGACGGATGTGCCCCCATCGCCGCTGGCACCGCCGCTGGTAGGCGGCGGCGGCAAGGGAAAAGGGCGCACCTTACCAAGGCGCGGCGACGATGACAGAGCACTACAGTTAATTTCCCCAGCTACACTGCGGTCTATATTGAGTAAACAAGTACGCTGTACTCATCATAAGCCGCGCCTCGCGCGGCGGCCGCGCTCAGCCTAATACTAGGCAGCGGCGCTACAACGCTGCTACGGGCGCCCTGTCCTGTCGCGCGTGCGCGTCCCCTGCCCCTCGGCCTCTGAAGCCTCTCAGCAGGTTTAGCAGCCGATGGGACAGAACGGCGTGAGACAGGACGGTGCGGCGCCGTATCTGGGCGACAAGACGGTATGGCGGACCTCCAGGCCATACCCGGTCACGACGGTGGTACAGGCGCGAAGCATGGAAGCATTGGACATGAGTCACAGAATAGAACTGTAGCATAGAGGAAATGGCCGGGACCACCTGTCGGGGCCCGGCCACCATGTACATGCCCCCCTTGGGCTATAAAAGGGGAGGCATACGCAACACAAAGGACAGACTCAGACAAGCTCGAACTAGCCCACGAAATACAAGAACACACCCACAGTGGACGTAGGGTATTACGCTCCGGCAGCCCGAACCACTCTAAA
Source organism: Paspalum vaginatum (assembly GCA_030272315.1). Taxonomy (NCBI): domain Eukaryota; kingdom Viridiplantae; phylum Streptophyta; class Magnoliopsida; order Poales; family Poaceae; genus Paspalum; species Paspalum vaginatum. The sequence goes on from CM059021.1 coordinate 21,095,473, forward strand.
TCCTCTCGCCACCATCATGCCGCCACCAACTTAGCTAACAACGATTGCTCCCCCTAACTACTCCCAGTACTTAGGATCTTGGCCGGGTGCGCTCCGCCACCTGACCAGGAGCACTCCCGCTCCGACACCAGCGATTGTGGCTCAGCACGAGGCGAATGCCGAAGCTGTTAATTTTCTCTTCTCAGGACTTGGTCCAGTTGATTATGAGAAAGTGAGCCACCTCAAGACTGCCCGTCAGATCTGGTCCCTGCTGAGTGCACACCATGAGGGCACTGCTACTATCAAGGGGCGTCTCGTTGAGACTTACAGGCGCGAATATGAGAATTTCGTTCAGAAGCCAGGTGAGTCCATCAATGACTTGTTTGGTCGTTTTCAATCGATCATCAACAAGCTGCGCGTTAACACTAGCCCTGAGAGGATCCCATACACCAACCATTAGCACACTATCAAATTGCTGTATGCGTTGGACAGGAAGGTATGCGAGATCAAGGTTAACTCGATCATCGAGTCTGAGGCCTATGACACAATTGGAGTGAAGATTCTTTACAGCAAGCTCAAGGTCACAGAGGTGGATTACAAGTGGAGAGATTCTCTCGCTTGTACTGGCTCCAAGAGCCTGGCCTTGGCTTCTCCCTCCAGTGAGGCCGCTACTAACCCCAGGTTCACAATTTTTCGTTTTCTGCCCTTATGTCTGTTACAGAGGAGCAGTTGGCGTCACTTGGGGATGATGAGCTTTGCCTAGTGTCTAGCCGCTTTTAGCGCGCCTATGACAACCGGATGAGCAAGAAGAGGGGCGAGAGGCCTAAGTGCTTCGAGTGCGGAGAGGTTGGCCACTTCATCACCGAATGCCCGAACAAGCAGAACGACTACTACAAGAAGGGTAAGAGCCACTCCCGCGAATCCAACAAGTACCACTCTAGCAAGCACGACTTCGGCAAGCGAGACCACATCAAGCACCGCTCCGGCAAGATCAAGAACTTCCGAAAGGCTTTCAAGAGCTACTAGAAGGACACCCAGAAGCGGGACAAGGCCTTCTTCGTCGAGCTTGGTGGTCTGTGCGGCGGATTGTCCTCCTCCTCGTCTTCGTCAAGCTCAAGCGATGAGGAGATTGTCACCAAGCGGGACAAGAGGAGGGACCAAGGCGGTCCAGCTGGACTCTGCTTCGTCTCCACCAAGTCCAAGCGCAAGCACAAGATGCATCGATGATCCTTTTGCTCCATGGCGCTTGAGGACAAGGACGACAAGGGCAATGACAATGACTCCTCCGATGAAGAGGTAACTCCTGAGCAAGCTGAAATTCTTGAGATGTTGGAGGCAAATAGTCGTGAGTTGAAAGCCCAGGATAGGTTGTTGGAGAAGCCAGCCAAGAAGCTGCAGAAGCAGAAAGCCAAGTTGGCTGATGCTTTAGCTGAGATAGAGAGGCTGAAGAGTGTGCCAGCCCAACCTAGTGAGCGTGAGTGCCCTACTTGTGAGACTTTGATGAGAGATCTCTGTGAGCAGAAGAGCAAGTATGCTCATCAAGTAGAGGAGATGGATAGGCTGAAGGTAGATTTAGGCAAGCTCCAGTCTAAACTGGATGAGCCCATTTTGAGTAGTGAGCCTGAGTGTGAGATGTGCCCTCACCTAGCAGTTGACATAGCTGAGCTGAAAGTAAGGTTTGAGGGACAGCTCAAGGAGTTGGAGGAGCTTAGGGCCAGACCCACGCTTTTGGGTGCGTGCATGGTTTGTCCTACCTTGGAGTGTGAGCTTCTGCAGTTGAGAGCTGACTTTTAGGTGCTTTCAGCACCCCCTGACACTTGTGAGAACTATCTCACTTTGAGGTTGATGTTGGTGGATAGGGATGCCACCATTAAGAAGTTAGAGAAGTTTGCTCCCTCTATTCCCTCTCTAGACTGCCCCACTTGTGCTGCCTAGACTTTAGTTCTGGAGGATCTGAGAGAGGAGAAACAGATTTTGGTTGATGAGAACAACCAGTTGAGAGAGGTGCTCAGTTGGATGTATGCTAGAGGCCCCAACTTAGGATGATCTTGGAGAGCACCAAGAGAGCTGAGGGTGATATGAGTGGACTTGGGTTAGAAGAGTGCAGTACTTCGGGTGAGAAGAAGAGTTCCCCAATTAAGCTTAAGACTGCCTCTCCTCAGCCTAGCCCTACTGTTGGTGGGGTTTACCACGAGTTCTGGACGCCCCAAAGAAGCAGTTTTGGACGCCCAAGCCCTCACTGGCTAAGCTGGACAGAGTAGTGACAGAGATTCTCAAGCCTCCAGCGAGCAAGGAGAGAGTCTAGCAACCTGTTCCACCTAAGGCTACTCCACCTAAGCCCAAGGCTCGGCCTAACCCCACTCCCAAGAGGCCTGTCTACCACTGTGACTTTTGCCAGCGGAATGGCCACTTGGAGCAGTTTTGCTTCAGGAGGAAGCCAGTTGAGAGGCAGGTGAGAGCCTGGGTGTGGCGGAACCGCCGATTTAATCCAGCCTAAGCACACCTGTCACCTCTGGCTCGCAGTGCACTTAGACCAAACTAAACCCGGTCATCCGTCGAGAGTCACTTGACCCCCGATAATACCGTTTCCCAGAAGAACCGACATCATACACATCCTACCCACGATGGGGCCACAACAGATACATCATCACAGACAGTTGAAATAGCATAATAGTAGACTTAGTTACAAACCGGTTTCAAATATAGTACAAGTCCAACATAGAGTTATAAAATAGCAAGTTCAAAAGTTTCTCGCAGCGGAATGATAAAGTTCAGAATGTCACCATAACATCACAAAAGATTTGCATTAGAAGTAACAACATCGAGCCCACCGATGTTGCCGTTGTGCCACTCATGCAGAATCATCCTAGATGGGGGCATGCACCACCTCCAACACAGGTGCAAACCATGAACTCCATACCTGCACTCAAAATATGGGGGCAAACCCTGAGTACTAATTACTCAGTAGGTCTTAATGGATTTGGCTTACGGCTGCGCGAAGCTGCTTACTAGCAAGTGGATCCTTAGCTATTGATTTTAAGTAATATCATGATCATCATAAAGTAATAAGTCATCATCATTTGCCTATACATCAACAGAATAGTAAATTTCACTAAAGTAAACAGTTCAATACAAGCATGTGATATTCAAAATCATGAGTATTAGATACAGAGTGTTTAAGTAGTTACTACGTTGCCCGTGTGCGTTATCAGCATTCCCACACCTGGTAGGCATCAGCGATTCGAATCCATTTTTAATTCCCAGGAATAACTATCATGCCAGGGGTATATGTTTACTAGCCATCGCGTTCCCACATATAAGTCCCAATCTTAACATGTCTCGTCCCAAGTTCGATTCACTCCCGCCTAGCCCCCGGGTTGTGCCCCCATAGCGAGCCTGCCGACATCTCGGTCTCCCCGCATTGAGTACAAAGCTCCCCCAGGCCACCTTCCTCTCAACCAGCGGGTAGGAACGTGTCTCTGTGCTTCGGACGAGCCCAGGAAAGACGTCACCGGTCCCATATCCCGGTTAAGCACTCTAGCAATGTTATGTTGAACAGCACGCGAACAGCGGACGGGCATTATATGACTCGGGCGGAGTCCAAAGTGCAACATTATGAAAAGTAAATACTGAAATAAATCTCCGCCCGGTCTCCATTTAAATCATGAGCAATAGTAATAATTGACATAATAGTAATATATTGTCACTTTGAAAACACCTACGCGACGAGTCCACACACTCGTGTCTACTCGTACCTAGCAATTTCTATGCAAACTCGTCCTAGCGAACACTATGTATAGGTGCTAGGGCTAGGGCGGCCAGGGAATCTAATGCAACTAGTTTCAAGCAACTCCTAATGCATATGCGTAATCATCAAGTATAATTTGTTTGCTGGGTTAAGTATGGTCCTATCTACCTTCCTCGCTAGGGTTAGTAGCTTCTTCCGGAGCGTAGTCAGGCCTTTGCTCCTGGTCTTCCGGCTCCTGGTGCAGCTCCTCCTCGAGCTCCTCTACGATCGCTTGGTCCGATGGGTGTCCTTCGCTCGCGGTATCTATATGCATGACATAATGCAATTTGAGCAGGTATTAGTGCAATGCTTGCTTAGTGATGCAGATGCGATGCGACGAATCATGATTTATGGAATAGAGTTATGCATTTTTGTGATGAAACTTGTTTAATACTAAGAAATCGTACAAACCATCACCTAAGGTTAACTTAGCTTATCACATATAACAACGTGGGGGTGTGTAGTGATTTAGCATCCATTCATGTAAAGCGACCGAAGCTTACTTAGACATCTACTTTCCATATAGCCAACTTAGCATTCCTATCATGCATTTTCAAAACAGTAGTTCAGACGTACATTGCACTCCAAATCAGTAGCTAAGACCCACATACACCCCTATGTTTCAAATATGATATATTGTGGCATTTATTAAATATTCTAGTCTCACATTTTCTATTATTCAAGTAAATATGCATTATTTCTACCATTTTCAAATCAGTGCCTACACTTAACATGCACAACCTCCTACTTTAACAGTGAGTCATGTTCGTAACCTAGAGCTCACACCAAGCTCATGAAGTCCCCTAGAGCATTTTTCACCATAGCAACCTTTTCTAAGTTAAATATATGCTTAAATACAAGGCAAGGGCAAAATAGTAATTAAACAGTGAATTCTAAGGGATACCAAAATTTATACAGAGGCTACACATGCTAACAATGCCTCTGTCCAAATTTCATAATTCTTGAAGCTCATTTAGCCCACATTTTCTATTTATTAGTGTTTTTATGCATGCACAATAATCAGGAGCAAAACTATCTTTTCCTACTCAACCATCATAACCAACAGATAGATCCATTAACAAGGATCAAAATGCAACTTAGTTTGTTATTTTTGGATTTTTGTTTGATTTTTTATGATTTTCTAAAGATTTCTGCCGAAATAACTAAATAAAATGGAAAAACAGTAGATCCAGGGGCTAGATCATGATTATTTCGAAACCCCAGGGGTTAGCATGTAAGATCTGCAAGACTCAGCACGCAGCGCGGTGGACCTAAATGAAAATAGAAGAAAGGCAGGGGCCGGATCTAAAGATTGCCGGCCCCCTTCTTCCTCCTCGCGACGGTGGCGGCCGCGAGGAAACGCGCGCGCGCGGCGGCGAGCTCCGGCTCGCCGCGGCCGCGACATGAGGCGGCGAGGGTGTTCTCAGGCCGGGGCTTCAACCTCAAGGTAGCGGTGTCGGTGGAGACGGCATGGGCGAGGCGAGCGGCGGCAGTGAACTGAGCGTGAACCTGGACGGTGACGACTACGCGGCGGAGGGGGATCTCGGTGGTGGGAAGGGGAATGGCGACGAGGTCTTGAGCGCGGAGTGTGCGGAGTTGAGGCGAATGCAGTGGTGGAACTCTCGGAGCTCAGGGAGGCGGGGAGCGGTGGGCACGAGCTCGAGCTCCAAGCTCGGCTCTAATGGCGGCGCGGACAGGGCGAGGGTGAGGGAGCGAGCGGAGGGCTAGAGAGAGTGAACTAGCGAAGGGAAAGAAAGGGCGCGGCCGACAGGGTCGGTCTGCGGGCGACGGCCGTTGCCCGTACGCCGCCGGCCACGCGGTGTTCACTGGCCAGGGCAGCGTGGGCGCCCCGGATCGGAGGCCCCACCTATCAGTGACTCAGGGAGGTCCAAAAATGGAAGGTTCAACTATTCTGTTTTTGTTTAGGCTCTGAAAATCACGGTTTTGGTGCATTTAGAAGCCGAATTTGAAAAGGACCCAATTGGATGAAATGTTACTCTCTTTGTGATCTACAATATTGTCAAAACGACAATGTTCAAATTCTGAGTCTAAATATGATTTAAATTCGAATTTGCCTCATATTTATAGGTTTGCCCTACCCAGCCATTTTAAATAAAATTTTAAAAGTCCTATTTGTGGCCAAAATCTCCTACAAAGTTTTATACCATCTTTGCTCAAAATTTCAAGATCTACAACTTTATGAATTGGATCTTAGCATGAAAATGATTTTAGGACAGAGAAAAAGAGAGATTTCTAAACAGTTCAGGTTTTGGTTGTGTTTCTTGGCTGACAGTAATAGACCCTTTACCCTATGCTAAGTCCATTTTCTATCCAAGCTCCAATTAACAAAGTTGTTCACCTCATCATTACCTACAGGTTTGGTATAGAAAGCTCTACCTAGTTCTCAACATAACTAGAGTCACAATCAAATCAACAGTCACACATGCAGAAAACAGGGTTCAACACCATGCATTGCACTCAAGTTTGATCATGCACTTCAAATGCAAGTATAAGTATGATGAAAATGATGCATGATGAAACAAAAAAGCTCTTGAGATGCTGGAGCATCACAACTCACCCCCGTTAAAGAAATCTCGTCCTGAGATTTTTGATGTGATGTGGGTGGTTAAGTCGATTAGAGGTTGTGCTATGTGTATGTATTAAGTTTAGACCCTGAAATTGAACTGTCGTAACATACTAAGTTGAAGTGGATGGTAGAAAACCAGGATTCTTAGTGCGTAGATACTCCTCTTGTTCCCAAGTTGCTTCTTCTTCGGAGTGATTACTCCATTGAACTTTATAAAAGTTTATTGTTTTTTGGCGGGTTGATCTTTGCTTTTGGTCAAGGATTTTTATGGGATGTTCTTCGTATGTGAGATCTGGTTCAATCCAAATTTGAGAGGTGTCTACCACTTTCTCTGGCACTCTTAAGCATTTCTTTAGTTGCGAGCCATGGAACATGTCATGAACCGCTGCAAGGTGCGATGGCAATTTTAATCGGTAAGCGACAGCTCCACATTTTTCAGTGATTTTGAATGGGCCGACATATCTTGGGGGTAGCTTCTCTTTCACTCCAAACCATTGTACCCCCTTCATCGGTGATACCTTAAGATACACATGATCCCCCGCATCGAAGACTAGTGGTCTCCTTCTATCCGAGTAGCTTTTCTGTCGAGATTGTGCTCTTTTGAGATGGTGGTGTATGAGTTTCACTTGTTGTTCGGCTTTTGTCACTAAGTTAGGGCCAAATGTAGTGGACCAGTTTGGACCAGTTTAGTGGTGTTCTGCATCTTCTACCATATAGAGCTTCGAAAGGAGCCATTTCTAAGCTCTTCTGGTAGCTGTTGTTGTAAGCAAACTCCGCTAAAGGTAGACACTCATCCCATTTAGTGGAGTAGGTTAGCGCACAAGCTCTCAACATATCTTTTAGGATCTGGTTTACTCTCTCAACTTGACCACTAGTCTGAGGTTGGTATGCAGAACTGTGGATTAAAGTAGTTCCCAGAGCAGTCTGCACTTGCTCTCAGAAGCGAGATACAAACAGAGAACCCCTATCTGAAGTGATGGTTCGAGGAATCTCGTGCAAAGACATGATCCTGGAAATGTACAATTCAGCATACTGCTTTGCTCGATAGGTGGTCGTGACAGGAATGAAATGAGCAGATTTCGTGAGCCTGTCGATAATCACCCATATGGAGTCATACCCTTTCTGTGTATGGGGCAACCCCACAATGAAATCCATTTGTATATCCTCCCATTTCCATGCTGGAACTTCAACCGGCTGAAGCATTCCAGCGGGCTTTAGGTGATTAGCTTTTACTCTCTTACACACATGACACTCAGATACGTACTTGGCAATCTCCCGTTTCATGCGGGTCCACCAAAATTTTTGTTTTAAGTCTTGATACATCTTATTGCTGCCCGGGTGTATTGTGAACATTGAAGCGTGTGCCTCATCAAGTATTTTCTTCCTCAATTCCATATTCTTAGGTACCACTAGGCGATTCTTGAACCACAGAATGCCTTGGTCATCAAGAGTGAAACATGCCTTCTTCTCTTCATCAATACCCTCACGAATATATGCCATACCCTTATCTTGCTTTTGTGCTTCTATGATTTGTGCTTTGATTGAGGGTTCAATAATGATATTATAAAGTTCTACATGCTGTTCATGAGGCGTTTCAATATCTCTCATCTCACAGCAGATCACTCTTGCTGTCGGATGGGTTTCTACTATATTGCAATGAGCTCTGCGGCTTAATGCATCTGCCACCACATTGGCCTTGCCTGGGTGGTAGTGTATCTCCAGATCATAATCTTTTATCAACTCTAACCATCGCCTCAGCCTCATGTTGATTTCAGGTTGTGTGAAGATGTATTTGAGACTCTTATGATCAGTGTAGATGTGACACGTGTTGCCCAGCAGATAGTGTCTCCAAATCTTTAGTGCATGAACCACTGCTGCTAGCTCAAGGTCATGTGTTGAATAATTTGCTTCATGTTTTCTCAATTGACGGGAGGCGTAAGCAATTACTCTCCCTTCTTGCATTAAGACACAGCCAAGCCCATTGCCGGAGGCATCACAATACACATCAAATGGCTTAGTGATGTCCGGTTGAGCTAGCATTGGTGCTGAGGTTAACAATTTCTTCAGTGTTTGGAAAGCTTCTTCACATTTCGGACTCCAAATGAACTTTGCATTTTTCTTGGTCAACGAGGTCATCGGTTTTGCAATCTTGGAGAAATCCTTGATAAAGCGGCGGTAGTAGCCCGCTAAACCAAGAAAACTCCGGATTTCAGTCACGGTCTCGGGTTGCTTCCAATTTAGTACATCTTTTACTTTACTAGGGTCAACTGCAACTCCTTTCTCAGATAGTATGTGACCCAAGAAACCCACTTCTTTGAGCCAAAATGCACACTTGCTGAACTTAGCATAGAGTTTGTGTTCTCTATGCCGGGTGAGTACGATTTTTAAGTGCTCTTCATGTTCTTTTTCATCTTTGGAGTAGATTAGTATGTCATCGATGAATACCACCACGAACTTGTCGAGTTCATTCATGAACACCGAGTTCATCATATACATGAAGAAAGCCGGTGCATTGGTAAACCCAAAAGACATGACCAAATACTCATACAAGCCGTAACTGGTAGAGAATGCTGTCTTTGGTATATCCTCTTCTCTAATCCTTATCTGATAGTAGCTAGACCTTAGGTCGATCTTAGAAAAGACCTTAGCCCCGACTAACTGATCAAATAGAATGTCGATGTGTGGTAATGGGTATTTGTTTTTGAGGTCACCGCATTTAGTGGCCGATAGTCGACACACAGCCTTTTCCCATCATGATCCTTCTTCTCAACAAAGAGAGCTGGACAACCCCATGGTGACGAACTAGGCCGAATGAATCCTTTGTCTAACTGTTCTTGTAGCTGTGTTTTCAATTCTTTCAAATCATCAGGCGGCATTCTATATGGCCTTTTTGACACAGGTGCCGTGCCTGGAACGAGTTCAATGGCAAACTCCACATCCCGATCTGGTGGGAGAACAGGAAGCTCCTCCGGAAACACATCCGGGAATTCACACACTACGGGTATCTTCTTGATTTCTTGCAGTTCAGTTGCATTTACTGTGGGTGTCATGTGTTTTTGATTTGGCATATGTATCTGCATAACCTTGCCACTTACTCCTGACCTCAATTGTAGTGTCCTGCTACCAACATCCAGGACTGCATTGTGCTCTTTCATCCAATTCATACCCAAAATAATATCAATCCCCTGGTGTGGCAGCACCACGGGGTTGATAATAAAACTCTCTGTGCCAATGTTCAACTTAAGTTGTCTAACCCCCAAACTGGTTTCAATAGGTGAACCCGGCGCTATGATGTGATAGTTTTCTTTCAACTTGCACATTTTTACCCCATGCCTCAATGCATATGCCTTACTGATGAAGGTATGTGTAGCCCTAGAATCAAATAACACGACGGTCGGATGACTGTTGATCATGAACGTACCAGCAAGCACCGGTTCTCCGGTGGGAATCTGCTCCATGTGCACATAGTGCACACGACTTGTCTTAGGCGTGGGTCCCTTCGGCTTGCTCTGCTAACTTCCACCCGCTGGGGTAGGACCCTAGATCCTATGAGGTGCCCTACAGTCATGACTGAAGTGACCTATCTTGCCACAGTTGAAGCACGGAGCACCGGGCCCCGGAACTATGGGAGCACGGGGAGCTGGTAGCTATGCGGGTGCTCGATAGGTGGGGTATTGCTGCTGCAGTGTCACCCTGTGGATCCACCCTGGCTGGTTGTGTCAAACCACATAGCGAGGCTGCTGATAGAACTGCTATTGGGGCTTGTAGGTGGCCTTCTGCTTCTGCGAAGAGACAGACGATGAGGTGTTGGCTAGCCTCTTGCGCTTCTGGTCCTCGTTGGTGGCACGGAGGCGATTCTCCATCTCGAGGGCTGTGTCTACCAGCTCAGCGAAGTTCTGGTAGCGCCGTGCTAGGTGAGTCCGAAGAGTAGGGTCAAGGCCCTCTAGGAGCCTCTCAGCCCGCTCCGGCTCAGTAGCAACATCCCTCGGAGCGTACTGAGAGTGGTGGATAAAGGTCTGCACATACTGCATGACGGTCCTGTTGCCTTGCCTGAGGTCTCAGAACTCACGGCGCTTCTATTCCATCAAACTTGCCGGGATGTAATGGGCCCGGAAAGCCTGACGGAACTCCTCCCACATGGGCTCATGGCCCTCCTCCTACATGGCGAGGAACGTGGCGTACCACACCCCCGCGGGCCCCTGAAGAAGCTGAGCATCAAATCGAGCCTTCTCTTGCTCGGAGATCCCCGGCAGAAGGGTGAACTTGGACTGGATAGTGCGAAGCCAATCGTCTGCCGCCAGCGGCTCAGGACAATTAGTGAATACCGGGGGTCACAGCCGCTCAAAGTCCTGGTAGGAGATGCCACATGGTCGGTTCTCCCGCGGCTGCTGCTGGCCACGGGCCTGGCGATCTTCTGCCAGCAACCGGATCAGCTCGGCCTGCTAGACCACCAAGGTGGCCAACTCCGGTGGGGGTGGAGCGCCCTGCGATGACTGCCCCGATGACTGGCCATTGCGAGTGTTCAGCATCTGCAAGAATGGAGGCCATTTATGTTCAGTTCAATACTCTTGTGCAAAAGATGCAGTGATAAAATCATAGCACCATAGACATGTAATGAATACATGAAAGCATGTAAAGAAAAGTTACAAAATTGCACATAAAGAGTTAGCTTCCATCTGGCAAGGTTTAAACAATTGCACACCGTAGTCCTACGGTTTGGGTGCAGTTAACTGTGGGTGACAGTAGCTCTGAATTTTGATGTTTCAGTTATCCAAATGATCGATCTAAGTGAAACTCAGAATACAGGAGTTGCCCAAAATTTACTCCTCCACAACTTCCTTATAATACACTTCTGCTAAATTGACTTGGATGGCAGTGCAATTATTGATTTACTAACTGTACCCAGGCTTTCAGACTATCCCGAGACATTCGCTGTTTAGTAATCCAAACTGTACAGAAACCGTGCATTTCTAGGCCATGACACCATTAGAGAAGTTGTCCCAAATCTTGTGCCCTGCAACTTTGTTATATAAGGTCTTGGCTAATTCCATTTGCAAATGGGTCAAAATGTACAGTTTACTACAGTGTGTCAAATCTGTCCAGATTTCTGAACCTGAATTCTTTTGGGTAAAACTCTCTAACAAAGCATCTATAGTGGAAACTTTGTATATCAAAGTTGTTACCCATAATGTCCTCTTCAAGTTCACTATACAACTCTCAGATCAAAACGTTCACTAAGTGTGTGCAACGTGGAATTTTCCTCCCGGTACTGTTTCAGTTCAGATCAGAGATCCCAAGAAACCTGACCATAACTCAGAAACAAGGCACATTCAGAATAAGGTCCAATGGACAAAGTTGTGCAACCAGAAGTTCCCAACAAGTTTGGTATTCAACGTATTTCCCAAAACCCACCAGATTTCATGCTATGCTCAGTATAAGCTGCTGCACTCCAGAATTTCAGATTGCAACCAAAATCAAGATTCGGGTGCCATTTTTCAAGCTCATGGGAATTGCATCATTCCACATTGTCCATAAGTATCCAGCAGCTACTACAAACATATTTAGGAGGTCTTAACAAGCTAAAGGTCCACTTAGTACATACGTGGGGCCATCACACCCATCACAACGAAACATCAACCTAAAGTTCGAGCACCGGGTTACATGACGTACACAAATGAGTTCTCTTGACCTCACCAATGTTTAGTACAGCCATGACAAATTGCACGGAGCGGCATAATACAAAACATTGCTCATAACGTGCACCATTTACAAAAGACTTCATCATGCATACCTGCATCAACCACTCTAACGCGCGTTGCGCGCGTCATACACCATGCTGTTCTCATCCTCTACCACGGGGGCAACCGAAGGGTCCTGCTCGTATTGCGCAAGGCGCTGCTGTGCCTCGGCTAACTCCGCCTCCAACTCGTCGATGCGGTCCTGCGCGTACAGGTACTGGTCACGGTAGAAGGAGCTACGGTCCTCGGCACGGATGTACATCCCGTGCACGCTGTGAGCAAACTGCATAGTCGCAGCATACGGCCTGGTGTCAACCCGATCCTCCTGCTGCACCCGAGGAGCTCAGTGAGGTGATGGCTACCAAGGTGACCTTGTCGTAAGCGTCTTCCTCATTGAGCCCATAGACGGTGATCGTCCGTCGAGCCGCGGTGTGGCTCGAGGGAAGGACAACACTGGCCATGCAGTGTCCCTCCGCGTGCACCGTCTATACGGAGAAGAAGGGGCACGGTCTGTGCCTCATCTCACGCAGAGCCTGACAAAGGATCTGAGCGAGACCGTTCTCCTCGCGGCAACGGGTGTGTACCATCCCGTCCTCAAGCTGGGGAGGGGTGTGGGTCACCGGCGGAAGGGGAATAGCCCTTCCCTCCTGCAAGCGAAGTCCCCTCGCACTGGTGGCCTTGTGGGCGGTTTGCTTGGTCCTGGCCATCTGTTTCAAATAAGAGACTTTTAATCAGTGATAGGCATTAGTTGCATATAATTCAATGATTAAAGGAGTGATGTGTGCAGAAGATATCTTGAGCTTCCAATTTACTTTATTCGACTTTTAGCAATGACCCAAAAAATGAACAAGGATAGTAAACATGATGCATGATTCATCCTATTCGGCCTCACATCACACACTAGATATATATTACACACATACATAGCTAGCGATATTTCAGTGACACATATGCACGGCACTCTCTAATGCAACTAGTCGTCTCTACTCGGTCTTAGTTTCGCGAGTAGTTAGTGTACCTGCAGAAAAATGCATGCTCATACCACATCATCTCCATCATCCTACATTACCACTCTAATCCTAAAAGTGGCATCCACGAATTTCTTTAATCTACGTCTAGTGGACGACGAAGTGGCGCCATTTCTCTCAATGCACCCAACGTTCTTCCAGTACTGGGGAATTGCTGGGGAGAGAAACGGTGGCCAACAAGATCTAGCTATAATTTTGGTCGAAGGAAAAGTGGTCACGAAACAATCCAATGGCGTGACCACCTCCCTTAAAGAGTTCTGCCCTATCAGCATGAATGCAGGGTTCGCAACGGTCCACAAATCCCAATAGCGCTCCGCCAGTACTGAGGATGGCTATGGCCGAAATGTTGCTTCCCAAAGCGCCGAGTATGCATGAGTTCTATCTAGGTCAGAATGTTAGCGATGTCACCTGGTATTACACTAACATCCTTAATGTGGACATATCGTACTCTTCATGTTTTCAAATCCTTAGGGGTTTTCGAAAAGGGTTTGTAATCAAACTTGATATTGTTGTTGTCTGTGTTGATCAGCATTCGAACCAGCTGTGGTGGAACCGACGATTTTAATCCAGGGATAAGGGGTCTCTGCTTACCACCATCTAGCTTCGCAGTGCAGTTAGACCAATACTAAACCTGTCTTCATCGAGAGTTCATTCACTCCCGATACCCGGTTTTGCCCCCAATACAACCTGACATCACGATGGGGCGCAACAGTACATCCTCACAGCTACGTCCCTGACAATGGTATAGTTGCTCTGCTTCGGACGAGCCCAGAACAGATCACGATCATAAGCATAAGCAGTTGCAAAGTATCTGGCAGGCGAACGCGGATGAGTATCGACCGGTCCAAAGTGCAACATTATGAAAGTAAATACTGAAATAAATCTCCGCCCGGTCTCCATTTAAATCCTGAGCAATAGTAATAATTGACATAATAGTAATATATTGTAACTTTGAAAACACCTACGTGACGAGTCCACACACTCGTGTCTACTCGTACCTAGCAATTTCTATGCATACTCGTCCTGCGAAATCTATGTATAGGTGCCAGGGCCGGGGCGGCCAGGGAATCTAATGCAACTGGTTTCAAGCAACTCCTAATGCATATGCGTAATCATCAAGTATAATTTGTTTGCTGGGTTAAGTATGGTCCTGCCTACCTTCCTCGCTAGGGTCAGTAGCTTCTTCCAGAGCGTAGTTGAGCCCTTGCTGCTGGTCTTTCGGTTCCTAGTGTAGCTCCTCCTCGGGCTCCTCTACGATCAGTTGGTCCGACGGGTGTCCTTCGCTGGTGGGATCTATATGCATGGCATAATGCAATTTGAGCAGGTATTAGTGCAATGCTTGCTTATGATGCAGATGCGATGCGACGAATCATGATTTATGGAATAGAGTTATGCATTTTTGTGATGAAACTTGTTTAATACTAAGAAATCGTACAAACCATCACTTAAGGTTAACTTACCTTATCACATATAACAACGTGGGGGTGTGTAGTGATTTAGCATCCATTCATGTAAAACGACCGAAGCTTACTTAGACAACTACTTTGCAAATAGCCAACTTAGCATTCCTACCATGCATTTCCAATACAGTAGTTAAGACCTACATTGCACTCCAAATCAATAGCTAAGACCCACATACACCCCTATATTTCAAATATGATCTATTGTGGCATTTATTAAATATTCTAGTCTCACATTTTCTATTATTCAAGTAAATATGCATTATTTCTACCATTTTCAAATCAGTGCCTACACTTAACATGCACAACCTCCTACTTTAACAGTGAGTCATGTTCGTAACCTAGAGCTCACACCAAGCTCATGAAGTCCCCTAGAGCATTTTTCACCATAGCAACCTTTTCTTAAGTTAAATATATGCTTAAATACAAGGCAAGGGCAAAATAGTAATTAAACAGTCAATGCTGGGGCTACCAAAATTTATACAGAGCCTGCACATGCTAACAATGCCTCTATCCAAATTTCATAATTTTTGAAGCTATTTTGCCCACATTTTCTATTTATTAGTGTTTTTCATGCATGCACAACCATCTAGGGTAAAACTGTCTTTTCCTACTCAACCATCATAACCAACAGATAGATCTGTTAACACGGATCAAAATGCAACTGAGTTTGTTATTTTTGGATTTTTGTTTGATTTTCTAAAGATTTTTGCCGAAATAACTAAATAAAATGGAAAAACACTAGATCCAGGGGCCAGATCATGATTATTTCAAAACCCCAAGGGCTAGCATGTAAGATCCGCAAGACTCAGCACGCAGTGCGGTGGACCTAAATGAAAATAGTAGAAAGGCAGGGGCCGGATCTAAAGATTGCCGGCCACCTTATTCCTCCTCGCGACGGTGGCGGCCGCACGGAAACGCGCGCGTGCTAGTGAGCTCTGGCTCGGCGTGGCCGCGACGCGAGGCGGGGTGGGTGTTCCTGGGCCGGGGCTTCTACCTCGAGGTGGTAGTGTCGGCGTTGACAGCACGGTCGAGGCGAGCGGCTGCGGTGAACTGAGCGTGAACCGGACGGTGCCGACGTCGCGGTGGAGGGGGATCTCGACGGTGGGAAGGGGAATGGCGACGAGGTCTTGAGCCCGGAGTGTGCGTAGTCGAGGCGAACGCAGTGGTGGAACTCTCGGAGCTCAGGGATGCGTGGAGCAACGGGCACGAGCACAACCTCCGAGCTCAGCTCCAATGGCGGCGCGGACCGGGCGAGGGCGAGGGAGCGAGCGGAGGGCTAGCGAGAGTGAACCGGCGAAGGGAACGAAAGGAGGAGGGGGTCCCCTCCCTAAGGGCGCGGCCGATAGGGTCGATCTGTGGGCGACGGCAGCTGCCCGTACGACGCCGGCAACACGGCGTCCACCGGCCGGGCAGTGGGGGCGCCCCGGATCGGAGGCCCCACCTGTCAGTGACTCAGGAGGTCCAAAAATGGAAAGCTCAACTATTCTGTTTTTGTTTAGGATCTAAAAATCGCGGTTTTGGTGGATTTACAGGCCGAATTTGAAAAGGACCCAATTGGATGAAATGTTTCTCTTTTTGTGATCTACAAGATTGTCAAAAGGGCAAAGTTCAAATTCTGAGTCTAAATATGATTTAAATTCGCATTTGCCCTACCCAACCATTTTAAAGAAAATTTTAAAAGTCCTATTTGTGGCCAAAATCTCCTGAAAAGTTTTATACCATCTTTGCTCAAAATTTCAAGATCTAAAACTTTCTCAATTGGATCTTTGCATGAAAATGACTTTAGGATAGAGAAAAAAGAGAGATTTCTAAACAGTTCAGGTTTTGGTTGTGTTTCTTGGCTGACAGTAATAGACCCTTTACCCTATGCTCAGTCCATTTTCTATCCAAGTTCCAATTAACAAAGTTGTTCACAACATCTTTACCTACAGGTTTGGTATAGAAAGGTCCACCTAGTTCTCAACATAACTAGAGTCACAATCAAATCAACAGTATCACACATGCAAAAAATAGGGTTCAACACCATGCATTGCGCTCAAGTTTGATCATGCACTTAAAATGCAAGCATAAGTATGATGAAAATGATGCATGCAGAATGTATGATAAATGAAAATGCTCTTGAGATGCTAGAGCATCACACTGGGGGAACCAGGATCAGTTCTATCAAGGTGGTAGGCAGGATCCTCCCCGTCGCGGTGAGATGAGAGACTGCTTTGCTGCTAAGAGAGGAGGCAGCTTTCAGGCCCATGCTCCTGGTGGAGAGAGATGCTTTTCCGGTCGAGCTCCTAGTCATTTTCTGCGTGGCTATGGACCTCGTGACCGAGGCTTTAGAGGTAGAGGGTTTGAGAGCTCACACTTTAGAGGTCGTGGGTACCCAGGTAGATGTGATGTTTACTTTGACTATGCTTACCCCACTTTTGGGCAAATGGCTCGGCACTGGTTCAGCAGTTTCACTAACCCCAGTGCCAGACCATTTGCTCACTTCGCTTTCCTTGATTTTGCAGGATCGAGGCTTGGAGGACATATGGATCATGGACTCCGGCTGCTCTAGGCACATGACAGGGCACCGCAGATGGTTCTCCAGCCTCAACCCCGTGAGCACCAAGGAGTACATCACATTCGGGGATAATGGTCATGGTAAAGTGTTGGGTGTTGGTTCTGTTGCTCTTTCTGGCAAGCTTTCCCTGAGAGAAGTTGCTTTGGTGAGGAATTTGGGGTTCAATTTGGTTTCTGTTTCATAACTTCTCAAGGAAGGGTTTGAGGTTCGTTTTAAGGAGGGTTCTTCTTGTGTGCTTGATGCTAAGGAAAACCTTGTTTGTCGGATTTTGCCCTATGGGCTGGTTTTTAGGGTTGACCTTGCATCTGTTTTTGGCCCTCCTCGGTGTTTGGTTGCTAGTCCTTCTGCTGATATTTGGAAGTGGCATAGGTGGCTTGGCCATTTGAGTTTTGATCTGCTAGCCAGGTTGAGCTCGATGAGTTTGATCCGAGGATTGCCCAATTTGAAAGCAGAAAAGGACTTAGTACGCCACCCATGTCGTCATGGTAAGATGGTTGCCGCTTCTCATGCACCTGTCAATCAGGTGATGACCTCATACCCGGGTGAACTGCTACATATGGACACGGTTGGTCTTGCTCGGGTACAGTCAGTCAGAGGGAAGTGGTATGTGCTTGTAGTTGTGGATGATTTTTCTCGCTATTCGTGGGTGTTCTTCATGGAACTCAAAGATGAAGCTTTTGGTTTTGTTTGGGATCTGGTCTTGAGGTTAAGGAATGAGCGTCATAAAGCCATGAGGGCTATCTGCAGCGACAATGGCGGAGAATTTCGTAACTCTCGTTCCGAAACCTTTTGTCGTGACCTTGGTCTTGATCACCAATTCTCATCTCCTTATACCCCACCGCAGAACGGTGTTGTGGAACGAAAGAACCGCACACTTGTAGAGATGGCGCGGACGATGCTTGATGAGCATAGGACTCCGCGATGCTTTTGGGCTGAGGCTATGAATACGGCCTGTAACATTGCCAACCGCATCTTCCTATGAGCTTTCTTAGGGAAGACTTCGTATGAGCTACGGTTTGGTAGGCAGCCTAGTGTCAAGCACCTGCGTGCATTTAGCTGCAGATGCTTTGTGCTCAAAAAGGGGGCGCATTTGGACAAATTTGAATCTCGCTGCTTGGATGGTATTTTTCTTCGGTACGCCTCTAGCTCTAGGGCATATAGAGTGTGGATCCTTGATACTAGACAAGTGGTTGAGACTTGTGAAGTTTCCTTTGATGAAACTATGCCTTGCACAACCCCTGCATTTGAGCTTTCAGGTGATGATGAAGAAGGTGCTCCCATCCTTGAAGATGAGGAAGGCGAAGTAGATACTGGTGATGCCGGAGCCTCTGCACCGGCTGCAGCTCCTGCCCCCTCTGCTACGAGCTCTGAAGATGAAGGAGGACCCTTGCCTATGGCTTCGTCCTCACTGTCCCGACCGCAAGCTCGAGCAGAGGTTGACCCCGCTAAGGACGCAGGTGAGGTGACCTCCGAGATTGTTCCATCTCGGCAGGTCCAGCGGGATCACCCTCCAGACAGGATGATTGGAGATCTACACCAGTGTGTCACACGCTCTTCGGTTAACTCTCTAGCCTTTTTCTGTCACTCCGCATTTGTTGCTTCTTTTGAACCCCGGGATGTGTCAAATGCATTATCTGATCCTAGTTGGGTGAATGCCATGCATGAGGAGTTGGAGAACTTTGAGAGAAACCATGTCTAGGATTTAGTTGAACCTCCACCAAACTGCCACCCTATAGGAACCAAGTGGGTTTTCAAGAACAAACAGGGTGAGGATGGGATGGTTGTGAGGAACAAAGCGAGATTGGTAGCCTAGAGTTTCTGTCAGAAGGAGGGGATAGATTATGAGGAAACCTTTGCTCCTGTAGCTCGTTTAGAGGCCATTAGGATTCTGCTTGCCTTTGCTGCCTCTAAAGGCTTCAAACTACAGCACATGGATGTCAAGTTAGCCTTTCTAAACGGTTACATAGAGGAGGAGGTATATGTGAGACAACCGCCTTGTTTTGATAGTGCCAAGTTTCTAGACCGGGTGTATATGTTGAGAAAAGCCCTTTATGGTCTGAAGCAAGCTCCAAGAGCTTGGTATGCTAGGTTGAAAGCCTTTCTGCTCAAGTCTGGTTTTGTGATGGGTTCAGTAGACAAGACCTTGTTTCTGTTGAGTCGTGGCGGTGACACCCTTCTAGTTCAAATATATGTTGATGACATTATCTTTGGTGGTTCATCTCACGCTTTGGTGTCTAAGTTTGCTGAACAGATGAGCAGTGAATTCGAGATGAGTCTCATGGGTGAGCTTCAGTTCTTTCTCAGGCTTCAGATCAAGCAAGGCCCAGAAGGAATCTTCGTCCATCAAGCCAAGTACACAAAGGACATTCTGAGCAAGTTTGACAAGGGAGATCTCAGGCCCATGGCGACTCCCATGTCAACACACACGGCTCTTGATGCTGATGAAGAAGGGGAGGTGGTGGACCAAAGAGAGTACCGAGGGATGATCGGCTCACTTTTGTACCTGACGGTGACCAGGCTAGACATTCAGTTCATGGTCTGCCTCTGTGCGTGTTTTCAGGCCTCACCAAGGCTATCACATCGTCAAGCGGTGAAGCGCATCTTCAGGTAACTAAAATACACTCCTGAGCTTGGTCTTTGGTTCTCTTCAGCTTCGTTGCTCTCTCTCAGAGGGTATTCGGATGCTAACTTTGCGGGTTGTCGGCTGGAGCGCAAGTCTACTTCCGGCACCTGCCAGTTTCTCGGTTCTTCTCTTGTCTCTTGGTCCTCACACAAGCAATCTTGAGTAGCCACTTCCACCATAGAAGCTGAATACATTGCTGCTGCTAGTTGCTGCTTCCAGCTGCTTTGGATGAAGTCTACCTTGAGCGACTTTGGTCTCTGTTTTTGGAAGATCCCTCTCCTAGTAGACTCTACTTCTGCTATTTCTGTAGCTAAGAACCCCGTCCTGCACTCTAGAACCAAACACATAGACGTGAGGTTTCACTTCTTGAGAGATCACTATGAGAAGGGAGATATAGACTTGATCCATGCAGAGACTGAGAACCAGTTGGCCGATATCTTCACCAAGCCCTTAGACCTTAGCGTGTTTGCTTGCTTGCGTGGGGAGCTTGGTGTTTGTTACCCTTTTAGGTTTGGGTAACTTTGGTGTAGTTTAGGATTTTGTTTTGCTTTTTCGTTGCTTTTCTTTGCTTTTCTTGCATTTTGTATCATACCATGCATTGCATTGTAACATATGCATTTTCACTTACACTAGCACTAGAGCTCTTCTGGTATGACAAGTTAGTACTTGCTTGTGCTAGATTGTACAGTTGCTTGCATGATCATGGTTGGCTAAGCTCTTTGAATCTATCTAATATCATTTGGGAGCTAAGTCATTTTTTGTTTCATGAAATTCAAAAACCATGATCACCACTTGACTTGGCTACCTAGCATGTGTAGGAATGTTGAAAGCTATGCTATCTTTTCATGCTTGGATATGCTAGTCGTATGCCTTTGTTACACTGATGCCTAAGCATTTATGGCACCTTGCCCAAATCTGAAATCTGAATGAATGTTGTTTACAAAATGGTGTCCTATGAGCTAAATTGAAAAGATCCAGGTGGGTTCACTTGTCACACTGATCTAGTTTGAGATAGCTTGCCTTTGCACTTTGGCATGAACTTGGACTAGGCTGTGTATAACCAAAACCATGTCTTAAGCTTCAGATGGTTTTCTGTACCTAGGCTTCGCATTGGTTGGTAAGAAGTGGCAAAAACAAGTGAATAACCCCTGGAAAATGATCTGATTTGCTAGAAGTTAAAAATTACTAAATCTGAAATTTGCAAGTCTCTAAATTGCTTATGGCCTATTGTATATGCTTTGGTTGAGAGTAGCACACCTTGTATGTCTTGCTAGCATCTTGCTGTTCATGCCTATCTTGCTAGATGCTATTCATGTTGGCGATGCGTTCTTTTCAAGAACCCCGAAAAACATGCTCCAGATCTGTATCAGATAGATTAAATTGAGCTTGTTTGCAAGCTTCCTTGCCTTCACTTGCTCTGTATGCTAGAACTCGTATTTACTAGCTTTTCATCACTACTGAGCTCTTCATAGTACACTTCCTGCATTTCATGGCATATTTTGAAGGGGAGTTGTCCATTTCAGGGGGAGTTGAGTTCTATGAACCCTTGATGTGTCCATTGTCAACAAGGGGGAGAGATGTTGACCCTTGAGGAGAGAGATGTTGGACCAAGGGGGAGGACTCTGTAGAGATCCAGATGAGGTGGAGTTTGAGCTTTTAGCATGCTCTTGCATCGGTGCGTTGAGCCTTTTGCCTCTTTCTGGAGGAGCCGTTGTTTTGCCTTAGCATGACTGTGTTGAGCCAGTTTGCCTCTTTCTTGAGGGGTCATGCTTTATTTTGATCGACTGCGTTGATCGGTTTCCCTTGTCTTAGGGGGTTGATCTTTGGCTTTTTTTTTTGTTGTCTCAATTTGCCCTTTTCTGCTTGTATTTGGCTTTTGGGCATCTTGAGCAACTTCTTCTTTTCTTCTTTCTTTTCAGTTTTATGCTTTTCTTTTTCTCTTTGTTCTATTTCAGGTTACAGGTTGAAGGTGTTGACAATGCACTCATCAAGGGGGAGATTGAGAGCCAATGGACTGGCTCCATTGCCTCTAGAGTGATGAGTGATTGTCGACAATAGAAAGACCCAGAAGAACTTGGGCTCAAGACCTCCGATCGACCGGAGGCCCTCCGATGGACTGGAGGTAGAGGAAAGTCCTCCGAAGGACTGGAGGCATACTCGGCGTTTGTCGGCCATGGGAGTTCAGTACACGGAGGAGCGGCGCGGCGACGGCAGGAGTAAGTCCTCCAAAGGACTGCGAGCCTGCCCCGATGGACAGGGGATGCCGGGCGCCACCGCGGTGCTCAAATCCGAATGTGTGGCATGAAGGCGTGCGAGGGAGGCTTTGGCGGCTTCGGCTCAAAACCGCCACCCAAGCTGCCCAAGCCTTGGTGAGTTGGGCCACGACTCGCCAAGATAGAGAAGATGGGCCAAATCCGGCCCAGGTGGAGACTTCCTAAAGTTTCTCGGTTTCTGACTTCAAAACCGGGGGTGGATTGCGGATTGGACTACTGGCCATGTGGAGAACATCTAAGGATTGCGTGGAACTTACGAAGATCAAGACTTCATCGTGGTCGTCCGTCCCGAAATATCCTGTAATCTTTCGTTTGAGTCCTTAGGGTTTGTCTAGTTGTAGGGACCTAAGTGCAAAACTGTCTAAATAGCACTCGGGTATAAATATGTCTAAGGCAGGTCATTAGAAGGTCTCTTGGCTGCTAGGATTAGTCTTCACTTGGTGATTTTCATCTTTAAGCTTTGAGCTCCATTGTTAGGGAGGTTAGAGTAGGATTTAGCCTCCTAATCTTGAGGGAAGGTGAGGGTGCTTGCTTGGGATGAAATCCCTGGATGTATTGTGAATCTTGAGACCCTTTTGGGCATTCTAATCCATGTGATTTCAGGCTGCAAGCCTGTGTGCTTCTTCTCCCCTTCCCCATTTGGTTTTTGGCTCCCATTCTTGGCTTTTTGGGTGTTTGCTTTAGCCAAGCTAGGATCCTTTCGTTCACTGATGTTTTGGACTTGCTAGGATGTGGAGATCATGACTTAGTTTATCTCAATCCTACTGGATTGCCACGAGCAAGCCTCTTTTGTGTTTTCCCCTTTCTTGACCAAAGATTGCCATTTCACGAAATCTGAAATTCCCGCTGATTCCGTGCTCACTTTGTGTTGATCTTTTGGGAAAAGCTTTGGAATAGGGTCCAGATAGCCTGTGCAAAATTTCGTGAAGATTGGACAAGATTTGGTCTGGTTTGGGTTGGAAAACACTCTGTATGCGACTCTACCGGAGAGTCCGGCAGAGGCCAGCGTACAGTCCGGTTCCACCGGATAGTCCGGCAGCGCCCACCGGATAGTCCGGTGTGAGGCTCTACCCGGGCCGTGCCACCGTACAGTTCGGCAGCAGGCACCAGATAGTCCGGTCCAGCTGGACAGTACGGTGTTGGCCACCGGACAGTCCGGTCCTGCTAGGAAGCTGCAGTGTTTTTCCCATTTTATTTTTTCCGCTGTGTTTTTTCTTCGGATTTTTGCATTCCACCTTTAAGACTATTTTCTTTGCTTGCTGTGAGTCAGTGAGACGCACCTCAGTGCGGTGAGTGTCTTGTGGAGGTTTCTGCAAGGTTCGTTGCCCCGGTGTCATCCTTGGTCGGATCTTGAGTTTTCTTGCAGTGGTGCGTATCCTCACAGTGGATGGCACCCTTGCGCTGCTAGGCACATATCTGTTCAGTGGACGGTGCCTAGTTTTGGTTTCTATTGAGCTTTGCAGAGCATCCACTTGGGGGTTGTGTTTTTGAGTTTTGAAGTGCTCCTATTCACCCCCCCCCCTCTAGTCGCACGTCTCGGTCCTACACAGGCGCCCGACCCGGTCACCAAGTCCAAATGCCACACCAACATACCTACATGCAAGAAAACACATCTCAAGTAACATGCAACGGTGGGATCACAACTTGAGATAGATCAACCGTTGGAAGGCAACCACACTTGGACCAACACTCAGATTGGTGACATCAACAATCCATGTAGACATCATAGCAACCAACCAATGAGTGCAAGGTGTCAAGACAATTATTTGGACAACATGCAAAGAAACACATTGCTGACCGAACAAGTGGGAGGCCGGGGGTGAAAGCTACAGCGGTATCCATACGCTTGCGGAGTAAAATCTGTTAGGCAAAGAACCGCCAACAAGCTTTCTAGCGCTGTTGTCAGGGAAGGGCCAAGTTAGAATATTAATTTGTTATTCAACTTGTTGTTGTTACCCTTTCCTTCTATCTTAAAAAAACCAAAAAAAATGATAAAATTGGAAACCCCTTGCTTCGTTTTGCTCTATCCATGAGAATAAATCTTGACATGCCTTGTTCATGAAACCTTTAATCTGCTTCTAGTACATAGTTTGGGCCAGAATCCAATGTGTGCCCGTAGCCCTCTTAAATTAAGCATGGTGCTTAGGTTAATGGCCTGCTTTGGTCAATTTTGACAACGTTGATTGATGAGCTATGTGTAGATTTTGGTTGTGAAATATCCACCGTCACTAACGATAGAATCGGGTGACGGTCGATTTTCTCAAGTTTCCAAGGAGACAAAAATCAAGGTCCTGGATGATCTTTTTCCACATATTGTGACCTTAGATTTGAGTAAATTTTTGAAGATGGCAACGATCATGGCAATACAACACGGTTTTGTGCTTCTGCGCTCTTAAAGTGCCAATTTTTTTAGCACATAGTGAACAACAGGTCCAGTGCTAATACTCTTTACACATAGACCCCTGTATCTGTTGTGCATTAACCTGTTGTAGGAGGCATTCATCCTCTAAACCCCCCTGAGAGGCAGGACCCGATGTCCAACCTATCATGGTTGATCTCTGCGAGGCTTTGACCATGCTCTGCATTACATGGGAAGCGAATGTCAGCGGCATGACACAGAGATGAATGCATAGACATCTCTCATCCCAAGAGGTTGTCCTCACCAGACCAAGTGTCAGAAGTCATGCAAAGGTATTTTTCATTAAGTTGAATATACCACGCTATGTTATGAGTTTGCAGCTAGCAGACCATTGGTACACTACATTGCGGGAGGCAAACAATAGCATTGGATCACATGAGATATATCAAGAGACATCACCCAAGTATGGAGGAAAGCGAATAGAGAGCATTCCTTAATTCCTTTCTGCCTAGCTAGTTGAGCAGCAAGCCAACCAGACGTTAGGCCTGAGCTGCTCTACCCGTCGGATGCGAACACCCATCAACCAGAGGATGGTAGTGTTGGCGTTTGTTAGCCGACTGATATGAATCTGCAAGCGCACGGAAACACGTTGTAGCTTTTCACCCAAGAGTATTCCAGGGTATCAAAATCCACGAGGAACGAGGAGTAACTCAACGTAGAACAGATAGAACGGAACAGTAAAACTAGCAATTGTAGAGGTATAAAACAGAGCAGAGCAGGATCACTACTTTAAATATAACAACTTAACTTTACTCAACAAACTAGTACTCTACTCAACAGGTTTACTTGGAAACTGATACTATAGAACCACTTCTGGGCACCAGAGTGCTAATGACCCAGACGAGAAAGGCGGGTACTACAGGTCTCAGCTATGCGTCGATGACTACTTATCCGAACGACGGGATTAGACTACACAGGACACACACCCGCTGTCACCAGGTGGGACTACTAACTAAAACTGCGTGGGACAAGACACCTTCCAAGGTAAACTCTAGTCTAGACACCACGTCTACACGAACGAGTTTACTACTACACTGGTTCGAAGCCAGAGAGCAAGCACAACCGTATAGCTAAACTACACAGAGCACACATGGCACCCGTAAACTATTAAGCAGAGAACTGAGAATGTAAATAAAGCAAGTATGAAATAAATAAAGGAGGGGGCAAGGAACTTTACTGTATCCTGGAAATAGAGTAATGATTCCTCTGAGAATAAGAGCTCCGGAACAGAATACCAAAGAGAATTCCAACTCCTTCACTCTACAACTCACTACTCACTCTTGATACACTTGGCTCTCTCTACAATGCCAAGGGTGGCCTCACTACTATACTCTACACTCAACTAGACAACCACACTATTCTTCTATTGATCCACCACACCTTACAAGTGACCTCCCGGGGGGTATTTATAGCTAGGGAGTGAAGGGGGGGTACTTGTAGGTGTTCTAGGTCGATAGTTGGGGTAGGTCGGTGGTCAGCCGACAATGGGCTGACCGTCCGATGCACCACCTTTGATGCTCCTGCGGCTAGGATGCATTCCATACGTCGGTCGACAGTTGTGGCGGTTGAGGCACGTGGAAAATGGGGTCAGTGCAAGCTCGGCCGACCTTGGTGGAGGTCGGGCGACCACCTGATTGGCTGCATGTTGTTTCCCCCGGATTGCTTATGTCATCAATCCTTCATGTGATGGCCTTTCGACGCTTGGATGCATTGGATACTCAATCCAACGGCTGTATTTCACATGTTTTGTGTTTTCTTGCATGCAGGTGGAGAACTGGTGATGTGGCAGGGTCAGTCAGCCATGGGCCATGGTCGGGCGACCATGCCTTCTGGGCTGGGGCTGCCTGGTGGGCTATCCAGCCACCCTGATGGTCGGCCGGCCTAGGGGGGAGGTCGGCCGATCCAGTGTGGTGGTCGACCGACCCTAGGGGTGGTCGACCGGCCATGGGTCTTTCGCCCATTGCTTCTCCCCTTGCCTCTTTGCTTCTATTTTGTTCAATCCTCCATTATTTTGGATGTGACAAGCTCCTGCATACAACTTTCATGCACAACTCGTGGAACTAGTTAGAGATATATGAAATCTTGATAAATTATAGTCTTAAACATGAGATGTTGGTGGTCGAAATAGGTTTTATTGTCCGCCAACACCCCCCCACACTTAGACCTTTGCTCGTCCTCGAGCAAAGAAGAGAATTAAGCGCATGTGTAAAGGGCATAAAGTCAACAATCACCATAGTAGTTTTGGGATGTTGATACATGGAACAAGAATGTATGAGAGTTAACTTCAGGTTCCCACACCACATGAGCAGAGAGGTTTTTGAGATTTTCAAGACAGGGCATACTAACTCTTTTGATCTCAAGTCCAACTCTCAATCACTCACAGGACAATGTGTCCTTGCAAGAACCCTACATTCCTCACACCTATACTACTAAGGCTTTTGAGGAGCTTTAGGTAGTTGGAAGAGTAAGGCTTTCCTGTCATGTTTATATTATCGAATCAAATCAAGTGTCAAGAAAGAATTCACAATCAAATGAGATTTGGCCAAGTGCAAGTGTAGTGTATGGACTTGTCTCCTTTAGGTGCTTGGTTTGAATCCCATGTTTGAGTAGAGGGCATCTAGTCCTTTTTTTTCTCATTTTCTTTCTTTCTTTTCTCATACTTTTTTTTCGAAACTCCATGCCTCTCTTTCTTTCAAACAACACTTGGATGGGGTCAATGACAATTCATTGCACACCTTTTTTGAGAGACTTTATTTTGTGGAACGTGCATGTGAAGGCCAAAATTCTCAATTGATTCGAATTCTTGTAATGGCACAAAACTTGATAAGACTCAAAACAATCAAGGGAGCAAGATTGTACGAGTTCTCTTTTTATATGTGGCACTGCTAGGACAAGGATAGGAACTAGAGATCATCCAAGATGGAGCACTCTTTTTATTTTGCAAATAAAACTCTTAGCTCATATGGGGGGTTCCTTTAGTTCTCTCTAATTATCTCATATCTCATGAATCAACAAACTAAACAAAAGAGTGGTTCCCTAATCAAGTAGTATCCAAAGGCAAGATTAATCTAGCATAAGGAATAAAATGCTGCAAGTACAGGTTGAAGGTGACATTATGATCATGTAGAGCATAGTTTAACAAGGTTTCATGTGAAATGCTCAGCATTTCAGAGGTGTACAGAATGAAACGTGCAAACCTGACCTCCAGAATGTGGGTTTGGGGTGAGATTGGCCCGGCCAGCCCAGGACCATGGTCGGCCGACCCCGTGAGTAGGTCGGGCGGCCATGGTTTGGGTCAGGCGACCACACCATTTTGGAATTTGACCCGTGCACGGGTTTGTTTCTGCTGAGAGAGCCTTGGGGAGACGTCACGGTGCATTGTAACGTGTTTTTGCGAAAACACATGATCGGACGACCTTAGGGCAAGGTCGGGCGGCCATGCATTGTTGCCGTTTCCCCAGAATTTTTCTGAGTAGCGAGATGACATCCTACACAAGGTTTTTCTTGCATGGTTTCAGCAGGATTAGTGATAGGAGGTAAAATGGTTTTGGCCATTCCACCCAAACTTTAATGGAAAAAGGGAAACTATCCTACCTTTATTGAATTCAAAAAATTTGGAGGCGCATGTTACAAAAGGTGATTAAACAAATGAAAACTATTCAACCTAGGAATTAAAACTAATGTGCCTAAGATAACTAGAAGCATGGGAGTCTATGGTGCAGGTGGATCATAAAGATCAGGACATCCCATGGCTTCTGCGAGGCGGCGAACTTTGGCGGACATCCCCTTCCTAAGGACATCGAATTTATCATTAATATCCATCCACCATAGTTCACCTTCAGCGCAGCGCACCTCTAGGTTTTGCAATTTTGCCTTAAGCGCTATGTTTTCCTCCCTAAGGGAGGCCACCGTGTCTTCTTCATCGGACGAATCTTCAAATTTCCCTGGTGGCCCTCTTATAGGAGGTGGAATAGCCACCCTCTTCATCGTCCTCCTTGGTGGAGTTGAGTCAATGGACTCATCTATGGAGGCATCTAACTTCACAACCCTAGGGATGAACACCTTCGCATACCCACCCATGGGAGTTTTCACTCCACAGAGGGTATAGGTTGATGGACTAGGGAACACCGGCTCCTTAGATAGCCCGATGGCCTCTTCCTGGAAGAGGCTCTTGATGCACTTCACTGGGGCAAGAACCCCTGAAGTAGGATGAGGAGATGGGTGCGCCACCTTCTTGGCAATGGCTCTCGTGGGGGATAGACCGCGAGGGGCCCTGTCCACACTGTGGTAGTGCCGAGCGGAGTCCGGGTGACCATCTCGGGAGGTCGGCCGGCCACAGGGTCTGTCGACCATGGTCAGGCGACCATCATCCATGGTCGGCCGACCTTGGGGGCCTAGTCCCATCGGCTAGGGTGACTTCCTGACCAGTCTCTCAGAGGCTCTCTTCCCTCGGGCTGGATTGTAAAGGCTGTGGTGATTCCTCAGACGCCGGAGTGTAGGTGGTGGTGGTGCCTGAGTTGAGAGAGGTGATGGCCTTGCCATTGTTATGTGGAGAAGGTGGTGCCATGGCTTGTATGGGGATTAGAGGAGTGTAGATGGGGAAGAAGACGATCTCTCCTTCCTTAAAATGTCACCCTCCTCAATCTCATCCACTCAACAGAACCGAATCTGTAGGGAAAAAGGCTCCAAAACTCGATATTCGATTTTTGAGCAGTCGGGAGACCATAGAGAGGTCGCGCGAACTGGCCCGAGGGTCGGCCGGCCTCGACTGCTGTTGGGCGACCATCCCCTATACCCACAACTGCACCTAGGGGCCAGGCGATCAGACTTCGAGGGTCGGCCGACCTCGCCAACTCTAGTTGGACGTGCCAGGAGTTGGGGGTGCCCCTCTTTGGTGAGCTTCACTCCTATTTTGGTGTGTGGAATGTCGGTTCTATTGAGATTTTCAGCAAAAGGTGAGATTAGATAGAATTTTAAGGGAGAAAAGTGGTAGTGTACATGGCTTCCTTTAAGGTCTGAGCTCAACCATGGATGTGTGATCAAACTACCTCGTGTAGCTCGAAGACATCCATTTCTTCGAGCAGAGGCATTTCGGGCTCAAGAAAGATTTTAAGGCGTTGCCCATTCGCCTTGAAAACCCTTCCGTTATCATCCTAGAGGGTGACGGCACTGTGATCGGCGGCTTCAAGGACCGTGAACGGTCCTTCCCACTTACTTTTAAGCTTCCCATGACCAAATAAACGAATGCGGGAATTAAAGAGTAATACCTTATCTCCCGGTTTGAACGTCTTGATCTTGATCCGCTTATCGTGCCATCTTTTGGTGCACTTCTTGTATAGCTTGGCACTATGATATGCCTTCTCCCTCCAATCCTCTAGTTCGGCCAGTTGAATTTTCCTTCTTACGCCTGCCGACTGGAGATCCATGTTCCACCTCTTTACCGCCCAGTGAGATTTGAAGCTCTAGTTCCACTGGAAGATGACAAGTCTTGTCGTACACCATTTGGTATGGCGTCATGACAATGGGAGTTTTGTATGCAGTGCGATATGTCCAGAGAGCATCGGGTAGCTTGGATACCCATTCTTTTCCCATAGCCTTGACCATCTTTTGCAATATGTTCTTGATCTGTTTATTTGACGTCTTCGCTTGGCCACTTGTCTGCGGATGGTAAGGGGTGGTGACACGGTGGTCCACACCGAGTTCAGCGAGACACTTCCTGAAGTGCTTGTCAATGAAGTGTGCACCCCCATCACTGATGATGACCCATGGCACTCCAAAGCGAGGAAAGATGATTTCCCAGAACTTCTTAATGGAGTGTCTTGAGTCCGCTGCAGGACACGGTATTGCCTCTACACATTTCGATACATAATCCACTGCGACGAGAATGTACTCCTTGTCTCCATTCTTGGGAAAAGGTCCCATGAAATCTATGCCCCACACATCAAATATGTCAATTTGGAGATTACTTGTGAGTGGCATAGCATTTCTTGGATTTATGTTCCCATGGCGCTGGCACCTTGGACACTGTTGCACGAACTCTTTTGCATCTTCATACATAGTGGGCCAGTAAAACCCATTCTGCCAAACTTTTGCATGAGTTCGATAAGCCCCATAGTGACCTCCATAAGAGGATGCATGACATCTATCAAGGACTTGCGGTGCTTCCACAAGCTGGAGTGCAGCGACGTAGGAGTCTCTCTGCGTAGAGTTTGTATAGGTAGGGGTCATCCCAGAGATAGAATCGGTAGTTGGGGTAGGTCGGTGGTCGGCCGACCATGGGGGAGGTCAGCCGACCTAGGCAGTGGTTGGGTGACTGTCTGATGCACCGCCTTTGATGCTCCTGCGGCTGAGATGCATTCCATACGTTGGTTGACAGGTTGTGGCGGTTGAGGCACGTGCAAAATGGGGCTGGTGCAAGATCGGCTGGCCTTGGTGGAGGTTGGGCGACCACCTGATTGGCTGCATGTCGTTTCCCCTGGATTGCTTATGTCATCAATCCTTCGTGTGATGGCCTTTCGATGCTTGGATGCATTGGATACTCAAACCAACGGTTGTATTTGACATGTTTTGTGTTTTCTTGCATGCAGGTGGAGGACTGGTGATGTGGCAGGGTCGAGCGGCCATGGGCCATGGTCGGGCGACCATGCCTTCTGGGCTGGGGCTACCTAGGTGGGCTGCCCAGCCACCCTGATGGTCTGCCGGCCTGGGAGGTTGGCCGACCCAGTGAGGTGGTCGGCCGACCCTAGGGGTGGTCGGCCGGCCATGGGTCGTTGGCCCATTGCTTCTCCCCTTGCCTCTTTGCTTCTATTTTGTGAGGTCAGTCGACCCAGTGAGGTGGTCGGCCGACCCTGGGGATGGTCGGCTGGCCATGGGTCTTTGGCCCACTGCTTCTCCCCTTGCCTCTTTGCTTCTATTTTGTTCAATCCTCCATTGTTTTGGACGTGACAAGCTCCTACATACAACTTTCATGCACAACTCATGGAACTAGTTAGAGATATATGAAATCTTGATAAATTATACTCTTAGACATGAAATGTTGGTGGTCGAAATAGGTTTTATCGACTGCCAATAGGTGGGAGCTTCAAATGACAGTGGAATCAATCCCAACAACATCTTTCTCCATTCTTTCCCACTCAATCTATTTGGGAAAGAAAACAAGTGGTCTGTGTGAGCCATAGTCATCACATAAAGTCCTCTCAGCGTCAGAACAAGATTCAAGATCGACCCTTACTTCAAATGCATGGACCAAGTGAGACGTCACCGCTAGCCATGGAATAGAAGAAAGGTGGAAACGCAACCTGCTATGAGATGAATATGTTCTCGACACTCTTTTTGAGAAGAGAACTCGGTGTTCCTCCATTCAAAAAAAGATGAAACATCACAACCACACATGTGTCACTTGGGAAAAGATTGTCAGCTAAAGGCAAATATGATGTTGGATCTGGGAAGAACCCGACATCAACTGCAAGGAGACATTCACCAAAAGGGAGTAGAATAACGGGATTGAGTCGGCTACAAATCAAAAACTCCCAACACCATGTAGAAGGTCCAAGTAGCAGCATCGGAGATATGACGGATAGCCCCTAACATTCAATTGAAAGGGATGATGAGGCAAACCAAGAGTAGAGAAGGGAATTCACCTAACATAGGCGAGCATAATAGAAAGTAAGTAGCATCGTTGTCACCCCAAGGAGCAAGCTAAAGAGTAACGTACAATAGTACAAGCTTGGGGGAGGATTTCTCAGGCACCCTACAAGATGCAATGGACACATGTTGAGATATGTCAAGCATAAGCTTCAAGTTTGCATTCAGTTGCAAGAACTAAGCTTGGGGGGAAACCCCGCACCAGGTATGTACCCCGCACCGAATGTCATGCATTTCATGATCATATCTTTTATCCTATCTGCCAAGACACCAAAAATATGTTTCTTTATTCCCTTTCTAATCCCAATAAAGAAAAACACCGTAAAAATTTGCATAATCTAAAATACCAAAAAGATTTGCTTCAAACCATGAATAAACTAACTCCTACCCATAATGCTAGAGTTTTGTCTATACCCTTTGCTTAAAGGAAATGATGAATAGTTGCTCTGTTAATTCCTTGTAAGTATTTCGTATACAACTTTACACTCTCCAGCAAAATTTGAACTTATTGGCATAAGTTGTGATCCTTTCTCTAATATTCAACCTTGTGGAAGCAGGTACTTTTGAACCAAGTCTAGGTTGTTGTGAGAATGTGATATAATCAAGGTTTAAGTTGTAGCCCATCTTGATCTTAGTAA
This sequence comes from Paspalum vaginatum, assembly GCA_030272315.1. Classification (NCBI taxonomy): domain Eukaryota; kingdom Viridiplantae; phylum Streptophyta; class Magnoliopsida; order Poales; family Poaceae; genus Paspalum; species Paspalum vaginatum. The sequence goes on from CM059021.1 coordinate 21,128,209, forward strand.
GGTGAATTCTTGGAGTTTTCTTTTTGAAAAAATAAAACTGAAGCAAGTTCCTTAGTGGTTTAAAACACCTATCCAGAGTCAAATGCTTACAAGATCAAACCTCTACATATGCTACTTATTATTGAGTTGAGTTTTAACAAATTTTGAGTCCGCACGGAGTAGTGATACCTCAAATTCTGATCTATTTTCCTTTCACATTTACCTTCACATGCTAGCCTTCCTATTCCTGGATATGCTTAAATTCACATTGAATTCAAGCATTCACACTCACCAAATATTCCACCACCATACAAAAGTCATATCCACCATCCACATACCCATCCACAAATATGGTCTTCCAAATAAATATTCCAAACATATTCCTCAAATATCCCCTCGTTCCCTTGCAAAATGAGACATGGAGCTATAAAAAAAGAGAAAAAAATAGAGATATGAAAGAAAAAAAAAGAGAGACAGAAGAAAAATGATAGCTCCATGTGCTCATAGGTTTCAAAGTTTCAAACAAGGGGATCCATCAAATAAGGAGTTCATACCCAAGACCATATCCCCCGATAAATGCAACATCGAGTATATTGGATTCATTTCCATATACTCTTCCTCTTGTATTCACCTTATCCACCATCATAAACATCATCCACTCTCTATTGATCGGAATGAGGGGTATCACCAACTTTGTTAGGACCAACTTTTGACTTAGCAACATACATGTGATGCCCTAGGCATCTCAAATGCATTGCACTAAAAACATTAGCATAATGACATCTTTTCAAAGACATTTTATCTTGAGAGCATGCATAAATTAGGTCAATTGAGCAACTAAACTTAGTTTTCAGAAAAAGCTGTGTTTGAATTGTGGATATAACTTTAAGGCCATTGTGTTTTTCATAAAACCTTACATACCAAACTTGTAGGTAATCCCATAAGGAATGACTTTGGTATTTTGTGCTTTGGCATGCATAAATGTTAAAATCTAGTTTTGGGTCATTTTAGGTGAAAATGTGACTTTTGCCGAATTCAGCCCTGTTTGGTAAATTCAAAATTTTGTGAAACAAAATTCAAAATCTTGCCATGTCATGAATACCAAAGTTGTATATCATGAGATTCTATGCAACTTTGGTATAGTTCACCTTTCATGAAAATGCACCTAAAATGGACTTTTATAATTTTCAAGTTGGGGGTTTTAATTGGTCAAACAGGAGTCAGCAAGTTATTTTCAAATTTAAATCATTTTATATTTGGAATCTGGTATAGGTCCTTTTGACAAAGTTGTGGATTTCAAAATGTACAACATTTCATTCAATTGGGTCTTTTTCAAACTCAGCTCCTAAATTGGTCAAATTTGCGAAATTCAGAAACCATGTCAGCTGGTCAAAGGGGGTTTTATCTTTTTCGTTTTTCTTTTATTTTCTCGTCTCTATGACCAGCGGGACCCACCTGTCAGCCGCCCGCGCCAGCGCACGGACCCGCTCCCTCGCTCGATGCACCGAGTCTATACACCGTACTCACAAATCCTGGGATTGGCCCCACCTGTCAGCCACCGTAGTCCATAGACCGGGTTCACCCACGCGCCTCTCTTTTCTCTCCCATCCCGCGCGCGCCCACGCGGCGCTGCGCGCCGAGCGGCCGTGGCCACGCGCCGGCCGTCCCGGCCGCCGCGGCCACGCGCCACTGCCGCGCGCGGACAGCGCGCGCGCGACGCGCCACCGGGGCGAGGGCGAGGCCGGCCCTATATCTCGGGTTCTCCTTCCCGAACTCGAGTTTTCTGCTTTTCCCTTCCGACCTCGCGCGTCCGCCATTGCCGGAACTCGCGCGAGCTCGCCCCCAGCCATCTCCGCCCACTCCCGAGCTCAACCGTCACCGCGCCGAGCTTCGCCGCCCTCGACTCTACCTTCCCGTCTAGACCGCGTCGCCCGAGACCCTCCCACTTCGGCGTATTGCACCGCCGGACCTCGCCGGCCAGGGGCACTCGTCGCCGACCCTCCCCGCGATCTCCCCCGCCGTCTGAGGTAGTGGGTAAAGCTCCCCGTCTTCTCCTCTCTCTCCCCGGCACTCCGCGGCGAGCTCGCGAGCCCCGCAGGGCCGGGATTGACCGCGCGCCGCCGGAGCTCCCCCTCCCGTCGCGAGGAGGAAGACGACGAGAGGAGGAAGACGGACACTTTGCGATACCGCCCTCCGGGTTTAACAGTTTTATGTTTCCATACCGAGCACTGTGTACTGAGTCTTGTAAATCTTGCACAGGAACCCTCAGAAGCTATAGATATTTACAGATAGGTCCTGGATCTGTTTAATTTCGTTTAAAATGCTTTTAAAAAAGGCTGAAACTTTGAAAAATCATAGTAAAGTGTATAAAAATCCAAAAATAGCAAACTTTGTTGCATTTTGTTCCTAATAAATAGATCTACAGAATGGGTATGATGGTTGAGTAGTAAAAGACAGTTTTGCCCCTGTTTTTGTGCAAGCATGAAAAACCTTGATAAATAGAAAATATGGCTAAAATGAACTCCAAAAATTGTGAAATTTGGGCAGAGACCTTTTTATTCTGTGTAGGCTCTATGAAAATTTTGGTAGCTCAAATGTCCACTACTAATTACCATTTTGCCCCTACATGTGTTTTTAGCATGGAAAATAAAGGGAGAAATGTTGCTTATATAAAAATTAGGTTCTAAATGGTTATACCTAGTTTATTGTGCTCCTTATAGCATAAAAGAGTTCTAGATGGTAGTAGACATCGATCTTTTCGCATAAATCGATGCAACTCAGTCACACACCACGTTACTTTATGTGACAAGCAAAGCTGTCATAAATGATGGCTTGTACGATTTCTTAGTACGAAACAACTTTCGTCTCAATATGCGTAACTCTTTTCCATACATCATGATTCACCGCATCGCATCTACATCTGCATCGTGAAGAAGCATTACAGTAATACATACTCCTTTTGCATCCTGATATGCATATAGATTCCGCGAACGAAGAACCACCATCGGACCAACCGATCGTGACGGAGCCGGAAGAGGAACTGCACCCAGAGTCAGAGGACCAGCAGCAGGAACCCGACTACGCTCCGGAGGAAGCTACTGACCCTAGTGAAGAAGGTAGGCAGGACCATACTCTCCCAGCAAATAAATTATACTTGATGATTACGCATATGCATTAGGAGTTGTTTGGAACCAATTGCATTAGACTTCCTGGCCGCCCTGGCCTTAGCACCTATACATAGAGTTCGTAGGACGAGTATGCCTAGAAATTGCTAGGTACGGGTAGACACGAGTGTGTGTACTCGTCACGTAGGTGTTTTCAAAGTTACAAAAAGCTTACAGTCATATCACTTAATACTGTTGCTCATGAAGTTAAATAGAGACCGGGCGGAGATTTATTTCAGTATTTTCTTTATCATGATGTCGCACCCGGACTCCGCCCGAGTCGTTTAAGGCCCGTCCGCTGTTCGTCTGCTGATCGGCATAACATTGCTAAAGTGCTTATCCGGGGAATGGGACCGGAAAAGTCTTTCCTGGGCTCGTCCGAAGCACAGAGACACGTTCCTACCCGCTGGTTGAGAGGAAGGTGGCCCGGGGGAGCTTGGTACTCATGACGGGGAGACCGAGATGTCGGCAGGCTCGTCATGGGGGCACAACCCGGGGGCTAGGCGGGAGTGAATCGAACTTGGGACGAGGCAGGTTAAGATTGGGGCTATATGTGGGAACGCGATGGCTAGTAAGCATATACCCCTGGCATGATAGTTATTCCTGGGAATGAAAAATCGATTCGAATCGCTGATGCCCACCAGGTGTGGGAATGCCAATATCACTGTCGGGCAACGTAGTAATTACTTAAACTCTCAGTGCTTAATACTCATGGTTTTTGGAATACTACATGTTTGAGCTGAGTTGTTATCTTGCAAAGACTTACTACTATGTTGGCAATCATAGAGACAATGAAACTTGTTATTTATGTTAATTAAGTTGCTGTAAAAACTAAAAGCTAAGGATCTACTTGTTAGTAAGCTGCTTCGCGTCAGCCGTAAGCCAAATCCATTAAGACCTACTGAGTAATTAGTACTCAGGGTTTGCCCCCACATTTTGAGCGCAGGTATGGAATTCATGGTGTGCACCTGTGTTGGAGGCGGGGCATGCCCTCATGTAGGATGAAGTGACTAAGTGGCACGAGGACAACATCGGTGGGCTCGATGTTGTACCTCCAATGCAAAACTTTTGGTGATAACATGGTGACCTAAACTTATATTTTCCGCCGCGAGAAACTTTCAAACTTGCTACCGTATAATATTATGTTGGACTGGTATTTTATGTAAAAACTGGTTTGTAAATAAATCTACTTTTATGCTATTTAACTGCTTGTGATGAGGTTTCTGTTGTGGCTCCATCGTGAGTCGGATGTGTATGATGTCGGTTCCTCTGGGAAAAGGTAATATCGGGAGTCGAATGACTCTCGACGGACGACCGGGTTTAGTTCGGTCTAATCGCACTGCAAGCCAGAGGTGGCAGGTGTGCTTAGCCCGGATTAAATCGGCGGTTCCGCCACAGCTGGTATCAGAGCCGATCATACACAGACAACAGACATATCATCCAGTCTTGATTTGCAAACCTATTTTTGAAAACCTTTTCGAAGTATTTGAAAAGTGAGAGTATCGATATGCCCCTATTAAGGATGTTAGTGAAATACCAGGTGACATCGCTAACATTCTGACCTAGATAGAACTCATGTGCATATTCGACGCTTTGGGAAGCAACATTTCGGCCATAGCCATCCCCAGTACTGGTGGAGCGCTATTGGGATTTGCGGACTGTTGCGAACCCTGCATTCATGCTGATAGGGCAGAACTCTTTAAGGGGGGTGGTCACGCTATTGGAGTGTTTCGTGACCACTTCTCCTTCAATCAAAAATTATAGCTAGATCTTGTTGGCCACCGTTTCTCTCCCCAGCAATTCCCCAGTACTGGAGGAAGACTGGGTGTGTTGGGAGAAATGGCGCCACTACGTCGTCCACCAGACGTAGCTTAAAGAAATTCGTGGGAGCCACTTCTAGGGTTAGAGTGGTAATGATTGGTCATGGTAATGATGATGGTATGAGCATGCATTTTTCTGCAGGTACACTAACCACGTGCGAAATTAAGAACGAATAGAGAACGACTAGTTGCATTAGAGAGTGCCGTGCATATATGTCACCGGATACTCGTTAGATATATACATTATACATAAGGTGTGTGATGTGAGAACGGATAGGACGAGTCATGCATCATGTTTACTTTTACTTGTTCATACTTAGGTGTTTATCGCTAAAAGACAAATAAGTAAAAGGAAAGTCCAATGATGTTTTCCGCATCCATCACCCACTTAACCGTTAAACTTATATGCAACCTATGCCTATCACTGATTAAAATCTCTTTTAAAAACAGATGGCCAGGACCAAGCAAACCGCTCGTAAGGCCACCAGTGCGAGGGGACTCCGCATACAGGAGGGAAGGGCTGCTCCCCTCCCACCAGTGACCCACACCCCTCCTCAGCTTGAGAATGGGATGGTTCACACCCGTTGTCGTGAGGAGAACGGCCTTGCGCAGATCCTGTGTCGGGCTCTGCGTGAGATGAGGCGCAGGCCGTGCCCTTTCTTCTCAGTGCAGACAGTGCACGCGGAGGGACACTGCATGGCCAGTGTTGTCCTTCCTTCGAGCCACACCGCGGTCCGGCAGACGCTCACCGTCTACGGGGCCAATGAGGAGGACGCTTATGACAAGGTCACCCTAGCAGCCATCACTTCACTCAGCTCCTCGGGAGCAGCAGGGATGTCAGTGCTTCGCTACCTCCCCACCGACGGCTACGACGACGAGTGGCTCCGTCGTCACAACGTGCTGGAGGAGCGGATTGACACCAGGCCCTATGCTGCGACTATGCAGTTTGCTCACAGCGTACACGGGATGTACCTCCGTGCCGAGGACCGTGTCGCTCACTACCGTGACCAGCACATGTATGCTCAGGACCGTATTGAGGAGCTGGAGGCAGAGTTGGCCGAGGCACAGCAGCGCCTGGCGCAGTACGAGCCGGACCCTTCAGTTGCCCCTGTGGTGGAGGATGAGGGCAGCATGGTGTCTGACGCGCGTAACGGGCGTTAGAGAGTTTGGCAATGGCACTGTGTGGTAAAGCCTTTTGTAAATGGTGCACGTTGTGAGCGATGTTTTGTACTATATCGCTCCGTGCAGTTTATCATGACTGTACTAAACAGTGGTGAGGTCGAGAGAACTCACTTATGTACGTCATGTAACCTAATGTAGAACCTTAAGTTAGTGTTCCGATGTGATGGATGAGATGGCCCATGTGTGTACTAAGTAAACCGTTGGTTTATTAAGACTTTATGAGTATGGTTGAAGTAACTGTTGAGTGCGCATGGAAGATGCGAATGATGCGATGTCGTTAAGCTTGGCCTTGAGAGATAAAGTCTAACTGCTTTGTTACAAGTTTACCTGTGCTCCCAATTGCCTATAGTCCTATGATCTTGCTGTCACCATATTTCTGCACCTGGGCTATTGGGCTGAACCCATATGATTCCATTTTGCAGATGGTGAACACTCGCACGGGGCAGTCATCAGGGCAGTCAGCGCAAGGCGCTCCACCCCCGCCGGAGCTGGCCACTTTGGTGGTCCAACAAGCTGAGCTGATTCGGTTATTAGCAGAAGACCGTCAAGCCCGTGGGCAACCACAGCCGCGGGAGTACAGGCCACGTGGCATTACTTACCAGGACTTCGAGGGGCTGCGACCCCCGGTCTTCACCAACTGCCCAGAGCCACTGGCGGCAGACGACTGGCTTCGCACTGTCCAGTCCAAGTTTACCCTTCTGCCAGGGATCAATGAGCGAGAGAAGGCTCGATTTGCTGCTCAGCTTCTTCATGGGCCTGCGGGAGCGTGGTACGCCACTTTCCTCGCCATGCAGGAAGAGGGCCATGAGCCCACATGGGAGGAGTTCCGACAAGCTTTCCGGGCTCACTACATCCCGGCAAGTTTGATGGAGCAAAAGCGTCGTGAGTTCCGAGACCTCAAGCAGGGCAACCGGACCGTGATGCAATATGTGCAGATCTTTATCCATCTCTCACAGTATGCTCCGAGAGATGTTGCTACTGAGCCGGAGCGGGCCGAGAGACTCCTAGAGGGCCTTGACCCTACCCTCCGGACTCACCTGGCTCGGCGCTACCAGAGCTTCACTGAGCTGGTAGACACTGCTCTCGAAATGGAGAATCGTCTCCGAGCTGCTAACGAGGATCAGAAGCGCAAAAGGATAGTCAACACATCAGCGACTGGCCCTTCACAGAAGCAGAAGACCGCATACAAACCTCAACAGCAAAATTTTCAGCAGTCTCGCTATGTGGTCCGACCCAACCAACCAAGGTGGATTCATCGGGCAGCACCGCAGCAACAGTACCCCATTTATCGAGCACCCGCACAGTTGCCAGCTCCCCGTGCTCCCATCGTCCCAGGGCCGGGTGCTCCGTGCTTCAATTGTGGCAAAATAGGTCACTTCAGTCGTGACTGTAGGGCACCCCGTAAGATACAGGGTCCTACCCCAGCTGGGGGAAGTCAACAGAGCAAGCCGAAGGGACCCATGCCCAAGATGGGTCGCGTGCACTATGTGCACATGGATCAGATTTCCGCCGGAGAACCGGTGCTTGCTGGTACGTTCATAATCAACGGTCAACCGACCGTCGTGTTATTTGATTCTGGAGCTACACATACTTTTATCAGTAAAACATATGCATTGAGGCATGGGATAAAAATGTACAAGTTGAAAGAAAATTATCAAATTACAGCACCGGGATCATCTATTGAAACCAGTTTGGGGGTTAGACAGCTTAAGCTGAGCATTGGCACAGAAAATTTTATCATCAACCCCGTGGTATTACCACACCAAGGGATTGATATTATTTTAGGTATGAATTGGATGAAAGAACACGATGCAGTCCTGGATGTTAGCAGCAGGACAATACAATTAAAGTCAGGCGTAAGTGGTAAGGCTATACAGATACACATGCCAAACCAAAAACACATGACCCCCACGGTCAATGCGACTGAACTACAAGAGGTTAAAAAGATACCAGTAGTGTGTGAATTCCCGGACGTATTTCCGGAAGAACTTCCTGGATTGCCACCAAAACGGGATGTAGAATTTGCCATTGAACTCGTTCCAGGCACGGCACCTGTGTCAAAAAGACCATACAGGATGCCACCTGATGATTTGAAGGAATTGAAAGTACAGCTACAAGAACAATTAGACAAAGGGTTCATTAGGCCTAGTTCATCACCGTGGGGTTGTCCAGCTCTCTTTGTTGAGAAAAAGGATCATGGTGGGAAAAGATTGTGCGTTGACTATCGGCCACTGAATGCAGTGACCGTCAAAAACAAATACCCACTGCCACACATCGACATTCTATTTGATCAATTAGCTGGGGCTAAGGTCTTTTCTAAAATTGACCTAAGGTCTGGCTACTATCAGATGAAGATTAGAGAAGAGGACGTACCCAAGACAGCATTCTCTACCAGATATGGTTTATATGAGTATTTGGTCATGTCATTTGGGTTAACCAACGCACCGGCTTTCTTCATGTATATGATGAACTCGGTGTTCATGAATGAACTCGATAAGTTCGTGGTGGTATTCATAGATGACATACTAATCTACTCCAAAAATGAAAAAGAACATGAAGAACATTTGAGGGTCGTGCTCACTCGGCTCAGAGAGCATAAGCTTTATGCCAAGTTTAGCAAGTGTGCATTCTGGCTGAAAGAAGTGAGTTTCTTGGGTCACGTACTATCTGAAAAGGGAGTCGCAGTTGACCCTAACAAAGTAGAAGATGTGCTAAATTGGAAACAACCAGAGACCGTGACTGAAATCCGGAGTTTTCTTGGTTTAGCGGGCTACTACCGCCGCTTTATCAAAGATTTCTCCAAAATTGCAAAACCTATGACCTCTTTGACCAAGAAAAATGCCAAGTTCCTTTGGAATCCGAAATGTGAAGAAGCTTTCCAAACTTTGAAGAAATTGTTAACCTCAGCACCAGTGCTAGCTCAACCAGATATTACCAAGCCTTTTGAGGTGTACTGTGATGCCTCCGGTAATGGACTTGGTTGTGTCTTGATGCAAGAAGGAAGAGTAATTGCTTATGCCTCCCGCCAACTGAGGAAACATGAAGCCAACTACCCAACACATGACCTTGAGTTGGCTGCAGTCGTTCATGCACTAAAAATATGGAGACACTATCTGTTAGGCAACACATGTCACATCTACACTGACCATAAGAGTCTCAAATATATTTTTACCCAACCCGAAATCAATATGAGGCAGAGGCGATGGTTAGAGTTGATAAAAGATTATGATCTGGAAATACACTACCACCCAGGCAAGGCCAATGTGGTAGCAGATGCACTAAGCCGAAAAGCTCATTGCAATGTGATAGAGGTCCGACCTACAGCAAGAGTAATCTGCTGTGAAATGAGTGACATTGAAACACCTCCAGGACAGCCTGCAGAACTCTATAGTATCATTATTGAGCCCACAATCAAGGCACAAGTCATAGAAGCTCAGAAGCAAGATAAGGGTATGGCACATATCCGTGAAGGTATTAGCGAAGAGAAGAAGGCGTGTTTCACGCTTGATGACCAAGGCGTCCTGTGGTTCAAGAATCGCCTAGTGGTACCCAAGGACATGGAGTTGAGAAAGAAGATACTGGACGAAGCGCACACTTCAATACTCACGATACATCCAGGCAGCAATAAGATGTACCAAGACTTGAAGCAAAAGTTTTGGTGGACCCGTATGAAACGAGAAATCGCCAAGTATGTGTCTGAGTGCGACGTGTGCAAGAAAGTAAAAGCTGATCACTTAAAATCCGCTGGAATGCTTCAGCCGCTGGATATTCCAGCATGGAAATGGGAGGATATACACATGGATTTTGTGGTGGGTTTGCCTCGTACCCAAAAAGGATATGATTCCATATGGGTAATTGTCGATCGGCTCACCAAGTCGGCACACTTCTTACCCGTCAAGACTCATTATACTGCCGCCACCTATGCAGAGCTATATATTGCACGAGTTATTTCCCTACATGGGGTACCCAAGACCATCACTTCCGATCGAGGTTCGATATTTGTGTCCCGCTTTTGGGAACATTTACAATCCGCTCTCGGAACCACTGTGATTCGAAGTTCAGCATATCACCCTCAAACCAGTGGTCAAGTAGAAAGAATAAATCAAATCCTAGAGGACATGTTAAGGGCCTGTGCACTAACTTACTCCACCAAGTGGGATGAGTGTCTACCCTGGGCAGAGTTTGCTTATAACAATAGCTATCAAAAGAGCTTGGAAATGGCTCCTTTCGAGGCTCTTTATGGTAGGAGATGCCGAACACCGCTAAACTGGTCCGAACCAGGAGAGCGTGTTACCTTTGGCCCTGATTTAGTGGTAGAAGCCGAAGAACAAGTGAAACTCATACACCACCATCTCAAAAGAGCACAATCCAGATAGAAAAGTTACTCGGATAAAAGGAGGAGGCCGTTAGTCTTTGATAAGGGGGATCATGTGTATCTCAAAGTATCTCCGATGAAAGGGGTACAACGATTTGGGGTGAAAGGAAAGTTAGCACCAAGGTACGTCGGTCCATTCAAGATCATTGAAAAATGCGGAGCCGTCGCTTATCGGTTAGAACTACCACCACATCTGGCTGCAGTTCATGATGTGTTTCACGTCTCCCAACTAAAGAAGTGCTTAAGAGTGCCAGAGAAAGTGGTAGATACCTCTCAAATTCAGATTGAACCAGATCTCACATACGAAGAACGTCCCATAAAAATCCTCGATCAAAAACAAAGATCGACCCGTCGGAAAACAATCAACTTTTACAAAGTTCAATGGAGTAATCATTCCGAAGAAGAAGCCACATGGGAGCAGGAAGAATACCTACACACTAAGTACCCTGGTTTTCTGCCATCCACCTCAAATCGGTACGTTACAGCAGCTTAGCTTCTGGGTCTAAACTCAATACGTACACCCAACACTAACTACAACCAGTTTAACCACCCACGACACTTCAAAAATCTCGGGACGAGATTTCTTTAAGGGGGGTGGGTTCTGATGCCCTAGGCATCTCAAATGCATTGCACTAAAAACATTAGCATAATGACATCTTTTCAAAGACATTTTATCTTGAGAGCATGCATAAATTAGGTCAATTGAGCAACTAAACTTAGTTTTCAGAAAAAGCTGTGTTTGAATTGTGGATATAACTTTAAGGCCATTGTGTTTTTCATAAAACCTTACATACCAAACTTGTAGGAAATCCCATAAGGAATGACTTTGGTATTTTGTGCTTTGGCATGCATAAATGTTAAAATCTAGTTTTGGGTCATTTTAGGTGAAAATGTGACTTTTGCCGAATTCAGCCCTGTTTGGTAAATTCAAAATTTTGTGAAACAAAATTCAAAATCTTGCCATGTCATGAATACCAAAGTTGTAGATCATGAGATTCTATGCAACTTTGGTATAGTTCACCTTTCATGAAAATGCACCTAAAATGGACTTTTATAATTTTCAAGTTGGGGGTTTTAATTGGTCAAACAGGAGTCAGCAAGTTATTTTCAAATTTAAATCATTTTATATTTGGAATCTGGTATAGGTCCTTTTGACAAAGTTGTAGATTTCAAAATGTACAACATTTCATTCAATTGGGTCTTTTTCAAACTCGGCTCCTAAATTGGTCAAATTTGCGAAATTCAGAAACCATGTCAGCTGGTCAAAGGGGGTTTTATCTTTTTCGTTTTTCTTTTATTTTCTCGTCTCTATGACCAGCGGGACCCACCTGTCAGCCGCCCGCGCCAGCGCACGGACCCGCTCCCTCGCTCGATGCACCGAGTCTATACACCGTACTCACAAATCCTGGGATTGGCCCCACCTGTCAGCCACCGTAGTCCATAGACCGGGTTCACCCACGCGCCTCTCTTTTCTCTCCCCGCCCGCGCGCGCCCACGCGGCGCTGCGCGCCGAGCGGCCGTGGCCACGCGCCGGCCGTCCCGGCCGCCGCGGCCACGCGCCACTGCCGCGCGCGGACAGCGCGCGCGCGACGCGCCACCGGGGCGAGGGCGAGGCCGGCCCTATATCTCGGGTTCTCCTTCCCGAACTCGAGTTTTCTGCTTTTCCCTTCCGACCTCGCGCGTCCGCCATTGCCGGAACTCGCGCGAGCTCGCCCCCAGCCATCTCCGCCCACTCCTGAGCTCAACCGTCACCGCGCCGAGCTTCGCCGCCCTCGACTCTACCTTCCCGTCTAGACCGCGTCGCCCGAGACCCTCCCACTTCGGCGTATTGCACCGCCGGACCTCGCCGGCCAGGGGCACTCGTCGCCGACCCTCCCCGCGATCTCCCCCGCCGTCTGAGGTAGTGGGTAAAGCTCCCCGTCTTCTCCTCTCTCTCCCCGGCACTCCGCGGCGAGCTCGCGAGCCCCGCAGGGCCGGGATTGACCGCGCGCCGCCGGAGCTCCCCCTCCCGTCGCGAGGAGGAAGACGACGGGAGGAGGAAGACGGACACTTTGCGATACCGCCCTCCGGGTTTAACAGTTTTATGTTTCCATACCGAGCACTGTGTACTGAGTCTTGTAAATCTTGCACAGGAACCCTCAGAGGCTATAGATATTTACAGATAGGTCCTGGATCTGTTTAATTTCGTTTAAAATGCTTTTAAAAAAGGCTGAAACTTTGAAAAATCATAGTAAAGTGTATAAAAATCCAAAAATAGCAAACTTTGTTGCATTTTGTTCCTAATAAATAGATCTACAGAATGGGTATGATGGTTGAGTAGTAAAAGACAGTTTTGCCCCTGTTTTTGTGCAAGCATGAAAAACCTTGATAAATAGAAAATATGGCTAAAATGAACTCCAAAAATTGTGAAATTTGGGCAGAGACCTTTTTATTCTGTGTAGGCTCTATGAAAATTTTGGTAGCTCAAATGTCCACTACTAATTACCATTTTGCCCCTACATGTGTTTTTAGCATGGAAAATAAATGGAGAAATGTTGCTTATATAAAAATTAGGTTCTAAATGGTTATACCTAGTTTATTGTGCTCCTTATAGCATAAAAGAGTTCTAGATGGTAGTAGACATCGATCTTTTCGCATAAATCGATGCAACTCAGTCACACACCACGTTACTTTATGTGACAAGCAAAGCTGTCATAAATGATGGCTTGTACGATTTCTTAGTACGAAACAACTTTCGTCTCAATATGCGTAACTCTTTTCCATACATCATGATTCACCGCATCGCATCTACATCTGCATCGTGAAGAAGCATTACAGTAATACATACTCCTTTTGCATCCTGATATGCATATAGATTCCGCGAACGAAGAACCACCATCGGACCAACCGATCGTGACGGAGCCGGAAGAGGAACTGCACCCAGAGTCAGAGGACCAGCAGCAGGAACCCGACTACGCTCCGGAGGAAGCTACTGACCCTAGTGAAGAAGGTAGGCAGGACCATACTCTCCCAGCAAATAAATTATACTTGATGATTACGCATATGCATTAGGAGTTGTTTGGAACCAATTGCATTAGACTTCCTGGCCGCCCTGGCCTTAGCACCTATACATAGAGTTCGTAGGACGAGTATGCCTAGAAATTGCTAGGTACGGGTAGACACGAGTGTGTGTACTCGTCACGTAGGTGTTTTCAAAGTTACAAAAAGCTTACAGTCATATCACTTAATACTGTTGCTCATGAAGTTAAATAGAGACCGGGCGGAGATTTATTTCAGTATTTTCTTTATCATGATGTCGCACCCGGACTCCGCCCGAGTCGTTTAAGGCCCGTCCGCTGTTCGTCTGCTGATCGGCATAACATTGCTAAAGTGCTTATCCGGGGAATGGGACCGGAAAAGTCTTTCCTGGGCTCGTCCGAAGCACAGAGACACGTTCCTACCCGCTGGTTGAGAGGAAGGTGGCCCGGGGGAGCTTGGTACTCATGACGGGGAGACCGAGATGTCGGCAGGCTCGTCATGGGGGCACAACCCGGGGGCTAGGCGGGAGTGAATCGAACTTGGGACGAGGCAGGTTAAGATTGGGGCTATATGTGGGAACGCGATGGCTAGTAAGCATATACCCCTGGCATGATAGTTATTCCCGGGAATGAAAAATCGATTCGAATCGCTGATGCCCACCAGGTGTGGGAATGCCAATATCACTGTCGGGCAACGTAGTAATTACTTAAACTCTCAGTGCTTAATACTCATGGTTTTTGGAATACTACATGTTTGAGCTGAGTTGTTATCTTGCAAAGACTTACTACTATGTTGGCAGTCATAGAGACAATGAAACTTGTTATTTATGTTAATTAAGTTGCTGTAAAAACTAAAAGCTAAGGATCTACTTGTTAGTAAGCTGCTTCGCGTCAGCCGTAAGCCAAATCCATTAAGACCTACTGAGTAATTAGTACTCAGGGTTTGCCCCCACATTTTGAGCGCAGGTATGGAATTCATGGTGTGCACCTGTGTTGGAGGCGGGGCATGCCCTCATGTAGGATGAAGTGACTAAGTGGCACGAGGACAACATCGGTGGGCTCGATGTTGTACCTCCAATGCAAAACTTTTGGTGATAACATGGTGACCTAAACTTATATTTTCCGCCGCGAGAAACTTTCAAACTTGCTACCGTATAATATTATGTTGGACTGGTATTTTATGTAAAAACTGGTTTGTAAATAAATCTACTTTTATGCTATTTAACTGCTTGTGATGAGGTTTCTGTTGTGGCTCCATCGTGAGTCGGATGTGTATGATGTCGGTTCCTCTGGGAAAAGGTAATATCGGGAGTCGAATGACTCTCGACGGACGACCGGGTTTAGTTCGGTCTAATCGCACTGCAAGCCAGAGGTGGCAGGTGTGCTTAGCCCGGATTAAATCGGCGGTTCCGCCACAATACACAGCATAAGTAAGCCATCTTTTATCCCTGCCTTGAGCTCCACATAAGCCTATTGGTTGTAGGGAAAAAGAATGGCCTTAGGCCTGCTGAGGAAATTTCAACACATCTTGAGCGATTCAAGAGTACCATTTAAAGAACTTGATGCTTTAATTGCAAAATTTTCAAAACCTCCAAGTATGAACCCGAAAAGGGATTGCATTGGGTAAGATTCGACTAAGGTTATTCCGTCTCTCAACCACCAAAGACATGGTGAGAAGTCAAGAAGACCCACAGGTATGGACCAAAAGGTTGGGATGCACTTGAGCCAGTTTGTTCAATCCATAAATGGTAGAGTGTTCGGTTGTGCACTTAAAACTTGCAGGGTTATTGACATTGATGCATCTCCTAATCCGCCGAGCCTAAGTCTTAGCTTTGCTTGAGGACGAGCAAAGGTTAAAGCTTGGGGGCGTGTTGGTGGTCACTATTTCCTAATTTCGACCGCCAATACCTCGGTGAATAAATGGGGTATGGACAAAGTTTTATGCATTATTGACCTTGAACTAATAGATTCCACGAGTTGTGGTGGTTCTCAATATCTTTGCAGGGAGACGCTCATAACACACAAAGATACACATCATTTGGAGAATGAGGGAAAGTGACCAAGTGCCAAGGCATTGGGCCCAGGTCAGCCAACCCCACCTGAGGCCGTCCGGCCCTACCCAGCCCGCCCGGCATGGTAACCAAGTCCAAATGCCACACCAACATACCTACATGCAAGAAAACACATCTCCTGTAACATGCAACGGTGGGATCACAACTTGAGATAGATCAACCATTGGAAGGCCACCGCACTTAGACCAACACTCGGATTGGTGACATCAACAATCCAAGCACACATCCTAGCAACCAACCAATGAGTGCCAAGTGTCAAGACAGTTATTTGGACGACATGCAAAGGAACACATTGCTGACCAAACAAGTGGTAGGCCGCCCGACCAACCCCCTTGGTCGCCCGGCACATGTGCAACTACTACCGACTTTGGGAGGTTACCTTGACCATTGATGAAGCAAAGGCGGTGAATCTAAGGGCCGGCCGACCTAGGGGGAGGCCGCCCGACCCTAAATGCAGGTCGCCTGGCCGCACATGTAGGTCGTTCGGCCTAGAGAGGAGTCACCTGTCCCCACATGTCATCCTCATGCAAGTTCCTACACTCCTAAGCAGCCATGCATGCGAGGGAATATTTCCTTGGATCAAGGGAGCATCACCACCTCTCCAAGGCACCTCCTCCACTATAAATAGAGAGGCACCCCCTCACTCTCACTTGCACCATTATACATTCTCTCCACTCTCTCCCTTGGGGAGGTGCCCCTTCGGGTGGCGCTACTTTTATTTCAATGTTTAGTAGGTGTTAGAGTCCGGCTCTGCTTGCTTCGGAGCTATCGTCAGGAGTTTGGTATGAGTCCTTTGTATCTTTCCTTTCCTGTAAGACTTCGAGTTATTTAATATATTCCTTTACTTAATCAAGCATTTACATTCCTGCCTATGTTAATTATCGTAATGTAGGAATGTCGTTAGACAATAGTTAGCGTTGCTCTATGAGGTTATGATTAATCTAGTCTATTTACTTACGAGTTCTTGTTCATGCTGTTAGTTAAGTCGTAGCAGTTGTGATGCTTTCACTTGCACAACAAGTGGAGGTGTGAGCAACTAGAGCTTACTCTACAAGTTCACCTTGGTTTGCAACCAGCACCATGCGTCTTTGGGTGCCTCGTGTGTACCGCAGAGGCTTTAGGTAGCTCCTCTTAGTGAATAGCATTAGGATGCCTCTGTACTCCACCCCGTCTTCTGGGATGGTGCCAGGTTGTGTTCCAACTTGTATGTAGACGCATAGTCGGGCTTCCTAGAACCCACCTTTCTCAGTTGGGTATTCAGCACTCTAGTGCCTGGCAGTGGTTCTATGGCCGCCATGTCCGAAGCAGTAAAGATGTCTGGACCTTACCATAACCTCAGTCGTGTCACGACCTTAGTAGAGTGACAGTTGGAGCTAGCTTTGACTTTTGGCTTGACCTTAGTAAAGGAAGACCTTATCAGGAACTAGATCCATCTCATTGTCCTCCTAGCTTCTCGTTGAGCTATGTATCCGTGTGGAGTGTGTCAGTGTGCCATTATCATTTCTTTTATCGTTTAGAATGAAAGAGTAAGATAACAAGATGTTTGATAAGTTAATATCTCTCTCTCAATGCTTCCCTGTGGATAAATACGATACCTTGGAATACTCCTGGGTGAAAGCTACAGCGGTCTCCCTATGCTTGCGGAGTAAAATCTATTAGGCTAAGAACTGCCAACAAACGTCCTCCTCATCCTTGTCCTCGTTCTCATCAAGTTCAAGTGATCAGGAGATCATCACGAAGTGGGACAAGAGGAGGGATCAAGGTGGTCTAGCTGGGCTCTGCTTCCTCTCCACCAAGTCCAGGAGCAAGCACAAGATGGAGCAGAGATTGTTTTGCTCCATGGCACTTGAGGACAAGGATGACAAGGGCGATAGCAATGGCTCATTTGATGATGAGGTAACTCCTGAGCAAGCTAAGATTCTTGAGATGTTGGAGAAGAATAGTTATGAGTTGAAAGCCCAGGACAAGATGTTGGAGATGGCAGCCAAGAAGCTGCAGAAGTAGAAAGCCAAGCTTGCTGAGGCTTTGGATGAGATTGATAGGTTAAAGATTGTGCAAGTCCAACCTAGTGAGATTGAGTGCCCTAACTGTGAGTCCTTGATGAGTTACCTTTGTGAGCAGAAGAGCAAGTATGCTCATTAGGTAGAGGAGATGGATAGGCTAAAGTTTGAGTTAGGCAAGCTCCAGTCTAAACTTGATGAGAGGAGCCTGAGTGTGAGTCTTGTCCCCACCTAGCTGTTGACATAGCTGAGCTGAAGGTGAAGTGTGAGGGGTAGCTCAAGGAGTTGGAGGACCTTAGGGGGCTAGACTCATGGTTTTGGATGCGTGCATGGCCTGTCCTACTTTGAAGAGTGAGCTTGAGCAGGTGAGAGCTAACCTTAAGGTCTTTTTCGCACCTTCTAATACTTGTGAGAACTGTATCACCTTGAGGTTGCAGTTGGTGGACAAGGATGCCACTATTAAGAAGCTAGAGAAGTCTGCACCCCTAATTTTCTCTCTAGACTGTGACACTTGTGCTGTCTAGACTTTAGTTTTGGAGGATTTGAGAGAGGAGAAGTTGATCATTGAAGAGGACTACTGTAGGTTGAGAGAGGTGCTAGAGAACCCCAACTAAGGATGATCTTAAAGAGCACCAAGAGAGCCGAGGGTGATGTGAGCGAACTTGGGTTAGGTGAGTGTAGTACTTGGGGTGAGAAGAAGAGTGCACCAATCAAGCTAAAGACTGCCTCTCCCCAGCCTATTGCTGATGGGATTTTCCACGAGCCACCTTGGGCTACCCCAAAGAAGCAGTTTTGGACACCCAAGCCATGACAGGCAAGAAGCAAGCCCAGCAGCCTACACTACCAAAGACCACACAGCCACCACACCAGAAGTCTACCACTGTGAGTTTTGCCAGTGGAATGGTCACTTGGAGGAGTTTTGCTCCAGAACGAAGTGGGTTGAGAGGCAATAGAGGGCTTGGGGGAACAAGGATCAGTTCTACCTGGGTGGTAGGCAGGATCCTCCCTGTTGTGGTGAGATGAGAGACCGCTTTGCTGGTGGTGAGAGAGTAGGCGTCTTTGAAGCCCATGCTCCTCGTGGTGAGAGAAGCTTTGCCGGTCGAGCTCCTTGTCGTTTTCAGCGTGGCTATGGACCTCTTGATCAAGGCTTTGGAGGTAGAGGTTTTTGAGTCCATGCTTTGGAGGTCGTGGTTACCTAGATCATCGTGATGCTTACTTTGACTGTGCTTACCCCACCTTTGAGCAGATGGCTCGGCACTAGTATAGCAGTTTCACTAACACTAGTGCCGGACCGTTTGCTCACTCTCTCTTTTGTGATGCCCTAGGCATCTCAAATGCTTTGCACTAAAATCATTAGCATAATGACATCTTTTCCAAGGCCTTTTATCTTGAAAAGCATGCATAAACTAGGTCAATTGAGCAACTAAACCTAGTTTTCAGAAAAAGCTGTGTTTGTATTGTGCATATAACCTTAAGGCCATTGTGTTTTTCATAAAACCTTACATACCAAACTTGTAGGTAATCCCACAAGGAATGACTTTGGTATTTTGTGCTTTGGCATGCATGAATGTTGAAATCTAGTTTCGGGTCATTTTATGTGAAAATGTGATTTTGCCAAATTCAGCCCTGTTTGGTAAATTCAAAATTTTGTGAAACAAAATTCAAAATCTTGCCATGTCATGAATACCAAAGTTGTAGATCATGAGATTCTATGCAACTTTGGTATAGTTCACCTTTCATGAAAATGCACCTAAAATGGACTTTTATAATTTTCAAGTTGGGGGTTTTAATTGGTCAAACCGGAGTCAGCAAGTTATTTTCAAATTTAAATCATTTTAAATTTGGAATCTGGTATAGGTCCTTTTGACAAAGTTGTAGATTTCAAAAAGTACAACATTTCATTCAATTGGGACTTTTTCAAATTCGGCTTCTAAATTGGTCAAATTTGCAAAATTCAGAAACCTAATCAGCTGGTCAAAGGGGGTTTATCTTTTTTCGTTTTCTTTTATTTTCTCGTCTGTATGACAGGCGGGACCCACCTGTCAGCCCCGGCCGCGCCAGCGCACGGACCCGCTCCCTCACTCCGTGCACCCAGTCCATGCACCCTGATCTTTGTTTCCGTCCTTGGTCCCACCTGTCAGTCCCACCGGTCCATAGACCGGGTTCACCCACGCGCCTCCCTCCTCTCTCGCCGCCCGCGCGCGCCCACGCGGCGCTGCGCGCTGCGCGCCGTGGCCACGCGCCGGCCGTCCCGGCCGCCGCGGCCACGCGCCCCTGCCGCGCGCGGACAGCGCGCGCAAGGCGCGCCTCCAAGGCGAAGGCGAGGGCCGGCCTCTTTCCCCGACCCCATTCGCGTGCCTAGGCCCCTCCGCTCGGCCTCTCCGCTTCTCCCCGCCCGCGCCAGTTCGCGCCGCCATTGACGGCGAGCACCGAGCTCGAGCTCGCTCCGCCCCCTCCGTCGCTCCCCGTGCCTCCCCACCTCCACCGCTGCGCTCGCCTCGCTCCCGCGCACCTCGCGCCCTAGTCCTCGTCGCCGTTCCCCGCCCGGACGCCGAGGTTCGACCTCGCCTCGACGTCGCGTCGCGCCGGTTCACCCTCGGTTCATCTCCGTCGCCCGCCTCGTCCACGCCGTCTCCGCCGTCACCGCCTCCCCAAGGTAGAAGCCCCGCACGGGGAACACCTTCCCCAACTCGTGTCGCGGCCGCGGCGAGCCCCGGCTCGCCGGCGCGCGCGCGCCCTCCCGCGCGGCCGCGGCCGACGCGAGGAAGAAGAAGGGGGCCGGGCAAATTTCAGATCCGGCCCTGCTTTTTCCTTTATTTGCGAATCAGTCCACCGCACTGTGCACTGAGTCTTGTAAATTTTGCACGGGAACCCTCGGAAGCTATGAATAATTACAGATAGGCCCTGGATCTGTTTAATTTTCGATTAAAATGCTTTTAAAAAGGCTGAAACTTTGAAAAATCATAATAAAGTGTATAAAAATCCAAAAATAGCAAACTTTGTTGCATTTTGTTCCTAATAAATAGCTCTACAGAATGGGTATGATGGTTGAGTAGGAAAAGACAGTTTTGCCCCTGTTTTTGTGCAAGCATGAAAAACCTCGATAAATAGGAAATATGGCTAAAATGAACTCCAAAAATTGTGAAATTTGGGCAGAGACCTTTTTATTCTGTGTAGGCTCTATGAAAATTTTGGTAGCTCAAATGTCCACTGCTAATTACCATTTTGCCCCTATATGTGTTTTTAGCATGGAAATAAATGAAGAAATGTTGTTTATATAAAAATTAGGTTCTAAATGGTTATACCTAGTTTATTGTGCTCCTTATAGCATAAAAGAGTTCTAGATGGTAGTAGACATCGATCTTTTCGCATAAATCGATGCAACTCAGTCACACACCACGTTATTTTATGTGACAAGCTAAGCTGTCGTAGATGATGGCTTGTACGATTTCTTAGTGCGAAACAACTTTCGCCTCAATATGCGTAACTCTTTTCCATACATCATGATTCACCGCATCGCATCTACATCTGCATCGTGAAGAAGCATTACAGTAATACATACTCCTTTTGCATCCTGATATGCATATAGATTCTGCGAACGAAGAACCACCACTGGACCAACCGATCGTGACGGAGCCAGAAGAGGAACTGCACCCAGAGCCAGAGGACCAGCAGCAGGAACCCGACTACGCTCCGGAGGAAGCTACTGACCCTAGTGAAGAAGGTAGGCAGGACCATACTCTCCCAGCAAATAAATTATACTTGATGATTACACATATGCATTAGGAGTTGTTTGGAAACAATTGCATTAGACTTCCTGGCCGTCCTGGCCTTAGCACCTATACATAGAGTTCGTAGGACGAGTATGCCTAGAAATTGCTAGGTACGGGTAGACACGAGTGTGTGTACTCGTCACGTAGGTGTTTTCAAAGTTACAAAAAGCTTACAGTCATATCACTTATTACTGTTGCTCATGAAGTTAAATAGAGACCGGGCGGAGATTTATTTCAGTATTTCCTTTATCATGATGTCGCACCCGGACTCCGCCCGAGTCGTTTAAGGCCCGTCCGCTGTTCGTCTGCTGATCGGCATAACATTGCTAAAGTGCTTATCCGGGGAATGGGACCGGAAAAGTCTTTCCTGGGCTCGTCCGAAGCACAGAGACACGTTCCTACCCGCTGGTTGAGAGGAAGGTGGCCCGGGGAAGCTTGGTACTCATGATGGGGAGACCGAGATGTCGGCAGGCTCGTCATGGGGGCACAACCCGGGGGCTAGGCGGGAGTGAATCGAACTTGGGACGAGGCAGGTTAAGATTGGGGCTATATGTGGGAACGCGATGGCTAGTAAGCATATACCCCTGGCATGATAGTTATTCCCGGGAATTAAAATCGATTCGAATCGCTGATGCCCACCAGGTGTGGGAATGCCAATATCACTGTCGGGCAACGTAGTAATTACTTAAACTTCCGGTACCTTAATACTCATGGTTTTTGGAATACTACATGTTTGAGCTGAGTTGTTATCTTGCAAAGACTTACTACTATGTTGGCAATCATAGAGACAGTGAAACTTGTTACTTATGTTAATTAAGTTGCTGTTAAAAACTAAAAGCTAAGGATATACTTGTTAGTAAGCTGCTTCGCGTCAGCCGTAAGCAAAAATCCATTAAGACCTACTGAGTAATTAGTACTCAGGGTTTGCCCCCACATTTTGAGCGCAGGTATGGAATTCATGGTGTGCACCTGTGTTGGAGGCGGGGCATGCCCTCATGTAGGATGAAGAGACTAAGTGGCACAAGGACAACATCGGTGGGCTCGATGTTGTACCTCTAATGCAAAACTTTTGGTGATAACATGGTGATCTAAACTTATATTTTTTTTTTCTTTCGCTGCGAGAAACTTTCAAACTTGCTACCGTATAATATTATGTTGGACTGGTATTTTATGTAAAAACTGGTTTGTAAATAAATCTACTTTTATGCTATTTAACTGCCTGTGATGATGTTTCTGTTGTGGCTCCATCGTGAGTCGGATGTGTATGATGTCGGTTCCTCTGGGAAAAGGTAATATCGGGAGTCGAATGACTCTCGACGGACGACCGGGTTTAGTTCGGTCTAATCGCACTGCAAGCCAGAGGTGGCAGGTGTGCTTAGCCCGGATTAAATCGGCGGTTCCGCCACAGCTGGTATCAGAGCCGATCATATACAGACAACAGACATATCATCCAGTTTTGATTTGCAAAACCTATTTTCGAAAACCCTTTTCGAAGTATTTGAAAAGTGAGAGTATCGATATGCCCCTACTAAGGATGTTAGTGAAATACCAGGTGACATCGCTAACATTCTGACCTAGATAGAACTCATGTGCATATTCGGCGCTTTGGGAAGCAACATTTCGGCCATAGCCATCCCCAGTACTGGTGGAGCGCTATTGGGATTTGCGGACTGTTGCGAACCCTGCATTCATGCTGATAGGGCAGAACTCTTTAAGGGGGGTGGTCACGCTATTGGAGTGTTTCGTGACCACTTTTCCTTCAACCAAAAATTATAGCTAGATCTTGTTGGCCACCGTTTCTCTCCCCAGCAATTCCCCAGTACTGGAGGAAGACTGGGTGTGTTGGGAGAAATGGCGCCACTACGTCGTCCACCAGACGTAGCTTAAAGAAATTCGTGGGTGCCACTTCTAGAGTTAGAGTGGTAATGATTGGTCATGGTAATGATGATGATATGAGCATGCATTTTTCTGCAGGTACACTAACCACGTGCGAATTTAAGAACGAATAGAGAACGACTAGTTGCATTAGAGAGTGCCGTGCATATATGTCACCGGATACTCGTTAGATATATACATTATACATAAGGTGTGTGATGCGAGAACGGATAGGACGAGTCATGCATCATGTTTACTTTTACTTGTTCATACTTAGGGGTTTATCGCTAAAAGACAAATAAGTAAAAGGAAAGTCCAATGATGTTTTCCGCATCCATCACCCACTTAACCGTTAAACTTATATGCAACCTATGCTTATCACTGATTAAAATCTCTTTTAAAAACAGATGGCCAGGACCAAGCAAACCGCTCGTAAGGCCACCAGTGCGAGGGGACTTCGCATACAGGAGGGAAGGGCTGCTCCCCTCCCACCAGTGACCCACACCCCTCCTCAGCTTGAGAATGGGATGGTTCACACCCGTTGCCGTGAGGAGAACGGCCTTGCGCAGATCCTTTGTCGGGCTCTGCGTGAGATGAGGCGCAGGCCGTGCCCTTTCTTCTCAGTGCAGACAGTGCACGCGGAGGGACACTGCATGGCCAGTGTCGTCCTTCCTTCGAGCCACACCGCGGTCCGGCAGACGCTCACCGTCTACGGGGCCAATGAGGAGGACGCTTACGACAAGGTCACCCTAGCAGCCATCACCTCACTCAGTTCTTCGGGTGCAGCAGGGATGTCAGTGCTGCGCTACCTCCCCACCGACGGTTACGACGACGAGTGGCTCCGTCGTCACAACATGCTGGAGGAGCGGATTGACACCAGGCCCTATGCTGCGACCATGCAGTTTGCTCACAGTGTACACGGGATGTACCTCCGTGCCGAGGACCGTGTCGCTCACTACCGTGACCAGCACATGTATGCTCAGGACCGTATTGAGGAGCTGGAGGCAGAGTTGGCCGAGGCACAGCAGCGCCTGGCGCAGTACGAGCCGGATCCTTCAGTTGCCCCTGTGGTGGAGGATGAGGGCAGCATGGTGTCTGACGCGCGTAACGGGCGTTAGAGAGTTTGGCAATGGCACTGTGTGGAGAAGCTTTTTGTAGATGGTGCACGTTGTGAGCGATGTTTTGTACCATATCGCTCCGTGCAGTTTGCCATGACTGTACTAAACAATGGTGAGGTTGAGAGAACTCACTTATGTACGTCATGTAACCCGATGTAGAACCTGAAGTTAGTATTCCGATGTGATGGATGAGATGGCCCATGTGTGCACTAAGTAAACCTTTAGTTTATTAAGACTCTATAAGTATGGTTGCAGTAACTGTTGAGTGCGCGTGGATGATGCGAATGATGCGATGTCGTTAAGCTTGGCCTTGAGAGATAAAGTCTAACTGCTTTGTTACAAGTTTACCTGTGCTCACAAATTGCCTATAGTCCTATGATCTTGCTATCACCGTATTTCTGCACTTGGGTTATTGGGCTGAACCCATATGATTCCATTTTGCAGATGGTGAACACTCGCACGGGGCAGTCATCAGGGCAGTCAGCGCAAGGCGCTCCACCCCCGCCGGAGCTGGCCACTTTGGTGGTCCAACAAGCTGAGCTGATTCGGTTATTAGCAGAAGACCGTCAAGTCCGTGGGCAACAACAGCCGCGGGAGTACAGGCCACGTGGCATTACTTACCAGGATTTCGAGGGGCTGCGACCCTCGGTCTTCACCAACTGCCCAGAGCCACTGGCGGCAGACGACTGGCTTCGTACTGTCCAGTCCAAGTTTACCCTTCTGCCAGGGATCAATGAGCGAGAGAAGGCTCGATTTGCTGCTCAGCTTCTTCATGGGCCTGCGGGAGCGTGGTACGCCACTTTCCTCGCCATGCAGGAAGAGGGCCATGAGCCCACATGGGAGGAGTTCCGTCAGGCTTTCCGGGCTCACTACATCCCGGCAAGTTTGATGGAGCAAAAGCGTCGCGAATTCCGAGACCTCAAGCAGGGCAACCGGACCGTGATGCAATATGTGCAGACCTTTATCCACCTCTCACAGTATGCTCCGAGAGATGTTGCAACTGAGCCGGAGCGGGCCGAGAGACTCCTAGAGGGCCTTGACCCTACCCTCCGGACTCACTTGGCCCGGCGTTACCAGAGCTTCACTGAGCTGGTAGACACTGCTCTCGACATGGAGAATCGTCTCCGTGCTGCTAACGAGGATCAGAAGCGCAAAAGGATAGCCAACACCTCAACGACTAGCCCTTCACAGAAGCAGAAGACCGCATACAAACCTCAACAGCAAAATTTTCAGCAGTCTCGCTATGTGGTCCGACCCAACCAACCAAGGTGGATTCATCGGGCAGCACCGCCACAACAGTACCCCATCTATCGAGCACCCGCACAGTTGTCAGCTCCCCGTGCTCCCATCGTCCCAGGGCCGGGTGCTCCATGCTTCAATTGTGGCAAAATAGGTCACTTCAGTCGTAACTGTAGGGCACCCCGTAAGATACAGGGTCCTACCCCAGCTGGTGGAAGTCAACAGAGCAAGCCGAAGGGACCCATGCCCAAGATGGGTCGCGTGCACTATGTGCACATGGATCAGATTTCCGCCGGAGAACCGGTGCTTGCTGGTACGTTCATAATCAACGGTCAACCGACCGTCGTGTTATTTGATTCTGGGGCCACACATACTTTTATCAGTAAAACATATGCATTGAGGCATGGGATAAAAATGTACAAGTTGAAAGAAAATTATCAAATTACAGCACCGGGATCACCTATTGAAACCAGTTTGGGGGTTAGACAGCTTAAGCTGAGCATTGGCACAGAAAATTTTATCATCAACCCCGTGGTACTACCACACCAGGGGATTGATATTATTTTAGGTATGAATTGGATGAAAGAACACGATGCAGTCCTGGATGTTAGCAGCAGGACAATACAATTAAAGTCAGGCGTAAGTGGTAAGGCTATACAGATACACATGCCAAACCAAAAACACATGACCCCCACGGTCAATGCGACTGAACTACAAGAGGTTAAAAAGATACCAGTAGTGTGTGAATTCCCGGACGTATTTCCAGAAGAACTTCCGGGACTACCACCAAAACGGGATGTAGAATTTGTCATTGAGCTCGTTCCAGGTACGGCACCTGTGTCAAAAAGACCATACAGGATGCCACCTGATGATTTGAAGGAATTGAAAGTACAGCTACAAGAACAATTAGATAAAGGGTTCATTAGGCCTAGTTCATCACCGTGGGGTTGTCCAGCTCTCTTTGTTGAGAAAAAGGATCATGGTGGGAAAAGGTTGTGCGTTGACTATCGGCCACTGAATGCAGTGACCGTCAAAAACAAATACCCACTGCCACACATCGACATTCTATTTGATCAATTAGCCGGGGCTAAGGTCTTTTCTAAAATTGACCTAAGGTCTGGCTACTATCAGATGAAGATTAGAGAAGAGGACGTACCCAAGACAGCATTCTCTACCAGATATGGTTTATATGAGTATTTGGTCATGTCATTTGGGTTAACCAACGCACCGGCTTTCTTCATGTATATGATGAACTCGGTGTTCATGAATGAACTCGATAAGTTCGTGGTGGTATTCATAGATGACATACTAATCTACTCCAAAAATGAAAAAGAACATGAAGAACATTTGAGGGTCGTGCTCACTCGGCTCAGAGAGCATAAACTTTATGCCAAGTTTAGCAAGTGTGCATTCTGGCTGAAAGAAGTGAGTTTCTTGGGCCATGTGCTGTCTGAAAAGGGAGTCGCAGTTGACCCTAACAAAGTAGAAGATGTGCTAAATTGGAAACAACCAGAGACCGTGACTGAAATCCGGAGTTTTCTTGGTTTAGCGGGCTACTACCGCCGCTTTATCAAAGATTTCTCCAAAATTGCAAAACCTATGACCTCTTTGACCAAGAAAAATGCCAAGTTCATTTGGAATCCGAAATGTGAAGAAGCTTTCCAAACCTTGAAGAAATTGTTAACCTCAGCACCAGTGCTAGCTCAACCAGATATTACCAAGCCTTTTGAGGTGTACTGTGATGCCTCCGGTAATGGACTTGGTTGTGTCTTGATGCAAGAAGGAAGAGTAATTGCTTATGCCTCCCGCCAACTGAGGAAACATGAAGCCAACTACCCAACACATGACCTTGAGTTGGCTGCCGTCGTTCATGCACTAAAAATATGGAGACACTATCTGTTAGGCAACACATGTCACATCTACACTGACCATAAGAGTCTCAAATATATTTTCACCCAACCCGAAATCAATATGAGGCAGAGGCGATGGTTAGAGTTGATAAAAGATTATGATCTGGAGATACACTACCACCCAGGCAAGGCCAATGTGGTAGCAGATGCACTAAGCCGAAAAGCTCATTGCAATGTGATAGAGGTCCGACCTACAGCAAGAGTAATCTGCTGTGAAATGAGTGACATTGAAACACCTCCAGGACAGCCTGCAGAACTCTATAGTATCATTATTGAGCCCACAATCAAGGCACAAGTCATAGAAGCTCAGAAGCAAGATAAGGGTATGGCACATATCCGTGAAGGTATTAGCGAAGAGAAGAAGGCGTGTTTCACGCTTGATGACCAAGGCGTCCTGTGGTTCAAGAATCGCCTAGTGGTACCCAAGGACATGGAGTTGAGAAAGAAGATACTGGACGAAGCGCACACGTCAATACTCACGATACATCCAGGCAGCAATAAGATGTACCAAGACTTGAAGCAAAAGTTTTGGTGGACCCGTATGAAACGAGAAATCGCCAAGTATGTGTCTGAGTGCGACGTGTGCAAGAAAGTAAAAGCTGATCACTTAAAATCCGCTGGAATGCTTCAGCCACTGGATATTCCAGCATGGAAATGGGAGGATATACACATGGATTTTGTGGTGGGTTTGCCTCGTACCCAAAAAGGATATGATTCCATATGGGTAATTGTCGATCGGCTCACCAAGTCGGCACACTTCTTACCCGTCAAGACTCATTATACTGCCGCCACCTATGCAGAGCTATATATTGCACGAGTTATTTCTCTACATGGGGTACCCAAGACCATCACTTCCGATCGAGGTTCGATATTTGTGTCCCGCTTTTGGGAGCATTTGCAATCTGCTCTCGGAACCACTGTGATTCGAAGTTCGGCATACCACCCTCAAACCAGTGGTCAAGTAGAACGGGTGAATCAAATTCTAGAAGATATGTTAAGGGCGTGTGCACTGACATATTCCACTAAGTGGGATGAATGCCTTCCCCTGGCAGAGTTCGCTTATAACAATAGCTACCAAAAGAGCTTAGAAATGGCTCCTTTCGAAGCTCTTTATGGTAGGAGATGCAGAACACCACTAAACTGGTCCGAACCAGGTGAACGTGTTACCTTTGGGCCTGATTTAGTGGTAGAAGCCGAAGAACAAGTGAAACTCATACACCACCATCTCAAAAGAGCACAGTCCAGACAGAAAAGTTACTCGGATAAAAGGAGGAGGCCACTAGTCTTTGTTGAGGGAGATCATGTGTATCTCAAAGTATCTCCGATGAAAGGGGTACAACGGTTTGGGGTGAAAGGAAAGTTAGCACCAAGGTACGTCGGTCCATTCAAGATCATTGAAAAGTGCGGAGCCGTCGCTTATCGGTTAGAACTACCACCACATCTGGCTGCAGTTCATGATGTGTTTCATGTCTCACAACTAAAGAAGTGCTTAAGGGTACCCGAGAAAGTGGTAGATACCTCTCAAGTTCAGATTGAACCAGATCTCACATACGAAGAACATCCCATAAAAATTCTCGATCAGAAGCAAAGATCAACCCGTCGGAAAACAATTAACTTCTACAAAGTTCAATGGAGTAATCACTCCGAAGAAGAAGCCACTTGGGAGCAAGAAGAATACCTACACACTAAGTACCCTGGTTTTCTGCCGTCCACCTCAACTCGGTACGTTATAACAGCTTAGCTTCTGGGTCTAAACTCAATACGTACACCCAACACTAACTACAACCAGTCTAACCACCCACGACACTTCAAAAATCTCGGGACGAGATTTCTTTAAGGGGGGTGGGTTGTGATGCCCTAGGCATCTCAAATGCTTTGCACTAAAATCATTAGCATAATGACATCTTTTCCAAGGCCTTTTATCTTGAAAAGCATGCATAAACTAGGTCAATTGAGCAACTAAACCTAGTTTTCAGAAAAAGCTGTGTTTGTATTGTGCATATAACCTTAAGGCCATTGTGTTTTTCATAAAACCTTACATACCAAACTTGTAGGTAATCCCATAAGGAATGACTTTGGTATTTTGTGCTTTGGCATGCATGAATGTTGAAATCTAGTTTTGGGTCATTTTATGTGAAAATGTGATTTTGCCAAATTCAGCCCTGTTTGGTAAATTCAAAATTTTGTGAAACAAAATTCAAAATCTTGCCATGTCATGAATACCAAAGTTGTAGATCATGAGATTCTATGCAACTTTGGTATAGTTCACCTTTCATGAAAATGCACCTAAAATGGACTTTTATAATTTTCAAGTTGGGGGTTTTAATTGGTCAAACCGGAGTCAGCAAGTTATTTTCAAATTTAAATCATTTTAAATTTGGAATCTGGTATAGGTCCTTTTGACAAAGTTGTAGATTTCAAAAAGTACAACATTTCATTCAATTGGGACTTTTTCAAATTCGGCTTCTAAATTGGTCAAATTTGCAAAATTCAGAAACCTAATCAGCTGGTCAAAGGGGGTTTATCTTTTTTCGTTTTCTTTTATTTTCTCGTCTGTATGACAGGCGGGACCCACCTGTCAGCCCCGGCCGCGCCAGCGCACGGACCCGCTCCCTCACTCCGTGCACCCAGTCCATGCACCCTGATCTTTGTTTCCGTCCTTGGTCCCACCTGTCAGTCCCACCGGTCCATAGACCGGGTTCACCCACGCGCCTCCCTCCTCTCTCGCCGCCCGCGCGCGCCCACGCGGCGCTGCGCGCTGCGCGCTGCGCGCCGTGGCCACGCGCCGGCCGTCCCGGCCGCCGCGGCCACGCGCCCCTGCCGCGCGCGGACAGCGCGCGCAAGGCGCGCCTCCAAGGCGAAGGCGAGGGCCGGCCTCTTTCCCCGACCCCATTCGCGTGCCTAGGCCCCTCCGCTCGGCCTCTCCGCTTCTCCCCGCCCGCGCCAGTTCGCGCCGCCATTGACGGCGAGCTCCGAGCTCGAGCTCGCTCCGCCCCCTCCGTCGCTCCCCGTGCCTCCCCACCTCCACCGCTGCGCTCGCCTCGCTCCCGCGCACCTCGCGCCCTAGTCCTCGTCGCCGTTCCCCGCCCGGACGCCGAGGTTCGACCTCGCCTCGACGTCGCGTCGCGCCGGTTCACCCTCGGTTCATCTCCGTCGCCCGCCTCGTCCACGCCGTCTCCGCCGTCACCGCCTCCCCAAGGTAGAAGCCCCGCACGGGGAACACCTTCCCCAACTCGTGTCGCGGCCGCGGCGAGCCCCGGCTCGCCGGCGCGCGCGCGCCCTCCCGCGCGGCCGCGGCCGACGCGAGGAAGAAGAAGGGGGCCGGGCAAATTTCAGATCCGGCCCTGCTTTTTCCTTTATTTGCGAATCAGTCCACCGCACTGTGCACTGAGTCTTGTAAATTTTGCACGGGAACCCTCGGAAGCTATGAATAATTACAGATAGGCCCTGGATCTGTTTAATTTTCGATTAAAATGCTTTTAAAAAGGCTGAAACTTTGAAAAATCATAATAAAGTGTATAAAAATCCAAAAATAGCAAACTTTGTTGCATTTTGTTCCTAATAAATAGCTCTACAGAATGGGTATGATGGTTGAGTAGGAAAAGACAGTTTTGCCCCTGTTTTTGTGCAAGCATGAAAAACCTCGATAAATAGGAAATATGGCTAAAATGAACTCCAAAAATTGTGAAATTTGGGCAGAGACCTTTTTATTCTGTGTAGGCTCTATGAAAATTTTGGTAGCTCAAATGTCCACTGCTAATTACCATTTTGCCCCTATATGTGTTTTTAGCATGGAAATAAATGAAGAAATGTTGTTTATATAAAAATTAGGTTCTAAATGGTTATACCTAGTTTATTGTGCTCCTTATAGCATAAAAGAGTTCTAGATGGTAGTAGACATCGATCTTTTCGCATAAATCGATGCAACTCAGTCACACACCACGTTATTTTATGTGACAAGCTAAGCTGTCGTAGATGATGGCTTGTACGATTTCTTAGTGCGAAACAACTTTCGCCTCAATATGCGTAACTCTTTTCCATACATCATGATTCACCGCATCGCATCTACATCTGCATCGTGAAGAAGCATTACAGTAATACATACTCCTTTTGCATCCTGATATGCATATAGATTCTGCGAACGAAGAACCACCACTGGACCAACCGATCGTGACGGAGCCAGAAGAGGAACTGCACCCAGAGCCAGAGGACCAGCAGCAGGAACCCGACTACGCTCCGGAGGAAGCTACTGACCCTAGTGAAGAAGGTAGGCAGGACCATACTCTCCCAGCAAATAAATTATACTTGATGATTACACATATGCATTAGGAGTTGTTTGGAAACAATTGCATTAGACTTCCTGGCCGTCCTGGCCTTAGCACCTATACATAGAGTTCGTAGGACGAGTATGCCTAGAAATTGCTAGGTACGGGTAGACACGAGTGTGTGTACTCGTCACGTAGGTGTTTTCAAAGTTACAAAAAGCTTACAGTCATATCACTTATTACTGTTGCTCATGAAGTTAAATAGAGACCGGGCGGAGATTTATTTCAGTATTTCCTTTATCATGATGTCGCACCCGGACTCCGCCCGAGTCGTTTAAGGCCCGTCCGCTGTTCGTCTGCTGATCGGCATAACATTGCTAAAGTGCTTATCCGGGGAATGGGACCGGAAAAGTCTTTCCTGGGCTCGTCCGAAGCACAGAGACACGTTCCTACCCGCTGGTTGAGAGGAAGGTGGCCCGGGGAAGCTTGGTACTCATGATGGGGAGACCGAGATGTCGGCAGGCTCGTCATGGGGGCACAACCCGGGGGCTAGGCGGGAGTGAATCGAACTTGGGACGAGGCAGGTTAAGATTGGGGCTATATGTGGGAACGCGATGGCTAGTAAGCATATACCCCTGGCATGATAGTTATTCCCGGGAATTAAAATCGATTCGAATCGCTGATGCCCACCAGGTGTGGGAATGCCAATATCACTGTCGGGCAACGTAGTAATTACTTAAACTTCCGGTACCTTAATACTCATGGTTTTTGGAATACTACATGTTTGAGCTGAGTTGTTATCTTGCAAAGACTTACTACTATGTTGGCAATCATAGAGACAGTGAAACTTGTTACTTATGTTAATTAAGTTGCTGTTAAAAACTAAAAGCTAAGGATCTACTTGTTAGTAAGCTGCTTCGCGTCAGCCGTAAGCAAAAATCCATTAAGACCTACTGAGTAATTAGTACTCAGGGTTTGCCCCCACATTTTGAGCGCAGGTATGGAATTCATGGTGTGCACCTGTGTTGGAGGCGGGGCATGCCCTCATGTAGGATGAAGAGACTAAGTGGCACAAGGACAACATCGGTGGGCTCGATGTTGTACCTCTAATGCAAAACTTTTGGTGATAACATGGTGATCTAAACTTATTTTTTTTTTCTTTCGATGCGAGAAACTTTCAAACTTGCTACCGTATAATATTATGTTGGACTGGTATTTTATGTAAAAACTGGTTTGTAAATAAATCTACTTTTATGCTATTTAACTGCCTGTGATGATGTTTCTGTTGTGGCTCCATCGTGAGTCGGATGTGTATGATGTCGGTTCCTCTGGGAAAAGGTAATATCGGGAGTCGAATGACTCTCGACGGACGACCGGGTTTAGTTCGGTCTAATCGCACTGCAAGCCAGAGGTGGCAGGTGTGCTTAGCCCGGATTAAATCGGCGGTTCCGCCACATCTTTCCTTGATGCTGCAGGATCAAGGCCTAGAGGACATATGGATCATGGACTCCGGCTACTCTAAGCACATGATAGGGAACCACAGATGGTTCTCTAGACTCAACCCTGTGAGCATGAAGGAGTACATCACATTCAAGGATAATGGTGAAAGGTAAAGTGTTGGGTGTTGGTGGTGTTTTGCTTTCTGCTAATCTTTCCTTGAGAGAAGTTGCTTTTGTGAGGAGTTTGGGGTTCAATTTGGTTTCTATCTCGCAACTTCTCAAGGAAGTGTTCGAGGTTCACTTTACAGAGGGTTCTTCTTGTGGGCTTCATGCTGAGGAAAATGTTGTTTGTCGGTTTTTGCCCTATGGGTAGGTTTTTAAGGTTGACCTTGCATCTGTTTCTGGCCCTCCTCGGAGTTTGGTAGCTAGTCTTTTTGCTGATGTTTGGAAGTGGCATTGGAGGCTAGGCCAATTTAGTTTTGATCTGCTAGTCAGGTTGAGCAAGATGGGTCCGATTCGAGGATTGCCCAAATTGAAAGCAGAAAAGGACTTAGTGTACCACCCTTGTCATCATGGCAAGATGGTCTCATCTTCTCATGCTCCTCTTAATCAAGTTATGACCTCTTACCCGGGTGAGTTGTTGCATGCAGATACCATTGGTCCTGCTTAGGTACAGCCGGTCAGTAGGAAGTGGTATGTGCTTGTCGTAGTAGACAACTTTTCTCGATTTTCATGGGTGTTCTTCATGGGGTTCAAAGATGAGGCCTTCGGTTTTGTTTGGGATCTGGTCTTGAGATTGAGAAATGAGAGTCATAAGGCCATGAGGGCTATCCACAGTGACAATGGCGGAGAATTTCGAAACTCTCGATTCCAAAAATTCTGCCATGACCTAGGACTCGAACACTACTTCTCTTCCCCTTATACCCCACGTTAGAAAGGTATTGTGGAATGAAAGAACCACACACTCATTGAGATGGCTTGGATGATGCTCGATAAGCAAAGGACTCCGCGATGCTTTTGGGCTGAGGCTATGAATACAGCCTGTTACATTGCCAACCACATCTTCCTACAAGCTTTCTTAGGGAAGACTTCACACGAGCTTCGGTTTCGTAGGCAGCACAGCGTCAAGCACCTACGTGCATTTGGCTGCAGATGATTTGTGCTCAAAAAGGGGGCATTTGGACAAATTTGAATCTCGCTGCTTGGATGGTATTTTCCTTGGGTATGCCTCTAGTTCTAGAGCTTATAGAGTGTGAATCCTTGATACCAAACAAGTGATAGAGACCTATGAAGTTTCCTTTGATCAACCTATGCCTTGCACAACCCCTGCATTTGAGCTTTCAGGTGATGATGAGGAAGGCACTCCCATCTTTGAAGACGAGGAAGGTGAAGTAGATGATGGTGATGCAGGAGCCACTACACCGGCTGCAGCTCCTGCCTCCTCTACTACGAGCTCTGAAGATGAAGGAGGACCATTGCCTATGGCTTCCTCGTCGCTCCCTTGACTACAAGCTCGAGCAGAGGCTGACCCCGCTTTGGACGCAGGGGAGGTGACCTCTGAGATTGTTCCATCTCAGTATGTCCAGTGGGATCACCCTCCACACAAGATCATTGGTGACATGCATGCGAGGACCTTGAGGTCCCAGATAGGTTCTATCGCTTTCTTTGCACATGCTGCATTTGTTGCCTCTTTTGAGCCCAAGGATGTTGGACACGCTCTTTCTGACGGTAATTGGGTTAATGCCATGCATGAGGAGTTAGAAAATTTTGAGAGGAATGAGGTTTGGGTTTTAGTAGAGCCACCGCCACGATGCCATCCTATTGGTACATAATGGGTTTTCAAAAATAAGCAAGGGGAGGATGGCATTATTGTGCGGAACAAGGCTAGACTTGTGGCTTATGGTTTTTGCCAAAATGAGAGGATAGACTATGAGGAAACGTTTGCTCTAGTTGCACGCGTGGAAGCTATACGTATTCTCTTAGCCTTGGCAGCTTCCATGGGCTTTAAGCTTTTTGAAATGGATATGAAGTATGTTTTCTAAATGGTTTCATTGAATAAGAAGTTTATGTAAAACAACCACTTGGATTTGAAAATGCTAAACACCCTAACCATGTTTACAAACTGCAAGAAGCCTTGTATGGTTTGAAACAATCCCCTAGAGCCTGGTATGATAGATTGAAAACCATTTTGCTAAACCACGGTTTCCAAATTGGGGGTGTTGATAAGACTTTGTTTCTCCTCAAGCATGGTAGTGATCTTCTTATTGTCCAGATATACGTGGATGATATCATCTTTGGTGGCTCATCTCACTCTCTTGTTACCAAGTTTTATGAGCAGATGTCGAAGGACTTTGAGATGAGCACGATGGGAGAGTTGTAATTTTTCCTTGGATTGCAAATCAAGCATGGCCCTGAAGGAACCTTCATCCATCAAGCCAAGTACATAGTGGACATTCTGAAGAAGTTTGATATGGGAGACTCCAAGCCTATGTCGACTCCCATGTCTACACAAATGGTGCATGATGCAGATGAAGAAGGGGAGGTGAGGGACCAAAGCGAGTACTGAGGGATGGTCGGCTTACTTCTGTACCTGATGGTGACCAAGCCAGACAAATAGTCCGCAGGTTTGCCTTGGTGCATAGTTTCATGCCTCACCGAGGACATAACACCATCAAGTAGTGAAGCGCATCTTCAAGTACTTGAAATACACTCCCGAGCTTGGTCTTCGGTTCTCTTCAACTTCGATGCTCTCTCTTAGAGGGTTTTTCGAATGCTGACATTGCGGGTTCTCGGCTGGAGCGCAAATCTACTTTCGACACCTGTCAGTTCCTTGGTTCTTCTCTTGTCTCTTGGTGCTAACACAAGCATTCTAGCGTAGCCAATTCCACCACAGAAGCCGAATACGTTGTTGCTGCTAGTCGCTGCTCCCAGCTACTTTGGATGGAGGCTACCCTAAGTGACTTTGGCACGAGTTTTGGGAAGATCCCTCTCCTAGTATACTCCACATCTCCTATTTCTGTAGCCAAGAACCCCATCTTGCACTCTAGAACCAAACACATAGACGTGAGGTTTCATTTCTTGAGAGATCACTATGGAAAGAGAGATATAGACTTGATCCATGTGGAAACCTAGAATCAGTTGGCCGATATCTTCAACAATCCTTTAGTGCTTAGCGTGTTTGCTCACTTGCGTGGGGAGCTTGGTGTTTGTTACCCCTATTAGTTTGGGGTAGCTTTGCTGTAGTTTATGTTTTTTATTTGCTTTCTCTTTGTTTTTCTTTGTTTTCCTTGCATTTTGTATCATATCATGCATTGCATTGTATCATATGCATTTTCACATCACTAGCACTAGAGCTCTTGTGGAATGACTAGTTAGTACTTGCGTGTGCTAGATTGTACAATGTTAGC
Source organism: Paspalum vaginatum (assembly GCA_030272315.1). NCBI lineage: Eukaryota > Viridiplantae > Streptophyta > Magnoliopsida > Poales > Poaceae > Paspalum > Paspalum vaginatum. Next base: position 21,164,844 of record CM059021.1, read on the forward strand.
ATGATCTTAGTTGGCTAAGCTCCTTGAACCTGTCTAATATCAATTGTGGGCTAAGTCACTTTTATTTCTTGAAAATCAAAAACCATGATCACCACTTGACTTCGCTACCTATCATGTGTAGGAATGTTAAATGCTATGCTATCTTTCATGCTTGTATATGCTAGTCATATGCCTTTGTTAAGTTGACGCCTAAGAATTTATGACACCTTGCCTATATCCGAAATGTGAACTAAAATTGTATACAAGTTGTGTCTAATGAGATGAATTGAAAAGATCTAGGTGGGTTCGCTTGTCACACTAATCTAGTTTGAGATAGCTTGCCCTTGCACTTTAGCATGAACTTGGACTAGGCTATGTATTACCAAAACCTTGTCTTAAGCTTTTGACAGTTCCCTGAACCTAGGCTTCACATTGGTTGGTGTTGACGTCTCATAGCGTAACAGATTTTATTGCGCAAGCACACGGAGATTCGATGTAGCTTTTTCACTCAGAGTATTCCGAGTATCGTAAAAATCCATAGGGAAGCAAGGGCGAAATAGGTGGAATGAAATGCCAAACTTTCAATGGTACTATATAACAGCTATTCTTACAACGGGGGTAAGATAATGAAGATAGTGTATGGTGGTGTGAGAGAACAGGGACCAAAGAGCTAGCAAACTAGGTATAGTTGCCTAGGAGAACAATGAGTGAGATTAAGATATCCAAACTCTATTTCCTAACTACTGCATAGGAATATTCGCGGTTCAAGGAAGTCGATCGAATACGAACTAGGGTCTTGCATCAAGCGAAATTCCAGACAACACCGCGGAGGCATGGGGGTAGTTAATTGGCCAACCGAACAGCAACTGGCTAACGCATATGGGCTTGCTGAACGACGGGGTCAGATTACAGAGGTTCGCTAATGCTAGTCACCAATAGGGGCTACCAACTAGATCTTTGTGGGTAAGATGGCACACTAAACTAGTGATCAAGTAAGAACTTGATCACAAAAGCTCGTCCTTGACCAGAGGGTGAGAGCTAACTTAACCTTAGGTCAGAGCCTAAGGCAAGTTTATAGCACCGGCAAGTCTGGCTGGATTCAAAGAACTTAAAGACAACACAAACCTAAACCTTGGTCTAGTATGCAAAAAGCTACACCACACTAGGCAAGTGTAAGAAACAAAGTAAAGTATAACTGAAAGATAGAGCAATGACTTGTATTATACTGAAGTAGCAAGAGTACAAAAGATGAAAAGATACAAGAGCGTTACCAAGACTCGAATCTAACTCCGGAATACCTGAGGTGAAAGCTCAGGCTCGACTCTACCTCTGAGGACTAACCTACTACTACAAGACTAAGACTAATGGTGTGTTTTACTCAACTTCTACACTTCACAAGTGAGGCCTAGGGACCTATTTAAACCCACTCAAGCAAGAGGGGTATTTATACATAAGTGTAGGTCGGTTCTGGGCGTTGAGGCAGTTATGGGGACATGTGGTAGGCCGGGCAGCCTGGTAGGAGGATTGGGTGCCCCACCCAACGCCGAGCAGCCTAGCTGCTCCCTTGGATCCAGCACCTCTATGCAACCAATGGTCCATGTTGCCTCCCCTAAGTCGGTTAGAGGTCAATTCGCTGTTAGAATCTTGTGCTTTCTTCCAGTTCATTGGATCCTCCTTGTGTTTCTTCCTTAGCTGTAGGATTGAAGTGCTGTGGATCGCTGACTTAACCAATCCATGTGTTGGATTGATGAGGTGGTAGGTCTTGCGGTACTTAACAAGTTGGCCCTCCCTAGGGTTTCCACATTGGAATTGTGTTGACACGTCAGTTTATGCATATGCAGCTCGAAGATGAGGTGATTTGGCCACTTTCACTGGCCAAGCGGCCAAGGGGGGAGGGTGGGCAGCCTAGCCCATTGGCCAGCAGGCCAATGCCTTTCCTGACTTAGCCATATGTTGCCTATTTTTAGCAGTTCTTGCACCTGCAATCAAATATTCAACACAACTCGTGGAGATATGTCCCTTCGTTTTCATGGATGGTTGACGGTTAAAGGTAGTGCAATACCGACCATCAACACCCCACCAAGCTTAGTCTTTGCTCGTCCTTGAGTAAAGGAAAGATGTTATGGATCAGGAGTTGCTGCAATATCGAGGTTCAAAAAAAGGAGGCTATGGATAACTGACACCCATGATTTCATCTCGAGCCATAGTGTATGCATTGATCACTCTTTTCTCATACCTGTGGTGCACCTTTTTGATTTACCATGCCTTGGGAGGTTGAGAGAAAGAACAACTTCGTTATAGGCTCCAGCTTAAAACATTTCTTTTTGGACTCCTATCTTAGGTGTTTTTGAATATTTTCAAAATAAAAGCAAGTTTCCCCAGTGGTACTCTCGATCGCTCAAAAGTGTGTCCTCACCAAAACGGGCCAAGAGCATGGCCAAGATTTTTCCTACACTAAAGCTTTTGTGAAGCTTAGGGTGCTGGAAAAACTTAGCTTGATTAGGTTGTCTATTTTTCAAAGCCAAAGATTGGACCGAAAAAATGTACTACATCAGCAAATCTTGTTTATCATTGGAGCTTATTTGGTGGATGGATGGGTGGACCTCCTTGTTTTCCTTCCCTTCACCTTTTGTGATGGGTATTGTAGGACCGATACATGTGACTAGAGGGGGGTGAATAGGAGCACTTGAAAAACTCAAAATCTCGACCCCCAAACTAGTGCTAAGAGAAGCTTTCAAGGGTTGATGCTACACACCGTCAACTGAACAGATACATGTCTAGCAGGCGTAAGGTGTCACCCACTAGAAGGATACACGCTAGGTGCAGAAGAGCAAGCAACTCAACGATCACTAAGATCGCAAGTCACCCCGAACACCGGAACATGCAAAATCGCCACTCGACACTCACCGCACCGAAATGCGACTCACTGGATCATAGCGAGCAAAGAGTGTGGTCAGACAGTGAGACAAGCAAAACCGATGCAAGAACACAGCAGAAGAACCAAACAGCAAAAACAGGACTGCAACCCTGGCAGCGCCAGACTGTCCGGTGGCATCGGATAGTTCGGTGGCCTCTGCCAGACTAATCCGGTGTGATGCCCCAGGCAGGCCCAACTGCTGGACTATCCGGTTGGCATCTGCCAGATTGTCCGGTGGAACTGGATATCGGTGGCCCTATTCAATAGTTTGTGGCCCTATCAGATAGTTTGGTGGAACATGAATCGGGGACGAATCTTCCTTGTATTAGAAGTGGAAATCAGTTCTTACAAGTTTGCCTGGCGTCTCTTAGCCTTCACAGGTTTTACTCCGCAAGCGCATGGAGACCGCTGTAGCCTTTCACTCAGAGTATTTCGAATATCGTAAATTTCCACAAGGCAGTGGTAGGTGAGAGAGTGTAATTGAATATACTCAAGTTGAAATAACTGTAAACTTAGATAAATTATACCAACTAGTAGTAACAGGGGTAAACATGAGAAAGATAGGTGTATGGTGGGATGATAAGCCTAACAAAGATATTCGTAGAAAGGTATAGTTGCCTGGGAGGACAACTCGTGAGAAAAAGTCACCAAACTCTATTTCTAATCGGTTGTAAAGGTTATCCGTGACTAACTATGAAACTCAATTAACAAGTCAGGGTCTTGCATCGAGCGAAATTCAAGAGTCTCAAGGGTACCAGGGGTAGATAGTTGGTCCCGAAGGAGGGTCTAGCTAACACCTATGGGCCTCCTGAACGACGGGCTTGGAGTGCATAGGCACACCACACGCTATCACCGAGTGGGGATACCAAGCAAAGCTGTGTGGAGAGGATGGCATGCTATAAACGTGTTCAAGCGACCTTGAACAATGATAGACCATCCTTGATCTGAGGAGAGGGTCTAGCCAGAACCTAGTGTCTATGTCTAGATGAGTTATAGCACCGGCAAGAGTAACAGGAATTGAATAACAAAATTAAACACAACCTAAGCATAGCAAGTGTGCAAAGAAAGGTACACCACACTCACTAAGAGAAAGAACTTAGAGTAAAATATAACTGAAATTATATTGAAGACAATCTGAAGCCAAAAGATACAAAACATTACCACAGACTTGAAGATAACTCCGGAGACTCCGAGGCAAAGTTTGACTCAACTCTAACTCCCAAGACTATCCTACAACTAAGGGAATAGTGTAGCACTCTAAGATAGAACTTGAACTTAACTCCACTTCTCCCCCCTTTACAAATGAGCTCTCGGGGCCTATTTATAGCCTATACATGTGAGGGGGGTATTTGTATGGTGGCAAGGTCAGTGTTGGAGGTGAGACAGTGGCCTGGGCGGCCAAGGGGGTGGCCGGCCGACCATCAGGGGTGGTCGGGCGGCCATTCGATGAACTGAATCGACCCATCCTTCAGCTGAGATTGTTTCCCCACGTCGGTAGGCGGTTGAAACGGTTGATGCACGTGTTAAATGAGCAACTTGAGTGGTCGGGCGGCCATGCAAAATGGTCGGGCGGCCAGGTGTCTACGTCTAATTTGTTGCATGGCTCTTCCCTTGGATTAGTGACATCATCGATCCATGGTTTGATGGTGTTTCGGCCCTTAGATTCTTTGGATACTCGGTTCTATGGTTGGATTGACATTGCTTTGTGTTTCCTTGCATGCAGGAGTGAAGGGGAGGCAAACCGACCCAGTTGGGTGATCGGCCAACCATGCCACATGGTCGGGTGACCCTAGCAGGTTGCCGGGCAGCCATGCCAGGTGGTCGGCCGACCATGGTACATGGCCGGCGCGACCATGGGCTTTGTCCCCTTTGGCCCATATTTACATCTTAGCCTTGTTTCATCCATTTTTACATGTAATTTTGTACCTACACCCAAATATTCATACAAAGCTAGTGGAACTCATTAGTAGAAGGGTTAGTCTAGTTTTATTCACATGTTTTGCTTCATTTGGTGGATAATTGACGGCTAAAATCGTGAGATTATGACCGTCAACAAAGGTTCCTCACAGCCTACCACCCTTCATCATCCGACTAATGCAAAGTACTATCGGATAGTCCGGTGGCCCTATCGGATAGTCCGGTGGAATGCGAATCGGGGGTGAATCTTCCTTGTATTAGAAGTGGAAATCAGTTCTTACAAGGTTCCTCACAGCCTACCACCCTTCATCCTCCCACTAATGCGAAGTACAATCTCTAGGGGAGTCCAAATCCTAGATTAGCACCCGGTTTGCACTCTAAGCACTTGGCTGGTTGGAAAGCTAAGCCTAGGATTTCTAGAGGTAGAAGAGTCACCTAAATGACTAGCCACTTAGGTATATAAATAGCCCAGGCCTAACTAACTCTGTTTACACTAAGACCCCTATATTACAGAAATGCCTGTAGGGGCTAAACTGGAAAAGACCTAACTTTCTCGGGGATGGACAACCGCGATGGTGTCTTGATATTCTTCGGTTGCACGCTAACTTTCGGATGACTGTCCATGTGGCCAGTAGTCTAAATCCATCGATCGACCCCTGGTTTTGAAGTCAGAAACCGATAAACTTTAGGGTTTCCTTCTTGGGCCTAGAACACCCACTCCACTCTATCTCGGCGAGAATTGAGCCCATTCGCCTAGTCATGGTAACTTGGTGGTAGGGTGGTAGATTTGAGCAAATCTGCCATCACGCTCTCACGTCTTCATGCCATGCTCTCGGGTTGGAGCACCGCGGTGGCACCCAGCATCCCCTGTCCATCGGGGTCGCCTCGCAGTCCTTCGGAAGTCTTACACTTGCCATCACCGTGCCACTCCTCCGTGTACCAAACTCTCATGGCTGACCTGACACCGAGCATTCCTCCTGTCCTTCGGAGGACTTTCTTCTCCATCTACCCCCAGTCCATCAGAGGTCCTCCAATCCATCAGAGGGCTTGTGCCCAAGTCCTTCTAGGTCTTGGCTTCCATTGACAATCGCTCATCACTCTAGAGGCAATGGAGCCAGTGGTGGTGGAAGTGGCTACGCTAGATTCCTCCCAAAGTTTTCTAACTCCTCATGCATGGCATTAACCGAATTACCATCAGAAAGAGTGTGTCCAACATCCTTGGGCTCAAAGGAGGCAACAAATGCAGCATGAGCAAAGAAGGCGATAGAACCTATCTCAGACCTCAATGTCCTCGCATGTATATAGAGTGTGGATCCTTGATACCAAACAAGTGGTAGAGACCTGTGAGGTTTCCTTTGATGAATCTATGCCTTGCACAACCCCTGTATTTGAGCTTTCAAGTGATGATGAAGAAGGAACTCCCATCTTTGAAGATGAGGATGTTCAGGTAGATGCTGGTGATGCAAGAGCCACTGCACTGGCTGCAACTCTTGCCCCCTCTGCTATGAGCTCGTTGATGTGGGCGTACCTTACCAGAATACGTACCTTGCCCAGAGAAAGGTAGATGTGGGCGTGAATTCCAACCTAATTGAGGACGAGGCCCATTGTTGAAGCTATTGTTGCTGATGAAGTTCACATCCTCCGATCCATTTTTGGGGCAGCTGTTCCCTGCATGGCCGGTATTCCCACAGTTCTCACAAGTCATGCGAGAATCTAGTGCCTGGACTGGAACAGCTTCAGGAGCATTCTCCAGCTTTTTTAAGTAAGAGGTCCATCTTGGTGACTAGCATGTCGATGTCGTCAATATGGTGAACTTCCACGGGCTTTATTATTTGCCCTCTCCTAGTTTCCATCAGAGGTTGCTTGCCATCTTCTCGATGAGAGTGCTGGGCAACAGTGACACTCAAGGATAAGAAGCATCCTCCAGTGGCTGCATCAAGGTGTGCTTGCGTGGACCGATGTAGCCCATCGAAGAAATTCTAGATGATCAAACAATATTCCATACGATGGTGGGGGCAGGCAGCGATGTACTCTTGAAGTCTTTCCCATGCCTCCGCCACAAGTCTCATCTGCGAGCTATTGGAAGCTTTAGATTCCAGTTCCTCAATGAGCTTGTTTTCCCTAGAGGGAAGTACTTTTCTAGGAAGGCATTTGAACATGTCTCCCTTGTTGCCAGTTTGCACGGTTCAGATAGAACCACCTGTTTCGCCTTCCGCACTAGTGAAAATGGGAAGAGGCGGAATCGAACAGCATCGGCGGTTGCACCCTTGATCGTGAAAGTGCTGCATATCTCCAGGAATTGCTGGAGATGGCTGTTAGCGTCCTCTGACGCCAATCTGCAAAATGGACTAGATTGGACCATATGGATGACACCTGGCTTAAGCTCAAAACCTTCTCCAACCTGTACTTCAGGCCCAGTGGAGATGTTGTTGCTGGATGGGACGGACAACTCACGAATGGTATTTTTGGCCATAGTCAGTGTCAATGAAGTTGTACTCGTGGATCCAAACTCCAATGATAATGGCACAGGCCTCTACCCATGCATTGTCTTTTGACGGACTCACCTCCTAAGCAGCGACCCCGGATTATTGTGGAAATTTGCCGGTAGGTCGAAAATGGTCATACACCTCTCTGTCACATAAGAATAATGTAGACAGAGGCAAATGAACCCGCTAAGAGATAGAGGTATATTATCAAGTTATAAGTACCTAGGTTCAAACAAATCAAACTTCTATTGCCAATTACTTCCCCGGCAACGGTGCTAGAAAAAGCTTGTTGATGTCTCCTAGCGTAACAAATTTTACTCCGCAAGCGCACGGAGATTCGATGTAGCTTTTTCACTCAGAGTATTCCGAGTATCATAAAAATCCTAGAGGGAAGCATGGGCGAATAGGTGGAATGAAACGCCAAACTTTCAATGGTACTATATAACTTAGATAAATATAGCTATTCTTACAACTGGGTGTAAGGCAAACAAGATAGTGTATGGTGGTGTGAGAGAACAGGGGCTAAAGAGCTAGCAAACTATGTATAGTTGTCTGGGAGAACAACGAGCGAGATTAAGATATCCAAATTCTATTTCTTAACTACTGCATAGGAATATTCGCGGTTGAACTAAGTCGATCAAATATGAACTAGGGTCTTGTGCACCGACCGAAATTCTAGACTACACCAAGGAGGCATGGGGGTAGATAGTTGGACAACCGAATGGCAACTGGCCAATGCCTACGGGCTTACCAAACGACGAGGTCAGATTACTAGAGGTTCCCTAATGCTGTCACCAATAGGGGCTACCAATTGGATCTGCATGGGTAAGATGGCATGCTAAACTATTGACCAAGTGAGAACTTGATCACTAAAGCTCGCCCTTGATCAGAGTGTGAGAGCAAACTTAACCTTAGATCAGAGCCTAAGGCAAGTTTATAACACCGGCAAGTCTAGCTAGATTCAAAGACAATACAAACCTAGGTCTATTATGCAAAAAGGTACACCACACTAGGCAAGTGTAAGCAAAAAAGTAAAGTGTAACTGAAGACATAGAGCAATGACTTCTATTATACTGAAGTAGCAAGAGTACAAAAGATCAAAAGATACAATAGCTTTACCAAGACTCGAAGCTAACTCAGGAATCCCTGAGGCAAAAGCTCAGACTCGACTTTAATCTCCCAGGCCCAACCTACTGCTATAAGACTATGACAATTGTGTGTTTCACTCAACTTTCACACTTCACAAGTGAGGCCTAGGGACCCACTTATACCCACTCGAGCAAGAGGGGTATTTATACATGAGTGTAGGTCGGCTGTGGGCGTTGAGGAGGTTAAGTGGACATCTAGTAGGCCGGGCTGGCTTAGAAGGGTGGCCGGGTGGCCCACCAAAGGCCGAGTGGCTAGCTCCTCCCTTGGATCCACCACCTCTTTGCATCCAATGGTCCATGTTGCCTCCCCTAAGTTAGTTTGAGGTCGATCGGCGGTTACAATCTTGTGCTTTCTTCTTGTTCATTGGATCCTCCTTGTGTTTCTTCCTTAGCCGCTAGATTGAAGTACCCAGGATTGATTTCACCAATCCCAGTTTTGGATTGATGAGGTGATGGGTCTTCTAGTACTTAACACATTGGCCCTGTTGTTTCCACCTTGGAATTGTGTTGACACCTCATTTATGCGCATGCAGGTCGAAGATGAGGTGATTTGGCCACTTTCACTTGCCGGGCAGCCAAGGCTGAGGCCGGGCGGCCTGGCCCATTGGCCTGGGCGGCCAAGGCCTTTCCTGACTTTGCCATATTTTGCATGTTTTTAGCTCTTCTTGCACCTGCAATCAAATATTCAACACAACTCGTGGAGATATGTCAGTAGCAAATGTTTAGTCTTCACTTTGACACATTTTACTTCATTTTCATGGATGGATGATGTGGCGGAACCGCCGATTTAATTCGGGCTAAGCACACCTGCCACCTTTGGCTTGTAGTGTAATTAGACCGAACTAAACCTGATCGTCCTGTCGAGAGTCAAAAGGCTCCCAATATTACCCTATCCCAGAGGAACCGACATCATACACATCCAGCCCTCGATGGAGCCACAAAGGTTACATCATCACAGGCAGTTGAATAAAGCATAAGTAGGTTTAGTTTACAAACAGTTTTAAATAAATTTTACAGTTCCAATGTAGTGCCATATGCATAGGAAAGTTTAAAAGTATCTCACAGCGGATATTATAAAGTTCGAAGTTCATGATAGCATTCAAAATACTTGCATTTAAAGAATAACATCGAGCCCACCGATGTTGCCCTAGTGCCATGCAGTGACGACTGTCTACCCTGATGCAGGCATGCACCTCCTCCAACGCAGGTGCACACTAGGAACTCCATACCTGCACTCAATATGTGGGAGCAAACCGTGAGTACTAATTACTCAGTAGGACTTAATGGATTGACTTACGGCTGACGCAAAGCTTGCTTACTAACAAGTGGGTCCTTAGCCGTAGATTTTAAACAGTGGTACAATGATATAAAGTAACAAGTTCCATCATTTGCATGCCATATCAAGATAATAAATTGCAGGAATGTAAGCAGTACAATACAAGCATGTGATATTTGAAAACATGAATAATAGTACAATATATTCAAGTAGTTACTACGTTGCCCAACATTGGCATTGGCAATCTGAAACCTGATGGGCATCAACGATTCGAATTGATTTTAATTCCTGGGAATAACTATCATGCTAGGGGTATATGCTTAATAGCCTTCGCGTTCCCACATATAGTCCCAATCTTAACCTGTCTCATCCCAAGTTCGATTCACTCTCGCCTAGCCCTCGGGTTGTGCCCGCATAGCAAGCCTGCCGACATCTCGGTCTCCCCACCATGAGTACAAAGCTCCCCTAAGCCACCTTCCTCTCAACCAATGAGTAGGAAGGTGTCTCTATGCTTTGGACGAGCCTAGGAAAGACTTTACAGGTCCCATGTCCCGGATAAGCATTCTAGCAATGTTATGCCGACCAGCAGACGGACAGCAGACAGACCTCAAATGACTCAGGCAGAGTCTATTGTGCGACATCATGAAAAGAAAATACTGAAATAAAATCTCCGCTTGATCTCCATTTAATCATGAGCATAAGTAGTAATTGTCAAAATAGTAATTCTCTTTGTAACTTTGAAACTACCTACGCGACGAGTGACTCCATTCACTCAGTATCTACACGTACCTAGCAAACTCTAGATAGACTCATCCTACGAACCCTATGTATAGGCGCTAGGGCTAGGGTGGCTAGGAAATCTAATGCAAGTGTTTTCAATCAACTCCTAAAGCGGATGCGTAATCATCAAGCAATCAATATTATACTAGATGGGAAATATCATGGTCCTGCCTCACTCGGGTCAGAGATTGCCTCTGGAGTGAAGTCGGTTACCGGCTGCTGGTCCTGCTACGGCTGGTCTAGCTCCTGAAGCGGCTCGTCGTCCGGCTCTTCGATCACAGGCTGCTCCTATGTCGGTCCTTCGCTCGCGGGGTCTACATGCATGATATTATGCAGATGAGTTCAAATGAATGTATGAATTATGCATTTTTCGTGGTCAGTTCTACCTACCACTAAGAAATCGTACAAACCATCACCTAATGTAGGTTAATTCAGCACATATGACAACATAAGGAACTTGCAGCGAGTGGAAAAACCCTAATTAAGTAACATTTCACATACATAGCAAATCCACTCTATCATACCTAGGTAATTGTATTTATCAATTGCTTTAACATCTTAGGTTGAGTTCAGGTTGTTAAACAATATCAAATGAGCTTAAATAATTATGACATGAAGATAATCACTTTACATTATCACTGGCCAAATTTCAGCTACAAAGGAGTTATAAATTAATTACTGAAATTCAGGCAATTTCCAAAGTATTTATCTTCTCAGATTTATTATAATTCACAGGAAATGTTTCTGATCTTCATATTTTAACAGCAAACATAATAGAGTATGAATCTGATGTACAAAAATCAGCAAGCAAAATATCTTAGGTATGATAGGACATCCATTTTCCATATATTAACTTTAGCTTATTTCACATACAGCCAAAAACAGTAGTAACAAAATTCACAAAAATGCTTTCTGAAACCTAAAGTTAACTATAAATCCCCATGGTTTCTCTCAGAATTTAATTTACAATATAGTATCTCTGTTTCCTATTATTTACATTAACAAGCAATTATTTGTCATTTTCAAATCACAATTCAAACTTGACATGCACAGTCCCATATTTTGCAAGTGAGCTACTATACTAAGGAAATCACATATAAATTCTAGGAAGGCATTTAGAGAACATTTCATGTAGCCACTATTTTCATGTCATTAAAATTACCTAAAATACACACTTGGTGGTGAAACAGCAACCATTCTGCCAATACTAGGGCTACCAATAGTCACAGAGTGTATATATACCCTAACAAATCTACTATCCCAGTTTCAAGATTTTTAGAGGCCATTTGACCCACATTTTCCATTTATCAAGCTTTATCATGCATGCACTAAACCAGGGGAAAAATGGCCATTGCACCCACAACCATCATAACCATTCTTTAGACCTACTCAAGTGGAGGCCAAAGAAACTGAGTTTGCAATTTTATGATTTTTATTTGATTTTATACGATTTTCCAAAGTTATCAGCAGAAATATTAAACCTAAAAAGAAAATAGCCAAGATCTAGGACCTATTCATGATTAACTATAGATCCCAGGGGCTAGCGCGCAAGATCTACAAGACTCCGTACATAGTGAGCTGGACTTAAATGTAAAAATACGAAACACAGGGGCCGGATCTAAAGAATCCCGGTCCCTGTCTTCAACCTCGTGCCAGCCGCGGCTGAGCGGATGGACGCGCGCGCGCCAGCGAGCTGGGTCTCGCCGCAGCCGCGAAGTGGGTCGGCCGGGGTGTTCCCCACCTCGGCGCACTACCTGGAGTTGTCGGTGGCGACGGAGGTGGCTCGGATGAGGAATGCGGAGACGGTGAACTGACGGTGAACCAGCGCGGCGTGGATGTCGCGGCGAGGTCGGACCCGATGATGGAGAGGCGGAACGGCGGCGATGTCACTCGAGTTGGGTGCGTGGGGATGAGGCGGTTGCAGTGGGGGTGATGTGGAGATGCGGGGTGTTGTGGAGTGGCAGCATGGACTGGCGAGGCGAGAGCGGGGTCTCGGGTGAGGCGAATGGCGAGGGGAAGGAAGGGAAACGATGGAGGGGAGAGCTCTCCGCTTAAGGACATGCTCGGGGAGGTCGATCCACGGCCGAGTGAAGCTAACTATACGCAGGCGACCGCGTGGTGCGTGCCGGCTTGGCACCGGCCGCGCCACCGGATTCGCGGGCCCACCCGTCGGTGAGAGGGAAATGGGGCAAATAGGAAAAATGGGAAAACACACTTTGACTGGTTTTGTTTGTCTCTGAATATCGCAAATTTGACCAATTTAGAGGCCAAATTTGGAAAAACCCCAATCATAAGAATTGTTGTACTATTGATGGTCTACAACTTTGTCAAAAGGCTTGATACCAGATTCTGTGCAGAAATAAGATTTAAATTTGGATTTAACTCATTGACTCAGGTTTGGCCCGCACAGCGCTCTGAAATAAAAATTCAAAAAGTCCCATCTATGTTCACTTTCACCCAAGATGTTTTATAATAATGTTGCTCAGAATTTTATGGGATATAACTTTCCCAATTAAGGTCTTGCATGAAAGTAGCAATAGATCAAAGAAAAAGTGATGTTACTAAGCAGGTCAGATTTTGTCAGATTTCATATGCTGGCAGAAAAAGACCCAAATCACCATGCAAACCTCAATATATGACCATGCACCAATTACCAAAGTTATTCAACATAAAATTAGCTACAGGTTCGGTATAACAAGTTTCACCCAATTCATAATAGATCTAAAGTTATGGTCAAAATCACAGTAGCATACATGCAGAAAACTGGGTTCATCAGGTTGCATTTCAACTAAGTTGGATCATGTAATTCATATGCAAGCCATTGTATGATGAATGTGATGAATGCTGCATGTATGAATGATAATAATGCACTTGAGATGTTGGAGCATCACAACCCACCCCCCTTAAAGAAATCTCGTCCTGAGATTTTGATGTGATGTGGGTGGATAAGTTGAATGGGAAGAGGGTGCCTTGTGCGTGGATTCAAGTGTAAAACTGAATTCTAAAATGGTTGTGACATACCCATTTCTAGTGGATGGAAGAAATCAGGGTATTTAGTTTGCAAGTATTCTTCTTGTTCCCAAGTTACCTTTTCTTCGGAGTGATTACTCCTTTGCACTTTGTAGAAGTTAGTAGTTCTTCGTCTCGTTGATCTTTGCTTTTGGTCAAGGATTTTTATAGGATGCTCTTGATATGTGAGGACTAGTTCAATCTGAATTTGAGACGTATCAACAACTTTCTCTGGCACCCTCAAGCACTTCTTGAGTTGCGAGACATGAAACACATCATGAACCGCAGCAAGGTGTGGCGGCAATTCTAACCGGTAAGCAACCGTCCGACATCTCTCTGTGACCTTGAACGGACCTAGGTATCTCAGGTGCTAACTTCCCTTTCACTCCAAACCATTGTACCCCCTTCATAGGTGACACTTGAAGATACACATGATCGCCCTCATCAAAGACTAGTGGTCTCCTTCTCCTATCTGAGTAGCTTTTCTGCCTAGACTGTTCTCTCTTCAAATTATCGTGTATGAATTTTACTTGCTCTTTAGGTTGTGTCACTAAGTCAGGGCCAAATGTGACACGTTCTCCCAGTTCAGACCAGTTGAGTGGTGTTCTGCATCTCCTACCATATAAAGCTTTGAAAGGAGCCATTTCTAAGCTTTTCTGGTAGCTGTTGTTATAAGCAAACTCCGCCAAGGGAAGACATTCATCCCACTTGGAAGAGTAAGTTAGTGCACAAGCCCTTAACATGTCTTCTAGGATCTAATTTACCCTTTCTACTTGACCACTTGTTTGAGGGTGATATGCTAAACTGTGAATCAACGTGGTCCCAAGAGCAGTTTGCAAATGCTCCCAGAAGTAGGACATGAACAGTGAGCCTCGATCAGAAGTGATAGTCTGTGGTACCCCATGTAAGGAGACAATCTAGGAAATGTATAGCTCAACATACGTGGCTGCGATGTAATGGGTCTTCATGGGTAAGAAGTGTGTTGACTTGGTGAATCGATCAATAATCACCCATATGGAATCATAGCCCTTATGGGTATGAGGCAGACCCACAATGAAATCCATGTGCACATTCTCCCATTTCCTTGCAAGAACTTCCAGTGGTTGGAGCATACCGATAGACTTCAAGTGGTCAGCTTTCACTTTCTGACAGACATCACACTCGGACACATACTTGGCGATCTCTCATTTCATACGAATCCACCAGAATTTTTGTTTTAGATCTCGGTACATTTTATTGCTGCCCGGGTGCATTGTGAACATTGAAGTGTGTGCCTCATCAAGTATTTTCTTCCTCAACTCCATGTCCTTAGTTACCACTAGACAATTCTTAAACCACAGGATGCCTTGGTCATCAAGTGTGAAACATGCCTTCTTCTCCTCACTAATAACCTCACGAATATGCGCCATACCCTTATCCTGCTTCAGCGCTGAAATGATTTGTTCTTTGATTGTTGGTTCAATGATGAGATTATAAAGTTCAGCTTGCTGCCCTAGAGGCATTTCAATTTCATTCATCTCACAGCAGATCACTCTTGCTCTAGGTTGGGTATCAATCACATTGCAGTGAGCCTTACGGCTTAAGGCATCGGTACTACATTGGCCTTGCCTAGATGGTAGTGAATCTCCAAATCATAATCTTTTAACAACTCTAACCATCGCCTCTGCCTCATGTTAATTTCAGGTTGTGTGAAGATGTATTTGAGACTCTTGTGGTCAGTGTAGATTTAACATGCATTGCCTAACAGATAGTGTCTCCATATCTTCAGTACGTGTACAGCTGCTGCTAGCTCAAAATCATGTGTTGGGTAGTTTGCTTCACGCTTTCTCAGTTGGTAGGAGGCGTAAGCAATTACTCTCCCTTCTTGGATTAGGACACAGCCAAGCCCATTGCCGGAGGCATCACAATACACATCAAAAGGCTTAGTGATGTCCAGTTGTGCTAGTACTGGTGCAGAGGTTAGCAATTTCTTTAGTGTCCGAAAGGATTCCTCACATTTCAGACTCCAAGCAAACTTTGCATTTTTCTTAGTCAACGATGTCATTGGGTTTGCAATCTTGGAGAAGTCCTTGATAAAGCGGTGCTAGTAGCCTGCTAAACCGAGAAAACTCCAGATTTCAGTCACTGTTTCAGGTTGCTTCCAATTCAGAACATCGTCTACTTTGCTAGGGTCAACTACTACTCCCTTTTTTGACAGAATGTGACCTAAGAAACCCACTTCTTTCAGCCAAAATGCACACTTGCTGAGCTTGGCATAGAGCTTGTGTTCTTTAAGCTGGGTGAGTACAATCCTTAAGTGCTCTTCATGTTCTTCTTCATTTTTGGAGTAGACCAGTATGTCATCAATGAACACCACTACAAATTTCTCAAGTTCATTCATGAACACCGAATTCATCATATACATGAAGAAAGCCGGTGCATTGGTTAATCTAAAAGACATAACCAAATACTCATATAAGTCGTATCTGGTAGAGAAGGCTGTCCTTGGTATATCCTCTTCTCTGATTTTTATTTGATCATAGCTAGATCTTAGGTCAATCTTGGACAAAACCTTAGCCCCAGCTAACTGATCAAACAGAATATCAATGTGTGGCAATGGGTATTTGTTTTTTATGGTCACTGCATTTAGTGGCCGATAATCAACACATAGCATTTTTCCACCATGATCCTTCTTCTCAACAAAGAGAGCCGGACAACCCAATGGTGATAAGCTAGGCCAAATGAATCCTTTGTCTAACTGTTGTTGTAGCTGTGTTTTCAGTTCTTTCAAGACATCAGGCGGCATCCTGTATGGCCTCTTTGACACAGGTGCAGTGCTTGGAACAAGCTCAATGGCAAACTCCACATCTCGATTTGGTGGGAGACCAGGGAGCTCCTCCGGAAAGACATCCCGGAATTCACACACTACCAGTATCTTTTTAATCTCTTCCATTTCAGTTGCATTCACCATGGGTGACATGTGTTTTTGATTTGGCATATGTATCTACATAACCTTGCTACTTATACTAGATCTCAGTTGTACTGCCTGCTGCCAACATCCAAGATTGCGTTGTGCTCTTTCATCTAGTTGTTGACGTCTCTTAGCGTAACAGATTTTGATATCAAAATGCCGCTATTTTGATATCAATATCCATGTCAAGCACCACAAAATCCACTGGGACGATGAAGTTCCGGATTTTGACCGGAATGTCTTCAGCGATTCCGTCGAGGTAGCGAATCTACTGATCTGCTAGCTGTAGGCACATAGAAGTTGGGGCGAGTGTAACATGCAGTGAGTTTATCAAAGACTACCTTTGGCATGACGCTCACACTTGCTCCTAGATCGCAGAGAGCTTGATCAAAATGCTGGGTCCCGATTGAGCATGAGATGGTTGGATTCCCTGGATCCTTCTTCTTTTGGGGTGGCTGGTTGAGTATAGCAGTGCTACACTCTTCTGTGAGGTGCACGACTTCTGTGGATGGCAGCGGCTTTTTGTTGATGATGATGTCCTTCAGATACTTAGCGTATGTGGGTACCTTGCATCGCATCTAGCAATGGAATGTTGACATATAATTTCTTGATTACCTCCACAAACTTGCCGAACTGGTCGTCGACAGTAGTCTTTTTTTGCTTTTGAGGAAAAGGGAGCACTGGTGGTGTCTAGAACTCGTGCGGAGCCGACTTTGGTGCATCCTTAACTGGTTGTGGTTTGGCCACTTGGTCTTCCCTTTTTGGTTCGGTTGGCTTCTCCTATTCCTACCCTGCACTCCTAGGATGTGGGGGGTCTTGTGTAGACCTTCCACCCCTAGTTGTTACAGCATTGATATGTTCCTTCGGGGGTGCCTCAGGCTGACCCAGAAGCTTACCCGAAGTTGGACTAGACAAAGCGGTAGCAAGCTGAGCTATCTGAGTTTCTAGCACTTTATTAAAACTTAGCTGGTTCTTCATGGCGCTATTAAGAGTTTCCATTTGAAGCGACAGGTTTTCTAGAATTCTATCGTTCGCATGCAATTTCTTACTTATACTATTGTTCACAGCTTTTTGATCGAAAGGATTTTTATTGAACTGCTGAGAACTGCCAGAAGACGTACCTTGACCAGAGAAAGGTAGGTGTGGTCGCGAGTTCCAACCTGGTTGAGGATGAGGCCCGTTGTTGAAGCTATTGTTGTTGATGAAGTTGACGTCCTCCGATCCATTTCCAGGGCAGCTGTTCCCCGTGTGGCCGGTATTCCCGCAATGCTCGCAAGTCATTCGAGAATCCAGTGCATGGACTGGCACAGCTTTAGGAGTATCCTCCAGCTTCTTTATCAAGAGGTCCATCTTGGCAGCCAACATGTCGGTACTATCAATATGGTGGACTCCACGGGGCTTATTGTTCACCCTCTCCTATCTCCATCATTGGTTGCTTGCCATCTTCTCTATGAAGAGTGCGTGCAGCGGCAGCGCTCAAGGATAAAAAGGATCCTCTAGCGGCTGCATCGAGGTGTTCTTGCACGGTCCGGTGTAGATCATGGAAGAAGTTCTTGATGATCAGCCACTCTTCCATACCGTGGTGGGGGCAGGCGGCGATGTACTCTTGAAGTCTTTCCCATGCCTCCGCCACCGTCTCATCAGCGAGCTGTTGAAAGCTCGAGATTTGATTCCTCAGTGAGCTTGTCTTTCCGAAGGAAAAGTACTTTGCAAGGAAAGCATTTGAGCATGCCTCCCAAGTTGCCAAGTTGTTGCGGTTCAGATAGAACCACTGTTTTGCCTTCCCGATCAGTGAGAACGGGAAAAGTCGCAGTCGAACAGCATCGGCAGTTGCACCCTTGATAGTGAATGTACTCCATATCTCCAAGAATTGCTGGAGATGGCTGTTTGCATCCTCCGACTCCAATCCGTAGAATGGACTAGCTTGGACCATGTGAATGTCACCTGGCTTGAGCTCAAAACCTTCTCTAATAGCAACTTCAGGCCCAACGGGGAAGTTGTTGCTGGATGTGATAGAAAAGTCACGGATGGTCTTCTCGGGCACAGCCATTGTTGGTGTCGGTTGCTTTGTGCTTGTGGATCCAAACTCCAGTGTCGATGGCACAGGCCTCTGCCCGTGGATTGTCTTTTGACGGACTCTCCTTCTGAGCAGCGACTCCGGATTGTTGTGAAAGTTTGCCGGTAGGTCGAAACTGGTCATACACCTCTTTGTCTACCCAACAATAAAGTAGACAGAGGCAAATAAGCTCGCTAAGATGTAGTGGTATGTTATCAAGTTATAAGTACCTAGGTTCGAACAAATCAAACTTCTATTGCCAATTGCTCCCCCGGCAATGGCGCCAGAAAAAGCTTGTTGACGTCTCTTAGCGTAACAGATTTTACTCCACAAGCGCACGGAGATTCGCATTAGCTTTTTCACCCAGAGTATTCCAGGTATCGTAAAAATCTATAGGGAAGCAAGGGATAATAGGTGGAATGATATGTTCGAACTTCAAACAATACTGTAACTTAGATAAACACCAGGCTATTCTTAGAACGGGGGTAAGGTAAACAAGATAGTGTATGGTGAGAAGAGTAAATAGGGACCAAAGCTATAAACAACTAGGTAGTTGCCAGGGAGGACAACGAGTGAGATTAAGATATCCAAACTATATTCCTTAACTACTGCATAGGAGTATTCGTGATTGAACTGAGTTAAACAAACACGAACTAGGATCTTGCGTCGAGCGAAATTCCAGACTACACCGAGGAGGCGTGGGGGTAGATAGTTGGCCAACCGAACGGCAACTGACTAACGCCTACGGGCTTACTTAAGGACGGGGTCGGATTACAGAGGCTCCGTAATGCTGTCACCAAGAGGGTCTACCAACCAGATATGCGTGGGTAAGATGGCATGCTAAACTAGTGATCAAGTTCTTGATCACTAAAGTCCGTCCTTGATCAGAGGGTTAGGACTGACTTAGCCTTAGATCAGAGCCTAAGCAATGCCTATAGTACCGGCAAGCCTAGCAAGATTTAGATAACTCAAGAATAACACAAAACTAAGCCTTGGTCTAGTATGCAATAAGGTACACCACACTAGGCAAGTGTAAGAAATAAAGTAAAGTACTCAAAGGATAGAACAACAAAGTATATTATACTGAAGTAGCAAGAGTACAAAGATAGAAAGATACAAGAGCTTTACCAGACTCGAAGCTAACTTCGAAATCCTTGAGGCAAAGACTAAGACGCAACTCTAACTCCCAGGACTATCCTAGTGCTACTAAACTAGACAATGGTGTGTTTCACTCAACTTCCACACTTTACAAATGAGAGCTCGGGGGTATTTATACTCACCAATTGAGTGGGGGGTATTTATACCAGTAGGTAGGGCGGTTATGGGATAGGTGACAGGCCGGGCGGCCTGGCCAGCTGTCGGATCCACTGCCATACTGCATCTTGTGGTCCATCTTCACTCCCCAAGTCGGTTGCATGGTGGTTAAGGCGGTTATCTTTGTGTTTTCTCCTGAACCATTGGATCTCACTTGTGCTTCATCCTTAGCTGTAGGATTGAAGTGCTGAGGATTACTGACTTCACCAATCCAGGGGCTGGATTGATGATGTGGCAAGGCCTTCTGGTTGGTTGCATGCGACTTTCGTGGATTCCACCTTGGAGATTTGTTGACATGGCATGTATGTATATGCAAGTCGAAGTTGATGCCAATTGGGCCCAAACACAAGCCGGGCGCCCTCTGGTGAGGCTTGGCAGCCTAGGGACTTAGCCATGTGGGCCAGTCACTTCCTGGTTTGGCTCCATTTTACCATGTTTGAGTATGTTTTGTCACCTGCATTCAAATATTCCAACACAACTCATGGAGATATGTTAGTAGCAAAGGTTTGTCCATACTTTGATGCATTTCCCTTCATATTCATGGATAGTTCATGGTCATAGAAAGTGCAATAACTGACCATCAACACCAGTTCAGACCCAAAATGATATCAATCCCCTAGTGTGGCAGCATCATGGGGTTGATAATAAAACTCTCTGTGCCAATGTTCAACCTTAGCTATCTAACCCCTAAACTGGTATCAATAGGTGAACCCAGCGCTGTGATGTGATAGCTTTCTTTCAATTTGTACATTTTTATCCCATGCTTCGATGCATAAATTTTGCTGATGAATGTATGTGTGGCCTCGGAATCAAACAACATGATGGTTGGATGACCGTTGATCATGAACGTACTAGCAAGTACCGGCTCTCCGGTGGGTATCTGCTCCATCTAGACATAATGCACATGACCCATTCGAGGCTCGGGTCCCTTCTGTTTGCCCTGCTGACTGCCACCTGCAAGGGTAGGACCCTAGATCCTATGAGGTGCCCTACAGTCCCTACTGATGTGGCCAACCTTGCCATAGTTGAAACAAGGAGCACCGGGCCTAGGAACAGTGGGAGCAAGAGGATCCGGCAACTGAGTGGGCGCTCGATAGGCGGGGTACTGCTGCTGCTGTGTTGCCCTGTGGATCCACCCTGGCTGATTAGGCCAAAACACAAAGTGAGGCTGCTGATAGTACTGCTAGTGGTGGCTTGTAGGTGGCCTTCTGCTTCTGAAGAAGAGCCAGAAGCTGCTTTGTTGGCCTAGTGTCTTGTGCTTCTGATCCTCATTGGTGGCACGGAGACGATTCCACTTGTTGGGTGCAGTGTCCACCAACTCGGTAAAGCTTTGTTAGCGTCACCCCAGACGTGTTTAGAGAGTGGAGTCAAAGCCATCCAAGAGCCTCTCCACTCACTCAGGATCGGTAGCCACGTCCTTAGGAGCGTACTGGGACAAGTGGATGACTGACTGCACATACTGCATCACAGTCTTATTGCCCTACTTGAGGTCCCCGAACTCTCACCGCTTCTGCTCCATCAAGCTTACTGGGATGTAGTGGGCCTAGAAAGCCTAACGAAATGCCTCCCAAGTGGGCTCATGGCCCTCTTGCTGCATGGTAAGGAAAGTGGCATGCCATGCCCCTTAGGCCCCTAGAGAAGCTGAGGAGCAAACCGAGCCTTCTCTTGCTCGATGATCCCTGGGAGAATGGGTGAACTTGGACTGGATGGTGCGAAGCCAGTTATCAGCGCTCAGTGGCTCAGGACAGTTGGTGAAGACGAGAGGTCATAGCCCATCGAAGTCCTGATAGGTGATGCCACAAGGCCGATGCTCCCACGGTTGCTGCTGCCCACGAGCCTGGCGATCTTCTGCCAGAATGTGGATTAGCTAAGCCTGCTATACCACTAGGGTGGCTAACTCCGGCGGGGTTGGAGCGCCATGCACTTGCTGCCCTGACGACTGACCATTGCGAGTGTTCACCATCTGCAAGAATGAGGCTAGTCGGGCTTAGTCCAACAACTTCATGCAATTACACGCAAATGATAATTATGATCATAGCATCATAGATAACGTTGTGAATACATGAAAGCATATAAAACAAAATCGTATCATTGCATATAAAGTGTTAGCTCTCATCTCAAAATTTTTGGCAGTCACGAGACATGACTGAAATACCAATGCGCTGTTGCGATGTGCAGGGTAGCGGTTCTAACATCTGAAAATTTGAGTGTCTAAACGACCATTCCAAGTGAAAGTAAAAATGCAAAGGTTGCTCGAAATTTAATGGCCCTCAACTTTGATTATTGATGCTTTTGTCTACTGGGTTTGCATAACGAGGAAATCCCCAATGTACTAGCTGCACCTAGAATTTTCAGCCAATTCTAGGACAGACACAGCTTGAATTAAGAACGGTTCAAAATCAGTACAATTTCACGGCGTGACACCCTTAGAAGAGTTGTTCCTTGTATTGTGGTCTGTAACTTTCTTCTATAAAGTTTTGTTCAGTTCCTTTTGTAACTTGGTCAAACTCCACCGTTAGTCGACTTGTGTTAAATTCGGTCCAGATTCTGAACTTAAATGTTTTCGACTATATCTCTCCAATGAAACTCTTTTAGAGGAAACTTTATATAAAAAGTTGTTCTAGACTTCACATTCTACAAGTTTGGTATATAAACCCCAGCTCGAATTCCTTCAACATCGGGTTGGAACATGCGCTTCTTCTGCAATTGCTGTTTTAGTCCAGAATTCAGATTCAAAGAAATATGACCATAACTTGGAAACAAAACACATTCAGAAGAAGCTCCAATTGACAAAGTTGTGCAACCAGAAGTTCTCAACAAGTTTGGTATACAAAATTTGACCCAAATCCCTCCTGATTTCACGCTATGCTCAAATCAAGCTGCTGCAGTCCAGAATTTCAGACTGCAACTGAAACAAAACTCAGGTGCAATTCTCAAACTCATGGCGCACTACATCATCCCAAATCATACATAAACATCCAGCAACAGTTCAATAGATATTAGAAGGTCTTAACAAGTCTAAAGGTCTACCATTACGTACGTGGGGTTATCATACCAACCATTAAACAATGCATCAACCTAGAGTTCAAGCATCAACTTACATGGTTTACACAAATGAGTTCTCTCGACCTCACCATTGTTTAGTACAGCCATGATAATATGCACAGAGCCGCATACTACAAAACATTGCTCTCAACGTGCCATATGTACAAAAGATCAGTCACCAACTACCATGCCTCACAAATCGCTCTAGGGGCGTCCGCCGCCTGTGCAGAGGAAAGCACAACCAGAGGGTCCTGCCCAAGGGGAGGGTGCTGCAGCTCGAACTCCGCAATGCGCTGCTGCAGCTGTCCCGTGAGCTGAGCTGCAGCCCCCAACAAGCCCTAAAGGTCGTGGAGGTGCACGTGGTGCGCCTGCAAGTCCTGCTGCAGCTCTCCCACTTACTCCTGTGCCTGAGCTAGAGCAAGCTGACGCTGCTTGTCCCTGAGCTGCACGAGCAGACAGCTATGCCTCTAGCTCCTCAACATGGGCCTGTGACTCTAGGTGCAGGTCAAGGTAGTGCTGGGCACAGTCCTCAGAGCGGATGTACATCCCGTGCACACTCTGGGAAAACTCCATGGTCGTAGCGTGCGGCCTGGTGTCGATCCGCTCCTGCAATCGACTCATGACGATGGACCCACTCATTGTCCTAGTCGTCGGTGGGGAGGTAGTGCAGCACAGAGGTACCTGCCGTGCCCGAGCCAGTCAGCTCAGTGATAGCGACCAAGGCTACCTTTTGAAGCGTCTCAACCTCATTGGCCGCGTAGACGAGAGCCTCTGCTCCCCCAAAAAAGAAATAGCGGGAACGATAACATTGGCAAGGCAACTGCCCTTGTTGTGCTCTGTCTGCAAGGAGTAGATGGGATAGGGGCGACGCCTCATCTCCCTCATGGCCCTGCATAGGATCTGAGAGAGGCCGCAGTCACTGCGGTAGCGAGTGTGAAGTCTCCCACCCTCAACGTAAGGGGGAGTGTGGGTCACGGGTGGAAGACGAATAGCCTTCTGCCCGACCCGTGGCAAGGCCCCTCCTACTTATGGCCTTACATGTGGTCTGCTTAGTCCTAGCCATCTGTTTTAAATAAGAAAGACTTTTGAATCAGTGAATTGCATTAGTTCAAAGAATTAAATTAAAGGAAAGTGTAGAAGGTGTATTCTTAGCTCACAATTTATTTCATTTGACTTTTAACCATAACACCAGAATGAATAGAACAATGGTATGATGCATGATTTGTCCTATTCGGTCTCACATCACACGTCCTATATTCAATATATATAACTATCGATATCTCGGTGACACATATGCACGGCACTCCCTAATGCAACTAGTCATTCTCTATTTGTTCTTAATTTCGTACGCGGTTAGTGTACCTGCAGAAAAATGCATGCTCACATCATTACCACTCTATACCTAGAAGTGGCATCCATGCTATTTTGCGTTGCATGGACAACGCATCTGTAAGGTCCTCTGCTGCACCGAGTTGAGACATACACAAGCAATATTGAGCATTGCTGCTGTCATGAGTGGTCACGACACACCCCATATGGCATGACCACACCCCTTAAGAAAAATTTCTATCCTACCAGCATGAATGCAGGGTTCACAACAGTCTGCATATCCCAATAGCGTTCCTCTAGTACTTGGGATGGCTATGGCCAAAATGTTGCTTCACAAAGCGCTGAATATGCATATGAGTTCTATCTAGATCAGAATGCTAGCGATGTCACCTTGGTAATACACTAACATCCTTAATATGGGCATATCGGGGCACTCTCATTTTTCAATTACTTGAAAAAGGTTTTCGAAAATATGTTTGTAAATCAAAACTGGAAGATATGACTGTTGTCTGTGTATGATCGCTCTAATACCAGCTATGGCGGAACCACCAATTTAATCCAGGCTAAGCACACCTGCCCCCTCTAGCTTGCAGTGTAATTAGACTGAACTAAACCCGATCGTCCGTCGAGAGTCAAAAGGCTCCCGATATTACCTTATACCAGAGGAACCGACATCATACACATACAGCCCTCAATGGAGCCACAACAGTTACATCATCACAGGCAGTTGAATAAAGCATAAGTAGGTTTAGTTTATAAACCAATTTCAAATAAATTTACAGTTCCAACATAGTGCCATACAACAGGCAAGTTTAAAAGTATCTTGCAGCGGAAATTGTAAAGTTCAATGTCCATGATAGGATTCAAAAGACTTGCATTTAAAGAACAACATCGAGCCCACCGATGTTGCCCCAGTGCCACACATGAGGACTCTCAACCCTAATGCAGGCATGCACCTCCTCCA
Source organism: Paspalum vaginatum (assembly GCA_030272315.1). NCBI lineage: Eukaryota > Viridiplantae > Streptophyta > Magnoliopsida > Poales > Poaceae > Paspalum > Paspalum vaginatum. Next base: position 21,190,014 of record CM059021.1, read on the forward strand.
ATGCAGGTGCACACCAGGAACTCCATACCTGTGCTCAAAATAGTGGGCGCAAACCCTGAGTAGTAATTACTCTGTAGGACTTAATGGATTGGCTTACGGCTGACGCAAAGCTTGCTTACTAACAAGTGGGTCCTTAGCCATTGATTTTAAACAGTGGTATAACAATATAAAGTAACAAGTTCCATCATTTGCATGCCATATCAAGATAATAAATTGCAGGAATGTAAGTAGTACAATACAAGCATGTGATATTTGAAAGCATGAATAATAGTACAATATATTCAAGTAGTTACTACATTGCCCGACAGTGACATTGGCATTCCCACACCTGGTGGGCATCAGAGAATCGAATCGATTTTAATTCCCGGGAATAACTATCATGCCAGGGGTATATACTTACTAGCCTGCGCGTTCCCACATATAGTCCCAATTTTAACCTGTCTCATCCCATGTTCGATTCACTCCTGCCTAGCCCCCAGGTCGCGCACCCATAGCGAGCTTGCCACATCTCGATCTCCCTGCCATGAGTACAAAGCTCCCCTGAGGCCACCTTCCTCTCAACCAGCGGGTAGGAACATGTCTCTATGCTTCGGATGAGCCCAGGAATGACTTTACCGATCCCATGTCCTAGATAAGCATTCTAGCAATGTTATGTCAACCAGTTAACGGACAGCAGATGGACCTTAAACAACTCGGGTGGAGTCGATAGTTCGACATCATGAAAAGTTAATACTGAAATAAAATCTTCGCCCGGTATCCATTTAATCATGAGCATAAGTAGTAATTGTCATAAGAGTAGTTATCTTGTGACTTTGAAACCACCTACGCGATGAGTGACTCCATTCACTCGTATCTACTCATACCTAGCAAACTCTAGGCAGACTCGTCCTACGAACCCGATGTATAGGTGATAGGGCTAGGGCGGCCAGGAAATCGAATGCAAGTGTTTTCAATCAACTCCTAATGCGGATGCTTAATTGTTGGGCCAAAGGCCACAAGCCTCATGCTTCGGATAGCTATGCGATGTTGATGACATGCATGTCATGGAGAAAAGGCTGCGGGGGTTGCACAAGCATAGCCCGAAGATCCTGGGAGCCTGCTTCAGGTGGTGGATTCGAAGTTCGAAGCCTTGACGGATGGCGTGCCTGAAGAGGCTTTGTTTCAAAGACTGGAGCTGAACTCTGTTCGAAGCACCACGTCCAGAGATACTAGGCCGAAGCACAAAGGGTTGCGTATTTGAGTTGGCTTCAGATGTAAAAGTACTAAATAGACATGTGCCTTGTATAGGAGGGGAGAAGTGTAAAGGGTATGCATGGGGGCAGCTATGTAAAATCAAAGTAAAGTAGACCATTGGTTGACCCCTATAAATACTGAGAAGTCCAACTGATGAGGGGACATGCTTTATGGCCTTGACACTTGTATGCTTTGGATGAAACATGACGTAAGCCCTTGATTTCTAAAGGCAAAGGTATTTCTGATAGTTTCGCTCACGCATTCATCTTATGGAGTATTTATATCGCAGCGTGTTTCTAGTATTGTTTGTTCTTCCTTTCGAGTTCCTAAAGACCTTTGAGCTGGGCAAAGAGTTCCCATTCCAGACGATGTCTTAAGTTATGTGTCATTGCATTAATGGACTCCAATGAGGGAGGTCCTTTGTATTTGATGTTGTCCTGTTGTCATTGTGTAGTTCGACAGTGGACCCCAACATTTGGCGCGCATCGTGGTGTGGATCCTCACCACCGAATGACTAAGCAACCTCATCCAAAGCCTATGAGAATTCCCAAGGGGGAAGTTTTGGCCTTAGAGCATCCATATGCCAAAGACCCACCTGGGAATAGGGAAATGCTTAAGGAAAAAGAAGCTGATATAGAAGTATAAATAGATGGAGAGGCGTTGAAGCAGCAGCTTGCATAGCAGAAGCAAAAGGTAGCACAAGAGCTAGCAGCTTTGCCTGATATTGATGAAGATGAGCTTGCAGAACTTGAACAAATCAACGAAGAATTACAATTTAGAAAACTGAAGCTAGCAAGGTTGAAGTTGTCGAAGTCTCAGATAGAGGAAGCTTCGACATACATCTAGGGTAATCAAAGTAAAGATCAGCAGCAAAGTGGCCAGGAAAAGCAGTACATCTGCCAAGGATCAGAAGCAAGTTACATCTTTGATGCTATGTCACCACTTTCGTAGGAGTTGCAGGCAATTCCTTGGTCGAATGGCTATAGGCTGACTATGTTGCCCAGTTATGACGGACAATCAAGCATGAAGCAGTTTTTGTTAAGCTACGAAGCAACGGTGGCTTCCTTCAGGGGAAACACTGTTGTACTAGCAAAATCATTGGTGATGATGCTTTAGGGGATTGCTTAGTTGTGGTATTCTTCACTTAGGCCTGGTTCCATCTATTCATGGCAGCAGCTAAAAGAAGAATTGATAGCAAACTTCCAAGGTTTCCATTCTCATGCTGTTACATCTCAGACTCTATTTGCATGCTAACAAGAACCAGGAGAAGCTCTACAAAGCTATTTCCAAAGGTTCCTAAACATCAGAGCTCAGGCACTCGGTATATCAGATGAAGTTTTGATTGATGCTGTAATCAATGAACTTAGAATTGGTCAGTGTGAGCAATATTTTGCAAAAAAAACCTCCGAAGATTGTCACTGAGCTCCATGAGAAAATGAATGAGTTTTGCAGGGCAGATAACGACCTTTGGCTCAGGCAACAAGAGCAGCAGAGGTCGAAAGAGATGAGTTAGCAATTTCGCAAGCGAAATCGAGCAAACTTCGGGGGCGATGATCAGGCCAGGGCTTAGAATGTGTTCAGCATTGAAGAGGAAAAATCCGGTCTCAAGAAAGAGTCAAAATCTTACAGAGGAGGTCATAGCTATAGGGTGGTCGAGGTGGCCACAACTTCAGAGGAAAAAACAATGGGGGAAGGTTTCAAATGAAGCTTTTCTGTGGAGAGGATAAAGGCTGCACCACAAAGTTCTGCTAAATCACAACTCAAGAAGAAAGAGCTTAGTGAGTCCTCATCGCAATCTATTTTGAAGGAAGCATGTGAAGCCCAGCAATATTGCCCAGTCAATTATGCAATACCAAATATCAACGCGTTGACTTACACTTAGAGGCAGGCTCTTCCACCACCGCCCTCGGGCTCGTCAGCACTTTCGGCATACAGTCATCCGCAGGCTTTGCCGCAACCACATCTGAGTCATTTTCCTGCGCTAACATACCCCCAACAACAAGCCCTACCTCCTCCACCACCAGGCCCACCGCCACATCAGCAATGGGCATTGGTGAATCAGTATCAATCACAAGCCTCTCCGCAAAGTTACTCAGTGATGCCTTTGCAACAGCATCCGTTTTCAGAAAAGAGTAAAGATGATGAGACATCCGAAGTACAAATAGGAAACACCATAGTGCCTGCTTCGAAACATATATTTCCTATAATGGGAGGTTCAAGTTGTGAACCTCAGACAAAGAAATAGAAGAGGGAATACCAGAGAAGAGTCCATCATATTGGAGTTTAGGGACCACATATAAGGATGAAGTGGTCGCATGTGCCAATCACTTTTGATTAGAGCGATCTTCGGCTGAAGGACTACCCGCATAATGATGCAATGGTGATAAATTATAACATTGGTTGCTATGGCATACATGACGTCTTAGTGGATAATGGTAGTTCAGCTGATATTCTGATGGCAAAAGCATTCAGGCAGATGTACATAGGCGATTTGGTATTAGGACCCGCAACGAACCCATTATGTGGCTTCGGGGGAAGAAAAATTGATGCTCTGGGAAAAATATCGTTGCAAGTGTCCTTCGGAGAGATCGGTAATCCATGGACAGAGTTTATCACCTTTGATGTTGTTGATGTCAATTACCCATATAATGCAATTCTGGGCAGAGGAACACTCAGTGCGTTCGAAGCTGCTTTGCATTCAGCATATCTAGCGATGAATACACCAGCTTACAAAGGGGTAAATACTGTGTATGGCAGTCAGGAAGTTGCCCGAAGGGCCGAAGGGAATTGGTGTCCAGGTGACAGAAAAGTTCATAGTATAGAGGAAGACAGAGCCGAAGCTCAGGAAAAAGTGGTAATAAAGGAGAAGGTAGGGGCTGTAGAGCAGCTGAAGCAGATTGTCCTTGACGAGCATAGACAAGACTAGACGGTCCAAGTGGGTTCGCAGTTGTCAGAAAGAGAGGAGCTTGAATTGAAGTCATTTCTTGGTTGCAACAAAGATGTGTTTGCTTGGTCCGCCCAAGATTTATGTGGCATAGACCGAAATATCATAGAACATGCTTTGAATGTCGACCCTTCGGTAAAGCCTAGAAAGCCAAAGTTGAGAAAAATGTCAGAAGACATGGCCGAAAGGGCAAGGTCCGAAGTAAATAGGTTGCTTGAAGCTGGCATCATTAGGCCAATCGAGTACCCAGAATGGTTGGCAAATGTGGTCATGGTAAAAAAGCCAAGCGAAAAATGGCGTACGTGCATTGATTTCACAGATATCAACAAAGCATCTCCGAAGGATGAATTCCCGTTACCTCGCATTGATAGTCTGGTCGATGCGGCGGCAAACTCGAAAATGATGAGTCTTTTAGAAGGGTACTCAGGTACCATCAGATTTGGCTCAAAAGAGAGGATGAACCTAAGACGAGTTTTGTAACTCCGTCCGGAACATATTGTTTCGTATGGATGCTCGGAGGACTTAAGAACAATGGGGGAAGTTTTAACAGAATGCCTGCAAAGGTTGTTGGGGATCATCTGGGTAGAAATGTACTAACATATGTCGATGACATCATCGTTCGAAGCATCAAAAGAGATGAGCATATCGCTGATTTAAAGGAAACATTTGTTAACTTCAGAAAAGCAGGGTTGAAGCTGAACCTAGAGAAAAGCACTTTTGGGATTTCCAAAGGAAAAGTTAAGGGTTGTCTAGTATCAACAAAAGGCATCGAAGCAAACCAAACAAAAATTGAGGCTATACTTTGGATGGAGCCTCCGAAATCAAGAAAATCCATCCAAAAGTTAACAGGAAGATTGGTATCTCTAAATAGGTTTATTTCTAGATCGGTAGAACGAAGCTTGCCATTCTTCGAAGTCTTGCGTGGAACCAATCCGTTTGCCTGGGGAGAGAAGTAGCAGAAAGCATTTGAAGAGCTTAACCAGTATCTGGTACATCTTACAACATTATCTTCGCCTGAGCAAGGAACCCCGTTGCTGTTGTATGTTGCTGCAGCCCTGGTAGTAGTGAGCGCTGCATTGGTGCAGGGAAGGGAGGTCGATGGGCAGAAAAAACAAAGGCCAGTGTGTTATGTTTCTAAAGCTCTAACTCTGACCAAGATGCATTATTCTGAAATCGAGAAAGTAATATATGCTGCTGTCATGGCCTCAAGAAAGCTTCGGCATTACTTCCAAGCGCATAATATCATTGTACCTTCGTCTATGCCCCTTAGAGATGTGCTTTGAAACAAGGAAGCCAGTGGCAAAGTTGGGAAATGGGCAACGGAGTTAAACGAGTACGTTATAGATTTTGTGCACAGAAGCACAATCCAGTCCCAAGCATTGGTTGATTTTGTAGATGAATGGACTCCAGCAGAAAAAGAAGTTGAACTCCCATTCGAAGAGGAGATTTGGTAGGTATATTGTGATGGGTCATACATTGCGATAGGCCTGGTGCAGTGGCCTGCCATACTGCGCTCACCTTCGGGAGTAAGGTCATCGTTCACGGTACGGCCCAAGTTCGCGAGTACAAATAATGTTGCAGAGTACGAAACAATGATGCTGGGGCTGAGGAAGCTAAAATCCTTAGGTGTACGAAGAGCTGTCTTGATGTCAAATTCTCAAGTTATTTTGGAGCATATTGAGAAAACTTCGAAGGCAAAAGAAGAGAGGCTACAAAAGTACTTCCAAATGATCAGAAGAATGGAATCCTATTTCGAAGGGTTCACAGTAAAAAAGATAAGTCGAAGAGAAAATGATGAGGCTGATGCATTGGCCAAAGCAACTTCGCAAGGAACATCGTTGCTACCCGATGTGTTGTTTGAGATACTTAAGGCACCATCGGTCAAGTTGCAAGAGAGAGCAGTGCTATCCATTTCGTCGGTAGCGAGTGAAGATTGGAGATCAGAAATCATATCTGACCTGAATAGTACACATCAAAACGATGACGAACCTTGGCTCCCAAGGATGAGTCAGAGGGCAAGGCAGTAGAAGTTGGTAAATGGTGAATTATACAAAGGAGTATGTGCACCGCTTCTGAAGTGTATCGCAAGGGAAAAGGGCAAAGAGTTCATGAAGGAAGTACACTCTAGGATATGTGGAGCACATATCGGCTCAAGGAAGTTGTTGGGAAAGGTATAGAGGATAGGATTCTACTGGCCGAAGGCGCCAGCTGACGCGGAAGACTTAGTCTGAACGTGTGACAATTGTCAAAAAATGTCAAAGCATCAAAATCAGCCTACATCATATGCTTAGTTGATTGAACCAACATGGCCGCTACAGAGATGGGGTATGGATTTAGTCGGCCTGATGCCAAGTGGGCTAGGAAATTTAAGATATGTTGTAATGGCTGTAGAATATTTAACCAAGTAGATTGAAGGAAAGCCCTCACAACAATAACATCGGCAACAGTCCAGCGGTTTTTCTGGCAAAATATAGTTTGTCGCTTTGGTGTACCAAGGGTGTTAACAGTGGACAACGAAACTCAGTTCGATGCAGAGTTGTTCAGAAAGTTTTACCATCAGATCGGCACTGGTCTTAATTTTGCTTCGGTTAGGCACCCACAGTCCAATGGTGTTGTTGAAAGAGCAAATGGTATCATATTGTCTGGCATATCGAAGAAGCTAGTGGGGCTTTCGAAGGGTAAATGGGTCGAAGAGTTGACAAGTGTGGTTTGGAGCCACAACACTATGGTTTCCAGAGCCACAGGCTTTACGCCATTCAAGCTACTGTATGGAGAAGACGAGATGATGCCCGAAGAAATCAAGCACAAGTCGCTAAGGGCAACAAAATCCAAAGATAAGCAAGAAGAACAGTTCGTTACAAATGAGTCAGTGGAATCAGTTAGGTTGGAAGCGGTTGACAATATCCGAAGGTATCTAGAAGAAACCAACAAATGGAGAGATAGGAAGGTTAAGCTTAAGTCCATTGAGCCTAGCAACTTCGTGCTTCGAAAAATAGCAAATGCATGTTCAACAAGCAAACTGCATAGCAAAAGGGATGGTCCTTTCCTCGTAAAAAAGTCTAATAGGCTAGGCTCCTACAGGCTTGAAGATATGTTTGGCAATGAAGTTCCAAGATCGTGGAATATAAACGACCTTCGATGCTATCACCCGTAGGAGTAGATTTTTCGTTTGCTATTTTGTACCTAAAAAACAAAAAAAAAAAAGAGTTGTACCCTTTTTTTCTTACAGGGGAAACCCCATAATCAAAATGGGGTATAAGGTTTTTTAATGGGGCGGTCACATGTAACCAAGCTTCGAATCAATGAGAACCAAAGTTCCCAATGATGTGGTGTGCTAGCATGGTGAAACTTCGCATTGAGTTTTCACCTCAACATGAAGGATATCGCCGAACATTCACGTCTTCACAGTCATGTAAAAAGGCGTGCTCTGATTAAAGTGACTCCCATCATGCAAAAATGCAGCGGAGCACATGGCACAGAAGATGACCAAGGTCACAGTGGGTACAAAAAAATTATTATAAAAATAACATCGGATTCCCTAGACATGGGGCTCTTCAAATTTTTGTCGCTTTTGAAGAACTTTGAATTGTTTAATATAGATCTGACAACTGTGTAGCATTGGATTTCTTAAGGGAACTATGCATTAGTCAAAAACAACAGTGATAATACTGTTCATGACTGGCAGTGTTACATTGGATTCCCTGGGTTTCTCGCTCGACTGGGGCTATAAATAGCAAGCCTGGCACCCTTCATGAACATCACAGCGTAGTTCAAAACTACACAAAGGTTCGCAGAAGTAAGAGGTATAGCTTAGGCAGATAGCTAAAGCTATCACAGATCATAGCATACAGAGCTAGGATCATTTGTAGTTCATCAGGACAAGAGATAGAAGATGAAGTCTTCCGCTAGCAAAGCTTATCTTCGTATTGGCATCGGTGTGTTTTGTCACGAAGAAGCTCAGGCTATGAGATTCTCCTAAGTTCCCCCTTCATCAGGATAATCCTAGCATCGGATCAAGGTGTGAGATGCTCCTAACGGAGCACTTCACATTCTGAGAAGGTCACTTCGTCACCCCTCTGGGTGACCGGCCTTGGTTTGTTCTGAAGGCAGGTGGCAGAGGTTTTGGCGGTGACCTCATCTAGGCACATTGGTAGTAACGTGTCAGTGCGTGACCCTCTAGTTGCTGCACGTGGGGCTTTCAAGCCGTGAACGTGCGTTGAGTTATTGGCATTTCGGTGTCACAAAGTTGGCTACGCCACTAGAGTATAAAGTTGTACCGCTATTGTATGGGGTATATGGCTACGTTTGAGCCATTGTACACGAAGCTTCCTTCAATCCATTTATAAAACTCAAGTGAATGTCTGCTTTGTAACATATAAGACAAGGCATCGGAAAGACTTCGTCTGTAGAAAGAAATGTTTTTCAACGCAAAGTACCTATCTAAAACTTTTAATCCCGAAGATGAAAAGGTCACAAAGATTATGAATGAACATGCTTCGTGTGAATATACATCAAAATGATAACACTTGAGAAAGGATTGCATCCAGCTGATGTTAATATGCAAAAGCGAATTACGGTCGCTTTAGTCGCTCGACATCATTACATCTGTTGCAATCTCAGCAAGAATGTTGTCTACAACAAAATCCAAAACGCAGTCGGCATGATACCGACTAAGAACGTTTAGGGCAAACTTAGAGGGGCTGTAACACATATTAACAGACAATGTTCCACAAGAGCCGAAAGTAGAACCAGCACACAACACCTGCCGTCCAACAAAAGGAAAAGAATAAGTGTGCTTCGTAGAGCTGGTTAGTATAGCTAGTTCGAAGGTTAGACCTCCAAAGCATCAGGCTGAGACTCCGCGGGCTCATCAGCCATGGGCATCAGCATCGGGGGCTACCATGCTTCGACGCATCAACGGGTACAGGACCTTCATCAGCACTCGGAACGCCATCCTTGGGCTCGGGTTCTTGCTATAGTGCAGTCATCGGCCGTCGTTTTTTGGCGTGTTTAGCAGCCTCCTTTTCAGCCTAAAACGAGGAATCATTATGGGCTCACATGACAAAAATAGAGAGTAAAAAGCCTCGGGAGCAATGAAAAGAATACCTCTCTTCGGCGCTCTCAGATTTGATCTAGGACCCTTGCTTCGAGGCTATGTTTCCATAGTAGGCTGTACACACAGCACCCAGCATTTTCACAAGGACGAGTGCATTTGAATACATCATCCATGGAGCAAAGGCTGAAGCTTAGGGTGGAGGCTCTTTCAATGTGGGTGCAGCCTTTTGATTTAAGGGATGACGAAATAGCTTTAGCACTGGCCATAATGCAGTATCCTCCGTATGAAGTCGTTAGCTCTAGTATGGCGGATATCTCTTTTTCAATCCACTTCAAGGCCCCAAGGGAGTCACCTTCTTCGTACCTTTGGGTTCGTGGATGGGCACCAGTGTGGGATACAACAGATCAGATAGTGGAAGCACAAGACGAAACCTTGTTGAAGATTGCCTTTTCTTGTTCTGCCTTCTTTAGTTTGAGAGACTCGAGCTCGGCATGAAGGTTAACAAGTTCCTCATCTTTAGAGGTGAGCTTGGCCCGAAGCTCCATCAGTTCTTGAGTTTGTAGATCAGAACTTTTCTTCAAAACTTCGATCATATCTTTGGAGGTTCGCCAGGCTTTCTTCTCCTGCTCTAGGAGATCGTTTGCCTTCGAAACAACATATAGCTGTTTCTCTAATTCTGCTATTAGCTCTGTACTTTTATCTTCAAGCTTCTTGGCATTGGTTCATTGAAGAACCACTTCATCAGTAAGCCCTTGAACAATTTTGTTGTGGGTCTCCCACTCGGACTTCTCGTTCGTCTCATGTTTGTTAGCAATCTCGCCAATACGGGTCCGAAGGTCATTAATCTGGCCAGTCTGTGACATGGTCTCCAAAAGTTGCCTTTTCGATAGAGTCTTCAAAAGGAGAAGTCCCTGTAAATGTGGAGAATACAAAAAAAAGAGACAAGGAATGAGGCGGAAAGAAGAAATGCGAAGCACACCTTCAGGCAAATGCTGTTAAGTTGGCCGGCTAATGTTTCGGTGGGCAGCATGATCAGCTCTTTCTCGACATTTGGATGGCAAAACGATCGACCAAGCCCATCTGCCACAATCATCTCACTTTCGGATCCTAAGCATTGCACAGATTTCGAGTGCTCACCGCCAAAAATAGTTCTATCTCTATCATAAGAAAGCTCCTCGGGCGGACTGCGAAGCCTCAGCACCTCTTCATCATTAATATCTTCAGGACCGTAAACACAAACAAAGCCGATGTCCAGTGCCTCCGAATCAATCCAAATTTTAGGATTTTTACCTCTGTCAGAATTGGCGCTATGCACAGGAGCATTTCGGAGGTGCGATAGAGTCTGGGCAATCCCCCTAGAAGTAGACTCCTCGGTGTCAGATTTTAGGCCATGCGATGGCAATGGGAACCTTTGCTTCAGCCTCTACTGCTTGGCCCAATCATTTCATGCTCAGGAGGCGGAGTTTGAGCGTCAGCGGTTTTCTTCCTGCCATGTATATGGGCGATGCACTAGTGGAGTCCTCATCGACTATAACATCAAATGGATTGGGGATTCTCAACTATAACTTTGGATTCCAAAGCAGAAGCGGCAGGGGATGAAGTCTTGCCAATAATCTTCATAACTTGTGAGCCAAGGGGGTGCAGGGCACGAGAAGGACCAATGCTGCCAATCATCAAAGTTATCATTCTGTTGGCCTTAGAAGTAAGCCCTCGGGACGAAGGGGCGGCCTCTGAGGTGTTGGAGTCCTGCTCCCCTGTTGTTCCAATGCCTTCAGTGCAGGACACCTTTGGAGTCCTCGCCTCCGGCTCAAAAATAGCATGCTTCTTATAGGACCGGTGACTGGGTTTCTTTAGGCAAATTTTCACTCGCTTTCGGGCGCTGGTAACTTTGGCGGCAGCCGTCTCTATGGTATCCTTGGTTTTTCGCTTGAGGGTGTTAGCTTTCAGAGCAAAAACATCAGCATCAAAATGCTCGTAATCGGGGTAGGTCACCCCGAAAGCTTCAAACACTCTGTTCAGGCGAAGCTTGGGCATATCGCTGAAGGCGCGTTGCAGGTGCTTGTATTCGGCAATAGTATATTTACCGAGCAGTAGCACACACAGCTTTCTCAACTCCAGCCCTCCAAGACTCTTCCAGAGTCTTGTATTTTTCGAAGGGCTTGAACTTGTACGGCAGCCGGACAAGCTTGGTAGGGTCAATCGGACCTTCAGGGGCCGGCATAGTGAATCTACTTCGAAGGGGGAGCACGTCGCTAGCTGCAAACTTTTGGTCCAGGCACCGCATATGAATCTGTGAACACACAACTCTGTAGGCGATGTTCGCTGAAATGGTTCTATCAGACTGAGCACACGGAGGCCTCTTAAAACCATAAGAAACTTTCAAAGGGTCCATCAAACACGGCCCAAATTCTGGTTTCTTGTCGTTGTTGACACTGTAGTAAAACCATTTCGGTGTCCAACTGCTAGACCATTTGCTTCGATAGGCTAGTACTGGGCCTGGCGAGTCGGCACGGCTTCAGAAATTATAGCATCCAAAGTTCGGATGAAGCCCTGTCATCTTGTTTGCCTTGGTTTGATAGTGCAGTTCATGCGAGCAGCAGAAGTGCTCAACGTCTAGCTCCAAACCTTGGCGGGCTAGCATCCATATATAAACACCCAGCCAAACAAAGGCTGTTGGGGGTCAGCTGGTGGAAATATATCTCGTAATGCTCAAGGACTCTAGGCACAAATGAGTTCATTGGTAGCCGAAGACCGGCGTCAAAGAAGTTTTCAAATAAAACGATTTGGCCTAGTCTGGGAGTAGGAGTTTCCTCGCTCCCCGAGCTTCAGCAGAGGCTGGGATTCTTGACGAAGTCCAGTCTCTGATACAGCTTAAAATCTTTATCTGTAATGCTGGATGACCCAAAAAGTATATGGCTTGGTTTCTGGGGGCGAAGAGTTAACTTGTCTTCGTCTTTTTCAACTTCTTCGATATCTTTATCTTCTTCATCTTCGTCGTCAAAAGCTTTGGCGACGTCTTCTAGGTCCTTGTCAGGGTGAGTTGGAAACAACTGAACCAGAGTCTCTTCCCCAGGTAGCGTTGTAGGTTTCCGTGAAGGATTCGGCTTCAGAATCCATCCCCACATGGGCTGTTGTGCGGATACGTGCCATTGAAGACCTGGGTAAATATGTTGGTATCAGAAGATGCATGTAAACTTGCATTTTGCGTAAAGCGACAATAGAAAAATTTCTCGACTTACGAAGTTGGACAAGCAACTCCCAGAAGATAGAACCTGGGACTGCAGTGGACGGTGAAGGTGGCAGGTGTGCAGCAGGCTATTGTAACAGAGCTTCGGAGTAGGCGTGGAAAGGAGTAGCAGCTATGCCTTGGCTGAAAGGAGGGGGGTCTATGGCTGGTGCCCCACCGCTTATATAAGACCTCAAGGCTTGAGAATCAAAGAGGTAGATGACGAACAGTTCCAAATCGACAGGACACCGATGCGTGTCTTCTATTTCGCATGACCTTCCCTCTTCTTTCCTGCGTGTTTTTATTTCCTCTAGTCCTTTTTTCCAAAATAATCTCAAAATCTGGGGAAGCGGCCTGGACACCCGAAGCATGAGGTCGTCCCTTCGGTGTGTTTGGTCAGTCGCTGGTTTTAGCTCATCTTGGAAAAATGAACTAACCTGGGAGAGGCTACTGTTGGGCCAAAGGCCCCGAGCCTCACGCTTTGGATAGCTATTCGATGTTGAAGAAATGCATGTCATGGAGGAAAAGGCCGCGGGGGTTCCACAAGCGTAGCCCAAAGATCTCGAGAGCCAGCTTCAGTGGTGGGTTCAGAGTTTGAAGCCTCGATGGGCGGAGTGCCCGAAGAGGCTTTGTTTCAAAGTTTGGAGCTGAACACTGTTCGAAGTGCCACGTTCGGAGATACTGGGCCGAAGCACAAAGGGTTGCATATTTGAGTTGCCTTTGGATGTAAAAGTACTGAATAGACATATGCCTTGTATAGGAGGGGAGAAGTGTAAAGAGTATGTATGGGGGCAGCTATGTAAAATCACAGTAAAGTAGACCATTGGTTGACCCCTATAAATTCTGGGAAGTCCAACCGACGAGGGATATAGGCTTTATGGCCCTGAACACTTGTACGCTTTGGATGAAACATGACAGTAAGCCCTTGATTTCTAAAGTCAAAGGTATTTCTGATAGTTTCGCTCACGCATTCAACTTCTAGGAGTATTTATATTGCATGTGTTTCTAGTATTATTTGTTCTTCCTTTCGAATTCCCATGACCTTCGAGCTGGGCAAAGAGTTACCATGCCAGACGATGTCTCAAGTTATCTGTCATTGCATTAATGGACTCTAATGAGGGAGGTCCTTGTATTTGATGTTGCCCTATTGTCATTGTGTAGTTCGACAGTAGACCCCAGCAGTAATCATCAAGCAATCAATATTATATTAGCTGGCAAATATCATGGTCCTGCCTACCTTCCTCACTCGGGTCAGAGACTACCTCAGGAGTGAAGTTTGGTACCGGCTGCTGGTCTAGCTCCTGAAGCAGCTCGTTCTCTAGCTCTTCGATCACCGGCTGCTCGTGTGTCAATCCTTCGTTCACGAGGTCTACATGCATGATATGATGCAGGTGAGTCCATATGAATGTATGAATTATGCATTTTTTGTGGTCATTTTTACCTATCACTAAGAAATCATACAAACCATCACCTAATGTAGGTTAATTCAGCACATATGACCACATAAGGAACCCTAATTAAGTAACATTTCGCATACATAGCAAATCCACTCTATCATACCTAGGTAATTTTATTTATCCATTTGCTTTAACCTCCTAGGTTGAGTTTAGGTTGTTAAACAGTATCAAGTGAGCTTAAATAATTATGACATGAAGATAATCACTTTAAATTGTCATTGGCCAAATTTCAGCTACAAAGGAGTTATAAATTAATTACTGAAATTCAGGCAATTTCCAAAGCGTTTATCTTCTCAAATTTATTATAATTCACAATAAATGTTTCTAATCTTCATATTTTAATAGCAAACAAAACAGAGTATGAATCTCATATACAAAAGCAAAATATCTTAGGTATGATAGGACATCCATTTTCTGTATATTAACTTTAGCTTATTTCACATGTAGCCAAAAACAGTAGTAACAAAATTCAAAAAAATGCGTTCTGAAACCTAAAGTTAACTATAAATCCCCATGATTTCTCTCAGAAATTTTTTTACAACATACTATCTATGTTTCCTATTATTTACATTAACAAGCAATTATTTGTCATTTTCAAATCACAATTCAAACTTGACATGCATAGTCCCATATTTTGCCAGTGAGCTAACTATACTAAGGAGAGGACATATAAATTCTAGGGAGGCATATAGAGAACATTTCCTGTAGCCACTATTTTCATGTCATTAAAATTACCTAAAATACACACTTGGTGGTGAAACAGCAACCATTCAGCCAATGCTAATGGCTACCAAAAATCACAGTATATATAGATACCCTAACAAAGCTACTGTCCTAGTTTCAAGATTTTTAGAGGCCATTTGACCTGCATTTTCCATTTATCAAGCTTTATCATGGATGCGCTAAACCAGGGGCAAAATGGTCATTGCACCCATAATCATCATGCCCATTATGTAGACCTACTCTAGTGGAGACCAAAGAAACTGAGTTTGCAATTTTATGATTTTTATTTGATTTTATACAATTTCCAAAATTATCAGCCGAAATATGAAACCTAAAAAGAAAATACCCAAGATCCAGGACCTATTCGTGATTAACTATAGATCCCAGGGGCTAGCGCGCAAGATTTACAAGAATCCGTACACAGTGTGCTGGACTTAAATGTAAAAACACGAAACACAGGGGCCGGATCTAAAGAATCTTGGCCCCCGTCTTCAACCTCGCGCCAGCCGCGGCCGAGCGGAGAGACGCGCGTGCGCCGGCGTGCTGGGGCTTGCCGCGGTCGCAACGTGGGGCGGCCGAGGTGTTCCCCACCTCGGCGCACTACCTGGAGCTATCAGCGGCGACGAAGGTGGCTCGAATGAGGAATGCGGCGATGGTGAACTGACGGTGAACCGGCGCGGCGTGGACGGCGCGGCGAGGTCGGACCCGGTGATGTCACTTGAGTTGGGTGCGTGGGATGAGGCAGTTGCAGTGGGGGTGATGTGGAGATGCGGGGTGTGGTGGAGCGACGGCGTGGACTGACGAGGCAAGAGCTAGGTCTCGGGTGAGGCGAATGGCGAGGGGAAGGAAGGGAAATGAGGGAGGGGAGAGCTCTCCACTTAAGGACGTGCTCGGGGAGGTCGATCCGCGGCTGAGTGACATTGACCGTACGCAGCCGACTGCGTGGTGCGTGCTGGCTCGGCACCGGTCGCGCCCCAGGATTCGCGGGCCCACGCGTCGGTGAGAGGGAAATGGGGAAAATAGGAAAAATGGGAAAACACACTTTGACTGGTTTTGTTTGTCTCTGAATATCGCAAATTTGACCAATTTAGAGGCCGAATTCGGAAAAACCCCAATTAGAAGAATTGTTGTACTCTTGATGTCTACATATTCGTCAAAAGGCTTGATACCAGATTCTGTGTACAAATAAGATTTAAATTTGGATTTAACTCATTGACTCAGGTTTGACCCTCACAGCCCTCTGAAATAAAAATTCAAAAAGTCCCATCTATGTTCACTTTCACCCAAGTTGTTTTATAACAATGTTACTCAGAATTTTAGGGGATATAACTTTCCCAATTAATGTCTTGCATGAAAGTGGCTGTAGATCAATTAAAAAGTGATGTTACTAAGCAGGTCAGATTTTATCAGATTTCATATGCTGACAGAAAAAGATCCAAATCACCATGCAAACTTCAATATATGAGCAAGCACCAATTACTAAAGTTATTCAACATAAAATTAGCTACAGGTTTGGTATAACAAGTTTCACCCAATTCATAATAGATCTAAAGTTATGCTCAAAATCATAGTAGCATACATGCAGAAAACTGGGTTCATCAAGTTGCATTTCAACCATGTTGGATCATGTAATTCATATGCATGCCATTGTATGATGAATGTGATGAATGCTGCATGTATGAACGATAATAATGCAATAACGACCGTCTACAGTTGGTATGAAGTGACTAAGACAAGTGAATAACCACTGGCACATGATATAACTTGCATGAAGTCACAGGTTGCTAAATCTGAATTTTGCAAGTCTATAAATTGCTTATAGGCCTGTTGTATATGCTTTGGTTGAGAGTAGCACACCTTGTATGTATTGCTAGCATCTTGCTGTTCATACCTACCTTGCTAGATGCTATTCATGTTGGTGATGCTTTTTTTTAAACAACCCTAAAAAACATGCTCCTAATCTATATAAGATAGATTCAATTGAGCATGTTTGCATGCTTCCTAGTCCTCACTTGCTCTATATGCTAGAAATTGTATTTACTAGCTCTTTATCCCTGTTGAGCTCTTCTTGGTACACTTCCTGCATTTGATAGCTTATTTTGAGGGGGAGTTGTCTTATTCAGGGGGAGTTGAGTTCTATGAACCCTTGATGTTTCCATTGTCAACAAGGGTGAGAGATTGCTACTCACAGAGGGAGTCCATGGACCAAGGGGGAGAATTTGGGAGAGATCTAGTTGAGGGGGAGCTGTGCATTCACCTTGCATTTGTGAGGATGCATTTTAGGGAGAGTTTGAGCTTTCCATGCTGTTGCATCGGTGCGTTGACCCTTTTGCCTCATTTTGGATGAGCCGATGCTTTGCCTAAGCATGACTGTGTTGAGCCAGTTTGCCTCTTTCTTGAGGGGTCATGCTTTAGTATGATCGACTATGTTGAGCGGGTTCCCTTATCTTAGGGCGTCTATCATAGGCTTTGTTTTTATTGTCTCAATTTGCCCTTCTCTAATTGTGTTTGGCTTTTGGGCATTTTGAGCGACTTTCTTCTTTTCTTCCTACTTTTTGGTTTTACACTTTTCTTCTTATCGTTCTTCTATTTCAGGTTACAGGTTGAAGGTGTTGACAATGCACTCATCAAGGGGGAGATTGAGAGCTAATGGACCGGCTCCATTGCCTCTAGAGTGATGAGTGATTGTCAACAGAATTCAAGACCTAGAAGGACTTGGGCACAAGCCCTTCGATGGAATGGAGGTAGATGGAGAAGAAAGTCCTCCAAAGGACAGGAGGCATGCTCGATGTCGGTCGGCCATGGGAGTTTAGGTACACGGAGGAGTGGCACGACGACGGCAAGTGTAAGACCTCGAAAGGATTGCGAGGCGACCCTGATGGACAGGGGATGCCGGGTGCCAACGCGGTGCTCCAATCTAAGTGCATGGCATGAAGACATGCGAGGGCGTTGGCGGATTCGCTCAAATCCACCACCCTACCACCAAGTTACCAAGACTCAGGTGAATGGGCTCAATTCTCGCCGAGATAGAGTGGAGTGGGCTGTTCTAGGCCGAGGAAGGAAACCCTAAAGTTTCTCGGTTTCTAACTTCAAAACCGGGGGTCAATCGACAAATTTGGACTACTAACCACGAGGAAGTCATCTAGAAGAATGCGTGCAACTAAAGAAGATCTAGACTCCATCACGGTCGTCTATACCCGAGAAAGTTGCATCTTTTCTGGTTTAGTCCCTATGAGCATTTCTGTAATAATGGGGTTGTTGACGCGGCTTATGTACGAAAATTATACATAATTTTATATGGTTTTTCATTGATTTTATGCGTCAACTATATCTTTCACTAACATTTATCACCGATAATTGTGGATTTTGCAATATTGTCTTGGAAATATGCTACATGTGATTTTTACAGGTTTTAGACCACTTCAAGCAAGAAAAGACCGCTAGATGACATGGATTGAAGATGAAGATCAAGGAAGACTTGGTGTACTCATAGCCCCTCTGTGTGGATCAAGGCTTCCTAATGCAGAAGATTCAATAAAGTGTCTAGAGCTATAAGAAAATGAAGATATTTATTCATTAAAGATGATGAATATGTCAAAGGCTAGAAGAATCCGTCAAAGCTCGGCCCATTACGAAGATTCCAGCAGCTCAAGAGTCTGAAAGACCCCGCACAAATATTTCTTAGGCGGCAAGCAACGTCCCCGCGAAAGATGGAAGGAAACGGACGAAGGAAGGGCAGAGGTCGGCCGACCTTAGGCCTTCTGGTCGGCCGACCCCACCCAACCGTAGGTCGGTTTTCGATTCCTTTTCTCCCACGTCTTCTCCAGGGTATAAATAGTTAGCATAGGCCCCGAGGTCGGGCATCCAAATCATTATCAAGGCGACAAGATGTAGAGAAGAGGGACAACAACTAGAGGAGAGTAGAGGGTCGAGTTTCTAGTCTAGGATTAGAGTTCTTCTAGTTCATAGAGGTGATTAGAGGCCTTGCACGGTGCTCTAATTACCTAGCTCCAGAGGTCTAATTGTATCATCCAGGGAAAGTATGATCATGGTTGTAAGTATGATAAAATTTATTAATGAAGCATTGATCTTGTCTAAGTATCATCTTCTTGTTCTAATTAGTGCTTGTTCTAGCTCTAATTAACTTTAGGTCTAGATGCATTGTTAATTAGAGGCATGTCATTAAGGGTTATATTCTTCTAGCATTTTTGATCGTTGATCTAGCTTACTAATGATATAGTTGTATATCTAGTTCTTGTGATCATGGTGATTAGAGGTTCTAGTTGCGCTAATTATGTTATTAGACTATGTGAAGTAATTAGAAGCATGTTCTCTAATTATGTATACCTGTTGAGAGTTTCTCGTCGATTACCTGGTTACTAGTGACAGTAGAGCCCGGGAAAAGGTTAAACTTGATCTAGGGGGTTAGGTTGATTGATCTTGATTTAATCATGCTATGAAGTTTATGCTTGATCATGATTATTTCTACCTTGAGCTACTAGTTATCTCGTTGTTCTTATCTATTTGTGATGCCCATATCATGCATGTGTTGGATCAAATTAGAGCTTGATTAGAGTCTAGTTAATACCCATTAATTGGTGTTCTAGTTCTGTTCTAATTGCTTATCTTATAGTATTAGTATAGTTTAGACGTGGATTAGATGTAGCTTATGGCTAGTTTAGAGGTAGATTATAGTCGTGTTTTATATCCTTAGTTTACCATAAACTCTTGTTAATTAGTTCTCATGGTACTCATCCTAGGGGAAAAGCTACACACGATACTGTCGCTTGCAGTATAAGGTTTGCCGTGCTTAAGTGCCGTCAACAAGCTTTTCTAATGCCGTTGCCGGGGAACTAATTAATCGAGTCTTAATTAACTTGAGTTTATTTATTTTTGTCCTTTACTACTAGTTTTAATAGTTAGTTTGTGTTTCCTAATTGTGTGCTAATCTAGTTCTAATCGTGTGCTAATAGTTTTTCTAATTATGTTCCAATTAGTTAATGTGTTATAATTCTCTAGTTTGAGTATAGTCTTCGTGTTCTAATTTTATTCTATAATTGTTTAGTGTCCTCTAGTTATATTCTTATTTTCTAATTGTGTTCGTCGTTCGTTCTTGTGTTCAGTCATAATTTAGAGTCTTTTTAGATTTTTATTTTTGTGATTTTCCTAATTTAGCCTTTTATATATTACTTTGTGCATTTTATTTTATTTTAGTTTATTCTACTTTATTTACTTTCTTGCATTTAATTTTATAATTAGATAGTTTTGTTTAGAATAAGTTTAGCTCTTCTATAAGTTTAGTCTTTTATAAACTCTATTAAAATATAGTTTCTCATATATATATATTTCTTTGACTATCATTACAGGAAAAATAGACCTCATTCCAATAAAGAAATATATATCTTTTCCAACCTAACTCTTTAATAGTAGGTGCTAACGCTGTCAGTAGCTTATGATCTATTATTGAGTTTTTCTACAGCTATCACGAAGGAGTAACTATGGTGATCAAGGTATGTCTGCTGTGTCAATCTAAATTTTTAAGACTAATGTTCTTTGAAGCTTGTTTGTTCTAAGCTATAGATAATGGAGGCAAAGATAATTAGTCGAGAAGGTTTTAGAGGCTAAGGATTCCTTGAGTACAAGGAAGATGAAAACACGGAAGGTTTATCTTCAAGACCAATCCAAGCTCCAACCAAATCTCGAGCTACTCTCGGAATTCAGGATAGCAACACATTGTGGAGCCGATTCAAAGACCTTAACAACGTCAAATGAAGAAAGTCTGAATACCAAAGTTGTAGATATTTTCGAGGTCCTCAAGATAGAGTCTGAATTTGCATTATTTGGACTTTGGATGAGGAAGTTATGGTCGAAATACTAAAGGGGCAGAGCAAAGAAAGCTGAATTCGGGAAAGACAAGAAGCATTCCTCTCCAACACTTGATGGGGCATACAATCATGGCGTCCCGAGGAAGAAGATGAAGTCACCATGGAGTTAAGATTTGAACTTCACTTCTTCAAGATTAAGATAATTCTTGTTTTAATCATAAATATAATTATAATTTACCTATGTTTGATTAGAGATGTTTCATAATAATCATTAAAGTGTTGTTTGGTTGATTGTTATCCTCGTATCCTTACTTATATTTTGTTTTTAGTTTTTTTTTAAAAAACCTTTGTTTCCTTTATCCATATTTTGAGAATCGTTTAGACTAGCTTCTTGAACCATATCTTTGCAATGCTTAATTCCAACATGTTGCATCGGCCCAACGTTCTTACGTTATTTTAGTAGATCTTTTTGCTTTAATTAGTTGATTGAATCTACTTATGCTCAGAGATGGTTAAAATTTGCTAGTTTGTCAATTCTCAAGTTTAATGTTTAGTGTAGGAATCAAGTTTTGTGTTTAAATAAAAAAAATTTGAGAGCCAAGGTTTGTATAAAAGTAGAAGGGGACTGACTACTTATTCCACCATAAGTGGTTCGGTCTAGGTTTATTTATGTGCAAATTTCTTTTGAAATTTTAAACTTCAACATGTGCATGTTTCTCGTGATTTATTATATGTGCACAATATTATCTTTGAAAATTTTAAAATTTTAAAATATTTGGTCTCTCTAAAAAAAGAACCATTTTTAGAATTTTATCTGAAGCCGAATTTTATTTCTTTCAAAATCATCTCTCTAATTTGGCCAAAATCATTAGGAACCCATCGTTTTGTTTATCCCTTGTTTGATTTTATGAATCAAGATCATCTATGATTTATATATGCTTTAGTGCTTTGCCTAAGGGATTTCGATTTGAATTATAGTTGTCTTTGATTTATGAATCAAATGTTTGTTTAAATCCCAATCAACCATGTTACTCTACTTTTATCTCTAATCAAAACCATGATGCTATTATATTATTATATATATGTGTGCACTATGACCTAACCATGCAGAAAAATTCACACTTCATTTGAAACAATGAGACCAATGTGGTGAAAGAGTACAAGACAAATTCATGATGATTGATGCAAGGATTTGACAAATTTAAGGACAACATCAGAATTTGCAAAAGTTTGACTGAGTTTCAAATTGAATAGTGAGTGGACTGAATGGATGAGGAATTGAAGACAAGAATCAAGCCTATGAAGCTTCAAGATCAACAATGGTGGACTTTGACAATTTCCGCCAAGACCCAAGTCCAAAAGGGTGAAGATTGTCAACATCGGAGAACTGACGATAGGAAGCTGAAGATATCATCAACATGGAGCTCTGACCTCAGGATGCTAAGACAGAATATTTTCTTATATTTGGAAAGCCTATGAAGTCCTCTTTCCAACGCAACAAGAATCACTCAATTTGGAGATTTCTACAAGGAGCAATGTGCATAATCATTGAAGGCTGCGCGAGCTGAATTGAAGTCTGGACAGAACGCAGTGCTTGAATAAAACGGGCATAACTCCTTCATACGGAATCGGAATTTAACGCATAATTACTCGTTGGAAAGATAATTTCAGAGGATACCCAATGGATCTATTAGTTGAGGCATGTTCTGGTCGAGACCAATAAGTTATACCACGAGGAAGGAGGTGGCAGCAACAATGGTGATGACTACTTAAGAAACATGGAGACAACAATGATGAAGAAGGCTTGGGCAATGCTTCCATAAGATTTTCATGATCAAGTTCAGTTGCAAGGAGCTTCAAAAACATTGAAACTTGAACGCACAAGCAAAGGATTGTGCACACAAGTGATGCTATGATCAAGACACGATGAAGCTGCATAATCAAGTTATCAGGCTGCATGGACACTTTGGATTCTTACTCCAAGGATACGGCTTCACTTCAACGAAGGTAAGTAAGAAGTCTAGCTTTATGACTTTAAATTAAACGCTTTTCGGGAGGCAACCCGTTTAATTATTTGTTTTTAGTGTTAAGAGTCTTAGAGTCTTTTAATAGAGAAATGGGAAGCATGACACCACCCTTCGAATCTTTTGCTTGTGGCTAATTAACTTAATTTTATGTTTTCTACCTTGTATTTGCATTATCATTTGTTTTTCCACACTTGTTTTATTAGTATTGAAATTTTCATAAACTTCATGACGGATGCTTTATTGTACTCGACGGAGTTTTTCTTGATAAATTAAATGTAAACATAGTGTTTAGATTTAATTTGAGACCATCATCATTAAGTTTAATTGAAAGTTTTTTGTTAATCATGTCTCTTGTGGATAAACTTTCTGCATTTATTTTTCATATTTCATGCATAAACTATCCTTTTTACATTTAGATTAAATTGCATGTTTTGCATTATAATTGGCTTTGTTGTTTAACTAACTTCATGATGTGTGCTTTTATGTTCATGATAACATTTCGCGAATGTATTCCTTAGCAATTTTATATAAGCATGGTGCTTAAATTAAATTGTTGATCATCATGATGAAGTTGATTAACCTCGCTAGTTATCCATAATTTCATTTGATTAGTTTATAAGCTTTGCAATGTGCTTTGGTTTTCTTGTGCCTGTTTTAAGTTAATAACCTTGAATAAACATGGTATTTTAATCTTGGTTAATTAAAGTTTTGATGGCTAGAGAGAGACTTAGCAATCATGTTGTAAACATGGTATTTAGAACTTGATTTAATCATTGTCTTTGTTTATATGCTTATCTCTCGCATAAATTACAAACTTGCATTCACATACACACATTAGTTTTGTCTTAAGATTAACTAGGCCACAAATTAAAAATCATTGGAATATTATTATATTATTGTAAATTGCTTCTACTCCCGATCAATAGCTCGAGAGTAGTACGTGTACTTGAATTATTTTGCAGAGAATTATTTAATGACAAAGAAAATTGAAGGAATATCCGGTAACATATTTATAACACCTTCTATTTTTCATTTTTTTTAAATTCTACAAATTATTAGCTATATCTATCAATTTGGTGTTCCCTTTGTGTTTCTCTTGTTTTTGATTTGGTAGTTTAGATTTATTGTGATTAATACTACAACCATGATCTATGCTTAATAAATTAATTATAACATTTTTTCAACAAAATGATGAAAGTTGCCGCTTTATCTTTATCATGCTTTGATTTTGATTAGTCAAAATAGCGGGCTCTCATAATACATGTTTAATTGAACTAGCCAGCGAATTCATGATTGATGAAGATTGTTCATAAAGACCCATATGATTTAATTTGCAAAGTTTATTCTTTATCATGATCATCTTCTTGTTTATTTTTACTGCTTATAAATAACATGATCAACTTTATAAGATTATCTTGCAATAGCCATTCCTATCCAAAGCCATATATTTTTAACTTTAGATTTATCAAATTTGTTTTTCAAATGAGTTGGATCAAGACTGTGATCTAGGTTATGAGACTTAGAAGCTGGTCATTCATTTTTGCGTATCCTTTCTTTGCTAGCCTTTTCTATCCATGCATTGTGTCTTTCTACATTGGAGAGATTGCAAACTTCGCTGGATATTCATCCTTAAACCAAGATTATCTTTTTGTGTATCCTCCTTGATCACAACCCATTATTTTTTGGAGTATTTAAGGGATTAAATATTATTCTTTTTATTAGACAGCTCCATCCTCTAAGTTAAATTGTTTAGATATATACTCAAGGGCGAGGGTGAGTATTATTCAAGAGTGGGGATGGAGAGCTGCCATATATAGTTTTTTTTATATATATAGAAAGGTTTTTGAGGGGGCAAAGCAAAAAAAAAAGACCAAGTGGTCGCCATATATAAAAAAAAGAGAAAAGAGACCAAGTGGTCGTCCTAAAAATAAAATATATATATATATATATATATTGTGCCCCTCAATAATCTTCTAAGTATTTTTGAGAGTTTTATATATGGCTGTTCTTAGTATTAGCGAGGGATATTCTGTATATATACTCTAGAAAATATTCCAACCATGTGCAATCCGATAGCAGGGACTTCATTTGTGCCTTGAGATCATCCATTGACACTTGCACATGTACACTTTTCTAAATGTGTGTGTTTCCATCCTTTCCCTCTCAACATTATTTTATTCCATGACCTTTTTGACAAGTCTCAGTAAAACCAACATATTTTTTTCTTGGGTTGACAATATTTTGGAAACAAGTTTTGATTAGGATCCATACCAAGCTCTAGATAAACTTCCACTTTATATATATATTTATTGAATACCATTTAGATATTGAGAGACTGAAGAGTTGAGTGTGTTTCTTTGGCTTTGCAAGAGTTTACCTCTTAATGTTTGATTTTCTTTTTCAAAAACTTATTGCTAAAATGAGGAGATGTGTCTTTGATAAATTTAAACTCTTGCTAATTCTTTTGTTGTGGGATGAGCTTAATTGAATATCTTTTCTTTCATGATTTGCTGGTTCAAACTTAAAATTTTGAGAGAGCTTGTTAGTTTGATTAATTAAGATTAGGGTATGAAAAAGTTAATGTAAGGCAACGCTGATTCTTGACTTACTCGAGGGCGAGCAAGGTTTAAGAGTGGGGATGTTGTTGACGCGGCTTATGTACGAAAATTATACATCATTTTATATGGTTTTTCATTGATTTTATGCGTCAACTATATCTTTCACTAATATTTATCACCGATAATTGTGGATTTTGCAATATTGTCTAGGAAATATGCTACATGTGATTTTTACAGGTTTTAGACCAATTTTTCGCGAAATTCACCATGATCCACTTCGAGTAAGAAAAGACCGCTAGATGACATGGATTGAAGATGAAGAACAAGGAAGACTTGGTGTACTCATAGCCCCTCTGTGTGGATCATGGCTTCCTAATCAGAAGATTCAATATAAGTGTCAAGAGCTACAAGAAAATGAGGATATTTATTCATTAAAGATGATGAATATGTCAAAGGCTAGAAGAATCCGTCAAAGCTCGGCCCATTACGAAGATTCCAGAAGCTCAAGAGTCCGAAAGACCCCGCACAAATATTTCTTAGGTGGCAAGCAACGTCCCCGCGAAAGATGGAAGGAAACGGACGAAGGAAGGGCAGAGGTCGGCCGACCTTAGGCCTTCTGGTCGGCCGACCCCACCCAACCGTAGGTCGGTTTTCGATTCCTTTTCTCCCACGTCTTCTCCAGGGTATAAATAGTTAGCATAGGCCCCGAGGTCGGGCATCCACATCATTATCAAGGCGACAAGATGTAGAGAAGAGGGACAACAACTAGAGGAGAGTAGAGGGTCGAGTTTCTAGTCTAGGATTAGAGTTCTTCTAGTTCATAGAGGTGATTAGAGGCCTTGCACGGTGCTCTAATTAGCTAGCTCCAGAGGTCTAATTGTATCATCCAGGGAAAGTATGATCATGGTTGTAAGTATGATAAAATTTATTAATGAAGCATTGATCTTGTCTAAGTATCATCTTCTTGTTCTAATTATGCTTGTTCTAGCTCTAATTAACTTTAGGTCTAGATGCTTGTTAATTAGAGCATGTCATTAAGGGTTATATTCTTCTAGCGTTCTTGATCGTTGATCTAGCTTGCTAATGATATAGTTGTATATCTAGTTCTTGTGATCATGGTGATTAGAGGTTCTAGTTGCGCTAATTATGTTATTAGACTATGTGAAGTAATTAGAAGCGTGTTCTCTAATTATGTATGTCTGTTGAGAGTTTCTCGTCGATTACCTGGTTACTAGTGACAGTAGAGCCTGGGGAAAGGTTAAACTTGATCTAGGGGGTTAGGTTGATTGATCTTCATTTAATCATGCTATGAAGTTTATGCTTGATCATGCTTATTTCTACCTTGAGCTACTAGTTATCTCGTTGTTCTTATCTATTTGTGATGCCCATATCATGCATGTCTTGGATCCAATTAGAGCTTGATTAGACTCCAGTTAATACCCCTTAATTGGTGTTCTAGTTCTGTTCTAATTGCTTATCTTATAGTATTAGTATAGTTTAGACGTGGATTAGATGTAGCTTAGGGCTAGTTTAGAGGTAGATTATAGTCGTGTTTTATACCCTTAGTTTACCATAAACTCTTGTTAATTAGTTCTCAATTAGTTCGTTTCCTGGATTGACAAAACCCATGGTACTCATCCTGGGGAAAAGCTACACACGATACTGTCGCTTGCAGTATAAGGTTTGCCGTGCTTAAGTGCCTTCAACAGGGGTCTTAGGTGTATAAAACAGGGGTCAGTTAGGCTAGGGTATAAATGCCTAAGTGGCTGGTCATTTGGGTGACTCTTCCACGTCTACAAACCGCCAGGTGCTTAGAGTGAAAATCGGGTGCTAAGCTGGGATTTGGAGTCCCCTAGAGCCAGTACTTTGCCATTAGTGGGAGGCATGAAGGGTGATAGGTTATGAGGAGCCTTGTAAGAACTGTTTTCCCTCTCTAATCCAAGGAATATTCATCCCCAAACCGAGTTCATGTGTGCAGTCATCTCCTTCCCCCAGTTTCTAGCTTGGATTTTGGATGAAACTGAAAGGCTTTTGGTGATTTGCTTTGCCCGCGAGTTAATCCTGTTCTTTTGGCTCTTTTGGACTTGCTAGGACATGGAGATTATGACTTAGTTCATCTCAATCCCATAGGATTGCCACGAGCAAGTTGTTCTTAAGTTTTTCCCCTTTCTTGCCCAAAGATTGCCTTCTCATGAGATCTGGAATTACCGCCGTTCCCAAGGTAATTTTGAGTTGATCTTTTGGGAATAGCTTGGGAATAGGGTCCAAATAGCATGTGCAAAATCTCATGAAGTTTGGAGAAGATTTGGTCAAGTTTTGGGTCAAGGAACTCAAGTTCATCGAGTCCACTGGACTATTCGAAAACCTACTGGACAGTCCGACTGGCTTGCACCGGACAGTACTGGCATAGGACCTTGTCCAGGCCTCTACCAGATAGTCCGGCGTGTCCTACCGAATAGTCTGGAACCACTGGACTTTAGCATCGGACAATCTTGTGCCACCGGACCTTGCTACCGGACAGTCTTATAGCCTCTACCGAATAGTCCGGCAGCTTCTACCGGACAGTCCGGTGTGGCTAGGGCTACTGCCCCGTTTTTGCTATTTCGCTCCTTCTGCTATGTTTTTGGCATCGGCTTTGCTTTTCCCACTGTCTGATCATACTCTTTGCTTGATGTGTTCCAGTAAGTCGCATTTCGGTGCGGTGAGTGTCAAGTGGTGAAATTGCAAGGTTCGTTGCTTGCACTTTCTTGTTTGGTGCATATCCTTTTTAGTGGACGGCACCTTGCGCTTGCTAGACACGTATCTGTTCAGTGGACGGTGTCTAGCGTGGGTTCTTGTGAGTTTTCGGTGCACCAAGTTTGGGGGTCGTGATTTTGAGTTTTCTAGTGCTCCTATTCACCCCCTCTCTAGTCGCACATCTCAATCCTACATATATTTAAATTCTAGCAAGCATTGCATTCCTTGTCATATTGATGTGCACGCATATTTAAATTCCTATCCATGCTTGTTGTAGCTTGCACTTGCATTGCATCCAGTAGTTTCACAAAGGAGCACTCTTGATGATATCAAGACTTGTTTCAAGTGCAAGCATCTCAAATCATGAAAAGAGATCAAATTATTGTTTTGGTATTGTTCTTCCTGCCTATTGAGTCATGTTCCCACAGGACAGGAGCTAATTTCATCTCTAGCACTCCTAGGAAACAACTCATACATTTCCTCGAATCTTAATTGCAATTTCTCCTGGTTTTGGTGTTTCCGTGCTTGAAAAATAAAAAATTATATAGAGCATCTGAGAATGCAAATATTTTCAAGTGCTTGAGGGGTAAGGGTCTCCCCTTGGACTGTCCATACTTGTGTTTAATCGAATCTTCAAAAGATGGACAAGAAAAGGAGCACTTCCTGTCTTTAAGTGTCTCTATGTACCCACTGGACTGTCCAGTGGCTAACCACTGAACCGTCCGGTGGATATAAAAGTTCTCTAGACTCCATCCTCCATGGGCTATCTGGGCGCCACCGGATAGTCCGGTGGATATAAAAGTCCTCTAGGCTCCATCCTCCTCGAACTGTCTAGGCGCCACTTGACAGTCTGGTGCCTCCATGGGCAACCTTTCCTTCCCGTGCATCTATCGGTCTATTTCGTCCGATGGAGTCTAGCGGACTGTCCAGTGGCTCTCCATCAGACCATCCGGTGGCTTTTTGCACCGCGTTCCTCGAATTTGCACTTTCTCGGCCCAGTTCATCCGATGCTTGCACCGGACCATTCGGTGGCTTACCATCGGACCGTCTGGTGGTTCTTCGATGCTAAAGGTGACCCTGGTTTCTAAAATATTAAGTTGTGGGCCCGATCCTCTTCGTCCTCATTCTCCTCGCGCCCACGCTCTCTCCTATGCCTTAGCCGCCGCCTCCTCATGTCGCCGTTGCGCCACCACGAGGGCACCCTACGCCGCTGGCCCTCCTACACCACCATCACCCTAGGCCAATGCCGCTGCCTCCTCTCACCGCCGCCTCTCGTGCATCACCCACGCCGCCAGCACTCGCTACTGCCTCTAGCACCCCACCACCGCTGCTGCTGCGCTGCTCCCCTCTGCACGCTTGCCCCATGCTACCGTGCCTCATTGTTCCACCCACCGGCTCTAGTCCTCATCGCTGTCTTATTCCTCCTCTCCGGCATCTTCTTGCTCCTAACTCTTGTGGTGAGCATCTCTCTTCTTTCCTTGTGCTATCACTCTCACCATTGCAACAAGGGTTTCAATTTCTATGATTTTGTGGCATGTGGCTGCTCATGGGATAAACATCATGTCAATGTCTATATGGATATGATTAAATTTAACCCGAGTGTGAGATGGCCACACAGCATTGGTTGAATTTATTCAAAGTTTGTCAATTGACATGCATGCCACAAAATCCACAACTCCTTTTCCTATTGTAGGTCTTACCTTGTATAGTGATTCCGATTGTCTAATTCTTGTTGTGTATATACATCCTTATTTGTCCATCTCCAGATGGGGAGAGACAAGAGAGACAAAGGCAAGGCGGTTGCTCCGGCACCACCTCCGAAGAAGAAGCGTACTTGCGAGGAGCGTGAGCACGAGGCCGCTGAGAAATCAGCCGATGATTTCAACACCTTGTAAAGCCGTCGAGCAGGTGGGGTTACATATTGGCGAGCCACGTCAGAACCCTCCCATGGTGCGCGACCACCTCCGGTCAAACACATGGCGCGCACTAAGCAAGCCACTCCTTCAGAGCCAGCCACGACAGACACAATGCCGAGGACTCATTTTACCTGATGAGATCATAGTAGAGTAGGAGGGAGAGGCAGCAAGAGAGAGAGCAGCACAGGAAGACGCTCAGGCATAGGCCCATGTTTAGACAGAGCAGGCAGAGCCCCAGTCACCAGCTACCGTGTGGGAAAGATTTGCTTTCTCTTCCATACCTACACCGACCCCTCCTCACCTGAGATGCCCAATTGCTAGACTATATGACTTACAAGGATAGGAAGCTTAAGAAGCTTTGCTACTACATTTCTCACATTTAGTGGTAGCCCGAGCAACGTGACGAGCGAGTGGACCCTAGGTTTCGGGACCTTGTTCACGCTTCTCTTTATGAGAGCTCGAGGAATGCAGGCATAGATCTCTTTCTGCATGCTGTACTCAGTATTCTGACGATGGGACTGTGATTGGACAGAACTTACATCCATTCTTCACAGACATCCCCAGCCTGTTCGACTAGCTTGAGCACCGTCATGCCTTTGTGGAGGACTAGTCCGAGTTTTCTACGCCACACTTTATGTTGGCCCAGAGAGATCTTTTATTCAGTTCATGTGTCATAGGCAGCCAGTAAGACTCTACCGACAGAACATGGCCCTTCTTCTAGAGCTTGAGCTCTCTGATCATCTCCTTCACACCGATGTTTATGGAGACTCAAAGCCCCCTAGTGTCTAAGAACAAGAGGACGACTTTGACTGACACCGAGGCTGTAGTACTGTTTCGTGAGGTAGTTTAGGAGAGGACATCAGCAGCTCTGACTCCAGCTGCCAATGTGATTCATAGAGCCATGAGGCAGAGCCTGCTGTGATGAGAGCATGTCCAACATGCATATGACCAAGGCCAAAGAGAAGATGGAGTTTCAAGCCTAATCTGAGTTGAGGTGCAATTTATTCGCGAGGCCGGTTCGGACTGCAGGAGCAGGCTTCACGAAAACGGACGCCCACGCCACATACGGGCTCTGTTTTGGACGTTCTACATATTTTTAGAAAGCTAAGGAGATAACCTTTCCAACCCAATGGGTTCCACATCAAAATACACATGGAATCGACAGGAATCGGTGATGCAAGATGACATTCAGAATCTGCCCAAGCCCTGCAACGACTGTTTTTGGGCCCGAAGGCCTTGGAAGCCCTAGGGTTGTTCAGCCGCCCCCTAGTCCTCTATCCTCTATATACTCTGTAGCTATCATTAGATTAGATGGGTTTGTCTTAGATTATTCTATCATGAATAGTTTTGGCATCAACGATTTGTGAAACCCAACTTGTGCACAAGAATAATCTTGATTGTGTTTATTCGTCCTTCTTGCTTGTGTCCTCTTGGTTGCATGGTAGGAAAGATAGCCTTCTTGGTGAGGTCAATTGCGCACGTTACGTGGTTGATAACCATCAAAGTAGTGGTGTAGTGATTGCAAGGATTTGATCGTTTCTCTTGGAGCCTTATTCACTGAACGTTGAGATCTCCAACCCTAAACCGACTTATCCATACCCCTTGGAAGGTCGGGATCCCCCTATTGCACATCAATTGGTACTCAAAGTTGTTGATGCTTGCAGAAGTTGTCGCCATGCTTGACATCATCCAACCTTGCTCCCCTTCTAGAAATTTACCCTGTTGTCACACACTAAACAAAGAACAAGGGGAACTTGATGTAATATAATTAGTGTTAGCACAGCCCTCTAACTGTTCACATTCGTCAACAAGAAGAGAGTCCGAATTTGATGAGATATAAACATGGTGCAACATATAATCTCCTTTACAATTAAATTTGCTAATAGCATGATATGTATGTCTAGATGACCTTGGCAAATCAGCACTAAAAGAAAGTTTCTGCTCTAAATAATTTAGATTGCAAAGAACATCGAATTCAACATAACCCAAAGTATTTAAAGAATTCAATAATTTTAGCTCATCTTGTGCACTACTAATTGGAAGAAGCAATCAATTTTCAGCACAAGCATTTGTTTCCAAAGCATAAGTATCATTTGGATTAGCTCGATTTAGTATAGGAACATGCAAAGCATCATGGCACATCTCTTCATTATCATAAGGAATGTCAAAACAATCATCTTGTGACAAAGACAAATCAGAAAGAGACGCCATCATTGATTGCTCTACATTAGCTTGGCTTGTGGCTAACCTTGGCACATTCAAATTTTCATCACATTGTGGGATCATTGAACCTATATCATAACCTTTGTTTACTTGGTTGGGGAATTGTGGCAAGCATGGAAAAGAAGTCAACTCATGTTCATTCTCCTAATCAATGTCACAACGCAACATAGCAACATGCAAATCATTAGAATATTCATTAACAGAACTATGGCCTTGATCACAATGTTGCAATTTCTTCTTCAAATCAGGCTTATAAGTAGGAGGAATAAAATTACTATGCATAGAAATTTTCAGCTTGGACAATGTAGAAGGATCTTTACCATGTTTAACTAATCTATTCCACCAAAACATATGGTAACAAGTAAATTCACTAGTAGCATATCGAACACGCTGATTGGTAGGAATCATATGAGAATTAAATTTTTTGTTTAGCAGTCATCTCCCAATCTAAATAAGTATCAGCATCATATGAACCATGAAAGGGAGGAATTTTAAATTTGACACTAGCAAACTGATAATCATCATCACCTTTTTTTACCTTTGTTAGCACGATGTTGAGGTGGATGTCGGTGTTTAGTACCGGCAGCGCACCACGGGATGTATCACATAGTGCTTTTGTGGTTGGCGAGATCGACCGTAGCTCAATGGTTCACGTGAAATGCGACAGAATCAAGATTTATATAGGTTCGGGCTGTGGAAAGCGTAATACCCTACGTCCTTTTTGTAGTGAGTTGTATTGATTTGAGTTCTCGAGGTTACAATGAGGGCGCAGCTAGTTTCAGGGTTGATGTGTGATGATGGGATATGATGCTATATGTTCCTGAGGTTAAGAGATCTGTCTGGGGGAGCCCTAGCCCACCTTATATAGTCTGGCTGGCATGGATTACAAGTCGGTTTCCTTTTCCTAGACAGTTTATATTACAACTAACCACATAGAGTCCGCGATCTCCTTTCTTATCTAACTAAGAAGTCCTTGTCTTGTGCGCTGAGTCATCCTGTACCTCGAGCCCAAGCCAACTGGTCGGTCCCTGGATTGGGTCCTCCGTCGTCCCATGCACCAAATATGTCGCCTAAGGAGCCAGGGGATATCTATCCCCCACAAGCCCCTAATCTTTAAGCTGACTAGAGCAACAATCGGCTTCAAGGTCCAAATTCTACTTTCTCAATGTCTTGCCTTGTAGTCTTTTGAGTATCTTGCTTTTCACTCTTTGAAAAAATTCTGATGGTATCCTCCATGCAGCCCCTGAGCCTCAAGCTGATTAGCTTAATCAGGTTGAGGGTCAAGCGACTTATTCCTCTGAGGGCATCTTGGTGAGGCAGCAAAGCGGGGGGTGAGGCAGTGCAGCAACCTGCTAGTGGGAAAATCATCCACTAGGCAAGTGGCGCAGCCCCCGAGTCGATGGCCTAGGTGAGATGATGATGTAGACCTCAAGCTAACAAAGTAGTGAGTCAGAGAGGCACACGATGGCACAGCCCCCAATTCAATGAAGTGGTGAGTTGCTAGGGCGGGTAGCAGGCTAGCCCTTGAGTCCATGAAATGATGAGTCGGCAAGGTGGGCAACAGCCCAGCCCCTGAGTCGACGAAGCAGTGAGTCGGCAAGGTAGGCAATAGCCCAGCCACTGAGTCGATGAAGCGGTGAGTCGGCAAGGCAGGCAACACCCCATCCCCTGAGTTGACGAAGTGGTGAGTCGGCAGGGCGGGCAACAGTCCTAGCCCCTGAGTCGACAAAGCGATCAGTCGGTAAGGCAGGCAACAGCCCAGCCACTGAGTCGACGAAGCGGTGAATCGGCAAGGCGAGTAACAGCCCAGCCCTTGAGTCGATGAAGATGTGAGTCAGCAAGGTGGGTAATAGCCCAGCCCCTGAGTCAATGAAGCGGTGAGTCAGCAAGGTGGGCAACAGCCCAGCCCCTGAGTCTACGAAGCAGTGAATCAACAATGCAGGCAATAGCCCAGCCCCCGATTCGATGGTGTAGCATAAAGTGAATTGATTTTCATTGACTCCCCGTTTGAATTCCAAGTATAGCGAAGGCGTAGAGTGTCGGTTGGCCAAACCGACTGCCCGTATCAAGGATTTAGAGTATTACGTTGTTACCAAATGAGCAAAAGCATGTAACACTGGCAATAGGTTAGGCTATGACCTAATGCCAATTGCCCGCGGAAGAGGATTTAGAAGTTAGCCTTTACTGAATGAGCGAAAGCATGTAACACCGGCAATATGTCGGGCTATGACCTAAGCCGATTGCCTCGCAAGGAGGGTTTATAGGTTACCCTTTACTGCAATCAGTGAAAGCATGTAACACCAGCAATAGGTCGGATGACTGACCTAAGGCGATTGCTCCGCTGAAGAGGGTTTACAAGTTACCCTATACTGAATGAGCTGGAGCATGTAACACTAGCAAAAATTCTGAATATGACCTAAGCCAATTGCTCTGCGAAGAGGGTTTAGAAGTTACCCTATGCTAAATGATTAGGAGCATGTGACACCGACAATAAGTCTGAATACAACCTAAGCGGATTGCCCTGTGCAGAGGGTTTAGAGTTCACCCTGTCGAGACTTTTCGTGGGCATGTAGCGCCGGCGGGCCAAACCGACTGCCGCGTTGTAACAGAGGCCATATAGAGTTCATGACGCCTGTTGTTATATGCACAGATCAGTGCTAGAAAACACTTAGACAAGAGATATTTCGGTATCCCAAAATAATATGAATGATCCAAAAAGATGACCCAGAAATAATTTGAATGATCCGATATCCCGAGTGATCCAAGTGATCCGATATCCTAGGTGATCAGAAATAATCTGAGTGAACCCGAAATCCCAAGTAACTCAGAAACAGCCCAAGTGATCTGAAGTAACATGACTGATCCAGAAATAATAATGTTGAGATAATATGAGTAGTCGAGTGATCCTGAAATAATAAAGATAATCCTAAAATAATTTGAATGATCCGGAGTTGATTAGAGCAATCCCATGATATCGAGGACGAGCGATCGGAACTAGTATGAATAATTCAAAGATGACCCAGGTGATCCAGAAATAGTAATCTTTGGTGATCCAAAAATAATCCGGATTACTGCAAAATAATATAGATAATCTGAGTGATCCATAATAAATCAATTGATCCAATAAGTCGGATATTCCAGAGACAACTCAATTCTAATCCAATAGTGTGGTTAGTTGATGGCACCTCGCCTCTCTGGCAGAAATCAAAGATAGTCAATGACAGTGCAGGTTGACTGACTTAGCACGTTATATATTTTTATGCTCACATAAGATATATTTTTTTGAAATAATAACCAAAGAACAATCCGAGTCGTATGGTTTGCAAAGAGAATATTCAAATGTAAATAATATTCGAGTCATTAAACCAAATAAGCGAAAATTTGATTAGCATAATTAAATGCATAATGACTTAGCTGTTTATGCACCGGGTGGTGTCGTAGTGAGTCTCGGTGACTTTGACGCCGTAGTTGCATACGGGAACAAGAGATTGCCTCAACTTGTGAATATCTTGGCTCTTTGTTCACTTTGGCAAGAGTGGCTTTGACACAAATCTTCTCGTGATATAGCATCTACAACTTCGATTGGCATGCAGATAAAAAGGACCTCTACAGAGTACAGAATTAATTCTGTTTTCTTCTCCAACGCAAAAGATGGGAAGCGGGCTTGGACTCAGCAATACAGAAATTAACTCCATCCTTGACTTTAATTGCAAGAGACAATCATTGTTTGTAGATTGGAGCTGTTGGCGCACTAGCGGTATATGCTCTCAGATTGGTTTCTTTGCCCTAACGCGATAATGAATCCGACTTGATGCCCTCTTCTAATTCCCTTTGCATGTGACGACGAATAAGCTGTTTAGCAGCTCGTTGATTGATTATCAGATCTGGGACAGGTGATGATTGGCATGTGGGGCCCGGCGCTGTGGCCTCCTCTTGGTCTGACCAATCGAGTTGCAGGCTTGATCTTTCTACTGGACGTATCTGCTCTCCGTATACACAGCAATGGGGACATGGATGCCGCCGCCAACCTGCCGCATGTATTCTTGCTTTAACTTGTTGTGCATGACGATACGAATTAGGGACTCGATTGCTGGCGTCGTAACAGATTAGATGCTACCGCTCTCGTCATGGAGCCCGCTCGAACGAATCTCTGACATGAAATCGAACTTGACGTGCACGATAACTGCCAACAATCTCTCTTGATGTCGATGAGGATCAACTTGATCTTGAAGAAAATAACCATGGAGCTAGCGGTGATGTCGATGTCGACTCCCCTACTTGGCGTGCGAACTGTCGGTGTCTAGTACCGGTAGTGCGCCACAGGATGTATCACGTAGTGCTTTAGTGGTTGGTGAGATTGACCGTAGCTCGATGGTACGCGTGAAACGTGAGGAAAGCAAGATTTGTACAAGTTCGAGCCGCGGAAAACGTAATACCCTACGTCATGTTTGTGGCGAGTTGTATTGCTATGAGTTCTCAAGATTACAATGAGAGCTCAGCTAGTTTGAGGGTTGATGTGTGATGATGCGATAGGACGCTAGGTGCCCTAAGGTGGAGCGATTTATCTACGGAGATGTCCCTAGGCCACCTTATATAGTCCGGCGTGGCTTAGGTTATAAATCAGTTTCCTTCCCCTAGATGATTTAGATTACAATTGACTGCATAGAGTCCGTGATCTCCTTTCCTATCTGACAAAGAAGTCCATGTCTTGCGTGCTGAGTCATCCGGTACCTGAAGTCCAAGTCAATTGGTCGGTCCCTGGATTGGACCCTCTGTCGGCCCATGCACCAAATATGTTGCCTGAGGAACTAGGGGATATCTATTCTCCACAGTGGTCCCTTATTCTTTTTATCTGATCGCCAGTCTCGAGAAGTGTCCTTGGAGACAATAACTTTATTCTCCACAGTTTCAAGCCGAGTCGCCAAATTATTTACCGAAGCGCGCAGATTGTTCACAACTGGAGGAAGTTCTGCCTTGAAATCACCAATAAGCTTGTTTTGTGCGGCACTAAGCTTGGTTAGCTCATCCTTCGAGACATATCCATTGACTCCTTGAGGGGGAGCATCTCCTACCATGGTTAGAGAAAACAAGACAAAGAAAATGAAACAAGATTATCCCTATGTAGTAGGTAGGTAGAATCTCTCACACTCAAAGCGTGTACCAAGCGTTTGCAAATGCTCTTACCATAGACAGCAAGAAGTCGATGGTGATCTATAAGAGGTGATGACGGCCAAGAGGTGATAATACACTTGGAGCATGGGGTGATTGCAAAACCGATATGTGTTGCTATAGAGTATATACGTGGATCTTTGGAAAGACACAATATGTAGCAAGGAAAAGCAAAATCCAAAATCAAATAGCATGTCCAACATGCATATGACCAAGGCCCAAGAGAAGATGGAGTTTGAAGCCTAATCCAAGTTGAGACGCAATATATTCGCGAGGCCGGTTTGGACTGCAGGAGTAGGCTTCACGAAAATGGCGCCCAAGCCACATATGGGCTCTGTTTTGGATGTTCAATATATCATTGGAAAGCTAAGGAGATAACCTTTTCAACCAAACTGGTTACACATCAAAATACAAGTAACCTGCCCAAGCGCTGCAATGGCTGTGTTTGGGCCCGAAGGCCTTGTAAGTCCTACGGTTGTTCGGCTACCCCCTTGTCGTCTATCCTCTATATACTGAGTAGCTATCATTAGATTAGATGGGTTTTGCTTAGATTATTCTATTGTGAATAGTTTTGCTATCACCAGTTTGGGAAACCCTAACTTCTGCACAAGATTAATCTTTATTGCGTTTATTCCTCGTTCTTGCTTGTGTTCTCTCGGTTGCCATGTAGGAATGGTAGCCTTCTTAGCGAGGTCGATTGCGTGCATCATGCGGTCAATAACCATCGGAGCAGTGGTGTAGTGGTTGCAAGGATTTGATCATTCCGCTCGGAGCCTTCTTCACCAACGTCGAGATCTCTACCCCTAAACTGACTTATCCATACCTTTTAGAGTATCAGGAATCCCCCTATTGCACATCATGCTGCCTCGAGAGGGGTATGGTGAGGGTATCACCACATTACAACATCACTTACTCAGAGCCCTTATCCAGCATATTCTCTTTTGTGTGGTTGATTTTTTGATAGCTGAGATGGAGGACATGATCACAGATGGGATGGGTTCACACCACAGCTTTCCCTATGTCCATTTCATCTGCCACATGTGGAGTCAGATCGATCACGATCCAGCTGGCGAGCCCCTACCACACTTCAGGATTTTTCAGGGGATTTGGACCACTTTTCCGATGTACAAGGCTCGTGCACTGGTAGCTCCTAGAGCCCCTGTGCAGGGTCTTGTACCACCAAGGGGTCCTCAGCCAGAGTCCTCCCCCTGAGCCACAGAGATAGAATAGTACTAGAGACAGGGGGAGCCACAATTGTAGAGGATGATAGTGGGGACAACACTTCTGACGATGAGCACACACCACCTCTACCTATCTTACCTCATGATCATGAGGCAGGTGGCTCACGCGCTTCTCCACCACCCTTGCCTCTATCGTCAGTTATAGCTGCACATGTTGCTACATCGTCTGACATTGCTTCAGTAATTCAGTTGATGATGGAGCAGTAGAGACGGGCAAATAAGAGGTTTGCACAGCAGCAGCAGCAGCAGCGGAGCGATCAGTGCTTCAAGTTGATTCTACAGCAGCAGCCACAGATACAGAGGAGCAGTGATGAGTGCTTTCAGCTTCTACATCCGCAGTTAGCCGAGCAGCAGACTCGTATCATTGACACTTTGCACCCTCTAGTTGCCAGACTCTGGGCAGACACGGAGCCTCAGCTTACCGCTATATGCCAGAAGTTCCAGTTGGCACCTCTGCAGCCCACTATGACACAACAGTTGCCCCCTCCAAATGCAAGCCTGCAGAGTCCCTTTGCCTTCTTAGCCTCGCTCAGCATGTCCCCGCTTGACTTTTCATACTCTAGACTGCTACCGAGTGCCCCTCAGATGGAGAGGTCATAGATGCTAGCTAGTATGCTTCACTTCGACATGTCTCCTCCGACGCTCCCAAACTTGCCTGTGACAACATCATAGGCTCAGGACAGTCACTTCTTGACGTTAGAGTAGCCACCATTGACTGAAGCAGCTTCTCAGTCCGGGCCCGTGTCATCAGCGCCAAAATCCTTTGTACCCATCTTCTAGCCACAAGCAGCCTCTCAGTCGACCAAGCTGAGTTTTCACTCTGCCTCCACCACTTGCTAGATGACTGACGCTATTCTCCCAGTGGCGACAACTACAGCGGCTCTTACTATCTCTGCCACATTCACTACTCCAAGCGCTACCACAGTTTCTCAGGTCAAGATAGAGTAGGGAGTTGACGAGGTGACTAAGGAGGTCGACACCGACTCCCCGACGGATTTCCACATGGAGTCCCATAAGGATGGTTCCCATGTTCCAGATCCTCTGAGTCCTTAGGCCTCCCTTCTTGGTACTTGATGGTGGGAATATAGGGTTTGCGATCTTCCGAGAGGTATAGATAAGTCGGTTTAGGGGTGGAGAACTCGACATTGGTGAAGAAGGCTCTGAGCAATCGATCGGTTCCTTGCAATCACTACAGCACTGCTCCGATGGTTATTGATCGTGTGATGTGCGCAATCGACCTCACGAAGAAGGCTATGATTCCTGCAATGCAACCAAGAGAACACAAGCGAGAACGAGAAATAACGCAATTAAGATTAATCTTGTGCACAGTTGGGGTTTCACAAACCGATACACGAACGGCGAACTGTTCACGACAGAATGCTCTTAAGCAAAACTCATCTAATCTAATGATGGCTATAGAATATATACAAGAGAGAGGTCTGGAGGGTGGCCAAGGGGTTACCCGAGCAACCCTAGGGCGTACAAGGCTAGCGGGCCCAAAAACTGGTCCATCAGCACCATGGCAGATTCTGTCCGCCATCTTGTTTTGATGATTCCTATCGACTCCGATAAAATTTAGAGGTCAGACCACCAGGGTTGGAAAGCTTATCTTCTTAGCTTTCCAATATATGTGGAACGTCCAAAACGGAGCCCGTATGTGGCCTGTACGTCAGTTTTACTGAGGCCTACTCCTGCAGTCCGAACCAGCGTCGCGAATAAATTGGACCTCAACTCGGATTGGGCTTCAAACTTCATCTTCTCTTGGGCCTTGGTCATATGCTTATTGATCATGTTCTCATCATTCTCCCCTTCTTGTTTTTGAGTCGTCCTCGACTCAAAGTCGTCGATGCGCGCAGAAGTAGTTGTAGCAGTTCGTGTAATCATCCATGCATGCTCCCCTTCATGAAATTGATCTTGTTGTGACAACTCAAACAGAGAAGAACAAGTGGATCTCGACATAATATGGTTAGTTTTATGGCAACCGTTTACTTGATTTTTATGTTCATCAATAAAAAGATAGTCAAAATTGGAACATATATAAACACGATGCACCATATATTCTCCTTTACAATTATATCTTCCAATAACATTATATGTATGCTTAGATGATCATGGCAAATCAGCAACAAAATAAAGTTTTTTCTCTAAATAATTTAGATTGCAAAGAACATCAAAGTCAATGTAACCCAAAGTATTTAAAGAATTTAGTAATTTTAGCTCATTTGACGCATTAGTAATAGGGAGAAAAGGTCTATTTTTAGCACAAGTGATTGGTTCCAAAGCATAAGTATCATGTTCATTAGCTTGATATGTTATAGGAACAAGCAACGCATTATGGCATATCTCTTCTTTATGATAACAAACATCAAAAAAATCATTTTGTGAGGAAAACAAATCAGAAACAGACTCCTCGATTGAAAGCTCTACATTAGCTTGACTTGTAGCTAAACTTGGCCTATTAAATATTTGCTCAGCTCTAGGGATCATAGCACTCATATCATTATTGTTGTTTACATGATCGGTGAACTGTGGAATGCATAGAAAAAAAAACAAACGCATGTTCATTCGCTTTATCATTGTCACAACGCAACACAGCAAAATGCAAATCATTAGAATATTCATTAACATTGCAATTTCTTCTTCAAATCAGGCTTATAAGTAGGAGGAATAAAATTACTACGCATACAAAGTTTTAGCTTAGACCATGTAGAAGGATCTTTACCATGTTTAACTAAACTATTCCACCAAAACATTGCATAGCCAGTAAATTCACTACTAGCATATCGAACACGCTGATTGACAGGAATCATATGAGAATTAAATTTTTGTTCAACAGTCATCTCCCAATCTAAATAAGTATCAGCATCATATGAACCATCAAATGGAGGAATTTTAAATTTGACACTAGCAAAATGGTTATTCGTATCACCTTTTTTACCTTTGTTAGCACGATGTGGAGGTAGTTGCTTACCCTTTTTGCCTCATCACAAGTCTTGAGAAGTGTCCTTGTATGTAGCAACTTTGTTCTCCACAGTTTCAAGCCGAGTCACCAAAT
This sequence comes from Paspalum vaginatum, assembly GCA_030272315.1. Taxonomy (NCBI): domain Eukaryota; kingdom Viridiplantae; phylum Streptophyta; class Magnoliopsida; order Poales; family Poaceae; genus Paspalum; species Paspalum vaginatum. The sequence continues at coordinate 21,231,403 of CM059021.1, forward strand.
TATTTACCGAAGTACGCAGATTGTTCACGACTGGAGCAAGTTCTTTCCTAAAATCACAAATAAGCTTGTTTTGGGCATCAATGAGTTTGCTCATCTCGTCCTTTGAGGCACAGTGATTGAATCCTTGAGGGGAATCATCTCCTGCCATGGTTAGAAAAAACAAGGTAGAGAAAACGAAACAAGATTTTCCCAATCTAGTAGGTAGGTGGAATCTCTCACACTCGAAGCGTATACCAAGAGCTTGCAAATGTTCTTACCGTACACAGCAAGAAGACGATAGCGATCTAGAAGAGGTGACGGCAGCCAAAAGGCGATAAGACACCTAGAGCGTGGGATGATTGCAGGACCGACCTATGCTGCTCTAGAGTATATACGTGGATCTTTGGGAAAGCACAATATGTAGTAAGGAATTGCAAAATCCGAAATCAGATAGCAAAGTTGAATGAATGTCCAAAGTACTTATCAAAGTTGCTGGCCTAAACGTGCTCCTATAACTAGTTTAAGCAAGCAAAAGATACACCGAAGTACAAAAGACACAAAGGGTGCAAACACTTTTGATTATTTTTTTCTTTTTCTCTCTTTTTGTTTTTGCGGCTCTTTTTTATGCACTTGCCTTTTTTTCCTTTTTTTTTATCTCAAAATTGCTGCAAAACAAGATACAACTCCACACAAACACAAAACTCTGATCTGAAAATCACAGATTTACTACTCAAAGTTGTACAGCCGATTAGATAATCTTAGTGGCCTCAAATGCAAAACTTTGAATACCAAAGTTGTAGATCTCTTTTTTATCTTTCTCTATAGTATATGGAACACTTTTTTTTGGATAATGGATGATGAAGATATTGACCCCGAAATACAGACTGCTCAGAAAATTTTGGGTCAAAAACAGATTTACTCCCAACAGATATTAAACCCTGATTACGATGTTTTCTGGAAACATCCCAATTGACAAAGTTGTAGATAATTTCACAAGCTTTCCAGAAAGTACTAGAACACAAAAATCCGAGTTCGCATGAGGGAGATATCATGCAAATACTGAACTGGATAGAGAGGATTCCGAACTGGACGGGACGACGTGATGAAAACGGACACGGTGACAAGGTGCAAAACTCAAACTAAACTAAGAATGCGATCTAAACCCGCAACAAGACTATGACCATGGACACAAAGTCAAAAATGTGGACTCTGAAATCAAATTATGCAAAGGCTAAATGGGGTGATAGGACAAGATGAACTAGAAACCCTAATTTTTTATGGTTTTTTGTGGACTTTAAGAATTCAAAACACTCAAACTAAGGGACACACGATAATATATCTAAAGAGAAACCTGAAGCTCTGATTACCAAATGATGGGGAATAGGGAGCATTCCCGATCTTCCGAGTGGTATGGATAAGTCGGTTTTGGGGTGGAGAACTCGACGTTGGTGAAGAAGGCTCCGAGCAATCGATCGATTCCTTGCAATCACTACACCACTGCTCCCATGGTTATCGACCACGTGATGCACACAATCGACCTCGCCAAGAAGGCTATCATTCCTGCAATGCAACCGAGAGAACACAAGCAAGAACGAGAAATAACGCAATCAAGATTAATCTTGTGCACAAGTTGGGGTTTCACAAACCGATACACGAATGGCGAACTATTCACGACAGAATACTCTTAACCAAAACCCATCTAATCTAATGATGGCTACATAATATATACAAGAGAGAGGTCTAGGGGGTGGCCAAGGGGGTGGCCGAGCAACCCTAGGGCGTACAAGGCTAGCGGGCCCAAAAACCGGTCCACCAGCACCCTAGCATATTCTATCCGCCATTTTGTTTTGACGATTCCTATCGACTTTGATCAAATTCAGAGGTGAGACCATAAAGGTTGGAAAGCTTATCTCCTTAGCTTTCTAACGATATGTAGAACGTCCAAAATGGAGCCCGTATGTGGCCTGGACCTCCGTTTTACTAAGGCCTACTCCTGCAGTCCGAACCGGCCTCGCGAATAAATTGGACCTCAACTCGGATTGGGCTTCAAACTTCATCTTCTCTTGGCCCTTGGTCATATGCTTATTGATCATGTTCTCATCACTTGATGCCAAAGGGGGAGAGTTATGTTTAGGGGGGTGAGTAGAACTAGTGAGATTAGCAGTTAGGGGGAGCTATGAGAGGTTTTCTTTTGTTGTATAGCTAGGATCCCAGCTGGATGTTTTATTTTGAATGATTGATTCATGGACATGGTATTTGGCTTTTGTGCTTGACTCATTTTACCATGCCTATGGGTCTTTTGGTTGTGGAAGATTATGTGTTTGCATTTACTTTCAAAGCTCTACTCTTGTGTTGTCATCAATCACCAAAAATGGGGAGATTGTGAGCAACATGACCCTAAGAGGTAGAGGTTTCAGTAGCTAATCATAACTTAACTTTGTTACTAATGAGTTCATGACATGAAGGGATTATATTTAATATTGTGCTCATTGGTTGAACAAAAGAGACCCTTCATCTTCGATTTCATGAAGGACATCTTTGGTTTTAAAGTTCTAGCAAGAAGATCAAGGATCGATAGCTCTAAGTGCCATAAAGTTGAAAGAAGGGCACTTGGAGACTATTTTCTAGTTTCTAGATAAGTCGTACTATCAAGGGGGTTGAGGTGAGTAGCTTGATGTGCTCCATTCTAGAGTTGTTCTCAGTATTGAGTGCATCTTAGACCTAAAGCTCAAACATACTAAAATGTGATAAAACTCACTCACCTCTGTCATTTGAATCAAAAGGAAAACCCTCAAAAAAACATTAAGCTTTGGGTCAAGAGACTTGATAGAGAGATAACTTCTTGAGTAGGAGTTGAATCAAGTGAAGACCAACACTTGTTACTATTGGTGATCGCGATCACCTAGACGGCTTGCTAGTCGTGCCTTCCGCGAGCTTTTGGGAGATTGTGGAAGAAGCGGTAGAAGGTCCTTGCGAGGGCATTGTGAGTAGTTTGGAGCCCACCATTCCGAAGTGGAGAAGGGCATCCCAAAGAGACCACTTGGTCCGCGGATCAAGGGGTTGCTTGACCTTTGCGAAGGTCACCCTGCCATCCTCTTTCGTTGTGAGAGAGAGGCTGTAGCTCCTTGTGTGCTATGCGTGAGCAAGGCCTTGCAAGGGGTGCCAAACGAGCACTAGGTGGGAGTCATGACACTTCGATACCTCGAGGAAAAAGACCGCCGTGTCATCTTTTCTCTTTACAATCCACATTTACTTACATGCAATTTACGTTCTGCAATTTACATTCTTAGAATTGCATGCTTAACTCTAGGTTGCAATCCTTTTTGTTATCATGTAGAACTCTAGTCATACTTAGTTAGGCACTAGGGTGAATTGGGACTTGATCGATAGGATTTAATTTCAAGTTTCCAAATTAGCAGTCAAATTCACCCCCCTCTTGGACTTCTTGATCCTTTCAAGGTCTTATGAAGACCCCACATAAAATATGTGTACCCCTAAATTTGCATGTGTAAAGCTTGCAACTTGGCTACGCCATTCAAAAAGCTTATTACCTACTAATGCTCTTCTAAAAGAGATGTTAAGCGATGATGAGCTAAGAACATTTGCCACTGTTGCATGTTTCTTCCTAACAATGTTAAATAAATTCGGGTATCTGAATTTTAGGGCCTAGTTACCTAACCATATGTCTTCCCAATATCTAAGTAGGTCTCCACTCAATAGCTTAAACCTACCGAGGTTCAAGAATTAATTCTTAACTCCCATAAGACCTTTCCAAAAATGAGAATCTCTTGATTTTTTCTCTAATTGTGTTAGAGGTTTATCTTTCATATATTTATTTGTTAAAAGTTCTTGCCAAAGACCATCTTCATTACAAAGTTTAAAAACCATATACCTAACAAGCATTTGTTCTGAATATCCAGATTCTGGATTCCCAAACCTCCCTGGTCATTGGGTTGACAAAGAAGAGGCCATTTTATCAGTCTATATTTCTGTTTATGACTATCATACTGCCAAAAGAATCTACACCTAAAGTATTTGATCTTTTTCAAGACACCTCTTGGGATCTCAAAAAAAGATAGCATAAACATAGGTAAATTAGATAAATCAGAATTTTGCAGTACTAATCTGCCACCATAGGAAACCATCTTCCCTTTCCAATTACCTAGCCTCTTTTCTATTGTATCTTCGATCAACTTCCAATCTCTATTCCTTAGTTTTCTTGAATGCATCGGAATAGCCAAACAAATCCACAAAAAAGTTGCGTAATCTTTAGTGTGACCAAAGAAGAAAATCTCACTCTGGTGGAAATTAATTTTTGAACCTGATAATTGTTCAAACAAACTTAAAATCATTTTCATATGTTTTGCTCGATCTAGATCATGTTCTAAAAATATAACTATGTCATATGCGTACTGTAGGATGAGGTATGACCACTTTCACCTACCCATTGTTCTTAGCCCTTGACATAATAACTGCCAGCATATCGACCACAATATTAAAAAGGATCGGTGATAGCGGTCACCTTGACGCAAGCCCTTTTTGGTTTCAAAATAAGGTCCAATTATTGGACATATGATTGAACCCAACTACACCACTTAGGGCTAAAACCCTTCATCCTCAAGGCTTGTTGAAGGAAATCCCAACTGAACTTGTCATATGCATTTTCAAAATCTATCTTAAATATTTTTTGACCAAAAAGACTGTGGGGCAGGTCCCCACAGTAAAAAGATTTTATTAAGAACAAGAGAGTACTTATATTTTCTTTATCCCATCCAGTTTCTTTGTATGCAGTTCATGGATGGTTTTGTGCAGGACTACCGCACCCTCCATAATATTTATTCTAGGTAAGAAGGCTGTCTTTGATGGCTTAATTATTCGTGATTCAAATTTAACCACTCTGTTGGTAGCCACTTTGGTAAAGATTTTAAAGTTGACATTTAGTAAACATATAGGTCTGTATTGCTGAATGTTCTTAACATCATTTCCGTTAGGGTTAAGAATTATTGTCCCAAGTTTAGGCTATGTACAGGCAAAGTTTCATTATGAAAATCAGTAAACATCGCCATCATGCCATCTTTGATGATATTCCAAAAGCACAGACGAAACTCAGGTGGAAAACCATCTGGACCTTGGGCAGTGTTATGTTTCATTTGAAAGATTGCCAACTTGACCTCCTCTTCTATAAAAGGTACAACTAGCATTTCATTTTCAAACTCTAAAACTTGAGGGGTATCATTTCGGTAGGATTCATACATAACGATGGAATTGTAATCATGGGCCCCAAACATTTTTTATAATACTTGCTAATAAACAATTTTAAGTTCAGCATCACCTTCTATGACCCCTTCCTCATGTTCTAGCTTTTAAATTCTTGTTTTCCTGTGCCTACCATTATCCAATAACTAGAAAAATTTGATATTAGCATCACCCTATGGAATGTATTTCATTGTTGCTCTTTGGTAACATTTTAATGAAGTGAGCATCTTCAACCTCAGTTCTCTGTTCTCCCTATCAAGGCAGAGAGCGGGAGAGGGGTGCTGGTTAGGGGCAATGGCCGGCGACCTCGCCATATAAACTTAACATTTAGTCCTCACATGAAAAAGATGAAGTGTACTTGAGATGTACATTTAGTTAGTTTGGAATTATTCCATATACATTGACTAGTTTGCTCAATTAGTTCAATATATGCCCAAAACAACAACAACACCAATCTAACCCAGTGCTTTGTGTGCGCCACTTCAAGTGGCAGGCATGGATTCGATTCCCTGGCACATTTGTTGTTTTAGTTTTTTCCCTCTAAAATCCGACGTGTGGGCACCACTTGCCACAGGCTGCTACTGGGCCATGGCCTAATTTGGGAAGGAGGCAAGGTGGGCTGGCTAGGTGAGATTTTGGCCCAAGTTATTTTGTATATATTTATTTTAGTTTTGAGAATTAGAAATACAATTTAAAATTTATTCAAATATGGTCTAATAAATCAAGAAAAATCACAAAAAGTATTATTGTGCACGACAAGGCTATATGTAATATTTTGTGAGTTTTTTGTTCTCCATTTTAGTACATTACTTATTATAATGTATAAAAATGTTATATGCATGATAGAGAAAAAACAAGAAAAGTCACTTTTTTCGCATAGCATTCTCAAAAATGTTTGGATAATATACAAGAAAAGTCAAATGACATGTGAGAACCACTAAGCATGCTGTTAGTTGGACCCATCTAATAAAATTTTACTTGTGGCAATATCATCATGTACCGTGGCTAATTCGTGATGTTTACATCTAGATGATTGTGACGCTCTGAAGGAAACGTCACGCCTAGGGGGCTGGGTATTTGGGTATTGCGAATCTATGACGGAAAATTTTGTTCGTCATAGATTTTAGTGTGCTCATGACATTTTCTGTATTCGTCACTAAGAATCCGTCATGGATTACAAGATTTCTTGTAGTGCTAGGAATGAGCTTATTCATGTTAAAAGCCAATATTTTTGTTATTTTCGAATTATGCAAATTTTTATAGCTTTTCTTTTATTCCGGGTAACAAGAAAGAAATATTTTTGGTGTCATGGCCATTTTTAGGATTAAAAATATGGAAGTGAAATTCTAAGCATTCAGGGTACTCACTTGGTGATCTTCACCCAAGCTTAGTTGCTCCCTAGGTGACGACGATTGTGGCAGAACCGCCGATTTAATCTGGACTAAGCACACCTGCTACCTCTGGCATACAGTGTGATTAGACCAAACTAAACTCGGTCGCCCGTCGAGAGTCAAAAGGCTCTCGATATTACCTTACCCCAGAGGAACCGATATCACACACATACAGCCCGCGATGGAGCCACAACAGCTACATCATCACAGGCAGTTGAAATATAGCATAAGTAAACTTAATTTACAAACTAGTTCGAAATAAAATACAAGTTTCAAGATAGAGTCTTCGCATGGCAGGTTTAAAAGTATCTCGCAGTAGAAATTAAAAGTTCATAATTCATGATAATATCCAAAAGACTTGCATTAAAAGAAACTACATCGAGCCCATCGATGTTGCTCCTGTGCCATACATGAGTACTTTCAACCCTGACGCATGCATGCACCGCCTCCAAAGCAGGTGCACACGAGGAACTCCATACCTGCACTCAAAATGTGGGGGGCAAACCCTGAGTACTAATTACTCAGTAGGATTTAATGGATTGCCTTACGGCTGACGCGAAGCTTGCTTACTACCAAGTGGATCCTTAGCCATTGATTTTGAGCAGTGATTTAATCAACATAAAGTAACGAGTTTTCATCATTTGTATATAATCATCAACATAATAATAGATTGCAGAAATGTATGCATTACAATACAAACATGTGGTATTTGAAATCATGAGCACAGATATATCATATTTAAGTAGTTACTACGATGGACATCAAATGTATTGGCATTCCCACCCCTGGTGGGCATCAGCGATTCGAATCGATTTTAATTCTCAGGAATAACTATCGTGCCAGGCGTATATGCTTACTAGCCTTCGCGTTCCCACATATAGCCCCTATCTCCACCTGCCTTGTCCCAAGATTCAAAGCGCCCCCACCTAACCCCTAGGTTGTGCCCTCTCAGGAGAAATACCACATCACACTGGGTCAGCCCTCCCTTGAGAACAAGCACCCCCGAGGCCATCGGCCTCCTACAAGTGGATGGGCGGCACCTCGAAAACTTTGGACGACCTAGGTAAGACTTTTATCGGTCCCATATCCCAGTTAAGCATTCTAGCAATGTTATGCCGACCAATAGGTGAACAACGAACGGACCTTAAGTGACTCGGGCAAAGTCCATAGTGCGATATCATGAAAATTAAATACTAAAATAAAATCTCCACTCGGTATCCATTTAATCATGAGCATAAGTAATAATTGCCATAATAGTAATATCTTTAAAATTTTGAAATCACCTACGCGACGAGTGACTCCATTCATTCGTGTCTACTCGTACCTAGCAATTTCTAGGCAGACTCGTCCTACGAACCCTATGTATGGGTGCTAGGGCTAGAGTGGCCAATGAATGTAATGCAAGTGTTTTCAGTCAACTTCTAATGCGGATGCGTAAATATCAAGCAATTAACATTGTATTAGCTGGGTGAATCATGGTACTGCCTACCTTCTTCACTAGGGTTAGTAGCTGCCTCCTGAGTGAAGTCGGGCAACGGTTGCTGGTCTTCTTGCTCTTGGTTCTACTCTTCTTTTGGCTCCTCCACTATCGGCTGCTCCTGCAGGTGTTCCTTGCTCGTGGGATCTATATGCATGACATAGTGCAATATGAGTGCAAGGAAATGAGAATGCATGCATATGGTGCACATGAAATGTAATCAACCGTAATCAACAAGTGGAGTTATGCGTTTTCGTATCAAATCTTATTCAATACTAAGAAATCGTACAAACCGTCATCTAATGTAGGTTAATACATCGCATGTGGCAATACAAGGGCTTGCAGCAAGTGGACATACCCTAATTAAGCAATACTTAAGCATACATGATAAGTCTATCACCTCTCACTTAAGCAAATTTTTATTCACCCTTAGTTTTAATCTCTCAAGTTGAGTTTTGGATGTTAATCAGTTTCAAATAGACTTGAATAATTTTTTGACATGAAGGCAGTTATAGTAAAATGTCACTGGCCATATTTCAGCCACAAAAGTGTTGTAGATAAATTACTAGAATTTCAGCAATTTTCCTTAGCAATTAAATTCTCGGATTTGTTATAATTAGCAGGGAATGTTTCTGACCTTTCCATTTTAACAGCAAATAATACAGGGCATAAACTTCATGTACAAAAATCAGCAAACAAAATATCTAAGATCTCATCTGACATCTATTTTCCATATATTTATTTTAGCTTATTTAGCTTGCAGCAGAACTCAGTGGCAATAAAATTTACAAAAATGTTTTTCTAGAACCTAAAATTAACTATAAAGCACCATGATTTGTCCTGGAATTTATTTTGCAGTTTAAGGCCACTTTTTCCTATTATGTATTTAAATAAGCATTAAATTATAAATTCCAAATCACACCTCTCACCCTATATGCAGACCCTCAAACTTTTTCTACCAGCTAAGTATACCACATAGTGTCCCCATAAAATCCACCTCAATTTTTAGAGCAAGTTTCATATGGTAAGTATTTCCCATGCATTTTTATTGCACAAATTCAACCCAAGGGGTAGATCTGGCATTTGGCAGCAAGTGCTAGGGCCACAAAAATGCTCAATAGATCCATATTGTCACATGTGTACTACCATCAAGATTTCATAATTTTTGGGATCCATAGCCCCCACTTTTGCTATTTTTTTAGTTTTAGCATGCATGCATCATTCTAGGGGTGAAGCAGTCCTTTACCACTTCACCATCATGCCCAGCTTGTAGATCTATTGAATAGGAGTATAATGCAACAAAGTTTGAAATTTTTGGATTTTGATTTGATTTTCTATGATTTTTCAAAGCTTTCAGCCGAATATAACAAAATAAAACGAAAAATCCTAAATCTAGGACTAGGCTGGGATTATCCAGAAACCCCAAGGGCTAGCATGCAAGAACTCAAAGACTCAGTTTACAGTTCTATAGGACTAAAACGCAAAAATGGAAAGTTCGGGGGCTAGATCTAAAAAGTGGCGGGGGTTGTCTTCAACCTCCCACCGGCCGAGCCACGGCGAGGAAACGCGTGCGCGTCGGCGAGCCTAGGCTCACCGCAGCCACTACACGGGTTGGGGAGGGTGTCCCGGACCTTGGCGCACTACCTCGGGTAGACGTCAATGGAGGAGGTGGCGCGTACGAGGCTGGGGAGGCGGTGAACTGGCAGCGGCGTTGGCGTGAACTGGCGCGGCGCGATGTCAAGGCGGAGGTCAATCTCATCGTCGAGGCTCGGGGAGGGGTCGGGGGTAGGCGCACCGGGTGCGCGTTATCGAGGCAGAAGGAATGGTGGGGGCTAGTGGCGCAGGGAGGCAGCGGAGGGGTGACGGGAGCTCGAGCTTTGGCTCGGCCCGTCAATGGCGATGGCGATCCGCGGAGGCGGGCGGAGCGCACGGGAGAGGGCGGAACGAAGGGGAAAGAAGAGGGCTCAACGGAGGATGGTGCCCTCCACTTAAGGGCACAACCAGGGGCTTGATCCGTGGCTGGGCGCACTGCCCATACGCCGGCGGCCACGCAGCGCGCGTCGGCCCGGCCTATGGGCGCGTCCGCGGATCGCGGCCCCACATGTCTGCGACTTGAATAAAGAGGAAAATAGAAAACACATTTGACTGGTTTTTCTCCTCTCAGAAAAATGCTTAAATGAACAATTTAGAGCCCAAATTTGAGAAAGCCCCAATTGAATCAATTGAAGAACTCTTTATGCCCTACATTTTTGTCAATAGGCTTGGCATAGAGTTCTATTGAAATTTTTGGAGAAATTTGAGTTTGAACAGTCTGACTCAGCTTTGACCAAGAGCACTCACCAGATAAAAATTCCATAAGTCCATTTTAGGGTCATTTTCATGCAAGGGATGCTACAGCTTTCTTAGATAAAGTTTTGTATGAAAGTGAACCTATCTCCCAAAAATTTGAATTTGCTTGACAAGCCTAGTTTGAATAGATTTTTTATGTTAACTAGAAAGAGGCCTTTAACCCTAAGCAAACCTTTGTGCATATCAAAGCACCAATTACCAAAGTTGTCCATCATGAAATTTTCGACACATTTGGTATATAAAGTTTCACCCAATACACATTAGTATTAAAACTAGAAGGCAAATTCTAAGGCAGTTTCAAAACATCTAGGTTCGATTTGCTTCAAACTACTTATCCCACTCATACCCTATACATGAAACATCCATGAAATGATGCAATTAAGCTAATGATGCCAATGTAATGCACTTGAGATGCCTAGGGGCATCACAACGATGCTGCTTGACCTTTGTTTATACTAACCTATGTTAGGCGAATTTCCTCTCTACTATTATTTTACCTATCTCCATCATAGTGTTTGGAGAAATATTAGACTTGATAGTACTGCTCTCTTTTTGGGGAATGTCTCCTTGTATTGATGCTGGGTCTCCCACTCAAACATCATATTTGCCTTCAGCTGAAATTCTTTTTCCAACTGACACCGGGTGGTCACAGTGCATCCTTGTCACATGAAATGGAGGTACACCCAGGGTCCCTTTCAAACCATTCTAGCAAGGTGAAGGTCTTAGTGTCCCCTCTCATGTGAGCAATCATAGCATTGATCTGCTGTTGACTTTATGGACTCCTCTCCTTGGATTTGGGTGTTGAGGCTCTTGCGTGGTGATCATGAAGAGCTTTTGCTCGATAAGATGGACCTATCTTCCATTTCCTAATGGGACAAGTAGCATGATACTTCTGTAGAGGTGCTCCTCTGCCTCTGTCACTAGCACATCATAGGCTGTTGAGGCTTGAGATCCTGTTCTTAGAGCTCTGGTCCTTCCAAGAACTTGTACCTGAGCAGGCTTAAGTGATGACTATGCCTTTCATAGATCACATCACTTGCCTTTGTTCCTACAAATTGAGCGGAGACGGATGTTGTTCGGATTGAATCCACTATCATTTGTTCTTACCACCAATCTCTGGTTGATGGTTCTTTGCCTCCGACGTGTAGAGTAGATCATTCCTGACCTCTTGCAAATCTTTTTGCACAATTGGCCTGGCCAAAGGAAATTAAGGAATGCTCTCTTGTGGCATTCCGACACACTTGGGGTGATGTCTCTCCATATAACTCATGTTATCCAAAGCCATGTGTTGCCTTTAGTGAAGCAGTGACCAACGGTCTTCTGGTTGCAACCTCATGACACTAACAGTCGCTGCCCAAGTGATTCGGAGCATAATTGAAGTCTTGCTGCGATCAACCACTGTCGATTGAATATCGAGGTCCTTCCTCTCAGGGGTTGGCTTAGAGGATGTGTGCCTCTTGGCATATCCTCCCCCAAGCTTGACTCTTGTGGTGTGATGAAACAAACCTTCTATGATTGAGAGCACATCTTCGCCTTTGTTTGACGAAGTTTTCCTTTGTTCCACTTAGACTTCTGTTTTGTTTCTAGTGGAAGGCCTTGTCCAATCATGGTGTGAAGAGACACCTAGGATGTCGAGAATGGATTTCTTCATGATAGCCTTTTTGTTCTTCATTCATGATCTCCGGAAAACCTCCTTCTACCTTTCCCTGCATGTTAGGATTTGACATGTGCATTATCTACCTAACATTCTAACTCATCTTTAGTTATTTCAAGATTTTTCCCGAGGTTAGGGGAGGTAGAGAGATAGCTAGCTATTTATGAAGCAGTTGGCTTAAGAAAGCACGACTAGAAGATCTTAATGCCTTAGAATCTTAGCATGGAAGAAGCTTGGTTTCTAGTGCTACCACTATCAGGCTTTCAATTTAAAGCAACCTCTAAAAAAAGAATGCTAAAAATAGCTGATAGAGAGGTTTACCTTCATTGATGTTATTGAAGGAAGTATTGATGCTAAATCTCCATTTCAACTGAGGATGTACCTGCAAAGGCTTCCATTGGGTTTGGCAATTATGGAGGATTTGATTCAAGAAAAATGTCGCTCCTCCTTCTTGTTCCATGGCTGGTCAATGGAATGTTGTTGTAGCGGACACATTTGAGCCCTACTTCATTGGCTCGGTAATTTAGATTGTTTCTGATTGCCACAAATTGCTTGTCAAATGCTAGATAATTTTCTCCCTGAAGCTTGGATTCTGGATTGAATGCTAATTCCAAACTTGCTCCCAATCATGCTCACTGCTATTCTTCTTAGGCTCGATACTTGTCGAAAATGACATGTGCCACTAGTCGTTGACTGTCCATGTCATTGACGTTCTCACTCTGCTTATGGATGTTAATTTGTCCATGTTTGCCTTTGTTGTGCCTAAGACAGAGCTCCCCCGCAATTAGTGACGTCTATGCTTGCCGTTTTGGGGATCTACACCACAACTCCATCGGGTACATAGATTTCTAGTGGGCCAGTAGACCAAAGGCCTACTGGTTGCAAATTCGAGCATATGAGATAGCATAGTGTGATATGGCATTGCATATCACCTTGGAATGATGCTGATTCTTGTGTGGTGTTAAAGATAATTGACCATCACAACTTCATTAGGCCTGATGCAAACATTTTCCCAAGAAGAGCAGAACAGATTGTAAGAGGTCTTAAGCATGAGAGTGTTGAGAATGAGGTCTCTCTTCTCATGTGACAATGAATGCCTCCTACAACAAGTTAGTGTACAACATATACAGGGGACCAATATATATATAGAGTATTAACACCATGTTGCTAAACCGTGACTCCCATCTTTCAACTTTTTACTCAAATCCACGGTTTTGAAAAAAATAGGTTGAATTTTTTGAAACATAACCGGGATTTTGCATCTCCAATTGAACTCGAGAGATCTAAATAGCTCAAGAATTAGGGCTCATGAACAAGGATTAGAACATCACTACCAAAGTCTACACATGGCTCATTTATCGTACATGTCGTGCATCGTTCTGATAAAAAGAGTCTAATTCCAACCTAAGCACTATGCTTAATTTGGAAATTAGTCCCTAGGATAAGTCACCGTTGGTGTGAACTCAAGTTTAAGCTAGGAGGACAATGAGTCGAGGGCTAAGGTTCAGTCTTCCATCTCTACAAGCATACAAGAGCTATTTGTACTTGAGCTCGAAATGATCGAGACAGAATTATGGTCTAGCGTCGAGCGAAATTCAAGACTACACCGAGGTGGCACTAGGGTAGATAGTTGGCCAACCAAATGACAACTGGCTAACTCCTACGGGCTTACCAAAATGACAGGATCAGAATACTGAGACTCCCTAATGCTGTCACCAAGAGGGGCTACTGACCATATCTGCGTGGGTAAGATGGCACGCTATACTATTGATCAAGCGTAGCTTGAGCACTAAAGCTCGCCCTTAGCTAGAGCATCAGAGCTAACTAACTAGACTCCTAGATCTAAGTCTAGGAGAGGCTATCTCTACTGAAATAGATCACATGATTAGCGGGAATTTCAGATCTCGTGAAGAAGAGAGTCTTTGGACAAGAAAGAGAAAACTAAAATATGACTTGCTAATGGCAATCCTGTGGCATTGAGATGTTCTGAGACATAATCTCCACATCCTTGAAAGTCCAAAATATCAAAAGACAAGCGGAAATCTCATAGGCAAACCCAAGCACCAAAACCCCTTGAGAAATCACCCAAAAACCAAAGGGAAAGGGGGGAAAGAGATTGCTACACACAAGCACTCAAGACTTGTCCATGAAATCCAATCTATTGCACTTCAAAATAGGTCACAAGGGTAGATTACAAGATGAACTCCTTCTCCAAGCCACCTCCCACTTCCTGCCCTCTTAGAATGGGCTAGATCACTCTAAGACCCTCTAAACTTGAAGCTCTTGCTTGGAAACGAAAATGGCAGCCTAAACCTAAGCCTAAGCAACCATGAAACCAGCCAAGAGGAGTGGCTAATGGCAGCCACCTCCTTATTTATACTACAGAGTAAGCCCTAAGGCAGTTTTGCGCTTGACCCCGTAAGATACAAACTCTTACACTAAGAATGCTTATAGGGGCTAGAAAAGACCGCAACAACTCAGATGAATGGCCACGATGGAGTCCTTGCAACTTCGGTTTCTCCACCTTGTCCCGATGTCCTCTATGTGTCTAGTAGCTCATCCGTCATGGGTAACCCTAGTGTTGGGATACCGGCAACCAAGCCCCTAGTTTCGACGCTTGAACCAGGAAATGATAGTTGGGCCCAGTTTTGACGCTCGAACCGGTAAACGCTTGTTGGGCCTCTAGTCTTGAGTGATGTTATGGCTCACGACACCGCCCCATACCCATGATCTATCTTATGAGCCGAGCCTAACATGGGCCGCAACCCAAGCCACCAACAGTGCACTCGGTAGGGATTTTGTCGTGCCACGGTAACACTTGGGGGCCACCAGCAGGTCACGCTTAGGTGGAATTTCCTACAGGTCATGCTTAGGAGGTGCTCGCTCGTTCCTTCAGCAAATCTTCGGTGTTGACAAGAGCTCATCACAGCCAGGATGAAGGATCGAACTTGGTACACTTGAGTCCCTCAATCTCCTCCTTGATGAGTGCCTTGTCAACACCCTCACCAACCAACTGAAATCCTAGACAAAGAAAAGAAAAGCGTAACAATCCCCTCAGCGCGCCGCCGCCGCTCCCCTTCAGATCCTCACACGTGCTGCCGCCTCTCTTCCACCCCTTGGCATGTCGCCGCCGCTCCGCTCCTCGCGCATGCTGCCACTGCTCTACTTCTACCCTCACTCTAGTCACCGGTGCATTTTTATTCTCTTCCTCTTTTTCTCTTTCAACTGTTCCTCCCTTTCTCCCATACCAATTTCTCCCTGATTTTGGTAAGGCGACAGTAAACACATATATTTTTTGCCGCCTAGACACCTAGACGATACCTCAAGAACCTTGATATCACTATAAACTAGTCGGTCCATTTGTTATAATAGCCAATGGCCATTGCAATATTTCACTTCCACCCCAAAAGACAAAATACCAAGGGATACAAATACAGCTCTTTATCTCTATGCACTTGCTATGGGGCATTATTGCATCTTACTATCCCTAAATCTACAAACCTAGACTAACCTACGCACACTTTTTTTGTCATTGCAACAGGCTAGAGGAATGGGGTGAGCAAAATGTGCAACAAACTAGTGCCTCGCAAGCAAAATAAAGGAAAACTATATTGTAATTTAACACTTTCTGCTCAGAAATAGCAGTGATGTTTCAGTGCAAAAGGACTCATGCAATGGCTTTTGCACAAGGAGCGCTGTGCCTACTCACCCGCCCCAGTCTTCTTCAATAATCTATGACAATATTATCTATTTGAAGCATGTCAAGTGGTGTTTATAGCTTCGGCCCAAAAAGAGTGTGAAACATTATATTCCAAAAGCATGGACCTAGCCATCTCAATCAAAGTACAATTTTTTCCTCTCAGCAAGACCATTTTGTTCTGGTGTATACTTGGAGAACTCATGCTCGATACCCATGTCATCACAATATTCATCAACTCTTGCATTTTGAAGTCCTCACTTTCTTATTATCATTCCAATGGTCTACAAGAAGACATTTTACTCTTGCTAGGATGAGTATTGGCCACTTGCTTCCCGACTTGAGAAGCACTACATAACTTATCTTTCTGAAACACATCTTTCAAACCTCGGACAAGATCATGATTCAACAATCTATTAAGCTGAGTCATTCCAACATGAGCTAGTCTCTTATGCCATAGCCATTCCATTAATGACTTGAAGAATAAACAAGTTGTGAGATTAGCTTCACTAGATGAGAAATCCACAAGATAAAGATTTTCATGACGAAAACCTTTAAAAACTAGATTGCTACCATCCACACTAGTGATAACCAGATCATCAACAGAGAAGTTGCATTTGAAACCAAGATCACATAATTAAGCAACGGATAAAAGATTGAAATTGAGTGACTCAACCAATAGCACATTTGATATAGAAAGATCATTTGAGATAGCAATTTTACCCAATCCTTTCACTTTTCTTTTTCCATTGTCCCCAAAAGTGATATAATCATAACCGGTGCAGTCATCATCATTTATTGAACAAAACATCCTTATGTCACCGGTCATGTGTTGAGTGCACCCACTATCAAGCACCCAATGTTTGCCTTTGGCCTTGTAGTGTATCAACAAAAGGAGATTAATTTCTTTTAGATACCAAATTTATTTGGGTCCTTGGATGTTAGTCACCAGGCTTTAGGCACCCAAATGGCATTCTTTTTAGCACCGGTTATAAGGTGTGCCAATAATTTTTCACAAACACCTTTTGCATTTTTAGTAAGAACATAGCATGAATCAAAACGTGCAAAGGATACATTCTTGTTGCTTGTGCAATCCTTCTTCACATGACCCACTTTGTGACACTTGTGGCAAGTTTTACCACACTCCTTAGTGAAAGTTATCTTTTGGGGAGCAAAAACATCCTTATCCTTTTGGGAACATACCCAAGGCCTCCATGATTAAGTGAGCACCTTTGACTTCCCAAGATTAAGTTCAACTTTGTCGTCCTACCATAAGCTCTTTCCAAATCATGAGTAATAGTTTCAACAGAAGCCATCCATCATATAAGACCCAATGCAAGTACTATAAGAAGAATTAGGGAGACTTGGTGCACTTGTTGGACTATCAAGTAAGTCACAAGTAACACCCATGTCCACCTTGACCTTGGTGGCTTCATATACAAGGGAAGAGTTTTGAGCTTCCTCGAGCTTTTCATGATCCATTTTAAGATTTTCATAAGAAATCATTAGCTCCTCAAAAGGCACTTGAAGAGATTTGTACAATTTCTTTAATGTCTTAAACTTTTGTTTCAACTTAGACATGTAGTCATCAGTCTCAATAAGCATTTAACAAGATCATCATATGAATATTCATCATCACAATCATCATCATCATCATCATCATCATATACCTTAGAGCCACATTTTTCCAAGAGGCAATGTGTAACACCCTAGTTTTAATTTCAGTACTTCATAATAAAAACCAAGCAATTTATTTAATTTTTCTAAGGCTTATGTGCTTAATTTGCATTTATCATGATTTATTTAAATTAAAACGATGCATAAAAGCAACCATAGGTTTAACCCTTCTTGTGCATACATGCTGGTGTATTATTTTATTGTTTGTATGAATATGTAGATCATTTGCTTTCTTCTTGAAAAGAATTCAAAAGAGAAAAGAAAAAAAAGAAATGGGAGAGGCAGCCAGGCCAACCAGCCCAGCTAGCAGCCCACCTCGCCCCCTTCCTCACCCGCCTAGGCCAAGAACCGGCCCAAAACTCCAGCCCGCCTCCCTCCTCTCTTTCTCGCGCGCCACTGACGGGTGGGCCGCGCCCTTACCCTCACTGCCAGGCCGGCCCCATCTGTCAGCAGCTTCTTCCTCCTCTCGCCACAAACCCCGCGCGCCCCCTTCTCTCTGCTCGGCCACGTCGGCGCCCGAGGGTGAGGAATCTCCCGCATCTGAGCCCCATTCTCCTGCCATAATCGTCCCGCAATCAATCTCCCCTTTTCTCGCGCCGGTTTCCCCTTCTTCCTCCCCTTCCTTCACTGCCATGACGAGCTCTAAAGCCGCCGGCCTCCACTCCAACGCCCGCGTCGATACGACTCACCCGAGCCCTATAAAACCCGACCCTGAGCTTCGCACTCGCCTCCTTTTGCCTCCACACCACTCCAATTTCACTCCTTTGCGCCACCAAGATCTCAATTCGCCACCGGACTTCACCCATGGTAAGCCGTGTCACCGCAAAATTCATCACCGTTGGACTGTCCTCGACCCTCACCCTACGTTTCCTTCTTCGCAGGACCGCCGCGAAGGTGTTCCGCGGGTTTTGGGCGTGGGAACGCCGCTCCTCTACCCTTGTCCGCGAGCACCAACCATCTTCGCCTGCCGGTCCTCGTCGTGAGTTCACTCCACCGCCTCCCCGACATCCACATCACCTCAGTGAGCTTCGCCGTTGTCCCCTCTCTCTCCCGAGCTAGCCCTAGGGCAGCGGGAGCGCCCCTAGTTCTCAGCGCACAAGCAACCGGTGAGCTGCCGCTGCGCGGGCCGAACTCCGCCGTGGAGTTTGGTCACCGCCGATGCCCCTATGCCCCTTGCCTCTGCAACCGTCTGATCCGTCACCAATGACCACGATTAAAACATCCCATACCCCTTTGCGCGCCAATCACAGAGCGATACGTCGCCCTCACTTAACCCAGTCAGCGTCGGGTCCGCCTGTCAGCAGTGACGTGGCCGCCACCTCACTGCGCGCGTCAGCGCAGACCCGGTCAACCGGGGAGTTTAGCGCTTGAGACCCTGCGTTTCCCTTGAATCAACCCGCAATCCGACTTCGTTGAAAAGTATTTATGTTTTAGTCCTGTTTTCATCAGTTTAGCCCCTGAGCTCTCTGGGATTTGAACCCGCAGTCCAGGCACTGGTGGTTTTGCTCTAAAACCCTCGGCGGCTATGTTTAATTACGTTTAGGCCCTCAGTTTTGCAAAGTTAGCCCCTAGTTTAGTTTTTTTATCACAGTTTTGCCCTCAGGAGCCTGTTTATTGCATACCTTTCACATTTTAGCTACGATTTGGGTGATTCTTGCGCTCACGTGTCCGTAGAAATGCATAGAATGTTTTATAACAGTTTTATCTTCTATTTTTATGATGTGGTGTACTGTTGCTTATCCTTTGTTATTTGTTTGCATGTATGCATGTATGGGAGTGCTTGTATGTTGCCGTGAACGTGTTTAGACGATGAACCGTTCGTAGGTGAAAAAGAACAGCAGGTTCCAAGTATTGGACAGCAGCCACAAGAGCATTTTGAGGAAGGCAAGTATAACATGAACAACACCTAATAGCCCTTACTCATTGCATGTGCATTTAATCTTGTATGCCATAAGGATTGTACCTTAGCTACTTTTATCCAATATTTACCTTTGGGTTTGCATGTTGGTTAAGTTGGGCTAGGTGCAGCACGAACTCATGTTCTTTTGTTAATAATTTGATTAATGGATCTATGCAATATAATTGTGAGCTTGACCCTCTGTGCCGAGGCTTGAGTGGTTCATGTCTCCTTAATAATTTGGCTTTTTAGCAACATGGTTTAGGGGGCATGAGCAATGTGCTTAGTGGTTTTGCTCATAGCCACTCTCCATAAGGACCGGTTCGCAAAGCGACAACCTGGGACAACAGCGCTACCATGAGACTGGAATGGGACGGTCTTAGCTGATTAATTAGATTGCCTTGGTTTGGGAGTAACTTACCTGCGGGGCAAGAGGGGAAGTGAGCCGGGATGGGCCTCGGATCTGCTTTGGATTGTGTGTGCTGTGTGCATCACCCCTTAGAGTAGGGCCCCATCTCCGCGGAGCTTGAAACCTCAGCAGTTACACCTTACCAACGTGATCTTTGTAAAGGCTTCGTAGTGTGGCTTGCTAGTCATCTCATCTAAGGAAGTGTGATGAACTTCTAGCGTAGCTCACGACTTGTGGGTAAAGATGTGCAACCTCTCGAGAGTGTAAAACTGACATGTCAGCCGTGCTCACGGTTATGAGCGGCCCAGATCCTTTATGCTGATTAGTGGTGTTTGGTTTGGTTTGGGAGTTGGTTATGTTTCTAATAATGTTGATTAATTCTTTATGCAATATCTTGGGCTTAATGGCTTATAAACTCACTCGTAGTAATTAGTTGCTTAATAAAACTTGATCACCTAAAAGCTCATGCATACGTGTCAGCCAACCTTAGAGCCTCATGGTTCATGTTATGCTTGTTGAGTATGATTGTGTACTCATACTTGTTGTTTTCTTTCTTTTGTTGGGTGGACCCAACTGCTGTTCAGTTGATGAAGGCACAGAAGAGTACGTTCAAGGTTATGATGAGTTCTAGGCATATCAGTCTTCCAGTCGACTTCCCTATGGCGGCTCGTTTATGTTTTCGTTTACGCTTCCGCTTATGACTCTGTTATAAAGACTTGTGTCTTGATGTAATAAAGTAACAATACGCTATGTAACGTTAATTCCCTTTCATGCACGTTCTGTGATGTCACTATTGTCATAATATATGTGAGACTTGTTCCTGGCACATATATGTTGTCCTGGTTCCGTTGGTTGAGAACTGGGCGTGACAGAGTGGTATCAGAGCCGTGTTGACTGTAGGACGATAGCCTAGATAGAAATGGTCGTATTTAAGGATTTCACTTCCTTTGTCTTATCTGCTGTTTTATAAAATTTACTCTCTCCAGTATACTATAAATATTTATGTTCACATTATGTTGAAAATTTTATTTTATTCATTCTATCATATAGAACTAATCTTAAACTTATTCTATCCTCCTTGTAGATGGCCCGCACCCTCAGGACAGCCCGCAAGAGCACCGGTGCAGCCCGACGCTTTGGACCGTTCGTTCCACCACAACCCGAGCCTGAGGTACAACCTGAGGTGGAGACCGAGGAGTCCGAGGAGGAGTCTGAGGTGGAGTCCGAGGAAGAGCCCCAGGAGGAGTAGCCCCAGGAGGAGGACCCTCTGCAGCCTGAGGAGCAGGCACCACAGGAGGATCTGGAGGACGACGAGGTGGTGGAGATACTTCCACCCCCTCAGCCGGAGCCCGAGGTGGTGGTGATACCAGACGACGAGCCTGAGGCTGAGGAGGGCGATGACGCTGGAGACGCCTCTGCTGGCACCGAGGGTGCCGAAGGTGGTGGCACACCTCCGTTGCAGTGGATAGACGTGAAGCACTTCCACAACGGCTTGCACTTGAGTTTCCCTAGGATGCTCAATGACGCCATCTAGGAGTTGGGTTACAACAACCTGGAGATCAGCTACAAGGTGGTGGAGAGTGTACACCCCGAGTTTCCTCCCAGGTTCTGTGCATCCGTGTGCTTTATGGTGGATAACACGGAGCACGTGGGTTCTACCCTGGCTGAGGAGCACTACTCGGTGTCGTATCACTCTGACCAGGATGCGGCCATCAACGACGCAGCTCGACAGGCTTATGGGGTCTTCTGTGATGACCACCGTACAGCTTTTAGCCAGTCTGCTCGGCGTTACCTTCCCCGCCGCAAGAGTGGTGAGACAAAACACTAGATCTCTTCCTTGGAGCACAAGGACAACACTCAATAGGCCTCACTGGTGGAGTTTACAGCAGCCTTGAGCACCGAGCACGATGCTCTGTTGGGTGCGCACCGCAGCTTACACCAAGAGTGTGAGTTTCTTCGAGCTCAGCCGCTGGAGGCGACGCACGTGACGCATATAGAGCCAGCACAGTCTCCTCCGCGCAAGAAGCCACGCTACGGCGAGCGTAGTGGCGCCACCACCGTGCTTCCTCACGACGACTAGACAGCCTCGCCGTTTATCAGTTTGAGTCTTTTGAGTCCTTTCTTTTTTTTGGGTGGAACTTGGTTACTTTTGGATGTTTTGATGTTTTCTTTATGAACTATGGTTGATTTGGATCTTTGGTTGAATGTTATATCCAGCTGTGGGGATTGTCTACAGCGTGAACACGTTTAGTGTTACCGATATTAAAATAAAGTTAGCTCGTTGGGTTAAAGAATATCTACTCTATTGTTCTTTCTACTTTATCGTCAGGCTTTCACTCTTGTGCATCAGTATATCTATCATGTGCTTATGAATTATATGTTTCAATTAGATGGTTAACACAAGGAGAGGTGGTGGTGCTGGTGGTAACAACCAGGAACACCAGAGAGGAGGCAATCAACTTCCCAACCCACCACCCATCACCATGGAGCAGCTAATGGCACAAGTGTTAACCACAGTGAATACTGCAATGCAAACTCTCCAACAAGCACAAGCTCAACCACCACCCCTACCTAGAGACAGGCGTGGAGATTTCATGAAAGGACATCCTCCCACTTTCTCACATGCTACAGAGCCACTACAGGCTGATGACTGGCTTCGTGCTATTGAACGCTAGTTGGAGATTGCACAGTGCAACGATAGGGAGAGGGTCTTGTATGGCTCTGGACAGTTGAGGGGTGTAGCTCTGGATTGGTGGGAGTCCTACATGCCAGATGACAGCGATACTTTCACTTGGGCACAGTTCAGGGAGAACTTCCGCAACCATCACGTGCCTGCAGGGTTGATGAAAATGAAGAAGAAGGAATTCCTTTCTTTAAAGCAGGGCAACATGTCAGTGACCGAATACCGGGATAGGTTCCTTCAACTTGCACGATATGCTACTGCAGAGGTGGCCGATGACAGAGAGAAATAGGAGTATTTCATGGAAGGTTTGAATGATGAACTCCAGTATCAATTGATGAATCATACTTTCCCTTCCTTTCATCATTTGGTGGACAGGGCGCTTTTCACTGAAAGGAAGCGCCAGGACATAGAAGAAAGGAAGAGGAAGTTCAACAACTCCTCATCAGGCAGCAACACTCGTCCTCGTTACCCCCAAGTTCAGAGTTCTCAGCACAGCAGGGGTACCAGCAGCAGCGTAGTCAGGGCCAGCAGATGAGCCAGGGACAACGCTATCAGACCCAACCTACTCGTCCTGTTTATCAAGTTCAACGTCAGGTGCAAAATAACCTCCCTACAACAAATCAAGCTCCAGTTCCAGTTGGTAGAAGCTGCTATAAGTGTGGTGAGCACAGGCATTATGCTAATGTCTGCCCTCATAAGATGCCAACCAATCAACAGGGTCAACAGCCGGGCCAGAGGCAAAACCCTCCACAACAGCAACAGGGACGCACAAGTCAATTGCCCAAGGGACAGTGGCAAGGAAAGGTGAATCATGTGACCACTGAGACTGCAATGGAGGCTCCGAACATCGTGCTCGGTACGTTCTTGGTCAACTCCAATACTGCTACTGTACTTTTTGATACCGGTGCAACTCATTCCTTCATTAGCAAGTCATATGCCATTCGACATAACATACCTATAAGTGCCATGAAGAGGATGTTGTTAGTCACCTCACCTGGGGGGCAGATGAGAACTAATTCTATTTGTCTTGGAGTTAGTTTTGACATAAGGGGGGTAGAATTCTGCACAAATTTAATTGTTTTGGAATCAGAGGGAATAGATGTCATTTTGGGCATGGAAACACTAACCAAATGGGGAGCCAAAATTGACTGCTCCAAGCGGGAAATTCTCTTGACAGCTTCAGATGGGAAAAATGTGGAAATTATGGTAAATGAACCAAGGAAGGAATATGGTCAATTGACCCAGATCACAGCCAGGCCTACTGATGGGATTCGAGTAGTGAGTGATTACCCAGATGTCTTCCCTGATGAGTTGCCAGGTATGCCACCTGACCGAGAAGTTGAATTTTTAATAGACCTTTTACCTGGTACAGCACCAATAGCAAAAAGGCAATATAGAGTGGCACCTAAAGAACAAGAGTTAATAAAGAAAAATATAGATGAGCTGTTAGAAAAAGGGTATATCCGACCTAGTTCTTCACCTTGGGCCTTTCCAGTTTTATTTGCTCATAAAAAGGATGGGTCAAGAAGAATGTGTGTGGATTATCAAGCTTTGAATGATGTCACCATTAAGAAAAAAATATCCTCTACCCCGGATAGATGATTTGTTTGATCAGTTGCAAGGTGCTTGTGTGTTCTCAAAGGTTGACTTAAGGTCTGGTTACCATCAAATGAAGATTCGACCTTCTGATATTCCAAAGACTGCTTTCATTACCAGATTTGGGTTATTTGAGTATATGGTGATGTCTTTTGGTTTGACAAATGCTCCTGCTTATTTCATGAATCTTATGAACAAAGTGTTTATGGAGTATCTCGACAAGTTTGTGGTTGTGTTTATTGATGATATTTTGATCTATTCCAAGACAGAAGAAGAACATGAAGCACACTTGAGACTAGTTTTGCAGAAGCTGCGAGAACATAAGTTGTATGCAAAGCTGAGCAAGTGTGAGTTTTGGATTGATCAAGTACCTTTCTTGGGACACATTGTTTCAAAAGGTCGAATCATGGTGGATCCAAGCAAGGTCAGCAGTGTATTGGATTGGAAACAACCAGAAACTGTGAAAGAGGTTCGTGGATTCTTGGGTTTGGCAGGATACTATAGAAGATTCATTGAAGGTTTTTCTAGGATGGCCAAACCGATGACATCATTGCTTGAAAAGGGTGCTGAATTTATTTGGACCAAAGCAAGGCAAGCCTCGTTTGATGAATTAAAGAAGAGACTTACTACAGCTCCAGTGCTTACTCTACCAGATCTAACAAAAAGTTTCACGGTGTATTGTGATGCTTCTAAAGAAGGTCTGGGATGTGTGTTGATGCAAGAAGGAAAAGTGATCGCCTATGCTTCACGTCAGTTAAGGAAACATGAGTTGAATTATCCTACTCATGATTTGGAGTTGGCAGCTGTTGTGCATGCTTTGAAAATCTGGAGGCATTATTTGTTTGCGAAGCGATGTGAGATATACACGGATCATAAGAGTCTTAAGTATATTTTCACCCAGAATGAGTTGAATATGAGGCAGAGAAGATGGTTGGAGTTGATCAAGGATTATGATCTAGAAATCCACTATCATCCTGGAAAAGCTAATGTTGTGGCAGATGCTCTGAGCAGAAAGAGTTATGTTAACATGGCAGTCGCTTTCCAAATGCCACTAGAGTTGTGTGAAGAATTTGAGAGCCTGAGTTTGGGTTTTGCACATCACAGCATAGCAGCAACCTTCGAGGCAGAACCTACCCTTGAGCAAGAGATAAGAGAGCATCAGAAGACGGATGAGAAAATTCAGGAGATCCGTGAGCAGATCAAAGTGGGTAAGGCACCACACTTTTCGTGAGGATGAACGAGGTACTATATGGTATAAGGGCCATATCTGTGTGCTAGATGTGGATAGTATAAGGAAGTTGATACTCAGTGAAGCTCATGATACAGCCTATTCTATTCATCCTGGAAGTACAAAGATGTATTACGATTTGAAAGAGAGATTCTGGTGGTATGGTATGAAACGAGCAGTGGCTGAATATGTTGCAGTTTGTGATACATGCCAACTGTGTAAAGGCAGAATACCAGAGACCTGCAGGTTTGTTGCAACCACTGAAGGTTCCAGAATGGAAATGGGAAGAAATAAGCATGGATTTCATTGTGGGGTTACCAAGGACTCAGAAAGGATATAATTCTATTTGGGTAGTTGTGGACCGTTTGACTAAGGTAGCTCACTTCATCCCTGTGAATACTACCTATTCAGGTGTAAGGTTAGCAGAGTTATACATCTCTAGAATTATTTGCTTGCACGGTGCGCCAAAGCGGATTATATCTGACAGAGGTTCATAGTTCACATCTCGTTTTTGGGAGCAATTGCATGATTCGTTGGATACGAAGCTCCGGTTCAGTACAGCCTACCATCCACACACTAGATGGCCAGACAGAAAGGACAAATTAGATTCTAGAGGATATGTTGCGGGCATGTGCTATTCAGTATGGTACTAGTTGGGATAAGAGTCTACCATATGCTGAATTCTCTTATAACAATGGTTACCAGGCCAGCTTGAAGAAGTCACCGTTTGAGGCACTGTATGGTAGGAGGTGCAGGACTCCATTGTTTTGGAATCAAGCAGGAGAGAAGCAAGTGTTTGGACCTGACATCATCAAAGATGCTGAACAACAAGTAAAAATGGTATGGGAAAATTTGAGAGTGGCTCAGTCTAGACAGAAAAGTTATGCAGATGTGCGACGCAGGGATCTGACCTTTAAGGTTGACGACTTCGTGTACTCGAAAGTGTCACCCATGAGAGGGATCAGCAGGTTTCATATAAAAAGAAAGCTGGCACCGAGATATATTGGTCCATTCAAGGTGGTAGAAAGGAAAGGTGAAGTGGCTTATAGACTGGAATTGCCATCTAACCTATCTGGTATACATGATGTGTTCCATGTTTCCCAATTAAAGAAGTGCCTGAGAGTGCCAGAGGAACAAGCACCACTAGAGGGTTTGGATGTACAAGAGGATTTATCATATACGGAACATCCGGTGAAGATTCTTGAAACGTCAGAAAGAGTAACCAGAAACAAGAGGATCAAAATGTGCAGAGTGCAGTGGAAGCATCACACAGAGGATGAGGCTACATGGGAACGAGAGGAAGACATGAGAGCAGCTTATCCTGATCTCCTTGCTAGCCACCTATAAGAATCTCGGGGCGAGATTCCTGTTAAGGGGGGTAGGTTTGTAACACCCTAGTTTTAATTTCAGTACTTCATAATAAAAACCAAGCAATTTATTTAATTTTTCTAAGGCTTATGTGCTTAGTTTGCATTTATCATGATTTATTTAAATAAAAAAGATGCATAAAAGCAACCATAGGTTTAACCCTTCTTGTGCATACATGCTGGTGTATTATTTTATTGTTTGTATGAATTAAGGGTTCATATTCAAATTTATTTGAATATGTAGATCATTTGCTTTCTTATTCAAAAGAATTCAAAAGAGAAAAGAAAAAAAAGAAATGGGAGAGGCAGCCAGGCCAACCAGCCCAGCTAGCAGCCCACCTCACCCCCTTCCTCACCCGCCTGGGCCAAGAACCGGCCCAAAACTCCAGCCCGCCTCCTTCCTCTCTTTCTCGCGCGCCACTGACGGGTGGGCCGCGCCCTTACCCTCACTGCCAGGCCGGCCCCATCTGTCAGCCGCTTCTTCCTCCTCTCGCCGCAAACCCCCCGCGCCCCATTCTCTTTGATCGGCCACGTCGGCGCCCGAGGGTGAGGAATCTCCCGCATCCGAGCCCCATTCTCCAGCCATAATCGTCCCGCAATCAATCTCCCCTTTTCTCGCGCCGGTTTCCCCTTCTTCCTCCCCTTCCTTCACTGCCATGACGAGCTCTAAAGCCGCCGGCCTCCACTCCAACGCCGGCATCGATACGACTCACCCGAGCCCTATAAAACCCGACCCCGAGCTTCGCACTCGCCTCCTTTTGCCTCCACACCACTCCAATTTCACTCCTTTGCGCCACGAGGATCTCAATTCGCCACCGGGCTTTATCCACGGTAAGCCGCGTCACCGCAAAATTCATCGCCGTTGGACTGTCCTCGACCCTCACCCTTCGTTTCCTCCTTCGCAGGACCGCCGCGACGGTGTTCCGCGGGTTTTGGCATCGGAACGCCGCTCCTCTACCCTTGTCCGTGAGCGCCAACCATCTTCGCCTGCCGGTCCTCGTCGCGAGTTCACTCCACCGCCTCCCCGACGTCCACATCACCTCGGTGAGCTTCGCCGTTGTCCCCTCTCTCTCCCGAGCTAGCCCTAGGGCAGCGGGAGCGCCCCTAGTTCTCAGCGCACAAGCAACCGGCGAGCTGCCGCTGCGCGGGCCAAACTCCGCTGTGGAGTTTGGTCACTGCCGACTGCCCCTGTGCCCGTTGCCTCTGCAACCATCTGATCCGTCGCCAACGACCACGATTAAAACATCCCGTACCCCTTTGCAGGCCAATCACAGAGCGACACGTCGCCCTCACTTAACGCAGTCAGCATCGGGTCCGCCTGTGAGCAGTGACGTGGCCGCCACCTCACCGCACGCATCAGCGCAGACCAGGTCAACCGGGGAGTTTAGCGCTTGAGACCCCGCGTTTCCCTAGAATCAACCCTCAATCCGACTTCGTTGAAAAGTATTTATGTTTTAGTCCTGTTTTCATCAATTTAGCCCCTGAGCTCTCTGGGATTTGAACCCGCAGTCCAGGCTCTGGTGGTTTTGCTCTAAAACCCTCGGCGGCTATGTTTAATTACGTTTAGGCCCTCAGTTTTGCAAAGTTAGCCCCTGGTTTAGTTTTTTTTATCACTAGTTTTGCCCTCAAGAGCCTGTTTAATGCATAACTTTCACATTTTAGCTCCGATTTGGGTGATTCTTGCGCTCACGTGTCCTGTAGAAATGCGTAGAATATTTTTATAACAGTTTTATCTTCTGTTTTTATGATGTGGTGTACTGTTGCTTATCCTTTGTTATTTGTTTGCATGTATGCGTGTATGGGAATGCTTGTATGTTGCCGTGAATGTGTTTAGACGGTGAACCGTTCGTAGGTGAAGAAGAACAGCAGGTTGCAAGTTTTGGACAGCAGCCACAATAGCATTTTGAGGAAGGCAAGTATAACATGAACAACACCTAATAACCCTTACTCATTGCATGTGCATTTAATCTTGTATGCCATAAGGATTGTACCTTAGCTACTTTTATCCAATATTTACCTTTGGGTTTGCATGTTGGTTAAGTTGGGCTAGGTGCAGCACGAACTCATGTTCTTTTGTTAATAATTTGATTAATGGATCTATGCAATATAATTGTGAGCTTGACCCTCTGTGCCGAGGCTTGAGTGGTTCATGTCTCCTTAATAATTTGGCTTTTTAGCAACATGGTTTAGGGGGCATGAGCAATGTGCTTAGTGGTTTGGCTCATAGCCACTCTCCATAAGGACCGGTTCACAAAGCGACAACCTGGGACAACAGCGCTACCATGAGACTGGAATGGGACGGTCTTAGCTGATTAATTAGATTGCCTTGGTTTGGGAGTAACTTACCTGCGGGGCAAGAGGGGAAGTGAGCCGGGATGGGCCTCGGATCTGCTTTGGGTTGTGTGTGCTGTGTGCTTCACCCCTTAGAGTAGGGCCCCATCTCCGCGGAGCTTGAAACCTCAGCAGTTACACCTTACCAACGTGATCTTTGTAAAGGCCTCGTAGTGTGGCTTGCTAGTCATCTCATCTAAGGAAGTGTGATGAACTTCTAGCGTAGCTCACGACTTGTGGGTAAAGATGTGCAACCTCTCGAGAGTGTAAAACTGACATGTCAGCCGTGCTCACGGTTATGAGCGGCCCAGATCCTTTATGCTGATTAGTGGTGTTTGGTTTGGTTTGGGAGTTGGTTATGTTTCTAATAATGTTGATTAATTCTTTATGCAATATCTTGGGCTTAATGGCTTATAAACTCACTCGTAGTAATTAGTTGCTTAATAAAACTTGATCAACTAAAAGCTCATGCATACGTGTCAGCCAACCTTAGAGCCTCATGGTTCATGTTATGCTTGTTGAGTACGATTGTGTACTCATACTTGTTGTTTTCTTTCTTTTGTTGGGTGGACCCAACTGCTGTTCAGTTGATGAAGGCACAGAAGAGTACGTTCAAGGTTATGATGAGTTCTAGGCATATCAGTCTTCCAGTCGACTTCCTTGTGGCGGCTCGTTTATGTTTTCGTTTACGCTTCCGCTTATGACTCTGTTATAAAGACTTGTGTCTTGATGTAATAAAGTGACAATACGCTATGTAACGTTAATTCCCTTTCATGCACGTTCTGTGATGTCACTATTGTCATAATATTTGTGAGACTTGTTCTTGGCATATATGTTGTCCTGGTTCCGTTGGTTGAGAACTAGGCGTGACACAATGTTAAGTATATAAGAGTTATAAAGCCCCCTTTATGGCGAAGCTGGTAATAAGCTTGGAAGCTTCACCTTCATCATCTGCATCTGAACCTGCATCGTAATCCCACTTAATAAGATATGTTTGCCCATTCTTCTTCTTTATGAACTTCTTCTTTTTCTTCTCCTCCACACTATTGTCCTTCTTATTCTTGTTTGGACAATACATGGCAATACGACTTGGTTCACCACACTCAAAGCACTTTCTTTCATTCAATAGATTCTTCTTTGATGATTGACCACCAACATTTCAAGTTTGAGGGCATAATTTATCATGTTTTCATGTATCACTCATTGGTTCCACGAGTGATTGCATAAAATTGTACGCAGGAGCTTGTCACATCCAAATTGATGAAGGAATGAGCAAAACAAAGGCAAAGTGGCAAGGGAGAGGTAGCCATGCAAAATTGCATGGCCGCCTAGCCATCCATCAAGGCCGCTCGGCCACCTTTCAAGGTGGATAGCCCACTGGAGGCATAGGGGTAGAAGTGCATGGCTGGCCGACCATCACCTATGGCAGCCCGACCATCCAACATGGCAGCCCGGCCACCACCTATGGCCGCCCGGACAAGCCCAGGTACCGGAAGGCCTAGGAACTCTCCCAGCCCAAAAGTGGTGGCTGCCCAGCCATGCCACTGAGCCAAACCGACATGTCCTTCAACCTGCATGCAAAGAAGCACAAAATGAGACAAATCTAACTGTGCAACCGAGAATCCAATGAAATCAAGGGTCAGAAGGCCACCACACAAGGATTGCAATCTATGAGATCAACATGCAACCAATCCAGTAGAAACACGTGGCCGCCCGGCCATGTGTTTTACCCATTTTGCAATTGCACTGATCCACATAACTGCCACCGACCTTGTGGAAGCAAACTTAACTGAAGGTTCAAGCAAGGCGGTGGATCGGATGGTCGCCCGGCCATGGACATGGCTGCACGGCCCCCGACATGGCCGCCCGACCATCCATGTGGTTGCTCGGCCACCTACTTACCTCAACTACCAACCTAGCTGCTCTATAAGCACCGCCCCTTCGATGTCTAGCATTAAATACCCCCTGGGAGGTCACTTGTAGAGCGTGGTGGATCAATAGAAGAACAGTGTGGTTGTGTAATTGTGTGTAGTGTATAGTAGTGAAGTCACTTACTTTACTTACATACTCAGTCTCTGCTTAGTAGCTTATGGGTGCTAGGCATGATATGTTTAGTTTAACTATACAGTTGTGCATGCTTCTCTTTCCTCGAACTAGTTTGGTAGTAAACTCGGCCATGTAGACGTGGTGTCCAGACTAGAGTTTGCCTTGGAAGGGTTCTTGTTCCACGCAGCTCTAGTTAGTAGTCCCACCTGGTGACAGGGGTGTGTGTCCTGTGTAGTCCAACCCCATTGTTCAGATAATTGTCATCGACACATAGCTGAGTCCTATAGTGCCCACCTTTCTCGTTTGGGTTATCAGCACTCTGGTGCCCGTAAGTGGTTCTACAGCCTCGGTGTCCAAGTAAACCTATTCAGCAGAGTACTAGTTTGCTCAGTAAAGTTAAGTTTTTTATTTAAAGTATTGATCCTGCTCTGCTCTATCATTTATCTTTGCAATTGCTAGTTTTGCTGTTCGGTTCTATCTGTTTTACGTTGAGTTACTCCTCATTCCTCATGCATTTCGATACCCTAGAATGCACTTGGGTGAAAGTCTACAATGTGTTTCCATGAACTTGCGGATTTATTGTAGTAGGATAAGAAATGCAACAAGCTTTTCTAGTGCTGTTGCCGGGGAATGGTAGCTAATTCGACTAGAAGCTTGGCCATCCATACTCACACCATACACAACCACCACATTTATCCTAACTAAATACCACATATCACCCCCATATGGATTCCACACCTATCTATGAACTCGACAATCCAAAGGGCGATTATTTAGAGCCTCCATCATCATCCACACCCATCACCACAGAAGGCTATCAGCTACGTCTTGGCTTGATAGCCATGGTTTGGGATCAATCATTCGTAGGATTGGAATTAGAGTGTCCCTACTCACACCTCTAGGAGTTCGAGCAATTCTGTAGCTGTTTGGTTATCTCGGGAATGTCTGGAGAAACACTTTGATGGTTGCTTTTTCCATTTTCACTAACGGGGACGCGAAAATCTGGTGCAAGCAGATAATTGTAAGGTAGAAGGAGGTTGGGAGACATTAAAAGCCAGCTTCTGTCTCCATTTATTTTCACCAAACTAGGTTTTTGATATACATTGTGAAGTTCTATCTTTTCGATAAAGAGATTGAGAAACTTTAGGGGTACCTTGGCTTTGTTCACGTGACTAGTCTCCTTAGGACCAGATTTGGCTATTCAATAGTCAATGTTGATGCAGCATTTCATCTGAGGTCTCTCACCCGGTGTTGACCTCTGCCTTGACTTAGCATCTGGAGGATCATTCTCTCATCTAACAGCTACCGAGGGAAGAAAAATCCTCGACAAAATTCTTGAGAAGCCTTCTGACATTGGTACATTAGAAGAACAACCTCCACATCCACAAAAGCCACCTCAGCCCAACACCAACAAAGAACAAGACCAATCCGATCATCCAACTCCACTATTACCCCCTCAAATCGAGGAAATCCTAGAACCATTGTCTCGGCAAGTTAAGAGGGTCAGTTTGGCCTTGACGGTTCCTCCGTCGGCATCTTTGTTCACTTTTGAGGATGAAATATTGATGGACTTTGGCGACACCTCTCGGTTGCCTAAAGAAGACTGACGCTTCACCAGGACCTCCAAACCAGCATATGTCCCACCAAATCAGAAAAAACATATGAAGGAGGACCTGCTCTGGCTTTCTGTAGGTATTAATATGGAATGGCTAGAGGAACAATGTCTGGACACAAAAACAATCAAACTTTATCCAAACCCCAGTGTCATCCCTCGCCAAGTATCAAGGCTCCAACTACAAGATATTATATACGACCCAATGGTAGGAGTCAATATAATCCCTAAGCACATCATGGACTACTACTACCCGACACAGCCACTATCAGCGTCTACCATACATTTGCAATGGGCAAATGGTGGATACTTGAAGTGCAAAGGTGTTCTGCAGGTAATTACAACAAACTTGCGGGATACTCAGGTGTTCTTGGACTTTCATGTCTTCAACATCCCCAAGGGATCCACACCGTTGATTGTGGTCGAGATCCCAATTGTCGCCCTCACCAGCTCAGATGTATATAGAGGGAGACTGCAGCTTTAGCTTGGCAATGAGGAAATCAATAGCAACATCAATAGATCACTCAATGCGAAAACTAAGGCAAAGCCAAAGAATGACACTTTATAAGAAGTGATGAGCCTTTCACTTGAGGAAACGGGTCATGACAGCCTAGAGGAAGAGGCTCTTAGAGACTTCAGTGCGGTAGATGAGCCATGTGAGTTCGAAAAACTGGGTGAATCGCTATGGCCTGAAGCTCCAAAAATAGAATTAAAGCAACTACCGTCTGGCCTAAAGTACGCCTTCCTCCATGGGAATGAAGACACACCGGTAATCATCGGTGACAAGCTGATGGAGAGTGAAAGCCAACGATTAATTTCATTTGGAGAAGTACAGAACCATGCTTGGATATTCGCTTCAGGACTTGAAAGGAATCAGTCCCAACCTGTCCACTCATCACATCCCTATGGTGGTTGATCACAAACCAACAAGGGAACCCCAACACCTGACTTAATAATGCGATAAGAGAGGTAGTCAAGAAGGAGGTACTAAAATTACTACACGTTGTCACGCCCGGTTTCCAACGAACGAAACTGTGCAAAATATATATGCACTAGGATCAAGTCCCGCATATACATGACAAATTACATAGGTACCACAGACACATGTCAAAGATAAAAGCGTTTATAACATTTAAACATCTCATCATTACACAGTAACGCAAGTCTTTATCTCAGAGTATAGCGTAGCATTGCGGAAGCGTCAAACAAAATATAACTAGGGTGCCACAGGGACGTCGACTGGTGAACGAAGCGCCTAATACTCATCATAGTCTTGCACATAATCTTCAGCATCTCCATCAACTGAGTAGCGGTTGGATTTGTCCCCCCAACAAGGAATAAATATAAAGAAAGCAAGCGTGAGTACAGCAACTCGTACTCAACAAATATAACATAAACCATGAGGCTCTAGGTTTAGCTGACAGACTGCATGAGCTTTTAAATTCAACATCTTTATTTAAAGCATGTTTACTATTATTGATTAAAGAACAATTAACCCAAAGATATTGCATAAAGAAGTAAATAACATTTAGTTGATATAACCATCACCATACCCAAAACCTTTGAACACCGCTAATCACTGGGAAGGGTCTGAGCCGCTCATAACCATGAGCACGGCTAACATGTCAGTTTTACACTCTCGAGAGGTTGTACATCTTTACCCACAAGTCATGAGCTACGCTAGGGGTTCATCACACACCTTATGTGAGATGACTAGGAAGCACACTACGAAGCCTTTACAAAGATCATTTTAGTAAGATGTAACCGCTAAGGATTCAGGGTCGCAACGGTGGTGTCCGCCTCACAAAGGGAGAAGCACATACATCACGTAAAACACACTCAACCTAAGGCAGAGCAGCGACCACTAGAAGCTAACCTCCCCTCTTGCCCCGCAGGTAAGTTACAACAAACTAAAACAATCTAATTAATCAGCTAAGTCCGTCCCATTCCGGCCTTATGGTAGCACTGTTGTCTCAGGTGGTCACTTTGTGAACCAGTCCTTAAGGAGAGAAGCCGCAAGAGCACACGAGCACATTGCTTAGGCATCCCTAAACCATGTTGCTAAAAAGCAGATTATTAAAATGGACATGAACCACTTCATGGTCAAGCCCAACAATTAATTGCACAGAACCATTAGTCAAAATTAATTAACCAAAAGGATACGAGTTCGCGCTTGCACCTAGCACAACAAAACCAAATGCATTCCCAAGGGTGAATATCAGGATAAAAGTAGCTAAGGTAATATCCTTATAGTCATACAAAATTAAATGCACATGCAGTGATTAAAAAGAGTTATTGGGTGTTGTTTATGTTATACTTGCCTTCTTCAAAATTTCATTGCTGCTGCTCAGAGGCTTCTGGAGCCGGTTCTTCAAACTCAACAAGCGGATCAACGTCGGAGTTGTGTTATTCTGCCAGAGTTTTAGAAGAAACGTAGATGTAGGAGAAACCGGAGAGGCCCTCGCGAAATGGAGACCACCCCGATGAAGAGCTTGACTGAGACGAACGTCATGGTACCCTCGGATTTCGCCAGAGATGAACGGACACGGAGAAAATCCATGCCGAACGTTGGCAGGAGTTGGAGCACCTTCCGAACTTCTTCCTTAGATCTAGGGAGCTAGGGTTTCGGGATGGAAAAACGGAGACCGGTTTGGAAAAGAGCGCGACGAGAGGATTCCGATGAACATATATATGCACCGATTTGGGCCGAATTGAATTCGACTCATTTTCGGAATATTCAATTTCAGGGAATAAAATAATTCTAGAAAATCAAGAATCGTTATTCGTGTTCCGAAAAATACTCCGATGGCTCCAAAAATTCCAGAAAAATTCCTAGAAATGTTTTGGCACCCAATGAACTCAAATAAAATATTTAGAGCTCAAGAAAAGGATCCAAAAAACTTTGAATAAAAGGAGTTTACTTAGGGAAAAATAGGAAAAGCCTCCACATAAATCCGGAAAATTCCCAAAAACAAGTCGACGATAACTAAACGCATTTAGAACCGTTTTTCACACACAAATAAAAATATGCATTGCTGGCATGGCATCAACAAGGTTGACCTATGATATATTTTAATCACTTGCCCAAATAGATTAAATCATGACATGCAAGCCTAGGCATAATCCTTAGAAAATTAAATAAAACATATTAATTTTATTTAAACTGCTGAAAGTAAAATTCAGGGTGTTACACACGTGGGCATCATCTACCGCGTGAGTGACAGCAAATGTGTCAGTCCAGTTCAAGTTGTAACAAAGAAAGGAGGGATGACAGTCGTCAAGAATCAAAATAATGAGCTGAATCCCATAGAGAACTGTCACCGGTTGGAGGATGTACATCGATTACCGAAAACTCAACACTGCCACCAGGAAGGATCACTTCCTCTTCCTTTCATTGATCATATGTTAGAAAGACTAGCCAAACATTCCTTCTTCTGCTATCTCGATGGCTAGTCTGGCTACCACCAGATTCTGATTCACCTGCAGAACTAGAGTAAGACCACTTTCACATGCCCATACGGAACTTTAGAATACAGAAGAATATCTTTCGGGCTATTCAATGCTCCAGTATTATTCTAGCGGTGCATGATGACCATCTTTTCTGAATTAATCAAAGACATCATGGGAGTATTCATGGATGATTTTTCAGTTTATAGCAAGAGCTTTGATGGTTGTTTGGAGAACCTCGAAAAGGTTCTTCAAAGGTGCAAAGAAGTTTACCTTGTCCTAAACTAGAAAAATGTCACTTCATGGTTAGAGAAGGAATCGTTTTAGGACACAAGATCTCTGAAAGAGGCATTGAGGTAGATCATGCAAAGATCGAGGTCATTGAACAACTACCTCCACCCACTAACACCAAGGCCATCCAAAGCTTATTAGGCCATGTGGGGTTCTACAAGAGATTTATTAAAAATTTATCCCATATACCCCAGCCTCTAACCAATCTGTTAGCCAAGGATGTACCATTTGTGTTCGATGAGGACTGTCTCGAAGCTTTCTATATGCTCAAGAAGGCACTAGGTCTCTGCCCCTATTATTCAGCCGCCCGACTGGAACCTACCATTTGAAATCATGTGTGATGCAAGCGATTACACAGTTGGAGCAGTACTAGGTCAGAGCAAAGACAAGAAGCATCTTGCTATATCATATGCAAGCAAAAGGCTCATCGGCCCACAACTGAATTACTCAACCACTGCGAAAGAACTACTAGCAGTGGTGTTTGCAATTGACAAGTTCAGATCATACTTGGTAGGATCAAAAGTCATAATCTACACCGATCATGCACCTCTCAAATATCTCGTCGCCAAGAAGAATGCAAAATCATGACTGATCCGGTGGGTGTTGCTACTCCAAGAACTTGATATTGAAATTAGAAACAAAAAGGGAGTAGAGAATTCAGTTGTAGATCATCTCTCATGAATGAAATTCGAAGAAACTTCACCCTTGCCAATTGATGACTACATGAGAGATGATAAGCTCTTGAAAGTGATGACAGCCCAACCATGGTATGCTAATCTAGTGAATTACATAGTTGCTAGCTACGTCCCCAGAGGAGCAGACAAGAGGAAATTGGCCCACGACAGCCAATTCTATCTCTCGGATGACCCCTACCTATACATACTCTGCCCTGACAGACTCCTACGTTGCTGCATTCCAGCTTGTGAAACTCTGCAAGTCCTTGATAGATGTCATGCATCCTCTTACGGAAGTCACAATGGGGCTTATCGGACTCATTCAAAAATCTGGCAGAGTTGGTTTTACTGGCCCACTAGGTATTAAGATGCAAAAGAGTTCGTGCGATGGTGTCTGAGGTGCTAGCGCCAAAGGAATATAAATCCAAGAGATGCTATGTCACTCACGAGCAATCTTCAACTTGACATATTCGACATGTGGGGCATAGATTTCATGGGACGTTTTCCTAAGAATGGAGACAGGGAGTACATTCTACATACATTCTAGCCATAGTGGATTATGTGTCAAAATGGGTAGAAGCATTATGTTGTCCAGTGGCAGGACTCGAAACACTCCATCACGATGTTCTAGGAGATCATCTTTCCTCATTTTGCAGTACTGCGGGTCATCATCAATGATGGAGGCGCACACTTCATTGAGAAGTGCTTCAGGAAGTGTCTCGCTGAACTTGGTGTGGACAACCTTGTCACCACTCCTTACCCTCCGCAGACAAGTGGCTAACCCGAGACATCCAATAAACAAATCAAGAAAATATTGCAAAAGACTGTCAAGGCTATGGGAAAAGAATGGGTATCCAAGCTACCCGATGCTCTCTAGGCATACCGCACAGCGTACAAGGCTCACATTGGCATGACACCATACCAGATGGTGTACGACAAGACTTGTCATTGTTGGTGGTTCTTAGCCTAACAGATTTTACTCCGCAAGCGCACGAAGACCAATGTAGCTTTCACCCATAGACACCAAAGCTGTAGCACCACTACCAAGCACCAGAGTGCTGATTACCCAGCCGAGAAAGGCGGGTACTATAGGATTCGGCTATATCGTCAGTGAGTTTATCCGAATGTACGGGATTGGAATACTGAGAACACAAAAGCTGTCACCTAATGTGTCTACCAACCAGAGCTACGTGGGATAGCCGACCAACCAAGGTAAACTCTAAGTATGAACACCGTTGTGCCACTAAGAGAGTCTACTACTAACTGTAATGAGCCAGAAAAGCAAGCAACACTATAAGCATGCACAAGGTTCCCATAAACAGACAAGCATAAAATTAAGTATGAAAGTAAAGCAAGAATGAAATAACAAAGGTAGAGGACAAGGAGCTTTACTCAATCCTGGAATTGAATATCCTTCTGCTGAGAACACGAGTCTAGGAGAGAAGAGAATTCCCACTCCCTCACACTTCGCCTCACTACTCTCCCTGATACAAGAGGCACTCTCTCTACAAGCTAAGGGAAAGCTTCACTTCCCTAACACTATAAAATTCACTCTAAGTGCTACTATACCACTACTCTACACACACACCACAGGTGAGCTACCAGGGGGTATTTATAGTACCCAAGTGAGTGAGGGGTACTTGTAGGGTCAGTATGGCGGTTAGAAGGGGGAGGGCTAGGCTAGGTGACCTGGGGTAGGCCAGGCGGCCTAGGGTGCCCTTGGATTCACCTGCCTTACTTCATCCCACGGTTGATACAGACTCTCCAAGGCGGTTATAGGTCGGTTGGCGGTTATCTCGTGTGCTTTTTCCTCAACCATTGGATTCTCTTTGTGTTTCTTCCTTAGCCATTGGATGAGACTCTCCTGGATCGCTGACTTAACCAATCCGCGGGCTGGATTGGTGAGGTTGAGGCCTTCCGAGGTCTCTGTGTTTCTTTACTTGGTTTCCACACTAGGACTTGTGTTTGACACATTGTTTCATGCATGCAGGTGGAAGATGGTGGCATTCGGAGCCAGAGGCATGGCTGGGTGGCCTAGGGCAGGCCGGGTGTCCTAGGTCCTTAGGCCATGTCCATTCTTTCTTTCTTGGTTCACCATCCTACCATATTTTGTACATGTTGCACCATGACATGTGTTCCTACAATACTTTTGTACACAACTGGTCGAACCGGTTAATATGTATGAACTTTGCATAAAAATCACCCAAGGAACATGAAATGTTGGTGGTCAAAATGGGTTATAACGACCGCCGACACGCCTTCAAACAAGGCCTCCAGGATGAGCAGGTCCTAGGAGAAGCTCGCAAGAAAGCTCCCCAATAGCATTGAGTCCCTCTTCAAAATTGCCAACAAGTACGCCGACGCCCGTGAGGAGATTCACAACATCGTCTCACGCAAGATGGGAGGTCACGAGCCAAGGTAGGATAATGATGATCGCCGCAACAGGCGCCGTGATAATGACGACCGGCAAGACCAGGCACCAGGGATGGCGATGACCGACGCGACTGGCACCAGTGATGGCGATAGGCTAATCTGGTCAACACTGCAGGCTACTCTGGCAAGCAACTATGGCAGACGATGGAAGACATCATCCACTAATCCCTGCCCGGTTCATCCTAGGACGAGGCACGCGTACCGCAATTGCTGGGGCCTTCAGTTCCTACTCCAATAGGGCACCCTACCCCCAAAGAAGGGAAACACCCTGGATGACAAGGATGATGGCAAGCAGCTAGTCAACAAGGACCCAGAGGACCCGGATCCAGGGGCTGGAAATGGATTCCCCTGACATCAACAACGTGGTGGCCATTATCTATGGCAGGCATAGTTCAAAGGAAAGCAAGCACAAGCAGAAGCTAATCAACAGGCAGGTACTGAATGGCGCAGACTACTTGCTTGCACCAGATTTTCGCTTCCCCTGTTAGTGAAAACTGGAAAAGTAACCATCGAAGTGTTTCACCAAACATTCTCGGGATGACCAAATAGCTGCATAACTGCTCAAATTCCCAGAGGTGTGCATTGGGACATTCTGATTCCTGTCCCCCGAATTATTGGTCCCGAACCATGGCTATCAAGCCGGGACATAGCTAATAGCCTTCTGTGGTGATAGGTGCGGATGATGGTGGAGGCACCAAATAATCACCCGTTGGAGCGGCGAGTTGAAAGATAGGAGTGGAATCCATGTGGTAAGTGATATGTGGTATTTTTGGGGGTGTATGTGCTGGTTGCGTATGGTGGTGAGTATGGACGGCCTAGGTTCTACTTGAGTTAGCTTCCATTCCACGGCAACGACGCAAGAAAAGATTGTTGGCGTTTCTTAGCCTACTGGTATAAATCCGCAAGCGCACAGAAACATGTTGTAGCTTTTCACCCAAGAGTCTTCCAGTGTATCGAAATCCACAAGGAACGAGAAGTAAGACAACGTAGAACAGATAGAACCGAACAGTAAAGCCAGCAATTATAGAGATAAATAACAGAACAAAGCAGGATCACTTCTATAAATAGAACAACTTAACTTTACTCAACAAACTAGTATTCTGCTTAACAGGTTTACTTGGACACCGAGGCTGTAAAACCACTTCCAAGCACCAGAGTGCTGATAACCCGGACGAGAAAGGCGGGTGCTACAAAACTCAGCTATGCGTCGATGACTACTTATCCGAACGATGGGGTTAGACTACACAAGACACACCCCTGCTGTCACCGGGAGGGACTACCAACCAAAACTGCATGGGACAAGACACCTTCCAAGGCAAACTCTAGTCTAGACACCACGTCTACACGTATGAGTTTACTACTGCACTTGTTCAAAGCCATAGAGCAAGCACAATTGTATAGCTAAACTAAACAGAGCACACTTGGCACCTTTAGACTACTAAGTAGAGGACTGAGAATGTTGATTAAGTAAGTATGAAATATGTAAAGAAGAGAACAAGGAACTTTACTCAATCCCGAAAAAGAATATCCTTCCTCTGAAATAAAGAATTTCAGAAATAGAATACCAAAGGCAACTCTAGCTCCTTCACTCTTCACTCATACTCTCTCTTGAGACTTATGTGGCTCTCTCTACAATGCCAAGGGTGGCACTACTACAATACTCTACACCCAAATACACAACCACACTTCTATTCTAATGATCCACCACACTTTACAAGTGACCTTCCAAGGGGTATTTATAGCTTGGAGACTGAGGGGGTACTTGTAGGCATGCTAGGATGGTAATGGACATATGTCGGTGGCTGGGCAACCAAGGCGGTGGCCAGCCTGACCATGAGGGGTGGTCGGGCGACCACCCGATTAATCGACTTTGTTGATTCTTCGGCTGAGATGCACTCCCCGAGACGGTTGGTGGTTGAATTAGTTGATACACGCGCAAAACGTGGTCAGTGCATGGTCGGGTGGCCACACCCTATGGCTGAGCGACCACCTAATTGGCCGCATGTAACTTCCCCTGGATTGTTGACGTCATCAATCCCTTGCATGATGGCCTTCAGACGCATGGATGCATTAGATACTTGATCCAACGTTTGCATTTGACTTGGTTTGTGTTTCTTTGCATGCAGGTCGAAGGTTGGCCACAGTGACATGGTCGGGCGGCCACACTTCTTGGGCCAAAACACTATATTGGACCTTTGGAGGGCAGCCCATGGCAGGAGATGGTCAGGCGGCCATATCGGGTAGTCGGCCGACCATGGTGAATGGTCGGGCAAACATGGGTGGTGGTCGGCTGACCGTGGCCCATTTGCATGGATGCCTTCCTTTGTGTCCTTTCACATGTTTTCCATTG
The DNA here is from genome assembly GCA_030272315.1 of Paspalum vaginatum. NCBI lineage: Eukaryota > Viridiplantae > Streptophyta > Magnoliopsida > Poales > Poaceae > Paspalum > Paspalum vaginatum. Next base: position 21,273,247 of record CM059021.1, read on the forward strand.
TTTCCTTCGTTGTTTTGAACTTGACAAGCTCCTGCATACAACTTTTATGCACAACTCATGGAACCAGTTGGTGATACATGAAACCTTGGTAAAATATACTCTAAGATAAGAAATGTTGGTGGTCAAAATAGGTTTTATCGACAGCCAACACCCCCCACACACTTAAACCTTTGCTTGTCCTCAAGCAAAGAAGAGAGTTAAGCACAAGTGGAAAGGGCATAACATCAATAATCACCATAGCAAGCACATGGTTATTCCTGAACTATTTCATCCTACCTAGGAATTCCATGGTGTCTACCCCTGAGTTTTTGAATGTTGAAACATGGAACGAGAAAATATCAGAGTTAACTTCAGGTTCCCACATCACATGAGTATAGAGGTTTTCAAGATTTTCAAAATAGGGTATGCCAACTTTTCTGATCTCAAGACCAACTCTTAGTCACGCAGAGGATAGAGTGTCCTTGCATGAATCTTGCATTCCTCACACTTATGCTACTAAGGCTTTTGTGGAGCTTTAGGTAGTTGGGAGAATGAGACTTTCCCTTCATGTTTATATCGTCGAATCAAACCAAGTGCCAAGAAAGAATTCACAATCAAGTGAGATTAGGCCAAGTGCAAGAGTAGTGTAGGGATCTGTCTCTTGTAGGTGCTTTACTTGAATCCCATGTTTGAGTAGAGGGCATGGAGTCCTTCTTCTTTTTTCTTTTTTTCTTTCTTTTCTCATTCTCTCTTTTTTTTCTCTTTTTTTGAACCTCCATGCCTCTCTTTCTTTCAAACAAAACATGAATGGGATCATTTCCATTTCATTGCACAACTTTTTGAGAGACTTGTTTCATGTAATGTGCATGTGAAGGCCAATATTCTCAACTGCTTTGAACTCTTTTAATGGCACTGGCTTGATAAAACTCAAAATAGTCAAGGAAGCAAGAAGGTACAAGTTCTCTTTTCATATGTGGCACTGGTGGGATGGGGACTTGAGATCCTCCAAGATGGGGCCTTATGTTTATTTTGCAAATAAAACTCTTAACTCATGTAGAAGGTTCCTTTAGTTTTCTCCAATTATCTCATATCCAATGAATCATCAAACTAAACACAAGTGGTTCCCTATTCAAAATAGTATCCATAGGCAAGATTAATCTAGCATGAGGAATAAAATGGTGCAAGCACAAGTTGAGGGCAACATTATGATCATGTAGAGCATAGTTTAACAAGGTTTCATGTGTAAAGCGCAAAAATGTACGTAGTAAAACAAGTATACCTGACCTCCTGGTGTGGGTTCGATGCAAAGATGGGCTAGCCAACCCACCAACATTGTTGGGAAACTAAGCGCACTAGTCGGGCAACCAGCCCACTAGCCAGGCGACCATAGGGTATGGTCGGGCGCTAGTTCAGTTTTGTTGAGGAAGCCTTTGGGGGACGTGACAACATCGCGTGACATGTTTTCGTGAAAATTGTATGGTCGGGCGATTGGGGTTCATGGTCGGGCGACCATGCGACTTTGCCAAACTCCCCTAAAAGTTTTGAGTAGAGTTGTGGTACCCTGCACAAGTTGTTTCTCATGTGGTTTCTGCAGGATTAGTGATAAAAGGTCAAATGGATTGGCCATTCTACCCAAACTCATTATTCAAAAAGGGATTCTATCCTACCTTTTTTGAATAAACTAAATTGGAGGCGCTTGTTACAAAGGGAAATTAAACAAAACAAAACAAAATTTAGCCCTAGAATTAAAAAAGAAACTAAAGCGCCTAGGATAACTAGAAGCACCAGGCGTCAATGGTGCAGGAGGATCATAGAGATCAGGATGCCCGATTGCTTTTGCGAGACGGCGGACTTTGGCAGACAATCCCTTCCTAAGGACATCTATCTTATCATCTATGTCCATCCGCCAAAGTTCACCTTCGGCGCAACTGCTCCTCTAGGTTTTTTAGTTTTGCCTTGAGCGCCTGCATTTTCCTCCCTAAGGAAGGCCACCGTGTCTTCTTCTTCACCGAATGAGTCTTTGAAACGCCCAAGTGGTCCCCTAATTGGAGGAGGGATAGCCACCCTCTTCACCATCCTCCGTGGTGGAGTCGAGTAAATAGACTCATCTATGGAGGCGTCTGGCTTAGGGATCCTAGGCACAAGCACCTTACCATAGCCTGTGGAGGTTTTAACCCCATGGATGGTGTGGGCAGATGCACTAGGGATCATTGGATCCTTGGAGAGGCCGACAACCTCCACCTAGAAGAGGCTCCTCTCACACTTCACGGGCGCGATTACCCCCAGGGTGGGACCAGGGAATGGGTGAGCCACCTTCTTGGAGATCATCCTCAATGGAGACAGATAATGTGGGGGCCTATCTACACTGAGGGATCAGCGACGAGATGCCGAGCGACCATCGCGAGTGGCTGGCTGGCCACGGGGGCTGTCTGCCATGGTCGGGCAGCCAGCCTCCATGGTTGGGCTACCATTGGGTGTGGTCGGGTGACCATGGGATTCGGGCCCTATTGGCCAGGGTGTGTTGTCAGCGTTCTTCTCAGGGCTCAGGGACGGCAGGGGTCATGGTGATACCTCGGAGGTTGGTGAATAGATTGCAGTGGTGCCCTGAGGTGATGGATATGGTGGCTTTGCCCTTGCTGGCATGACAAAAGGGTGCCATGGTTGATGTTGAATGAGAGGAATGTAGATGGGAAAGGAGTAAGAAGAACCCCCATCCTTAAAACATCAAGACTCTCGATATCATCCACTCAACAGAACCACAAAAGAAGGGAAAAGTGCTCCGGGTGGCCATGGAATGTGGTCGGCGACCACACCCTAGGTCAGGCGACCTGACCCGAGGGTCGAGTGGCCAGACTAGGGTGCCACGCGATCCATGCCAAGGGTCAGGAGGCCACGCCCAATGGGCTAGCCGACCATGCCACTTTTGGTTGGACGTACCAAAAGTTGGGGATGCCCTTTTTGGTGTGCTTAAAGCCCAAAATCGTAGGTGGAACGTTGGTTCTATTGAGGTTTTCAGCAAAAGGTGATATTAGATGGAATTTTAGGGGAGAAAAAACAATTAGTGTACACGACTTCTTTTAAGGTCTGAGCTCTACCATGGATGTGTGATCAAACTACCACGTGCAGCTCGAAGACATCCATTTCTTCGATCAGAGGCATTTCGGGCTTAAGAAATATTTTAAGGTGTTGCCCATTCACCTTGAGAAACCTTTCGTCATCATCCTAAAGGGTGACGATGCCGTGATCGGCAGCTTCAAGTACTAGTGAATGGTCCTTCCCACTTACTACTAAGCTTTCCATGACCAAATAGATAAATACGAGAGTTAAAGAGTAGTACCTTGTCTCCCGGTTTGAATGTTTTGATCTTGATCCTCTTATCGTGCCATCTTTTGGTGCGCTCCTTGTATAGCTTGGCACTGTGGTATGCCTTTTCTCTCCATTCCTCCAATTCGGCCAGTTGAATTTGCCTTCTTACACCTGCCAACTGGAGATCCAAGTTCCACTAGAAGATGACAAGTCTTTCCGTACACCATTTGATATGGTGTCATGTCAATGGGGGTTTTATATGCGGTGCAATATGCCCAGAGAGCATCGAGTAGTTTGGATACCCATTCTTTTCCCATAGCTTTAACCATCTTTTGCAATATGTTCTTGATTTGTTTTTTGACATCTCAGCTTGGCCACTTGTTTGCGGATGGTAAGGGGTGGTGACACGGTGGTCCACACCGAGTTCAGTGAGACACTTCCTAAAGTGCTTGTCAATGAAGTGTGTGCCTCCATCACTAATGATGGCCCATGGCACTCCAAAGCGAGGAAAGATGCTTTCCCAAAACATCTTGATGGAGTGTTTTGAGTCCGCTATAGGACACGGTATTGCCTCTACCCATTTTGACACATAATCCACCGTGATGAGAATGTACTCCTTGTCTCCATTCTTGGGAAAAGGTCCCATGAAATCTATGCCCCACGCGTTATGTCAAGCTGAAGATTGCTTGTGAGTGGCATAGCATCTCTTGGATAATTATTCCCTTGGCGCTGGCACCTTGGACACCGACGCACGAACTCTTTTGTGTCCTCATACGTAGTGAGCCAGTAAAACCCACTCTGCCAGATTTCAGCATGAGTCCAATAAGCATTATAGTGACCTCCATAGGAGGATGCATGGCATCTATCAAGGACTTGCGGTGCTTCACAAGCTGGAATGCATTGACGTAGGAGTCCGCCTACGCAGAATTTGTTTAGTTAGGGGTCATCCTAGAGATAGAATCGGCTGTCTTGGGCCAATTTCCTCTTATCTGCTCCTTTAGGGACGTAGCCAGCAACTATGTAATTCACTAGATTGGCATACCATGGTTGGGCTGTCATCTCTTTCAAGAGTTGATCATATCTCATATAGTCATCGATCGGCAAGGGCGAAGTTTCTTCGAATTTCATCCTTGAGAGATGATCTGCAACTGAATTCTCTACTCCCTTTTTATCTCCCATCTCAATATCAAATTCCTAGAGTAGTAGTACCCACCGAATCAATCGTGGTTTTGCATCTTTCTTGGTTAGGAGGTACTTGAGAGCTGCATGATTTGTATAGATGATGACTTTCGATCCTACCAAGTATGATCTGAATTTATCAATTGCAAATACCACTGCTAATAGTTCTTTCTCGGTGGTTGAGTAATTTAGTTGTGGGCCAGTGAGCGTTTTGCTTGCATAAGAAATGGCATGATGCTTTTTATCCTTGCTTTGACCCAGTACTGCTCCAACTGCGAAGTCACTAGCATCACACATGATTTCAAATGTTAAGTTCTAGGTGGGCGGCTGAATAATTGGGGCTGAGACCAGTGCTTTCTTCAGCATGTGAAATGCTTCAAGACACTCCTCATCGAACACAAAAGGTACATCCTTAGCTAACAGGTTGGTCAGAGGCCAAGCTATATAGGAGAAATTTTGATAAATCCCCTATAGAACCTTGCATGGCCTAAGAAGCTTCGGATAGCTTTTATGTTGGTGGGTGGAGGTAGTTGTTCAATGACCTCAATCATTGCCCGATCTACCTTTATGCCTCTTTCAGACATTCTGTGTCCCAGTACGATTCCTTCTCAAACCATGAAGTGGCACTTCTCCCAGTTTAGGACAAGATCAACTTCTTTGCACCTTTGGAGAACTTTTTCAAGATTCTCCAAGCATCCATCAAAGCTTTTGCCATAGACTGAGAAATCATCCATAAATACTTCCATGATATCTTCAATGAATTTAGAGAATATTGCCATCATGCACCGCTGGAATGATGCTGGAGCATTGCATAGCCGAAACGACATTCGCCTGTATGCGAAGGTTCCATATGGGCATGTGAAGGTTGTCATACTCTGGCCCTCTAGGTGAATCAGAATCTGGTGGTATCTAGAGTAGCCATCGAGGTAGCAAAAGAAGGAGTGTTTGGCCAGTCTTTCTAACATTTCATCAATGAAAGGAAGAGGAAAGTGATCCTTCTTGGTAGCGGTGTTAAGTTTTTTGTAATCGATGGACATCCGCCAACCGGTGACAGTTCTTTATGGGATTAGCACATTGTTTTGATTTTTGACAACTGCCATCGCTCCATTCTTTGGCACAACTTGTACTAGACTGACCCACTCACTATCACTCATGGGTAGATGATGCATGTGTTAAGTTGTTTTAATACTTCCTTCTTGACTACCTCTCATCGTGTTATTGAGTCGACGTTGTGCTTCTCTTGTTGGTTTGTGATCAACCACCAAAGGGATGCGATGAGTGCATAGGTTGGGACTAATTCCTTTCAGATCTTGCAGAGAGTATCCAAGCACAGGTCTATACTTCTCTAGAACTGAAAGTAGTCATTGGCTCTAACTCTGTGTTAGTTTGTAGCGGATGATTACCGGTGTGTCCTCATTCCCGTGGAGGAAGGCGTACTTTAGACTAGGCGGTAGTTGCTTTAATTCTATCTTTGGAGCTTCGGGCCGTAAGGATTCACCAAGTTCTTCGAACTTCCATGGCTCCTCTACCATACTAAAGTCGCTAAAAGCCTCTTCCTCTAGGCTATCTTGACCATTTCCTCAAGTGAAAGGCTCATCACTTCTTCTATAGGGTCAATCTCTGGCTTTGCCTTAGTTTTAGCGTTGAGTGATCCATCGATGTTGACGTTGTTTTCCTCATTGCCAAACTGAAGCTACAGTCTCCCTCTGTATACATCTGAGCTGGTGAGAGCGGCGATTCGGATCCCAACCGCAATCAAAGGTGGTGGCCCCTCGAGGATATTAAAGACGTGGAAGTCTAAGAACACCTGAGAATCCCACAAGGTTGTTGGAATTACCCACAGAACACCTTCGCATTTCAAATAGCTGCCATTTGTCCATTGCAGATGCATGGCAGATCTTGATAGCGGTTGTGTTGGGTAGTAGTAATCCATTACATGCTTAGGAATTATGTTGACTCCTACCCTTGGGTCATATATAATATGTTGCAGTTGAAGCCTTGATACTTGGCCAGGGATGATGCTAGGTTCTGGATAAAATTTGATTGCTCTTATGTCCAGACATCTCTTCTCTAGCCAATCCCAATTGATAGCTGCTGAAAGCTAGAGCAGGTCCTCCTTCATTCATTCTATTTGATCTAGTAATAGGTATGATGGTTGTGAGGTCCTGATGAAGCATCGGTTTTCTTTGGGCAACCGAGAGGCGTCACCAAAGTCTATGAATAGTTCGTCCTCCAAAGAGAATGGAGGCACCGATGGAGGAACCGTTAAGGCCAGACCGACCCTCTCAGTTTGCCTTGACAATGGTTTTGGGATCTCCTCAATTCAAGGGGGTGATGGTGGAGATGGGTGAGATGGTGTTTGTCTCTCTTCATATTCAGTTGTCTTGGGTGGCTTCTGTGGAGGTGGTTCTTCTAGTGTTCCAAGGTCAGAAGCCTTCTTGAGGATTTTGTCGAGATTTTTTCTTCCCTTAGAGGCTTTTAGGTGTGAGAACGACCCTCCTAAGGCTAGGTCGAGCCTAGCGTAAGGCCTCGGACAAAGCGTTATAACATTGCCTCTAGAATAGCCAAATCTGGCCCTAAGGAGACCAGATGGTGGAAGCGTGCCCAAGCTACCCCAAAGATTCTCTTTCTCATTGTCAAAATGAGAGAACTTCGCAATGGAGATCGACAATCTTATATTGCGGAAAGAAACAAAGGCAAAAACTGGTCTTTAGGTTCTCCCAACACCCTTCTACTTTGCCAACTACCTACTTCCACCAGATTTTTGCTTCCCCCATTGGCTAAAACGGGAAGAGTAACCATCGAAGTGTTTCACCAGACAAGCCTGGGGTGACCAAACAGCAGCATAACTACTCAAATTCCCAGAGGTGTGCGTAGGGACATTCTGATTCCTATCCCCCAAATGATTGGTCCTGAACCATGGCTATCAAGCCGAGACGTAGCTAATAGCCTCTTGTGGTGATTAGTGCGGATAATGGTGGCGGCTCCAAATAATCGCCCTTTGGAGCGATGAGTTGAAAGATAGGCATGGAATCCATGTGGTAGGTGAAATGCGGTATTTGGTGGGGATATATGTGGTGGTTGTGTATGGTGGAGAGTATGCAGGGCCTAGGTTCTAGTTGAATTAGCTACCGTTCCACAACAATGACGCTAGAAAAGCTTGTTGGTGTTTCTTAGCCTACTGATATAAATCCGCAAGCGTACGGAAACACGTTCTAGCTTTTCACCCAAGAGTATTCTAGCGTATCGAAATCCATAAGGAACGAGAAGTAAGACAACGTAGAACAGATATAACCGAACAGTAAAGCCAGCAATTATAGAGATAAATAACAGAACAGAGCAGGATCACTTCTTTAAATAAAACAACTTAACTTTACTCAACAAACTAGTATTTTGCTTAACAGGTTTACTTAGACACTGACGCTGTAGAACCACTTCCAAGCACCAGAGTGCTGATAACCCGGATGAGAAAGGCTGGTGCTACAAAACTCAGCTATGCGTCGATGACTTCTTACCCGAACGATGGGGTTGGACTAGACACACACCCGTTGTCACCAGGTGGGACTACCAACTAAAACTACGTGCGACAAGACACCTTCCAAGGCAAACTCTAGTGTAAACACCACGTCTACACGAATGAGTTTACTACTGCACTGGTTCGAAGCAAGAGAGCAAGCACAACTGTATAGCTAAACTAAACAGAGCACACTTGGCACCCATAGACTACTAAGTAGAGGACTGAGAATGTAGATAAAGTAAGTATGAAATATGTAATGAAGAGTACAAGGAACTTTACTCAATCCTGGAAAAGAATATCCTTCCTCTGAAATAAAGAATTCTAGAAATAGAATACCAAAGGCAACTCTAGCTCCTTCACTCTTCACTCACCACTCTCTCTTGACACGTATGTGGCTCTCTCTACAATGCCAAGGGGGGGTACTACTACAATACTCTACTCCCAAATACACAACCACACTTCTATTCTAATGATCTACCACAACTTACAAGTGAGTTCCCATGGGGTATTTATAGCTTGGAGACTAAGAGGGGTACTTGTAGGCATGCTAGGTCAGTAATGGGCATAGGTCGGTGGCCGGGCGACCAAGGTGATGGCCGGGCGACCATGAGGGGTGGTCGGGCGACCACCCGATTAATCGACTTTGTTGATTCTTCGGCTAAGATGCACTGCCTGAGTTAGTTGGCGGTTGAATTAGTTGATACACATGGGAAACGGGGTCGGTGCATGGTCAGACGGCCACACCCTATGGCCGGGTGACCACCGGATTGGCTGCATGTAACTTCCCCTAGATTGCTGACGTCATCAATCCCTTGTATGATGGCCTTTCGACGCTTGGATGCATTGGATACTTGATCCAATGATTGCATTTGACTTGGTTTGTGTTTCTTTGCATGTAGGTTGAAGGTTGGCCAAAGTGATATGGTCGGGTGTCCATGTATTATGGTCGGGTGACCACACTTCTTGGGCCAAATGACTATATTGGACCTTTGGAGGGCAGCCCATGGCAAGAGATTGTCGGGCGGCCATATTGGGTGGTTGGCCGACCATGGTGAATGGTGGGGCAACCATAGGTGATGATCGGCTGACCATGCCCATTTGCATTGATGCCTTCCACTACTGCAAAACATAGCTATTGTAACACACTTTTGTAACACATATATCGATGTGTTACAAAAAAACATTTATGGCAACACAAACTACATGTTACAGTTGAAGCCAGTAACACATAGCACTTGTTCTGTAAAAATATGTTACAAATAATGAATATAGTAACACAAAAAAGTTATGTTACTCCAGAGGTGTTGCAAAGATTGTACATATTGTAACACATAGGTGGAACATGTAGAACATGATGCAAAAACATACCATACAGTAACACAAAGTAATATTAGCAACAAAGTGTTACAAGGAAACATATATGCCAACATTCAGTACTACAAAATTTGTTTTTACGCGCACCTCCTCTTTTTATACTTTTGTAGAGACAATTAAAAATGGAGCTGTGTATGCTCTTCCTAGCAAGAGGTCCACTTAAAATACCTCCCTTAGAATTACGTTTCAGAGGTCATACATATCATTGGCCAGATCTAGAAATAGCCCTTGGTTACAAAGATGATTTTTAGATGCAGATTATACTAGTGACTGCCTCTAGAAATAGTTCTTTTAGTAAAAAATCGTAATTATTTCATATAAAATTAGATGAAGATACAATACAAAAATTACAGTAGTCGATGAGATACACAACTTTATAAATGATAAATTTTTCATTTGAGACCAATTATTGCCGCTATAAATTCCAATATAATGTCCATAGTCGTGAATCATGATTTAGAATTCATCAAATAACCTCAAATGGATACATAGCCTATACCAGAGATGTACCATTTACTGAGATCTAAAACTTTGTAGTTGACAGAATTTTCATATAAGATTATTTAAGGGTTCAAATATACACTATACAATTTATCATAGTGTATTGAAAGAGAAAATATCCCTTCTTTATTCACAAGTGCTTGTGTAGTGTGGTGGAGTGGAAGTCTTACAACAAACATGAGGTTGTGTGTTCAACTCATGGCAAATTCCTAGCAAACGATTGTAATTTTCCCATTTTTAGAAGAAATGTGTTACAAAGTAGTAACACAAAGTAGTAACACTCTTTTGAATGTAAAGGAACACATGCCATGTGTTCTAGAATATCAGCCCTATAGTAACATAAGTTACTAAAAGACCCGGTAACACTTTAATTAAGGTACAGTAACACAAGTTCGGGTTACTGAAACCCTGCCATGTAGTAGTGTTCCTTTGTGTCCTTTCACATGTTTTCCATTGTTTCCTTCATTGTTTTGAACGTGACAAGCTCCTACATACAACTTTGATGCACAACTTGTGGAACTAGTTAGTGATACATGAAAACTTGGTAAAATATACTCTAAAACATGAAATGTTGGTGGTCAAAATAGGTTTTATCGACCACCAATACTCATCCCTCCTGCACAAGGTGCTAATCGATGGTGGATATGGCCTCAACATCCTATTCGAGAAGACCCGCCTCGCCCCGGGGCTCAGCGTACAGGACCTAGAGGAGTCAGACACGCTGTTCTATGGCATAGTGCCTAGACGCAGGCATATCACCTTGCCCGTCACCTTCGGCGACAGGAACAATTGGAGGACCGAGTACATCCGATTCAAGGTGGTTTGCATCGACTCCTCCTACAATGCCATTCTCAGAAGACCGGCACTCGCCAATTTCATGGCAATTCCTCACCACTCATACTTGGTGCTCAAGATGTTGGGTCCTCATGGCACCCTCTCTATCCGGGGAGTTTTCAAGATCTCCCATGAGTGTGACCAGGCAGCACTCGCGGGGTCAGAGGACCTTGAGCATGCAACCGCTTGGGAAGAAGCAAAGCCATTGGCTGCTAAGATACAACCAACTATCCCGACTGCTGACACCACCCAGAACAAGTAGTCAGCGGTCCCTACGAAGCAAATCGACCTAGGTCTCAATGACCCAAAGAAGATGGTGACTATCAGGTCCAGCTCCTGCACCAAAACTGGGATATGTTCCCCTAGCAACCATCAGATATGCCTAGCGTCCCTAGGGAGCTGGCCAAGCACAAATTGAAAATCAATTTGAGTGACAAACCAGTCAAGCAGAAGCTGCACCATTTCTCCAACGAAAAGAAGGAGTCCATCAGGGCAGAGGTGGCTTGGCTACCAGGAGCCGGCTTTATTAGAGAAGTCTTCCACCACGATTGGGTAGCAAATCCTGTACTTGTAATGAAAAAGAATAAAAAAGAGTGGAGGATGTGAGTTGATTATACCAAGATTAACAAACATTGTCCGAAGGATCCCTTCGGGCTAACTAGGATAGATCAGGTCGTAGACTCTACAACAGGCTGCACCCTACTCTTTTTTCTATATTATTACTCAGGCTACCACCAGATCGCTCTGGCTCCAGAAGACCAAGAGAAAACATCCTTCATCACACCCTGTGGGGAATTCTGCTAAAAGACTATGTCCTTTGGACTGAAGAACGCTGGGGCTACCTACCAGCAAAGCATCTAAGCCTGCCTATTGAAACATTGGGGAAGGAACGTTGAAGCATATGTTGATGATGTCATGATCAAGACCAAAGATCTCAACAATTTCATCAGAGACATAGAATAAACCTTCAATAGCCTCAGGGTCTACAAGTGGAAGTTGAACCCAAAGAAATGTGTTTTTGGCGTACCATCTGCCAAGCTCTTTTGCTTCATCGTCAGTAACCGTGGGATCGAAGCCAACCCAGAAAAGATTTCAGCGATTACGAGCATGGAGCCACCGACATCACAGAAGCAAGTCCAAAAGCTCACTGGGTGCATGGCCCCCTCAGCCGGTTCATCTCGCGCCTCGGTGACTGGGGGCTTCCTTTCTTGAAGATCCTCAAGAAGCTCGACACGTTCAAATGGACAGAAGATGTGCAAAAGGCACTGTACAAGCTCAAGATCTTCCTCTCTTGACCTCTAGTGCTGACTGCCAAATTTGAGCGCAAGGCGACGCACCCGCAGAGGATCTATACCTATACTTGGCTTGCACTACGTACGTGGTGAGTACAGCACTCGTCGCCGAGAGGAGAGACGAAGCACATGTCTACAAGATCCTGCACCCGGTGTACCTCATCAACAAGGTCCTTAGCCAAGCCAAAATAGAGTACCCTCAAGTTTAGAAGCTTTTATATGCTGTCCTCATTATATGCCGCAAGCTGCGACATTATTTTGAGGAGCACAGATTGGTAGTCTTCACCGCTTTCCCCATTGGAGACATTCTGCGCAACAAGGAGGCAGCTAGAAGAATAGCCAAATGGGCATGCGAAGTGGGTGCCTATGAAATTGACTTCAGGCCTAGGACCGCGATAAAATCCCAAGCACTAGCAGATTTCATCACTGAGTGGACAGAATAGCAAGTTCCTGCGAACCCAAAAAGGCTAGAACATTGGGTCATGTACTTTGATGGGTCCTTGAACCTAGAAGGAGCCAGGGCTAGAGTTCTCTTCATATCCCCTAAGGGCGAGCAACTCAAATGCGTCCTCTAGCTCAACTTTAAGCTCTCCAAAAATGCAGCAGAGTATGAAGCACTGATTCACGGCCTGCGCATAGCCGAGTCACTAACCATCAATAGATTGCTGGTCTATGGTGATTCATTGGTGGTGATCGACCAAGTCAACAAAGACTGGAGCTGCTCATCAGAGAAGATTTCTGCTTATTGTGCAGAAGTCAGAAAGCTCGAACGCAAATTCTAGGGGTTAGAATTCCACCACGTGCTTAGAGACGACAACGTGGCGGCCGATGTTTTATCGAAATTGGGTTCTGAGCGAGCCAAGGTACCACCAGGCATATTTGTCCAGATCCTTGACAAGCCAACAGTGGAGGAAGAAGGAGAAGCTCAGCAAGTAAAACCCACAGAGGAGCAAGGGCTGGTTGTCGAAGCCACTGAGAGCCAATGGACTAGCTCCATTGCCTCTAGAGTGATGAGTGATTGTCAATAGAAGCCAAGATCCAAAAGGACTTGGGCACAAGAACTCCGATAGACAGGAGGCCATCCGGTGGACTGGAGGTAGATGGAAGTCCTCCGAAGGACAGGAGGCATGCTCGAGGTCGGTCAGCCATGGGAGTTCGGTACATGGTAGGAGTAAGACCTCCGAAGGACTGCAAGGTGACCCCGATGGACTGGGGATGCCGGGTGCCACTGCTGTGCTCCAACCTGAGCACATGGCGCGAAGATGTGCAAGCGCATTCGTGGATTCGCTCAAATCCACCACCCCACCACCAAGTTACCAAGACTCAGCGATTGGGCTCAGTTCTCATCGTGATAGAGTAAAGTGGGTCATTCTAGGCCTAAGAAGGAAACCCTAAAGTTTCTCGGTTTTTGAGTTCAAAACCGGGTGTCGATCGACGGATTTGGACTACTGGCCATGTGGACATCAATCGGGAGTTAGCGTGCATCCGAAAAAGATCAAGACTCCATCGCGGTCGTCCGTCTCCGAGAAAGTCGAGTCTTTTCCAGTTTGGCCCCTACGGGCGTTTCTGTAATATAGGGGTCTTAGTGTAAATTGATTCAGTTAGACCTAGGCTATATATACCTAAATGTCTGTTCATTGAGGTCATCTTCCACCTCTAGAAACTCTAGGCTTAGCTTCCAACCAGCCTAGTGCTTAATCTTGGAATTAGAGTCCCCTAAATCTAGTACTTTGCATCAGTGGGAGGATGAAGGGTGGTAGGCTGTGAGAAGCTTGTAAGAACTGATTTCCCTCTCTAATACAAGGAAGATTCGTCCCCAAATCGTGTTCCTATGTGTAGCCATCTCCTTCCCCCCTTCCTAGTTTGGATTTTGGTTGAAACTCAATGGATTTGGGTGATTTGTGTTTGCCCACGAGTTAGCCCTCTTCTTTTGGTGATTTGGACTTGCTAGGATGTGGAGATTACGATTTAGTTCATTTCAATCTAGCAAGATTGCCATGAGCAAGTCGTTCTTGAGTTTTCCCCTTTCTTGCCCAAATATTCCCCTCCTCACGAGATCTGAAATTCCTGCTAATCTCTTGATCTTTTTAAGTAGATCTTATGGAAATAGCTTTGGAATAGTGCCAGGATAGCCTGTGCAAAATTTCGTGAAGATTGGAGAAGGTTTGGTCAAGTTTTGGGTTTGCAAACTGAAGAACCGTGGCAGTTTTCTGGGCTCATCGGACAGTCCGATGCTACTTCACTGGATAGTCCGGTGGAACTAACTTCTTCCAAATGGGCTGAATTTTTGGTATTGTTCCCCATGTTGTTGTGAGCTTGTGGTTACAATTTTGTGATTTTTGGAGCTCGTTTGACTGTTTTGGCAATTTTCTTTGTGAAACAGTCTGCCTGAAATCTGGCTGTCGGACTATCCGATGGAGGGTGTTGGACAATCTGGTGTTCCCTTGGTTTTTAGCCAATTCTTCAAGTTGGTTTGATCCTAGGATTCTTGCCTTGTTCTAGGTGGTTCTGGGAGTGTCCAGGGCCGTTCCTAGGGTTTGTAGCAGCTCATTTGCTAAGAGATCTTGGCATTCTCTGGGTGGGTTCTTTTGTGCTGTCTTTGGTTTTCGCGGTGGTTTGCTTCGGTCTTGCTTTGTGTCAATCACTGCATGCCCATACTCTTCACTTGCTATTCTTCGGCAAGGCACGCTTTGGTGTGTTGAGTGGCTGGAGACCGATTGTGGCAAGATTCGTTGCTTGGCTTGACTTGCGGTCGTTTGTGATCATCGAGTCAATTGCTTCCACTCGCTTGGTGTGTATCCTTTTAGTGGATGACACCAAGTGCTTGCTAGACAGGTATCTGTTCAGTGGATGGTTTCTAGTTTCTTTCTCATGAACTAGTTTTGTGGGTTGTGATTTTGAGTTTTCAAGTGCTCCTATTCACCCCCCTCTAGGTGCACGTCTCGGTCCTACCGCCACCTAGAGGGTAGAGATTATTGATTGCATCAAATCCGGCACCCTTCCAGAGCCAATGTCAGCAGGAGATAGGGTTCATAGAAGAAGCAATCAATCTTGAAGTGTATCTAGTGTACTCTTGAAGTGTATTCAGCACGAGGAAGGAATCAATCTGCTCCATGAAATCCACTCGGGCTCCTATGCTAATCATGCAGCATCCAGAACTCTTGTGGGCAAGGCATTCAGGGCAGGATTCTACTAGCCAACTACAAAGCAAGACTCCGAAATAATCATCCGGAGATGCGAAGGCCGCTAGTTCTTTGCAAGGCAATAGCACCTCCCAGCATCCGAGTTGCAGAACATTCTAGTTTCTTAGCCATTCGCATGCTGTGGCTGGATGTGATCGGACCCTTCAAGAAGGCTCCAGGAGGATATGATCACATCTTGGTCGCAATTGATAAATTTTCAAAGTGGATAGAATACAAGCCAATCAACAAGTTGATAGTGGCCAAGGTGATAGAATTCATCGAGGGAATCTTGCACAGATTTGGCGTTCCATCAGAAATCATCACGGATATTGGCACAAACTTTGCAACATCGGCATTTTTTAACTTCTGCGAGAAGCAAGGGATTATGGTGCGTTATGCCTCGGTTCAACACCCACGAGCCAACGGATAGGTATAATGCGCCAACGGGATGATCCTGCATGGCCTTAAGCTAGCCATCTTCGACAAGCTAAATCCGTAAGAGGAAAAGTGGCTCCAACAGTTGCCATATGTCATTTGGGGGCTGTGAACTCAGCCATCTAAGGCCATCAATAACAACACCCCATTCTTCATGGTGTATAGATCCGAAGCTATCCTACCCACAGACTGGATACATGGGGCTCCTAGAGTGGCATTCAAAAACATACCAGCAGCAGAACAGTCAAGAACGGAAGATGTAGATCTCATCGAAGGTGAGAACCTACATGTCGCCGTCAAGTCTATCAAATACTAGCAAGCCTTGAAGCGCTACTATGACAAGAACGTCAAGCCAGGTTCCTACAATGTCGGTGACCTCGTCCTGAAATGTAAGACTTCCACAGTAGGACAGTCAAAGATCCTCATGGGAGGGGCCATATCTCGGCAACAAATTTCTCGGTCGGGCTACGTTAAAGCTTAGTGAGCCAGAAGGCAGAGAGTTACCAAATACTTAGAACTCTGAGCACCTGTGGCGCTTCTACCCTTAAAAAGAGTTGTCCTAGCATTTGATTTTCCCTCTCCGAGTGCTCTAGACTCGCTATCATTCTGAGTCCTAGCACTCGACGTCTACGGGCCGAGCACCCTGAATGCTCTTTTCCGGCAACAACCAAGCCGAGCACATCCTTATATACATCAGCTCTATCTTAAAGCTGATTGTCCAGCATGTAATATAGCTACATATAAATGAGAAATTTCCAGCGACAACCAACCTCAGTCTCCCGTTTCACCTTACCTTAACCCTGCGACAACCAAGCCGTGCAAAGGCACCTTTCTGCGCTCTAATGTAACCGGCGACAACCAAGCTAGAAAAAAGAGCAAGCACTATGTGCACTACCCTACAAACCTCCAGCGACAACCAAGCTGCACAAAGGGTGCCAGTATTAAACTCTTGCTTCTGGCGACAACCAAGCTGCAAAAAGAGTCAACTAAAATGTGTTTTCTTGCATCCAGCAACAACCAAGCCGCGAAAAGACTCAATCAAAACAACCACTCTACCTAGCGACATCCAAGCTGCCAAAAGAGTAAATTGGCATGTTATTTTATATCACAACTGGCGACAACCAAGCCACGCAAAATCGCACAACGTCCTCGCATACTCTATTCGACGTCCACCAAAAATACATGGGATCTCTATAGGTATAAAAACTACAAAAGTACCTTATCAAAGTACATCTACACAGCTATCAATGTCTGCCTATTATGCCAGGGGCTCCTCTTGGTCATCTCCAGCACAGATGAACTGAAAGGATTTGGCAGCGGCTAAGCCAACAGGTCGAGCATCCGGCTGATAACTGGAGAACACCTCTTGTGTGGTCCTAGCATTGGGACCAGTAGCAATAGCAGCAAGATCAACATCAGGATAATGAGTCTTGACGGTAGCAGCCATGTCAGTGACGGTCTCCAAAATTGTTTCTTTGAAAAACATCTCGGTGGAACTCAGAGCCCCGGGCAGTCTTTCAACAATGGGCTGGTCCCAATCCTCCGGTGCCAGCATGTCGACAAGGGCTCTGACACCAGTCTCCTGGGTTTCATAATGCCTCTCCAACTAACTGTAGATGGTTGCCTGTGTGCCAAGCTCTACCAGGTCCGCCGCATGCAGCTCTCAAAGCTCAGTCACTTTGGCACGAAGTTTCTTCACGTAATGTAATGGCCTAGTTTGTTCTCGTTGATTATATGCATACATGTGCATCATTTATCCATAATAGGCATCAATTATCCTTGTTGTAATGTTTGGGAAAGAAACTAGATGGAAAATGGTTGTGTGAGAGCAGTTAACTTGTTAGCTGAAAACGCCAATTGCGGACAGTCTGAGCCCTGGGGGCGAACAGTCCGCAGTTCTAACTAGGATTTTGGACTGAGCCAAGTTTGTTTCTATTGGGTTTTCATCTCGTCGCTAAAGACTGCCCGTGCCTAGGTGGCAGACTGTCCACAGTATAACTGTTGGAATTGCCCAGGATCGGGGCCGTTTCTGGTGAATTTTGACATTCAATGGCGGATTGTCCGCGGTGGACGCCCGGACTATCTGCAGTTCTTCCCCAACTCATTCAAAATCCAACTAAGTCCCTGGGGAGGTTTTGCCTCACAACGGCAGACTATCCGGGACATAAGTTTGGACTGTCCGCACTTCTTTAGCACCGAACTAACAGAACCTGAACCGTCCCTAGTCCCGACTGTAGTTTGAATGGTGGACTGTCTAGGGGTCAAGTCCGGATTGTCCCCGGGGCGAGCACTAGCACCGCTGGGTCATGATGTCGCTCATGTGGAGGGGCGCGTGTCCTCCCTTTGCACCAAAAGAACCCGAGGGGATGGGTTTTTCATGCCCTCCACCCTTACTCTTTTGCTTGCTCTGTATCAGTGAGACGCATCTAGGTGCATTGAGTGGCTGGTAAGACACTTCGGCGTAAGTTGTTGCTCTGCTTGGCTTCCGGTCTTTTTGATCGTTGAGTTGAGTGCTTCCGCTCGCTTGGTGCATATCCCCTCAGTGGATGGCACCTTGCACTACTAGACACGTATCTATTCAGTGGACGGTGTCTAGTTCTTTTCTCAAGCACCAGTTCTGGGGGTTGTGAGTTTTGAGTTTTAAGTGCTCCTACTCACCCCCCTCTATTCGCACGTCTCGGTCCTACAATTGGTATCAGAGCTGGTTAGGTTTCTTCATACCTTTACCGGTGAGAAACTAGTAGCGACTATGACTCACTCCGGGAAGATTCCGGTCCTTGGCTCCAGTGGCTACTCCTACTGGAAGGGTAGGATGAGAGCATTCTTGCTTAGCCAGGGCTAGGACATATGGGATGCTACACAGAGTGTGAACTTTGTGGTGCTTCCAGTTGCTCAACGCACTACCCCAGTGATTGTGGCTCAGCATGAGGCGAATGCGAAAGCTGTTAACTTTCTCTTCTCAGGACTTGGTCCAGTTGATTATGAGAGAGTGAGCCGCCTCGAGACTACCCGTCAGATCTGGTCCCTACTGAGTGCACACCATGAGGGCGCTGCTACTATCAAGGGGCGTCTCGTTGAGACTTACAGGCGCGAATATGAGAATTTCGTTCAGAAGCCTAGTGAGTCCATCGATGACTTGTTTGGTCATTTTCAATCGATCATCAACAAGTTGCGCGTTAACTCCAGCCCTGAGAGGATCGCATACACCGATAATCAGCAGGATGTTAAATTGCTGTATGCGTTGGACAGGAAGATATGGGAGATCAAGGTTAACTCGATCATGGAGTCTGAGGCCTATGACACAATTGGAGTGGAGGCTCTTTATAGCAAGCTCAAGGTCATAGATGTGGATTACAAGTTGAGAGATTCTCTCACTTGTACTGGCTCCAAGAGCCTGGCCTTGGCTTCTCCCTCCAGTGAGGCCGCTACTAACCCCCAGCTTCAAAATTTTTCGTTTTCTATTGTTATGTCTGTTACAGAGGAGGAGTTAGTGTTGGCATTCCTTAGCCTTCAGATATAATTCTGCAAGCGCATAGTAAACGTGTTGTAGCTCTTTCACCCAAGAGTATTCTAGGGTATCGAATCCACAGAGAACGAGGAGTATAATAACACGTAACACAACCAACCGAACTAGTGAAGCTAGCAATGTAGAGGATAAAAGATAGGGGAGCAGGTTCTTGATAAAAGTTAGATCACCTTACTATACTAAGCATGCAAAGAGATATACTCATCATGTAAACATAGACACCAAAGCTATAGCACCATGTCTAGGCACCAGAGTGTTGATTACCCAGCTGAGAAAGGTGAGTACTACAGGATAAGGCTATATCGTCAGCCAGTCTATCCGAACGTACGGGATTGGAATACTGAGAACACAAAAGCTGTCACCTAATGTATCTACCAACCAGAGCTGCATGGGATAGCTGACCAACCAAGGTAAACTCTAAGTATGAACACCGTCGTGCCACTCAGAGAGTCTACTACTAACTAGTAATGAGCCAGAAAAGCAAGCACTAATATATAGCCAACACTATAAGCATGCACAAGGTTCCTGTAAACTGACAAGTATAAGACTAAGTATGGAAGCAAAGTAAGTATGTAATAACAAAGGTAGAGGACAAGAAACTTTACTCAATCCTAGAATTGAATATCGTTCCGCTGAGAATACAAGTATGGGAGCTGAGAGAATTCCGGCTCCTACACTCTTCTCCTCACTACTCTCCTTGATACAAGAGGCACTATCTCTACAAGCTAAGGGATAACTTCACTTCTCCACACTATACACTTCATACCAAGGGCTACTATGCCACTACATCTACACACACTCACTAATGAGCTATCACGGGGTAATTATAGTGCCAAGGGAGTGAGGGGGTACTTGTAGGGTCCGTATGGCGGTTACAAGGGCGTGAGCCAGGCCGGGCGGCCTGGTAGGAGGCCGAGCGACCTGATAGGAGGCCGGGTAGCCCCACTGTAGGTCGAGCTGCCTAGGGTGCCCTTGGATCCACCGCCTTACTTGATCCTTCGGTTGATATTGACTCCCCAAGGCGGTGGTAGGTCGGTTGGCGGTTATCCTCATGTGCTTTTGCCTCAACCATTGGATTCTCTTTGTGTTTCTTCCTTAGCCATTGGATGGGACTCCCGTGGATCACTGACTTAACCAATCTGTGAGCTAGATTGGTGCGGTGGAGGCTTTTCGAAGTGTTTGTGCTTCTTCTCTCGGTTGCCATGGTGGATTTGTGTTTGACACGCTGTCTCTTGCATGCAGGTGAAGAATGGTGGCATTCGGGACCGGAGGCAGGCCGGGCGGCCTGGACAACAGGACGGGCGCCCCATTTCCAGCCTTCCTTCTTGGTTCACCATGTCTCACCATGTTTTGTATGTTTTTGTACCGTGACATGTGTTCCTGGAAGACTTTTGTACACAACTCGTGGAACCAGTTAATATGTATGGACTTTGCATAAAATCACCCTTGGAACATGAAATGTTGGTGGTCGAAATGGGTTATAAGGACCGCCAACACCCCCCCCCCACACTTAGATCTTTGCTCGTCCTCGAGCAAAGGAGAGCTAAGCATGGTGTAGAGAGCATATGACAACTGTAGTCTTAACAAGCACGAAAGATACTCCCAAATTAGTTCATCTTACCCTGTATTTCAATGGTGGCTACACTTACGATTTTGAGATGTTGAAACTAAGAACGAGCCACAAGTACCACAATTGTTTTCTCCCAACTATGAGCAACAGAGGTTTTTCTCACTTTTTAGAAAAGTATAGTGCTCTTTCCATTGTTCTCAAGATCACCTCTCTATCACTCAAGGGATGAGAATCCTTGTGTTTCCTCTCCTCCTATTCTAAGTTTGAGTGGAGCTGAGAAGTAACATGACTATCTCATAATGTTTGTATCACCAAGTCAAATCAATGTGTCAAGCAAAGAGTATGAATCAACTCAAGAACTTTGGCTATGTGCAAGTGTGGCGGAGAGTTTATTGGTAAGTGTACCTTGGTATTCCCCTTTTTGATGCGAGAAAGGGCATGGAATTTTCTTTTCCTCTTTCTTTCTTTCTTTCTTTCTTTCTTTCCTTTCTCTCTCATAATTTTTTTCAATTCAATTCCATGCCTCTCTTCCTCTCTTTTTGCATGATTGATGAGGGGTAATTGGAATGTTTATGTAGCACATCTTGCTGGAACTTTGTGATATGGACATGCACGTGATAGCCAAAAGTTATGAATGATTCTAACTCATTTGATGGCACAAAATTTGACAAGGTTCAAAACATTTAGAGAAGCCTTTTTGCTGCATAAGAATTTTCATTTGTGGCACTGGTAGGAAATGTGTCTCGAGAACATTGGAGAAGAATACATTTTGATATTTTAGCAAAACAAAAATTATTTGCTCAAGCGGGAGATTACTGGGGTGTATACATGTTACTCATATCTCATGAATCAACATGTTAAATCAAAGTGGGTCCCGAATCAAGAGTATCCTTGGGCAATTTTACTTCAACATAGGGAGTAAAGTTTGTACAAGTATAGATACAGGTTGTCGATATGATCATGTAGAGTAAATTTTATCCAAGTTTCATGTATAGCATGGAATATAAGGACCATATATGAAAAATTTGCGATAATACCTGGTCCATGTGCAAGGTTGAGGTGGAGATGGGCTAACTCAACCCAGGACCAGGCCGGGCAGCCTGGTCAGGAGCTGGGCGGCCTGACATTGAGGTCTTCCGACCTTTGCATTGATCATGTTGCGTGGAGAAGTGTTTTGGGACGTCCTTTTCTGCATTTGGTTTTTTTTCATCAACTTGACAGGCCGGGCGGCCTGTGCTAGAGGCTGGGTGGCCTGAGGTTAGGCCGGACAGCCAGCCTTTGGCTCAGTTCGTCCCAAGTTTTTATGTGCAGCGAGGTGCAACCCTATACATCATGATTGTTCGTTTGTTTCTGTAGGGTTAGTGACAAGAGTTTGGGGGAGGCTAAGTGCATTCCCCCCCTCCACACTTGAACTCAAAGCAGGGATAGACAAAACATTTATTGAACCAAACATTAATCAAACAAAGATAGAGATAGGCGTTGTCCATACAATTGAAAGAAATAAATGAAACAAAACCTAAGCACTAGGAAAACAAAAAGGGTGCCTATACTAAATTTATTATGAAGCCATGGGCATCTATGGTTTTGGATCATATATATCAGGATGCCCTGTGGTTTCCGCGAGGCAGCGGAACTTGGAAGAGAAGCCCTTCCTAAGGGTTTCTAGCTTATCATTAATCTCCCACTTCCAAAGTTCGCCTTCCGCGCAGCGCTCCTCAAGTCTTAGCAGTGCGTGCTTGAGCGCTTTGATCTCCATCTTTAGATACTCGATGGTCTCTTTCCCCTTCTCCTCCTCCTTCTCTGAATCTTCAAATTGGCCTGGTGGAGTGCGGATCGGAGGGGGTTTGGAGATCCTCTTCACGATCCTCCTAGGGAGAGTGGAGTCGATGGACTCATCAATTGATGCGTCCCCCCTAAGGACGTTCTCCAAGTGCTTAGGGACCAACACCTTCCTCCACCTTCTAGAGGGTGTAACTCCACCCCGAAAGGTGTAGGTTGGTGATTGTGGCTCCTTGGGCACCTCCTTGCCCGTGCCCTCCACAGAATCTTCCGAGAAGAGTTTCCGGATGGGCACCTTGGGGCTGATCGCCCCGACCTTAGGTCGAGGGGAATCTGCCCGGAACACCTTCTTTGCGATGGTACGTGCAGGAGATAGGGAACGTGTAGGCCTTCCCACACTGCGTGAGATCGCGGGGGAGGCCAAGCGGCCTCGCTCCAGGCCGAGCGGCCTGCCCTGAGGCCGAGCAACCTGAGGGGGTGGTCGGGCGGCCAGTGGTGCCACATCTAGTGTCCTCATGGTGCCGTTCCCCATTGCTACATGGGTGAACTCATCGTCGGAGGCTGGCGAGTAGGTTGCCGTGGTGCCGGATGTTAGGGCAAGGCTCTTGGATGGAGTGTTGTTAGAGGCCATGTCTTAGTTTGTCGAGTGGAGATGAGATGGGAATGGAGAGGGTGGCTGGATGGGAAGAAACCCTCGTGTTTAAGTCATGAAAGCTCGATCTCATCTACTCAATGACATCCGGCAGCTTAGGGATCAACTCAACTCAAAAAATTTCGAAAAGAGGTGGCCGGGCGGCAAGGTGAGAGGCTGGGCGGCCTGGCCTTGGGCCGGGCGGCTTCACCAGGGGGCCAAGCAGCCTGACCTAAGGTCGGCCAACCTTGCTGAACATGGTTTGGCAGACTAGGTGTCGGTTTTACCCTTCTAAGTGCTTGAAACCCTATTTCATCGTGTGGTGCCGTCACTTTGTTGAGATTTGGTGATGTGGAAGCAAAAGGTGAGATAAGATAGAAAAGAGAGGAGCATGGTAGTGTACATGGCTTCGTTTAAGGTCGAAGCTAGACTCTGGCTGTGTGATCATGCCGTTTCTTGCAGCTCGCAGACGTCCACTTCTTCGAGCTGTGGCATTTCAGGCTCTAGGAAAACTTTTTGGCATTGCCCGTTCACCTTAAAGACTTTCCCATCATCATCCTGGAGGGTGATGGCACCGTGATCAGAGGCATCAAGGACCAAAAATGGCCCTTCCCACTTACTTCTAAGCTTACCATGACCAAACAAACAAACGTGAGAATTAAAAAGTAGTACCTTATCGCCTGGTTTGAATGTCTTGATCTTGATACGCTTGTCATGCCATCTTTTGGTTCGCTCTTTGTATGGCTTAGCACTGTGGTAGGCCTTCTCCCTCCATTCATCGAATTCGGTGAGTTGAATCTGACGTCGAACTCCCGCTGATTGGAACTCAAGTTCTACTGGCAGGTGACAAGTCTTGCCGTACACCATTTGGTATGGTGTCATGCCAATGGGAGTTTTATATGCTGTGCAATACGCCCATAGAGTGTCAGGTAGCTTGGATACCCAATCTTTTCCCATAGCCTCGACAGTTTTCTGCAGGATGTTCTTGATCTGCTTGTTTGATGTCTTAGCTTGGCCACTTGTTTGTGGGTGATAAGGAGTGGCGACATGGTGATCCACACCGAGTTCTGCAAGGCACCTCTTGAATCTTTTATCTATGAAGTGAGGTCCTCCATCGCTGATGATGACCCTTGGCGTACCAAATCGAGGAAAGATGGTGTCGTAGAACATTCTGATCGAATGCCTGCAATCTGCCGCGGAGCACAGCAGTGCCTCTACCCATTTTGATACATAGTCCACTGCGATCAGGATGTATACTTTGTCTCCGTACTTTGCGGAAAGGCCCCATGAAGTCTATGCCCCACACATCGAATACGTCGAGTTGAAGGTTGCTTGTGAGTGGCATAGCATCCCTTGGGTTAATGTTTCCTTGGCGCTGACACCGTGAGTACCTTTGTACGAACTCTTTGGCATCATCGTATATATTTGGCCAGTAGAATCCACTTTGCCAAATCTTTGCTTAAGTCCAATAGGCTCCATAGTGACCACCAAAGGAAGATGAGTGACATCTATCAAGGATTTGAGGTACTTCACAAGTTGGAATGTAGCGACGTAAGAGTCCATCTGCGTAGAGTTTGTATAGGTTGGGGTCATCCCAAAGATAGAACCGGCTGTCATGGATCAATTTCCTCTTGTCAACTCCTTTAGGTACATATCCTGTAACCAGGTAATTGACCAGATCTGCGTTCCATGGTTGGGATGTGGTGAACTTTAGGAGGGTGTCATCTCTCATGTAGCCATCAATCGGCTAGGATGATGTCTCTTCAAATTGCATTCGTGAGAGATGATTGGCAACTGAATTCTCAACTCCCTTCTTATCTCTGATTTCTATGCCAAATTCTTGGAGTAGTAGGATCCACTGTATCAGTCATGGCTTTGCATCTTTCTTGGTGAGGAGATATTTGAGAGCTGCATGATCTATACATATGATGACTTTGGATCCCACCAAATATGATCTGAATTTGTCAATGGCAAAGACGACTGCTAACAACTCTTTTTCGGTGGTGGAGTAATTCAGCTGCGGGCCAGTGAGCGTCTTGCTTGCATAGGATATGGCATGATGTTTTCTATCCTTGCTTTGGCCTAGGACTGCTCCTACAGCATAATCGCTGGCATCGCACATGATTTCAAAAGGAGCATTCCAGTCTAGTGGTTGGATGATGGGTGCTGTGACTGGAGCCTTCTTGAGTGTATGGAATGCTTCAAGGCAGGCATCATCAAACACAAAGGGTGTGTCCTTGGCTAGGAGATTAGTTAGAGGCCGGGCAATAAAGGAGAAGTTTTTGATGAATCTCCTGTAGAACCCAGCATGGCCAAGAAAGCTTCGGAGTGCCTTGATGTTTGCTAGAGGTGGAAGCTGTTCAATGACTTCAATTTTTGGATGGTCCACCTCTATGCCTCTCTCTGAGACTCTATGTCCTAGCACAATCCCTTCTCTGATCATAAAGTGACACTTTTCCCAGTTTAGGATGAGGTTGACTTCTTTGCATCACTGGAGAACCTTTTCCAAGTTCTCTAGACATCCATCAAAGGTCTTGCCATAAACTGAGAAGTCATCCATGAAGACTTCCATTATATTTTCTATAAGGTTGGAGAATATGGCCATCATGCAATGCTGGAATGATGCTGGAGCATTGCACCGCCCGAACGACATCCGTCGATATGCAAATGTGCCGTAAGGACATGTGAAGGTGGTCTTACTCTGGTCATCTGGGTGAATTGGGATCTGGTGATAACCGGAGTAGCCATCGAGATAGCAGCAGAAGGAGTGATTGGCCAGCCTTTTGAGCATCTCATTGATGAAAGGAAGGGGAAGTGGTCTTTCCGGGTGGCTGAGTTGAGTTTTCTATAATCGATGCACACTCGCCATCCCATGACAGTGCGCTGAGGGATTAACTCATTGTTCTAGTTCTTCACAATTGTCATTCCTCCCTTCTTGGGTATGACTTGGACTGGACTGACCCATTCGCTATCTTGTACGGGGTATATAATACCCGCGTGTAGGAGTTTAAGTACCTCCTTCTTAACTACCTGTGATGCCCTAGGCATCTCAAGTGCTTTAAACTTATATCATTAGCATAATGACGTCTTCCCAAAGGCATTTTATCTTGAGAGCATGCCTAAGTTAAGTCAATTGAGCAACTAAACTCAGTTTACAGAAAAGCTGTGTTTGTATTGCGGTTATAACTTTAATATAGTTGTGAATTTTATAAAACTTTACATACCAAACTTGTAGGCAATTCCATAAGGAATGACTTTGATATTTTGTGTCATGGCATGCATGGATGTTGAAACCTAGTTTTGGGTCATTTTATGTGAAAATATGATTTCTACCAAATTCAGCCCTGTTTGGTAAATTCAAAATTTTGTGAAACAAAATTCAAAATCTTGCCATGACATGAATACCAAAGTTGTAGTTCATGAGATTCTATGCAACATTGGTATATATCACCTTTCATGAAAGTGCACCTAAAATGGACTTCTATAATTTCCAAGTTGGGGGTTTCAAATGGTCAAACAGGAGTCAGCAAGTTAATTACAAATTTAAATCACTTTATACTTGGAATCTGGTATAGGTCCTTTTGGCAAAGTTGTAGATTTCAAAAGGAACAACATTTAATTCAATTGGGTCTTTTTCAAATTCGGCTCCTAAGTTGGTCAAATTGGCAAACTTCAGAAACCTGATCAGCTGGTCAAAGGGGTTTTCCTTTTTCCGATTTTCTTTTCTTTTTCCGTCTCTATGCCAAGTGGGACCCACCCGTCAGGCCGCCCGCGCCAGCGCACGGGTAGATTACACCGGCTCCCGTGCTCCATGCACCCGGTCCATGCGTTTTGCTCTTCATTTCCGGCCTTGGCCCCACCTGTCAGAATCACCGGTCCATGGACCCAGTTCACCCGCGCGCCACCCGCTTGACTCGCCGCCCGGGCGCGCCCACGCGGCGCTGGCCGCTGAGCGCCGTGGCCACGCGCCGGCCTTCCCGGCCGCCGCGGCCACGCGCCGCTGCGCACGCGTGGACAGCGCGCTCGGCGCGCTTTCAAGGCCGGGACGAGGTCCCGACCCCCTTCACCGAAGCCCCACTCTCGCGCTCGACCTCCCCGTTCCCTCTGCTCATCCTCGTGCCGTCCGCCATTGACGGAGCTCACCCGAGCTCGATCCCCAGCCCCTTCCGCCCGCTCCCGAGCTCAACCATCACCACGCCGAGCTTCGCCGTCCTCGACTCCACCCTCCCGCACCGACCTAGGCCACTGGTTCCACCTCGACGCCGCCCATCGCGCCGCCGGAGCTCGTCACCCTCTGCTCATCGTCGTCAGACCTCCTCGCGCCCTCTTCCGTCGATTAAAGTAGGGGGTAAGATTCCCCATACTCCCCTCTCTCTCCCCGGCACCTCGCGGCGAGCTCCCGTGCCCCGTAGGACCGGATTGGCCGCGCGCCACCGGAGCTCCTCCTCCTGTCGCGAGGAGGAAGACGACGGGAGGAGGAAGATGGACTTTTTGCGCTGTCGCCCTTCCATTTTAACAGTTTTACATTTCCATACAAAGCGCTGTACGCTGAGTCTTGTAAATCTTGCATGTTAGCCCTCAGAAGCTACGGATATTTATGTTTAGGTCCTGAATCTGTATAGTTTCGATTTAAAATGCTTTTAAAAAGGCTGAGACTTTGGAAAAATCGTAGTAAAGTGAATAAAAATCCAAAAATAGCAAACTTTGTTGCTTTGAACTCCCCTTAAGTAGATCTACAGAATGGATATGATGGTTGAGTAGGAAAAGACAGTTTTGCCCCTGATTTTGTGTAAATATGAAAAACCCTAATAAATAAGAAATGTGGACTAATTGACCTCAAAAAATTGCCAAACTTGGACAGCAGGGTTGTTAAGGCATAAAGGTTCACTGTGATTTTTGGTAGCTCAAGTGTTCACTGGTTAATTACTGTTTTGCCCCTACATGTGATTTTAGCATAGAAATAAATGAGAAAATAATAGTTATATAGAAGTTATGCTCTAAATGGTTTTACACATTTTATTTGTGCTCCCTGTGGTATAAAGAGCTCACTGTTAAAATGGGGTAACATACATGTCAAGAATAGTTAGTGTTTTGAAATTGATAAATTCATGCATGTTTAAATTCAATAAATAGAAAATGTGGGTTAAACAAAGTCAAAACTTCTGAATTTGGGGCAGCAACATTGCTAAGCTTAGTATAAGAATTTGATAGCTTCAATGCTTGCTGTATATTTGCTATTTTACCCTTGCCTAGTAGTTAAGCATATAGTGAATCATGAAAAAGAGTTCTAGATGATAGTAGACACCGGTCTTTCCGCATAAATCGATGCTATTCAGTCACACACCCCCACGTTGTTTTATGTGACAAGCTAAGCTATCTTAGGTGATGGCTTGTACGATTTCTTAAAGTTAAACAAGCTTTATCACGAAAATACATAATACTATTCCATAACCCTTGATTTCTTGCATTGCACTAATACATGCTACAATTGCATCCTGTCATGCATATAGAGTCCGCGAACGAAGAACCACCGCCGAACCAACCCATCGCGGAGGAGCTCGAGGAGGAGCAGCACCCAGAGCCAGAGGCCCAGCAGCAAGAACCAGAATACGCTCCGGAAGAAGCTACTGACCCTAACGAGGAAGGTAGGCAGGACCATACTCAACCCAGCAAACAAATTATACTTATGATTACGCATATGCATTAGGAGTTGCTTGGAACCAATTGCATTAGACTCCCTGGCCGCCCTGGCTCTAGCACCTATACATAGAATTCGTAGGACGAGTATGCCTAGAAATTGCTAGGTACGAGTAGACACGAGTGTGTGGACTCGTCACGTAGGTGTTTTCAAAGTTTCCAAAGCTTACAGTTATATCCATTATTATTGCTGCTCATGAATTAAATGGAGACCGGGCGGAGATTTATTTCAGTATATGCTTTTCATGAGGTTGTACTTTGGACTCCGCCCGAGTCGCATAAGGCCCGTTCGCTGTTCGCCTGCTGTTCGGCATAACATTGCTAGAGTGCTTATCCGGGATATGGGACCGGAGAAGTCTTTCCTGGGCTCGTCCGAAGCACAGAGACACGTTCCTACCCGCTGGTTGAGAGGAAGGTGGCCCGGGGGAGCTTGGTACTCATGACGGGGAGACCGAGATGTCGGCAGGCTCGTCATGGGGGCACAACCCGGGGGCTAGGCGGGAGTGAATCGAACTTGGGACGAGGCAGGTTAAGATTGGGGCTATATGTGGGAACGCGATGGCTAGTAAGCATATACCCCTAGCATGATAGTTATTCCCTGGAATTAAAATCGATTCGAATCGCTGATGCCCACCAGGTGTGGGAATGCTGATAATGCACACGGGCAACGTAGTAACTACTTAAACTCTCAGTGTTTAATACTCATGGTTTTTGGAATACCACATGATTGAATTGGACTGTTTACCTTTCGGCATGTTACAGTTGTGTTGAAGGTTATACAAATGATGAAAACTTGCTATTTATGTTACACATGTTACTATTTAAAACTAAAGGCTAAGGATCCACTTGCTAGTAAGCCGCTTCGCGTCAGCCGTAAGCCAAAACCATTAAGACCTACTGAGTAATTAGTACTCAGGGTTTGCCCCCATATTTTGAGCGCAGGAATGCAATACATGGTCTGCACTTGCGTAGGAGGCGGAGCATGCCCTCATTTAGGATGAGGTGACTGAGTGGCTCGAGGGCAACATCGGTGGGCTCGATGTTGTACCTCTAATGCAAAACTTTTGGTGATAACATGGTGACCCCTAAACTTATATTTCGGCTGCGAGAAACTTTCAAACTTGCTACCGTATAACATTATGTTGGACTTATATTTTATGTAAAACTGGGTTGTAACTAAGTCTAATTTTATGTTATTCAACTGCCTGTGATGATGTTTCTGTTGTGGCTCCATCGTGAGTCAGATGTGTATGATGTCGGTTCCTCTAGGAAAAGGTAATATCGGGAGTCGAATGACTCTCGACGGACGACCGGGTTTAGTTCAGTCTAATCGCACTGTATGCCAGAGGTGGCAGGTGTGCTTAGTCCGGATTAAATCGGCGGTTCCGCCACAGCTGGTATCAGAGCCGATCATACACAGACAACAGACATATCATCCAGTTTTGATTTACAAACCTATTTTTGAAAACCCTTTTCGAAGTATTTGAAAAATGAGAGTATCGATATGCCTATATTAAGGATGTTAGTGAAATACCAGGTGACATCGCTAACATTTTGACCTAGATAGAACTCATATGCATATTCGGCGCTTTGGGAAGCAACATTTCGGCCATAGCTATCCCCAGTACTGGCGGAGTGCTATTCGTATTTGCGGACTGTTGCGAACCCTGCATTCATGCTGATAGGGCAGAACTCTTTAAGGGGGGTGGTCACGCCATTGGAGTGTTTCGTGTCCACTTTTCCTTCGACCAAAATTATAGCTAGATCTTGTTGGCCACCGTTTCTCTCCCCAGCAATTCCACAGTACTGGAGGAACACTGGGTGTGTTGGGAGAAATGGCGCCACTACGTCGTCCACCAGACGTAGCTTAAAGAAATTCGTGGATGCCACTTTTAGGGTTAGAGTGGTAATGTTTGGTAATGGTGATGATGTTGATCTGAGCATGCATTTTTCTGCAGGTACACTAACCACGTGCGAAATTAGGAACGAGTAGAGAACGACTAGTTGCATTAGGGTGTGCCGTGCATATATGTCACCGGATACTCGTTAGATATATAAATTATACATAAGGTGTGTGATGTGAGATCGAATAAGACGAGTCATGCATCATGTTTACTTTCATTATTCATACTTGGGGGATTATTGTTAAAAGTCAAATAAGTAAAATGGAAGATTCAAAGATGTTTTCTGCACACATCACCCACTTAACCGTTGAAATTATATGCAACCTATGCCTATCACTGATTAAAGTCTCTTATTTAAAAAAAACAGATGGCCAGGACCAAGCAAACCGCCCGCAAAGCCACCAGTGCGAGGGGACTCCGCGTGCAGGGGGGAAGGGCTGCTCCCCTTCCACCAGTGACCCAAACCCCTCCTCAGCTTGAGAACGGGATGGTCCACACCCGTTGCCGTGAGGAGAACGGCCTCGCGCAGATCCTTTGTCGGGCTCTGCGTGAGATGAGGTGCAGACCGTGCCCCTTCTTCTCCGTGCAGACAGTGCACGCGGAGGGACACTGCATGGCCAGTGTTGTCCTTCATTCGAGCCACACCGCGGTCCGGTAGACGATCACCGTCTACGGGGCCAATGAGGAGGACGCTTACGACAAGGTCACCTTGGCAGCCATCACCTCACTCAGCTCCTCGGGTGCAGCAGGGATGTCAGTGCTGCGCTACCTCCCCACCGACGGCTACGACGACGAGTGGCTCCATCGTCACAACATGCTGGAGGAGCGGATTGACACTAGGCCCTATGCTGCGACCATGCAGTTTGCTCACAGCGTACACGGGATGTACCTCCGTGCCGAGGACCGTGTCTCCCACTACCGCGACCAGCACATGTATGCACAGGACCGTATTGAGGAGCTGGAGGCAGAGTTGGCCGAGGCACAGCAGCGCCTGGCGCAGTACGAGCAGGACCCTTCAGTTGCCCCTGTGGTGGAGGATGAGGACAGCATGGTGTCTGACGCGCGTAACGGGCGTTAGAGAGTTTGATGATAGCACTGTGTGGTGAAGCTTTTTGTAAATGGTGCACGTTATGAGCGATGTTTTGTATTATACCGCTCCGTGCAATTTGCCATGACTGTACTAAACAATGGTGAGGTCGAGAGAACTCACTTATGTACGTCATGTAACCCGATGTAGAACCTTAAGCTAGTGTTTCGATGTGATGGACGAGATGGACCACATATGTACTAAGTAAACCCTTAGTTGTTAAGACTCTCTAAGTATGGTTGTAATAACTGCTGGATGGGCATGGACAATGTGAAATGATGCGATGCCTTTAAGCTTGGATAATGGCACAACTGAGTTTGAAACTCGGAGTGCAGGCGCTTCTATTGAGCAAAGCCTAGGAATTTAGGACAGCTCTTCTACCGATGATAAGACTAGCCGGTCGTTTTGGTAATCAAATATGTTAAAAGTCAGAAGCTATTGTTTACATCACGCGAAACTGCACGACCCGGTGACAGCGTGCTATTGCTTGGCCTTGCGAGATAGAGTCTAACTGTTTTAAAGTTTACCTGTACTCACAAATTGCCTATAGTCCTATGATCTTGCTGTCACCGTATTTCTGCGAAAGGGCTATTGGACTGAACCCATATGAATCCATTTTGCAGATGGTGAACACTCGCACTGGTCAGTCATCGGGGCAGTCAGCGCAAGGCGCTCCACCCCCGCCGGAGCTGGCCACTTTGGTGGTCCAACAAGCTGAGCTGATTCGGTTATTAGCAGAAGACCGCCAGGCCCGTGGGCAACAACAGCCGCGGGAGTACCGGCCACGTGGCATTACCTACCAGGACTTCGAGGGGCTGCGACTCCCAGTTTTCACCAATTGCCCCGAGCCACTGGCGGCAGACGACTGGCTTCGCACCGTCCAGTCCAAGTTCACCCTTCTGCCAGGGATCAACGAGCAAGAGAAGGCTCGATTTGCTGCTCAGCTTCTTCATGGGCCTGCGGGGGCATGGTATGCCACTTTCCTCGCCATGCAGGAAGAGGGCCACGAGCCCACATGGGAGGAGTTCCGTCAGGCTTTCCGGGCTCACTACATCCCGGCAAGTTTGATGGAACAAAAGCGTCGTGAGTTCCGAGACCTCAGGCAAGGTAACAGAACCGTCATGCAATATGTGCAGACCTTTATCCACCTCTCTCAGTATGCTCCGAGAGATGTTGCTACTGAGCCAGAGCGGGCCGAGAAACTCCTAGAAGGCCTTGACCCTACCCTCCGGACTCACTTGGCACGGCGCTACCAGAGCTTCACTGAGCTGGTAGACACTGCTCTCGAAATGGAGAATCGTCTCCGTGCTGCTAACAAGGATCAGAAGCGCAAAAGGCTAGCCAACACATCAGCAACTGGCCCTTCACAGAAGCAGAAGACCGCATACAAGCCTCAACAGCAAAATTATCAGCAGCCTCGCTATGTGGTCCGGCCCAACCAACCAAGGTGGATCCATCGGGCGGCACCGCAGCAACAGTACCCCATCTATCGAGCACCCGTACAGTTGCCAGCTCCCCGTGCTCCTATTGTTCCGGGGCCGGGTGCTCCGTGCTTCAACTGCGGCAAGATAGGTCACTTCAGTCGTGACTGTAGGGCACCCCGCAAGATACAGGGTCCTACCCCAGCTGGTGGAAGTCAACAAAGCAAGCCGAAGGGACCCATGCCCAAGATGGGTCGTGTGCACTATGTGCACATGGAGCAGATTTCCGCCGGAGAACCGGTACTTGCTGGTTCGTTCATGATCAACGGTCAACCGACCGTCGTGTTATTTGATTCTGGGGCCACACACACTTTTATCAGTAAAACATATGCTTTGAGGCATGGGATAAAAATGTACAAGTTGAAAGAAAACTATCAAATTACAGCACCGGGATCACCTATTGAAACCAGTTTGGGGGTTAGACAACTTAAGCTGAGCATTGGCACAGAAAGTTTTATCATCAACCCCGTGGTACTGCCACACCAAGGGATTGATATTATTTTAGGTATGAATTGGATGAAAGAACACAATGCAGTCCTGGACGTTGGCAGCAGGACAATACAATTAAAGTCAGGCGTGAGCGGCAAGGCTATGCAGATACACATGCCAAATCAAAAACACATGACCCCCACGGTTAATGCGACTGAACTACAAGAGGTTAAAAAGATACCGGTAGTGTGTGAATTCCCGGACGTGTTTCCGGAAGAACTTCCGGGACTACCACCAAAACGGGATGTAGAATTTGCCATTCAACTCGTTCCAGGCACGGCACCTGTGTCAAAAAGACCATACAGGATGCCACCTGATGATCTGAAGGAATTGAAAACACAGCTACAAGAACAATTAGACAAAGGATTCATTAGGCCTAGTTCATCACCATGGGGTTGTCCAGCTCTCTTTGTTGAGAAAAAGGATCATGGTGGGAAGAGGCTGTGTGTTGACTATCGGCCACTGAATGCAGTGACCGTCAAAAACAAATACCCACTGCCACACATCGATATTCTATTTGATCAGTTAGCTGGGGCTAAGGTCTTTTCTAAAATTGACCTAAGGTCTGGCTACTATCAGATAAAGATTAGAGAAGAGGATATACCCAAGACAGCATTCTCTACCAGATACGGCTTGTATGAGTACTTGGTCATGTCGTTTGGGCTAACCAACGCACCGGCTTTCTTCATGTATATGATGAACTCGGTGTTCATGAATGAACTTGATAAGTTCGTAGTGGTATTCATAGATGACATACTGATCTACTCCAGAGATGAAAAAGAACATGAAGAGCACTTAAGGATCGTGCTCACTCGGCTCAGAGAGCATAAGCTTTATGCCAAGTTTAGCAAGTGTGCATTCTGGCTTAAAGAAGTGGGTTTCTTGGGTCACGTACTATCTGAAAAAGGAGTTGCAGTTGACCCTAACAAAGTAGAAGATGTGCTAAATTGGAAGCAACCAGAGACCGTGACCGAAATCCGGAGTTTTCTTGGTTTAGCGGGCTACTACCGCCGCTTTATCAAAGATTTCTCCAAAATTGCAAAACCCATGACCTCATTGACCAAGAAAAATGCCAAGTTCATTTGGAATTCGAATTGTGAAGAAGCTTTCCAAACATTGAAGAAATTGTTAACCTCAGCACCAGTGCTAGCTCAACCGGACATTACCAAGCCATTTGAGGTATACTGTGATGCCTCCGGTAATGGACTTGGCTGTGTCTTGATGCAAGAAGGAAGAGTAATTGCTTATGCCTCCCGTCAATTGAGAAAACATGAAGCAAACTATCCAACACATGACCTTGAGTTAGCTGCAGTCGTTCATGCACTAAAAATATGGAGACACTATCTGTTAGGCAACACATGTCATATCTACACTGATCATAAGAGTCTCAAATACATTTTCACACAACCCGAAATTAATATGAGGCAGAGGCGATGGTTAGAGTTGATAAAAGATTATGATCTGGAGATACACTACCACCCAGGCAAGGCCAATGTGGTAGCAGATGCACTAAGCCGAAAAGCCCATTGCAATGTAATAGAAGTCCGACCTACAGCAAGAGTAATCTGTTGTGACATAAATGAAATTGAAACACCCCCTGAACCACAAGTAGAACTTTATAATCTCATCATTGAGCCCTCTATCAAGGCACAAATCATAGAAGCTCAGAAGCAAGATAAGGGTATGGCATATATTCGTGAGGGTATTAGTGAAGAGAAGAAGGCATGTTTCACACTTGATGACCAAGGCGTCCTGTGGTTCAAGAATCGTCTAGTGGTACCCAAGGACATGGAGTTGAGGAAGAAAATACTGGAAGAAGCGCACACTTCAATGTTTACAATACATCCGGGCAGCAATAAGATGTCAAGACTTAAAGCAAAAGTTTTGGTGGACCCGCATGAAGCGGGAGATCGCCAGGTACGTATCTGAGTGCGACGTGTGTAAGAAAGTAAAAGCCGATCACCTAAGGCCCGCTGGAATGCTTCAACCGCTTGAAGTTCCAGCGTGGAAATGGGAGGATATACACATGGATTTTGTTGTGGGTTTACCTCGTACCCAAAAAGGATATGACTCCATATGGGTAATTATCGATAGGCTCACAAAATCTGCTCATTTCATTCCAGTCAGGACCACCTATCGAGCAAAGCAGTACGCTGAGTTGTACCTTTCCAAGATCCTATCCTTACACGGGGTCCCGTGAACTATCACCTCAGATAGGGGTTCTCTGTTCATTTCCCGCTTCTGGGAGCAACTGCAGACTGCCTTGGACACTACTCTTGTACGCAGTTCCGCTTACCATCCCCAAACCAGTGGTCAAGTAGAAAGAGTAAATCAAGTCCTGGAAGACATGTTAAGGGCCTGTGCACTAACTTACTCCACCAAGTGGGATGAGTGTCTACCCTTGGCAGAGTTTGCTTATAACAATAGTTACCAAAAGAGCTTGGAAATGGCTCCTTTCGAGGCTCTTTATGGAAAGAGATGCAGAACACCACTAAACTGGTCCGAACCAGGAGAGCGTGTTACCTTTGGCCCTGATTTAGTGATAGAAGCCGAAGAACAAGTGAAACTCATACACCACCATCTCAAAAGAGCACAGTCCAGACAGAAAAGTTACTCGGATAAAAGGAGGAGGCCACTAGTCTTTGATGAGGGGGATCATGTGTATCTCAAAGTATCTCCAATGAAAGGGATACAACGGTTTGGGGTGAAAGGAAAGTTAGCACCAAGGTACGTCGGTCCATTCAAAATCATGGAAAAATGCGGAGCCGTCGCTTACCGGTTAGAACTACCACCACATCTGGCTGCGGTTCACGATGTGTTTCACGTCTCACAACTAAAGAAGTGCTTAAGAGTGCTGGAAAAAGTGGTAGATACCTCTCAAATTCAGATTGAACCAGATCTCACATACGAAGAACATCCCATAAAAATCCTCGATCAAAAGCAAAGATCAACCCGTCGAAAAACAATCAACTTTTACAAAGTTCAATGGAGTAATCACTCCGAAGAAGAAGCCACTTGGGAGCAAGAAGAATACCTACACGCTAAGTATCCTGGTCTTCTACCATCCACCTCAACTCGGTATGTTACAACAGCTTAGCTTCAGGATCTAAACTCGATGCATGCACACAACACTAACTACAACCAACTTAACCACCCACGTCACTTCAAAAATCTCGGGACGAGATTTCTTTAAGGGGGGTGGGTTGTGATGCCCTAGGCATCTCAAGTGCTTTAAACTTATATCATTAGCATAATGACGTCTTCCCAAAGGCATTTTATCTTGAGAGCATGCCTAAGTTAAGTCAATTGAGCAACTAAACTCAGTTTACAGAAAAGCTGTGTTTGTATTGGGGTTATAACTTTAATATAGTTGTGAATTTTATAAAACTTTACATACCAAACTTGTAGGCAATTCCATAAGGAATGACTTTGATATTTTGTGTCATGGCATGCATGGATGTTGAAACCTAGTTTTGGGTCATTTTATGTGAAAATATGATTTCTACCAAATTCAGCCCTGTTTGGTAAATTCAAAATTTTGTGAAACAAAATTCAAAATCTTGCCATGACATGAATACCAAAGTTGTAGTTCATGAGATTCTATGCAACATTGGTATATATCACCTTTCATGAAAATGCACCTAAAATGGACTTCTATAATTTCCAAGTTGGGGGTTTCAAATGGTCAAACAGGAGTCAGCAAGTTAATTACAAATTTAAATCACTTTATACTTGGAATCTGGTATAGGTCCTTTTGGCAAAGTTGTAGATTTCAAAAGGAAAAACATTTCATTCAATTGGGTCTTTTTGAAATTCGGCTCCTAAGTTGGTCAAATTGGCAAACTTCAGAAACCTGATCAGCTGGTCAAAGGGGTTTTCCTTTTTCCGATTTTCTTTTCTTTTTCCGTCTCTATGCCAAGTGGGACCCACCCGTCAGGCCGCCCGCGCCAGCGCGCTGGTAGATTCCACCGGCTCCCTTGCTCCGTGCACCCGGTCCATGCGTTTTGCTCTTCATTTCCGGCCTTGGCCCCACCTGTCAGAATCACCGGTCCATGGACCCAGTTCACCCGCGCGCCACCCGCTTCACTCGCCGCCCGGGCGCGCCCACGCGGCGCTGGCCGCTGAGCGCCGTGGCCACGCGCCGGCCTTCCCGGCCGCCGCGGCCACGCGCCGCTGCGCGCGCGTGGACAGCGCGCTCGGCGCGCTTTCAAGGCCGGGACGAGGTCCCGACCCCCTTCACCGAAGCCCCACTCTCGCGCTCGACCTCCCCGTTCCCTCTGCTCATCCTCGCGCCGTCCGCCATTGACGGAGCTCACCCGAGCTCGATCCCCAGCCCCTTCCGCCCGCTCCCGAGCTCAACCATCACCACGCCGAGCTTCGCCGTCCTCGACTCCACCCTCCCGCACCGGCCTAGGCCACTGGTTCCACCTCGACGCCGCCCACCGCGCCGCCGGAGCTCGTCACCCTCTGCTCATCGTCGTCCCACCTCCTCGCGCCCTCTTCCGTCGATTAAAGTAGGGGGTAAGATTCCCCATACTCCCCTCTCTCTCCCCGGCACCTCGCGGCGAGCTCCCGTGCCCCGTAGGACCGGATTGGCCGCGCGCCACCGGAGCTCCTCCTCCTGTCGCGAGGAGGAAGACGACGGGAGGAGGAAGATGGACTTTTTGCGCTGTCGCCCTTCCATTTTAACAGTTTTACATTTCCATACAAAGCGCTGTACGCTGAGTCTTGTAAATCTTGCATGTTAGCCCTCAGAAGCTACGGATATTTATGTTTAGGTCCTGAATCTGTATAGTTTCGATTTAAAATGCTTTTAAAAAGGCTGAGACTTTGGAAAAATCGTAGTAAAGTGAATAAAAATCCAAAAATAGCAAACTTTGTTGCTTTGAACTCCCCTTAAGTAGATCTACAGAATGGATATGATGGTTGAGTAGGAAAAGACAGTTTTGCCCCTGATTTTGTGTAAATATGAAAAACCCTAATAAATAAGAAATGTGGACTAATTGACCTCAAAAAATTGCCAAACTTGGACAGCAGGGTTGCTAAGGCATAAAGGTTCACTGTGATTTTTGGTAGCTCAAGTGTTCACTGGTTAATTACTGTTTTGCCCCTACATGTGATTTTAGCATAGAAATAAATGAGAAAATAATAGTTATATAGAAGTTATGCTCTAAATGGTTTTACACATTTTATTTGTGCTCCCTGTAGTATAAAGAGCTCACTGTTAAAATAGGGTAACATGCATGTCAAGAATAGTTAGTGTTTTGAAATTGATAAATTCATGCATGTTTAAATTCAATAAATAGAAAATGTGGGTTAAACAAAGTCAAAACTTCTGAATTTGGGGCAGCAACATTGCTAAGCTTAGTATAAGAATTTGATAGCTTCAATGCTTGCTGTATATTTGCTATTTTACCCTTGCCTAGTAGTTAAGCATATAGTGAATCATGAAAAAGAGTTCTAGATGATAGTAGACACCGGTCTTTCCGCATAAATCGATGCTATTCAGTCACACACCCCCACGTTGTTTTATGTGACAAGCTAAGCTATCTTAGGTGATGGCTTGTACGATTTCTTAAAGTTAAACAAGCTTTATCACGAAAATACATAATACTATTCCATAACCCTTGATTTCTTGCATTGCACTAATACATGCTACAATTGCATCCTGTCATGCATATAGAGTCCGCGAACGAAGAACCACCGCCGAACCAACCCATCGCGGAGGAGCTCGAGGAGGAGCAGCACCCAGAGCCAGAGGCCCAGCAGCAAGAACCAGACTACACTCCGGAAGAAGCTACTGACCCTAACGAGGAAGGTAGGCAGGACCATACTCAACCCAGCAAACAAATTATACTTATGATTACGCATATGCATTAGGAGTTGCTTGGAACCAATTGCATTAGACTCCCTGGCTGCCCTGGCTCTAGCACCTATACATAGAATTCGTAGGACGAGTATGCCTAGAAATTGCTAGGTACGAGTAGACACGAGTGTGTGGACTCGTCACGTAGGTGTTTTCAAAGTTTCCAAAGCTTACAGTTATATCCATTATTATTGCTGCTCATGAATTAAATGGAGACCGGGCGGAGATTTATTTCAGTATATGCTTTTCATGAGGTTGTACTTTGGACTCCGCCCGAGTCGCATAAGGCCCGTTTGCTGTTCGCCTGCTGTTCGGCATAACATTGCTAGAGTGCTTATCCGGGATATGGGACCGGAGAAGTCTTTCCTGGGCTCGTCCGAAGCACAGAGACACGTTCCTACCCGCTGGTTGAGAGGAAGGTGGCCCGGGGGAGCTTGGTACTCATGACGGGGAGACCGAGATGTCGGCAGGCTCGTCATGGGGGCACAACCCGGGGGCTAGGCGGGAGTGAATCGAACTTGGGACGAGGCAGGTTAAGATTGGGGCTATATGTGGGAACGCGATGGCTAGTAAGCATATACCCCTAGCATGATAGTTATTCCCGGGAATTAAAATCGATTCGAATCGCTGATGCCCACCAGGTGTGGGAATGCTGATAATGCACACGGGCAACGTAGTAACTACTTAAACTCTCAGTGTTTAATACTCATGGTTTTTGGAATACCACATGATTGAATTGGACTGTTTACCTTTCGGCAAGTTACAGTTGTGTTGAAGGTTATACAAATGATGAAAACTTGCTATTTATGTTACACATGTTACTATTTAAAACTAAAGGCTAAGCATCCACTTGCTAGTAAGCCGCTTCGCGTCAGCCGTAAGCCAAAACCATTAAGACCTACTGAGTAATTAGTACTCAGGGTTTGCCCCCATATTTTGAGCGCAGGAATGGAATACATGGTCTGCACTTGCGTAGGAGGCGGAGCATGCCCTCATTTAGGATGAGGTGACTGAGTGGCTCGAGGGCAACATCGGTGGGCTCGATGTTGTACCTCTAATGCAAAACTTTTGGTGATAACATGGTGACCCCTAAACTTATATTTCCGCTGCGAGAAACTTTCAAACTTGCTACCGTATAACATTATGTTGGACTTATATTTTATGTAAAACTGGGTTGTAACTAAGTCTAATTTTATGTTATTCAACTGCCTGTGATGATGTTTCTGTTGTGGCTCCATCGTGAGTCAGATGTGTATGATGTCGGTTCCTCTGGGAAAAGGTAATATCGGGAGTCGAATGACTCTCGACGGACGACCGGGTTTAGTTCGGTCTAATCGCACTGTAAGCCAGAGGTGGCAGGTGTGCTTAGTCCGGATTAAATCGGTGGTTCCGCCACACTACCTCTCTCATCGCATTATTGAGTCTGCGTTGTGGTCCCCTTGTAGACCGATGTTCGGTCTCCATGGGACTGCAATGTGTGCACAGGTTAGGACTGATTCCCTTCAGATCTTGCAGTGAGTACCCAAGCACTGATCTGTACTTTTCCAAGACTGAGAGTAATCGCTGGCTTTCATTCTCGGTCAGCTTGTCGCTGATGATCACCAGTGTGTCCGGATTCCTATTGAGGAAGGCATACTTCAGGCCAGGCGGTAGTTGTATAAGCTCAATTTTCGAGGGGTCGGGCCGTAGAGATTCACCCAGTTCTTTGAACTCAAGCAACTCTTCTACCACACTGAAGTCGCTAGCCTCTTCCTCTAGGCTGTGTTGATCCTCCTCTTCCTTAAGTGAAATACCCATCACTTCTTCTAGGGGGTCAACTTCCGGCTTAGATTCTGTTTTGGTATTCAGTGCTCGACCCATGCCAATTTCGAGCACCTCTTGACCAAACTGAAGTTGTAACTGTCCTGGATTTGTCGTGTTAATCAGGGAAGCAATGGGGAGCCCAATCAATATGAATGGCATAGGCCCCTCGGGTATGTTGAAGACGTGGAAGTCTACGAATATCCGTTTGTCCCACAAGGTAACTGGTATGACCCGAATCATTCCATGATTTTCCAACGATTCATTCTTGTTCCACTTCAAGTGAATGTTGGATTTTGATCATGGTTGAGTGGGGAAATGAGTGTCTACAACATATTTGGGAATGATGTTCACCCCAACTCGTGGGTCATAGAGAATATCTTGTGGAAGCATGTCGGATACATGGCTAGGGACGAGAGTTGGTTCTGAGTAGAACCTAACGAATTTTGTATCAAGTCTTCTCTCTTCTAGCCATTCCCGATTTATCACAGCTGTAAGCCAGAGTAGGTCCTCTCTCATTTGATGTATCTGATGTGGGAAGAGGCATGTTGGTTGAGAGGTCCTTTTGAAGCGTCGGCTCACTTTAGGCAACTGAGATACATTGCAAAGCTTGCGAATAGTTCATTGTTGAATGAGAACGGCGGAACCGACAGAGGATTCATCACGGATTCACTGACCCTCTCGGTGTCCTGTGACGTGCTTGGTTCAGGGACATCCTTTATCATGAGGGTTTGACGAGATAGTGGAGGTGGTGGATGGGTGTTCTGACTTTCTTTGTGGCAGCTGGGCTTAGGTGGATCTTGTGGATATGGGCGTGGTTTCTCGATCTTACTGCCATCAGAGGATTTCTCAAGGATTTTATTAAGGATTTTCTGTCCTTCTGGGGCAGTTAAGTGAGATAACGATCCTCCTGATGCTAAATCCAAACATAGTCCTGCGCCTGGTGATAGGCCTCGAACAAAGTGCTGCATGAGCATGTATTCTTGTATCGCCAAGTCAGGGCCAGATGCGACCAGACTGGTGAAACATGACCAGGCTGCGGCCAAGTCCTCGTTACTTCCTTGTCGGAAGTTGAGAACTTCGCATCGGAGGTCAACGACTCGATGTTGTGGGAAGAAGTGTCGACAGAACTTGACTGGAAGATCCCTCTCCTAGTAGACTCTAGTTCTGCTATTTCTAAAGCTAAGAAACCTATCTTGCACTCTAGAATCAAACAAATAGATGTGAGGTTTCACTTCCTGAGAGATCACTATGAGAAGGGAGATATAGACTTGATCCATGTGGAAACCGAGAACCAGTTGGCCGATATCTTCACGAAGCCCTTAGTGCTTAGCGTGTTCGCTCGCTTGCGTGGGGAGCTTGCTGTTTGTTACTGTTGAGCACCTAATTGGGTAGGGCCATGCTGGCCAGCACCACTGGACAGTCCAGTGGCGTGTACTGGACTATCCGGCGTCATTGGACTGTCCGGCAGGGCGCACCGGACTATCCGATGTAGTTGAGTCTGAGATGAATTGCGAGATGTAAGCAAGATCTTTTGGTATTCGACTTGTACAAGGGTTAAGATCACCCTCTCCTATAAATATAAAAGGGCTAGGCCGATTAACGCATCCACAATTGAATCAATCTAATATTTTATCTACTTTTATGCATGTCTCTATTCCCAAACCTTAATTCTCTTCTCGAACCTTGATTTTCGCCTCTCTTCGACTCCATGATGACTTGAGCAGCTCTAGGTGGCTTGCTGATGCTAAAACAACCCTTAGCACTGATCCTCCCTGATCGGGTCCCTCCCGGGTGGATTGGTCTAGGTTGTATCATTGGTGATTGGCGCTAAAACATGTCAACACACTTTTTGGTGACTCTGCTGGGGACATCAGAGGTAGATTCGAAGGTAGAAATACCTAGCACTAATCCTCCCTAACGGGGTCCCTCCCAGGTGGATTTGTCTAGGTCGTATCATTAGTGATTAGCGCTAAAACGCGTCAACAGTTACCCCTTTTAGTTTGGGGTAGCTTCGCAGTAGTTTAGGTTTTTGATTTGCTTTCTCTTTGCTTTTCTTTGTTTTCTTGCATTCTGTATCATATGCATTTTCACTCCACTAGCACTAGAGCTCTTCTGGAATGACTAGTTAGTACTTGCTTGTGCTAGATTGTACAGTGCTTGCACGATCATGGTTGGCTAAGCTCCTTGAATCTGTCTAATATCTTTTGTGAGCGAAGTAAATTTTATTTCTTGGAAATCAAAAACCATGATCACCACTTGACTTGGCTACTTAGCATGTGTAAGAATGTTGAATGCTATGCTATCTTTTCATGCTTGGATATGCTAGTCATAAGCCTTT
Source organism: Paspalum vaginatum (assembly GCA_030272315.1). NCBI lineage: Eukaryota > Viridiplantae > Streptophyta > Magnoliopsida > Poales > Poaceae > Paspalum > Paspalum vaginatum. The sequence continues at coordinate 21,317,017 of CM059021.1, forward strand.
GTTAAGCTGTTGCCTAAGCATTTATGACACCTTCCTTAAATCTGAAATCTAAACTAAACTTCTCTACAACTGGTTTCTTCTAAGCTGAACTGAAAAGATCCAAGAGGGTTTGCTTGTCACAATGATCTAGTTTGACATAGCTTGCCTTTGCACTTTGGCATGAACTTGGACTAGGTTGTGTATGACCAAAACCTTGTGTTAAGCTTCTAACGGTTCTCTGAGCCAAGGCTTGGCATTGGTTGGTAAGAAGTGGCTAAGACAAGTGAATAACTCCTGGCACATGATCTAATTTGTATGAAGCTACAAGTTGCTAAATCTGAAATTTGCAAGTCTCTAAATTGCTTAAGGCATGTTGTATAAGCTTTTGTTGAGAGTAGCACACCCTGTATGTTTTGCTAGCATCTTGTTGTTCATGCCTACATTGCTAGATGTTATTCATGTTGGTGATGTTTTCTTTTCAACAACCCAGAAAAACTTACTCCAGATCTATATAAGTTAGATTCAATTGAGCTTGTTTGCATGCTTCCTTGCCCTCACTTGCCATGTATGCTAGAACTCGTATTTACTAGCTTTTCATCCTTGTTGAGCTCTTAATGGTACACTTCCTGTGTTTCATGGCATCTTTTGAGGGGGAGTTGTCTAATTAAGGGGGAGTTGAGTTCTATGAACCCTTGATATGTCCATTGTCAACAAGGGGGAGAGATTGATGCTCCTAGCGGGAGTTCATGGACCAAGGGGGAGAATTCTGGAGAGATCTAGTTGAGGGGGAGTTGTGCATTCATCTTGCATTTGTGAGGATGCATTTCAGGGGGAGTTTGTTGAGCCTTTTGCCTCTTTCTGGAGGAGCCGATGCTTTGACTAATCATGACTGTGTTGAGCTGGTTTGCCTTTTTCTTGGGGGGCCATACTTTAGTTTGATCGACTGCATAGAGCGGTTGTCCTTGTCTTAGGGGGTCAATCTTTGGTTTTGGTTTTGTTTTTGTTGCTTCAATTTGACCTTCTTTGCTTGTGTTTGGTTTTTGGGCATCTTGAGAAACTTCTTCATTTCGTCTTTCATTTTGGTTTTACGCTTTTCTTCTTGTCTTTGTTCTATTTCAGGCTACAGGTTGAAGGTGTTGACAATGCACTCATGAGGGGAAGATTAAGAGCTAATGGATCGGCTCCGTTGACAATCACTCTGTTGCCTCTGCAGTAATGAGTGATTGTCAATGGAAGTGAAGACCCAGAAGGAGGACTTGGACACAAGCACTCCGATGGACAGGAGGTAGATGGAGAAGAAAGTCCTCCGAAGGATAGGAGGCATCCTTGGCATTGGTCGGCTATTAGAGTTCGGTACACGGAGGAGTGGCACGGCGACGGTAAGTGTAAGACCTCCGAAGGACTGCGAGGCAACCCCAATGAATAGGGGATGTCAGATGCCACCGCAGTGCTCCAACCCGAGTGCTTGGCGCAAAGATGTGTGAGGGCATTGGCAGATTCGCTCATATCCACCACCCTGCCACCAAGTTACCAAGACTCAGCGAATGGGCTCAATTCTCGTCGAGATAGAGTGGAGTGCGCTATTCCAGGCCCTGGATGGAAATCCTAAAGTTTCTCAGTTTTTGACTTCAAAACCAGGGGTCGGTCGGCGAATTTGGACTACTAGCCATGTGTACATCATCTGGAAGATTGCGTGCAACCTAAAAAGAACAAGACTCCATCGCGGTCGTTCATCCCCGAGAAAGTTGGGTCTTTTCCAGTTAAGCCCTTACGAGCGTTTCAGTAGTATAGGGGTCTTAGTGTAAATTGAGTCAGTTAGGCCTGGGCTATAAATACCTATGTGGCTGGTCATTTAGGTGACTCTTCCACCTCTAGAAACCCTAGGCTTAGCTTTCCAACCAGCCAAGTGCTTACAGTGAAAACTTGGTGCTAATCTAGGATTTGGAGTCCCCTAGAGCCAGTACTTTGCATAAGTGGAGAGTGTTGGCGGTCGATAAAAGCCATTTCGACCACCAACATTTCATGTTTTAGAGTATACTTTGCCAAGATTTCATTTATTTCTAACCAGTTCCACGAGTTGTGCATAAAAGTTGTACGCATGAGTTCTTCATATTCAAAACCATAGGGATTGAACAAAATTGAAGCTATGAGGCAAGGGGAGAAGCAATGGGCCAAACACCCATGGTCGGTCGACCGTCTCTAGGGTCGCCCGACCTATCTCCCATGGTTGGCCGACCTCTTCCCAGGGTCGCCCGACCATCAGAGAGGTGGGGTAGCCCACCAGGCAGCCCACCAGGGTCGCCCGACCATTAGGATGACTGGGCAGCCCATCAGGCAGCCCCATCCCAGAAGGCATGGTCGCCCGACCATGGCCCATTGCCGCCCAACCCTGCCACATCACCAGTCCTCCACCTGCATGCAAGAAAACACAAAACATGTCAAATACAACTGTTGGATTGAGTATCCAATGCATCCAAGCATCGAAAGGCCACCACACAAAGGATTGATGACATAAGCAATCTGGGGGAAATGACATGCATCCAATCAGGTGGTCGCCTGACCTCCACAAAGGTCAGCCGACCTTGCACCAACCCCATTTTGCACGTGCCTCAACCGCCACAACTGTCAACCGATGTATGGAATGCATCTCAGCTGCAAGAGCATCAAAGGCGGTGCATCGAACGGTCACCCAACCATTGCCTCGGTCGGCCGACCTCCTCCCATGGTCGGCCGACCACGGACCTTCCCCAACTACCACCGTAGAACACCTACAAGTACCCCCCTTCACTCCCTAGCTATCAATACCCCCGCGGAGTTCACTTGTAAGGGGTGGTGGATCAATAGAAGAATAGTGTGGTTGTGTAGTTGAGTGTAGAGTATAGTAGTGAGGCCACCCTTGGTGTTGTGGAGAGAGCCAAGTGTATCAAGAGTGAGTAGTGAGTTGTAGAGTAAAGGAGTTGGAATTCTCTTTGGTATTCTGTTCCTGAGCTCTTATTCTCAGAGGAATTATTACTCTATTTCCAGGATACAGTAAAGTTCCTTGCCTCCTCCTTTATTTATTTCATACTTGCTTTATTTACATTCTCAGTTCTCTGCTTAATAGTTTACGGGTGCCAAGTGTGCTCTGTGTAGTTTAGCTATATAGCTGTGCTTGCTCTCTAGCTTCGAACCAGTGTAGCAGTAAACACGTTCGTGTAGACGTGGTGTCTAGACTAGAGTTTACCTTGGAAGGTGTCTTGTCACACGCAGTTTTGGTTAGTAGTCCCACCTGGTGACAGCGGGTGTGTGTCCTGTGTAGTCGAACCCCATCGTTCAGAAAAGTAGTCATCGGTGCATAGCTGGGACCTGTAATACCCGCCTTTCCCGTCTGGGTCATTAGCACTCTGGTGCCTGGAAGTGGTTCTACAGTATTGGTGTCCAAGTAAACTTGTTGAGTAGAGTACTAGTTTGTTGAGTAAGGTTAAGTTGTTATATTTAAAGTAGTGATCCTGCTCTGCCCTGTTTTATACCTCTACAATTGTTGGTTTTAATGTTTGGTTCTATCTGTTCTACGTTGAGTTACTCCTCGTTCCTTGTGGATTTCGATACCCTGGAATACTCTTGGGGTGAAAAGCTACAACGTGTTTCCGTGCGCTTGCCGATTTATATCAGTAGGCTAAGAAAGGCAACAAGCTTTTCTAGCGCCGTTGCCAGGGAATGGTAGCTAATTTGACTAGAACTCAGGATCATCCATACTCACACTATACTCAACCACCACATATATCCCCACCAAATACTAGATATCACCCTACAATATGGATTCCATGCCTATCTACCAACTCGCTGCTCCAAAGGGTGATTATTTGGAGCCTCCATCATCATCCACACCCATCACCACAGAGGGCTATCAGCTACAGTCCTAGCTTGATAGCCATGGTTCAGGGACCAATCATTCGGGGGATTGGAATTCAGAATGTCCCTACGCACACCTCCGGGAATTCGAGCAGTTATGTAGCTGTTTCGTTATCTCAGGGAATGTCTGGCGAAACACTCCAATGGTTGCTTTTTCCGTTTTCGCTAACGGGGGAGGCAAAAATCTGGTGCATGCAGGCAGTTGGTAAAGTAGAAGGGAGTTGGGAGGACCTGAAGGCTTGTTTTTGTCTCCGTTTCATTCTGCCAAATAAGGTTGTCGATCTCTGTTGCGAAGTTTTATCATTTTGACAACAAGAAAGAGAATCTTTGGGGGCAGCTCGGGCACGCTTCAAACATCTGGTCTCTTCAAGACCAGACTTGGCAATTCCAGAGGCAATGTTGTTGCAACACTTTATTCGAGGTCTCTCACCTGGTGCCGATCTCTGCCTCGACTTAGACTCAAGAGGATCGTTCTCACACCTAAAACCCTCTGAGGGAAGCAAAATTCTCGACAAAATCCTCGAGAAGGCTTCTGACCTAACCTTGGTACATTAGAAGAACCACCTCCACAGAGACCACCCAAGTTACTTGATCATGAAGAAAGACAAACACCATCTCACCCATCTCCACCATCACCCCCTCAGATCTAGGAACTCTCGAAACCATCGTCATGGCAAACTGAGAGGATCAGTTTAGCCTTGACGGTCCCTCCATCGGCACCTCCGTTCTCCTTTGAGGACGAAATATTCATGGACTTTGGCGATGCCTCTCGGTTGCCCAAAGAAGACCGCCGCTTCAATAGGACCTCACAACCAGCATACGTTTTACCAGATCATAAAGAACACATGAAGGAGGACCTGCTCTGGCTTTCAGCAGCTATTAATCGGGATTGGCTAGAGGAGAGACGGCTGGACACAAGAGCAATCAAATTCTATCCAGACCCCAATGTCATCCCTGGCCAAGTATCAAGGCTTCAACCGCAAGATATTATTTATGACCCAAGGGTGGGAGTCAATATAATCCCTAAGCACGTAATGGATGACTACTACCCGACAAAGTAGCTATCAAGGTCTACCATGCGTCTGCAATGGACAAGTGGCAGTCATTTGAAATGTGAAGGTGTTTTGCGGGTAATTCCAACAAACTTGCGGGATACTCAGGTGTTCTTAGACTTCCACGTCTTTGACATCCCCGAGGGATCCACACCGTTGATTGTGGTCGGGATGCCAATCGCCACCCTCACCAGCTCAGATATATATAGAGGGAGGCTGCAGCTTCAGCTTGGCAATGAAGAAATCAATGTCAACATCGATAGGTCACTCAATGCTAAAACTGAAGGAAAGCCAGAGATTGACCCCATAGAAGAAGTGATGAGCCTTTCACTTGGGGAAATGGGTCAAGATAGCCTAGAGGAAGAGGCTGTTAGTGACTTCAGTATGGTAGAGGAGCCATGGATGTTAGAAGAACTAGGTGAATCCTTATGGCCCGAAGCTCTAAAGATAGAACTAAAGCAACTACCGCCTGGCCTGAAGTATGCCTTCCTCCACGGGAATGAGGACACACCGGTAATCATCAGCGACAAGCTGACAGAGAGTGAGAGCCGATGATTACTTTCAGTTCTAGAGAAGTATAGATCTGTACTTGGATACTCTCTACAAGATCTGAAAGGAATTAGTCCCAACCTATGTACTCATCACATCCCTATGGAGGTTGACCACAAACCAACAAGGGAACCACAATGTCGACTTAACAATGCAATGAGAGGGGCAGTCAAGAAGGTAGTACTAAAACTACTACACGCGGGAATCATCTACCCCGTAAGCGACAGCGAATGGGTCAGTCCGGTACAAGTTGTGCCAAAGAAAGGAGGGATGACAGTTGTCAAAAATCATAACAATGAGCTAATACCACAGAGAACTATCACTGGTTGGCGGATGTGCATCGATTACAGAAAACTCAATGCTGCCACCAGGATGGATCACTTTCCTCTTCCTTTCATTGATGAAATGTTGGAAAGACCGGTAAAACACTCCTTCTTTTGCTATCTTGACGGCTACTCTGGATACCACCAGATTCCGATTCACCCGGAGGACCAGAGTAAGACGACTTTCACATGCCCATACGGAACTTTTGCATACAGGCGAATGTCGTTTGGGCTTATGCAATGCTCCAGCATCATTCTAGCGGTGTATGATGGCAATCTTCTCTGATTTCATTGAAAATATCATGGAAGTATTCACGGATGACTTCTCAGTTTATGGCAAAAGCTTTGATGGATGTTTTGAGAATCTTGAAAAAGTTCTCCGAAGGTGCAAAGAAATCGATCTTGTCTTGAACTAGGGAGAAGTGCCACATCATGGTCAGAGAAGGAATCAGCTTGGGACACAGAATCTCAGAAACAGGCATAGAGGTAGATCGTGCTAAGATTGAGGTCATTGAACAACTACCTCCACCCACCAACATAAAGGCCATCCGAAGCTTCTTAGGCCTTGCAGGGTTCTATAGGAGATTTATCAAAAATTTCTCCCACATAGCTCGGCCTCTAACCAACCTATTAGCCATGGATGTACCCTTTGTGTTTGACGAGGAATGTCTCGAAGCTTTCCACATGCTCAAAAAGGCACTAGTCTCAGCCCCAATTATTCAGCCACCCGACTGGAACTTACCATTTGAAATCATGTGTGATGCAAGCGACTTCGCTGTTGGAGCAGTGCTGGGTCAGAGCAAGGATAAAAAGCATCATGCCATCTCTTGTGCAAGCAAAACGCTCACTGGCCCACAACTGAATTACTTGACCACCGAGAAGGAGTTATTAGCAGTGGTATTTGCAATTGATAAGTTCACATCATACTTTGTAGGATCAAAAGTCATCATCTACACAGATCATGCAGCTCTCAAATACCTCCTAACCAAGAAAGATGCAAAACCACGATTGATCTGGTGAGTGCTGCTACTCCAAGAGTTTGATATTGAGATCAGAGATAAAAAGGGAGTAGAGAATTCAGTTGTAGATCACCTCTCATGAATGAAATTCGAAGAAACTTCGCCCTTGCCGATCGATGACTACATGAGAAATGATCAGCTCTTGAAGGTGACAACAGCCCAACCTTGGTATGCTAATCTGGTAAATTACATCGTTGTCGGCTTTGTACCTGAAGGAGCAGACAACAGGAAATTGGCCCATGACAGCCGATTCTATCTCTCGGATGACCCCTACCTATACAAACACTACGCAGACGGACTCCTATGTCGCTGCATTCCAGCTTGTGAAGAACCGCAAGTCCTTGATAGATGTCATGCATCCTCTGATGGAGGTCACTATGGGGCTTATCGAACTCATGCAAAACTTTGGTAGAGTGGGTTTTATTGGCCCACTATGTATGAAGATGCAAAAGAGTTCGTGCAACGGTGTACAAGGTGCCAGCGCCAAGGGAACATAAATCCAAGAGATGCTATGCCACTCAGAAATAATCTCCAAATTGACATATTTGATGTGTGGGGCATAGATTTCATGGGACCTTTTCCCAAGAATGGAGACAAGGAGTACATTCTCGTCGCAGTGGATTATGGTAGAGGCAATAACGTGTCCTGCAGCGGACTCAAGACACTCCATTAAGATGTTCCTGGGAAATCATCTTTCCTCGCTTTGGAGTGCCACGGGTCATCATTAGTGATGGGGGCGCACACTTCATTGACAAGTGCTTTAGGAAGTGTCTCGCTGAACTCAGTGTGGACCACCATGTCACCACCCCTTACCATCCATAGACAAGTGGCCAAGCCGAGACGTCAAATAAACTGATCAAGAACATATTGCAAAAGACGATCAAGGCTATGGGAAAAGAATGGGTATCCAAGCTACCCGATGCTCTCTAGGCATGTCGCACTTCATACAAAACTCCCATTGGCTTGACACCATATCAAATGGTGTATGGCAAGACTTGTCATCTTCCAGTGGAACTAGAGTTCAAATCTCACTGGGTGGTAAAGAGGTGGAACATGGATCTCCAATCGGCAAGCGTAAGAAGGCAAATTCAACTAGGCCGAATTGGAGGAATGGAGGGAGAAGGCATACCACAGTGCCAAGCTATACAAGTAGCGCACCAAAAGATGGCACAATAAGTGGATCAAGATCAAGACGTTCAAACTGGGAGATAAGGTATTACTCTTTAATTCCCGCATTCGTTTATTTGGTCATGGGAAGCTTAGATGTAAGTGGGAAGGACCGTTCACGGTCCTTGAAGCCGCTGATCACGGCGCCGTCACCCTCCAGGACGATGACGGAAGGGTTTTCAAGGCGAATGGGCAACGCCTTAAAATCTTTCTTGAGCCCGAAATGCCTCCGCTCGAAGAAGTGGATATCTTCGAGCTACATGAGGTAGCTTAATCACACATCCATGGTCGAGCTTAGACCTTAAAAGAAGCCATCTACACTACCACTTTTCTCCCTTAAAATTCTATCTAATCTCACCTGTTGCTGAAAATCTCAATAGAACCGACATTCTACAAACTTAAATAGGGATCAAGCTCACCAAAGAGGGGCAACCCCAACTCCTGGCAGCCACCCGGCCCCCTGGAGCAGTCTTTTGGCTTAGGGTAGGGTCGCTCGACCCAAGCCTAGGTTGACCTCGCCGACAGGACTAGGCCCCCAGGGTCGGCCGACTATGGATGATGGTCACCCGACCATGGTCGACAGACCCCGTGGCCAGCCGACCTCTCGAGATTGTCGCCTGGACTCCCCTCGGCACTCCCACAATGTGGACAGGCCCCCTTGCGGTCTGTCCCCCACGAGAGCCATTGCTAAGAATGTTGCTGCGCCCATCTCCTCGTCCTACTTCAGGGGTCCTTGCCCCGGCGAAGTGCATCAAGAGTCTCTTCCAGGAAGAGGCCATCGAGCCATCTAAGGAGCCGGTGTTCCCTAGTGCATCAACCCATACCCTCCGTGGAGTGAAAACTCCCATGGGTGGGTATGCGAAGGTGTTCATCCCTAGGGTTGTGCAAGTCAGATGCCTCCATAGATGAGTCCATTGACTCAACCCCACCAAGGAGGACGGTGAAGAGGGTGGTTGTTCCACCTCCCATAAGAGGGCCGCCAGGGAACATTGAAGATTCATCCGATGAAGAAGACACCGGTAGCCTCTCTTAGGGAGGAAAACGTAGCACTCAAGGCAAAGTTGCAAAACCTAAAGGAGCGCTACGCTGAAGGTGAACTATGGCAGATGGACATTAATGATAAATTCGATGTCCTTAGGAAGGGGATGTCTGCCAAAGTTCGCCGCCTCGTAGAAGCCATAGGGACATCCTGATCTTTATGATCCACTTGCACCATAGACTCCCATGCTTCTAGTTATCTTAGGTGCATTAGTTTTAATTCTTAGGTTGAATAGTTTTCGTTTGTTTATTTACCTTTTGTAACATGCGCCTCCAATTTTATTAAATTCAATAAAGGTAGGATAGTTTCCCTTTTTCCAATAAAAAGTTTGGGTGGAATGGCCAAAGCCATTCGACCTCTTGTCACTAATCCTGCAGAAACCATGCAAGAAATACCTTGTGCAGGATGTCATCTCGCCACTCAGAAAAATTCAGGAGAAACGGCAACAATGCATGGCCGCCCGACCTTGCCCTAAGGTTGTCCGACCAAGTGCTTTCCCTGAAAACATGTTACGCCGCGTTGTCACATCTCCCCAAGGCTCACACAGTAGAAACAAACCAGCGCACGGGCCAGACTTCAACACGGAGTGGTCGGCCAACCACCCCCATGGCCGCCCAGCCATGTTGGTGGGTTGGCTGGCCAATTCCCATCTCGAACCCGCATTTGGGAGATCAGGTTTGCACATTTTATTCTGTACACCTCTCAAATTGTGCGCCTTACACATGGAACCTTGTAAACTATGCTTCACATGATCATAATGTCAATTTGCAACTTGTGCTTGCACCATTTTATTCCTTATGCTAGATTAATCTTGCCTTTGGATACTATCCTGAATAGGGAACCACTTGTTGTTTAGTTTGTTGATTCTTGTGATATGAGATAATTGGAGAATACTAAAGGAACCTCCCACATGAGTAAAGAGTTTTATTTGCAAACTAAAAAGAGGGCTCCATCTTGGATGATCTCAAGTTCCTATCCCTATCCCAGCAGTGCCATACACATATGAAAAGATAATTTTTTTTACACTCTTGCTTCCTTGATTGTTTTGAGTCCTATCAAGTTTTGTGCCATTATAAGAGTTCGGATCAATTGAGAATTTTGGCCTTCACATGCACATTCCACAAAATAAAGTCTCAAAAGAGAGTGTGCAATGAATTATCATTGATCCCATCCAAGCTTTGTTTGAAAGAAAGAGAGGCATGGAGATTCGAAAAAAAAGAAAAAAAAAGAGAATGAAAGAAAAAAAAGGGGGTATCAGAGAAGAAAAGAAAAGGACTCCACGCCCTCTATGCAAACATGGGATTCAAACCAAGTACCTTCAAGAGACAAACCCTTACACTACACTTGCACTTGGCCAAATCTCACTTGATTATGAATCCTTTCTTGACACTTAATTTGATTCGACAATATAAACATGACAGGGAAAGCCTCATTCTCCTAACTACCAAAATCTCCACAAAATCCTTAGTAGTTTAGGATGTGAGGAATGCAAGATTCATTACATAGAAACTCTAGTCCCCTGAGTGACTAGAGTTGGTCTTGAGATTAGAAAAGTTGGCATGCCTTGTTTTGAAAATCTTGAAAACCCTCTCTACTCATGTGATGTGGGAACCTAAGGTTAACTCTGCATTTATTCTTGTTCAATGTTTCAACATTCCAAAACTCAAGTGTAGACACCATTGAAATTCTAGGCAAGATGAAATAGTCAGGAGTAACCTTGTGCATGCTACAGTGGTTGTTGATAGTTATGACCTCTCCACTTGCGCTTAACTCTCTTCTTTGCTCAAGGACGAGCAAATGTTTCAGTGTAGGGGGTGTTGGCGGTCGATAAAACCCATTTCGACCACCAACATTTCATGTTTTAGAGTATACTTTGCCAAGATTTCATTTATTTCTAACCAGTTCCACGAGTTGTGCATAAAAGTTGTATGCAGGAGTTCTTCATATTCAAAACCATAGGGATTGAACAAAATAGAAGCAATGAGGCAAGGGAAGAAGCAATGGGCCAAACACCCCTGGTCGGCCGACCATCTCCAGGGTCGCCCGACCATCTCCAATGGTTGCCGACATCTTCCCAGGGTCACCCGACCATCAGAGAGGTTGGGCAGCCCACTGGGCAGCCTACTAGGGTCGCCCGACCATCTCTCAGGGTCGGCCGACCACCCACCAGGGTCGCCCGACCATCAGGATGACTGGACAACCCACCAGGCAGCCCCAGCCCAGAAGGCATGGTCGCCCGACCATGGCCCATGGCCACCCGACCCAGCCACATCACCAGTCCTCCACCTACATGCAAGAAAACACAAAACATGTCAAATACAACCGTTGGATTGAGTATCCAATGCATCCAAGCATCGAAAGGCCACCACACGAAGGATTGATGACATAAGCAATCCGGGGGAAACGACATGCAGCCAATTAGGTGGTTGCACGACCTCCACCAAGGTCGGCAAACCTTGCACCGACCCCTTTTTGCACGTGCCACAATCTGCCACAACTGTCAACCGACATATGGAATGCATCTCAGTCGCAGGAGCATCAAAGGCGGTGCATCGGACGGTCGCCCAACCGCTGCCTAGGTCGGCCGACCTCTCCCCATCGTCGGCCGACCACCGATCTACCCCAACTACCGACCTAGAACACCTACAAGTACCCCCCTTCACTCCCTATCTATAAATACCCCCGGAGAGGTCACTTGTAAGGGTTGGTGGATCAATAGAAGAACAGTGTGGTTGTGTAGTTGAGGTAGAGTATAGTAGTGAGGCAACCCTTGGCGTTGTAGAGAGAGCCAAGTGTATCAAGAGTGAGTAGTGAGTTGTAGAGTAAAGGAGTTGGAATTCTCTTTGGTATTCTGTTCCTGAGCTCCTATTCTCAGAGGAATTATTACTCTATTTCCAGGATACAGTAAAGTTCCTTGCCTCCTCCTTTATTTATTTCATACTTGCTTTATTTACATTCTCAGTTCTCTGCTTAATAGTTTACGGGTGCCAAGTGTGCTCTGTGTAGTTTAGCTATATCAGCTGTGCTTGCTCTCTAGCTTCGAACCAGTGTAGCAGTAAACACGTTCGTGTAGACGTGGTGTCTAGACTAGAGTTTACCTTGGAAGGTGTCTTGTCCCACGCAGTTTTGGTTAGTAGTCCCACCTGGTGACAGCGGGTTTGTGTCCTGTGTAGTCGAACCCCATCGTTCGAAAAAGTAGTCATCGGTGCATAGCTGAGACCTATAATACCCGCCTTTCTTGTCTGGGTTATCAGCACTCTGGTGCCCGGAAGTGGTTCTATAGTATCGGTGTCCAAGTAAACTTGTTGACTAGAGTACTAGTTTGTTGAGTAAGGTTAAGTTGTTATATTTAAAGTAGTGATCCTGCTCTGCTCTCTTTTATACCTCTACAATTGCTGGTTTTACTGTTCGGTTCTATCTGTTCTACATTGAGTTACTCCTCGTTCCTCGTGGATTTCGATATCCTGGAATACTCTTGGGTGAAAAGCTACAACTGTTTTTCCGTGCGCTTGCTTATTTATATCAGTAGGCTAAGAAACGCCAACAGGGAGATGAAGGGTCATAGGCTATGAGGAACCTTGTAAGAACTGATTTCCACCTCTAATACAAGGAAGATTCGTCCCCAATTCAGTGTTCATGTGTGCTGCCATCTCCTTTCCCCCTTTCTAGTTTGGATTTTGGATGGAACTCAAAGGCTTTTTGGTGATTTGCTTTGCCTGCGAGTTAATCATGATATTTTGGTTCTTTTGGACGTGCTAGGATGTGGAGATTATGACTTAGATCATCTCAATCCCGTAGGATTGCCATGAGCAAGTTGTTCTTGAGTTTTCCCCTTTCTTCCCCAAAGATTGCCTTCTCATGAGAACTGACATTCCCGCTAATCCCATGGTCATTTTGTGTTGATCTTTTGGGAATAGCTTTGGAAAAGGGTTCCGATAGCCTGTACAAAATGTCGTGAAGTTTGGACAAGATTGGTCAGATTTAGGGTTTGAAAACTCAATTTCTGTGACTATACTATCCGATATAGCCACCCAACTATCTGGTTCCATTGGATAGTCCGACAGCGTGTATCGGACAGTCTGGCATCGGGTCTGCCCGGGGTGTTCCACCGGACAGTTTGGCCCCTGGCACCGAATAGTCTAGTGAGGCCAGGGCTGCTTTCCTATTTCTGCTATTTCATTCTTCCGCTGTGTTTTTGCATCGGATTTGCCTTTCCCACTGTCTGACCATACTCTTTGCTTACTGTGTTCCAGTAAGTCACATTTTGGTCTGATGAGTGTCGAGTGGGAACTTGCAAGTTTCGGTGCTTGCGGTGACTTGCGATCTTTGTGGTCGTTGAATTGCTTTCTCTTTCTCGCTTGGTTCGTATCCTTTTAGTGGACTAGCACGTTGCACTTGCTAGACACGTATCTATTCAGTGGACGGTGTCTATCGTAGGTTCTTGTGAGTTTTTCATCACACGAAGTTTGGGGTCATGATTTTGAGTTTTCAATGTGCTCCTATTCACCCCCCTCTTGTCGCACGTCTCGGTTCTACACGGACCGCTAGATTTGCATGGCCTTTAGACCGGATAAGTTCATCATTCTTCTTCATTTGTCTGCTTCCTTGTTTTTCCTAAGAGAGGACTGTCCGGTCCATATACTCTTTTCTAATTTTCTATTTTCTTCAAGTATTATGATTTGAACTTTGGATTTTCTTGGACCTTGAACCTATGTAGCTTGCCGCTTTGCTGTTATTGATTGATTTGGCTTGTGTGTGCATCTTCTCTTGGCATATCTCAAGATCAAGCTCCAACCATTTGACCCTCCTTAGTACTGTGGACACTAGAAAACTTGAAAACCCTACGTAAGCAAGGATCCTGCAACACCCATGATCCTTGCCTCTAGAAGAGTCCTTAGTCTTCATGATACGGATTAAAACCATGTCTGCCTTCATGAAATGAATCCTTGAAATTAGGGCCCATTATTTAAACACAATGAGCAATGATTATATTTATGATATAGAACACAATTAAGCTTGTCATTCAATCACCATAACTCACCTAATAGCCTAGATGCTTACAAGAGGCCTAGCGGAAAGACTTGGAGCAGCTACCTTTGAAGGAGGCATTGTTTAAGGATGCCAACAAGTTGTGCGACCGGGTCTCCTAAGAGTTTGGCGAGATGGAGACTGTTAAGAATCAGCTGGCGGCTAGTATTGAGGGCTTGCTTGACGTAATTGGTCCTGAGGATGCTCCGATGCCTTTGGTATAGCGTGTGGGTACTGCTCTCAAGGACACCGAGGTGTTCTCCAGGGGTGCTGCGAAAGGACGCCGTCACGGATACTGCTACGGTCCTTAAGACCCAGTAACCTGATGTGGACCTCGCGGTGGTGGCCACTGGTCATAAACCCGGAACCACCGTGGAATTATTCGGCAGCTATGTGGCTGCTGCCAGGGCCTCTTGGGGATTATGCTGTAGAACAGTTTATATTTGGCCCTCTCGCGGATTGATGTAGGCTATACCTAAATTGGTTTGCTACTAAAGTGCCTGAATGATTGGCTCTGATGGGAGCCTTGCTTGTAAATATTCTTGCTGTCTTGCCAAGCCTTGTCGAGTTTTTATGGCTCTAGCTTTGCAGCTTTTGTTGGGAGTATGATTAACTCAGTTTATGTGGAGTTTTGCTATGTTTTCATGTTTTTCGAGTGCTTAGAGTCTCTGACATTGTAGCTTGTGTTGCGTGGGGAGTTCCTGAGTCCTTAAGAATCAGCGCCTGGTCATTGCAACTTTGGTTCCAGCTGACATCTTAAGACGTTGAGTATTTCAGACTCTTATGATTTGTAGAGTGCTTTTTTATCATATTTCTGAGTGCTTAGGACTCGGCCATTGTTCATTACAACCTTTGATTGTAGCGAAAGTCTTAAAACTTGAGTACTTAGGACTCTTATAGCATGCAGTGCGAGAACCTAGTCGACTGAGTGCATTAGACACGGTCATGTGGTCATTACAACTTAGGTTGCAGCGGAAGTCTTGTGACTTGAGTGCTTATGACTCTTTTGTACGTAGATAGTGCATCAGAATTTGATTTGTCGGTTGATTCATTACAACTTCAGTTGTAGTGAGGAGTCTTAGGACTTGAGCACTTAGGACTCTTACATGGCCACACTATAGCCTGGGCATCGGGTGACGTAGCACTCGGCCCGATCTTTACAACTTAAGTTGTAGAAATGTGTCTTTAGACATAGAGTACTTAAGAATTTTTTGGCATAGATTGAGCACAGTAGTCAAATACTTCAGATTCGCTTTTATTCATTACAACTTTGGTTGTAGGAGTACAATGTCGACATTTGCGAATCTCATCGAGTCTTAGGACTCAGGAGATTTACATCGAGTATGACTCGGAAGGTGACGTCGCCGAGTGCTTAGGATTCGGTTGCCACAGGAGTGTTGGAGCCCCTGGGTCTACAGACCGCTTCGGGCTATGCGTAGAAATGTCTCAAGCTGTCTGAGTTCCATGTGTTCTTTAGCTTGATGCCAATCTTCGTCATTGGGCTGGAATGTGGTCGAGCCGAGTACTTCTGAGATGATAGATGGCCCTTCCCACAGGGAGCTTAGTTTGCTCTGACCCACGGTCGTGGTTTTTTGCTTCAGCACTGGGGTCGATGACGTTGAATATTTTTATTTTCACATTCTTGTCGTAGTACCGCTTTAGTGACTGCTAGTACATGGCTACTTGCAGGACCACGTCAAGTTGATCTTCCTCTAGCGTATCAGTGCCTTGTAGCCTTGACTTTTCTGCTTCTCTAATGTTGTTGAAGGCCACTCTTGGAGCCCCATGGATCAAGTCAACTGGAATGATGGCCTCAGATAGGTAGACCGTTGAAGAAAGCAGTGTGACTGCCAATAGCTTTGCTTGGATGTCCTCAGTGATAGCCAATGGATCGGCTCCATTGCCTTTGGAGTGATGAGTAATTGTCAATGGAAGCCAAGACCCAGAAGGACTTAGGCAAAAGACCTCCGATAGACAGGAGGCCCTCCGATGGATGGGAGGTAGTTGAAAGTCCTCCAAAGGACAGGAGGCATGCTCGCCGTCGGTCGGCCATGGGAGTTCGGTATACAGAGGAGGGGCACAGCGACGGCAAGTGTAAGACCTCCAAAGGACTGTGACCCCAATGGATAGGGGATGCCGGGTGCCACCGCGGTGCTCCAATCCGAGTACATGGCGCAAAGACATGCGAGGGCGTTGGCAGATTCGCTCAAATCCCCCACCTACCAACTAGTTACTAAGACTTGGCGAATGGGCTTCAATTCTTGCCGAGATAGAGTGGAGTGGGCCGTTCCAGGCCCAGGAAGGAAACCCTAAAGTTTCCCGTTTTCTGATTTCAAAACCGAGGGTCGATCGACAGATTTAGACTACTAGCCACGTGGACAGTCAGCTGGGAGTTAGCGTGCAACCGAAGAAGATCAAGACTCCATCGCGGTCGTCCGTCCCCGAGAAAGTTGAGTTTTCTCCAGTTTGGCCCCTACGGGCTTTTCTGTAATATAGGGGTGTTAGTGTAAACTAAGTCAGTTAGGCCTGGGCTATATATACCTAGGTGGCTAGTCATTTAGGTGACTCTTCGACCTCTAGAAACCCTAGGCTTAGCTTTCCAACTAGCCAAGTGCTTAGAGAGTAAATCGGGTGCTAATCTAGGATTTAGAGTCCCCTAGAGCTAGTACTTTGCATTAGTGGGAGGATGAAGGGTGGTAGGCTGTGAGGAACCTTGTAAGAACTCATTTCCACTTCTAATACAAGGATGATATCGTCCCAAATTCGTGCTCATATGTGCAGCCATCTCCTTCCCCCTCCTCTAGTTTTCTTTTTGGATGAATCTCATAAGCTTTCGGTGATTTGCTTTGCCCACGAGTTAATCTTGTTCTTTTGCCTCTTTTGGACTTGCTATGATGTGGAGTTTATGACTTAGTTCATATCAATCCCGTAGGATCGCCACAAGCAAGGTGTTCTTCAGTTTTCCCCTTTCTTGCCCAAAGATTGCCTTCTCAAGAGATCTAAAATTCCCGCTAATCCCTTGGTCATTTTGAGCTGATCTTTTGGGAAAAGGTTTGGAATAGGGTCCAAATTGCCTGTGCAAAATCTCGTGATGGTTGGACAAGATTTGGTCAGTTTTGGGATGTGAAAACTCTTTTCCTACAACTCCACTAGACTATCTGATAGGCCACTAGACTCTCCGGTCTCATCCGGACACTCCGGCATAACCTACCAGACAATTCGGTGCAGGGTCTGCCTCGGGGCTTCCGACCGGACTATCTGGCAGCCCCCATCGGACTATCCGGTGCCACTAGATAGTCTGGCCTTTGGCACTTGGACAGTCCGGTGATCCCAGGGAAGCTGCCCTATTCTGTGATTGCTTGGTTCTTTCGCCGTGTTTTTGCATCGAACGTGCTTTTCCCACTATCTGACCATTCTCTTTACTTACTATATATCAGTAAGTTGCATTTCGGTGCAGTGAGTATTGAGTGGCGAACTTGGAGGTTTTCGGTGCTTGGGGTGACTTGCAATCTTTGTGATCGTTGAGTTGCTAGCTCTTTTCGCGCCTGGTGCATATCCGTTCAGTGGACAACATCTTGCTTTTTCTAGACATGTATCTATTCAGTGGATGGAGTCTAGTATCAGTTCTTGTAGCACCAGTTTTGGGGGTTGTGATTTTGAGTTTTCAAGTGCTCTGTCGGGGTTTAGTACCGGCAGTGCACCATGGGACGGGTCACGTGGAGCTTTTGTGGTTCAGCGAGATCGACGTAGCTCGATGGTTCGCAGGAAAAGCGACAAAGACCTGAAGATTTATACAGGTTCAGGCCGCGAGATGCGTAAAACCCTACGTCCTATTTGTGGCTGATAATATTGCGTCGAGTTCTCGAGGTTATAATGAGGACTAGGGCTAGATTGCGATGGGTTGAGATGTGTTTCGATGACCTACGTAGGGGTCCCTCATCCACCTTATGTAGTTTGACGGAGTCTTGGGTTACAAGTTGAGTTCCATCTATATCTCTTAGTCGGTTTAGATTACATGAGATCAAACAGAATCTAAGTTTCCATCGTATCTTCTCCGATCTCCTCAAATCTCATAACCTAAGTCTGAGCTAAGCTTCCTTGTTTGCCTTCTGGATCGCATCGTTACTGCCTTGAACTCCAAGTCAACACAACCATATTTGGGCCTGAATTAGGTGCTCAGCCCATGAAATCAGCCGCTCGCCCGACTCAGGCCCACTGTTGGCCCATGTCCTTGGATCCATGCCATGAGGAGCCAGGGGATATTTATCCCCCACAAGCCCCCGAGGCTCGAGTCAATTCAGAAGTCAATTGACTAGAGACTCCCAAAACCAATAGTAGCTCTGAGTGAAATGCCAAGCTGAGTTAACTTTTACATCCCTCCAATGGTTGCACCGACTAGGTGCACCCATTGGGTGTAGCCCCCGAGCTTCAAGCTGACTTGAGCAATAATCAGCTTAAAGATCCAAACAAGAATAACCAGCTTCGACAGCTCCACATTCAAATCAATCATCTTCTCCAAACATTGGTTGCACCGACAAAGTGCACCCAATGGGTATAGCACCCGAGCTTCAAGTTGACTTGAGTAACAATCAGCTTGAAGGTCCAAATAATCTGAAATTTTGAAAGTATATATTTCCTCCCGAGTCAATCAATGCATCGTTTCAATGGTTGCACCGAAAAGGTGCACCCATTGGGTGTAGCCCCCGAGCTTCAAGTTGACTTGAGTAACAATCAGCTTGAAGGTCCAAAGAGCTCTCCCAACTCATCATCGCCCGACTGAAATCTTCAGGCTTTTGTCTCAATAGGAAAAAATTTCCAGAAAAAATTCCCCACCCATTAGGTGTAAATTGGGAAACTACCGATAATGTGAAGAGCCATTCCTTTCTTTGTTGCATATGCTTTTCCTCGAAAACCAACCACTCACGGATCCAACTTTCTTGAACCATCTCACATGTAGATCACCTACACGTGTCCATCCGAATACCAAACGCCATCATGATACGCGTACTTGCTTAAGTCGGAGCGGCAGCTTCGCCCGCTATATAACTAAGGCTAAAGCCCTTGCGTCAATCACACCTTCATTGCTCTGTGCACACCTGCCAGACCCCCTTTCCTGCAAACACCATGGCCGGCCCTCGCAAGAACCGCCCAGAGTTCTCTGACTCAGGAGGATGAGATCTTTGCCTGGCGACCCCGGCGAAGAAGATTCCCCCAACGACGCCGACCCCCTCAGTGACAGTGATGACTGGCGGCGACGACAAGGAGAAGGCACTGCTAGAAGAGGCGAGCAACTGACTCCGACGCTGACTCCGACCAGTACAACTGGAAGGAGAAGGTGATGCTTTGGGGTCTCAACTACCCCGGCCTGGGCGGCCCCAATGACTAGGACTGCAACGTGGAGGAGGATGACGACGATGACGATGACGACGATGATGACGATGACGGCGGCGACGACGGCGATGGCAGCAGCAACAATGAGGATGCTGCTCGACCCCCCAAGAAGCACCTGCCGTGTCGGCTATTAGACTAGGATTAGTCTAACTAGCAGTGTAGTGCCCATAGGAAGGTCCCATGTATCCCTAGACTTATCTTTGTAATGAATCCCATCTTTTTAATGAATGCTTTATGTTTCAAGTTGTTCATGAGTTCACTGTCGCATAATGAAGTCCATTCTTTCCATAAGCAACTACTATCGGATTGCTCAAAGACAATTCAATCACTGAAAACGAGATCACCGAATGAAAACCATGAGCCCCTGAGCCAAATGGATCATCCGAGATATAACTGCCACCAAGTACTTTCGGGTCGAATGACAATATCCGAGTCAACTTATCGGACTTAACGATGTCCGACTGAACTCCAGATAACCCAGATAAAAGCTATGCCGACTAAATCATTAAGTGATCTGCTATCCTGTCAGAGTCACGGAGAAAATGCTGACGCCATAAGTTTCTTTAAAGAAAAAAACAGAGCTTCTCCAACTTAACGCCGTTAGGTATTAAAGAGAACCAATACCCTAACGGTTCCTCCCACTCGAATCCTCACTCCCAACAGCTACATTTTCTCTACCGCCAGCTGCCAACAGATTCGAAATCTCTGATCCCAAAACTTCTGAACTAGCGCAAGAATCCCTTGCACCCATGGCTCCAAAGAAGAAGATGATCGGCGAACAATAAAACACCAAGTGAAGGCCTTCCACATGATAAGAACCAATCGATCCCATCGCCATTTCTGGCTTTTCGTATGTCATCTGTCTCTGAATCTTACCTCAATCATCTTGTGAGAATGGGGGTTCTTCCTCCCAAGGAGTTGGGTGGGTGGAGAGATTGCGAGGGATGAAAAAGTCCCCACAGAGGATACCCATGAGTCCTTGGTCTTTGCCCCTTTCTTTGTCTACGGATTAGGATTACCCCTCTGCTCTTTTGCACGAGGTTTACACAATTTCTATTCCATTGACTTGTCTCATCTGAACCCAAACTCTATTATCCAAATTTTGATCTCTATTCACTTGTGCGAGGCTTTCCTCGGGATTGCTCTCCACTTCGGTCTCTGGAAATATCTGTACCACTGCAAACCCTGGTACCCGAGACAAGGTTTTGGAAGTGGTTGGAGGAGCTAGCTTAGAACTGCATAGAGGGTGCATAACCAGTGTACCTGGACATCCCACTCAAGGATAGGAACAGAGGATGGCACTCCGAGTGGTTCTACATGACCAACCATGCCCAATCACTTCGAGATCGATCAGGACGCCAGCCGAACTCTAAGCTCAGCAGTTGGGAAGAGGCACCAACTACAGAGGAGCTGGCTAAAGTGGAGATTCTACTCAATGACATCTTAGATTTAAAAGACAATGGCTTGACTACTCATGCCATAGTTATAGACTTTATCTTTCAAAGCATTCAACCGATGACGGACCGAGTGCTACCCGGCCTATCTGTACGTCGGAGCCAATGAACCCACTTGAGAGATCAACCGACCCATTACTGCAGAGGAAATTAGGACCCAAGTTGGCCTGATGCTGAAGGGGAGACGTCCACAATGAAGGATCACCACAGCCCTACTCCGCATGGCACCCTACTCCAACTGTAATTATTTTAGCTTGCCGACCGACTCATTTATGTATCTTGATAATGTATATGTCACTGAACAGATTTGCTGACTCCATCTTTGCAGAGCAATATTGCCAAGTTCCTTCCCAACCCTCCTCAGCACAACAGTAGACAGGATGCTGAAACGGGAGTCCCAGTTGACTGCTGAGGAGATGGAAGCTGTGGTTGCAACAACGCATGGGGAAGGTAACAATGAGGCTGCCACGTATATCGTCATCTCACACCCAGCTGACAACGCCGATGCCGAAGAAGATGCCAGGGCTCAAGAAGAACAAGCCCCTGAGCATATAGTAGCCTCAAAGGAAGGTGATGCCACCCCAAGGGTGTCCAGACGTACCCGAGCCAAGACTGTCGACAGAACAGGCCGAAGTTCCCTAGGAGAAAGAGGACCATCAGGGAACAAATCAGCAATCAGAAGACCTCTCCTGCCAAGCCTAATCCAGCATCCCCATGCCAAGAGACCGAGCAAGAAATCCAAAGTGCAGGAGACGACAGACAATAGTAAAGGCTCATCTCTTCATGGCATTGACTGGAGTTTTCTGATCGATGAGGAGGAAGAAAAGGAAGAAGTACCACTTCAACATCGTGAGAGGAGGTCTAAAAGACCACAAGAACTTGAAGCACAGCCTCCCCTCCGACTTACAAAGATATGCCAATGGAGGAGGAACTGAACCTATCGGATGTTGATCCAGAGTTAGCTCAATTCGTAAAGTCATTCCCTCTTCCAAGTGACAGCAGCCTCACTGCCACCACGGTACGCTTGATTATTTTAGATATTATTATTTATTCCTGCGTCCAATGTCTCAACTGAATGAAGCTTCTGTGCAGGTCCTCCACTAGAGCAACACACGATGCCTCCCGGGCCTGATGCAGGCCCAAAAGAAGCCCCTGAGCCTGAATCGAATGAAGATAGAGCCCCCCCCAGCCTGGCTCCGGTGCAAATGAAGCCCCCGGGCTTGGGCTTCGTACAACTGAAGCTCCCAAGCCTAAAGTCCCAGGGCGTATGACTGAAGCACCTGAGCTTGAGGTCTCGGAGCGATCGACTGAAGCGGAGCTAAAGAATACAGAGCATCATCAAGATGACTACCAGTGTGAGGCCTCTCTTCAACTGGCAAGATGCGCTCAGCAACCCTGAAGGAAGAGGCACTTCAAGCTACCAAGAGCATGACATAGAGAAGCATGGCCCACAACATGAGGGCAAGGCAGCCACTGGCAACGAGTCAACCAATGCCGAAAATATTGCAGATATCTCAGTGCTAGTGCCAAGCCCCCAAGATGAAGGTCCCAAGTCAATAGATGATAGCATCATGGCTGAAGAAGCTGCGTCACTCAACATGGTGGCCCCAGATCTCCAACTTGCCATAGCCCCGGCTGAACCGAGGCCGTTTGTAGCTTTTGAGGTAAGTCGCGATTCTGAGCACAATGATCTTTGAAGTCAGCATCAGTATCGCTAATGCACCGAATCCTTTTATGCAGAACTAGCTTGATCAGGCTGCACGATGGCATGAACAACTTGCTCCAGTACTTAGGAGTGATGTAGTCAGTGCTGCATCAACAGCTGGCCGAGTCAGAAGCCACCCATGCTACTGAGACCGCTGGTGAGTATCTGCTCTCTTAGTCGCTCATATAGCCTACCGTCTGACATATCCATATTTACCCATGCCTTGACATGCAGCATGCTGCTAAAAAGATTGCTGATCTGGAAAACGCCTTAGCTCAGCGCGATGCCTCGTACCGTAACGTTGTCCTCGAGTGTGACGAAGCTCAAGACAATGCTTGGAATCTTCAGCGCAAGCTTGAACTGGGACGAAAATAGCATGAGGTAACTCGCCAAGAAACCCAGTTAGCATATTCTTTACTTACGGAAGCCTATAAGTTGAATCGGTCCGCAGGATGAGGCACTGCTATTGAAAAGACAAATCCAGGAGCTTCGAGAGTCACGAGATGGATTCGAGAGGTCCTTCTAGAATACATCCAGTGCCTTGACAAGTGTGATGCCCTGGGCATCTCAGATGCATTTCATAAGCCTCATTAGCTTAATCACATCTCATAAGCATCACTTCATCTCATGTTGATGTGCATTGATCTCACATGAACAAGCTTGATAGAAGTAGTTTAGTGTTGCACTCAGTTTTTGCATTAATGACACTATGAATGTGAGCATAACTTAAATCCTGTTGAGTTTTAGGTGGAACTTTTTATACCAAACTTGTAGGTGATCTAATGAGGAACAACTATGGTAATTAGAGTTTTGACATGCACAAAGGTTTGCTAGGGGTTTTGGGGCTTTTACTGTCAGCATACAAACACAGTAAAAATCTGAATTTTTCAGAAACCCCACTTTATCTAGGTTCTACACTCATTTTCGTGCAAAGCTCCAGTAGGGAAAGTTGTAGATCTTGAAATTTTGAGCAAATATGGTACAAAACTTTTCAGGAGATTTTGGCCACAAATGGGACTTTTGAAATTCTTTTTAAAATGGCTGGGTAGGGCAAATCTGAAAACCTGAGGCAAATTTGAATTTAAATCATATTTAACCTCAGAATTTGAACTTGGGCCTTTTGACAAACATGTATAGTTAAAAGAGTACAACATTTCATCCAATCAGGTCTTATTTAAAATCGGATTGGAAATAAGTCAAAACAGCGAATTTCAGAGGCTAAACAAAAATAGAAACACTGTTCTTTCCATTTTCGGACCTCGCTCTCGCTAACAGGTGGGGCCGCGATCCGGCCACGCGCCACGCCGCTCGGCCGGTGAACACCGCGTGGACGCCGGCGTATGGCTAGTGGCCTCCGGCTATGGATCGATGCCCTGACCGGCGGCATTAGGTGGAGGGCTCTCCCCTCCCTCAGAATCTTTCCCTCACACGCCTCCCCGACATCCACTGCTCGCTCCCTGCCCTCGCCCAGTCCGCGCCCGCCAATTGACGGCCGAGCTCGGAGCTCGAGCTCATGCCCTCCCCTTCACCGCTCCCCGTGCCTCCACACCTCCACCGCTGCGTTTGCCTCGACCCCGTGCACCCCGCGCTCGAGACCTCATCGCCATTCCCCTCCCGGACACCGAGATCCGCCCCCGCCTGGATGTCGTGCCTGCGCCGGTTCATCCCCGGTTCACCACCGCCGTCCGCCTCGTCCACACCCTCTCCATCGACGCTGCCACCACGAGGTAGAAGCCCCAAACCGGGAACACCTCCCCCACCCCGCGTCACGGCCACGGCAAGCCCTAGCTCGCTGGCGTGCGCGCGCGCCCCCGGGAGGCCACGCCCGGCCGAAGGTGGAAGAAGGGGGCCGGTGATCTTTAGATCCGGCCACTGGAGTTTTCATTTTTGCAGATCTAGTCCTGGCACTATTGGTGTAGTCTATGGAAACTTGCGGGCTAGCCCCTGTCGTCTACGGTTAATTGCGATAAGTCTATGGTTAATTGCGATACGACCCCGGCAGTGTAGATCTAGGATTTAAAGTATTTTTCTTCGGTTTAAACTTTTAAAAATCATAGAAAATCGAGGAAAAAATCGAAAAATAGCAAACTAAGTTGCATTTTGATCCTTGTTTACATATCTATCTATTGGATATGATGGTTGAGTATGAAAAGACAGATTTACCCCTGATATTGTGCACGAATGAAAAACCTTAATAAATAGGAAATGGGGGTTAAATGAGCTTCAAAAATTATGAAATTTGGGTAGAGACCTTGTTAGCATGTGTAGACTCTGTATAAATGTTGGGAGCCCTAGCATTGACTGTTTAATTACTATTTTGCCCTTTCCTTGTATTTAAGCATATATTTAATTTAAGAAAAGGTGGCTATGGTGAAAAATGCTTTAGGTGACTTCATGGACTTAGGGGTGAGCTCTAGGTTATGAACATGAGTCACCATTAGGGTAGGAGGTTGTGCATGTTAAGTGTCGGCACTGGGTTGAAAATGCCAAGTTAATGCATATTTAAGTAAATAATAGAAAATGTGAGACTAGTATGTTTAATAAATGCCACAATAGATCATATTTGAAACATAGGAGTATGTAAGTCTTAGCCACTGATTTAGAATGCAATGTAGGTCTTAGCTACTGTTTTGGAATGCATGTTAGGACAGGCTAAGTTGGCTACATGGAAAGTAGATGTCTAAGTAAGCTTCGGTCACTTTACAAGAATGGATGCTAAATCACTACACACCCCCACGTTGTTATATCTGATGAGCTAAGTTAACCTTAGGTGATGGCTTGTACGATTTCTTAGTACTAAACAAGTTTCATCGCAAAAATGCATAACTCTATTCCATAAATCATGACTCCTTGCATCGCATCCGCATCCTAAAGCAAGCATTTGCACTTACTCATGTTCAAATTGCACTATGTCATGCATATAGATCCCGCGAGTGAAGGACACCCGCCGGACCAACCGATCGTAGAAGAGCCCGAGGAGGAGCTGCACCAGGAGCCGAAAGACCAGCAGCAGGGGCCCGACTACGCTCCGGAAGAAGCTACTGACCCCAGCGAGGAAGGTAGGCAGGACCATACTTATCCCAGCAAACAGATTATATATGATGACTTACACATATGCATTAGGAGTTGCTTGGAACCAATTGCATTAGACTCCTTGGCCGCCCTGGCCCTAGCACCTATACTTAGAGTCCGTAGGATGAGTGTGCCTAGGTGTTGCTAGGTACGAGTAGAGACGAGTGTGTGGACCCGTCGCGTAGGTGCTTTCAAAGTTACAAAGATCTTACTATTATGTCAAATATTTCTTGTGCTCATGATTCAAATGGAGGCCGGGCGGAGATTTTATTTCAGTATTTACTTTCCATGATGTCGCACCTTGGATTCCGCCTGAGTCATATAAGGCCCGTCCACTGTTCGCCTGCTGTTCAGCATAACATTGCTAGAGTGCTTAACCGGGATATGGGACCGGTGACATCTTTCCTGGGCTCGTTCGAAGCACAGAGACACGTTCCTACCCGCTGGTTGAGAGGAAGGTGGCCTGGGGGAGCTTTGTACTCATTGTGGGGAGACCGAGATGTCGGTAGGCTCGCTATGGGGGCACAACCCGGGGGCTAGGCAGGAATGAGTCAAACTTGGGATGACACAGGTTAAGATTGGGACTATATGTGGGAACGCGATGGCTAGTAAGCATATACCCCTGGCATGATAGTTATTCCCGAGATTTAAAATTGATTCGAATCGCTGATGCCTACCAGGTGTGGGAATGCTGATAACGCACACGGGCAACATAGTAACTACTTGAACACTCTGTATTTAATACTCATGACTTTGTGTATCACATGTCTGAATTGAACTGCTTACTTTACTGAAATTTACTATTCTATTGATGTATATGCAAATAATGAAGACTTATTACTTTATGATGATCATGATATTACTTAAAATCAATGGCTAAGGATCCACTTGTTAGTAAGCAGCTTCGCATCAGCCGTAAGCCAAATCCATTAAGTCCTACTGAGTAATTAGTACTCAGGGTTTGCCCCCATATTTTGAGTGCAGGTATGGAGTTCATGGTTTGCACCTGTGTCGGAGGCGGTGCATGCCCCCATCTAGGATGATCCTGCATCAGTGGCACAAGGCCAACATCGGTGGGCTCGATGTTGTTACTTCTAATGCAAACCTTTTGTGATCTTATGGTGACCTCTGAACTTTATCATTCCGCTGCGAGAAAGCTTTGAACTTGCTATTTTATAACTCTATGTTAGACTTGTACTATATTTGAAACCGGTTTGTAACTAAGTCTATTATTATGATATATCAACTGCCTGTGATGATGTATCTGTTGTGGCTCCATCGTGGGTCGGATGTGTATGACGTCGGTTCTTCTGGAAAATGGTATCATCAGGGGTCAAATGACTCTCGACGGACGATCGGGTTTAGTTTGGCCTAAGTGCACTGCGAGCCAGAGGTGGCAGGTGTGCTTAGCCCGGATTAAATCGGTGGTTCCGCCACAGCTGGTATCAGAGCCGATCATACACAGACAACAGACATATCATCCAGTTTTGATTTACAAACCTATTTTCGAAAACCCTTTTTCAAGTATTTGAAAAATGTGAGTACCGATATGCCCATATTAAGGATGTTAGTGTAATACCAAGTGACATCGCTAACATTCTGACCTAGATAGAACTCAGTATGCATATTCGGCGCTTTGGAAAGCAACATTTTGGCCATAGCCATCCCCAGTACTGGTGAAATGCTATTGGGATTTGCGGACTGTTACAAACCCTGCATTCATGCTGATAGGGCAGAACTCTTTAAGGGCGGTGGTCACGCCATTGGAGTGTTTCGTGACCACTTTTCCTTCGACCAAAGATATTGCTAGATCTTGTTAGCCACCATTTCTCTCCCCAGCAATTCCCCAGTACTGGAGGAACGTTGGGTGCGTTGAGAGAAATGGCGCCACTACGTCGTCCACCAGACGTAGCTTAAAGAAATTCGTGGATGCCACTTTTAGGATTAAAGTGGTAATGTATGATGATGGTGATGATGTGGTATGAGCATGCATTTTTCTGCAGGTACACTAACTACGCACGAAACTAAGATCGAGTAGAGATGACTAGTTGCATTAGAGAGTGCCGTGCAAATGTGTGACCGAAATATCGCTAGCTATGTATGTGTGTAATATATATCTAGTGTGTGATGTGAGGCTGAATAGGACGAATCATGCATCATGTTTACTATCCTTGTTAATTTTTGGGGTCCTTGCTAAAAGTCGAATAAAGTAAATTGGAAGCTCAAGATATCTTCTGCACACTTCACTCCTTTAATCATTGAATTATATGCAACTAATGCCTATCACTGATTAAAAGATTCTTATTTAAAACAGATGGCCAGGACCAAGCAAACTGCCCGCAAGGCCACCAGTGCGAGGGGACTCCGCTTGCAAGAGGGAAGGGCTGTTCCCCTTCTGCTAGTGACCCACACCCCTTCCCAGCTTGAGAACTGGATGGTCCACACCAGTTGCCGCGAGGAGAACGGCCTCGCGCAGGTCCTTTGTCTGGCTCTGTGTGAGATGAGGCGCAGACCGTGCCCCTTCTTCTCCGTGCAGACAGTGCACGCGGAGGGACAATGCATGGCCAGTGTTGTCCCTCCCCCGAGCCACACTGTGGCCTGGCAGATGATCACCGTCTACGGGGCCAATGAGGAGGACGCTTACGACAAGGTCAGCTTGGCAGCCATCACCTCACTTAGCTTCTCAGGGTGCAGCAGGGATGTCCGTGCTGTGCTACCTCCCCACCGACGGCTACGACGACGAGTGACTCCGTCGTCACAATGTGCTGGAGGATCGGATTGACACCAGGCCGTATGCTGCGACTTTGCAGTTTGCTCACAGCGTGCATGGGATGTACATCCGTGCCGAGGACCTGTAGCTTCTTCTACCATGACCTAGTACCTGTACGCGCAGGACCACATCGAGGAGTTGGAGGCAGAGTTAGCTGAGGCACAGCAGCGCCTTGCACAGTACGAGTAGGACCCTCCGGTTGTCCCCATTGTGGAGGACGAGGACAGCATGGTGTCTGACGCGCGCAACGCGCGTTAGAGTGGTTGATGTAGTGACGCTTGATGAAGTCTTTTGTAAATGATACACGAGAGAGCGATGTTTTGTGGTGTGCCACTCCGTGCTTTAATTTGTGGCTGTACTAAAACAATGGTGAGGATGAGAGACCTCATTTGAGCACGCCATCCCTAGTAGTTGAATGAACGCTAAGAGTAGCGTTGCTAAATGGTTGGCGTGGCCAATCGCTTGATGTAATAGTAAGACTTTAAGTACTATTAGAACCTTTTAATTAGGCTCTTGGAATGAATGTCGTGATTAGTGGAACTTTGAAATGAATGTTATGATGTGCGAGTTGGGGAATGAAATGCCAACTCGGTTACTAGTGGCTGTCTGAAATTCAGTACAACTGCTGATGAATTGAGTCATATCTTGAAATGTGAGGAGAACTGGGCTAAGTGCTGAATACCAAACTTGTTGGGTGGTTCTGGGGGCATAACTTTACTAAATGGAGTTTTCTCTGTAGATGCATTGTTTTGGAGTTATGGTCAGGTTTCTTTGAATCTCTAATCTGAACTGAAACAGCACCGGGAGGAAGATTTCACGTTGCACACACTTAGTGAAGGTTTTGATCTGGGGGTTATATAGTGAACTTGAAGAGGACATTATGGGCAACAAATTTGCTATACAAAGTTTTCGCTGTAGATGCTTCCTTAGAAACCTGGACAGATTAGAGACACTCTGATAAACTGTACATTTCGACCCATTTGCAAATGGAGTTAGCAAAGACCTTATATAACAAAGTTGCAGAGCACAAGATTTGGGACAACTTCTCTAATGGTGTCATGGCCTAGAAATGCACGGTTTCTGTATAGTTTGGATTACTAAACAGCAAATGCCCCGGGATAGTCTGAAAACCTGGGTACAGTTAGTAAATCAACAATTGCACCACCATCCAAATCAATTAAGCAGAAGTGTATTATAAGGAAGTTGTAGGAGACTAAATTTTGAACAACTTTGGTATCCTGGGTTACGCCTAGCTCGGTCGTTTTGGTAACCAAAACGTCGAAATTTAGAGCTGCTGTTTACACACGCCAAACTGTACAATTGTTTTCCGGTGGCAATGTGCTATTGCCTGGCCTTGCGAGACGGAAGCTAACTATTTTGTTACATGATTTCATATATTCATGACATGTCTATGGAGCTATGATCTTTTTATCGCCGCATCTTGTGCACAAGGGTTATTGGACTGAACCTATATGGCTCCATTTTTGCAGATGGTGGACACTCGCAATGGCCAGTCATCGGGGCAGTCAGCGCAAGGCGCTCCACCCCCACCGGAGTTGGTCACTTTGGTGGTCCAGCAGGCTGAGCTGATTCATATACTGGCAGAAGATCGCCAGGCCCGTTGGCAACAACAGCCACAGGAGTACCGGCCACGTGGCATCACCTACCAGGACTTCGAGGGGCTGCGACCCCCAGTTTTCACCAACTGTCCTGAGCCACTAGCGGCAGACGACTGGTTTCGCACCATCCAGTCCAAGTTCACCCTTCTGCCAGGGATCACTGAGCAAGAGAAGGCTTGATTTGTTGCTCAGCTTCTTCAGGGGCACGTAGGGGCGTGGTACGCCACGTTCCTCGCCATGCAGGAGGAGGGCCACAAGCCCACATGGGAGGAGTTGCTTCAGGCTTTCTGGGCCCACTACATCCCAACAAGTTTGATGGAACAGAAGCGCCGTGAGTTCTGAGACCTCAAGCAGGGCAACAAGACCGTCATGCAGTATGTGCAGACCTTCATCCACCTCTCTCAGTACACTCCAAGGGATGTTGCTACTGAGCCGGAGTGGGCCGAGGGACTCTTAGAGGGCCTTGACCCTACTCTTCGGACTCACCTGGCACGGTGCTACCAGAGCCTCACTGAGCTGGTAGACACTGCCCTCGACATGGAGAATCACCTCCGTGCCACCAACGAGGACCAGAAGCACAAGAGGCTAGCCAATGCCTCATCGTCTGGCTCTTCGCAGAAGCAGAAGGCCACCTATAAGCCCCAACAGCAGTACTACCAGCAACCTTGTTATGTGGTCCGACTGAACCAGCCTGGGTGGACTCATAGGGCAACACCGCAGCAGTACCCCACCTATTGAGCACCCGCACAGCTACCGGCTCCCAGTGCTGCCATCGTTCCAGGGCCCGGTGCTCCATGCTTCAACTACGGCAAGATATGTCACTTCAGTCATGACTGTAGGGCACCTCGTAGGGTCCAGGGTCCTACCCCAATGGGTGGAAGTCAGCAGAACAAGGAGAAGGGACCCACGCCTAAGATGGGTCGTGTGCACTATGTGCACATGGAGCAGATTCCTACCGAAGAACCAGTACTTGCTGGTACGTTCATGATCAACGGTCATCCGACCATCGTGTTTTTTGATTCTGGGGCTACACATACCTTCATCAGTAAGGAATATGCATTGAGGTAGGGGGTAAAAATGTACAAGTTGAAAGAAAACTATCACATCACATCCCCGGGTTCACTTATTGAAACTAGATTGGGGGTTAGTCAACTTAAGTTGAACATTGGCACAGAGAGTTTTATTATCAACCCCGTGGTGCTGCCACACTAGGGGATTGATATTATGTTGGGAATGAATTGGATGAAAGAGCACAATGCAGTCCTGGATGTTGGCAGCAGGACAATACAATTGAGGTCAGGTGTAAGTGGCACGATTATGTAGATACATATGCCAAATCAAAAACACATGACACCCAGAGTAAATGCAACTGAACTGCAAGAAATCAAGAAGATACCCGTAGTGTGTGAATTCCCGGATGTGTTTCCATAGGAGCTTCCTGGTCTCCCACCAGATTGGGATGTGGAGTTCGCCATCGAACTCGTTCCTGGCACGGCACCTGTGTCGAAAAGGCCTTATAGAATGCCGCCCGATGATTTGAAAGAATTGAAAACACAACTACAGGAACAGTTAGACAAAGGGTTCCTTCGGCCTAGTTCGTCACCATGGGGTTGTCCAGCTCTCTTTGTTGAGAAGAAGGATCATGGTGGGGAAAGGCTGTCTGTCGACTATCGGCCACTAAATGCGGTGACCGTAAAAAACAAATACCCATTACCGCACATCGACATTCTATTTGATCAGTTGGCTGGGGCTAAGGTCTTCTCTAAGATCGACCTAAGGTCTGGCTACTATCAAATAAAGATTAGAGAAGAGGATATACCAAAGACCGCATTCTCTACCAGATACGGCTTGTATGAGTATTTGGTCATGTCTTTTGGGCTAACCAATGCACAGGCTTTCTTCATGTATATGATGAACTCAGTGTTCATGAATGAACTCGACAAGTTCGTGGTGGTATTCATCGATAACATACTAGTCTACTCCAAAGATGAAAAAGAACATGAAGAGCACTTAAGAATCATACTCACCTGGCTTAGAGAACACAAGCTTTATGCTAAGTTCAGCAAGTGTGCATTCTGGCTGAAAGAAGTGGGTTTCTTGGGCCACATACTGTTTGAGAAGGGAGTCGCAGTTGACCCTAGCAAAGTAAAAGATGTGCTAAATTGGAAGCAACCTGAGACAGGGACTAAAATCCAGAGTTTTCTTGGTTTAGCGGGCTACAACCGCCACTTTATCAAGGATTTCTCTAAGATTGCAAAACCCATGACCTCATTGACCAAGAAAAATGCAAAGTTCATTTGGAGTCTGAAATGTGAAGAAGCTTTCCAAACACTGAAGAAATTGTTAACCTCAGCACTAGTGCTAGCTCAACCGAACATCACTAAGCCATTTGATGTGTATTGTGATGCTTATGGCAATGGGCTTGGCTGTGTCTTAATTCAAGAAGGGAGAGTAATTGCTTACACCTCCCGTCAATTGAGAAAACATGAAGCAAATTATCCCACACATGACCTAGAGCTAGCAACAGTGGTTCATGCACTAAAGATATGGAGACACTATCTGCTGGGCAACACATGTCACAACTACACTGATCATAAGAGTCTCAAATACATCTTCACACAACCTGAAATCAATATGAGGCAGTGGCGATGGTTAGAGTTGATAAAAGGTTATGATCTGGAGATACACTACCACCCAGGCAAGGCCAATGTAGTGGCAGATGCATTAAGCCGCAAAGCTCATTGCAATGTAGTAGAAGCCCGCCCGACAGCAAGAGTAATCTGCTGTTAAATGAACGAAATTGAGATGCCCCCTGAGCAACAAGCAGAACTTTATAATATCATCATTGAACCCTCGATCAAAGCACAAATCATAGAAGCACAAAAGCAAGATAAGGGTATGGCATATATTCGCGAGGGTATTAGTGAAGAGAAAAAGGCATGTTTCACACTTGATGACCAAGGCGTTTTGTGGTTCAAGAATCGTCTAGTGGTACCTAAGGATATGGAATTGAGGAAGAAAATACTTGATGAGGCACACGCTTCAATGTTCACAATACACCCGGGTAGCAATAAGATGTATCAAGAGTTAAAACAAAAGTTTTGGTGGACCCACATGAAATGGGAGATCGCCAAGTATGTATCTGAGTGCGACATGTGTAAGAGAGTAAAAGCTGATGACCTAAAGCACGATGGAATGCTTCAGCCACTTGAAGTTCCAACATGGAAATGGGAGGATATACACATGGATTTCATTGTAGGGTTGCCCCATACACAGAAAGGGTATGACTCTGTATGGGTGATTATCGACAGGCTCATGAAATCTGCTCATTTCATTCCTGTGAAGACCACCTATCGAGCAAAGCAGTATGCTGAATTGTACATTTCCAAGATCATATCTTTGCACGGGATTCCACGAACCATCACTTCAGATAGGGGTTCTCTGTTTGTATCCCGCTTCTGGGAGCAACTACAGACTGCTCTGGGAACTACTTTAATCCACAGTTCTGCATACCATCCTCAGACCAGTGGTCAAGTAGAAAGGGTAAATCAGATCTTAGAAGATATGTTGAGAGCTTGTGCACTGACCTATTCCACCAAGTGGGATGAATGCCTCCCCTTGGCGGAGTTCGCTTATAACAATAGCTACCAGAAGAGCGTGGAAATGGCTCCTTTCGAAGCTCTTTATGGTAGGAG
This sequence comes from Paspalum vaginatum, assembly GCA_030272315.1. NCBI lineage: Eukaryota > Viridiplantae > Streptophyta > Magnoliopsida > Poales > Poaceae > Paspalum > Paspalum vaginatum. The sequence continues at coordinate 21,350,770 of CM059021.1, forward strand.
GTGTAGAACACCACTAAACTGGTCTGAACCAGGAGAGCGGGTTACCTTTGGCCCTAATTTAGTGACAAAAGCCGAAGAACAAGTGAAACTCATACACCACCATCTCAAAAGAACACAGTCCCGACAGAAAAGCTACTCGGATAGGAGGAGGAGACCACTAGTCTTTGATGAGGGGGACCATGTGTATCTTAAGGTATCTCTAATGAAAGGGGTACAACGGTTTGGGGTAAAAGGGACGTTAGCACAAAGATACATCGGCCCATTCAAAATCATCGAAAGGTGTGGAGCCGTCGCTTACCGATTAGAGTTACCACCACATCTTGCTGCGGTCCATGACGTGTTTCACGTCTCACAACTAAAGAAATGCTTAAGAGTGCCGGAGAAAGTGGTAGACACCTCTCAAATTCAGATTGAGCTAGATATCACATATGAAGAACATCCCATAAAAGTCCTCGACCAAAAGCAAAGATCAACCCGCCGAAAAACAATCAACTTTTACAAAGTTCAATGGAATAATCACTCCGAAGAAGAGGAAACTTGGGAACAGGAGGAGTATATACGCACTAAGTATCCTAGTTTTCTACCATCTCAACTAGGTATGTTATAATAGTTCAAATTCAAGATCTAAACTTAATGCATACACATAGCACTATATTCAATCAACTTAACCACCCACACCACATCAAAAAATCTCGGGACGAGATTTCTTTAAGGGGGATGGGTTGTGATGCCCTGGGCATCTCAGATGCATTTCATAAGCCTCATTAGCTTAATCACATCTCATAAGCATCACTTCATCTCATGCTGATGTGCATTGATCTCACATGAACAAGCTTGATAGAAGTAGTTAAGTGTTGCACTCAGTTTTTGCATGAATGACACTATGAATGTGAGCATAACTAAAATCCTATTGAGTTTTAGGTGGAACTTTTTATACCAAACTTGTAGGTGATCTAATGACGAACATCTTTGGTAATTAGAGTTTTGACATGCACAAAGGTTTGCTAGGGGTTTTGGGGCTTTTACTGTCAGCATACAAACACAGTAAAAATCTGAATTTTTCAGAAACCCCACTTTTTCTAGGACCTACACTCATTTTCATGCAAATATCCAATTGGGAAACTTGTAGATCTTGAAGTTTTGAGCAAATATGGTATAAAACTTTTAAGTATATTGTGGCTACAAATGGGACTATTGAAATTATTTTTAAAATGGCTGGGTAGGGCAAATCTGAAAACCTGAGGCAAATTTGAATTTAAATCATAGTTAACCTCAGAATTTGAACTTCGGCCTTTTGACAAACTTGTAGAGTTAAAAGCGTACAACATTTCATCCAATTAGGTCTTCTTCAAGATCGGACTGGAACTAGGTCAAAACAGCGAATTTCAGAGGCTAAACAAAAATAGAAACACTGTTCTTTCCATTTTCGGACCTCGCTCTCGCTGACAAGTGGGGCCGCTATCCGGCCGCTGCCCACGCTGCCCGGCCGGTGAACGCCGCGTGGACGCCGGCGTATGGCCAGTGGCCTCCGGCCATGGATCGACACCCCGACCGACGGCATTAGGTGGAGGGCTCTCCCCTTCCTCGGAATCTTTCCCTCACACGCCTCCCCGACCTCCCCTGCTCGCTCCCCGACCTCGCCCAGTCCGCGCCTGCCATTGATGGCCGAACTCAGAGCTCGAGCTCGCGCCCTCCCATCCGCCGCTCCCCGTGCCTCCACACCTCCACCGCTGCGTTCGCCTCGACCCCGCGCACCCCACACTCGAGACCTCGTCGCCATTCCCCTCCCGGACGCCGAGAACTGCCCCCGCCTCGACGTCGCGCTGCGCCGGTTCATCCCCGGTTCACCACCGCCGTCCGCCTCCTCCAGACCCTCTGCGTCGACACCTGCCACCGTGAGGTAGAAGCCCCGACCTGGGAACACCACCCCCACCCCGCGTCGCGGCCGCGGCGAGCCCCAGCTCGCCGGCGTGCGCGCGCGCCCCCATGCGGCCACGCCCGGCCGAAGGTGAAGAACGGCCGGTGATCTTTAGATCCGGCCCCTGGAGTTTTCATTTTTGCAGATCTAGCCCTAGCGCTGTTGGTGGAGTCTAGGGAAACTTGTGCGCTAGCCCCTGTCATCTACGGTTAATTGCGATAAGACCCCCGGCAGTGTAGATCTAGGATTTATAGTATTTTTCTTCGGTTTAAACTTTTAAAAATCATAGAAAATCAGGGAAAAATCGAAAAATAGCAAACTAAGTTGCATTTTGATCCTTGTTTACAGATCTATCTGTTGTGTATGATGGTTGAGTATGAAAAGATAGATTTACCCCTAATATTGTGCATGAATGAAAAACCTTAATAAATAGGAAATGTGGGTTAAATGAGCTTCAAAAATTATGAAATTTGGGCAGAGACCTTGTTAGCATGTGTAGACTCTGTATAAATGTTGGGAGCCCTAGCATTGACTGTTTAATTACTATTTTGCCATTACCTTCTATTTAAGCATATATTTAATTTAAGAAAAGGTTGCTATGGTGAAAAATGCTTTAGGTGACTTCATGGGCTTGGGGTGAGCTCTAGGTTATGAACATGAGTCACCGTTAGGGTAGGAGGTTGTGCATGTTAAGTGTAGGCACTGGGTTGAAAATGCCAAGGTAATGCATATTTAAGTAAATAATAGAAAATGTGAGACTAGTATGTTTAATAAATGACACAATAGATCATATTTGAAACATAGGAGTATGTAAGTCTTAGCCACTGATTTAGAATGCAAAGTAGGTCTTAGCTACTATTTTGGAATGCAGGATTAGGACAGGCTAAATTGGCTATATGGAAAGTAGATGTCTAAGTAAGCTTCGGTCACTTTACAAGAATGGATGCTAAATCACTACACACCCCCACGTTGTTATAGGTGATGAGCTAAGTTAACCATAGGTGATGTCTTGTATGATTTCTTAGTACTAAACAAGTTTCATCACAAAAATGCATAACTCTATTCCATAAATCATGACTCCTTGCATCGCATCCGCATCCTAAAGCAAGCATTTGCACTTACTCATGTTCAAATTGCACTCTGTCATGCATATAGATCCCGCGAGCGAAGGACACCCACCGGACCAACCGATCGTAGAAGAGCGCGAGGAGGAGCTGCACTAGGAGCCGAAAGACCAGTAGCAGGGGCCCGACTACGCTCCAGAAGAAGCTACTGACCCCAGCGAGGAAGGTAGGCAGGACCATACTTATCCCAGCAAACAAATTATATATGATGACTTACGCATATGCATTAGGAGTTGCTTGAAATCAATTGCATTAGACTCCTTGGCCACCTTGGCCCTAGCACCTATACTTAGAGTCTGCAGGATGAGTGTGCCTAGGTGTTGCTAGGTACGAGTAGACACGAGTGTATGGACTCATCACGTTGGCGCTTTCAAAGTTACAAAGATCTTACTATTATGTCAAATATTTCTTGTGCTCTTGATTCAAATGGAGGCCGGGCGGAGATTTTATTTCAGTATTTACTTTTCATGATGTCACACCTTGGACTCCGCCCGAGTCGAATAAGGCCCGTCCACTGTTCGCCTGCTGTTCAGCATAACATTGCTAGAGTGCTTAACCGGGATATGGGACCGGTGAAGTCTTTCATAGGCTCATCCGAAGCACGGAGACACGTTCCTACCCACTGGTTGAGAGGAAGGTGGCCTAGGGGAGCTTTGTACTCATTGCGGGGAGACCGAGATGTCGGCAAGCTCGCTATGGGGGCACAACCCGGGGGCTAGGCGGGAGTGAATCAAACTTAGGACGACACAGGTTAAGACTGGGACTATATGTGGGAACTGCGATGACTAGTAAGCATATACCCCTAGCATGATAGTTATTCCCGGGAATTAAAATCGATTCGAATCGCTGATCCCTACCAGGTGTGGGAATGCTGGTAACGCACACGGGCAACGTAGTAACTACTTAAACACTCTGTATTTCATACTCATGATTTTCAATATCACAAGTTTGAATTGAACTGCTTACTTTACTGAAATTTACTATTCTGTTGATGTATATGGCAAATAATGAAGACTTATTACTTTATGATGATCATGATATTACTTAAAATCAATGGCTAAGGATCCACTTGTTAGTAAGGAGCTTCGCGTCAGCCGTAAGCCAAATCCATTAAGTCCTACTGAGTAATTAGTACTCAGGGTTTGCCCCCATATTTTGAGTGCAGGTATGGAGTTCATGGTTTGCACCTGTGTCAGGAGGCGGTGCATGCCCCCATCTAGGATGATCCTGCATCAGTGGCACAAGGGCAACATCGGTGGGCTCGATGTTGTTACTTCTAATGCAAACCTTTTGTGATGTTATGGTGACCTCTGAACTTTATCATTCCACTGTGAGAAACCTTTGAACTTGCTATTTTATAACTCTATGTTAGGACTTGTACTATTTTTGAAACTAGTTTGTAACTAAGCCTATTATTATGATATTTCAACTGCCTATGATGATGTATCTATTGTGACTCCATCGTGGGTCGAATGTGTCTGATGTCGGTTCTTCTGGAAAATGGTATCATCGGGGCTCAAATGACTCTCGATGGACGACCGAGTTTAGTTTGGCCTAAGTGTACTGCGAGCCAGAGGTGGCAGGTGTGCTTAGCCCGGATTCAATCGGCAGGTTCCGCCACAGACATGTGCTTCAGACAAGCCATCAGCTTACTCGGGCAGAACTCAAACAGAAGACATCTGAGCTGATTGAAGCTGACAAAGTCCGAGTTGAGATTCAAAGAAAAAATTGAGACTTGGACAAGGTGCTAAAGTCTACAAGGCAGGCTCTCAAAGAGTCTCGGCAGCTGTCAGAGACAACACCACGATCTGGAACTTTCAGTGCGAAACTATGAAGTTGTCAAGAAAAACTGCGAAAAACTGAAGGCTGCTTATGAAAAGAACAAAGAGCTGATGAAGTCCGCAACAAACGCAATGAACACCATGCTGAACATATGTGCCCCAAAAGTTGGTTCGTCGAGACCAGTATCGGACCGAGTGGCAACCTTGGTTGAAGATACCTAGAATCATCTTCGAGGATGACTGAACTCAGTTCTCCAACATGTGCTGCTAATGATGAAGATAACCCAGCCAGAGCTGAACCTGGCTGAGCTGACAGCCAGAGTTGGGGTCGACCCGAGCGACGCCACGATTGATCAATATGCCTCAGAGATTCAGTCCATAGCAGAGAAATTGATTTCAGAATTTGAACTATAAATTGAACCCTTTGCTTTCTGTGACTATGAAACACAATTGTACCTGTTATGAATGTTAGTTTGTAAGAAAACAAGATTAGAATTCTTAGATGGTATGAAATCTGATTGACTACTTATTCTCATGTGTGATGATATGAGAAAAACAGGCCCTAGAGTCAGCTTTCACACAGAGTCTAGACGCGCATATCTCGAGGTCAAAATGCACAAATGAGTGTCTGACTTAAACTTTCATACTGAAAACTCATCGAATACGTGAAATGCAAGGCTAGACTATGCCCTTCTGTTATGAGTACTTACAGGCATGTAGTACTGACTGTAGGTCCACGACCTGAGCCAATTGCCCAGTAGTAAGGGTCCGATTGCACCCTTTTCATGAGAACGCGAAGGCATGTAACACCAGCTGTCGGTCTATCACCTAGGCTGATTGCCTTGTAAGGAGGGTCAGATTGCACCCTTTTTGTGAGGACACGAAGGCATGTAACACCAGCTATCGGTCATTTGACCTAGGCTGATTGCCCCGTATGGAGAGTCAGATTGCACCCTTTTTGTGAGGATGCGAAGGCATGTAACACCAGCTGTCGGTCATACGACCTAGGCTTATTGCCTCGTAATCATGGTCGGACTGCACCCTAGCTTGAGTTGGAGTAGGCATGTAGCACTAGCCATGAGTCGGGTTAGGACCTATGACTGATTTCCTGATTATTTGGGATCGAGGACATGATCACCAGAAATCATACACACTCACGCCACGAGAAGAAGAGATATGCACAGAAATCATGCCTTTATTCATTATCCGAATACGTTCGACTGAAAATGAATGAGGATGAGTCCACTTGAAATCAGGACTAAGCACGAGTACAGACTTGAGTACATGACTGCCGAGGTCGCATGATGCCTAAGAGTAGAACTTGCGTAGATGCTCGATGTTCCACGAGTTCCCAACTGTAGTGCCATCCATTTTAGACAAGCGATAGGATCCTGGCCGAGTGATTCTGTGATGATGTAAGGCCCCTCCCAAGGGGGGACAGCTTGTGATGCCCAACCACCTTGAGGACCCTCCGGAGGACCAGATCCCTGACTAGAAAAGCACGAGGACGCATGTTGCGCTCATGATAACGCCGCATAGTCTGCTGATAGTGTGCCGATTGAATTACTGAGTTGAGTCACTCTTCCTCCAGCAAGTCGACTTCCTTGAGCCACGTACTCTCTGCTTCCGCGATATCCTTGAATGCTAACTACGATGCTCCATGTGCCAAGTCAGCAGTCAACACTGCCTCCAAGCCATATACCATGAAGAAGGGTGTGTTTCCGTTGAGAGCTTTACTCGACTGCGTTCTGAGGCTCCAGATGATGTACGGGAGTTCCTTGATCCACTTGCCTACCAGTCTCTCATCCTTATCAAAGATTCTCTTCTTCACGGCGTCCAGAATCATCCCATTGGCGCGCTTGACTTGGCCATTAGCACGAGGATGTGATACCAAGACGTACTTGATGAGGATAGACTTCTCGTTGCAAAAGTTGAAGAATTCTAAGCCTGTGAAAGTGGAACCCAAATCTGTGATGATGCTGTTTAGAATCCCAAAGCGAAATATGATCTCCTGAATGAAATCCACCGCTTTTGCTGAAGTCAGAGATGCGATTGGCTTGACCTCGATCCATTTGGTGAACTTATCAATGGCTACCAAGACATGAGTGTAACCACCTTAAGCCCTCTTGAGCGGACCGATCATGTCATGCCCCAGCAAGCAAAGGGCCATGAGATAGGAATGTTCTGCAACTCCTGAGCTGGCAAGCGATGTTGATTTGCGAAGAACTGACATGCCTCACACCGCTTGACTATCTCTGCAGCATCTTGCTTAACTGTCGGCCAGTAGAATGCAGCCCTGAACGCCTTCCCAACCAACATCCTGGAAGCAGTGTGATTGCTGCACTACCCAGCATGGATCTCCATCAGTAGACTCCTACCCCGAGATACATCGATGCATTTTAAGGGAGCTTCGACTGCGCCGCGCTTAAACAGGTCGTCGCCGATCAATGTATAGCTAGCCACACGCTGGATGAGTTGCTCGGCTTCTGCCTTGTCGTCAGGCTCGTCACCATCCCTGATGTACTTGATGATTGGGACCCACCAATCAGCCGGAGCCTCCTCTATGGTTAGGACGTGCTGCTCTGGGGTTCTAAGTCGCGATCAATGGATGGATGAGACAACTCCTGGACAAACACACCTGGGGGAATTTTGGCTCGGGAAGAGCCAAGCTTGGATAGTAAGTTGGCGTCTGTGTAGCCATTGTGGTCCACGTGATGAAATTCTAGCCCATCGAACTTGTCTTCCAGCTTGCATACTTCAGCCACAGTACTTGTCCATGACTTCCGTGTTGCAGTCCCAGTCCTTGTTGACTTGACTAATCACCACTAGAGAGTCCCCATAGACCATGAGGCACCTGATGCCGAGTGAAATTGTGATGCACAGACCATGCAACATAGCTTCATACTCTGCTGCATTGTTGGAAACTGCGAAGAGGATCTGCAGCACGTACTTGAGTTTCTCACCTTTCGGGGAGGTTAGACGACACCAGCCTCGGCTCCATCTATCTTCAATGACCCATCGAAATACATCTTCCAGAATTCCAAAGGCTCCGGGTTATCAGGTTACCTGGTTTTCTATCCACTCAGAGATAAAGTTGGCCAAAGCTTGGGTCTTGATAGTGGTGCGTGGGCAGAATTCGATGTCATGTGCTCCCAGCTCACACGCCCACTTAGCGATTCTTCTTGTGGCCTCTCTATTCCACAAGATCTCACCAATGGAGAATGAAGTGACTACCACGACCTTCTGCTCTTCGAAGTAATGGCAAAGCTTGCGAGCTGTGATGAGGACCGCATATAGTAACTTCTTCGACCTGAGGGTACCTGATCTTAGACGGGCTAAGCACTTCACTGATGAAATAGACCGGGTGTTGAGTCGGCTGAATATGCCCTTCCTCCACCCTTTCGACCACTAGAGCTGAACTGACCTCATGAGTTGTGCAAGAGAGGTATAGCAACAGATCCTCGACAGCGCAATCTACTGTGTCTCAGTTTGGTGATTTCAATACTAGGGGAGTCATCAAGAATTTCTTGAGGGCCTCGAATGCTTTCCTAAGCTTCTGGTATCTACTGAAAATCTATCCACCTTCTTCAGGAGTTTGTAGAATGGCATGCCATGCTTGCCCAGCTGTGAGATGAATCGGCTTAGCACTGCCATGAACCCTGTGAGCTTCTGGACCTTCTTCTATGACTTGGGAGGCTGCATCTAAAGAATTGCGTCGATCTTCTCTGGATTAGCCTCGATCCCCCTTTTGCTGATGACAAATCTGAGTAATTGCCCAGCTGGAACCCCGAACACGCACTTCATCGGGTTAAGCTTCTAGTGAAACCTCCTCAAACTGTTGAAGTCCAGCTAGATGTCGTTGATGAAGTCTTCCGGATCCTTCATCTTGATCACCACGTCATAGATGTAAGCTTCAACATGCTTGCCCCAGTGCTCAGCCAAGCATGTCTGGATCACGCGCTGGTACATGGCTCTGACGTTCTTCAACCCAAAAGGCATAGAGGTGTAGCAGAATGCCCCAAACTGACATGATGAAAGCTGTCTTCTCCTGATCCTCCAAGGCCAGGCTGATCTGATGGTAGCCTGAGAAATAGTCGAGGAAGCAAAGGAGAGAGCATCCGGCCGTAGAGTTGACTACTTGATCTATCCTAGGTAGCCCGAAGGGATCCTTCGGGCAATGTTTATTGAGATCAGTATAATCAACACACATCCGCTAGTCTACCTTGTTCTTTTTAAGAATGAGTACAAGGGTTTGCAAGCCACTCGGGATGCATGACTTCTCTAATAAACCCGGCAGCTTGGAGCCTAGGTTAACTCCACACGGATTGCCTCCCTCTTGTCCGAAGTAAAGCGATGCAGCCTCTGCTTGATTGGCTTTGCGTTAGGAAACACCTTGAGTTTGTGCTCGGCCAATTCTTTCGGGACTCTGAGCATATCAATGGGCTTCCATGCGAACATGTCCCAGTTGTCCCTTAAGAACCGGATGAGCGTCGCTTTCCTATTTGGGAGGTAGGATTGCGCTGATGGTCACCGTCTTAGAGGCATCGGGGAGGTCGAGGCTCACTTCTTTGGTCACCACGGTCACCTGGATCATCGTGGTGGGGGCCGACTCATGAGTCAGGATCACCAGATCTTCCTTCGGGAGCTTGTTCGCACCGTTGATGAGTCGGTGCTGAGCCACCGCGGTTGTCGTGGCCAAGGCCATCTGAAAAGCCTCCCGAGCGCAAAGAGCAGAGCCCTTGAAGTCCGCCTACATGGAGAGAACTCCACGTGGGGCCGGCATCTTCAGGACCAGGTACGAGTAATGGGGGACAGCCCTGAACTTGGCTAACACGGGCCGCCCAATGATGGCATTGTAGGCGGAGTTGAAAGTGGCCACCTCGAAGAGCAGGGTCTCGGTGCGGAAGTTCTCCTCATTTCCGAAGGTGACAGGTAGGTTGATGTGCCCCGGTAGGTATTCTCCCTCAGCAGGCATGATCCCGAAGAACGGACTGTCTGACTCTTCCTAGATTGCTGATGGAGAGGCCAAGAGACAGCGGGGGCTCTTCGCGCTTCCCCCGATCTTCTCACCGTGAGTCGACCAACTCCCGAGCTCACTCGTCTACGGTGATGTATCAGTCGGCGTCGCGGAAGAGCTGCTCGGACGTGACTGGGGACTGCTGCAGGAGGGCCTTCATGAAAGCTTCGTCATTGGAGCCGCGGAAGCAGTCATTGATCACCGCCGTGTCAGCGATGTTGGGAATTCGATTTGGCATCGATTGATAGCGCTTGAGGTACGAGCGGAAGACCCTCACCATCCTTGTGCTTGATGGATTTGAGGTCCCAAGGCTGTGTCGGCTTATCCGACAGTGACTGGAAGTTGGCGATGAAGCGCACTTGAGGTGACTGCAGCCACTGTAGCTGCATCCTATCCCAGGACAATCGGGACGTAGGCAGTCATCACGTATTCACTTGCACCGACTGCACTAGCTACATTCGAGTACACAGCCAACTAGCTGGTCGGGTCAAGCTTCACCTCGTTCTTGTCGACGTTGGAGACTTTGAAGTTTTGAGGCCATGCTAACCCATGAAGCCGAGCAGTGAAAGCTGGGATTCAAACCACTCCACGATGGGCTGGTTCGTACCGATCTCCATCTTGAGCTGGTGCATCACGGCGTTGCAAGGATCGAGGGCGATTTCCCCCCAGTTGGTTGTGGACTGATTGTCAGGCTAGTCGGACTGTTGACGGATGATCCGGCCGAGTTAGGCTCTGCCCCGATCTTCTTGGTGAGGCGGCCCGAAGTCACGATCGTAGTCATTGCGACGTTGGATCTCCTCTGCGTGCCGGTCTACGCATGATCTTTCGATGTTGTTGCACAGATCCTGCCTCCCGTTGATGGCCGGATGGGCATCAGGGACTGCCGGAGGATTAGCTGGAAGGAGTTGGTGAGCTGCTTGTGCGAATATCTGACGGTATGCTTCCCCCTCTGGAGTGCGAGGAAGAGTGTCCGCCAGCCGCACCAAGACTCCCCCCGCTTGACTCGGGGTGCCCATGGCCGCAGCGGAGGCAGGTAGCAGGTTGCGCCCTGGTTGTGGAGGCACTCGACGTTGAGCGTTGTTTTCAACGTCGCGTGCCCTCCCACTAGTGGTCTCGCTAGTATTGCTAGGCCTGCATGTGCCGATGATCTCGTCACCGACTGTTTCTCTGATGGCAAAACTCAGCTGCATCAGGCATCTCGCCTGACTCGGACGTCTCATCTTGCGAGACGGGTAGGGCCGGGTCTTGATTCCCCGCTTTGTGGTGACGGCGGATGGTGCGGCACCAGTTGCGACATCGCCATTGGTCATGCTGCGGTGGTGTCTCCTCATTGACAGAAGGCTCGTCACCAGAGACTAGGGTCATCCTCCATTGGCACGTTGATGACGAGTACCTCACAGAAGTGCGTTGGCATCCCCAAGCTTGCCCGATCATCGAGGAGCATCAGCGATCCCCTCTGAGTGAAGCCTAGAGTCAGGAAGCGTGGATCCCGATGCCATAGTCATTGGAGCTTGCCTGCTTCTGAGCTCGGTGGGAGACTCTAAGTTGCAGACCATCTCGATGCAGGAAGGCTCGCCGCCCTCTCGAGGAAGAGGTGGCCGATTCAACTGCTGTGGAGGCTTCGAAGGCGCGATTTCTGACTTTGCCACCATGTGCGCGCTGCGCCACATGGCGGTCCTGCCGCTCGGAGTAGAGTTGATGATGAGGCCCAAGCGAAACCCAGTCACCGGCTCCTCGACAGCGTGGTAGATGTTGTCGTCCATGAGTGGTGTGGGCGTTGACCCTGAGGAAGGTCCCGTCGGCTTTTCCCCACACCACTCCTTGGGCCGAGGTGGCTGAGGTTGCAGTCGACTACTAGGGCTTGCAATCTCCCATCGTGCATCCTCATCATTTTTTAGGAGAACCATGGCGCGAGGAACGAACCGCAGATGTGATGGAGTTGATTGGCGAGTTACCATGGCATTGTGGATGTCGCGGGGAAGCTTGGAGGGAGCCCGATCTTGCGTGCGATCTATGTCTTTGCCGCTTCGTGCATCAGTCGGGAGCAAAATCGAGGTCTTCTAGTGAGGAGTGGTTGGTGGCATGGAAGTCGAGGATGTGCGGCGAGTCTCCGGTTGCCGCGGTTTCTTCTCCCGACTCATCTGAGTCCAAACCCGAGTTGGGGAAGTAGAGAGCGTAGTGCATTGAGACGACGAAGATGTGGTCGCCGATCGGGGTGAAGGAGCGGGAGCAGTTCCACGCCTGACTGATGTCTCAACCGCTTGTTGAGGTCTCGACCGACATTGAGCCGGGGAGTAGCTCAGTGCCTTGCTCCGAGGTGGGACAAATCGAGGCCGAGTGGCCCTGGTAGGCTGATGTGTCAATGCTCGAGGATGAGCTGGCTCGACGCTGATGATGGCTGATCATTGGCTAGCCGTTCCCTAGACAGATCCAAGAGCTGGTGAAGTCAAAGAAGGCTTCGGAGTTGGCGACGAGGCCTTGAAGCTACGTGCCTCCCCCGCAGCACTGATGAGATGGTGTAGATCACCGGATTGGTCGGCGATGAACAAGATGGATTCGAAGATCATCTCTCCCGGAGCGAAATTGCTGACGTTGTACATGATGTTAGCCATGGAGCTAGCTCGATGTCGATGTCACCGACCCCCTACCTGGTGCGCCAACTGTTGGGGTTTAGTACCGGCAGTGCACCACGGGACGGGTCACGTGGAGCTTTTGTGGTTCGGCGAGATTGACGTAGCTCGATGGTTCGCCGGAAAAGCGACAAAGACACGAAGATTTATATAGGTTCGGGCCTAGAGATGCATAAAATCCTATGTCATGTTTATGGCTGATTGTATTGCGTCGAGTTCTCGAGGTTACAATGAGGGCTAGGGCTGGATTGCGATGGGTTGAGATGTGTTTCGATGATCTACGTAGGGGTCCCTCATCCACCTTATATAGTTTGACGGAGTCTTGGGTTACAAGTTGAGTTCCATCTATATCTCCTAGTCACTTTAGATTACATGAGATCAAACAGAATCTAAGTTTCCATGGTATCTTCTCCGATCTCCTCAAATCTCGGAACGTAAGTCCGAGCTAAACTTCCTTGTTTGCCTTCTAGATCGCTGTCGTTATTGCCTTGAACTCCAAGTCATCACGACTGTATTTGGGCGTGAATTAGGCGCTCGGCCCATGAAATCAGCCGCTCACCCGACTCAGGCCCACTGTTGGCCCATGTCCTGGATCCACGCCATGAGGAGCTAGGGGATATTTATCCCCCACATGCTCCTATTCACCCTCCTCCAGTCGCACGTCTCGTTGCTACAAGTGGTACTAGAGCTGATTAGGTTTCTTCATACCTTGACCAGTGAGAAACCAAAAACGACTATGATGCACTCAGGGAAGGTTCCAATTCTCGGCTCGGATGGCTATCCCTACTGAAAGGGTAGGATGAGAGCTTTCTTGCTTAGCTAGAGCGAGGACATATGGAATGCTACTCAGAGTGCGACTTTTGTGGTGCTCCCCATTGCCGAGCGTACCACACCGATGCTCATTGCTCAGCACGAGGCGAACTACAAGGCGGTGAACTTTCTCTTCTCTGGACTTGGACCAGCGGACTATGAGAGGGTGAGCCACCTTGATACCGCCCGTGAGATCTGGTCCCTACTCAGGACACACCATGAGAGGACGGTGGTAGTTAAGGGTCGGCTTATGGAGACTTACTGGCGCGAATATGAGTATTTTTCCTAGAAGCCGGGAGAGTCTGTGGATGCCTTGTTTGGTCATTTTCAGTCGATCATCAACAAGCTCCGTGTCAACTCTGCCCTGGCTGCTCTCCCATACATTGACCATCATCAGGCTGTCAAGCTACTGTATTCCTTGGACAGGAAAGTGTGGGAGGTCAAGAAGAACTCCATTCTTGAGTCAGCTAGGTATGACACCTTGGTGTAGAGGAGCTTTATACCATGCTCAAGGTCACAATGGTTGATTACCAGATGACATATATTCTCGATGGTACTGGCTCCTAGAGCCAGGCCTTGGCTTCCAGCTCCAAGGAAGTTGCTACTAACCCCCCCCCCACTTTATGGATTTTCATTCTTTGCTTTGATGTCTGTGACAGAGGAGCAGTTGGCGTCACATGGGGATGATGAGCTTTGTCTGGTGTCTAGTTGCTTTCAGCATGCCTATGACAACCGAATGAGCAAGAAGAGGGGCGATAGGCCCAAATGCTTCGAGTGCGGAGAGGTCGGCCACTTCATCACCGAGTGTGATGCCCCCAGCATCTCAAAAGGCTTAACACGCAGTTAGACAAAAGCTAATTATGAGTTGGGACATAGTCATGCTTAAGGAGGAACAAGAACTTGGTGGAGAAATCATCAAGACAGAATTTTATATTCAAAAAGGCAAAATCTCACCATGGTTGGTTGAATACCTCGAAATGTACACACTTACATGCAAAACATCAAATACAAAACTTTTAGTTCAAGACATTGCCTTCAATTTTTCTGCATTGACCATTTTTGAAATCAGATGTTAAGAGGTTCAAAACTTCAAACAAAACTAAGTCAGCCCATACTTAGAATAATTTCCAAAAGCAAGATATTCAGCTCTTGCCCAAACTTCTTGCTAAAATTACTTTTGATTTCACTATAGGAATTCAAAATGTACCTGACTATGAAATGAAATTAAACTTAACATCTTTCAAATGCATCTTACCTTGAAGTGATTAGACCTAATTTGATCACTCAAAAGCTTGAACCAAGAAAGACCACACTTAAAACTGCTAGTCAGACAGAAACCTGAAAGTCTTTGTGCTTATATTTCAAAATATGTTGTGATCTAGATAAAACTCTTTATACCCAACTTATAGATAATTTCATAATGAACAACTTTGGTAATTGGTTCTCTGACATGTACAAAGGTTTGTGTGGGGTTTCGGGTCATTTTCTTCCAATCTGTGAAATCTGTCCGAACTTGAGCTCAGTAATAAATTCAAATTTCGTTGAAACAAAATTCCTTATCATACAAAACTTTATATATGAAAACTGTAGATCATGAAAAACTAAATAACTTTTGTATAAAATTCCTTGTATGAAAGTGAGCATAGCATGGACTTTTAGAATTTTTAAACTGATAGGTTCAGTTGGTCAAAGAGAGGTCGGTCCTTTGAATTTACTTTTTCTCTCAAAATTTCAATAGAACATTAAATCAAAGTTTATAACAAAGTTGTAGAGGGACAAATTTATAACATTTCTTGTATTTTTAGTGTTCCATAATTCGGCCATTAAATAGATTAAAAATGAGAAATCATTTTTCCATTTATCAGAATTTTCCTTTCTCGCTGTCTCTATGACAGGTGGGCCCCACCCGGGCTGAACGTCGGCAGCGTCCAGGCCATGGCCGACACTGCGGCCGGAGGTCTCTAGCATCTGCTGCCCGCCTGACCGTCGCTGCCCGTGCCCTGGCTTCACCTGGACCGGAACCCGGTCCGCTTCAGTCCCATGCGCCTCACCCTCACAACCTTACTCATCCTCGTTGCCTCTCCCTCTACGCGGCAGAGCCATAGTCCAGGGCTGCCATCAGAGTGCCCGCTAGAGCTCGTGCAGCGCCCTCTCCAGCCCCCTTTCCGCCCAACTAGCGAAAGCACCATGACCACCACGCTACACTCCGTGTTTTCCCAAAGACTCGGCCCTCTGTGGTGTTGAGCACGAAATTGGGCAAGTTTGCCACAGGTTGCCGCCACCGGATAGTCCGGTGGTTTGTGTCGGATTATCCGGTGCCACCGGAGTCCGACCCTCGCGGGAGTCCGTCTCGCCCGACCTCGCAGGGGCCGGTTCGCCCGACTGTCGGGGGTCCGCTCGCCCGACCCTTGCCAGAATCCGCCTCGCCCGACTCTCGCGGGGGCCGGTTCGCCCGACTCTGCTAGGAGTTCCATAGGTCGCCGCCACCGGATAGTCCGGTGGTTTGTGTCGGATTATCCAGTGCCGTCAGAGTCTAACCCTTGCGGGAGTCCGTCTCGCCCGACCTCGCAGGGAGTCCGACTCGCCCGATCTCGTCCGGAGTCTGGCTCGTCTGGGTCGGTCCTACAGAAGTCGAAACCGAACAGAGCTCCGGAAGTTTGGGAAGAGGTCTTTGGGATTCGACTTGTACAAGGGTTAAGACCACTCTCCTCTATAAATATAAAGAGGCTAAGGCCGATTGGGCAACACAATCGATCTAATCTACTATTTCATTACTTTTTATTCTATTTCCCTAAACCCTAGTTCTCTTCTTCAATCCTCAACTTCGCCTCTTGTCGACTCTACGCCGACCCGAGGAGCTCTAGGTGGCCTGCCGACGCTAGAGCAAACCCTAGCAACATCCTTCCCTGACGGGGTCCCTCCCGGGAGGTTCGTTCTAGGTCGTATCTTTAGTGTTTGGCGCGAAAACGTGCCAACACACTTTTTGGTGACTCCGCTGGGGACGCGAGGCATAAATCTGAAGGTAGCCACCATGGTCAATCTTTCGGATGCCTCAGAGGACTCCCAAAGCAACATCGTAAGGCCGTCTTTCGGAGAATTGCCGGCCGAGGAGCAAGAGAAGTTCAATCAGCACATGAAGCGCATAGAAGAAGAAGCAATGAAGAACTTGCTGGAAAACTTCAGTGTCGATCGTCACAAGAAGGTGACGAAGGAGCGGGAGATCGCCTTGGAAGTCCTTCTACCGACGGCAACATCATCATCGGCTCCATCCGCGGCTCCCAATGTAAGTGATGCTCAGACTATGCAATATATCAGGGAGTGCGTAGATAATAGTCGAGCAGGTTTGATCGATGATATAACAACATTGAAATCGTCGGTAAACGCTTTGTTAAAGGCTCATGGAAAGTCGGCTTCTATTTTCCCTTCGCATGATGTGGGGTCGGATCCTCCTAATACATCAGTGTCTAATGATCAACCGATGTGGGGCATGCCTCCAAATTTCTATGCAGGACAACCGACACCACCACCATCGCTCTTAGGCCGACCAGCAGCATCCACTGCTGACGCCGGATATTCCGGTACCATCACCGGAACATCCGGTAGACCATCGGATTATCCGGTGAGGTCCACCGGAACATCCGGTGCGCCTGCTCTCACAGCTCCTTCCCGCACTTCGATTCCTCCAGTTTCGGTAGATCCATACCGAAGGAGTACTTTAGGCACTGGTCGGGTAGAGTATTTTACATCGCCTAAAGAATTAGAAGGATTCATACCCCCATATGCTACGGTTTCTTATGGTACAGGCATGATTCCACCAAATAGTTCGGGAGTATCTAAGGGTCCTATCCCGAACAATGTTTACGATCAGGTCTGGGCTGCACAGAACCCCAATGCCGGTGTTTCTCATACCGGCAGAACCGATAAAACCATATCGGAAGCAAAAGAGGAAATATGGAGGGATCTCGCAACCATAATCAAGGAAAAGGTAGGGATTGATGTGTCAGGTTCTACAAATTCCTACCAAACCCCATATAATTACGCTTTTGACGCATGTGCCTTCCCTCCACATTTTAGGGCTCCCGAATTCGTTAAGTTTTCGGGAAGTGACAACAAGAGCACTAGGGAGCATATCAGCCAGTTCCTAGCTCAGTTAGGGGATTTAGCTGGAACTGAAGCCTTCCGGATTCGGTTGTTTTCTTTGTCTCTTACTGGTAGTGCTTTTGCTTGGTATTCCTCCCTCCCTCCTAACTCCATCGATTCTTGGGTGGATATGGAGACAAGATTTCATGAACACTTTTTCTCAGAGGAGTATGAATTAGAATTGGCCGATCTTGCAAAAATACGGCAAGGACGAGAAGAGTCGGTTCGAGATTTCTTTAAAAGGTTTAGGGATACTAGGAACCGTTGCTTTCAATTAACTGTTTCTGATAGGGCATTATGTGGGCTAGCTTCCGAAGGGTTAAGGCCACATATTAAAGAAAAACTCATCGGCTTACGCTTTTATTCCTTAGCGGTATTACAACAGCAAGCTTCGGCTATGGAGAGCCGAAGTAAAGAGATACAAAAGGCTGCTCGCCATACTGTCAACCTCGTAGGCTCTGATTCGGCTAGTTCCGATGATGGGTCTAGAGAAGTCTATGCAGCTCAATTTTCTTGGTCTAATAAAGACAAATCAGTTACTTGTCCTTCTTTGAAGCCGATGAATAAAAATCGACAAGAAGAGGTTAAATTTACGTTTGATGTTGCCAAATGCGATAAGATTTTTGATGAGTTGCTCAAAAGTGGGAAGATTACTTTATCGCATACTATTCCTTCCGCTGATGAATTGAAACGTAAAGCGTATTGCAAATGGCATAATTCTTTTTCTCATGCGACTAATGATTGTCATGTTTTCCGTCGACAGTTGCAATCGGCCGTAAACGAAGGCCGTTTGGGGTTCCCGGAAATGCAGGTCGACAAAGAGCCGTTTCCTATGAACACCCTGGATCTGAGCGGCAAGAAGGTCTTGATTCGGCCAGAAGTGGCCGATACAAGCAAAGGCAAAGCCGTCGTCATCGGCTCATCACGGCTAATCGATGAAAATACGAAAATTTTGGCCAGGGAGGTGATCAAGCAGAAAGATGCAAATGGCAAGGACACCTTGAAGATCATCAGTAGGTTCGTTGACACCGGGGCAGCGATGGAGCAGTACAGAAGCTCCCAGGGCTGCGCTACCGGATAGTCCGGTACCTGTCACCGGAACATCCGGTACACCGGATTGTCCGGTACCCTCTGCCGGACTATCCGGTAACCAACAGCAGAGGCAAAGCACCTTCAAACCGAGGCAGCCGGAGGTAGGACAGTGGAAACGACATCAAGTACGGGCTCCACGGAATGTATATCAGTCCGGACCAACTTTTGATCAGCTATTGTCTAAGTATGTCCGGAAGCAAAAGGCCGGTCCTTATAATCGGCCATACAAGCAATCAAGGCCCTTGCCGCGGGAAGTTGCACCTGTACAAAATAAGAAACCGACAGAACAGGTTCGTCAGGTAGTCAAGCTAGTGCCACCCGTGCCTGTGCAGCCGCCTATGATGTGGGGTCCTCCGCAAGAATTCCAGCCGAACCCAGCTTGGAGTTCTATGGTTTTTTGTCCACCTAATGTTTATGATCCTCATTATTATCAGGGCTGGGGGGCACCACCACATATCTCTGTGTTTGACAGGTTAGCTTCACCATTGCATGACCAATTGAACTTCTCTCAATATGTTCCGTCGCCGCAAAATCAGCAACACTGGCAGAAATATCGGCCTCCAATGCCGACAAATCTACCAGGGAGGCATGGGGCTCATCCGTTGCAAAATTCAACATCAGTACCACCTCTACAACAAGCTCCATCGCAACCAGTTCACTTATCACAAACACCGATTCGGCCAATAGCTGCTGCTAATAATATAAAGATTGGAGCTAATGAGGCAGTGGTCAATAACAATTGTAAAATGCCGATGGTTTTCGGAAAATCGGCTAACGGTGAGCCAAAAGGGGCTAATGGTCATGAAGCAAGCTCCAGCAAGGTTACCAGCAGTTCGCTACCAGATCCGAAGTATTCCATGCCTAGATGGTGTCCTTCGGGTTTAACTCACACGCAGAAGAGGAATTTACAGCGATTACGGGCAAAGGAGAGAAAGGCTAAGGAAGCTGAGGAGACATTCAACAGAACGCATCCTACCTTTCCTCAGCAAACGTGGAGGCCAAAAGCTGTAGAAGCTAATGAGAAAGCATTGAGTCAAGACCAGCAGGCTTCACCGGATGTTCCGGTACTGGACACCGGACTATCCGGCACACCGGAAGATCCGGTGGCTCCCACCAGATTATCCGATGATCAGAGGGCAGTGGCTCTTCAGGCTGGAGCAGGGCCGATGCTCGAGGAGGTGACCAGAACGGCTGATGTTGCAGAGGAAGAGTCACCAGAGGAGGATATGGTCGATTATGAAGCTTCTCCTGAACACGCAGGTATGGATGTTAATATGATCACTTTTTCCGCCGATTACAATATTATCGGTGATGATGAGGGAGTGACGGCTCAATTCAATTTTGGACCGAAAGAGGCTGTGTTTGCGAAACCGACTGAATCAGTTAATCATTTGAAGCCTCTATATTTGCGTGGTCATATTGATGGCATGCCTGTGTCTTGTATGATGGTTGACGGCGGTGCTGTGGTTAACTTGATGCCGAATGAGTTGTACAAAAAGCTTGGCAGGTCAGATGCTGAGCTGGTCAAAACCAACATGACACTAAGCGGTGTGGGGGGCAAGAACCCCATTGAAGCTAAGGGAGTTGCCTCTATGGAACTAACCATTGGGAGCAAAACCATCGCCGCTGCTTTCTTCGTCGCCGAAGTAGAAGGTAATTTCAGTTTGATACTTGGGAGAGATTGGATTCATGCCAATCAATGCGTACCTTCTACATTGCATCAGTTCTTAATCCAATGGATTAGTGACGAAGTTGAAATCGTACATGCTGATTCATCGGCTTGTGTTGCTGCTGCCGATGCTCCGGTAATCTAGGCTTATGATAATGTCAAGTGTTTGACGGGGATCGACTTGTCCGATTACCAGTTTTTTAGTGTGACTAAGGAAGGGTTTGTTCCTGTGATGTTAGAACCGGTTGAGAATCGGTTAAATTGTATCCTGTGAAGCCCAATGTATACATCAACAGGAGATCAAGGTAAAAAGAGACGAGACGAAGAGAAGACCAGGCAGCAGGGGAGTTCTGCCCTGGGGTCGGACAATCCGGTGACTTACCACCGGATGGTGGGACAGAAGTGGGTCTGATTTTAGTTTTAGGAGGTTCGGCCGCTGGTGTATCTGATCCAGGTGATTGGAGGAAGCCTTTTGTTACGTATTTACAGGATCCTAATGCCAGAACGGACACGAAAGTTCGGCGTGCTGCTTTTAAGTATGCTTTGATTAATGATGACTTATATCGCCGAACTGTTAGTGGTGTTTTTCTCAAGTGTTTAGGGCCTGATGACACTGTGTTGGCTATGGCGGAAGTGCATGAAGGCATTTGTGGTACTCATCAGTCGGCATTGAAGATGAAGTGGCTATTGAGGAGGGCAGGATTCTATTGGCCCACTATGATTGCCGATTGTTTCAAGTATTACAAAGGGTGTCAGGTATGTCAGAAGTTTGGGGATATTCAGAGGGCACCTGCTGCTAGACTACATTCGATTATTAAGCCTTGGCCCTTCAGAGGTTGGGGTTTAGATTTTATCGGAGAAATTCATCCGTCATCTTCTAAGGGGCATCGGTTCGTGTTGATGGCTACTGATTATTTTACTAAGTGGACAGAAGCCGTTGCTTTGAAGAATATGATGCATAAGGAGGTGATTGAGTTTATTACTGAGCATATCATTCATAGATTCGGCATTCCTCAAACTTTAACTATAGATCAAGGAGCCTCTTTTATGTCTAAAGAGGTACGTGACTTTGCCGAATCATATAAAATTAAGCTGCTCAGTTCTTCTCCATATTATGCTCAGGCTAATGGTCAAGCTGAGGCTAGTAATAAAGTGATTATCAATCTTATTAAGAAGAAGATCGCCGATCATCCTCGGCGTTGGCATGAAGTCTTGTCTGAAGCTTTATGGGCTCATAGAATATCTAAGCATCGTGCTACTAAAGTTTCTCCTTTTGAGCTTGTTTATGGTCAGGATGCTATGCTACCTGTAGAGGTAAATTTGGATGCATATAGGTTCGCAAGACAGAATGACTTAGAAGTCGGTGAATATTATGATTTGATGATGGACAATGTTGATGAAGTGACCGACAAGCGGTTAATGGCTCCAAAGGAGATTGAGAAGGACAAGCTTATGGTTGCAAAGGCATATAACAAGAAGGTCAAGACCAAGAGGTTTCAGATTGGAGAGCTTGTATGGAAGACAGTGTTGCCGTTGAAAGCCAAGGATAGAAGATTCGGCAAGTGGTCTCCAAGTTGGGAGGGTCCATATAAGATAAAGCGGGTGGTGCCTGGTAATGCTTATATTTTAGAAGATTTGCAAGGTGCTGAACTGCCCAAGGCGTTGAATGGTCGCTTCTTGAAAAGGTATTTTCCAAGTATGTGGCAAGATGCTTGATTAACAACCGATATGTTGCATCGGTAAATTAGATTGTTCCAAATCTTTTACAAATTAGTTCTGTAGATGTTCCTGATGCTTTTAGATCATGACCTTCACTAAAAGGCAGGGGGGCATGTGTTGAGCACGAAATTGGGCAGGTTTGCCACAGGTTGCCGCCACCGGATAGTCCGGTGGTTTGTGTCAGATTATCCGGTGCCACCGGAGTCCGACCCTCGCGGGAGTCCGTCTCGCCCGACCTCGTAGGGGCCGGTTCGCCCGACTGTCGGGGGTCCGCTCGCCTGACCCTTGCCAGAATCCGCCTCGCCCGACTCTCGCGGGGGCCGGTTCGCCCGACTCTGCTGGGAGTTCCACAGGTCGCCGCCACCGGATAGTCCGGTGGTTTGTGTCGGATTATCCGGTGCCGTCGGAGTCCGACCCTTGCGGGAGTCCGTCTCGCCCGACCTCGCAGGGAGTCCGACTCGCCCGACCTCGTCCGGAGTCTGGCTCGTCTGGGTCGGTCCTACAGAAGTCGAAACCGAATAGAGCTCCGGAAGTTTTGGAAGAGGTCTTTGGGATTCGACTTGTACAAGGGTTAAGACCACCCTCCTCTATAAATATAAAGAGGCTAAGGCCGATTGGGCAACACAATTGATCTAATCTACTATTTCATTACTTTTTATTCTGTTTCCCTAAACCCTAGTTCTCTTCTACAATCCTCAACTTCGCCTCTTGTCGACTCTACGCCGACCCGAGGAGCTCTAGGTGGCCTGCCGACGCTAGAGCAAACCCTAGCAACATCCTTCCCTGACGGGGTCCCTCCTGGGAGGTTCGTTCTAGGTCGTATCTTTAGTGTTTGGCGTGAAAACGTGCCAACACGTGGCTGCTCCTAGAGCCTATTCCACGATCGTCGTCTGCCATGGACGCAGCGCTCACCCGTGGCCACCGTGGAGAACCACCTCGGCCACCTCCCCCACCTCCAGGGCTGGTCTGCCGGACTCCCCTTGTCCCCGCGCATCTCACACACTAGACCATGGCCTCCTCCCTCACCGCTGCGGACAGATCGAGCCGCGTCTGCCATTGAGCTGTGCACGTGGTACATGGCCGGTTCGTGCGCGTTCCCCGGCCGTCCAGACATCCCCATGCAACGGGATCTAGGGGAAATTGGTCCCTAGAGCCGGGAACACGTTCCCAGACCCGCGGACGGTGACGTAGCCGCCTCCTCGTGCCTCGCTGCGTGCGGGAACGACGGCCGCTGCACGCATCGTGCCCCTGCGGGAGGAAGAAGAAGAAGGTTTTTTTTGCAAAAACCCCCTTCCGCCTTTCATTTTTACGCGCTCTGCTTGAATCCCTATACGCTGGGTCTTGTCAAACTTTCTTGCAGGCCCCTAGTGTATAGCTTTAATTACGTTAAGATCCGAGCCCATGAGATTTTAATTACTGGAAGAGTAAATTCGGGTTTTAACTTTGAAATGCCATAATAAATCATAGAAAAATCATAAAAATGTGAAACTTGTTGTGCTAGATTGCTTGTGAGTAGATATATGCAGTGGACTAGACCTTGCTACATGAAATGACTATTCTGCCCTTTATTTCTTGCATGCCTTTTTTTTATATTAATTAGCACAAGTGGTATAAATGACCTCCAAAAATCATGAACCTTGGACTTCAGCGATTGCATGATATTTAGACTTAGTGATGATTTTTGGCAACCCTAGAATGCACAACTTAATTACTGTTTTATGTATATGGAAATGCACGCTACATAAAACCTGTCCAGGAAAATCTATGGAAATTATATTTGTACTCATTTGGTCCATGAAGTCTGGAAATAAAGTTCTATATGTTTTGCTTGCTGTTTGCTAGGTGTTTTGAAAATGACAGATGCTATGGTTATTTAAACAATAGAATAGAAAAGTGTTATTTAATATGCTCCAAGGATCCCACCAAAATTCTTGTAGACTTATTACTGTAAATATGTACTTGTGTCAGTTCTATGTGCATTTTAGTTGCTGTTTCATTAGAGATATGAAAATGGTCATTTAATTAAGATAAAATATGAAGAAAATTATAGTGAAGGTTGTTTTGCTCAAATAGGCTGATGTTGCACCATGTTCTCTACATGATATGTAATCTACACAATATGTAGAGAGTTGCCTATAGATGAGCCTCACACCTTATGCATGTTCCATTTTCATATGACTCATTTGCAAACTCTTAATCATAAAAATATTGTATACTGGTGAATATAGATAACAATAACTCAACATAGACAAATTCTGCATGACTTATTCACTGTTATGCTTGCTCTGTGCTTGTTTACTTTGGTCTACGAAGATTGTCTTAAAATTTGCAATCCATCATGTGTTCCTCTCATATACCCTAAATGATATACGTGACTTGCTAAATGGAAATAAACACTACCACACCTATCTTAGTAATCTTAGTAACTAAGAAAAAGTATTGCATGTTTTGTCGGTTCATGGCAACATGTTAGCTATATAATTGGCAACTTGATAGTTGTATATGTATGGTTGTGCGTTTGCATGCTTGCTCTAGGTCCATAAAAAATACTATTGTTGCTAGTGCCAGGTGTAATGTTTCAAATGAACTAGTAGCCCATTACATGAGTAATATATGCATGTGTGATGCTTTGGTTGCATGTGGTATGATAAAGGACAATTTAAATTAATACTTGATCATGTGCTAGATCATGTGTTGCATTGTGAGCATCTGATTGTATGAGTGTATGCTTGTTCCCTATCCACAAAAGTACTCTTCTTTAAGTAGTTTATCAATCACCTTTCTGCCTATCCATGAATTAATTGTTCAAATGTGTGCTTCATATTCATGCATCTCATTCACTGCATCACGCATGGCATTCATATAGTGACGCTTATTGCAGATATGTGATCAAGAAGCAAGTGCGTGGACCTCCTTCAAGCAACAGTGGACCAGAAGACCAACGAAGCCCCAAGCGCGACTTGAAGGGCCCATCAGTCCTGTTTGGACGGAGGAGCAGCCCAAGTGATGAAGGGGTTGCCGGGGGCAAAGCCTCACAACCCGGCAAACTAACTTTAGATTAGTTTATTCAAGTTATTTCAATAACAGAGGTAGGCCCCTTAGGCATCTACACCTATCCAGAGAGTTCCACCACCCTATACTTGTTTGTCCATTTACGTTCAGGAGTTGTTTGAAACCCCACAAGCATAAATACCTAATATCCTATGTAGTATGGACAGGTCGAAGTCTATGCTTAGTCATGCTTAGACGGTAGAAGTCGAGTGAAATTATTTACTCGCGAGATGCTAGAGCTTTACAAAAAATGTTTTACAAAAATTTTAATTCAAAAAGAATATTATATGATGTGATGCAAAGATGAGACCAGGCAGAGCATAAGTTTACTTTTGTGGTGTGCGTTGTTGTATCATTGGCTCCGCCTGAGTCGTTTAAGGCCCGTCCGCTGTTGGCCTGCTGATCGGCATAGCATTGCTAGAATGCTTATCCGTGATATGGGACCAGTGAAAGTCTTTCCTGGGCTCATCCGAAGCACAAAGACATGTTCCTACCCGTTGGTTGAGAGGAAGGTGGCCTGGGGGAGCTTGGTGCTCATGCCGGGGAGACCGAGATGTCGGCAGGCTCGCCATGGGGGCACAACCCTAGGGGCTAGGTGGGAGTGAATCGAACTTGGGATGAGATAGGTTAAGATGGGGGATATATGTGGGAACACAATGTCTTGTAAGCATATTCCCCTGGCATTGTAGTTATTCTCGGGAATTAAAAATCGATTCGAATCACTGATGCTCACCTGATGTGAGAATGCCAGATATTGCACATCGGCAACGTAGTAACAACTTAAACATGTTATCTATTTAATCATGCTTTTTATTACTACGTGCTTGTACTTGTATGTTTACATTTTTTGCAAGTTACATTATGATGATCTATGTGATGAGAATATTGAGATATATGGATTGTGGATGATGATGTTAATAATTGATGGATAAATTAAGCTTATGCTTATAAAAGAGAATGGAACTCGAAAATAAGGAGTCACTCTTAGTAAGCTTATGCGGGTTAGAGTCAAGTCCACAAAAAGCCTTGCGTACTCTCAACTGTGTCGGGTTGATACCGCTCATGGATAAGTCCTACGAGTACCCCACGTACTCATCGTTTGTTGTAGATATATTTTTTTCCAAGAACTTCGTGATCGAGAATGACAACGGTGGGCACAATGTCATGACTCGATGTTTTATTTCCGCTGCATTGCACTTCTATATTATTATGTATTCCGCTACGAGATATTTGGAAGCTCTAATGTCCACATGTTTGTATACTATTTTGAGCAAAGTATTTGTAGTAAATCAAACTATGTTTGTATGAAATGATGGGTTGTTGTAATTGTTGTGGCTCTTTAGAGGGCTTAACGTGTGTGATGTCGGCATCCCTAGGTGATGGTTACATCGAGTGCCCCTTTTTGGGTAGCTCGACGGACTACCGAGTTTATTTCGGTCTAAGTACACTGCGAGCCAAAGGTGGCAAGTGTGTTTAGCTCGGATTAAATCGGCGATTTCGCCACAGCTGGTATCAAAGCCGATCATAGACGAACAACAGTTATAACAACTTTATTTTGATTTTGGAAAGCTTATTTTTCAAATCTTTTCAAAGTATTTGCAAAAATAAGAGTATCGCGTATATGCCCATTATAAGGATGTTAGCTTATATATATAGGTCGCACCACTGACTTGTCTAAACTAGACTAGTGGAAGCATCATATTGCATATATGATTTTGGGATACTGTACTTTGGCAGTAGCAATCCCCAGTACTAGAGGAGCGCTATTGGATTTGCGGAGTATTTGCGAACCCTGCACCCATGCTATGTAGGTAAAGCTCCTTAAGGGTGGTGGGCATACTTTGGAGCTTTCATGTCCACCGGACTTACATTTGGTTTTGGGATCCATCTTCTTCTCGACAATCCCCAGTACTGGTGGAAAGTCAGGCTTTGAGACGAAGGTGCAGCGGCCCACTAAATGTTGTCCACGCAGCGGGAGAATCGCATGGATATCACACTATGTGGTAATGTATGAGCATTCATTTTTCTTGCAGAAACGCTAACCACGAGTTGAGTAGCGTGAACGACTAGAGCTCGGCTAGTTGCATATAGAGAGAGTTCGTGCATATATGCCACTGAAATATCGTTACTTATAAAAGTAAGGACTTGTGAGGACGGATAGGACGAGCATGCATCATGTCATTCCATCTGATCTCATGTGCTTCGCTATGTGTTTTAGTGGAAGTGAATAGATTTATATTGTATTATACATTGTGTTTGTTTGGTAGTAACAAATTTCATATGAGATTTGCATGTGTGATGCTGCTGTTTTGACCCATAGTTCAAAATTTATGTGGAACTAATAGAAACTTTATATATGGTAATTGTAGATCATTAAATTTGTGATCACTTTACTATAAAATGTCTTCTCCGAAGATGCTTGGATTCTGAGGTCCAAACTAAAACGTGTCCACAACCGAAATCTGCACCCATGTGACCTACGGTAGAAAAATTTCAAATCTAATGATGATCTACACACTTTTAGTAAAAACTTTCTATAGCAAAGCTATAGAGAACAATAAAACAAACAACTTTCATATATTGGTCTTGTTGCAAAACTGCTTCTAAAGATGAGTTAGAACCGCTTTAAGTCGTAATTTTAAATCTGGACATACCGCTAGTTCCATGAAGATTTGTGGTTTAATCCATTTTGAAAGAAAAACATGAAAATACATTATATAACAAATTTGTTTATCATGCAATTTGGGATCACTTGGTTATAGAACTCTCTCTCTAAAAATGCATAGGATCCGAAGTACAAACCAAAACCCAGTCCGAGTTAAAAATCTACAGCACTGTGACCTGCTGGGAGAAATCTGAGATTTGGTGTTGATCAAAAGGGTCTTCGTAAAAAACTTTCTATATGAAATCTGTAGTTCATAAATAAACAAACAACTTTGTTATATTTACCTTGTTGCCAAAACGCTTGTAAGGATGCTCTACAATCACTTTAAGTCAAAATTTCAAATCTTGACAGCCAGTCTTACTCTTACAAATTGAATTTCTGGGCATAATCTAAATGAAATTAGCTAAAACTCATCATACCAAAGTTGTAGCACACGAAGTTTAAAACAAGTTTCTATTGAGACCATGGCCTGAAAATGCTTCTAACTAACCCAAACATCTGAATGCAAAACATGACTCAATTCTAGACAGATTAGACATTGTCTTAGTAATCTGAGGTTTCACTTATTTTCTCCTCACAACTAGTAAAAGCATTCTATACCAATGTTGCAGAGAACTTCAATTGGAACGACTTTGTTATTCTGGTCTTGCTAAAAAACAGCTTATTTGTTAAGTTATAACAGGATTAGTACAGAGCTTAAAATTTGGGCAGATTTCGGCTTGCTGAATAATTTGAGTTACCAGACCATTTTGAAGTAGAACTAACAAACATTTGCTATGTCAACGTTGTAGGGTATAAACTTTCGCACGACTTTCATATTTTGAGTTTCTATAAAGACCAAAGATTTACCTTCTGAAACCTAATTACAAACTGATCATGTTAGAAACAAAGATGTAAATTGAGCCTCAGTGTTGCGGTAGTCTTAGCATTCGTCCTAATTTATTTAGCTCATAAATATAACATAAACGAAAGTCTTTCAAGAGTTTTGGAAGCCAAATTGCTGCTGATTTAAGTCTTTTCGACCTCATCAAAGCTAACATAAGAAGAAAGTCCGAAGGAATACAAAGCTAAAGAGCACTCCAATAACGCGGCCTCTGTTCAACATCTGCAACTAGAGGTCAATCTACTGGAGGGATTCATTAGGCCAGAAGGTCAAGCCATGATAATTCATATGTTTCATCGATTAGGTGTTGGTTCTGTAGGATCTTGTAGGCCTACTTACGAGACTAATGGAAAAGCCTTTGCAACACCAGAAGCATCTAAGAAATTTTGCTCAACGCCTCACACTGAAGAAGAAGAAGTTTCTTCAATCAAACCGACATGCGCATCATCGACTCCTACACTGACACATGCAATCAAGGTCTCCACTAACACAAGAAGGAATTTAGAAGAAGCTCCAATCAAGAGTCAATAATCATTTTCATATCACAAGGCAACGCTATAGAGTTCCTATTTAGTGACATGAGTGATAAAAAGAATCCATCCTAAATCAACCTCGACTCCAGCAATTTTCTCAGATTTGGTGATCAATCAAGACTATAACACCATATCATCTCTCACGTGAAGCTCGGCATCACATCAACATGTCTGAAAGAGGAAACTTAGTCTTTAACTCGAACATTTGAATCTTACGAATAGGCAAAACGGAATGGGTATCGGGTAGTATAGTAACAAACTTCTGCTTGGACCTTTATAGTTTGAACTTTCTGGCTCATATAGTTCATTTTGCCCTCATGCTCCTAATGTCTTTGAAATCAACTGTAGTGATTCATGTATTCCCAACCGTTGCTACTTTCGTGTCCAAGCTCCAATGTTCCATGCATTGTAGGTTCTTGCACTCCATGCATTTCAAACTCTTGTAGTCTTCACGCTTCGAGCTTTCATCAATTCATAAGCCTCCAAATCTATGCAATCAACATAACTCAAGAGTTTGTTGTCTTTATGTTTCTTTCTCGTGATTCTCATATTATAAACCATTAAAAATCTATGTGTTCTTATCTCCTTGATTCGTATCATTCATACATTGACATTCACAAGTTCCAAACTCTTTGTTCATGTCTTGCCATTACCATGTATTGTTAACATCTCCTAAGATTGAATGGTCATGCCGTTCTTGATGTGGTGTATACCTAAGCAGTCTCTGGTGCTACGACAGAACCTAGGGTCCCGCGTGTACAGGCCGTCACATGGTTGTGCTACTAGGGCGCGCTGGTATTGCGACATGCGAAGATGTGACTTCGTTTCAGGTGTGGAACATTTACATCCACATTTCCTTGCTACGATCAACCTTGTTTTACTCATTTCGTAGAAATACCCGCTTCCATTTCTACTGCCATATTACATACCTCCATTGCTTTGTTTCACCTTGCCTTTCTTGAGTAGTGGGAATAGCCAACCACCACCCACTGCTATTCACATTTTTTTCATTTGATTATGTGGAAGTGATCGATCCCATTTTCCACTATCTCGTTGCATCTTTCCATTGCCTTAGTTCCACCTTGCTTTCTTGACCAGTGGAAATGATCCACCTCAATCCCACAACTTGTTCATATCTTTTAATTACCTTGTTTAAACCTAGCCTTCGATGATTGTTGGGAACAGTCAACTTCGTTTCCTACTGCCTCATTGGGTATTTCCCCTTCATTCGTTGAACCTTATTCTCTGAGGGTGAATTTTCACGAACATCCTCTGCACTAACTTTTTGTTCTTTGTTGGTGCTCTTGTCGCATTATCGTTTTCATGAGTTGTTTCCCTCCTTGAAATTATCCTCAAAGGTGGGCTTACTAACATTGTCAATGTGTCGTTAGTAAGCATAAGTCATTACTTTCACTCTTCTTGGTCAGTCCTAACCAACACTAAGAAATCATACAAACCATCACCATACTTAGGTAAATATGGCATGTCATCTTTGCCTTGCATACTCCTTGAGTTGGTAAAATGGTTTTGCTGGGTTTTTCCTACACCTTACTCTTGGAAGATACTCTAAGTTGATATCTTATATGTGTATGCAATCCCCATCAAAGAAAATGAATGCGTCTCTCAAAAACACATCCATTAACATTCCTTTGAATGATAAGATTCTGCTTGGTTCAATTTCTGACTGTGTACACTTTGCCTCTATTGTTCTAGTAAATGAAATATTTATCATGTTTCTAATCTTGGTAGGTTCAGTTGGTCAAACAGAGGATGGTCCTTTGAATTTACTTTTTCTCTCAAGATTTCAATAGAACATGCAATCAAAGTTTATAACAAAGTTGTAGAGGGACAAATTTAGAACATTTCTTGTATTTTTAGTGTTCCAAGATTCGGCAATTAAATAGATTTAGAAATGAGAAATTCAAATTAGTGTTCAGCAGTCAAACATCATTTTTCCATTGTCCGAATTTCCCTTTCTCGCGGTCTCTATGACAGGTGGGCCCCACCCAGGCCGAACACCGGCTAGCGTCCAGGCCATGGCCGACCCGCGGCCGATGGTCTCCGGCATTAGCTGCCCGCCTGCCCGTCGCTGCCCGCGCCCCGGCTTCACCTGGACGGGAGCCCGGCCCTTTCACTCCCCTGCACCGTAGCCTCACTCGTCCTCCCTGCCTCTCCCTCTGCGCGGCAAGAGCTGTAGTCCGGGGCCGCCATTAGAGTGCCCGCTTGAGCTTGTGTAGCGCACTCTCCACCCCCTCCCGTCCAACTAGCGAAAGCACCACGACCACCACGCTACACTCTACGTTGTCCCAAAGACCCGGCCCTCCATGGCATGCTCCTAGAGCCTATTCCACGATCGCCGTCTGCCATGGCAGCAGCGCTCACCCATGGCCATCGTGGAGAACCACCTCCACCTGCCTCCCCCACCTCCAGGGCTGGTCTGCCGGACTCACCATGTCCCCACGCATCTCGCACGCTTGACCCCGGCCTCCTCCCTCACCGGTGCGGACAGATCGATCCGCATCTACCATTGAGTTGTGCACGTGGTTCATGGCCGGACAGATCGATCCAGCGTATGCTATTGAGCTGTGCACATGGTTCATGGCCGGTTCGTGCGTGTTCCCTAGCTGTCTAGACCTCCCCGTGTGACGGGATCTGGGGGAAATTGGTCCACAGAGCCGGGAACATGTTCCCAGACCCTGCGGACGGTGACGTAGCCGCCTCCTTGCAGCGTCGCTGTGTGCGGGAACCGACGGCCGCTGCGCGCCTCGTGCCCCTGCGGGAGGAAGAAGAAGAAGGTTTTTTTGCAAAAACCCCCTTCCACCTTTCATTTTTACGCGCTCTACTTCAATCCCTGTACGCTGGGTCTTGTCGAACTTTCTTACAGGCCCCTAGTGTATAGGTTTAATTACGTTAAGGTCCGAGCCCGTGAGATTTAAGTTACCAGAAGAGTAAATTCGGGTTTTAACTTTGAAATGCCATAATAAATTATAGAAAAATCATAAAAATGTGAAACTTGTTGTGCTAGATTGCTTGTGAGTAGATATATGTAGTGGACTAGACCTTGCTGCATGAAATGACCATTCTGCCCTTTATTTCCTGCATGCATTATTTTATATATTAATTAGCAAAAGTAGTATAAATGACCTCCAAAAATCATGAACCTTGGACTTCAGCTATTGCATGATATTTCGATTTAGTGATGATTTTTGGCAACCCTAGAATGCACAACTTAGTTATTGTTTTACCCCTACGTGTGCATTTAGTACATTTTATGTATATGGAAATGCACGCTACATAAAACATGTCCAGGAAAATTTATGCAAATTATATTTGTACTCATTTGGTCCACGAAGTCTAGAAACAAAGTTCCATATGCTTTGCTTGCTGTTTGCTAGGTGTTTTGAAAATGACAGATGCTATGGTTATTTAAACAATAAAATAGAAAAGTGTTATTTAATATGCTCCAAGGGTCCCACCAAAATTCTTGTAGACTTATTACTGTAAATATGTACTTGTGTCAATTCTGTGTGCATTTTAGTTGCTGTTTCATTAGAGATATGAAAACGGTCATTCAATTAAGGTAAAATATGAAGAAAAATATAGTGAAGGTTGTTTTGCTCAAATAGGCTGATGTTGCACCATGTTCTCTACATGATATGTCATCTACACAATATGCAGAGAGTTATGTATAGATGAGCCTCACACCTTGTGCATGTTCCATTTTCATATGCCTCGTTTGGAAACCCGTAATCATAAAAATATTGTATACTGGTGAATATAGATAACAATAACTCAACATAGACAAATTATGCATGACTTTTCACTTTTTTGCTTGATTTGTGCATGTTTACATTTAGTCTAATAAGATTGTCTTAGAATTTGCAATCCATCATGTGTTCCTCTCATATACCCTAAATGATATACGTGACTTGCTAAATGGAAATAAACGCTACCACACCTATCTAAGTAATCTTAGTAACTAAAAAAAGTATTGCGTGTTTTGTCGGTTCATGGCAACATGGTAGCTATAATTGGCAACTTGATAGTTGTATATGTATGGTTGTGCGATTGCATGTTTGCTCTAGGTCCATAAAAGTACTATTGTTGCTAGTGCCAGGTGTAATGTTTCGAATGAACTACTAGCCCATTACATGAGTAATATATGCATGTCTGATGCTTTGGTTGCATGTCGTATGATAAAGGACAATTTAAATTGATACTTGATCATGTGCTAGATCCATGTGTTGAATTGTGAACATCTGATTGTATGAGTGTATGCTTGTTCTCTGTCCACAAAAGTACTCTTGTTTAAGTAGTTTATCAATCACCTTTCTGCCTATCCAGGAATTGATTGTTCAAATGTGTGCTTGATATTCATGCATCTCATTCACTGCATCATGCATGGCATTCATATAGTGATGCTTATTAGCAGATACGTGATCAAGAAGCAAGTACGTGTAGCTACTTCAAGCAACAGTGGACCAGAAGACCAACTAAGCCCCAAGCACGACCTAGAGGGCCCATCAGTCATTGTTTGGGCGGAGGAGCAGTCCAAGTGATCAAGGGGTTTCCTGGGGCAAATCCGTCACAACCCAGCAAACTAACTTTAGATTAGTTTGTTCAAGTTATTTCAACAACAGAGGTAGGCCCCTTAGGCATCTACACCTATCTAGAGAGTCCCACCACCCTATACTTGTTTGTGCATTTACGTTCATGAGTTGTTTGAAACACCACTTGCATAAATACCTGATATCCTATGTAGTATGGATAGGTCGAAGTCTACGCTTAGACATGCTTAGACGATACAAGTCGAGTGAAATTATTCACTCGCGAGATGCTAGGGCTTTACTCAAAAATGTTTTACAAAAATTTTAATTCAAAAGCAATATGATATGATGTGATGCAAAGATGAGATCGGGCGGAGCACAAGTTTACTTTTGTGGCGTGCGTTGTTTTATCATTGGCTCTGCCCGAGTCATTTAAGGCCTGTCCGTTGTTCGCCTGCTGATCTGCATAACATTGCTAGAATGCTTATCCGGGATATGGGACCGGTGAAAGTCTTTCCTAGGCTCGTCCAAAGCACAGAGACACATTCCTACCCGCTAGTTGAGAGGAAGGTGGCCTAGGGGAGCTTGGTGCTCATGGAGGGGAGACTGAGATGTCGGCAAGCTCGCCATAGGGGCACAACCCATGGGCTTGGTGAGGGTGAATCGAACTTGGGATGAGACAGGTTAAGATGGGGGATATATGTGGGAACACGATGGCTAGTAAGCATATACCTCTGGCATTGTAGTTATTCCTTGGGAATTAAAAATCGATTTGAATGGCTGATGCTCACCGGGTGTGAGAATGGCAGATATCGCACATGGACAACGTAGTAACAACTTAAACATGTTATCTATTTAATCATGCTTTTTATTACTACATGCTTGTACTGGTATGTTTACATTTTTGCAAGTTACATTATGATGATCTATGTGATGAGAATATTGAGATATATGGATTATGGATCTTGATGGTAATAATTGATGGATAAATTAAACTTATGCTTATAAAAGAGAATGGAACTCGAAAATAAGGACTCACCCATAGTAAACTTATGTGGGTTAGAGTCAAGTCCACAAAAAGCCTTGCATACTCTCAAATGTGTTGGGCCGATACTGTAGGACCGAGGCATGCGACTAGAGGGGGCGTGAATAGGAGCACTTTAAAACTCAAACTCACAACCCCCAAAACTGGTGCTTGAGAGAAGAACTAGACGCTGTCCATTGAACAGATACATGTCTAACAGCGCAAAGGTGCCATCCACTAAGAGGATACGCACCAAGCGAGAAAACCGCAAGCCAACTCAACAAGGGCACCGAGGCAATTAATCTTGCAAAAACCGCCACACGACACTCACCACACCAAAGTACGTCTCACTGACTCACAACTAAGCAAAGAGAATGGTTTGAGACTGAGGAATGCAAAAATCCGAAGCAAAAACACAGGGAATGAACGAACTGCAAGGAAAACTAGCTGCCACCCTGGCAGAGCCAGACTGTCCTGGTGGCAGGAACCGGACTGCCCGGTGACACTAGAGAGTCTAGGTGACCTCTGCCGTACTGTCCGGTGGGAAGCCACGGGTAGACCCGAAGACCGGACTATCCGGTGGGCACTGCTGCACTATCCGATGGCCCTGCGGATTGTCCGGTAGAGTCGCAGAGAAGGAGTTTTCACACCCAAAAC
The DNA here is from genome assembly GCA_030272315.1 of Paspalum vaginatum. NCBI lineage: Eukaryota > Viridiplantae > Streptophyta > Magnoliopsida > Poales > Poaceae > Paspalum > Paspalum vaginatum. The sequence continues at coordinate 21,386,030 of CM059021.1, forward strand.
TGACCAAATCTTGTCCCATCTTCACAAGATTTTGTACAGGCTATCTAGACCCTATTCCAAAGCTTTTCCCAAAAGATCAATGCAAAATGACCAAGGAATCAGCGGGAATTTCAGATCTCATGAGATGGCAATCTTTGGGCAAGAAAGGGGAAAACTCAAGGGGGACTTTCTCGTGGCAATCCAGCAGGATTGAGATGAACTAAGTCATAATCTCCACATCCTTGCAAGTCCAAAAGAGCCAAAAGAATAGGATTAACTCAAGGGCAAGGAAAATCACCAAAAGCCTTTGAGTTCATCCAAAAACCAACTAGAAAAGGGAAGGGAGATGGCTGCACACATGAGCACGAATTGGGGACGAATCTTGCCTTGAATAGGTGTAGAAATCAGTGCTTACAAGGTTCAACTCAGCCTACCACCCTTCATCCTCCCACTAATGCAAAGTACTAGTCTAGGGGACTCTCTAATCCTAAGCTAACAACCCGGTTTAATCTTAAGCTCTTGGCTGGTTGGAAACTAAGCCTATGGTTTCTTGACGTGGAAGAGTCATCTAAATGACTAGCCACTTAGGTATATACAGCCCAGGCCTATTGACACATTTTACACTAAGACCCCTATATTACATAAATTCCCATAGGGCCAAAACGGAAAAGACTCGACTTTCTCGGTGATGGACGACCGCGATGGAGTCTTGATCTTCTTCGTCTGCAAGATATCTCTCGGATGACGTCCACGTGGCTAGTAGTCCAAATCCGCCGATTGACTCCCGGTTTTGAAGTCAGAAACCGGGAAACTTTAGGGTTTCCTTCCTAGGCCTGGAACGGGCCACTCCACTCTATCTCGGCGAGAATGAGCCCATTCGCCGAGTCTAGTAACTTGGTGATAGGGTGGCAGATTTAAGCGAATCTGCCAACACCCTTGCCCGTCTTCGTGCCATGTACTCAGGTTGGAGCACCGCGGTGGCACCTAGCATCCCCAGTCCATCGGGGTCGCCTCGCAGTCCTTCGGAGGTCTTATTCCTACCATTGTCGTGCCGCTCCTCCGTGTATCGAACTCCAATGGCCGACCAACATCGAGCATGCCTCCAGTCCTTCGGAGGGCTTCTATCTACCTTCAGGCCATCAGAGGGCCTCCGATCCATCGGAGGTCTTGTGCCCAAGTCCTTCGGGGTGTTTGGCTTCTATTGACAATCACTCATCACTCTAGAGGCAATGGAGCCGGTCCATTGGGCTCTCAATCTCCCCTTTGATGAGTGCATTGTCAAAACCTTCTACCTGTAACCTGAAGTAGAACAAAGACAAGAAAAACAAGCATAAAACCAAAAAGAAAAAAGAAAAGAAAAAAGTTGCTCAAAATGCCCAAAAACCAAACACAAGGTAAGAAGGGCAAATTGAGGCAACTCAAAGAAAACCAAAGATCGACCGCCTAAGACAAGGGAAACCGCTCAACGCAGTCGATCAAACTCAAGCATGACCCCTGAAGAGAGAGGCAAACCGGCTCAACACAGTCTTGCTTAGGCAAAGCATCGGCTCCTCTAGAAAGTGGCAAAAGGCTCAACGCACCGATGCAAGAGCACTGCTAAAAGCTCAAAATTCCTGAATGCACAGCTCCCACTCAACTAGATCTTTCCAGAATTCTCCCCCTTGGTCCATGAACACTCATATAGGTCAACATCTCTCCCCCTTGTTGACAATGGACACATCAAGGGTTCATAGAATCCAACTCCCCCTGAACTAGACAACTCCCCCTCAAAATATGCCATGAAGTGTAGGAAGTGTGCCATGAAGAGCTCAGTAGGGATGAAAAGCTATTAAATACAAGTTCTAGCATACAAAGTAAGTGAGGGCAAGGAAGCATGCAACAAGCTCAATTGAACCTATCTTATATAGATCAGCAGCATGTTTTTTCAAAGTTGTTAAAAAGAAAGCATCACCAGCATGAATAGCATCTAGCAAGATAGTCATGAACATCAAGATGATATCAAAACATACAAGGTGTGCTACTCTCAACCAAAGCATATACAACAAGCTATAAGCAATTTAGAGATTTGTAGATTTTAGATTTAGCAATTTGTCACTTCATGCAAATCAGATCATATGCCAGGGGTTATTCACTTGTCTGTGCCACTTCTTACCAACCAATGCCAAGCCTAGGTTCAGAAAGCCATCAGATGCTTAAGACTAGGTTTTGGTCATACACAGCCTAGTCCAAGTTCATGCCAAAGTGCAAAGGCAAGCTATCTCAAACTAGAACAGTGTGACAAACGAACCCACCTGGATCTTTTCAATTCAGCTCATAAGACACATAAAGTGCCCAGATTTAATTCAGATTTCAGGTTTAGGCAAGGTGTCATAAATGCTTAGGCATAAACTTGACAAAGGAAGATGACTAGCATATCCAAGCATGAAAAGATAGCATAGCATTCAACATTCCTACACATGCTAGGTAGCCAAGTCAAGTGGTGATCATGATTTTTGATTTTCAAGAAATAAAAGTGACTTAGCTCACAAAAGATATTAGACAGATTCAAGGAGCTTAGCCAGCCATGATCAGGCAAGCAACTATACAATCTAGCACAAGCAAGTCCTAACTAGTCATTCCAGAAGAGCTCTAGTGCTAGTGCAAGTAAAAATGCATATGATACAATGCAATGCATGATATGATACAAAATGCAAAGAAAAACAAAGAAAAGCGAAAAAAAGGCAATTCAAAACCTAAACTACAACAAAGTCACCCCAACCTAAAAGGGATAACAAACACCAAGCTCCCCACGCAAGTGAGCAAACGCGGTAAGCTCTAAGGGCTTGGTGAGGATATCTGCCAATTGGTTCTCGGTCTCCACATGGATCAAGTCTATATCTCCCTTCTCATAGTAATCTCTCAGAAAGTGAAACCTCACATCCATATGTTTGGTTCTGGAGTGCAAGACAGGGTTCCTAGCTACAGAAATAGCAGAAGTAGAGTCCACTAGGAGAGGGATCTTCCTAAAGCTTAGGCCAAAGTCACTCAAGGTAGCTCTCATCCAAAGCAGCTGGCCGCAGCAACTAGCAGCAACAATGTATTCGGCTTCAGTGGTGGAAGTGGCTACGCTAGATTGCTTGCGTGAGGACCAAGAGACAAGAGAAGAACCTAGAAACTGCTAGGTGCCAGGAACTCGACTTGCGCTCCAACCGACAACCCACAAAATCAGCATCCGAATACGCTCTAAGAGAGCGTCGAAGCTGAAGAGAACCAAAGACCAAGCTCAGGAGTGTATTTCAGGTTCCTGAGGATGCACTTCACCGCTTGACGGTCTGATGTCCTCGGTGAGGCCTGAAAACGCGCACAAAGGCAAACCGCGAACTGTATGTCTGGCCTAGTCGCCGTCAGGTACAGAAGTGAGCCGATCATCCCTCGGTACTCTCTTTGGTCCACCACCTCTCCTTCCTCATCTGCATCAACAGCTGTTTGTGTTGACATGGGAGTCAGCCATGGGCTTGGAGTCACCCATATCAAACTTCCTTAGAATGTCCTTTGTGTACTTGGCTTGATGGATGAAGGTTCCTTCACGCCCTTGCTTGATTTGTAGTCCAAGGAAAAACTGCAACTCTCCCATCATGCTCATCTCAAACTCCTTCGACATCTGCTCAGAAAACTTGGTAACAAGAGAGTGAGATGAGGCACCAAAGATGATATCATCCACGCATATCTGGAAAATAAGAAGATCACTACCATGCTTGAGTAGAAACAAGGTCTTATCCACACTCCCGTTTTTGAAACCCTGGTTTAGCAAAAAGGTTTTCAATCTCTCATACTAGGCTCTAAGGGCTTGTTTCAAACCATACAAGGCTTTTTGCAATTTGTAAACATGGTTAGGGTATTTAGCATTTTCAAATTCAGGTGCTGTGTGGCAAAAACTTCTTGAATGAAACCATTTAGAAAAGTAGACTTCATATCCATTTGAAAAAGCTTATAACCCATGGAAGCTGCAAAGGCTAAGAGAATACGTATAGCTTCCAGGCGTGCAACTGGAGCAAACGTTTCCTCATAGTCTATCCCCTCTTTTTGAGAAAAGCCCTTAGCCACAAGTCTAGCCTTGTTCCGCACAACAATGCCATCCTCCCCTTGCTTATTTTTGAAAACCCATTTTGTACCAATATGATTGCATTGTGGCGGTAGCTCTACCAAAACACAAACCTCATTCTTCTCAAAGTTTTCTAACTCCTCATGCATGGCATTAACCCAATTACAATCAGAAAGTGCGTGTCCAACATCCTTGGGCTCAAAAGAGGCAACAAATGCAGCATGAACAAAGAAAGTGATAGAACCTATCTAGGACATCAAGGTCCTCACATGCAAATCACCAATGATCCCATGTGGAGGGTGATCCCGCTGGACCTGCTGAGATGGAACAATCTCAGAGGTCACCTCCCCTGCATCCTCAGCGGGGCCACCCTCTGCTTGAGCTTGCGGTCGGGGGAGTGAGGAGGCAGGCCATCGCAAGGGTCCTCCTTCGTCTTCAGAGCTTGTAGCAGAGCGGGAAGGAGCTGCAGCCGGTGCAGTGGCTACTGCATCACCAACATCTACCTGTACTTCCTCACCTTCAAAGATTGGAGTTCCCTCTTCATCATCACCTGAAAGCTCAAATGCAGGGGTTGTGCAAGGCATAGATTCATTAAAGAAAACTTCACAGGTCTCAACCACTTATTTGGTATCGAGAATCCACACTCTATATGCCCTAGAGCTAAAGGCGTACCCAAGGAAAATACCATCCAAGCAGCGAGATTCAAATTTGTCCAAATGCCCCCCCCCCCGTTTTTAGCACAAAGCATCAGCAGCCAAATGCACGAAGGTGCTTGACGCTGGGCTGCCTACCAAACCGTAGCTCGTGCGAAGTCTTTCCTTAGAAAGCTCGTAGGAAGATGCGGTAGGCAATGTAACAGGACATATTCATAGCCTCAGCCCAAAAGCATCGTAGAGTCCTATGCTCATCAATCATCGTCCGCACCATCTCTACAAGTGTGCGGTTCTTTCATTCCACAGCACCATTCTGAGGTGGGGTATAAGGAGACGAGAATTGGTGATCAAGACCTAGGTCATGACAGAAGGTTTCGAAATGAGAGCTACGAAATTCTCCACCATTGTCGCTGTGGATTGACCTAATGGCCTCATTACTCTCATTTCTTAACCTCAAGATCAGATCTCGAACAAAACCGAAAGCCTGATCTTTGAATTCCATGAAGAACACCCATGAAAAGCGAGAAAAGTCAGTCTACTACAACAAGCACATACCACTTCCCACTGACCGACTGTACCTGAGCAGGATCAATTGTGTCCATATGTAGCAGCCACTTGTGTAAGACGTCATCACCTGATTGACAGGCGCATGAGAAGCGGCAACCATCTTGCTGTGACGATAGGGGTGGCACACTAAGTCCTTTTCTGCTTTCAAATTGGGCAATCCTCAGATCAGAATCATCGAGCTCAACCTATCAAGCAGATCAAAAATCAAATGGCCTAGCCTCCTATGCCACTTCCTAAATATCAGCAGGATGACCAGCTACCAAACACCGAGGAGGGCAAGAAACAGATGCGAGGTCAACCTTAAAAACCTGCCCATAGGGTAAAATCCGACAAACAAGTTTTTCCTTAGCATCAAGCACATGAGAAGAACCCTCCTTAAAGCGAACCTCATACCCTTCCTTGAGAAGATTGTGAGATAGAAACCAAATTGAACCCCAAATTCCTCACCAAAGCAATTTCTCTCACGGAAAGCTTGCCAGAAAGCACAACAGAACCAACACCCAACACTTTACCTTGACCATTATCCCCGAATGTGATGTACTCCTTGGTGCTCATGGTGTTGAGGCTGGAGAACCATCTGTGGTGCCCTGTCATGTGCCTAGAGTAGCCAGAGTCCATGATCCATATGTCCTCCAAGCCTCGATCCTGCAAAATCAAGGAAAGCGAGAGTGAGCAAATGGTTCAGCATTGAGTGTTAGTGAAACTGCTCAACCAGTGCCGAGCCATCTGCTCAAAGGTAGGAAAACCACAGTCAAGGTAAGCATCATGACTATTGGGGTACCCTACGAACTCCAAAGCATGAGCTCTCAAGCCCACTACCAAAGCCTCGGTCCTGAGGTCCATAGCCATGCTGAAAACGACTAGGAGCTCGGCCGACAAAGCGTCTCTCAACACCTGGAGCACGGGCCTGAAAGCCGCCTCCTCTCTCACCACTAGCAAAGCAGTCTCTCATTACACTGCTATAGGGTGGATCCTGCCTAGCACCCTAGTAGAACTGATCTTGGTTTCCCTAGGCTCTCTCCTACCTCTCAGTCCGCTTCCTCCTGAAGCAAAACTCCTCCAAGTGACCATTCCATTGGCAAAAATCACAGTGGTAGACAGGTCTTTTGGGTATATGCTGAGGCTGGGTCTTGGGCTTCTGGTGAGGTGGTGAAGCCTTGGGTGGTGCTGGCTGCTGGACTTGCTTCTTGCCTGAAGGCTTAAGCACTTCTTCTACTATCTTGTCTAGCTTGGCTTGTGGTGGCTTGGGTGTCCAATATGGCTTCCTTGGGGCAGCCTTGGGAGGCTCAAGGTAAGCCCCATCAATAGTAGAGTCAGGCTTAGGAGAGGCAGTGTTAGGCTTGATCGGGGCACTCTTCTTCTTACTCGAGGTACTACACTCTCCAACCCAAGTCCACTGGTGTCACCCTCACCACGCTTGTTCGCCTCTATGATCATCCTAAGTTGAGATTCCCTGAACATACATCCAGCTTAGCACCTTTCTCAACCTACAATTGTCCTCTTCAAAGATCAACTTCTCCTCTCTCAGACCCTCCAGAATCAAAGTCTGGCAGCACAAGCAGGACAGTGTAGAGAGGAAATCATAGGAGCAGACTTCTCAAGCTCCCTAATGGTGGCATCATTCTCCACCAACTACAGCCTCAAAGTAAGACAGCTCTCAAATGTATCAAGGGGTGTTGAAAGCACCTCAAGGTCAGCTCTCACCTGGTCAAGCTTACACCTCAAGGTAGGACAGACCATACACGCACCCAAAAGCGTGGGTCTAGTCCTAAGCTCCTCCAACTACTTGAGCTGCCTCTCACACTTCACCTTCAAATCAGCTATGTCAACTGCTAGGTGGAGGCAAGACTCACACTCAGGCACCTCACTCAAGGTAGGCTCATCCAGTTTAGACTGGAGCTTGCCAAACTCAACCTTCAGCCTACCCATCTCCTCTACCTGATGAGCGAACTTGCTCTTCTCCTCACAAAGGTCACTCGTGAGGGACTCACAGGTACGACACTCAAACACACTAGGCTGGGCTTGCACACTCTTTAGCCTCTCAATCTCAGCCAAAGCTTCACCAAGCTTGGCTTTCTGCTTCTGCAGCTTCTTGGCTGCCTTCTCCAACAACTTATCCTAGGCTTTCAACTCACGACTATTCCTCTCCAGCATTTCAAGGATTTCAGCTTGCTCAGGAGTTACCTCTTCATCGGAGGAGTCGTTGTCGTTGCCCTTGTCGTCCTTGTCCTTAAGCGCCATGGAGCAAATCGATCACCGGTTCACCTTGTGCTTGCTCTTGGACTTGGCGGAGACGAAGTAGAGGCCAGCTGGACCTGCCTTGGTCCCTCCTCTTGTCTCGCTTGGTGATGATCTCCTCATCGCTTGAGCTTGATGAATACGAGGAGGAGGAGGAAAATGATCTGCTACAAAGACCACCAAGCCCGGCGAAGAAGGCCTTGTCCCGCTTTCGGTTGTCCTTTTGGTAGCTTTGAAAGCCTTCCTAAAGTTCTTGATCTTGCTGGAGCGGTGCTTGGTGTGGTCACAGTTGCCGTAGTTGTGCTTGTCAGAGCGGTGCTTGTTGGAGTTGTGGGAGTAGCTCTTGCCCTTCTTGTAGTAGTCATTCTGCTTGTTCGGGCACTCGGCGATGAAGTGGCCGACCTCTCCGCACTCAAAGCACTTGGGCTTCTCGCCCCTCTTCTTGCTCATCCGGTTGTCATAGGCACGCTGGAAGCGACTAGACACCAGACAAAGCTCATCATCACCAAGTGACGCCAACTGCTCCTCTGTCACAGACATCAAAGTAGAGAACAAAAAACCGTGAAGTAGGGGGTTAGCAACAACTTCCTTGGAACTGGAAGCCAAGGCTAGGGTCTTGGAGCCAGTACCATTGAGCACATCTGTCATCTGGTAATCAACCTATGTGGCCTTGAGCTTGCTGTAAAGCTCCTCAACTCCCAAGATGTCATACCCTGCCAACTCAAGAATGGAGTTCTTCTTGATCTCCCACACATTCCTGTCTAAGGAATACAGCAGCTTGACCGCCTGCTGATGGTCAGTCTATGGGAGAGTTGCAGGGGTAGAGTTGACATGGAGCTTGTTGATGATCGACTGAAAATGACCAAACAAGGCATCCATAGATTCTCCTGGCTTCTGAACAAAGTTCTCATACTCGTGCCGGTAGGTCTCAACAAGCCGACCCTTAACTTTCAATGTCCCCTCATGGTGTGCACTGAGCAGGGACCAGATCTCATGGGCTGGTATCATGGTGGCTCACCCTCTCATAGTCCATTGGACCTAGTCTAGAGAAGAGAAAGTTCACCGCCTTGTAGTTCGCCTCGTGCTGAGCAACGAGCTCTGGTGTGGTACGCTCGGCAACGGGGAGCACCGTGAAAGTCGTATTCTGTGTAGCATTCCACATGTCCTCGCTCTGGCTAAGCAAGAAAGCTTTCATCCTACCCTTTCAATAGGGATAGCCATCTGAGCTGAGAACCAGAACCTTCACAGAGTGTGCCATAGTCGCTACTGGTTTCTCATCGGTAAAGGTATGAAGAAACCTAACGGGCTCTGATACCAATTGTAGGACCGAGATGTGCGACTAGAGGGAAGGTGAATAGGAGCACTTTAAAACTCAAACTCACAACATCCAAAACTGGTGCTTGAGAAAAGAACTAGACACCATCTAGTGAAAAGATACATGTCTAGCAACGCAAAGGTGCCATCCACAGAGAGGATACGCACCAATCGAGAAAAACCGTGAGCCAACTCAACAAGGGCACCGTGGCAACAAATCTTGCAAAAGCCGCCACACGACACTCACCGCACCGAAGTGCGTCTCACTGACACACAGCAAGCAAAGAGAATGGTCTGAGATTGGGGAATGCCTAAATCCAAAGCAAAAACACAGCAGAAGAACGAACTGCAAGGAAAACAGCTGCAACCCTGGCTGAGCCGGACTGTCCGGTGGCAGGAACCGGACTGTCCGGTGACACCGGATAGTCTGGTGACCTCTACCGCACAGTCCTGGTTGGAGGCCATAGGCATACCCCAACACCAGACTATCCGGTGGGCTCTGTCGGACTGTCCGGTGGAACCGGATTATCCGATGGCCCTGCCGGATTGTCCAGTAGAGTCGCAGAGAAGGGGTTTTCACACCCAAAACTGACCAAATCTTATCCAATCTTAACGAGATTTTGCACAGGATATCTAGATCCTATTCCAAAGCTGTTCCCAAAAGATCAACGCAAAATGACCAAGGGATCAGCGGGTATTTCAGATCTCGTGAGATGGCACTCTTTGGGCAAGAAAGGGGAAAACTCAAGGGGGACTCGCTCGTGGCAATCCAGCAGGATTGAGATGAACTAAGTCATAATTGCCACATCCTAGCAAGTCCAAAAGAGCCAAAAGAACAAGATTAACTCGAGGGCAAGGCAATCCAAAAGAACATCAAGACCCCTAAATTCCAGAAACGCCCGTAGGGGCCAAAACGGAAAAGACTCGACTTGCTCGGGGATGGTCGACTTGCGATGGAGTCTTGAACTTCTTCGTTTGCAAGATATCTCCCGAATGACGTCCACATGGCCAGTAGTCCAAATCTGTCGATCGACCCCTGGTTTTGAAGTCAAAAACCGGGAAACTTTAGGGTTTCCTTCCTGCACCTGGAACGGCCCACTCCACTCTATCTCGGCAAGAATGAGCCCATTCGCTGAGTCTGGTAACTTGGTGATAGTGTGGTAGATTTGAGTGAATCCACCAACGCCCTCACCCGTCTTCACGCCATGTACTCGGGTTGGAGCACTGCGGTGTCACCCGGCATCCCTAGTCCATCAAGGTCGCCTCGCAGTCCTTCGGAGGTCTTACTCCTGCCATTGCCATGTCGCTCTTCCATGTATCGAACTCCCATGGCCGACCGACATCGAGCATGCCTCCAGTAATTCAGAGGGCTTCCATCTACCTCTAGTCCATCGGAGGGCCTCCTGCCCATCAGAGGTCTTGTGCCCAAGTCCTTCTAGGTCTTTGGCTTCTGTTGACAATCACTCATCACTCTAGAGGCAATGGAGCCAGTCCATTGAGCCCACGGGCATGTCCTACGAGTATCCCACATACTCATCATTTGTTGTTGATATTTTTTTTCTAGGAACTTCGTGATCGAGAATGACAACGGTGGGCTCAATGTCATGACTCGATGTTTTATTTCTGTTGCATTGCACTTATATATTATTATGTATTTCACTGCGAGATATTTGGAAGCTCTATTGTCGACATGTTTGTATACTATTTTGAGAAAGTATTTGTAGTAAATCAAACTATGTTTGTATGAAATGATGGGTTGTTGTAATTGTTGTGGCCCTTTCATGGGCTAAACGTGTGTGATGTGGGCATCCCTGGGTGATGGTTACATCGAGTGCCCCTTTTTGGGTAGCTCGACGGACTACCAGGTTTATTTCGGTCTAAGTACACTACGAGCCAAAGGTGGCAAGTGTGCTTAGCTTGGATTAAATCGGTGGTTCCGCCACACCGAGTGCCCGAACTAGCAGAGCGACTACTACAAGATGGGCAAAAGCCACTCCCATGACTCAAACAAGTACCACTCTAGGAAGCCTGACTTCGGCAAGCGTGACCACGCCAAGCATTGCTCTGGCAAGATTAAAAACTTCCTCAAGCTCAAGCGATGAGGAGATCGTCACCAAGTGGCACAAGAGGAGAGATCAAGGTGGTCCAATTGGCCTTTACTTCATCTCCACCAAGTCCAAGTGCAAGCACAAGATGAACCGGAGATCCTTCTGCTCCATGGCACTTGAGGACAAGGACGACAAGGGCAACGACAACGACTCCTCTGATGAAGAGGTAACTCCTAAGCAAGCTGAGATTTTTGAGATGCTGGAGAAGAATAGTCGTGAGTTGAATACCCTGGATAATATGTTGGAGAAGGTAGCCAAGAAGCTGCAGAAGTAGAAAGTCAAGCTTGCTGATTCTTTGGCTGAGACAGAGGCTGAAAAGTGTGCAAGCCTAGCCTGGTGAGTTTGAGTACCCTAACTGTGAGTCACTGCTGAGTGACCTTTGTGAGCAAAAGAGCAAGTATGCTCATCAGGTAGAGGAGATGGATAGGCTGAAGGTTAAGTTGGGCTAGCTCCAGTCTAAATTGGATGAGCCTACTTTGAGTAAGGTGTCTGAGTGTGAGTCTTGCCCCCATCTAATTGTTGACATTTCTGAGCTGAAGGTGAAGTGCGAGGGGCAACTCAAGGAGTTGGATGAGCTTAGGGGTAGACCCACGCTTTTGGGTGCGTGTATGGTCTATCCTACCTTGAGGAGTGAGCTTGAGCTGGTGAGAGCTGACCTTGAGGTGCTTTCAGCACCTCCTGACATGTGTGAGAACTATCTCACTTTGAGGTTGCTAGTTGGTGGAGATGGATGCCACCTTTAAGAAGTTAGAGAAGTCAGCTCCTTCCATTCCCTCTCTAGACTATGACACCTGTGCTGCCCAGACTTTAGTTCTAGAATAATTGAGAGAGGAGAAGTTGATCCTTGAAGAGGACAACTGTAGGTTGAGAGAGGTGTTGAGCTAGATGTATGCCCGGGAACCTCAGCTTAGGATGGTCATAGAGGCAAGCAAGTGTGGTGAGGGTGATACTAGTGGACTTAGGTTGGGTAAGTGTAGTTCGGGTAAGAAGAAGAGTGCCCTAATCAAGCTTAACACTGCCTTTCCCTTGCCTAGTCCTACTGCTGATGGGGTTTACCATGTGTTGGGGCGTAATGCCGTGAAAATTAGGACCCGAAATTTTCTTCTAATCTCTCCCTAATTCAAAATCAAATTTTCAAAAACTTTGGATGTTTGCTTATTTGTTTTGAGTGTGTTAAAATGAGCTCAACAAAATTCCATATATCGCAAATACTCTCCACCAAAATTCCTTCTAAAATTCCTTTCCAAAATTCAATTCCAAAATTCCAAAAGAAAAGTGCAAACTCCCCCTTCTCTTAGCTGAACGGCCAATTCCCTGCCACGGCCCAGCTCTCCCTATTCCCTCCATCTCCGCGCCATTTGGACCTTCCATCTCCGCACCATTTGGGCCCTCCATCTCCGCACCATTTGGAACCTCCATCTTCGTGCCACTTGGACTGTCCCTCTCCACGCTGTTTGGACCCTCCATCTCCACGCCATTTGGACCGTCCATCTCCGCGCCACTTAGACCCTCCATCTCCGCGACACATCATGACAAGCCCTCGGCCTTCTCCTCCACCAACTATAAATAGCCCCCGCCGCCATGCCTCTACCCATACACACACCGCACACCCCGCCGCGACCGGCCCCCGAGTCACCATGCGTCTCTAGCCTCGGGCACTGGCCACCACAGTCCGATTCACTCGGCGGCGAGCACCTCCGCATCCACCACCTCCACCACACTGACAACCACCAGAGCTGAGCCCCCTCATCGTCCTCTCCCTCCCGGTGCCCTCGAACCAGAGAACGGTAGCCGCGAACTTGAGTTGGGCGTGCCTCCGGTGAGCCTCTGCTACTAATCACGGCGGCACAAGGAGCGGAGCAACAGTGCTGCTCGTGATTCCTCACTTGTCTGGTGGGGCCGTTCTATCTACTGTTATGTTCCTTCTCCCGTGAATGGCAAGTGGGCCCTAGCCCCTTGTTTCCCCGGTGCCACGCCAGCAGTAGCCACCAGTAAGTAGCCTATCTACTGATCATGTAAGGTTGAGTTGCCGTCCAAAGTCACCAGCTAGCGACACAAGCAAGCTGTGTACCATTCTTTTCCTCCTATCCATTTATTCCCGAATTAATCTCTCGATCATACAAGTTCTGATTCTGCTAATTCATCTTTCTAAATTCATCTAAAATCTATATCTATCACCCGAATTAATGTCATGATTTTAGAAGCATCTAGAGCCGCCTACAAGCCGGTGTCACGTTCGAAACCGTAGGCATGGACCATTGACACCAGCCTGAAACTCTGCTCGCAAGCAGTCTAGAAATATTTTTTGTTCCTCTAGAATCGAAAAACATGATTTCATTCTCCAGTTTCCAAATATTCGGATTTTAGAATATTCTAGGAATATTCGTTTTTCCTTTTCTTTTTCCAAATATACAAAAATTCATATCTTCTCCATTCCAACTCCGATTTGGGTGATTCTTTCGCCTAAATTCCTCTAAAATCAAACTCTACCAATCCGTACACTCCATGTATTCTTTTGTCCAATCCAAAAGCCGCCATCATGCCACCATGACACCATCCTATGCCCCTCGCCCGAAAACTCGCTACACCCCAACCACTTGCAGTAATACCACCAGTAAGAACCCAACAAACTCTCATCTCCGCAATCCAAGCTCTACACCATCAAAACCGTTGAGCTCATATTATGCCTCGATTTATGTGTTCCTTGTTTATGTAGGTAGGGGGTCCTAGAGAGGCCGAGCAGTCCAATCACTGGGACATTCAACTAGGAAACTAGAGAAAGCATACTGATCATATGTCAGCCCCTCACCCTTTGAGTTGTAAGGCAAGTCCACTGGAATCCCCACTTGATTCATAAATTTCCTATGTTTTGCAAACACAACCCTTGGCTTGTTAATCACATAAAACTTGCATGTTTTGCTTGCTAAGTTAACCGAGGAAGATATAAAGCCACCTAAGCCTATTCTAGATATAGTGCGCATAGGTGGGATCGCTCATTTAATTATCTATCATAATCATCATGTTATTGATGTGGAATATGAAGAGTATGGGAAAATGGATGTACGTTGTGGTTTTGAAATAAAATGGGGAAGAACCCCAGCAACTGACTTTGTCAGAATACGGCTACGCGCTGAAATAGCCATAAGGGCAGGGTATGAACGGGTAACTTAGTGACTCGCAGTTACCCCATGTCCCGAGATTCGTGGAGAATACTGGGTAGGTGGATTGCTCACATTGTCGAGCATTGGAAAGTGGGAATGGTTCTACCTGAGCTCTCCATAAGGACCATTATGATTTTTAACTTGCCTAACTCTTTTAGTACAACCACTCGCTCTGTATGAGGAATTGGCTAGGCCCGAGCCGAAGCGGATAGCCTAGTGGCTTCCATGTTGGCACACAAGGGGCTAGGAATGGAGTGGGTGTCAATAGGAGTATCGCGGGATACTGGAGTGACTCGCATGCCCGAACCCCTAAAGTTCTGCTATGTGATGAAACAAAGGCAACGGCTTGGTTTGGAATTCGGGTAGTTACGACGGTAACATGCCGCTGAGTCCAACTTGTGGAATTAGTTCAACGTCTGATCAGAGTAAAACCTATTCCAATAGTCCATGTCCACTGGTATGGATGAGTTACGGCTTGGTTCTTCAGTTAGCAGTTTTCATAAAATAAAATGGAATTGGTTTGGGACTGGATAAAATGGTTTTTTGTTTAGCAATGGATGCTGGGCGTATGGAAAAATGTGTTGGCTGGAAAGCCATGAGCCATGTTGGACCAAAAAGTCCAGTGGCAACCCTTTTTGAGAAAAACTCAGTCTTCAGAAAGGATAAAACTTGACAACTATCTCAAACCCTGCATACAAACTATTTTTATGCAAAACCTCCCTTGAACTCTAGATATCTCTTTGCATATAGTGTTAGCCTTCTCCTAAATTCCTATGGAGGAAGGTGGGCTGCTGAGTACGTATGTACCCACCCTTGCTTTGTTGTTGTTTTTCTCAGTGCTATGGACATATATTGGTTTGAGAATGAGTAAGGGTTACGACCTGCTTCCCAACTTTGGCATGAGGAACATAGGCCTACGTTTTATATTCCGTTGCTTAGATTTTCAAGGTTGCGCCCATTTGTGGTCTGACCCGTTAGGGCGAATCTATGTCACTCTGATGTAAGAATGTGATTACCAAACCCTAGGATAGTAATAAAGCACATTTTAGTCCCATTATGGAAACTGGGGCGCTTCATGGGGGAAAGGATAAAAGGTGCCACCCAAGATGCCCATATAACACTTGTACATGTTTAGTCCCACCTTGCCACTCTATATGAGTGCCTCTCCTTGTTTCCTATAAAAGGGGGAGGAGGTGTGAGAGAGAGGGATGAATGAATGATTGATGGACCTTCATCCATCTCCCTCACGGACCGTGCACCGTATATGTTGGTATTATTTCGAAGCACACTCTCTCTCTAACTTCGAACTGGCTTTCTCTCTCTAAATTTGAAGTGAGTTTTTACCTTGTGCTACATTCGAAGCTAGACAAAACCCTAACATTTGGCACCCACTGTGCTTCGGCCTGAGGGGGGCATGGCAAGAAGATTCTGTCTTTCTTTCTCTGTATGAAATTGGAACTTCGAAGTAGCAAGAGGGGCTGCAAGTATCTCTCTCTAAAACGTTAACTTCGAAGCAACAAATTGGCCTTGTTTGGTCCAAAGAAGGTTTCGTTTCTCTATAATACAAACTTCAAAATAACAAAGGGGCAGGTTGGCGGTCGTTATAACCCATTTCGACCACCAACATTTCATGTTCCAAGGGTGATTTTTATGCAAAGTTTATACATATTAACCGGTTCCACAAGTTGTGTACAAAAGTATTGCAGGAACACATGTCATGGTGCAAAATGTACAAAATATGGTAGAACATGGTGAACCAAGAAAGAAAGGATGGACATGGGCTAAGGACCCAGGCCGCCCGGCCTGCCTCTGGCTCCAAATGCCACCATCTTCCACCTGCATGCACGAAACAATGTGTCAAACACAAGTCCACCGTGGAAACCAAGGAAAGAAACACAAAGACCTCAGAAGGCCTCCACCTCACCAATCCAGCCCACGGATTGGTTAAGTCAGCGATCTAGGAGAGTCTCATTCAATGGCTAAGGAAGAAACACAAAAAGAATCCAATGGTTGAGGCAAAAGCACACGAGATAACCGCCAACCGACCTATAACCGCCTTGGAGAGCCAACATCCACCGTGGGATGAAGTAAGGCGGTGAATCCAAGGGCACCTCGGGCTGCCCGGCCTAGGGGTAGGGTCACACGGCCTCCCCCAAGTCACCTGGCCTGGCCCTCCCCTTTCTAACCGCCATACCGACCCTACAAATACCCCTCACTCACTTGGGTACTATAAATACCCCTTGTTAGCTCACTTGTAAGGGGTGTGTGTGTAGAGTAGAGGTACAGTAGCACTTAGAGTGAAGTGTATAGTGTTGGAGAAGTGAAGCTTTCCCTTAGCTTGTAGAGAGAGTGCCTCTTGTATCAAGGAGAGTAGTGAGGCGAAGAGTGATGGAGTGGGAATTCTCTTCTCTCCCAGACTTGTGTTCTCAGTGGAAGGATATTCAATTCTAGGATTGACTAAAGCTCCTTGTCCTCTACCTTTGATATTTCATTATTGCTTTACTTTCATACTTAGTTTTATGCCTGTCTGTTTACGGGAACCTTGTGCATGCTTATAGTGTTGGCAATATAGTGTTGCTTGCTTTTCTGGCTCATTACCATTTAGTAGTAGACTCTCTGAGTGGCATGATGGTGTTCATACTTAGAGTTTACCTTGGTTGGTCAGCTATCCCACGCAGCTCTACTTGGTAGACACACTAGGTGACAGCTTTTGTGTTCTCAGTATTCCAATCCCGTATGTTCGGATAGACTCGCTGACGATATAGCCGAATCCTGTACGACCTGCCTTTCTCGGCTGGGTAATCAGCACTGTGGTGCCTCGCAGTGGTGCTATAGTTTGGGTTTCTATGTTTACATGACAAGTATATCTCTTTGCATGCTTAGTATAGTAAGGTGATCTAACATCTGTTAAAAACCTGCTTTGCTATCTTTTATCCTCTACACTGCTAGCTTCACTAGTTCGGTTGGTTGTGTTACGTGTTATTATACTCCTCATTCCTTGTAGATTCAATACCCTAGAATGCTCTTGGGTGAAAAGGCTACAACGTGTTTACCATGTGCTTGCGCAATTATACCTGAAGGCTAAGAAATGTCAACAAGCTTTTTCTGGCGCCGTTGCCGGGGAACGGTAGCTATTTTAACATAGAACCAAGGCCATCCTATCTGAGAGCCAATGGACCGGCTCCATTGCCTCTGGAGTGATGAGTGATTGTCAACAGTAGCAAGACCCAGAAGGACTTGGGCACAAGACCTCCGATGGACAGGAGGCCCTCCGATGGACTGGAGGTAGAGGGAGGTCCTCCGAAGGACTGGAGGCACACTCGGCGTCTATCGGCCATGGGAGTTCAGTATACGGAGGAGCGGCACGACGATGGTAGGAGTAAGTCCTCCGAAGGACTGCGAGGCTACCCCGATGGACAGGGGATGCCGGGTGCCACCGCGGTGCTCCAACCCGAATGCCTGGCGCGAAGGCGTGCAAGGGAGGCTTTGGCGGCTTCGGCTTAAAACCGTCACCCAAGCTACCCAAGCCTTAGTGAGTTGGGCCACGACTCGCCAAGATAGAGAAGATGGGCCAAAACTGGCCCAGGCGGAGACTTCCTAAAGTTTCCCGGTTTTTGACTTCAAAACCGGGGGCGGATCGCGGATTGGACTACTGGCCACATGGAGAGCATCCGAGGATTGCGTGGAACTTACGAAGATCAAGATTCCATCGTGGTCGTCCGTCCCGAAATATCCTGTAATCTTTCGTTTGAGTCCTTAGGGTTTGTCTACCTGTAGGGACCTAAGTGCAAAACTGTCTAAATAGCACTCAGGTATAAATAGGTTCAGTGTAGGTCATTAGAATGTCTCTTGGCTGCTAGGATTAGTTTTCACTTGGTCATTTTCGTCCTTAAGCTTTGAGCTCCATTGTTAGAGAGGTTAGAGTAGGATTTAGCCTCCTAATCTCGAGGGAAGGTGAGGGTGGTTGCTTGGGACGAATTTCTGCTTGTATGCTGGATCTTTAGACCCATTTTGGGCACTTAATCGAAGCAAATTCTTGCAGCAACCTTGTGTTCTTCTCCTCCCCCTCCCACTTTGGTTTTTGGGTTCAATCTTTGCCTTTTTGGGTGTTTTTGTTGGGCAAGCTTGAATCCCTTTCCTTGATGATATTCTGGACTTGCTAGGGTGTGGATATCATGACTTAGTTCATCTTAATCCTGCTGGATTGCCACGAGCAAGCCTCTTTTGTGTTTTCCCCTTTTCTTGCCCAAGAATGGAGATTTCACAAGATCTCAAATTCCCGCTGATTCCGTGGTTACTTTGAGTTGATCTGTTGGGAATAACTTTGAAATAGGGTCAAGATAACCTGAGCTAAATTTCGTGAAGTTTGAGCAAGGTGTGATCAAGTTATGATTTGAAATCATATTTTCTGCGACCCTACCGGACCATCCGGCAGAGGCCACCGGACAGTCCGGTTCCACCAGATAGTCCAGCAGCGCCCACCGGACAGTCCGGCGTGAGGCGTTGTCCGGGCAGTGCCACCGGACAGTCCGGCAACAGGTACCGGATAGTCCGGTCCCATCGGACAATCCGGTGTTGGCCACCGGACAGTCCGGTCCTGTCAGGGAGCTGCTGTGTTCTTCCCAGGTTGGTTTTTCCGCTGTGATTTTGCTGCAGATTTTCGCATTCCTCCCTTAAGACCATTCTCTTTGCTTACTGAAAATCAGTGAGACACACCTAGGTGTAGTGAGTGTCTTGTGGCGGATATTGCAAAATCCGTTGCTCCGCTGTTACTCTTGTTCAGATCTTGAGCTTTCTTGCATTGGTGCATATCCTCACAGTGGACAGCACCCTTGCGCTGCTAGGCATGTATCTATTCAGTGGACGGTGCTTAGTATCTGGTTTCATTTGGGGGTTTGTGATTTTGTGATTTCAAGTGCTCCTATTCACCCCCCCCCTCTAGTCGCACGTCTCGGTCCTACAATTGGTATCAGAGCCGGTTAGGTTTCTTCATACCTTTACCGGTAAGAAACCAGTAGCGACTATGACTCATTCTGGGAAGATTCCGGTCCTTGGTTCCGATGGCTACTCCTACTGGAAGGGTAGGATGAGAGCTTTCTTGCTTAGCCAGGGCCAGGACATATGGGATGCTACTCAGAGTGTGAACTTTGTTGTGGGTCCAGTTGCCCAGCGCACTACCCCAGCGATTGTGGCTCAGCATGAGGCGAACGCCAAAGCTGTTAACTTTCTCTTCTAAGGACTTGGTCCAGTTGATTATGAGAAAGTGAGCCACCTTGAGACTGCCCGTCAGATCTGGTCCCTGCTGAGTGCACACCATGAGGGCACTGCTACCATCAAGGGGCGTCTTGTTGAGACTTACAGGCGTGAGTATGAAAATTTCGTTTAGAAGCCTGGTGAGTCCATCGATGACTTGTTTGGTCATTTTCAATCGATCATCAACAAGTTGCGTGTTAACTCTAGCCCTGAGAGGATCCCATACACCGACCATCAGCAGGATGTCAAGTTGCTGTATGCGTTGGACAGGAAGGTATGGGAGATCAAGGTTAACTCGATCATCGAGTCTGAGGCCTATGACACAATTGGAGTGGAGACTCTTTACAGTAAGCTCAAGGCCACAGAGGTGGATTACAACTTGAGAGACTCTCTCGCTTGTACTGGCTCCAAGAGCTTGGCCTTGGCTTCTCCCTCCAGTGAGGCCATTTCTAACCCCCAGCTTCACAACTTTTCATTTTCTGCTCTTATGTCTGTTACAGAGGAGCAGTTGGCGTCACTTGGGGATGATGAGCTTTGTCTGGTGTCTAGCCGCTTTCAGCGCGCCTATGACAACTGGATGAGCAAGAAGAGGGGCGAGAGGCCGAAGTGCTTCGAGTGCGGAGAGGTTGGCCACTTCATTGCCGAATGCCCAAACAAGTAGAACGACTACTACAAGAAGGGCAAGAGCCACTCCCGCGACTCCAACAAGTACCACTCCGGCAAGCGTGACCACACCAAGCACCGCTCCGGCAAGATCAAGAACTTCCGAAAGGCTTTCAAGAGCTACCAGAAGGACAACCGGAAGCGGGACAAGGCCTTCTTCGCCGAGCTTGGTGGTCTGTGTGGCGGATCGTCTTCCTCCTCTTCGTCTTCGTCGAGCTCAAGCGATGAGGAGATGGTCACCAAGCGGGACAAGAGGAGGGACCAAGGCGGTCCAGCCGGACTCTGGTTCGTCTCCACCAAGTCCAAGCGCAAGCACAAGATGCACCGGAGATCCTTTTGCTCCATGGCGCTTGAGGACAAGGACAACAAGGGCAACGACAATGACTCATCCGAAGAAGAGGTAACTCCTGAGCAAGCTGAAATTCTTGAGATGTTGGAGTCAAATAGTCGTGAGTTGAAAGCCCAGGATAGGCTGTTGGAGAAGGCCGCTAAGAGACTACAGAAGCAGAAAGCCAAGTTGGCTGATGCTTTAGCTGAGATAGACAGGCTGAAGAGTGTGTCAGCCCAGCCTAGTGAGACTAAGTGTCCTACCTGTGAGACTTTGATGAGAGATCTCTGTGAGCAGAAGAGCAAGTATGCTCATCAGGTAGAGGAAATGGATAGGCTGAAGGTAGAGTTAGGCAAGCTCCAGTCTAAACTGGATGAGCCTATTTTAAGTGATGTGACTGAGTGTGAGATGTGTCCCCACCTCGCTGTTGACATAGCTGAGCTGAAGGTGAAGTGTGAGGGATAGCTCAAGGAGTTGGAGGAGCTTAGGGCTAGACCCACGCTTTTGGGTGCATGCATGGTCTGTCCTACTTTGGAGAGTGAGCTTGTGCAGTTGAGAGCTGACCTTGAGATGCTTTTAGCATCCCCTGACACTTGTGAGAACTGTCTCACTCTGAGGTTGATTTTGGTGGATAGGGATGCCACCATTAAGAAGTTAGAGAAGTCCGCTTTCTCTTTTCCCTCTCTACACTGCCCTACTTGTGCTGATCAGACTTTAGTTCTGAAGGATCTGAGAGAGGAGAAACAGATTTTGGTTGATGAGAACAACCGTTCGAGAGAGGTGCTCAGTTGGATGTATGCTAGAGAGCCCCAACTTAGGATGATCTTGGAGAGCACCAAGAGAGCTGAGGGTGATATGAGTGGACTTGGGTTAGGAGAGAGTAGTACTTCGGGTGAGAAGAAGAGTTCCCCAATTAAGCTTAAGACTGCCTCTCCTCAGCCTAGCCCTACTGTTGATGGGGTTTACCATGAGCCTCTTAAGGCTGCCCCAAAGAAGCAGTTCTGGACACCCAAGCCCTCACAGGCTAAGCTGGACAGAGTAGTGACTAAGATTCTCAAGCCTCCAGTGAGCAAGGAGAGAGTCCAGCAGCCTGTTCCACCCAAGGCTACTCCACCTAAGCCTAAGGCTCAGCCTAAACCCACACCCAAGAGGCTTGTCTACCACTGTGACTTTTGCCAGCCGAATGGCCACTTGGAGGAGTTTTGCTTCAGGAGGAAGCGAGTTGAGAGGCAGGAGAGAGCCTGGGGGAACCAGGATCAGTTCTACCGGGGTGGTAGGCAGGATCTTCCCCGTTCTGGTGAGAGAGGAGGCAGTTTTCAGGCCCATGTTCCTAGCGAAGAGAGACGCTTTCCCGGTCGAGCTCCTAGTCGTTTTCAGCCCGGCTATGGTTTTTCTGACCGAGGCTTTGGAGGTAGAGGATTTGAGAGCTCACGCTTTAGAGGTCGTGGGTACCCAGGTAGACTGTGATGCTTACTTTGACTGTGTTTACCCCACTTTTGAGCAGATGGCTCGGCACTGGTTCAGCGATTACACTAACCCCAATGCCGGACCATTTGCTCACTCTCGCTTTCCTTGATTTTCCAGGATCGAGGCCTGGAGGACATATGGATCATGGACTCTGGTTGCTCAAGGCACATGACAGGGCACCGCAGATGGTTCTCCAGCCTCAACCCCGTGAGCACCAAGGAGTACATCACATTCGGGGATAATGGTCAAGGTAAAGTGTTGGGTGTTGGTTCTGTTGCTCTTTCTAGCAAGCTTTCCCTGAGAGAAGTTGCTTTGGTGAGGAATTTGGGGTTCAATTTGGTCTCCGTCTCGCAACTTCTCAAGGAAGGGTTTGAGGTTCGTTTTAAGGAGGGTTCCTCTTGTGTGCTTGATGCTAAGGAAAACCTTGTTTGTCGGATTTTGCCCTATGGGCAGGTTTTTAAGGTTGACCTTGCATCTGTTTCTGGACCTCCTCGGTGTTTGGTTGCTAGTCCTTCTGCTGATATTTGGAAGTGGCATAGGAGGCTTGGCCATTTGAGTTTTGATCTGCTAGTCAGGTTGAGCTCAATGGATCTGATCCGAGGATTGCCCAATTTGAAAGCAGAAAGGACTTAGTATGCCACCCCTATCGTCATGGCAAGATGGTTGCCACTTCTCATGCACCTGTCAATCAAGTGATGACCTCTTACTCGGGTGAGCTGCTACATATGGACACGGTTGGTCCTGCTCGAGTACAGTCGGTCAGTGGGAAGTGGTATGTGCTTGTAGTTGTGGATGACTTTTCTCGCTATTCGTGGGTGTTCTTCATGGAATTCAAAGATGAAGCTTTTGGTTTTGTTCGGGATCTGGTCTTGAGGTTAAGGAATGAGAGTCATAAAGCCATGAGGGCTATCCGCAGCGACAATGGCGGAGAATTTCGTAACTCTCGTTTTGAAACCTTTTGTCGTGACCTTGGTCTTGATCACCAATTCTCATCTCGGTATACCCCACCGCAGAACGGTGTTGTGGAACGAAAGAACTGCACACTTGTAGAGATGGCGCGGACGATGCTTGATGAGCATAGGACTCCGCGATGCTTTTGGGCTGAGGCTATGAATACGGCCTGTTACATTGCCAACCGTATCTTTCTACGGGCTTTCTTGGGAAAGACTTCGTATGAGCTACGGTTTGGCAGGCAGCCTAGCATCAAGCACCTACATGCATTTGGCTGCAGATGCTTTGTGCTCAAAAAGGGGGGGGCATTTGGCCAAATTTGAATCTCGCTGCTTGGATGGTATTTTTCTTGGATACGCCTCTAGCTCTAGGGCATATAGAGTGTGGATCCTTGATACTAGACAAGTGGTTGAGACCTGTGAAGTTTCCTTTGATGAATCTATGCCTTGCACAACCCCCGCATTTGAGCTTTCAGGTGATGATGAAGAAGGCGCTCCCATCTTTGAAGATGAGGAAGGCGAAGTAGATGCGGGTGATGCAGGAGCCACTGCACCGGCTGTAGCTCCTGCCCCCTCTACTACGAGCTCTGAAGATGAAGGAGGACCCTTGCCTACGTCTTCCTCCTCACTCCCCCGACCACAAGCTCGAGCAGAGGTTGGCCCTGCTGAGGACGTAGGGGAGGTGACCTCTGAGATTGTTCCACCTCGGCAGGTCCAGCGGGATCACCCTCCAGACAGGATGATTGGAGACCTACACCAGCGTGTCACACGTTCTTCGGTTAACTCTCTGGCCTTTTTCTGTCACTTCGCATTTGTTGCTTCTTTCGAACCCCGGGATGTGTCACATGCATTATCTGATCCTAGTTGGGTGAACGCCATGCATGAGGAGTTGGAAAACTTTGAGAGAAACCATGTCTAGGATTTAGTGGAACCTCCACCAAACTGCCACCCTATAGGAACCAAGTGGGTTTTCAAGAACAAACAGGGTGAGGATGGGATGGTTGTGAGGAACAAAGCGAGATTGGTAGCCCAGGGTTTCTGTCAGAAGGAGGGGATAGATTATGAGGAAACTTTTGCTCCTGTAGCTCGTTTAGAGGCTATTAGGATTTTGCTTGCCTTTGCTGCCTCTAAAGGCTTCAAAATTGCAGCAGATGGATGTCAAGTCAGCCTTTCTAAACGGTTACATAGAGGAGGAGGTTTATGTGAGACAACCTCCTGGCTTTGAGAGTGCCAAGTTTCCAGACCGGGTGTATAAGTTGAGAAAAGCCTTGTATGGTCTGAAGCAAGCCCCAAGAGCTTGGTATGCTAGGTTGAAAGCCTTTCTGCTCAAGTCTGGTTTTGTGATGGGTTCAGTAGACAAGACCTTGTTTTTGTTGAGCCGTGGCGGTGACACCCTTCTAGTTCAGATATATGTTGATGACATTATCTTTGGTGGTTCATCTCACGTTTTGGTGTCTAAGTTTGCTGAACAAATGAGCAGTGAATTCGAGATGAGTCTCATGGGTGAGCTTCAGGTCTTTCTCGGGCTTCAGATTAAGCAAGGCCTAGAAGGAACCTTCGTCCATCAAGCCAAGTACACGAAGGGCATTTTGATGAAGTTTGACAAGGGAGATCTCAAGCCCATGGCAACTCCCATGTCAACACAGACGGCTCTTGATGCAGATGAAGAAGGGGAGGTGGTGGACCAAAGAGAGTATCGAGGGATGATCGGCTCACTTCTGTACCTGACGGCGACCAGGCCGGACATTCAGTTCGCGGTTTGCCTCTGTGCACGTTTTTAGGCCTCACCAAGGCTATCACATCGTCAAGCGGTGAAGCACATCTTCAGGTATCTGAAATACACTCCTGAGCTTGGACTTTGGTTCTCTTCAGCTTTGTTGCTCTCTCTTAGAGGGTATTCGGATGTTGACTTTGCGGGTTGTCGGCTGGAGCGCAAGTCTACTTCCGGCGACTGCCAGTTTCTCGGTTCTTCCCTTGTTCCTTGGTCCTCACGCAAGCAATCTAGCGTAGCCACTTCCACCACAGAAGCTGAATACATTGCTGCTGCTAGCTGCTGCTCCCAGCTGCTTTGGATGAAGTCCACCTTGAGCGACTTTGGTCTCAGTTTCAGGAAGATCCCTCTCCTAGTTGACTCTACTTCTGCTATTTCTGTAGCTAAGAACCCCGTCCTGCACTCCAGAACCAAACACATAGACGTGAGGTTTCACTTCTTGAGAGATCACTATGAGAAGGGAGATATAGACTTGATCCATGTAGAAACTGAGAACCAGTTGGCCGATATCTTTACCAAGCCCTTAGACCCGAGTAGTTTTGCTCACTTGCGTGGGGAGCCTGGTGTTTGTTATCCCTTTTAGGTTGGGGTAACTTTGGTATAGTTTAGGTTTTGCTTTACGTTTTCCTTCTTTTCTTTCTTTGTTTCTCTTTGCTTCTCTTGCATTTTGTCCCATACCATGCATTGCATTGTAACATATGCATTTCACTTTCACTAGCACTAGAGCTCTTCTGGTATGCCAAGTTAGTACTTGCTTGTGCTAGATTGTACACTTGCTTGCATGATCATGGTTGGCTAAGCTCCTTGAATCTGTCTAATATCTTTTGTGAGCTTAGTCACTTTTGCTTCTTCCAAATCAAAAACCATGATCACCACTTGACTTGGCTACCTAGCATGTGTAGGAATGTTGAATGCTATGCTATCTTTTCATGCTTGGATATGCTAGTTGTATGCCTGGGTTGCACTGATGACTAAGCATTTATGGCACCTTGTTCATGTCTAAAATCTGAATTAATGTGATTTACAAGTGCTGTCCTATGAATTAAATTGAAAAGCTTCAGGAGGGTTCACTTGTCACACTGATCTAGTTTGAGATAGCTTGCCTTTGCACCTTGGCTTGAACTTGGACTAGGCTGTGTATGACCAAAACCTTGTCTTAAGCTCCTGATGGTTTTCTGAACCTAGGCTTGGCATTGGTTGGTAAGAAGTGGCAACGACAAGTGAATAACCCCTGGCACATAATCTGATTTGCTTGAAGTTCAAAATTGCTAAATTTGATATCTACAAGTCTCTAATTTGCTTATGGCCTGTTATAGATGCCTTGGTTGAGAGTAGCGCACCTTGTATATTTTGCTAGCATCTTGCTGTTCATGCCTACCTTGCTAGATGCTATTCATGTTGGTGATGCCCTTTTTTTTTCAACAACTCTGAAAAACATGCTCCTGATCTGTATAAGATAGATTCAATTGAGCTTGTTTTGCATGCTACCTTGCCCTCACTTGCTCTGTATGCTAGAACTTGTATTTACTAGCTTTTCATCCCTGCTGAGCTCTTCATGGTACACTTCCTGCATTTCATGGCATATTCTGAGGGGGAGTTGTTCACTTCAGGGGAGTTGGGTTCTATGACCCTTGATGTGTCCATTGTCAACAAGGGGGAGAGATTGTACCATGGGGGAGGACTCTGTAGAGGTCTAGTTGAGGGGGAGATTGAGTTTTTAGCATGCTCTTGCATCGGTGCGTTGAGCCTTTTTGCCTCTTTCTGGAGGAGCCGATGCTTTTGCCTTAGCATGACTGTGTTGAGCCAGTTTGCCTCTTTCTTGAGGGGTCATGCTTTAGTTTGATCGACTGTGTTGAGCGGTTTCCCTTGTCTTAGGGGGTCGATCTTTGGCTTTGTTTTTGTTGTAGTCTCATTTTGCCCTTTTCTGCCAGTATTTGGTCTTTGGGCATCTTGAGCAACTTCTTCTTTTTCTTCTTTCTTTTCGGTTTTACGCTTTTCTTTTGTCTTTGTTCTATTTCAGGTTACAGGTTGAAGGTGTTGACAATGCATGTGGCGGAACCGCCGATTTAATCCAGGCTAAGCACACCTGCCACCTCTGGCTCGCAGTGCGATTAGACCGAACTAAACCCGGTCGTCCGTCGAGAGTCATTCGACCCCCGATATTACCTTTTCCCAGAGGAACCGACATCATACACATCCAGCCCTCAATGGAGCCACAACAGGTACATCATCTCAGGCAGTTGAATATAGCATATATAAGCTTGTTTTACACACCGATTCGAAATAATAATATAAGTTTCAACATATTACCATACGAAAGTCAAGTTTGAATCAGACAGCGGAAGCGAATTTGAAAACGTCTCATAGCGGAAGAAAATACTTTACTAGTCTTCATGCAACGTTGATCGAGACGAGCAGCACCGAGCCCACCGGTACTACCCTCCTCCAAGCAGATGTCCAGATGTCGTCGGTACCTGTTCTCAAAAGGTGGGGGCAAACCCTGAGTACTAATTACTCAGTAGGACTTAATGGATTGGCTTACGGCTGACGCAAAGCTTGCTTACTAACCTTTGGATCCTTAGCCATTGATTTTAAACAGTGGTATATCAATATAAAATATCAAGATTCATCTTTTGCATATAACTCCATAACAACTTGTAGAAATGTAAGCAATACAATACAAACATGTTGTATTTGAAAACATGAGTAACGGACATAATATATTCAAGTAGTTACTACGTTGCCCGACAGTGATATTGGCATTCCCACACCTGGTGGGCATCAGCGATTCGAATCGATTTTTAATTCCCGGGAATAACTATCATGCCAGGGGTATATGCTTACTAGCCATCGCGTTCCCACATATAGCCCCAATCTTAACCTGCCTCGTCCCAAGTTCGATTCACTCCCGCCTAGCCCCCGGGTTGTGCCCCCATGACGAGCCTGCCGACATCTCGGTCTCCCCGTCATGAGTACCAAGCTCCCCCGGGCCACCTTCCTCTCAACCAGCGGGTAGGAACGTGTCTCTGTGCTTCGGACGAGCCCAGGAAAGACTTTTCCGGTCCCATTCCCCGGATAAGCACTTTAGCAATGTTATGCCGATCAGCAGACGAACAGCGGACGGGCCTTAAACGACTCGGGCGGAGCCAAACGCACACCACATAATAAAATTATTCTCCGCCCGGTCTCCATTTAAATCATGAGCATAATATTACTTTCTCAATAGTAATAGTTTTGTAACCTTTGAAATCACCTACGCGACGA
Organism: Paspalum vaginatum; assembly: GCA_030272315.1. Taxonomy (NCBI): domain Eukaryota; kingdom Viridiplantae; phylum Streptophyta; class Magnoliopsida; order Poales; family Poaceae; genus Paspalum; species Paspalum vaginatum. Next base: position 21,413,827 of record CM059021.1, read on the forward strand.
GTGACTCCTTTCACTCGTGTCTACTCGCACCTAGCAGAGCCTAGGCAACTCGTCCTACGAACTCTATATATAGGTGCTAGGGCCAGGGCGGCCAGGGAGTCTAATGCAATTGTTTCCAAGCAACTCCTAATGCATATGCGTAATCAACAAGTATAATTTATTTGCTGGGTTGAGTATGGTCCTGCCTACCTTTGCTTATTCTTACTCAGCCAACAAACTAAATTAGGTTAGTTTGCCGGGTTGTGAGGCTTTGCCCCAGGCAACCCCTTGATCACTTGGACAACTCCTCCTTCCAAATACCACTTCAGGGGCCTCCAGGTGGTATTTGGGTCTTAGTTGGTCTTCTGGACACCATTGCTTAAAGTAGCTCCCATACTTGTTTGTCAATCACGTATCTGCAATAAGCGTTGCTATATGAATGCTATGCATGACACAGTGAATGAGATGCACGATCATCAAGCGTTCAACTGGTTAAGCAAAATATAAGGCAAACCTCTAGTTACGCAGGTAATGGATTACTAGCTCAACCAAAACCTCCCGACTGGCACTAGCATTAGTACTACTTTGAAGCAATCGAGTATGTGCAATCTCACGAGAACACATACAGGAGTTAAGTTGTCGATCATAAAGCTAACATGGTAAGTGTGGGGGTTTTTATTGGATATATTAGTTTCACATTTTTGATTATTTATATAAAATTGCATTATTTCTACTATTTCCAAATCAGAGTCACAACCTTATATGCACCATCTCCTATTCTAACAATGAGTCATGTTCATAACCTAGAGCTCATATCAAGCCCTTAAAGTCACTTGGAGCATTTTTCATCATAGCAAACTTTTCTTAAGTTAAATATATGCTTAAATACATGATAGGGCAAAATAGTAATTAAACAGTCAATGCTAGGGCTACCAAAATTTATACAGAGCCTACACATGTTCACAAGGCTTCTGCCCAATTTTTATAATTTTTGAAGTTCATTTTACCCACATTTCCTATTTATTAAGGTTTTTCATGCATGCACATTAACAGGGGCAAAAAGGTCATTTCAGGGATCTACTTCTTTGCCATTCTGTAGACATACTAAAAATGAACATAATGCAACAAAGTTTATATTTTTAGCATTTTTCTACAATTTACTATGAATTTCTAAAGTTTCAGACCTAGAAAAATGAAATTATATTCGAAATCTCTCAGACCCAGGACCTTTACGTAGCTATCCCTAGCTTCCAGGGGCCTGTACACAAAATTTTCAAGACTCAGTGAATAGTACTACAATCGAGACAGAATTACATGAAAGAACAGGGGGTTTTCTACAAAACCTCCTTCTTCTTCCTCCAGACAGGGCAGGGGCGCGCGGCGGGCCGGCTTCCCGCGTATGGCGCGTCGCGTGGGGGCGCGCGCTTGGAGCCGTGCCGGTCCGGGAAGGTGTTCTCGGCGATGGGGATCATTTCCCCCAAGTTCTCACCGCGCGGGATGGACAGTGGAGGCGGAGCGACGACGATGAACCGGGATGGTCATGACGCGGTGGTGCGTGATGGCTTCGGCCCAAATCCGGCGGCTCCAGTGGAGGGAGGGCCAACTTGGGGGCGCATCGGTCGTGCGAGGAGATGGCGAACCTAGCGCCGTAGGTCTAGGTGTGGGTAAGGCGCCAGTGGGGCCCTCCGCGGCGCGGGTCGGCGGTTTGCGCGGCGTGCGCTGCGCGCGTCGCTCGGCGCGGGTGGAGGAGGCGGGGAACGGAGACATCGTGGGGTGCAGGAGCTGTGCGGCTGGACGGCGAGCCCGATGGTGTCGATCTTGGAGCAGGGAAGGTACTCAGAGTGGGTCGCCAACGGAGAGGCCGAGCTCGAGCTTCACGGCGGCAATGGTGGGCGCGCTCTGTCGCGCAGAGACGAGCAGAAAGGAGAGGGCGAGCGAGTGAGGGAGCGCGCGGAGGAAGCCGCGAAAGCGTCCAGGTGAGGCCGGGTGCGGGCAGGTCGGCCAAGGCGCGGGCAGACGGCGCGTGGCCGGCGGCGTGGCGAGCAGGGCGGCCATGGCGTGGCGCGTGGCCATGGCGGCCAGGCCCGGTGCCGCGTGGGCGCAGGGGAGGGGAGAGGGAAGAAGACGTCGCGCGGGTGGACGCGGTCCATGGACCCGGCGAGGCTGACAGGTGGGGTCGGGGTGAGGAGGAGGGTGAGGGGTCTACGGACCGGGTGCACGGAACAAAGGAACCGGTAGAATGCGCTGGCGCGGGCGGCTGACAGGTGGGTCCCGCTCGTCAGTGACTCAAAGAAATTCGAAAAACCCCGAAATTGGAAAACTGGCTTTGACCTTATATACAGGTTTTGGAATTTGAGAATTTTGGACACCCTAGAGGCATAATTTGGGAAAACCCAAAATACAAAAGTTGTTCTACTCTTCCAAATCTACAACTTTGTCAAAAGGAGTAACATCAGATTCCAAGTTTAAATATGATCAAATTTGAATTGAACCTGCTGACTCCAGTTTGACCAAAGTTTAAAACAAACTTAGAAATTCCTAAAGTCTATTTTATGCTCATTTTCAGAGAATGAGTATTATACCAATGTTGTGTGGTTTTTAATTATCTACAACTTTCTTATGTGATGTTTTGCATGATAGGGACTTTTGATTTCTCAAAATTTGAATTTTCCATTCAGGTCTATTTGGATAGAATTCACTAGAAGATAGAAAAGGAGTTAAAACATCTTGCAAACCTTTATGCATGTCAACACACCCAAAAACAAAGTTGATCTACCTAGAATTGTCTACAAGTTTGTTATAGGGAGTTTGGTCTAAAACACCTCATATTTTAAACTATAGTCACAAATGCACTCAGGGGTTTTTCATGTTTTACTGAAAATTTTTGACTTCGTGATTTACTAACCTAGTTGTTGCTCTTCTCTAAACATTATTAAGCCAAACCCTTGAATACCGCTAATCTAATCGCGTGTTAAGACTTTCGAGATGCCGGGGCATCACAATGCACTCATCAAGGGGGAGATTGAGAGCCAATGGACCGGCTCCATTGCCTCTGGAGTGATGAGTGATTGTCAACAGTAGCAAGACCCAGAAGGACTTGGGCACAAGACCTCCGATGGACAGGAGGCCCTCCGATGGACTGGAGGTAGAGGGAGGTCCTCCGAAGGACTGGAGGCACACTCGGCGTCTCTCGGCCATGGGAGTTCGGTATACGGAGGAGCGGCACGACGACGGTAGGAGTAAGTCCTCCGAAGGACTGCGAGGCTACCCCGATAGACAGGGGATGCCGGGCGCCACCGCGGTGCTCCAACCCGAATGCGTGGCGCGAAGGCGTGCGAGGGAGGCTTTGGCGGCTTCAGCTTAAAACCGTCACCCAAGCTACCCAAGCCTTGGTGAGTTGGGCCACGACTCGCCAAGATAGAGAAGATGGGCCAACACCGGCCCAGGCGGAGACTTCCTAAAGTTTCCCGGTTTATGACTTCAAAACCGGGGGCGGATCGCGGATTGGACTACTGGCCACGTGGAGAGCATCCGAGGATTGCGTGGAACTTACGAAGATCAAGATTCCATCGTGGTCGTCCGTCCCGAAATATCCTGTAATCTTTCGTTTGAGTCCTTAGGGTTTGTCTAGCTGTAGGGACCTAAGTGCAAAACTGTCTAAATAGCACTCGGGTATAAATAGGTTCAGTGTAGGTCATTAGAAGGTCTCTTGGCTGCTAGGATTACTTTTCACTTGGTGATTTTCGTCCTTAAGCTTTGAGCTCCATTGTTAGAGAGGTTAGAGTAGGATTTAGCCTCCTAATCTTGAGGGAAGGTGAGGGTGGTTGCTTGGGACGAATTTCTGCTTGTATGCTGGATCTTTAGACCCATTTTGGGCACTTAATCAAAGCAAATTCGTGCAGCAACCTTGTGTTCTTCTCCTCCCCCTCTCACTTTGGTTTTTGGGTTCAATCTTTGCCTTTTTGGGTGTTTTTGTTGGGCAAGCTTGAATCCCTTTCCTTGCTGATGTTCTAGACTTGCTACGACGTGGATATCATGACTTAGTTCATCTCAATCCTGCTGGATTGCCACGAGCAAGCCTCTTTTGTGTTTTCCCCTTTTCTTGCCCAAGAATGGAGATTTCACAAGATCTGAAATTCCCGCTGATTCTGTGGTTACTTTGAGTTTATCTGTTGGGAATAACTTTGAAATAGGGTCTAGATAACCTGAGCTAAATTTTGTGAAGTTTGAGCAAGGTGTGATCAAGTTATGATTTGAAATCATATTTTCTGCGACCCTACCGGACCATCCGGCAGTCCGGCAGCGCCCACCGGATAGTCCGGCAGCGCCCACCGGACAGTCCGGCGTGAGGCGTTGTCCAGGCAGTGCCACCGGACAGTCCGGCAACAGGTACCGGATAGTCCGGTCCCATCAGACAATCCGGTGTTGGCCACCGGACAGTCCGGTCCTGTTAGGGAGCTTCTGTGTTCTTCCCAGGTTGGTTTTCCCGCTGTGATTTTGCTGCGGATTTTCGCATTCCTCCCTTAAGACCATTCTCTTTGCTTACTGAAAATCAGTGAGACACACCTAGGTGTGGTGAGTGTCTTGTGGCGGATATTGCAAAATCCGTTGCTCCGCTGTTACTCTTGTTCAGATCTTGAGCTTTCTTGCATTGGTGCGTATCCTCAGAGTGGACGGCACCCTTGCGCTGCTAGGCACGTATCTGTTCAGTGGACGGTGCTTAGTATCTGGTTTCATTTGGGGGTTTGTGATTTTGTGATTTCAAGTGCTCCTATTCACCCCCCCTCTAGTCGCACGTCTCGGTCCTACACTATCTCCCATTGTACCACCACTATCACCACCACACCACCATCATATCACCATTCCACCGAATGGATCACATGCCTATCTGCGAATTATATGCTCTGAAGGGCGATTTTCTAGAGCCTCTACCATCATCTGCCCCCATCATCACAGATGGCTATCAGCTACGTCCCGGCTTGATAGCGATGGTTCGGGATCAATATTTCATGGGATTGGGGTCAGAGAGTCCCTACACACAACTCCAAGAATTCGAGCAGCTATGCAGCTGCATCGCAATCTCGGGAATGCCTAGAGAAACTCTTCGATTTCTGCTCTTTCCATTTTCACTTACGGGAGCAGCAAAATCTTGGTATAGCAGAGCAGTTGGTGCAGTAGAGGGGAGTTGGGAGAGACTTAAAGTTAAGTTTTGTTTACATTTCTTCCCACAACATAGAGTCATTGACATCCGATGTGAAGTTCTCAATTTTCGACAAGGAAGTAACGAGGACTTGGCCGCAGCCTGGTCACGTTTCACAAATCTAGTCGCATCTAGCCCTGACATGGTGATACAAGAATCCATGCTCATGCAGCACTTTGTCTGAGGCCTATCACCAAGCGCAGGACTATGTTTGGATTTAGCGTCAGGAGGATCGTTTTCTCACTTAACCACCCCAGAAGGATGAAAAGTCCTAGATAAAATCCTCAAAAAATCCTCTGATTGCGGTAAGATCGAGAAACCACGCTGATATCCACAAAATCCACCTGAGCCCAGCTGCGACGAAGAAATTCAGAACACCCATCCACCAACTCTACTATCCCATCAAACCCTCATGATAGAGGATGTTCCTGAACCAAGTACGTCGCAGGACACTAAAAGGGTCAATACTTCTATGACAAATCCTCTATCGGTTCCGCCGTTCTCGTTTGAAGATGACTTATTCGCAAGCTTTGGCAATATATCTCGGTTGCCCAAAGTGAGCCGATGCTTTGAAAGGACCTCTCAACCAGCATATCTCTTCCCACAACACATACATCAAATGAGAGAGGACCTACTCTGGCTTACAGCTGTGATAAATCGGGAATGGCTAGAAGAGAGAAGGCTTAACACGAAAATCGTTAGGTTCTACCCAGAACCAACTCTCATCCCTGGCCATGTATCCGACATGCTTCCACAAGATATTCTCTATGACCCTTGAGTTGGGGTGAACATCATTCCTAAACATGTTGTCGACACCTACTTCCCCACTCAACCATGATCAAAATCTGATATTCGCTTGAAGTGGAACAAGAATGAATCGTAGGAAAATCATGGAGTCATTCGGGTCATACCAGTTACCTTGCGGGACAAGCGGATAATTGTAGACTTCCATGTCTTCGACATACCCAAGGGGCCGATGTCATTCATATTGATTGGGCTCCCCATTGCTTCCTTGATCAACTCGACTACAAGTTCAGGATAGTTACAGCTTCAGTTTGGTCAAGAGGTGCTTGAAATTGGCATGAGTTGAGCACTAAATACTATTGACAGTCGTAATCTCACGGTATCAATCGTCAATTATTCGCCAAATGAGGCGAAACAAGTGAAATAATAGGACTAACCCTTGCTACTATTGAGTTCCACAAGGTGTACATGAATATTTGGATGCAGGTACCAAAATATGTACAAAATGGTTGAAAACAATCCAAAGACCAAAGATGGGCGACAATGGCGAAGAGGCCATGGCCGCCCGGCCATGGCCCAGCCCTCCAATAGCTACCCGGCCACTTGTCAGGGGATGCATGGCTGCCCGGCCATATGGCATGGCTGCCCAAGCACCTCACTTGCCACGACTTTGATCCTACATGCAAACAAAAACAAGGCAATGAAGATCCAACCACACAAAAGAGTATCCAATATATCTAAGGGTCGAAAGGACATCAAAACATGGATCGGTGATGTCACCAATCTGAGGGAACCAAGATGTAACCAACTAGTGAAAGACAACTGGCCACGTGGCCACTATTCTTGGCCGCCCGGCCACCTTCGGACATGTTTTGCACGTGCACCAACCGTCAACCGACTTGGGAATGCAATATCAAGCATTGGATCACTGAAGCCAGTGGATCCTATGGCCGCTTAGCCATAGGGGTGGCCGCCCGGCCACTGACCAACCCCCTAACCGACCTAGTGTGTCTATAAATACCCCCCTCACTCAGTTGTACTATAAATAGACCCCGAGAGCTCATTTGTAAGGTTTGGAGTTCAGTTCAAGTTCTGTCTTAGAGTGCTACACTATTTCCTTAGTAGCTAGGATAGTCCTGGGAGTTAGAGTTGAGTTGAGCTTTGCCTCAGAGTCTCCACAGTTATCTTTGAGTCTGCGGTAAAAGATTTGTATCTTTGTATTCAGATTATCTCCAATATAATTTCAATTATATTTTACTCTAAGTTCTATCTCTTGCGAGTGTGGTGTACCTTTCTTTGCACACTTGCTAGGCTTAGGTTGTGTTTTACTCAGTTGTTCCATTCTTGTTATTCTTGCCGGTGCTACAACTCAACCCTAGACTTAGACGCTAGGCTCTGGCTAGATCCGCTCCTCTGATCAAGGATGATCTATCGTTGTTCAAGCTTAGCTTGAACACGTTTATAGCGTGCCATCCTCTCCACATAGCTTTGTTTAGTGGCCCCACTCGGTGACAGCATGTGGTGTGCCTGTGTAGTCTAGGCCCGTCGATCGGGAGGCCCGTAGGTGTTAGCTAGACTCTCCTTCGGGACCAACTATCTACCCCTGGTACCCTCGAGACTCTAGAATTTCGCTCGACGCAAGACCCTGACTTGTTTATTTGAATATCTTGGTTAGGCACGGATAACCTTTGCAGACGATTAGAAATAGAGTTTGGTGACTTTATCTCACTCGTTGTCCTCGCAGGCAACTATACCTTTCTATGGATAGCTACTATAACCTTACCTCTGCACCAATACATCTATCTTTGTCATGTTTACCCCTGTTTGACTTCTAGTTGGTATAACTTATTCAAGTATTACATTCCATTCGATTTGAGTATATTCAATTACACTCTCTCGCCTGCTGCTTTCCTGTGGAAATTTACGATACTCAGAATACTTTGAGTGAAAGGCTATAGCGGTCTCCGTGCACTTGTGGTGTAAAACCTGTTAAGGCTAAGAGATGCCAACAAGCAATTCTGGCACCGTTGCCGGGGAAGCAATAGGTAGAGAGATAATTGATATCTCATTTCGAGCCCTGTATACTTGATAAGTTTACCGCTAGTTGTTAACAGGCTCACTTTGCTCGGTTGTTTTGTTGTGTTTGCAACAGAGAGGCATATGACCGGTTTCGACCTGCTAGAAAACTACCACAATAACCCAGATTCACTGCTCAGGAGAGTCCGTCCAAAGACTATCCATGGGCAGAGACCTATACCAAGGGAGCTAGAACCAAGCACATCTACCAGCACTCCAGTTACCACCACCATGGCTGAGAAGACCATTAGTGAGTTCTCCATCCCCTCGAGCAACAATGTTCCTATGGGACCTGAAGTTCAAGTGGGAGAGAACTACAAACTCAAGCCATAGGTGATTCATATGGTTCAAGGTATCCCATTCTGCGGACTGGCTATGGAGGATGCCAACAATCACTTGCAGCAGTTTCTGGAGATCTGCAGCACGTTCAACATGAAAGGAGCATCATCGGATGCCGTCAAACTTCGTCTCTTCCTGTTCTCTCTTGTTGGGAAGGCAAAACAGTGGTTCTACCTCAACCGAGCAACACTAACATCATGGAACGCTTGTTTCGATGCATTTCTTGTGAAGTACTTCCCGCTGGGAAAGACTAAAGCATTGAGGAATAAGATCTTGAGCTTTCAACAGCTCACTGATGAAACCATGGCGGAGGCCTAGGAGAGACTCCAAGAGTACATCGTAGCCTGCCCCCACCACGAAATGCAAGAGTGACTCATTATTCAGAGTTTCTTTCACAGGCTTCACCTCTCAGCACAAGAACACCTAGATGCAGCCGTTGGAGGATCCTTCCGGTCCTTGAGCATCACTGCGGCCAAAGGGCTAATTAAAAAAATGGCCACCAATCAAGGTTGGAGAGAAGAGAGGTCTAGTACCCGATCCCATGGCGTCCATCAGATTGAGAGCAATGACATGCTTGCTGCCAAGATGGACTTACTGTTGAAAAAGCTAAACGATACTCCAGAAGCCGCTCCGGTCGAAGCCCTAGACTCTCATATGACTTGCGAAGTCTATGGGAACACAGGACACTCGGGGAACAGCTGCCCCGAGACGCGACCCGAAGACGCAAACTTCATAGGGAGCAATAACTTCAACAACGGGAATCGTCCTCAGCCAAGATGGAGCACACGACCACATCTCCCTTTCTTGGGACAAGGTAACTCTTCAGCAAGTTCACAGCAATTTCCTAAAAGCAATTTTAATTTTGATCAGAATGTTGTGAATTATAGCATTAGTAAAAAGTTCCATGCCAATGATATGATGTTTGAATCTATATCTCTGCAAATGGAAACTTTGAATAGTGTTATGAAAAACCAACTTAGCTTTAGCAAAATGTTAGAAACTCAAATAGCTCAGTTGGTTGCTGCTTTACCTAACCCAAATGCGGGTAAGCTGCTTGGGCAACCTGAAGCTCCTCCCAAGGAGCACATAAATGCAGTAATCACTAGGGGGTGGAAAGTCCACACAGGACCCCCCATCTCCTAGTCGAGCAGGAAAAGAGCAAGAGAAGACAACCGAGTTCGAGGATAAGGTCGTAGAGGAAGACACACTTGGCAAGGAGGAGAAGACAGCATCGATGCATCTACCCCATGAATTCTATGATACTACAATGTTGCCATTTTCTCCACGAAACAAGAAGGCTGCCGCTGACAAACAATATAGTAAGTTCATTGAGGTCCTTAAGAAGCTTTATGTCAACATACCTCTGCTAGATGCAATGTAGGTACCGACATATGCTATGTATTTAAAGGATATCCTCAACAACAACAAACCCCTACCATCAACGGAAATAGTGCATTTGACAGAAGAGTGTAGCGCAGCTATACTCAAGAAAAAGGACCCTGGAAGCCCCACCATCTCATGCTCGATTGGAACCTAGCACTTTGACCAAGCATTGTGTGATCTTGGAGCCAGTGTCAACGTAATGCCGAAGGTCATCTTTGACAAGCTAAGTCACACTGCACTTGCTCCGACGGCCATGTGTCTACAGCTCGCAGATCAATCCATTCACCACCCAGAAGGCATTGCAGAGAACGTTCCGGTGAAAATTCAGAATTTCCTCACCCCGGTGGATTTTGTGGTACTGGACATGGAGATCGACTCAAAAACACCGCTCAACCATGGGCGGCCATTTCTGAGCACTGCAGAAGCGACCATCGATGTTGGGGTAGGCAAGGTTCACCTCAACATTAATGGCAAGAAGGAGACATTTGCCTTCAAGCCAAAAGTTGAGCAGTGCAACAAGGTGCACACTTTCAAGTGCTAGGCACAAAAGGAGGCACCCAAGGTCAAGACAGGAATCAAGAAGCCAAATTCAGAGGTTGACAGTCTCGTTTCATTTATGCTGAGCAAATTGAAAAACGAGGCCAACATCCAACAAAAAGAGTATGAAGCTGCCATGAAAAGTAGAAAATTGAGGCAACAAGAGAAAAGACACGGCAAGCCTGGTCCCGCAATAGGAGGCAAAGCTCATGTGCACAAGGTCTGCGTTGAGAGCCAATTGCATACAAGACAGCGCAGAGAAGGCGAACCGCCTATGAATAAGGTCGGCACTGAGAGCCAATTGCATACGTCAAGACAGTGAAGAGTTAGCACTGAGAGCCAATTGCATACGTCAAGACAGTGCAAAGTTAGCGCCGAGAGCCAATTGCATATGCCAGGATGGTGCAGAGTTAATAAAGCACAGAAAAAGGAAGACCTTAACTTTGGTGTTTACATTACCCCGAGAGGTAAACAATGGTCTGCCCTCGCCAACAGCTAAGTTGGCATTATCATTCGATGTCATATTTATTTTTCGCCTAGTTCAATTTTCTCACCCCACTGCATATTTAAAATTATGCCTTGCACAATTTTATATGTCGTGCATTGTTTTTATCCTTTTCTGCACTTTAAAAAAAAACATGGCCACCCGGCCACAAGGACTGTGCGGCCGACCGCACCACGGGCCGGCCGACTAGTACCTGCGGCCACTCGGCAACCACTACCTGCCCATACCCCATCAACTAGCTCAATTATGCACCTAAGCCTGGCTGCATGCGCGCACATGGGCACAAGGACCCTCTGCATGGCGCCTGAGAGCTCATTTGTAAGGTTTAGAGTTGAGTTCATGTTCTATCTTAGAGTGCTATAGTATTTCCTTAGTAGCTAGGATAGTCCTGGGAGTTAGAGTTGAGTCAAGCTTTGCCTCGGAGTCTCCGCAGTTATCTTCGAGTCTGCAGTAAAAGATTTGTATCTTTGTATTCAGATTATCTCCAATATAATTTCAGTTATATTTTACTCTAAGTTCTATCTCTTGCGAGTGTGGTGTACCTTTCTTTGCATACTTGCTTGGCTTAGGTTGTGTTTTACTCAGTTGTTCAATTCTTGTTATTCTTGTCGGTGCTATAACTCAACCCTAGACTTAGAAGGTAGGCTCTGGCTAGATCTGCTCCTCTGATCAAGGACGATCTATCATTGTTCAAGCTTAGCTTGATCACGTTTATGGCGTGCCATCCTCTCCACACAGCTTTGTCTGGTAGCCCCACTCGGTGACAGCATGTGGTGTGCCTGTGTAGTCTAGGCCCGTCATTCGGGAGGCCTGCAGGTATAAGCTAGACTCTCCCTCGGGATCAACTATCTACCCCAGGTACCCTCGAGACTCTAGAATTTCGCTCGATGCAAGACCCTGACTTGTTCATTTGAATATCTTGGTTAGGCACGAATAACCTTTGCAGCCGATTAGAAATAGAGTTTGGTGACTTTATCTCACTCGTTGTTCTCCCAGCAACTATACCTTTCCACGGATAGCTACTATAGACTTACCTCTCCACCAATACAACTATCTTTGTCATGTTTACACCTGTTTGACTTCTAGTTGGTATAACTTATCCAAGTATTACATTCCATTCGATTTGAGTATATTCAATTACACTCTCTCGCCTGCCGCTTCCCTGTGGAAATTTACGATACTCGGAATACCCTGAGTGAAAGGCTACAATGGTCTCCATGTGCTTGCAGAGTAAAACCTGTTAAGGCTAAGAGACACCAAGAAATACTAAAATAGAGTCTAAGCCATGTGTTGACCCTTAGAAGAAGTGATGGGTATTTCACTTGGGGAAGAGGAGGATCAACATTGCCTAGAGGAAGAGGCTAGTGACTTCAATGTGGTAGAAGAGCCACTTGAGTTCAAAGAACTAGGTGAATCTCTGTGGCCTAACCCCCCGAAAATAAAGCTTAAACAGCTACTGCCTGGCCTGAAGTATGCCTTCCTCAACAGGAATCCGGACACACTGGTGATCATCAGCGACAAGCTAACTGAGAATGAAAGCCGGCGATTACTCTCAGTCTTGGAAAAGTACAGATCAATACTTGGGTACTCACTGCAAGATCTGAAGGGAATTAGTCCTAACCTATGCACACATGGCATCCCCATCGAGACTGAACATCAGCCTACAAGAGAACCACAACGCAGACTCAATAATGCGATGAGAGAGGTAGTCAAGAAAGGAGGTACTTAAACTCCTACACGAGGGTATCATTTACCCCATACAAGATAGTGAATGGGTCAGTCTAGTCCAAGTCATACCCAAGAAGGGAGGAATGACAGTTGTGAAGAATCAAAACAATGACTTAATCCCTCAGCATACCGTTAGGGGATGGCGAATGTGCATCGACTACAAAAAACTCAACTCAGCCACCCGAAAAGATCACTTCCCCCTTCCTTTCGTTGATGAAATGCTCGAAAGACTGGCCAATCACTCCTTCTTCTGCTATCTTGATGGCTACTCTGGTTATCACTAGATCCCAATTCACCCAGATGACCAGAGTAAGACCACCTTCACATATCCTTACGGAACGTTTGGTTATCGACGGATGTTGTTTGGGCTGTGTAATGCTCCAGCATCGTTCCAGCGATGCATGATGGCCATATTCTCTGACCTGATAGAAAACATAATGGAAGTCTTCATGGATGATTTCTTAGTCTACGGCAAGACCTTTGATGGACGTCTAGAAAACCTTCAAAAGGTTCTCTAGAGGTGCAAAGAAGTCGACCTTGTCCTGAACTGGGAGAAATGCCACTTTATGGTCAGAGAAGGGATTGTGCTATGACACGGAGTCTCAGAGAGAGGGATAGAGGTGGACCGTGCAAAAATTGAAGTCGCTGAGCAGCTTCCACCTCCAGCAAACCTCAAGGCACTCTGAAGCTTTCTTGGTCATGCTGGGTTCTACAGGAGATTGATCAAAAACTTCTCCTTGATTGCCTGGCCACTAACTAATCTTCTAGCCAAGGACACACCCTTTGTGTTTGATGATGCCTGCCTCGAAGCATTCCATACACTCAAGAAGGCTCTGGTCACAGCACCCATCATCCAACCACGAGACTGGAATGCTCCATTTGAAATCATGTGCGATGCCAGCGACTATGCTGTAGGAGCAGTCCTAGGCCAGAGCAAGGATAGAAAACACCATGCCATATCCTATGCGAGCAAGACGCGTACTGGCCCACAGCTGAACTACTCCACTACCGAAAAAGAGTTACTAACAGTTGTCTTTGCCATTGACAAATTCAGATCATATTTGGTGGGAGCTAAAGTTATCATATATGCAGATCATGCAGCTCTCAAATACTTTCTCACCAAGAAAGATGCAAAGCCACGACTGATATGGTGGGTCCTACTACTCCAATAATTTGATATAGAAATTAGAGATAAAAAGGGAGTAGAAAATTCAGTTGTAGATCATCTCTCACAAAAGCAATTTGAAGAAACATCTTCCATGCCGATTCATGATTACATGAGAAATGACACCCTCCTAAAGGTGACCACATCCCAACCATGGTACACAGATCTGGTCAATTACTTGGTTACTAGATATGCACTTGAAGGAGTTGAGAAGAGGAAATTGATCCATGATAGCCGGTTCTATCTCTGGGATAACCCCTACCTATACAAACTCTGCGCATACGGACTCTTATGTCGCTGCATTCCCGCTTGCGAAGTACCTCAAATCCTTGATAGATGTCACTCATCTTCCTGTGGAGGTCACTATGGAGCCTATCAGACTCATGCAAAGATTTGGCAAAGTGGATTCTACTGGCCAAATATGTACGATGATGCCAAAGAATTCATACGAAGGTGTTCACAGTGCCAACGCTAAGGAAACATTAACCCAAGGGATGCTATGCCACTCACAAGCAACCTTCAACTCAATGTATTTGATGCGTGGGGCATAAACTTCATGGGGCCTTACCGCAAGTGTGGAGACAAAGAATATATCCTGCTCATAGTGGACTATGTATCAAAATGGGTAGAGGCACTGCCGTGCTCTGCGGTAGATTCGAGGCATTCGATCAGAATGTTCTACGACACCATCTTTCCTCGATTTGGTATGCCAAGGGTCATCATCAGTGATGGAGGACCTCACTTCATAGATACAAGACTCAAGAGCTGCCTTGTAGGACTCGGTGTGGATCACCGTGTCGCCACTCCTTATCATTCGCAGACAAGTGGCCAAGCTGAGACATCAAACAAGCAGATCAAGAACATCCTGCAGAAAACTGTTGAAGCTATGGGAAAAGATTGGGTATCCAAGCTACCCAACGCTCTATGGGTGTACCGCACAGTATACAAAACTTCCATTGGCATGACACCATACCAAATGGTGTAGGCAGGACTTTTCACCTACCAGTAGAACTTGAGTTCAAGTCTCACTGGGCGATAAGGAAATGGAACATGGATCTCCAATCAATGGGAGTTCGACGTCAGATTCAGCTCGCCGAATTGGAAGAATGGAGGGAGAAGGCCTACCACAGTACCAAGCTGTACAAGGAATGAACTAAAAGATGGCACGATAAGCGTATCAAGATCAAGACATTCAAACCAGGCGATAAGGTACTACTCTTTAATTCTCGCATTCATTTGTTTGGTCATGGTAATCTTAGAAGTAAGTGGGAACGACCCTTTTTGGTCCTTGATGCCACTGATCATGGTGCCATCACCCTCTAGGACGATGATGGGAAAGTCTTTAAGGCGAACGGGCAATGCCTAAACGTCTTCCTAGATCCCGAAATGCCACAGCTCGAATTAGTGGATGTCTATGAGCTGGAAGAAGTGGCATGATCACACAGCCATGGTCTAGCGACGACCTTAAACGAGCCATGTACACTACCATGCTCCTCACTTTTCTATCTTATTTCACCTTTTGCTTTCACTGCACCAAAATCTCAACAAGCGACGGCACAACACGATGAAAGGGTTTCAGTGCACCTAGAAGGGCAAAACCAACCCTTGGTCTGCCCAACCAGAGTCGGCGAGGCAGGTCTAGGCTGCCTGGCCCCCTGGTGCAGCCACCTAGCCCAAGGGCTAGGCCGTCCAGCCTCCCACCTCGGCGCCCAGCCGCCTCTCTTTGAAAATTTTTGAAGAAGAGTTATCCCTAAGCCGCCGGACTTCGTTGAGTAGATGAGATCGAACTTCCACGACTTAAACACGAGAGTTTCCTTCCTTCCGGCCACTCTCTTCACTCCCATCTCATATCCACTTGAAAAACTCATCCATGGCCTCCAACAACACTCCATCCAAGAGCCTAGCCCTCACTTCTGGCACCACGGCGATCTACTCGCTGGACATTCGATGATGAGCTCGTCCCGACATGGGACATACCTGTGGGCGACGGCACCATGAAGGTGCTAGACGTGACTCCACTAGCCGCCCGGCCACCTCCTCAGGCAGCCCAGCCTAGAGTGAGGCTGCCCGGCCTCCCCCCTACACTCTCGCAGTACAGAGAGGGCTGCGCCTGGCCTATCTCCTGCGTGCACCATTGCAAAGGAGGAATATAGGGCAGATTCGCCTCGGCCTAAGGTCGGGACGATCGATCCTAAGTTAGCGGTGTCAGAAGCTCTTCTCAGGATGACTCCAGTGAAGGACACGGCAATGGAGTGCCCAAGAGCCCAGGATTGCTGGCCTACACAATCCGGGGTGGACTCACTCCCACCGGCGGATGGGGGAAGGTGCTTGTCCCAAAGGGCAAGGCAGCGGAACTTCGGGGGGATGGATCTATTGATGAGTCCATTGATTCAACTCCCCCCAGATGGACTATCAATAGGATCTCTAAACCTCCTCCAATTCAGACTCCACTGGCCAATTTGAGGATTCAGAGGAGGAGGAGGAGGAAAAAGAGATCGTCGAGTCTCTCAAATTGGAGATCAAAGCACTCAAGCGCGCATTGCAAAGACTTGAAAAGTGCTGTATGGAAGGCGAGCTTTGGAAGTGGGAGATCAACAACAAGTTAGAAACCCTTAGGAAGGGCTTCTCTTCCAAGTTCTACCGCCTCGCGTAAGCTACACGGCATCCCGATATCTATGATCCAAAACCATAGATGCCCATGGTTTCAAAATAAATTTTAGTATAGGCGCCCTTTTGTTTTCTTAGTGCTTAGGTTTTGTTTTATTTCTTTCTTTGTATGAACAGTGCTTATATTCCTTGTTTCCTTTAATTCCAATGATTAGTGCTTAGTTCATTAACTAAATTGTATACCCTGCTTTGAGTTCAAGTGTGGGGGGCGGAAAGCACTCCACTTCCCCCATACTCTCGTCACTAACCCTGTAGAAAGGAATGAGAAATACGATGTACTGGGTTGCACCTCACTGCACACAAAAATTTGGGATGAACCGAGCAAAACCCAGGCTGTCCGGCCTCCAACGCTGGCCACAGGCTCCAACCCACGCTGCCCGGCTCCAACCCAAGCTGCCCGCCCTGCCACGTTGATAAAAAACGTAACACAAGCAGAAAAGGACGTCCAAAAGCACTTCTCCACGTAACATGATCAGTGCAAGGGTCGAAAGGCCCCATCGTCAGGCCGCTCAGGTCCTGGCCTGAGTCAGGCCATCTTCACCTCGACCTTGCACATGAACCAGGTATTATCGTACATTTTTCACATATGGTCCTCATATTCCATTTTATACATGAAACTTGGATAAAATTTACTCTACATGATCATGTTGAAAACTTGTGTCCATGCTAATACAAACTTTACTCCCTATGTTAAAGTAAAATTGCCCATGGATACTATTGTTTAGGGACCCACTTTGATTTAAGATGTTGATTCATGAGATATGAGTAACAAGAACACACCCCAGTGATCTCCCGCTTGAGCAAAGAGTTCTTGTTTTGCTAAAATACTAAAAATGTGCTCTCCTCCAATGTTCTCAAGACACATGTCCTACCAGTACCACAAATGAAAATTCTTATGAATCAAAAAGGTTTCTTTGAATGTTTTGAACCATGTCAAATTTTGTGCCATCAAATGGGTTAGAATCATTCGAGATTCTTGGCTACCACATGCACATTCATTCCACAAATTCTAGAAAGATGTGCTATGCAAGCATTCCAATTAGCCCCCATCAATCATGCAAAAAGAGATTAAAAGAGGCATGGAATTGAAAAAAAAAGAGAAACGAAAAAGGAAAGAAAAAGGAAGCAAAATGCCCTGCCCTATCTCACATCAAAAAGGGGAATACAAAAGCACACTTACCGATAGCTTTCCGCCACACTTGCACATAGCCAAAATCTCTGAGTTGATTCATACTCTTTGCTTGACACTTGATTTGATTAGCTGATGCAAACATGATGAGATAGTCGGGTTACTTCTCAGCTCCAGTCAAAGTTAGATTAGGAGGAGAGGAAACATAGGGATTCTCATCCTTTGAGCGATTGAGAGGTGATCAAAACAAAGGAATGAGCATCATACTTTTTGAAAAGGTGAAAAACCTCTTTTGCTCATAGTTGGGAGGAAACTATTGTGTTACTTGTGGCTTGTTCTTGGTCTCAACATCTCAAAATCATAAGTGTAGCCACCATTGAAATCCTGGGTAAGATGAACCAACTTGGGAGTGACTTTTGTGCTTGTTAAGGCTATAGCTGTCATATACTCTCTACACCATGCTTAACTCTCATTTGCTCAAGGACGAGCAACAATCTAAGTGTGGGGGGTGTTGGCGGCCGTTATAACCCATTTTGACCACCAACATTTCATGTTCCAAGGGTGATTTTTATGCAAAGTTCATACATATTAACCGGTTCCACGAGTGTACAAAAGTATTGCAGGAACATATGTCATGGTGCAAAATGTACAAAATATGGTAGAACATGGTGAACCAAGAAAGAAAGGATGGACATGGGCTAAGGGCCCAGGCCGCCTGGCCTGTGATCCAGGCCGCCCGGCCTGCCTCTGGCTCTGAATGCCACCATCTTCTACCTGCATGGAAAAAAAACAATGTGTCAAACAGAAGTCCACCGTGGAAACCAAGGAAAGAAACACAAATACCCCGAAAGTGCAGGACCGAGACATGCTAACTAGAGGCGGGGTGAATAGGAGCACTTGAAAACTCAAAATCACACCCCTCCAAAAACTGGTCCTTGAGAAAAGAACTAGACACCGTCCACTGAACAGATACGTGTCTAGTAGCAAAGGTGCCGTCCACTGAGAGGATACACACCAAGCAAGCAGAAGCACTCAACTCAACGATCACAAAGACCGCAAGCCAAGCGGAGCAACAACTCATGCTGAACTGTCTCGCCAGCCACTCAATGCACCTAGATGCGTCTCACTGATAAACAGCAAGCAAAAGGGTATAGGCACACAACGAGAACCACCAAAGCAAGGTTGAGGCAAAAACACAGAAGCAAACAAACACAAACCAACCAAAATGAACACGCCTAGTGATCACCAAGATCTCTTTGCAAATAAGGTGCTAAAGACCTTAGGAATGACCCTTGGCACCCCCAAAACCACCCGGAACAAACGACAAACACTAGGAACAAATCAAACCAAATCCGGGGCCAAAGACCCTGTCCACACCGGACTATCCGATAGGCTACAGGACTTTTTTTGGCAAACCAGGTTGCAAAGAAAAATGCCAAAACCCAGTCAAACAGACTCCAAAAATCATGAACTTTTAACCATAGGCTACGGTAAACATGGGGAACAACATAGTAAAAATTCAGCCCATTTAGAGACTGTTAATTTCACCGGACTATCCGGTAAAGTTGCACCGCACTGTCCGGTGTGCCCAGAAATCAGCCTCAGACTCTGAGTTTGCAAACCTCAAACTTGACCAAATCTTCTCGGATCTTCACGAAATTTTGTACAAGCTATCCTAGCACTATTCCAAAACTATTCCCAAAAGATCTACTCAAAAAGATCAAGGGATTAGCGGGAATTTCAGATCTCGTGAAGAGGGGAAAATTTGGGCAAGAAAGGGGAAAACTGAAGATTGACTTGCTCATGGAAATCCAGCAGGATAGAGATATTCTAAGACATATTCTCCACGTCCTAGCAAGTTCAAAGGAGCCAAAAGAATGGGATTAACTCGTAGGCAAAGCAAATCACCAAAAGCCTTTGAGTTTCATCCAAAAACCAACTAGAAAGGCGGGAAGGAGATGGCTGCACACATGAGCACGAATTAAGGACGAATCTTGTCTTGATTAGATGAGAAAAATAGTTCTTACAAGGCTCAACTCAACCTACCACCCTTCATCCTCCCACTAATGCAAAGTACTAGCCTAGGGGACTCTCAAATCCTAAGCTAAGCACACGATTTGGTCTCTACGCACTTGGCTGGGTGGAGACTAGGCCTAGCGTTTACAAATGGTGGAAGAGTCACCTAAATGACCAGCCACTTAGCTATTTATAGCCCCGGCCTAACTAACTTGTTTTACACTAAGACCCCTATATTACAGAAACGCCCGTAGGGGCCAAACTGAAAAGCCTCGACTTTCTCGGGGACGGACGACCGCGATGGAGTCTTGATCTTCTTCGCCTACAAGCTATCTCCCGGATGACGTCCACGTGGCCAATAGTCCAAATCCGCCGATCGACCCCCGGTTTTGAAGTCAGAAATGGGGAACCTTTAGGAAGTCTCCACCTGGACCAGATTTGGCCCATCTCCTCTATCTTGGCGAGTCGTGGTCCAACTCACCAAGTCGTGGCCAATAGTCCAAAGCCTCCCTCGCATGCCTTCACACCACGCACTCGGGTTTGAGCACCACGGTGGCACGCGGCATCCCCTGTCTACCGGGGCCGCCTCGTAGTCCTTCGGAGGACTAACTCCTGCCGTCGCCGTGCTGCTCCTCCGTCTATCGAACTCCCATGGTCGACAGACGCCGAGCATGCCTCCAGTCCTTCGGAGGGCTTTCTTCTCCAACTACCTCCAGTCCATCGGAGGGCCTCCTGTCCATCGGAGGTCTTGTGCCCAAGTCCTTCTGGGTCTTGCTACTGTTGACAGTCACTCATCACTCCGAGGCAATGGAGCCGATCCATTGGCTCTCAATCTCCTCCTTGATGAGCGCATTGTCAACACCTTCAACCTGTAACCTGAAATAGACCAAAGACAAGAAGAAAAGTGTAAAACCAAAAAGAAAGAAGAATAGAAGGAGATGCTCAAGATGCCCAAGAGCCAAATACAAGCAGATAAAGGCAAATTGAAACAACAAAAACAAAACCAAAGATCGACCCCCGAAGACAAGGGAAACAGCTCAACGCAGTCGATCAAACTAAAGCATGACCCCTGAAGAGAGAGGCAAACCGGCTCAACACAGTCATGCTTAGGCAAAGCATCGGCTCCTCCAGAAAGTGGCAAAAGGCTCAACGCACCGATGCAAGAGCATGTTAAAGCTCAAACTCCCCCTCAACTAGATCTCTAGAGAGTTCTCCCCCTTGGTCCATCTCTATCCTCAAGGGTCAACATCTATTCTCTCCCCCTAGTTGATAATGGACACATCAAGGGTTCATAGAACTCAACTCCCCCTGAAATGGACAACTCCCCCTCAAAACATGCCATGAAATTCAGGAAGTGTACCATGAAGAGCTCAGCAGGGATGAAAAGCTAGTAAATACAAGTTCTAGCATACAGAGCAAGTGAGGGCAAGGAAGCATGCAAACAAGCTCAATTGAATCTATCTTATACAGATTAGGAGCATGTTTTTTAGGGTTGTTGAAAAGAATGCATCACCAACATGAATAGCATCTAGCAAGATAGGCATGAATAGCAAGATGCTAGCAAATGTATGCTACTCTCAACCAAAGCATATACAACAGGCCATGAGCAATTTAGAGACTTGCAGATTTCAGATTTAGCAATTTTTAACTTCAAGCAAATCTGATCATATGCCAGAGGCTATTCACTTGTTTTTGCCACTTCTTACCAACCAATGCCAAGCCTAGGTTCAGAAAACCATCAGAAGCTTAAGACAAGGTTTTGATCATACACAGCCTAGTCCAAGTTTATGCCAAAGTGCAAAGGAAAGCTATCTCAAAGTAGATCAGTTTGACAAGCGAACCCACCTGGATCTTTTCAATTTAGCTCATAGGACACCACTTTGTAAACAAAATTAATTCAGATTTCAGATTTGGACAAGGTGTCATAAATGCTTAGGCATCAGCTTAACAAAGGCATTCGACTAGCATATCCAGGCATGAAAAGATAGCATAGCATTCAACATTCCTACACATGCTAGGTAGCCAAGTCAAGTGGTGATCATGGTTTTTGATTTTCAAGAAACAAAAGTGACTGAGCTCACAAAAGATATTAGACAGATTCAAGAAGCTTAGCCAACCATGATCATGCAAGCAATTGTACAATCTAGCACAAGCAAGTACTAACTCGTCATACCAAAAGAGCTCTAGTGCTAGTGTAAGTGAAAATGCATATGTTACAATGCAATGCATGGTATGATACAAAATGCAAGAAAAATAAGGAAAAGCAAAGAAAAGGCAAACCAAAACCCTAAACTACAACAAAGTTAACCCAACCTAAAAGGGGTAACAAACACCAAGCTCCCCACGCAAGCGAGCAAACACGCTAAGGTCTAAGGGCTTGGTGAAGATATTGGCCAACTGGTTCTCAGTCTCCACATGGATCTAGTCTATATCTCCCTTCTCATAGTGATCTCTCAAGAAGTGAAACCTCATGTCTATGTGTTTGGTTCTGGAGTGCAAGACGGGGTTCTTAGCTACAGAAATAGCAGAAGTAGAGTCTACTAGGAGAGGGATCTTCTTAAAACTGAGACCAAAGTCACTCAAGGTGTACTTCATCCAAAGCAGCTGGGAGCAGCAACTAGCAGCAGCAATGTATTCAGCTTCTGTGGTGGAAGTAGCTACACTAGATTGCTTGCGTGAGGACCAAGAGACAAGAGAAGAACCGAGAAACTGGCAGGTGCCGGAAGTAGACTTGCGCTCCAGCCGATAACCCGCAAAGTCAGCATCCGAATACCCTTTGAGAGAGAGAATCGAAGCCGAAGAGAACCAAAGACCAAGCTGAGGAGTGTATTTCAGGTACCTAAAGATGCGCTTCACCGCTTGAAGGTGTGATGTCCTTGGTGAGGCCTAAAATGGTGCACAGAGGCAGACCGCGAACTGAATGTCCAGCCTGGTCACCGTCAGGTACAGAAGTGAGTCGATCATCCCTCGGTACTCTCTTTGGTCCACCACCTTCCCTTCTTCATCCGCATCAAGTGCCGTTTGTGTTGACATGGGAGTCGCCATGGGCTTGAGATCTCCCTTGTCAAACTTTCTCAGAATGTTCTTCGTGTACTTGGCTTGATGGATGAAGGTTCCTTCTGGGCCTTGCTTGATCCGTAGCCCGAGAAAGAACTGAAGCTCACCCATGAGACTCATCTCAAACTTACTGCTCATCTGTTCAGCAAACTTACACACCAAAGCGTGAGAAGAACCACCAAAGATAATGTTATCAACATATATCTGGACTTGAAGGGTGTCAGCGCCACGACTTAACAGAAAGAAGGTCTTATCTACTGAACCCATCACAAACCCAGACTTGAGCAGGAAAGCTTTCAACCTAGCATACCATGCTCTTGGAGCTTGCTTCAGACCATAAAGGGCTTTTCTCAGCTTATAAACCCGGTCTGGAAACTTGGCACTCTCAAAGCCAGGAGGTTGTGTCACATATACCTCCTCCTCTATGTAACTGTTTAGGAAGGCTGACTTGACATCCATCTGTTGCAATTTGAAGCCTTTAGAGGCAGCAAACGCAAGCAGAATCCTAATGGCTTCTAAACGAGCTACAGGAGCAAAGGTCTCCTCATAATCTATCCCCTCCTTCTTACAGAAACCCTGGGCAACCAATCTCTCTTTGTTCCTCACAACCATCCCATCTTCACCCTGTTTGTTCTTGAAGACCCACTTGGTTCCTATAGGATGGCAGTTTGGTGGAGGTTCGACTAAATCCCAGACATGATTTCTCTCAAAGTTCTCCAACTCCTCATGCATGGAGTTCACCCAACTAGGATCAGATAATGCATGTGACACATCTCGGGGTTCAAAAGAAGCAACAAATGCGGAGTGGCAAAAAAAGGTTAGAGAGTTAACCGAAGAGCGAGTGACACGCTGGTGTAGATCTTCAATCATCCTGTCTGGAGGGTGATCCCACTAGAACTGCCGAGATGGAACAATCTCAGAGATCACCTTCCCTGCGTCTTCAGCGGGGCCAGCCTCTGCTCAAGCTTGCAGTCGAGAGAGCGAGGAGGAAGCCATAGGCAAAGGTCCTCTTTCATCTTAAGAGCTCATAGCAGAGGGGGCAGTGGCTCCTGCATCACCAGCATCTACTTCGCCTTCCTCATCTTCAAAGATGGGAGCGCCTTCTTCATCATCACCTGAAAGCTCAAATGCAGGGGTTGTGCAAGGCATAGATTCATCAAAGGAAACTTCACAGGTCTCAACCACTTGTTTGGTATCAAGGATCCACACTCTATATGCCCTAGAGCTAGAGGCGTACCCAAGGAAAATAATATCCAAGCAGTGAGATTCAAATTTGTCCAAATGCCCCCCTTTTTGAGCACAAAGCATCTGCAGCCAAATGCACGCAGGTGCTTGATGCTAGGCTGCCTACCAAACTGTAGCTCGTATGAAGTCTACCCTAAGAAAGCTCGTAGGAAGATGCGGTTGGCAATGTAACAGGCCGTATTCATAGCCTCAGCCCAAAAGCGACGCAGAGTTCTATGCTCATCAAGCATCGTCCGCGCCATCTCAGCAAGTGTGCAGTTCTTTCGTTCCACGACACTATTCTGAGGTGGGGTATAAGGAGACGAGAATTGGTGATCAAGACCTAGGTCATGACAAAAAGTTTCAAAATGAGAGTTATGAATTTCTCCGCCATTGTCACTGCGGATAGCCCTCATGGCCTTATGACTCTCATTCCTTAACCTCAAGACCAGATCCCGAACAAAACCAAAAGCATCATCTTTGAATTCATGAAGAACACCCACGAAAAGCGAGAAAAGTCATCCACTACCACAAGCACATACCACTTCCCACTGGCCGACTGTACCCGAGCAGGACCAACCATGTCCATATGCAGCAGCTCACCTGGGTAAGAGGTCATCACCTGATTGACAGGTGCATGAGAAGCGGCAACCATCTTTCCATGACAACAGGGGTGGCACACAAAGTCCTTTTTTGCTTTCAAATTGGGCAATCCTCGGATCAGACCCGTCGAGCTCAACCTGGCTAGCAGATCAAAACTCAAATGGCTAAGCCTCCTATGCCACTTCCAAATATCAGCAGAAGGACTAGCAACCAAATACTGAGGAGGGCCAGAAACAGATGCAAGGTCAACCTTAAAAACCTGCCTATAGGGCAAAATCCGACAAACAAGGTTTTCCTTAGCATCAAGCACACAAGAAGGACCCTCCTTAAAATGAACCTCAAACCCTTCCTTGAGAAGTTGCGAGGCAGACACCAAATTGAACCCCAAATTCCTCACCAAAGCAACTTCTCTCAAGGAAAGCTTGCTAGAAAGAGAAACCTTGGTGCTCGCGGGGTTGAGGCTGGAGAACCATCTGCGCTGCCCTGTCATGTGCCTAGAGCAGCCGGAGTCCATGATCCATATGTCCTCCAGGCCTCGATCCTGCAAAATCAACCAAAGTGAGAGTGAGCAAATGGTCCGGCACTGGGGTTAGTGAAACTGCTGAACCAGTGCCGAGCCATCTGCTCAAAAGTGGGGTAAGCACAGTCAAAGTAAGCATCACATCTATCCAGGTACCCAAGACCTCCAAAGCGTGAGCTCTCAAAACCTCTACCTCCAAAGCCTCGGTCACGAGGTCCATAGCCGTGCTGAAAATGTCTCTCACCACAAGGAACACGGGCCAGAAAGCTGCCTCCTCTCTCACCACAAACAAAGCGGTCTCTCATCTCACCGCAATGGGGAGGATCCTGCCTACCGCCCTAGTAGAATAGATCCTGGTTCCCCCATGCTCTCTCCTGCCTCTCAACTCGCTTCCTCCTGAAGCAGAACTCCTCCAAGTGGCCATTCCACTAGCAAAAGTCACAGTGGTAGACAGGACTCTTGGGAGTGGGGTTAGGCTGGGCCTTGGGCTTAGGTAGAGTAGCCTTGGGTGGAACAGGCTGCTGGACTCTCTCCTTGCTCACTGGAGGCTTGAGAATCTCAATCACTACTCTGTCTAGCTTAGCCTGTGAGGGCTTGGGTGTCTAGAACTGCTTCTTTAGGGCAGCCTTAGGAGGCTCGTGGTAAACCCCGTCAATAGTAGGATTAGGCTGAGGAGAGGTAGTCTTAAGCTTAATTGGGGAACTCTTCTTCTCACCCAAAGTACCGCACTCTCCTAACCCAAGTCCACTCATATCACCCTCAGCTCTCTTGGTGCTCTCTAAAATCATCCTTAGTTGGGGCTCTCTAGCATACATCCAACTGAGCACCTCTCTCAAATGGTTGTTCTCATCAACCAAAGTTTGTTTCTCCTCTCTCAGATCTTCCAGAACTAAAGTCTGGGCAGCACAAATGGGGCAGTCTAGAGAGGGAGCAGACTTCTCTAACTTCTTAATGGTGGCGTCCCTATCCACCAACATCAACCTCAAAGTGAGACAGTTCTCACAAGTGTCATGGGGTGTTGAAAGCACCTCAAGGTCAGCTTTCAACTGCTCAAGCTCACTCCTTAAGGTAGGACAGACCATGCACGCACACAAAAGCGTGGGTCTAGCCCTAAGCTCCTCCAACTCCTTGAGCTGTCCCTCACACCTCACTTTCAGCTCAGCTATGTCAACAGCTAGGTGAGGGCACATCTCACACTCAGGCTCATCACTCAAAATAGGCTCATCCAGTTTAGACTGGAGCTTGCCTAACTCTACCTTCAACCTATCCATCTCCTCTACCTGATGAGCATACTTGCTCTTCTGCTCATAGAGATCTCTCATCAAAGTCTCATAGGTAGGGCACTCAAGCTCACTAGGCTGTGCTAGCACACTCTTCAGCCTCTCTATCTCAGCTAACGCATCAGCAAGCTTGGCTTTTTGCTTCTGCAGCTTCTTGGCTGCCTTCCCCAACATCTTATCCCAGGCTTTCAACTCACGACTGTTTGCCTCCAACGTCTCAAGAATTTTAGCTTGCTCAGGAGTTACCTCTTCATCGGAGGAGTCATTGTCGTTGCCCTTGTCGTCCTTGTCCTCAAGCTCCATGGAACAAAAAGATCTCTGGTGCATCTTGTGCTTGTGCTTGGACTTGGTGGAGACGAAGCAAAGTCCAGCTGGACCGCCTTGGTCCCTCCTCTTGTCCCGCTTGGTGACAATCTCCTCATTGCTTGAGCTTGATGAAGACGAGGAGGAGGAGGATGATCCGCCACACAGACCACCAAGCTCGGCGAAGAAAGCCTTGTCCCGCTTCCGGTTGTCCTTCTGGTAGCTCTTGAAAGCCTTCCTGAAGTTCTTGTTCTTGCCAGAGCGGTGCTTGGTGTGGTCACGCTTGCTATAGTCGTGCTTGCCAGAGCGGTACTTGTTAGAGTCGCGAGAGTGGCTCTTGCCCTTCTTGTAGTAGTCGTTATGCTTGTTCGGGCATTCGGCGATGAAGTGGCCGACCTCTCCGCACTCGAAGCACCTGGGCCTCTGGCCCCTCTTCTTGCTCATCCAGTTATCATAGGCGCCGACCTCTCCGCACTCGAAGCACCTGGGCCTCTGGCCCCTCTTCTTGCTCATCCAGTTATCATAGGCGCACTGAAAGTGGATAGACACTAGGCAAAGCTCATCATCCCCAAGTGACGCTAACGCTCCTCTGTAACAGACATAAGAGCAGAAAAAGAAAAGTTGTGGAGCTGGGGGGTTAGTAGTGGCCTCAATGGAGGGAGAAGCCAAGGCTGGGCTCTTGGAGCCAGTATAAGCGAGAGAATCCCTCAACTTGTAATCCACTTCTATGGCCTTGAGCTTGCTGTAAAGAGCCTCCACTCCAATTGTGTCATAGGCCTCAGACTCGATGATCGAGTTAACCTTGATCTCCCATATCTTCTTGTCCAACGCATACAGCAATTTGACAGCCTGCTGATGGTCGGCGTATGGGATTCTCTCAGGGCTGGAATTAATGCGCAACTTGTTGATGATAGATTGAAAACAAAGAAACAAGTCATCGATGGACTCACCAGGCTTCTGAACGAAATTCTCATATTCGCGCCTGTAAGTCTCAACGAGACTCACCTTGATAGTAGCAGTGCCCTCATGGTGTGCACACAGCAGGGACCAAATCTACGGGCAATCTCGAGGTGGCTTACTCTCTCATAATCAACTAGACCAAGTCCTGAGAAAAGAAAGTTAATAGCTTTGGCATTCGCCTCATGCTGAGCCACAATCACTGGGGTAGTGCGCTGAGCAACTAAAAGCACCACAAAGTTTGCACTCTGAGTAGCATCCCATATGTCCTAGCCCTGGCTAAGCAAGAATGCTCTCATCCTACCCTTCCAGTAAGAGTAGCTATCGGAGCCAAGGACCGGAATCTTCCCGGAGTGAGTCATAGTCGCTACTGGTTTCTCAGCGGTAAAGGTATGAAGGCTCTTATACCAATTGTAGGACCGAGACGTGCGACTAGAGGGGGTGAATAGGAGCACTTGAAAACTCAAAATCACACCCCTCCAAAAACTGGTGCTTGAGAAAAGAACTAGACACTGTCCACTGAACAGATACGTGTCTAGTAGCGCAAGGTGCCGTCCACTAAGAGGATACACACCAAGCAAGCGGAAGCACTCAACTCACTGATCACAAAGACCGTAAGCCAAGCGGAGCAACAGCTCACGCTGAAGTTTCTCGCCAGCCACTCAATGCACCTAGATGCGTCTCACTGATACACAGCAAGCAAAAGAGTAGAGGCACACAACAAGAACCACAAATGGTGGAAGAGTCACCAAAATGACCAGCCACTTAGATATTTATAGCCCTGGCCTAACTGACTCGTTTTACACTAAGACCCCTATATTACAGAAATGCCCATAGGGGCCAAACTGAAAAGACTCGAATTTCTAGGGGACGGACGACCGTGATAGAGTCTTGATCTTCTTCGCCTGCAAGCTAACTCCCGGATGACGAGACGTGGCCAATAGTCCAAAACCGTCGATCGACCCCCAGTTTTGAAGTCAGAAACCGGTAAACTTTAGGAAGTCTCCACCTGGTCCGGATTTGGCCCAGCTTCTCTATCTTGGCGAGTCGTGGCCCAACTCACCATGGCTTGGGCAGCTTGGGTGGCAGTTTTGAGCCAAAGCTGCCAAAGCCTTCCTCGCACGCCTTCGCGGTACACACTCACGTTGGAGCACCGTTGTGGCACCCGGCATCCCCTGTCCATCGGGGCCGCCTCGCAGTCCTTCGGAGGACTTACTCCTGTCGTCGCCATGCTGCTCCTCCATCTACCGAACTCCCATGGCCGACAGATGCCGAGCATGCCTCCAGTCTTTCGGAGGGCTTTCTTCTCCAACTAACTCTAGTCCATTGGAGGGCCTCCTATCCATCGGAGGTCTTGTGCCCAAGTCCTTCTGGGTCTTGCTACTGTTGACAATCACTCATCACTCCAGAGGCAATGGAGCCGATCCATTGGCTCTCAGAAAGTCCTCCACCTCACCAATCCAGTCCACGGATTGGTTAAGTCAGCGATCCAGGAGAGTCTCATCCATTGGCTAAGGAAGAAACACAAAGAGAATCCAATGGTTGAGGCAAAAGCACACGAGATAACCTCCAACCGACCTATAACCACCATGGAGAGTCAACATCAACCGTGGGATGAAGTAAGGCGGTGAATCCAAGGGCACCCCGGGCCGCTTGGCCTAGGGGTGGGGCCGCCCGGCTTCCCCCAGGTCCCCCGACTGGCCTTCCCCCTTCTAATCGCCATATCGACCCTACAAATACCGCTCACTCACTTGGGTACTATAAATACCCCCTGGTAGCTCACTTATGAGGTGTGTGTGTGTGTAGAGTAGTGGTATAGTAGCACTTAGAGTGAAGTGTATAGTGTTGGAGAAGTGAAGCTTTCCCTTAGCTTGTAGAGAGAGTGCCTCTTGTATCAAGGAGAGTAGTGAGGCGAAGAGTGAGGGAGTGGGAATTCTCTTCTCTCCCAGACTTGTGTTCTCAGCGGAAGTTTATTTAATTCCAGGATTGAGTAAAGGTCCTTGTCCTCTACCTTTGTTATTTCATTTTTGCTTTACTTTCATACTTAGTTTTATGCTTGTCTGTTTTTGGGAACCTTGTGCATGCTTATAGTGTTGGCTATATAGTGTTGATTACTTTTTTGGCTCATTACCAGTTAGTAGTAGACTCTCTGAGTGACACAACAGTGTTCATACTTAGAGTTTACCTTGGTTGGTAGGCTATCCCACGCAGCTCTGGTTGGTAGACACATTAGTTGACAGCTTTTGTGTTCTCAGTATTCCAATCCCGTACGTTCGGATAGACTCGCTACTGATATAGCCGAATCCTGTAGTACCCGCCTTTCTCGGCTGGGTAATCAGCACTCTGGTGCCTGGTAGTGGTGCTACAGTTTTGGTGTCTATGTTTACATGACAACTATATCTCTTTGCATGCTTAGTATAGTAAGGTGATCTAACACCTGTCAAGAACCTACATTCCTATCTTTTATCCTCTACACTACTAGCTTCACTAGTTCAGTTGGTTATCTTACGTGTTATTATACTCCTTGTTCCTTGTGGATTCGATAACCTGGAATACTCTTGGGTGAAAAGGCTACAACTACTTTACCGTGTGCTTGCAGAATTATATCTGAAGGCTAAGAAATGCCAACAGGGCCTCAGGACTTTGGATTTCATAACTTCAGATTTCATTCATTGGTTTCGGAATCTATAACTTTGGAATTCATAGCTTCGAAGTAATTTTCTATATGAGCCTCAGAGTTAATCGCTTTGGAGTATGAGTACTTGGTGCTTCGGATTTCATAACTTCATCATCTCAAACATATGAGCCTCACATTCAATGGCTTCGAATTTCAAAACTTCATCACCTCAAGTATATGAGCCTCGGATTCAAGGGCTTCGGATTTCATAGCTTCGGCATGTGAACTATACGAGCGTCGAAGTAAGTTGCTTCGGATTTGGAGTAACTTTGCACCTTCGGATTTTAAAACTTCAGCCTTTCAAATATATGACCATCGGACCTTCAGCCCAGATAAGTATCCTCAAGCACCGGTATAAATTTTGAGAGGAGGCATCCCATTTTTGCAAGACATGTCCTTCCTAGCGAGCACTTTCTAGTTTCCTTCAGTAAAACGGCCATAACATTCTCATGCGGACTCGAAACAGGGCAAATAAGTACATTTTAGAAACCTGCAGAAACTTTCACATCTCATTATCCCCCGCTTCGCTGGGTTCGGCAACTGTATTTTTGCGAAATCTGGCCCAGAAGATTGAGTTTTTGGGCTCCGATGTATTTGGGTTTGGTTCATTGAATCATTTTTGCTAACCGAAAGTTAAGCTTTTAGGTCTATGCTTGCAGGCATGGACATAATCTGCATACTCTTGAGTTATTTATGCATATGTTGCTTTTTCTTGCATAAACTTTGAGCCATTCCTTAGTGTTACCTTTTCTAATCTATACGTTTACATGGTAAGTACACATCATCATCCCATTTCGTTGAGGTTTCTAACATTGTTCCTTGAGCCGATCCTTGGGTTTTTCATAGGACATTGGAATTCAACTTCGGATATTCTTAGAAATTAGCACATCCTATGGTGCTTTGAATTTAAGGAGTCGTGGAACATCAAACATCAACAAATCATATTGCGCTTTGGATTACATCAGCTTCACATTGAGCTACGGATTGCATCTTTGGTTGAGCTTCAGATTTCACCTTCTAATTAATCAGTTGGGTGTAAAACTCAGTTTTGGATATCACTTTAGGATGTTGGTTATCAACTTCAGATTGAATTATTAGACATCATCTTCTTATTGGACTTTCAGGTAGTACCTCTAGAGATTTTGATATCTCCTTCGGACTAAAATTTTTGGATAACTAACTTCAGAGCATCAGCTAAGTACCTATCTCCTACTATATGATACCACAACAGGTACAAACATCCTTTTAAGCTTCGGCTCACGAATCTGATAACCCTAAGTTTAATGTTTGCAGGAAGAACTTGTATTCTTTTTACCTTTTTCCTTGTGGAAACTCTTCTTTTACGGTGTTTTTAAGCTTCTCTTTCGCTATCGAAGTACCTTCATATCAAAACACTAACTTTATCTTGCAGGAAAAAGTTTCTTGCTTGTCTGCCTTCTCTCATGAAGAGAAGCTAACTTCATCTTGTAAGAAAAATTTTCTTTACTAACTACCTTCTCCCATGGGGAGAAGCTCCTTTACAAATATCTTGCATTTCATTTGAAGTACCTGCAGACTAACCCCTTCTGTAGGAACAAGTTTATCTCCTCCAATCACAAATATCATCTTCGGAGTTCATTTTTCAGATCTTGCCATCACAGCTTAGGTCCAAATCTTTAGAAAAGGAGCTTCAAATTGAGCTTCGTATCAAGCTTCAAATTGAGCTTCGTATCGAGCTTCATATTGAGCATCGTATTAAGCTTCATATTGAGCTTCGTAACTGAGCTTTGAATTGAGCTTCTTCATATAGAGCTTCATCATTGAACTTTGGATTGAGCTTCGGATTGAGCTTCATATTGAGATTCGGATTGAGCTTCGTCGGGTTCGGCGATTGTATTTTTGCCAAATTCGGCCTAGAAGATCGAGTTTTTGGGCTCCGAAGTTTTTGGGTTCAGTTCGTTGAATAATCTTTGCTAACCAAAATTTAAGCTTTTGGGTCTAGGCTTGCAGGCATGGACATAATCTGCATACTCTTGAGTTATTCATGCGTATGTTGCTTTTTCTTGCATAAACTTTGAACCATTCCTTAGTGTTACCTTTTCTAATCTATATGTTTACATGGTAAGTACATATCATCATCCCATTTCTTTGAAGTTTTCTAACATTGTTTCTTCAGCCGATCCTAGGGTTTTTCATAGGACTTTGGAATTCAACTTCGGATATTGTTAGAAAATCAGCACATGCTATGGTGCTTTGAATTTAAGGAGTCATGGAACATCAAACATCAACAAATCATATTGCGCTTCGGATTGGATTTCCAGTGCCATCTTCGAATTGGACTTAGAGTGCCATCTTCAGATTCAATTTCTAATGCCACCTTCGGAGTGGATTTCAACTCCAGACATCATCTTTTCGGACTTTCAAATATCAACAAGATGTGTTATCTTCGGGTGTCATGAGATTTTGGAATTCAACTTCGAATATCGTCTTACTACTTCTCAGACCGAACTTTCATATAGTACCTTTTAGACTAAGTTTTCAGGTTTTGGATATCACTTTCAAACGTCAGTTCTCAGCTTCACATTGAGCTTCAGATTACATCTTTTGTTGAGCTACAGATTTCACCTTCGAATTGATCAGTTGGGTGTAAAATTCAGTTTCTGATATCACTTTAGGATGTCGGTTATCAATTTCAGATTGAATTATTATATATCATCTTCACATTGGACTTTCAGATAGTACCTGTAGATATTTGGATATCTCCGTTGGACTAAAATTTTCGGATAACTAACTTCAGAGCATCAGCTAAGTACCTACCTCCTACTATATGATACCGCAACAGGTATAAACATGCTTTTAATCTTCGGCTCAGGAATCCGATAACCCAAAATTTAATGTTTGTAGGAAGAACTTGAATTCTTTTTACCTTTTTCCTAGTGGAAACTCTTCTTTTACGGTATTTTTAAGCTTCTCTTTTGCTATCGAAGTACCTTCATATCAAAACACTAACTTTATCATGTAGGACAAAGTTTCTTGCTTGTCTGCCTTCTCCCATGAGGCGGCCCCATCCGTACGCACCAAAGGCGGCCTAGCACCCGCACAAATGGCCCGCTTGACCAGCGAGCGCGGCATCCCACTAGAGGCGCAACCCACTCGCGTGGCTCGGCCAGCCTACCTACCCACTTGTGCCAAGCAGCACACGAGGGATGCCAGCCAGCCTAGGGGTGCGGCCCACCAAGGAGCGAATGCGGGGCGTGGCCTGGCTGGCTCGCCCGCTTGGCCCCACGACACGCGGCGCCTATGGGAGTAGTCGGCGCGGTTCTGCCCTAGTCTGGCGCGGCCCGAAGCCAGGTAGCGGCCGCAGACGGGTGGAAGGTGCAGTACAGCGCGGTCCAAGCTGGTTTACCCATCGGTTCAGCCAGGTTTGACCGGTTCAGTTGCCTAGAAGAGGAATCCAAGGCCAGTTTGACCCAGTTTTAACCGTTAACTGCCGGTTTTCTCTTCCAACGTCTGGTTCAAGGCCTTATTGACTGGTTCTTGCCTGGTTTTTGATGCCTGCACGTGTGTAATAATCCCACCGACCTTCCTATGTCGGTTACCTAGCTAGGTGGCATCCAAGGAGCGAATTGGGGAGGAATCTTGCATGTAGATGCCTTGGAATGCACTCCTCCTTCCACAATAAGTAGAGAGGCACTGCCCTGACTTCACAATGCACCTCACCATGTAACACACTCTGATGAGGACATCAACTACGACACTAGTACATCTACACCAGCAGCAACTTCTCCAGCGCCACCTTATTCTGGGCCAATTACTCGGGCCCGTGCAAGAGAGTTGAACTTCGTTATGATGCTGAAGAATCACCTTGGATGCCAGGGGCGGTGCCCCCTTTGCTGGCCGCGCCCCCTTTCCCTTTATTAGTCGAGTCCTGTTTCTTTTAGAACTTGAGTTTTGTTTTACATCTAGCTTTAGCTACATCAGAACACGCACAAATACGTGCTGTCCTCTGTAATTCAGAACTCCACCTTCGAGTGATTAATAGATTGCTCGCGTCTTGTTCTTGTTCGTTCTTCGATTGCGGACAGGAAACGATCTTCGTGATCAGGCTGATCTTGCATCAACAAGGTCGGTAACCACAGGGAGTTGGTTCAGCGATTGCATTGGCGCTTCGGGTTCGCTCGTCGTAGTCGGATCGTGAGGGTCTACTTCCACCGAATCGAAATTATCCCCACTCACCGAAAGATTGGGCACTCCGCCTCTATCAAGTGGTATCAGATTTCCAGGTTGATCGGTGAGTTTATCGAGTGTTTTTAATTTCCTACAGTCCACAAAACCACAACAAACATATATGTTCCTTGTCCCAGCAACCTTTTAGCCTTTGCACTTTCTTTCAATAATTTGCATTGTTGAATTTGTGTGCTTTTGCGTTCAATTGTTGCTGGTTACCTTGCTGCATATCGCCAGAAACCCTAGCGCGCGCCGCCGCCACAAACCCTAGCGCGCGCCGCCGCCATAAACCCTAGCGCGTGCCGCCACCCCTCGCCAATCCACCACGCGTTCCTCATCGTTCCTGTTTTTTTACCCTTCCTGTCTTTCCCCCATCGTTTTCACGATCACTTTCCTGTTTTGCCGCCCCCCATCGTTTTCGGGATCACCCTTCCTGTTTGCCCCTTTTGCCCCCCCCCCCCCCCCGTCGCCTTGTGTTTCACTGAAACGGGCATAACTTTTCGCTCGTTTATCGAAAAAATCCGAAAAAAATACGGTAGCTTGGTGACTCAA
The DNA here is from genome assembly GCA_030272315.1 of Paspalum vaginatum. Lineage (NCBI taxonomy): Eukaryota > Viridiplantae > Streptophyta > Magnoliopsida > Poales > Poaceae > Paspalum > Paspalum vaginatum. The sequence goes on from CM059021.1 coordinate 21,448,674, forward strand.
AACTAAGCATACCCAAACCAACCTTCGGCCTGTTTGCGCCGTCCAAAATTGCCAAAAAAATTCGGGAAAATAAAGAAAAAAATTGATCAAGGGTTTTGCAGTTTTTGTCTTTTTTCTGTAGACCACATCTGACCTCTGTTCAAGGTGAAATTTTGTGTGGTTCTTCCTGGTGTGTCTCTGAGTTCGAAAAAAAAAAATAAGTGACAAAAAAAAAGAGTGCAAAAAAAAAAAACAGAGACATTCAGGAAGCCATTCAATTGGTGTTTTTGATATACAGTGTGGTACCCTTGACACCTTCCTCTTTGCCTTGATCCTTGTTCTTATTTCTCACTTTTGTCGTCCATCTCCACCTCTTTCCATCCACTTTTGCACCTTGTTTCCAGCAGCTTTTGGTTACGTGTTTAGCACTATAATTCAACATTGCATTATTGTTTGATTGTGCTAACCATTGAATTGAGTGCAGCCTACCTAGAACTCCACATATTTTCTAAGGCGAGCAGTTTTTGTTTCACCAGGCAATCGCTCTTCCAATCTTTCGCCGGTTCTACCTGTTGGTTGCAGCTCACCCCTGTGTGCTTGGTAAGAACGGATAAGGATTGGATAACAGCACTAGTGTGAGCGCCTTGTGAGCCATACATCCCTGTTTTTGTTGTCAGTTTTCTTTTTGCATTTGCACTAACTATGCCAGGAGACGACGACATAAAGGATGCAGAGCTGCGGGACATGCGGGCACAGGTTGATGGACTTGCAGCAGACATATAGACGATGCATGAACGGTTTGATTCGACAATCGCTGCATCCAACGAGCGATTCGACCAACTAGACCTCGCTCAGACGGCAACGACGACCACGCTCAAGGCCATCGTGACACGACTCGAGACGTTGACCGCGACGCTCACGGAGTTGCAGAACGACTACGGCGGTGACACGGAGCAGGAAGATGGAGATCGCCGCCCTCGTGCCCGCCGTGTACGTCGCCCTAATGACTCATTTGCTAAGATTAAATTTAAAATTCCATCTTTCAATGGCAAATATGATCCTGCTGCATATCTTGATTGGGAATTAGAGGTAGAACAGAAATTTTCATGCCATGATATTCCTGCTGCTTCTCAAGTTAAAGCTGCTATTTCTGAATTTACTGATTTTGCTTTAATTTGGTGGCGCGAATATAAACTAAAACCTGGCACTGTCACCCCCATCACTTGGGATCAATTAAAAGCTGCTATGCGACACAGATTTGTGCCTTCCTATTACGCACAAGATTTGCTTAATAAAATGCAGCGTTTTCAGCAAGGCCACCAATCGGTTGAGGAATATTACCAGGAGCTACAAAAGGGTATGCTTCGTTGTGATTTGAAGGAAAAGAATGAAGCTGCTATGGCTCATTTTCGGGGTGGCTTGAACCCTGAAATTCAGAATATTCTTGACTATAAGGAATATTATGATATGACCACATTATTTGAATATGCTTGCAAAGCTGAACGTGAAGTGCAGGGACGCCGATCCAAGACATACACTAACTCTTTTGCAGGACGGAGCTCGACATCCAGCACACCTCCTACTCTTCCTGCTCCATCTACCACTAGCACTACACTGCGCGAGAGAACGTCCAAACCCGCCGTGCCGCCAGCCACAAGCGCTGCCCCTTCCACGGTACGTACACGGGATATTCAGTGCCATCGTTGCAAAGGATTCGGGCACGTGATTCGGGACTGCCCCAGCAAGCGCACCATACTCATACGCGGCAATGGTGAGTACTCTTCCGCTAGTGATTCTGAAGATACTCAACATGCTATGCTTGCCACTGACCATGCAGTTAATGAGGAGATTCATGTTGATCCGGGTGACGCCGATAGGTATGAAAGTCTTGTTGCGCAGCGTGTTCTTAGTGCACAGGTCGCCCCACCGGAGAAGAATCAGCGACACACTCTTTTCCACACCAAGGGCGTTGTACAGGAGCGGTCGATTCGCATCATCATCGACAGCGGCAGCTGCAACAACTTAGCGAGCACCATGCTGGTAGAGAAGCTTTCATTGCCCACTCGTAAGCATCCGAGTCCTTATCACATTCAGTGGCTTAATGATGGTGGCAAGATTAAAATAACACGGTCGGTGCGTGTCCCTTTTTCCATGGGTGCTTATTCTGATTTTGTCGATTGTGATGTTGTTCCCATGGAAGCATGTTCTTTGTTACTTGGTAGACCGTGGCAATATGATACTGATAGCTTGCATCATGGTCGTTCGAATCATTATTCTTTCATGTTTAAGGGTCAGAAAATAATTATACACCCCATGACACCCGAACAAATTGTTAAAGATGATCTTGCTCGAGCTGCTAGGCATGCTAAACAACTTGAACCATCGCCATTGCCCTCTACATCTGAAATCAAGTTGAATGCTCCTGTTTTACTTGCTACACGCGATGCTCTTTTGCCCTGCTATGCCCTTGTATGCTCTAGTATGCTCGTTACACTTGATGATGCACCGTCTTTGGATATTCCTCCTGCGGTTGCTAACATTTTGCAGGAGTACGCTGATGTTTTCCCCAAAGACTTACCACCGGGTCTTCCACCACTACGTGGCATTGAGCATCAGATTGATCTCATTCCCGGCGCACAGCTTCCCAACCGCGCCCCATACCGTACAAATCCGGATGAGACAAAGGAGATCCAACGCCAGGTGCAGGCATTGCTTGACAAGGGGTACATTCGTGAGTCTCTTAGCCCTTGCTCAGTTCCGGTGTTACTTGTTCCAAAGAAGGATGGTTCATGGCGTATGTGTGTAGACTGTCGTGCTATTAATAATATCACCATTCGTTATCGCTATCCTATACCACGCCTTGATGATATGCTAGATGAGCTTAGTGGTGCCACTATTTTCACTAAGATAGATTTGCGTAGTGGCTACCACCAGATTAGAATGAAACTGGGTGACGAATGGAAAACGGCTTTTAAAACAAAATTTGGGTTATATGAATGGTTGGTTATGCCGTTTGGTTTGACTAATGCTCCCAGTACCTTTATGCGCTTAATGAATGAAGTTCTAAGGCCTTTCATAGGTTTGTTCGTTGTTGTCTATTTTGATGATATCTTGATTTACAGCAAGTCTATGCAAGCACATTTAGAACATTTGCGTGCTGTTTTTCATGCGTTGCGTGCTGCTCACTTGTTTGGTAACATAGACAAATGCATCTTTTGCACGCAACGTGTCGCGTTTCTTGGCTATGTTGTTACTCCACAGGGCATTGAGGTGGACAGCAGCAAGATCGATGCCATTCGGGAATGGCCCACACCGACGACGGTCACACATATTCGGAGTTTTCTTGGACTTGCAGGCTTCTACCGCAGGTTCGTTCCTAATTTTAGCTCCATTGCAGCCCCTCTACATGAGCTTACAAAGAATGGTGTGCCGTTTGAATGGAACGAATCGCAGGAGGTTGCGTTCAACACTTTGAAAGATAAGTTAACAAATGCTCCCCTCTTGCAATTGCCTGATTTTACTAAAGTGTTTGAGCTTGAATGTGATGCTAGCGGTATTGGGCTAGGTGCTGTTTTGTTACAAGAGGGCAAGCCAGTTGCTTATTTTAGTGAGAAATTAAGCGGTGCTAGCATGAGATATTCTACTTATGATAAGGAGTTGTATGCTTTAGTTCGCACTTTGCAAACATGGCAGCATTATCTTTGGCATCGTGAGTTTATAATTCATTCTGATCATGAGGCTTTGAAACATATTCGTACCCAAACCAATCTGAACCGTCGTCATGCTAATTGGGTAGAATACATTGAGTCTTTTCCTTACATTATTAAACACAAAAATGGGAAGGACAATGTCATTGCTGATGCCTTGTCTCGTCGATATACCATGCTTTCACAGTTGGATTTTAAAATTTTTGGCTTACAAACTGTGAAGGATCAATATGTCAACGATGCTGATTTTCATGATGCTTTAACACATTGCATGCATGGTGCACCATGGGGCAAGTTCCACATGCAGGATGGATTCCTGTTTCGCGCTAACAAGCTGTGTATTCCAGCAAGCTCGGTTCGTCTATTGTTGTTACAGGAAGCGCATGGCGGAGGTCTCATGGGACATTTCGGCGTCTACAAAACGCACGAGGTGCTGGCTGCACACTTCTTTTGGCCTCGGATGCGCCGTGATGTCAAGCGCCTTGTTGCACGCTGCACTACTTGTCAAAAAGCTAAGTCCCGTTTGAGCAGCCATGGTTTGTATATGCCTTTGCCTGTCCCTACTTCCCCTTGGCTTGATATCTCTATGGACTTTGTTTTGGGATTGCCTAGAACTAAGAAGGGGAGGGATAGCATTTTTGTGGTTGTTGATAGATTCTCCAAAATGGCTCATTTTATACCATGCCATAAGACTGATGATGCTAGCAGTGTTGCTGAATTGTTCTTTCGAGAGATTATTCGTTTGCATGGTGTTCCGAATACAATAGTCTCTGATCGTGATGCTAAGTTTCTCGGTCATTTTTGGAGATCACTTTGGAATAAATTAGGAACTAAATTGTTGTTTAGCACAACTTGTCACCCTCAAACTGATGGGCAAACTGAGGTGGTAAATAGAACTTTATCCACAATGCTTAGGGCTGTTTTAGATAAAAATTTGAGACGTTGGGAGGATTGCTTGCCTCATATTGAATTTGCTTATAATCGTGCAACACATTCTTCTACAAAGATGTGCCCTTTTCAGATTGTTTATGGTTACATTCCTCGGGCACCTATTGATTTGTTTTCGCTTGATGCTGCGGATGCTCCACATATAGATGCTGTTGCACATGTTGAACAAATGATTGACCTTCATGAACAAACACACCAAAACATTGATGCTGCTAATGCTAAATATCAGGTTGCTGGTAGTAAAGGTAGAAAACATGTTACTTTTGAACCTGGTGATATGGTTTGGTTGCATTTGAGAAAGGATCGTTTTCCTACCTTGCGCCGTTCTAAATTGATGCCTCGTGCTGCTGGTCCTTTTAAGGTGCTAACCAAGATTAATGATAATGCTTATATCCTTAACCTGCCTGCGGAGTTTGGTGTTTCCACTAGTTTTAATGTTGCAGATTTGACACCATATGTGGGCGAGGACGAGGAGTTGCCGTCGAGGACGACTTCAGTTCTAGAAGGGGAGGATGATGAGGACATCAACTACGACACTAGTACATCTACACCAGCAGCAACTTCTCCAACGCCACCTTATTCTGGGCCAATTACTCGGGCCCGTGCAAGAGAGTTGAACTTCGTTATGATGCTGAAGAATGAAGGCCCAGAAGACTGAAGGCTGGTCCAACAGAAGGCCTTTGTGTGTGGGCGCCTCGGGCTGGCCCAACATGGGGCGCCTAGGGCTGCGCCCCCACACCCTGGATGCCAGGGGCGGTGCCCCCTTTGCTGGCCGCACCCCCTTTCCCTTTATTAGTCGAGTCCTGTTTCTTTTAGAACTTGAGTTTTGTTTTACATCTAGCTTTAGCTACATCAGAACACGCACAAATACGTGCTGTCCTCTGTAATTCAGAACTCCACCTTCGAGTGATTAATAGATTGCTCGCGTCTTGTTCTTGTTCGTTCTTCGATTGCGGACAGGAAACGATCTTCGTGATCAGGCTGATCTTGCATCAACAAGGTCGGTAACCACAGGGAGTTGGTTCAGCGATTGCATTGGCGCTTCGGGTTCGCTCGTCGTAGTCGGATCGTGAGGGTTTACTTCCACCAAATCGAAATTATCCCCACTCACCGAAAGATTGGGCACTCCGCCTCTATCATAAAAGAAGTGTCCTTTCTCGATACATAACATTGTATAAGTCAACCCAAGTCGCTTCTTCATCTCCGGGAATCCGATAAGGTACTTTTGGAACACCAATGGGCATATTATATTAGATTAATATTATTAAATTTAAGTAAGAAAACTACACTTTAATATGGAAACGTAAGAATGGAAGAGAAAGAAAGAATCCATAGTGATCGTTGAGTTGCTAGCTCTTTTCGTGCCTGGTGCATATCCGTTCAATGGATGGCACCTTGCTTTTGCTAGACAAGTATCTGTTCAGTGGATGGAGTCTAGTGTCAGTTCTCGTAGCACTAGTTTTGGGTGTTGTGATTTTGAGTTTTCAAGTGTTCCTATTCACCCTCCCTCTAGTCGAATGTCTCGGTCCTCCACACAGCCCCCAAACTGTATATCAAAGTTGTTGCAGCCATTTGCCTTTGTTCTTCTTGAGTCTGTGAAAGATGCGAGGTTTGAGTCCTTGCAAGATGAGTTCGTTCGCTCTTTCAACCTAGTTGTTTGCCTTTGGATGGCTTATTGAGGCATAGCACACGTTCATGGCACAGCTATCGCAGTATTCCTTGAACTCTCCTCCGGTGAAATTGGTGCCCAAGTCTGTTATGATTTCTGTTGGAATGTCGAACGTATGGATAATCTCCGCGATGAAGTCTGTTGTTTTCTTGCCTGTGAGTTCTTTGATGGGCTTGTACTCGATCCACTTCGTGAACTTCTCAACTGCCACCAAAACATGATCGTAGCCACCCAGAGCTTTCTTGAATGGGCCAATCATATCCAGCCCCCAGCATGCGAATGGCCAGGAGAGTGATATGTTGTTGAGTGCGGATGCGGGCTAATGTTGTTGGTGAGCGAATAACTGGCAGGATTCGCACACCCTGACTACAGCTTCGGCGTCTTGCTCGGCTGTCGGCCAGTAGAAGCTGGCTCTGATTGCTTTGCCGACTAGAGTCCTCCATCTTGCATGGTTGCTGCGGAAACCTGAGTGGATTTCACCCAGTAGTTTGATCACTTCTTCTCACAGGATGCATTTCATGAGCACCCCTGATGCGGCGGCGAGCTTGCAAAGCTGGTCTCTTATTAGAGTGTAGCACTTGCTTCTTTTGTGCACTCTATCGCCTGCTGGCCTGTGTTCCGGAAGGTTGCCAGTCTTGATGTACTCGATGATTTTAGAGCGCCAATCTTCTGCTATGATGAGTACTGTCTGGTCTTCTGTGGTACTCAGCTGCGCCCCCTCTTGTTCACCTTCTTTGACTATTGGGGTTTCCTGCACCTAAACAAAGATGCCAGATGGTACCTCTACTCTTGTGGACCCCAGCTTGGCCAGTACATCTGCGGCAACATTCTTGTCCCTGAAGACATGGTGGAACTCGAGCCCCATAAATTTGCTTTCCATCATCCAGACCTCTGCTCAGTAGGCCCTCATCTTCTCGGTTGTGCAGCTCTAGTCTTTGTTCACTTGGTTGATTACCACAAGGGAGTCGCCGTATATGAGGAGTCAGTTGATGCTGAGGGACTCGGCGATTCGCAGGCCGTGCAGTAGTGCTTCGTACTTAGTTGCATTATTGGATAGCTTGAAGCTCAGTTGCAGCACGTATTTAAGCTGTGCGCCCTTTGGAGATATCAGTAGAACACCTGCTCCTACTCCTGGGGTTTAGTACCAGCAGTGCACCACAGGATGTATCACGCAGTGTTTTTGTGGTTGGCGAGATCGATCGTAGCTCGATGGTTCGCGTGTAACGCGATAAGAGACAAGAACACACGATTTATACATGTTTGGGCCGCGAGATGCGTAATACCCTACGTCCTGTTTGTGCCTAATTGTATTGATCGGAGCACTTGAGATTATAATGAGGGTGTGGCTAGCTAGGGTTTTGATGTGCGGTGATGAGGTCTGGAGGGCGAGTTGAGTTCTGATCTTGAGGTGGAGAGACATCTCTAGGAGAAACCCCTAGCCTGCCTTATATAGTTTGGCATGGTTTGGGTTACGAGTTGGCTCTAGTCCTATTAGGATTCTTCTTAGATCTTCCTTGTACACGTCGAGTCCCTGTCTTGCGTGCCACGGTGTTCAGCACCTCGAATCCATCCCATGAGGACCCATGGGATATCCATCCCCCACAAGCCCCCGGGCTTCAAGTTGACTTGAGAAACAATCAGCATGAAGGTCCAATAAAATCTGCAACTCCTTCCGAGTTAAATTGTTCATGGGTTGCACCAACTAGGTGCACCACATGGGGTAGCCCTCGAGGTTCGAGTTAACTTGAGTAACAATTAGCTCAAAGATCCAAAAAAATCTGCTTTCTGAATGTCTTGCCTTGTAGTCTTCCGAGTAAAAAATTCTGATGGTATCCTCTATGCAGCCCCCGAGCCTCAAGCTGATTGGTATAATCAGGTTGAGGATGAATCAACTTATTCCTCTGAGTGATCTTGGTGGAGCGGGGATGGTGACGTAGCCTCCTGAGTCAACGAGTACGGTGGCATAGCGTCCCGAGTCAGCGAGTACAGTGGCGTAGCCTCCCGAGTCGACGAAGTAGTGAGTCGGCAAGGTGGGCAGCAGCCCAGCCCCCAAGTCTATGAAGTAGCGAGTCGGCGAGGCGGACAGAAGCCCAGCCCTCTGAGTCGATGAAGTAGTGAGTCGGCGAAGGAGTCGCCGAGGCGGACAAAAGCCTAGCCCCCGAGTCGACGAAGCAGTGAGTCGGCGAGGCGCGCGATAGTGCACCCCCTGAGTCGACGAAGTAGTGAGTCCGTGAGGCAAACGGCGGCCCAGCCTCCCGAGTCAACGAAGCAGTGAGTCGGCCAGGCAGACGGCAGCCCAGCCCCCCGAGACGACGAAGCAGTGAGTCAGCGAAGGAGTCGGCGAGGTGGACATAAGCCCAGCCCCCGAGTCGACGAAGCAGTGAGTCGGCGAGACGGTAGCCTAGCACCCTAAGCTGACGAAGCAGTGAGTCCGCGAGGTGGACGGCAGCCTCGCCCCCCGAGTCGACAAAGCAGTGAGTTAGCGAAGGAGTCGGCGAGGCGAACATAAGCCTAGCCCCCCGAGTCGACGAAGCAGTGAGTCGGCGAGGCAGACGGTAGCCCAGCCCCCTGAACTGACAAAACAGTGGGCGCCCCCATGTTGATTGTGCATCATGAAGTGAAGTCCCGAGTTGAGAGTACATCATAAAGTGAACTCTCTATTTGAATTCCGAGTACAGCGAAGGCATAGAGTGTCGGTGGGCCAGACCGACTGCCCCGTATGAAGGGCAAGAGGTATCCCTTAAATGAGGACGCGAATGCATGTAAAACCAGCTGTCGGTCTACGACCTAGCCTGATTGCCCCATAAAGAGGGCCAGATTGCACCCTTTTTACGAGGACGCAAAGGCATGTAACATCGGTAGGCCAGACCGATTGCTCCGTATAGAGGGTCTAGAGTTACCCTGTCGTTGCACGCACAGATTTTGCCTGAAAATACTGAGACTTAGTCAAAGCACTGAGATGCGGCAGAAAAATATTTGGCTTGGTGAAACACGAGATTCGACAGAAAAGAGTTGTCTCGGCGAAACACGAGACGCGACCTGAAAAGAAGAGACTCAGCGGAACACAAGATGCAACTGAAAAGAATTAACTCGCGAAACACGAGATGCGACAGAATAGTGAGCACAGTTTGAGTGACAAAAACAATTTGAGAGATCCAATGCTCGGGTGATCCAAAAGTGATACGAATAATCCATAACCCGAGTGATCCAAGAATAATATGAATAATCTAGAAATAATGATCCCGGAATTAATACGAATGATTCAAAGTAATGTGAGTAATCCAGAAAGACGATTAAGAGATAATCTGAGTGATATAAAGTCCCCGGTGATCCAGAAATAATGAGTGATCTGACATCCCGAGTGATCCAAAAATAATTTAATTGTGATCCAATAGCTCGGTCAGCTGATGGTCCATTGCCCTTCACCATAGATGGCGGAAATTAGAGATTGTCAATGATAGCACATATATATTGTTTCGGCATATTGTGGATGTTTATGCTGAGATGAAATATTTTCCTGAAATAATCATCAGAAAAAACAACGTGAGTAGTATTGTTTGCAGAGAAAATACTTAATATATACGAACAATATGCAAATGACTCACCGAGCTACGTGGGATAGACGGAAAATAAGTCGCATATTTAAATGCATAATTTTAATACTAAAATGACTTAGCTGTCCGGGGTATGCCAATTGATTTGGATCTGAGTCCAAGTAGAGGTTGTTAGCCCAGAATTTGTTTGGTAGATTTTCACCGGCACGGATTCTCCAAAATTGATGTTCTTATGTAGTAGAAGCGGACTCCCATGCATAGACATCCTCCATCTAGGCACCAGAGCCTGATTCTATCCGGATTCTGATTTAATTCCTTTTCTAGTGCACATGTCTTCCAATCCCTGTCGAACTCTAATTCCGCATGCATCAGCAAATCATAACATAGATATTCTAATCTTGGCTCCTTCATGCATGTTCGCGCTCTAATTGAGGGCATTTGTGCACGTGCAGACCAGCATGGCACTCCTGGCTCAATACGAACAGGTGCAACTGCACATAGCTCCTTTGATTCTTTGCCAAGGACGTTGAGCATCACAGCAGGTTGAGAAATATGGGAAGCGCCACTGTTTCTTAATGCAGCGTCGGGCCCTGCTTTGGACTTGGAATGGAGGTAACGAAACCATTGTGCGCTGGAACTCCTCTCATCGGACTCGGCATCTTGTCCATCTTGTTGGGTTGTTGAAGAACTGACCCTGACGCCGTATGATCAACAACTGATGGGGACTTCATCTTGACTCGAGCTTGACTGGACGTATTGACATAGCAGATTGATCTTGTGACTCTAGCTGAGGATTTCGATCTTTGATCTAGAACTCGATGTCGAACCATCGGAATCTTTTCTGATTGGATCTCGAACTCTTTGACGATGACGGCCATGGAGCTAATGATGATGTCAATGTTGCCTCCCCATACCTGGCGTACCAACTGTCGGGGTTTAGTACCGACAGTACACCACAGGATGTATCACGCAGTGCTTTTTGTAGTTGGCGAGATCGACCGTAGCTCAATGGTTCGCGTGTAACGCGACAAGAGACAATAACACACAATTTATACAGGTCCGGGCGCGAGATGCATAATACCCTATGTTCTATTTGTGCCTGATTGTATTGATCAGAGCACTTAAGATTGCAATGAGGTCCTGGCTAGCTAGGGTTTTGACGTACGGTCATGAGGTCTGGAGGCCGAGTTGAGTTCTGATCTTGAGGTGGAGAGACATCTCTGGGAGGAGCCCCTAGCTCGCCTTATATAGTCCGACGTGGCTTGGGTTACATGTCGGCTCTAGTCCTAATAGGATTAGTTACATCTCCTATTAGGATTCTTCTTAGATTTTCCTTGTACACGTCGAGTCCCTAGTCTTGCGCGCTACGGTGTTCAGCACTTCGAATCCGTCCTATGAGGACCCAGGGGATATCCATCCACCACAGCTTTGTCCACTCTACAACGAAGTCTGCCAAAGCTTATGACTTGATGGCTGTTCTGGGCTTTAAGTCAATGTCAAAAGCACCTAACTCGCAATCCCACTTGGCTATTCGTCCTGCAGTCTCCTTGTTGCATAGGATGTCGCCGATAGAGAAAGAGGTGATGACCATGACTCGGTGCTCTTCGAAGTAGTGCCTCTGCATGCAGGTCGTGATCACCACTGCATATAGAAGCTTTTGAACCTAAAGGTACCTTACTTTCGACTTGCTTAGTACTCGCTGATGAATTACACTGGATACTGGGTCTTGTGGGTATGCCCCAGGTCTTGCCGTTTGGTGACGAGTACCAAACTGACAACGTGCATGGTGCTTGATAGGTATAAGTATAGTTCTTCCGTGGGTTGGTCGTCCATGGCCCTGATCGGGGCCTGTGAGCATTGGTGCCTTGGATGAGGAATTGCTTTAATTAATCCAAGGCCCACAGTGCGTCCTCTGTCTACTTGAAAGAATCCAATTTCTTTAGGACCTTGAAGAAGGGAAGCCCCTTCTCATTGAGCCGTGAAATTACGTGGCTATGTGCCGCCATGCACCCAGTGAGCTTCTGTACTTGCTTCTAGGAGGTCGGCGGCTTCATGTTGGTGATCGCGGCAACCTTCTCTAGGTTTGCTTCGATGCCCCTATTGCTGATGATGAAACCCAGGAGCTTGCCTGATGGGACGGCGAAGACGTATTTCTCTGGATTTAATTTCCACCGGTACTTGCGTAGGTTGCTGAATGTTTCTTCTATGTCTGTGATGAAGTCTCCTAGATCTTTGGTCTTGATCACCACGTTGTCGACGTAGGCCTCCACATTCCTACCCCATTGATTGGCCAAGCAGGATTGTATGCACCTCTAGAATGTGGCCCCAGCGTTCTTCAAGCCGAACGACATTGTCTTGTAGCAGTATGCGCCGTATGGGGTGATGAAGGAGGTCTTCTATTCGCCTTTTGGAGCTAGGGCTTTCTAGTGGTAGCTCGAGTAGCATCGAGGAAGGATAGCAGAGTGCATCCTTCTGTGGAGTCCACCACTTGATCGATGCGTGGAAGCCCAAAGCAGTCCTTCAGGCAGTGTTTGTTGAGCTCTTTTTAATCGACGCACATCCTCCACTCTTTATTGTTCTTTGTTAAGACGAGTATAGGATTAGCTAACTACTTAGGGTGGAACACCTCTCTAATAAAACCGGCTTCTAACATACGTGCTACTTCAAGCCTAATGGCTTCCTTCTTGTCATTGGAGAAGCATTGAAGCTTCTGCTTGACAGGCTTCGCGTCTAGGAATATCTTCAATTTGTGCTCAGCTAGCTCCCTTGCGATGCTAGGCATGTCAGACGGCCACCAGGCAAACATGTCCAAATTGGTGTGTAGGATCTGGATGAGCGCGTCTTCGTATTTTGGCTCCAGTCCTGAGCCAGTGATGACTTGCTTGGAGGGGTCCGCCTGCCCCAAGTCGATGCGCTTGGTCTTCTCTGCCACTTGCATGCTGTTGCTGCTGGTTTCTGTGGAAGGTACGGCGGGGTGCAGGTTTGCCTCTAGGTTCTTGACTTCCTCACGACTTGCCTCAGTGTTCGAGGTCTTCTACAGCTGCGAGCACAGCCTGGTCGTACTCGTGGAAGAGCTTGAAGTTGCCATTGATGGAGAGGATGCCGTTGGGCACCGGCATCTTGAGCACCAGGTAAGAGTGGTGCGGGACCGCCATAAACTTGGCCAATGCCGAGCGACCCAGGATAGCATTGTAGGCGCAGTCGATGCTTGCCACCTCAAAATGGATGTACTCAGAGCGGTAGTTGTCCTTGTCACTGAAGGTGACGGGCAAAGTGATGTGCCCAAGTGGTCGGGACCTCTCCCTGAGATGATGCCGTAGAACGGGGTGTTAGAGTTCTCGAGGTCCTCCATGCTGAGCCCTAAGCCAGTGAGAGTCTTCTCAAACAGGATGTTGAGGCCAGTGCCGCCGCCGATCAGTGCCTTGTGTAGAACGGATGTTTTGATGATGGGGCTGACGACGAGTGGATAGTGCCCCGGTGTGTCAAAGTTGCACCATTGGTGTGCCCGGCTAAAGCTGATCGGGCACTTGGACAACTGATAGTACATAGGAGTCGGCGAGCGCCCCATCATGACTTGGCGGTCAATCAACTTCTGCCTCCGCTTGCTTGCCCTGGAGTCATGACCACCAAATAGTGTGGCCACCTCCTTGTTGACATAGGGAAAGCCATGTCCTTCGTCATCATCGCAGCTGTCGGGCTTCCTCTTATCATCGTAGTCGCCCTTTTCACCACGATCACCTCCTTTCCTCGGGGGTGGCATGTTTCCCCTTCTTAGCAGGTACTTGAGTTGCCTGCAGTCATGGTACAGGTGGCAATGCTCGGGGTGTAGTGGGCACTACTTGTCCAGCAGCTCCTCGACCGTCACCCGGGGTCGCTTGTTGTCATAGTCAGTGGCATGGATGGTGTTTTCATGGTAGCGCTTGTGCTCCCATGATTGCCTAAAGTTGTTGCCACCTCGGCGTCTGTCACGCCGGTCCTCGCGTCGGTCATCGTCGTCGTACCTAGACTCGCGACCTAACGTGGGCCTGTCCTCATGGCCTTTGTTGTGGTGTATGATGTCCGCTATTTCCTCCTAGGCATTGGCATTCTTGTTGGTGTTGTCAAACAAGGATTCAACGTCAGTAGGTGGTTTCCTTTCTAGCTTGTCGAGGAGCTTCTCATAGCACATGCCGCTCTTGAAGTGCTTGATGAGGGTGTGGTCGGGGACATTGCCCACCTGGTTCCTCAGCTTGGTGAAGCACCTAACAAAGTCCTTTAGGGACTCGCTCCTACCTTGCCGCAGGCGTTCCAGGCTCCGCTCTGTTGTGGGCTGGTGATATGTGCTGTGGAATTTGGCTATGAACTTCTCACAGAACTGGTCCCAGTCGTAGATGGAGTTCGGCGGCTGGTTCTACAGCCACCTAAGCGCTTGGGGTCCCAGCTTGATGGGGACGTAACTCAACATAGTATGGGTGTTGCCTCCGGCTGCCTTCATGCCTAGTGTGTAGATCTACACCCAGGCGGTCGGGCTTTCCTTCAGGTTGTACCTGTCAATGTTGACCAGTTTGAAGGTGGCAGGCCACTGGATGGACCTGATATGGGAGAAGAAGCATGAATTCCGTTGTACATAGTGTAAGGTGGGTCGACGAGTACCGTATTTCTATAGAGTTCTGGGGATATTCTCAGCGGAGAGTCATACTCCCTTCTTGAGGGCTCTCGGCAGTCCTACCGAGTGCGGGTGGCACCGTCGGCCGCCCGCTGTTGAGTGGGCCGTTCTCCTTATCCCAATGTTTCTGACCTTTGAGCTCCTTCTCTCGTGCCTCGTGCCTCTGATCTTTAATGCAGCGGTAGAGATCGTGGTACTTGTTGATGGTGTCGCAGAGGTCCATCAGCGTAGGGGTGGCCGAGGACTCTACTTTATTGTCGGTGTATGTTGTCTCCTCACCACCCAAGATAGCCAGCCCGCATTGGGCTAGCTACTCCAGGTGGGTTTTAGTCGTCGACTGGGGGAGCTTTGCCACCTCCAACCCTATCATCATGAGGTAGTGCCTGGGGTCATAGTTCTGAGTGCTCGAGGCCACGTCGAACTTGGCCTTGAGGTTGCAAGCCAAGCGGTGATCTCAATCATACTGCTCCGCCTTGCAGAGCTCAGATTCTTCTCGTGCCCTCACCCTTTGCCTCTTCTCCCTATTGTAGTTGCAGGATAGCCATCCCTGCTTGTTTGATGGAGTTTCGTTGGGGACGGCGTCCTTGTCATCTGAGATGCATTGCGGTCGAGCTAGCTCCTCGGTCCTCTGGTCCCTCTGCTGCTTCTTGTCGGTGTTGCGCACCTGGCGTGCAGCCCATGCCCCAGAAGTCTCTCTGTCGAAGAATTTAGAGTCCTCTGGGATCAGTGGTTCTTTAATTGTGGACATGAACACCTCCCGGGAAGGGTCATGCTCCAGCTATGCTAGGTTTGTCGAAGGCAGCTTCTTGAGTACCGCTGGGTGGGAGCTGCAACATCTAGCCATCCAGTCAGCCTTAGTGGAGTCGATGATGATCCCTAGGCATAGGTCCATGAGCAGTTCTTCTGTAGTGTGGTAGATGCTGTTATCCACGAGGGGTGCGTGTCATCATTGGAGTGGTTGCCCCACACCATAACATGGAACATGGTTGCGGCTTTGCACAGACTAAACGGAAAGGTAGGCCAAGCCTAGGTTGGCGCCTCGGCCCTTCCCATAGGAGGGAAGTCTGCCCTCGATCCGAGGCCTATTGTTGTTGTTGCCACTATAGAGACACTCAGGCGGGAGTCGGCTCCTGTGCTCAGCTGCGGCACTATGGAGGACCCACCCGAGTGAAGACTAGGTCTCGATGTTGGGTGAGTGGTGGTAGCAAATGAAGGACCACTCGGGTGAGGGCGTGGACTCGGTGCCGAGTGGTTTGCTGGTGGAGCCGCCGTGTAGCGGCGAGGATGAGCCCAAGACCCTTCCACGTGGAGGTTGGGCCCAAGGGGGGCACGGTCGCTTGTTGTGGAGCGGAGACTGCTCGAGCGAAGGCGTGGGCTCAGCGTCGAACAGTTTTTTCATGAAGCCATCGCTTGATGGCTTGAGTAAGCCTGGTGCTTCTTGGCTGATCACTTGGAGACGACCATCTGCTAGGGTCCTCCCTTTTCCAGATCGGTTCTGGGGACCGGCGGTCTCACCGAGGGTGGAGCCCAGCATTCACCCAGGCGTAGATTGGATCCAGACGCCGAGTGGTTGGAGGGGTTTGGGGGCTTCGCAGATTGGATCTGCCTTACCCCGGTCGAGAGTAGGTTCATCAGGGTCACTGGCGCCAGTGCGAGGGTCGTGCACCTCAGCTCCCAAATCTGCACATAGTTGTTCACCATGTGCATGTCTCCGAATTTGTTGATGACGGAAGTGAACGCGCGGAAAGTGAAGATCTCACTCGGTTGGAACTTGCTGGTGGTGTGGAAAGTTGATGGAACCATTGTAAACTCTCGATCTCGCGTACCAGCCCCTACCGAGTGCACCAGTTGTCAGTGCTTTGTCCCGGCAGCCCACCACAGGGTAACCCACGCGATGGTTTTGTGATCGAGGGGGGTAGGCGAGTGGATTGCAAAGGTATACAGAACCGTGAGCACAGCGATGTAGACAGGTTTGGGCAGCTAATCACGTAATACCCTACATCTTGTATGAGGGGTTTGTGGATTGTATTGAGCTTTAGAGCATTAAAAATGTGAGAGAGAGCCTTCCTAGGGTCCCTACCTCCCCTTATATAAGTGAAGGAGCTAGGCTTACAAGCCGGCTACACATGACTTAACTGATTACAATGCCATGATTAGGGGGTGGATATCCTCGAAGGATCAGTATCTATCGTAGCGGCCAAGCTTAGCCTTCAAGTCACCTTGAGGCTTGCCCCACAAGGGAAACCACTTGGCCCACCAGTTAGGATTCAGGCAAACCGAGTCCATGCGGTACCTAGGGGTACATGATGCCTACACCTGGCCTCCTAGAAGCGTTGGATATATTGCCCGACAGACTCTCCAGGGTGCGGACAGAGAGCCATGAGGTTGGTGGTGGTGGCTTCTTCTGAGCCATAGAATAAATAGGCATGGAACTGTTCTTCCAACTGTTTACAAGTTGTGATAGATCTTGGTGCCAATGTCGCATACCAGCTAAACGTTGGGCCCGTCAGGGATAGTGAAAAGAGCCGAATTTTCATGTGTTCAGCCGACGCTGCAATCTCCAATTGGGCCATATATCAGTTGATGTGCTCCACAGTACTGGTGCTATCGTTGTCGCTGAATTTGGGAAATTCCGGCAATTTGAACTTTGGTGGAGGAGGGTACTGATCATAGATCTCAGGGTATGGCTTAGAGTAAGTGACGTTGCCCCTTGTCAGGGTTATGCCGAAGTGGATCTTAAGAGTCTCTGCAATTCTGGTGGTACAGTGGACCCATTGCTAATAGTAAAACTGGCCTTGTTGCTAAGAACCAGCCCTGAGCTGAAACGCGCTTGCCAAGTGGTGAGCTCATGGTCGTTGGTTTTGTCTTTGCCACCACCCATGTGAATTGTATGGCATGGTTCCTTGCTTGGTTGAGATCACTGATAGGGCTATTCGCCTTCCTACAGTAGCCTGTATCTGAGTTGGAAGACATAACCATCCGATAGGTTGATAGGTTGACCTTTCAAGCTTTGTAGTGTGTGCATGATCAACTCAGCCTCTAGTGTGTTGATAGGCGGCATGTTGAAGGCCCCAGTGTAGAATTTGGTTTCCCCAGAAAAAGTGCTGATTGACGGCCTGACTTGCTGGGCATACTCACCAGCTAGGACAAAGTTAACCACCCGTGCTACATTATTGTCCATTGAATTGAGCAGGGCTTCCACTTGGCGTAACATGGCATGAGAGATCATGGTGTTCATCTCCTCTCAAAGGGCTCTGGCAGGGGCACACGTGCTCTGGTCGGCTTCTTGCTAGAGAGCCGACCAATTTATGGTGCGGCCGTGCCACCTAGCTTGACCTTGCAGCTAGGAAGGTTGTGAATGTGGATGCAGTGGTTGGCTCTAATTCTCCCTGAGAAGCATCCACAATAGATGTAAACGTTAAATTCCTACCGGATCACTCAGATCGGCAACAAGCTCATGAACTCTTGTCAGTAGTCATGCTGATGCCATACAATCGGCAGAGGATGAGAGTATATAATCATAATGAAAGAACCGCATCCAAGTAGACGAAATAAAACCTATCTTTGACATGATATAACATATCTGCATAGCCAGATCGGTTTCTAACCTGGACCTCCAAGGAAGTCCATTTAGATAGGCAGAAACATATTAAGACATTCAAAGACAGGGTGCTTAGTACGCGTTAATCTATTGTCATGTCGCATGCACGTGTCACAGCACACGTTGTGGAGTGTAACAAATGATTAGACAATGCGTAACGAGCTACACAAGAACCGATCTACTGCATGAAGCTCAGATACATAAATAGATCGGTAAACATGCAAGATAAATGATGGACCTCATGCCAAGCGAGGCTTACCACAAGGTTCATCGGGCTAACTAATGGCTCTCGCGCCAAGCAAAGCTTGGCGTGAGATCCATTGAGATAACTAGCGAACCTTGCCATCAAAAATGCTTCAATACCAGGTTCACCATATGGTTCACGTCCTAATGCCCTAACGAATCTGCGAAGAAACATTAGAGCAGCATGACGTTTACCTTAAAAACCCTAATTTCTTAGGGGTGGCGATACGCTGAGAGAATATGGAGACAACCGCTACTGGGAACGTATGTCGTCATCTTATTATGTAGTACATGGGTACATATTTATAGTTCGGAGACTTGGACAACAAGTCTGACTCTTACTAGAATAACACAAAACCCTAATCTAAACTGGGCTACCGACTTAATTCTTGAGATAAGAGGCCCATCGGCCCTAACTATTAAATCAGCTGCTTCTCCCTTGAGCATCATCTCCTGGCTCATTAGCCAATCTAGCCAACTAGCAGATCGGCTATATTTTGGCAGAAACATATTAAGACATGCAATGACAGGGTACTCGGTACTCATTGATCTATCGGGATGTCGCGTGCATGTGTCGCAACACACATCGTGGAGTGTAACAAATGATTGGACAACACGTAACGAGCTACACGAGAACTGATCTACTGCATGAAGCTCAAAAACGTACAGAGATCAATAAACATGGAAGATAAATGATGGACCTCTTGCCAAGCGAGGCTTGCCATGAGGTTCATCGGGATAATGAAGCGCCCCCAAATTCTTGAGAGCTTATATGTGATACAAATGCTAGTCTTAGGGTTCTAGTAACACATTTATTTCAGATAGCATAGAGTCAAACTTAGCGATTAAAAACCATTACATAATAATTGCAAGAAAAGTAAGATACAGCGGAAGCAATCCGTCAGGGCCCAATGCCATATGCTAGTTGGGAAGTAGGATCATGACCTAGCAGAAGAGTGCCTCGAACAGCTCGGCGGAACTGTCTAAAAAAGTATTAACAAAGCAAGGGTGAGTACTTATGTACTCCACAAGCCCACCTTCCCCCTATTGAACTGGGAGGGTACTTATCTCTAGATGCATGGCTATATCTGGAGTTTACATTTGCGAAAAAACAATGCATGTTTCATTTTAGTGACCCAAATATTAACTTGTGAAAACAAATTTTTGTATTATGGAGGGGTTGCCACTGGACGTGCTTGTACGCGCAGCCCAACTTATCTTTTCCACAACCTAGTTCCACCCATTCACCCTGAACCAATTCCGTTCAAACCACCAGTTTTAGTTTCAAGAAAACATACTAGATGAAGAACCAAGCCATAACCCATCCATACTAGTGGACACGGACTATTCGAATAGATTTTTACTCTAATAAAAGGTTGTACTAATTCCCACAAGTTGGACTCAGCGACGTTTATGGCCAAATAAGCGCCCAAATTTCAAACCAAGCCTTTTGCCTTTGTTTCATCACCTAGCAGAACTTTAGGGGTTCGGGCAACCGAGTCACTCCAGTACCCCGCGGTACTTCCATTGACACCCACCCTTCCCCTGGCCCCTTGTGCGCCAACACAAAAGCTACTAGGCTACCCACTCAAGCTTGGGCCTAGCCACTGCCTCATACAAAGCGAGTGGCTGTACTAAAAGAGTTAGGCAAGATGAAAATCATAGCGGTTCTTACGGAGAGCTCGGGCTGAACCCACCATCGTACCACTTTCCTTTACTCGTCACCGTGAGCATCCACCTACCCGGTTTTCCCCACGAATCCTGAGACATGGGGTAACCGTAGATAGCTAAGTTACCCGTTCAACCCTGCTCTTATGGCTGTTTCGGCTTGAAGCCGTCTTCCGACCAAGTTGGTTGCCGGGGTTCTTCCCCACTTTATTTCAAAAATCAACCCAACGACCTCAACCCTAAACCATCGCCACCCACATCCATTGCCCCTTGACAAACTTTTAGTTCATGTAGTTGAATGAGCGATCCTTCCTATGCGCGCTACTTCTAAGTAGGTTTTTAATGGCTATCCTAGCAGGGTTTTTCCTTAGCAAGCAAAATATGCAGGTTTTATTTGGTTGCACTTGGCTAGAATATTTTTTTGCAAATCTAGGTATTTCATGCATTAAGAAAGGGTTCCAGAGGACTTGCTGTTGTCTTGGTCCTCATTGCAGTGGAGGTTGGTACTAGGGTCTTCAGCCTCCTGGTCCGCAACGGTCGTCTCCGGTTCCTGAGGTCCTTCTTGTTCGTTGTCTAGCGCATACACAATAAACAATCAATAACTGCAATCATTCATGCCAAAAAAAACACTTTTAAAGGAGGTGGGTTGGGTAGAGGGGATTTTTAGAAAATTTTGGCGCAAGGATCACCTACAACGAAGTTAAATTGGGTGAGATATGGATTGTTATTGAAAAGAAAAGATTTAACAATTGAAAAAGGATTTTAGCGCTTGGTGGGCCGAATCCTGGGACACGGCCAAAGACCCACAGGCGGGTGCAGCCTGCCAGTCGGCCCATGCGTAGCGTGGCGTGGCGAATGGGCCGGCCCAAACCACCCATGCGCGCTGGGAGGGGAGGCTTAACGGCGTTTAGCGCCGAGCCCACGTGTCACAGGCTGGGCGTGGTGGGGATGGTGGATAGCGGTCCGATTTGGGCTAGCGCGAGCCGGTCGAGGTGGGGGGGAGACGGCGTCTCGCTGAGGCTCCTTGCCGGAGGGGTGGTTCTGGCTGCCGGGGGGTGGCGCATGGTGGGGGGGTGGCTGTGGCAGCCCTAGCAGCGGGCGAGGCTGGGGAGGAGAAGTGTGGGGCGTGCATGGTCCTAGCAGCGAACGCCACCCGGGCCATGGTGCGGTGGTGGCGTGGCTCCCTGCCAGAGCTGCCACCACGGACGGGGATCGGCACATGGACGGGGCGAAAGAGTAGGGGGTGCGGGGTCTCTACCTAGGAGGGGGGAGTGCCCACCTTGTGTAGGGGCGGGGCTTGGCGGTGAGCTCGGGGAGCTCGGCGGCGGTAAGCGGGGTGGGGCGGCGTGTCACCATGCCGGGGCTTTTCACAGGGCGGGTATCTAGGACCGGGGCAGGGCTATGGTCCGCGAGGCAAGGGTGGGGGGTTCATAGGAGCGGCGCGGGTTCTGTTGCTTGCCGGAACGGGGGGGACCAGGTGCGGTGCACGCCAGGGTGCGGCGATGCTGGGCGCGGTGCGAGGTGCAGCCCTTGGGCGGGGCTGGGAGCGGTGGTGCAGCGTCAGGGTGGGGCCGGAGCGGTGCGCACTGGAGCGCGGGTAGGGGACACCGGGGGTGGGGGACGGGCCCGACGCGAGGTAGGGGACCCCACCTGTCAAGGAGCGAGAGAGAGGAGGGGCGGGGGACGTAGTGGGCCGCGAGGGAAATGGCCCATGTGGCCCAAGTGGGGGGAAAAGCGGGGTGGGCCGCAAGGGGAGAGGGGGAATCCGGTGGGCTGGGTCGAGGGCGGTTTTTCCCTTTTTCTTTAACCCCTTTTTCACCATTTTCTTTTATTTGAATTTAGGGTATTTTGAGTGCAATCTAGTGGAATAATTTGGGGACTCTTGTGGAGGTGTTAGTAGGGTGGATGGTGAGGAATTTTTGAGGGGGTTTGAGCTCCTATTTTAATAAGTGCCTGATTTGTGGATTGTGATTGGAGCTAAGGGTGAACTTTGGGGGGGGTTGGGATTCAAATTTTTGGGGTGTTACAAACCTACCCCACTTAGAAGAAATCTCGTCTTCGAGATTCGGTTGCTCTTCGAATTGGTGTGGATGTTCCCTTCGTAGAGCATCTTCCCGCTCACAAGTGGATTCCTCCTCGCCGTGACGTCTCCAAAGCACTCGACAAATCTTGATGGCTGAGTTTCGGGTCCTTTTGACACTGGTGTCCAAAATCTTTATCTGTACTTCTTGAAAGACCAGGTCAGGCTTTAAATCCAGGGTATCTAGCTCAACTTGTTTCTCTAGCTCCTTTAGGTACTTCTTAAGCTGTGATACATGGAATACATTGTGAATATCTGACATCGACTCTGGTAGCTATAATCTGTCGGCCACCCTCCCAATCTTCTCCTTGATCTTGTAGGGTCCAATGTATCGGGGTGCCAATTTCCTCTTTACTTGGAACTGCCGGGTGCCCCTAATTGGGGATACCTTCAGATACACTGATTCACCAATCTCAAAACTAAGATCCCGCCTCCTCTTGTCAGCGTAGCTCTTCTGTCTAGTCTAGGCTATCTTAAGCTTCTCCCTAATTTCTTCTACCTTCTCTTCTGCCTCCTTGAGAATGGCAGGTCCGGTAGGAGCTGGGTCCTTATCTTCTGCCTAGATTAACAGGGTCATACACTTCCTTCCTTGCAAGGCCTCAAACAGGGCCATACCAAGCTAGCTTGGTACCCGTTGTTGTAGGAGAACTCTGCATAGGGTAGGCTGGATTCCCAATCTTTGTCAGAGGTGAGTACACATGCTCTCAACATATCTTCCATAATCTGGTTTACCCTCTCTGTCTGACCATCTGTCTGAGGGTGGTAGGCTGAGCTAAAGTCTAGGTTGGTGCCCATGGCCTCATGCAGGCTTTTCTAGAATTTGGAGGTAAACTGGGTTCCCCTATCTGATACAATCCTGCTAGGCACCCCGTGCAACTTCACCACATTCTCAATATACAACTGTGCTAGCTTGGCTCCACCATAAGTGGTTCTGACTAGCAAGAAATGGGCACTCTTGGTGAGCCTATCCACTATGACCCATATCACATCATTGCCCTTCTTGGTCCTGGGTAGACCAGTTACAAAGTCCATCCCTATTTTGTCCCGGATAGGCAGGGGTTGTAGCAACCCAGCGGGCTTTTGGTGTTTTGCCTTTACCCGCTGGCATACATCACACTGTGCCACGTGGCTGGCCACGTCTGCCTTCATTCCTTTCCACCAAAACCTTTGGCTGAGATCCTTGAACATCTTAGTGGCTCCGGGGTGGATGGAGTAAGCCGAGTTGTGAGCTTCTCCCACAATGGTGGCTCTAATCCCTCCTTCCTTTGGTACATACAACTGATCCTTTTACTGCATGATGCCATCTTCCCGGACTCTGAAGGATGTGGTCTCATCCTTCCCGATATGCTATATGATTTTCTGAGTTTCATCATCAACTTTCTGCCCTTGTTTGATTTCCTCGACCAGGGTGGGTTGTATGGTTAGGATTTTTTCTCTTAGCTTCTGCACAATATGTATCCTAAGTTCTGCAAAATCTCTTCTCAAGATCTCTTCTCAAGTGCTCATTGGTTGGAACTAACTCCTCACTATACGCCTTTCTACTGAGGGCATCTACTACCACATTGGCCTTGCCCGGGTGATAGTGGATTTCCAAATCATAGTCCTTGATTGACTCCATCCATCTGCACTGCCTCATGTTTAGGTCCGGTTGGGTGAAAATGTATTTGAGGCTTTTGTGATCTGAATAAAGCTCACACTTGTTCCCTATTAGGTAGTGCCTCTAAACTATTAAGGCATGCACTACAACTGGCAGTTCCAGACCATGAGTAGGGTAATTTCGCTCATGAGTCCGAAGCTGTCGGGAAGCGTAGGCAATCACCATGTTATCTTTCATGAGTACGCACCCTAATCCTTGCCGGGACGCGTCACAATACACGACAAAGTCTCAGTGGATATCTGGGAGTGTAAGTACTGGTGCGGTGGTTGTTCACGGTCGTTATTGCACTATCTACGACCATTAACTAACCATGAATATGAAGGGAAATGCATCAAAGTATGGGCAAACCTTTGCTACTAACATATCTCCATGAGTTGTGTTGAAATATTTGAATGCAGGTGACAAAACATACTCAAACATGGTAAAATGGAGCCAAACCAGGAGGTGACTAGCCACATGGCTAAGTCCCCAGGCCACCCGGGTTGTGTCTGGGCCCAATTGGCACCAACTTCTACCTGCATGCACACACATGCCATGTCAACACATCTCCAAGGTGAAATCCACGAAAGTAGCATGCAATCAACTGGAAGGCCTTGCCACATCATCAATCCAGCCCCTGTATTGGTGAAGTCAACAATTCTCAGCACTTCAATCCTGCGGCTAAGGAAGAAACACAAGTGAGATCCAATGGTTCGAGAGAAAACACAAAGATAACCGCCTCAACCACCATGCAACCGACTTGGGGAGTGAAGATGGACCACAAGATGCAGTATGGCGGTGGATTCGATGGCTAGCCAGGCCACCCGACCAAAGGTGGGGTCTCCCGGCCTCCCTCCAGGCTGCCCGGCCTGCCACCTGTCCCATAACCACCTTACCTGCCCTATAAATACTCCCTACTCACTTGGTGACTACAAATACCCCCGAGCTCTTATTTGTAAAGTGTGGAAGTTGACTGAAACACACCATTATCTAGTTTAGTAGCACTAGCATAGTCCTGGGAGTTAGAGTTGAGTTTGAGTCTTTGCCTCAGGGATTTCAGAGTTAGCTTCGAGTCTGGTAAAGCTCTTGTATCTTTCTATCTTTGTACTCTTGCTACTTCAGTATAATATACTTTGTTGCTCTATCCTTTGAGTAATACTTTAATTTTTTCCTTACACTTGCCTAGTGTGGTGTACCTTATTGCATACTAGACCAAGGCTTAGGTTTGTGTTGTTCTTGAGTTATCTAAATCTTGCTAGACTTGCCGGTGCTATAGGCTTTCCTTAGGCTCTGATCTAAGGCTAAGTCAGTCCGAACCCTGTGATCAAGGACGGACTTTAGTGATCAAGTTCTCACTTCATCACTAGTTTAGCATGCCATCTTACCCACGCAGATCTGGTTCGTAGCCCCTCTTGGTGACAGCATTCGGGAGCCTCTGTAATCTGACCTCGTCGTTCGATAAGCCCGTAGGCATTAGCCAGTTGTCGTTCGGTTGGCCAACTATCTACCCCCTTGCCTCCTCGGTGTAGTCTGGAATTTCGCTCGATGCAAGATTCTAGTTCGTGTTTGTTTAACTCAGTTCAACCGCGAATACTCCTTTGCAGCAGTTAAGGAATATAGTTTGGATATCTTAATCTCACTCGTTGTCCTCCCAGGCAACTACCTAGTTGTTTACAGCTTTGGTCCCTGTTTACTCTTCCCACCATACACTATCTTGTTTATCTTACCCCCGTTTTAAGAATAGCTGGTGTTTATCTAAGTTATAGTACTATTTGAAGTTCGAACATATCATCCCACCTATTAGCCCTTGCTTCTCTGTGGATTTTTACGATACCTGGAATACTCTGGGTGAAAAAGCTACAGCGAATCTCCGTGCACTTGCGGAGTAAAATATGTTACGCTAAGAGACGTCAACAGTGGTCAACTTTTGCTTTAGCTCCTGGAAGATCTTTTCACAAGCTTCTGTCCATTCAAACTTCTTATCCTTTTGGAGTAATGCAGACGTGGGTCTGGTTATCTTGGCGAGCTCTTCTTTAAACCGACGATAGTATCCTGCCAACCTAATGAAACTTCTGACCTCACTTGTGTTGATGGGCTGCTACCATTCCATTACTACCCGTACTTTCTCAAGGTTCACTGCCACTCCCTTTGCAGTGATGATATGCCCTAGGAAAGCTATCTTCTCTAGCCAAAACTCACACTTGCTGAGCTTTGCATATAACTTATGGCTTCTCAGCCTTTCTAGTACCTTCGGAAGGTGGTGCTCGTGCTCTTCCTTGTCCTTGGAATAGATAAGTATATCATCGATAAAAACGACGACATATTTATCCAATCCATCCATGAATACCTTGTTCATCAAGTTCATGAAGTATGCCGGTGCATTGGTTAACCCGAAGGACATGACTGTAAACTCATATTGTCCATACCGGGTAACAAAGGCAGTTTTATATATGTCACTTTCCCTAATCTTGAGTTGATGGTACCCTAACCTTAGGTCTATCTTAGAGAAATACCTGGCTCCCCTGAGTTGATCAAATAGGTCATCGATCCACAGAAGAGGGTACTTATTTTTTATTGTCACCTCATTTAGGAATCTATAATCCACACACATCCTTAAGCTACCATCCTTCTTGGTTACGAATAGCACGGGTGCTCCCCAAGGGGACAAACTGGGTCTGATAAAGCCTTTCTGCTGCAGTTCCCTGAGTTGCTCTTTCAGTTCTGCCAGCTCTGCAGGGGCCATCCGGTAAGGTCTCTTGGCTATTGGGGCAGTTCTTGGGTATAGATCTGTGATGAATTCAACATCCCAATCTGGGGACATGCCAGGCAGTTCTTCCGGGAACACATCCGGGTAGTCACAGACTATGGGTACATCTTCTAGGGCCTTGGCCTCTATGTGGAAGTTCAGAGGGTCTCAGGAGGTCTTTTGGGTGCTACAGATCACCTTAGCGCCTTCTGGGCTAATTAATTTGACAGTCTTGTTGGCACAGTGTATAACACCTTCATGACCGCTCAACTAGTCCATTCCTAGGATAACATCTATCCCTTGGGAGGTTAATACTATTAGGTCTGCTTTGAAGGCTACCCTAATTAGAATGATTTGAACCCCCTTACAGCCAATTTGGCAGGTAATATCTACTCCTAGCGTTCAGGTTAGAAGTGGCTTTTGAAGTGGAGTGGTGGGGATTTTCTTTTCACTCACAAATGTGGCTGATATGAAGGAGTGTGATGCACCAGAATCGAATAGCACAGTTGCCATAACTGAGTTTACTAGGAACTCACCGAGTGCCACTCCTGTGGCCTACTGTGCTCCCTTTGCGTCAACGTGGTTGACGTGAGCCTTGTTAACCGACTGCTGGGACTACTTGCTTGACTAGATGCTGGCAGTCAGGCGGTTACCAGTGGCGGTAGGTTCCCTGGGCCCATTCACTGAGTTGGAGAAGGTTGATGCAGCCTGCTTGCCGCGGTAGGGGTGCAGGCAGCTAGCAATGATGTGACCAGCTTCCCCACAGTTGTAGCATGTCAGTCCATTGCCACGAAAGGTGTTCTATTGGGAGTTGCTTTGGGTTGGGCCAAAGCAAGACAGGGCTGAGTCAGCACCTTTGAAGGGTGCGCTGAATGAGCCTCGGGACGTCTGACCCCCAAAGTGCCTTTGTTGGCGCTCCTGGCACTGCGACTTAAACTCCATAAACATCCTCTTCAGTCGGCTTCTCTCCTCTTGCTTGAGCTTTTTGACCTTAATGGCGTAGCTGATCAGAGAGGAAAAGTCTGGAGCCCAGTAGGTGTATGCCAAGGTTGCAATTTCTGGGGTCAACCCTTTTATGAAGGCCTTGCACTTCTTGCCATCAGAGCTTACTTCTTCTGGTGCATAGCGAGACAGCTCGGTAAACTTCTGGATATACTCTGCCATAGTGGTGCTTCCTTGCGTCAGACACCTGAATTCTTCTGCCTTGAGGTCCTTGGTTGCTTCCGGCACATGGTGCTGACGGAAAGCTTCCGTGAACTCCTTCCAAGTAATCCCCTCCTTATGGGCAGCCTTCATAATCTCCCATCATGCTAGGGCAGTACCAGAGAGCTGATGGGTGGCGAGGGCAATCTTGGTTTCTTCATTACAGTGGAGAATGTCTAGTTTCCTCTAGATGGTCCTCATCCAGTCCTCTGCTTCCATGGGATCTTGTGACCCAGAGAAGGTAGGTGGCTTTAGCCTGAGAAATTCTCCCATCTTCTCCAATGGCTTGCCATGCTGGGGCCTCTGAGCCATGTACTACGCGTGGGCAGCCAAGGCCTGAGCCAACTCTAGGTAAGGGTTCATTTCGGGCGGTGGTTGGGGAGGTAGGGGGAGGTAGGGGAAGACATCCTCCGCTACGGATGCTTTCTCCGTGTCCTTCCCTTAGGTTGGGGTTTCCATTTCCTGTGTTGCAAGAAGCCATCTGAGAGAGAAGAGGGTTTATCTTAGGATATAGTTGTAGTTTAAATGCTCTTTATTTAGGAACACATAGAGATTTCCACACAGCACACATTATTTCAAACAACTGTCTACACAATACATAGGAAGCTTTCGGTAGCTTTGAGTTTCCAGGGTTACTGCTACACTATTAAGACCTCTAGACCCAACCTCCTAACATGTCATCTAGGAGGCCAGTGTGGTCAGCCTTTGGAGGAAAAACTAAGGGGGAGAGCAGATATGGGTCCTCTAGAGTGGTACAGCTGAAAGCATCACTAATGGGTGGGAAGTTGCTCCAAACGCACTCGTTAACCGTGTCTGTCTGGTAGTTCCAGTCCTCTTGGATTGCTTTCTCCTTCTTTACCGCCTCTCGAGCCTTCTTAGCCTCACGAGCAAACTTGGCCCTCGTACTTCACACGGTATTCCATGCCGCACGTTCCCGATCCTTGAGAGTGGCATGCTGCCTCCTGAGCACGGCGAGTTGCTTCATCAGGGCTGTCTTCTCTTTCTTAAATCTCTTTACCTGGGCTGCACCTACTAGCATTTGGCAGTGGCTAAAGTATAGCTCTGAGTTGATTCGAGAGAAGTGATTGTCTAGGGTAAGAATGTATTCGGTCATGCGGTGGATTATGGGGGTCCTTTTGAATTGCTTGGTTTCGGCCACGTCGTGGAGTCGTTGTTGCCATACAGGGGAGGTTATGTCATCTGGTGAAAAGAAGCGGAGGCAAGATCGGTTGACTTCTCTTTTGTACATGATGCATAGGCGGCGGAGGGTGTTGCGGGCTACTGTTTGTGGCGTGGTGGTGGTGATAAGGCCGAGGGTGGTGGTGCTAAAGGCAGGGTGGTTTTTGCTAGCTCCTATGCGAATGATCACGGTGCAGCCCATGGTGTCTTCATTCGGATGCTCAACTATCTCGAAGTGTGGTTCTTCCGGGATGCCCAAGTACTTGGTGTAGTCACCGAGGAGCTTGACGAACCTGGTCTTGACTAACCCATTGTGCATCCTAAAGGGTGCATTTGGATTAAGAAAAGAGAGCGACGCGAGTGGGGAGGGAAGTAGTAAGAAGATCTGTGTATGACTTAGACCCATAAACCCTAGAATCCTTAAGGTCACATCCTACGGCCAACTTATGGCTCTGATACCACCTGAAATGCCCACAAATTCTTAAGAGCTTAAATGTGACACAACTGCTAGTCCCAGGGTTCTAGCAACACATTTATTTCAGATAGCATAGAGTCAAACTTAGCGATTACAAACCATTACATAATAATTGCAAGAAAAGTAAGATACAGCGGAAGCAATCCTTCAGGGCCCAATGCCATACGCTAGTTGGGAAGTAGGATCATGACCTAGCCGAAGAGTGCCTCGAACAGCTCGTCGGAACTATCTGAAAAAGTATCAACAAAGCAAGGGTGAGTACATATGTACTCCGCAAGCCCACCTTCCCCCTGTTGAATGGGGAGGGTACCTATCTTTAGGTGCAAGGCTATATCTGGAGTTTACATTTGCAGAAAAACAATGCATGGTTCATTTTAGTGGTCCAAATATTAACTTGTGAAAACAAATTTTTGTATAAATGAGGTGTTGCCACTGGACGTGCCGGTCTGAGCGGCCCAACTTATCTTATCCACAACCTTGTTCCACCCATTCACCCTAAACCACTTCTGTTCAAACCGCCCATTTTAGTTTCAAGAAAACATACTAGACGAAGATCCAAATCGTAACCCATCCATACTAATGGACACGGACTATTCGAGTAGGTTTTTACTCTAATCAGATGTTGTACTAATTCTCACAAGTTGGACTCAGCGACGCTTACGGCCAAATAAGCGCCCGAATTCCAATCCAAGCCTTTTGCCTTTGTCTTATCACCTAGCAAAACTTTTGGGGTTCGGGCAACCGAGTCACTCCAGTACCCCACGGTACTTCCGCTGACACCCACCATTCCCTTAGCCCCTTGTGCGTCAACACAGAAGCTACTAGGCTATCCACTCCAGCTTTGGCCTAGCCATTGCCTCATACAGAGCGAGTGGTTGTACTAGAAGAGTTAGGCAAGATGTAAATCATAGCGATCCTTACGGAGAGCTCGAGTTGAACCTACCACTATACCACTTTCTTTTACTCGTGACCGCGAGCATCCACCTACCCGGTCTTCCCCACGAATCCTGGGACATCGGGTAACCACAGATAGATAAGTTACCCGTTCAACCCTAGTCTTATGTCTGTTTCGGCTTGAATCCATATTCCGACCAAGTCGGTTGCCGGGGATCTTCCCCACTTTATTTCGAAAATCAACCCAATGACCTCAACCCTAAACCATCGCCACCCACATCCATTGCCCCTTTACAAACTTTTAGTTCATGCAGTTGAATGAGCAATCCTTCCTATGTGCACTACTTCTAAGTAGGTTTTTGATGGCTATCCTACTAGGGTTTTTCCTTAGCAAGCAAAATATGCAGGTTTTATTTGGTTGCACTTGGCTAGAATATTTGTTTTGCAAATCTATGTATTTCATGCATCAAGAAAGGGTTCCAGTCGACTTGCCGTCGTCTAGGTCCTCGTTGCAGTGGAGGTCGATACTAGGGTCGTCGGCCTCCTGGTCTGCAATGGTCGCCTTTGGTTCTTGAGGTCCTTCTGGTTCGATCTCTAGCACACACACACAATAAACAATCAATAACTGCAATCATTCATGCCAAAAACACTTTTAAAGGAGGTGGGTTGGGCAGAGGGGATTTTTAGAAAATTTTGGCACAAGGATCACCTACAACGGAGTTAAATTGGGAGAGATATGGATTTTTATTGAAAATAAAAGATTTAATAATTGAAAAAGGATTTTAGCACTTGGTGGGCCGAATCTTGGGACATGGCCCAAGTCCCATAGGCGGGTGTGGCCTGCCAGTCGGCCCACGCATTGCGTGGCACGACGAACGGGCCGGCCCAAAGCGCCAGCGCGCGCTGGGAGGGAGGGCTTAACGGCGTTTGGCACCGGGCCCACATGTCAGAGGCTTGGCGTAGCGGGGAGGGTGGACGGCGGTCCGGTTTGGGCTAGTGCGAGCTGGTCGAGGAGGGGGGGAGACGGTGGCTCACCGGGGCTCCTTGCCAGTGGGATGGTTCCGGTGGCCGGGGGGTGGCACGAGGTGGGGGTGGCTGCGGCGGCCCTCGCGGTGGGCGAAGCAGGGGAGGGGAGTGGGGGGTGCTTGGTCTTGGTGGCGAATGCCACCCGTGGCACGGTGCGGTGGTGGCGCGGCTCCCTGCCGGAGCTTCCACCACGGCCGGGGATCGGCAAGAGGAGAGGAGAAAGAGTAGGGGTGTGGGGTCTCTGCCTAGGAGGGGGGAGTGCTCACCTTGCGTAGGGGCGGGGCTAGGCGGTGAACTCGAGGAGCTCGACGGCGGTGAGCGGGGTGGGTCGGTGTGTCACCGCACCGGGGCTATTCCCGGGGTGGGTATCTAGGCGGGGGGCGGGGCTGTAGTCCAGCGAGGCAAGGGTGGGGGAGTTTTATAGGAGCGGCGCGGGTTTTGTTGCTTGCCGGAGCACGGAGGACCGAGCGCGGTGCGCGCCAGGGTGCGGCGGGGCCAGGCGCGGTGCGAGGTGCAGCGCTGGGGTGGGGTCTGGAGCGGTGGCACAGCGTCAGGGCAGGGCTAGGAGCAGTGCGCACCGGAGCGCGGGTATGGGACGCCCCTGACAGGTGGGGTCCACTTGTCGGGGAGCGCGTGAGAGAGAGAGAGAGAGGGGGGGTGGGGGACAGAGTGGGCTGGGGGGGAACGGCCCATGTGGCCCAGACGGGGGAAAAAGTGGGGTGGGCGGAAAGGGGAGGGGGGAATCCAGTGGGCTGGGCCGAGGAGGGTTTTGCCGTTTTTCTTTAACACCTTTTTCACCATTTTCTTTTATTTGAATTTTGGGTATTTGGAATGCAATCTATTGGAATAATTTGGGGACTCTTGTGAAGGTGTTGGTAGGGTGGATGGTGAGGAATTTTTGATGGGTTTGAGCTCCTATTTTAATAAGTGCCTAATTTGTGGATTGTGATTGGAGCTAAGGGTGAACTTATGGCTCTCACGCCGAGCAAAGCTTAACGCGATATCCATCGAGATAACTAGCGAACCTTGCAATAAAAAACGCTCCAGTACAAGCTTCACCATATGGCGCACGCCCTAATATCCTAACTAATCCACAAAGAAACATTAGAGCTGCATGACTATTACTTTAAAAAACCCTAATTGCTTAGGGGTGGCGATGCGCTTAGAGAATAAGGAGACAACCACAGCTGGGAACGTATGATGTCATTTTATTACATAGAACATGGGTACATATTTATAGTCTGGAGACTTGGACAACAAGTCTTACTCATCCTAAAATGAAAACCAAATTCAACTGGGCTAATCCTAATTTGACTCAAAAATTAGATACATGGCCCATCGGCGCTTAATTGTCACATCGGCCGCTTCTCCCTTGAGCAGACTCTTCTTGGCCCATTAGCCAATCCAGCCCACTAGCAGATCCACTATATATTGGTGATAACACCCACGTCGCATGTCGCTGCCTTCTCCGCGCCCCCTCACCCATGTCGCTTGTCCCCCGTTGGCCGGGCCGGACGTGCCTTCTCTCAGTAGCACTGCACTGCTGCCTCCCTCTCTCTCTCCGTCGCTCCTCTCCTAGATCTGCCATTCAGCGCCACACCTCCCCCTCCCGTCCTACGTCCGCCGAATCATCCTCTCACCACAGTGCCGCCCCTGTACCCGTCGAGTGGTACGAGGATACGTCCCACCGTGGGCCACACTCGTCCTTTGCCGTGAGTAATCCCCAGCTTGTTTTCCCCCATAGATCCGTTCATGTTCATGTGACAGCAACATTTGGGATATTTGAAAATTCAAAAGGCAACTGCAAGAGGACTGTGATAGGTGATTGCACAACGTTGCTTGGTGAGATCTAAGATTGGAATAGGCTCAGAGGACTGCTGTGCAACTACAAGTCTACAACTGTAACACTATCCCAACTTGCTAGAAGCAAACTCAAAAATTGCTACTAAACTTTTGGGTAGACATGTAACCTGCTAATTGGTGGTTATTTGAAGAACTGGAAGGTTCCTACCATTTGTATTGAGTGTTAATTAGTTGTTTTTTCTCAATGTTTATTTTTTGCCAGTTGGTTTTCATATCTGATAGCTCAAGCCCATTGAGAATAGTAATCTTCGTGCATCTATTGTAGACATTCCTGGTACTTTACACCTGCTAGCACTCTAGCAGTGTTACCATTGCCTAAGTGGTTTCTATTTGCAAGGGGCACAAGGTTTCCTAGCTGCTTTGTCTGCAAATAGCAAGGACATTCGGCATAATTTATAAACCTGAATCATTATATCTACTAATGTCATGCCCGGTTCTCAACCAACAGAACCAGAACAACATATATGTGCCAGGAACATGTCTCACATATATTATGACAAGAGTGACATCACAGAACGTGCATAAAGGTAAATAAAACGTTACAAAGCGTATCATCACATTATTACATTAAGACAACAAGTCTTTATAACAGAGTCACATAGCGGAAGCGTAAACGATAGCACATTGAGCCGCCACAGGGATGTCAACTGGAAGACTGGCAAGCCTAGTACTCTTCATGATCTCGAACATAATCTTCCATGCCTTCCTCAACTGAACAGCGGTTGGTGATTAACCCAACATAGGAAAATATACAACAAGCGTGCATATACAACTGTACTCAACAAGCATAACATGAATCATGAGGCTCTAAGGTTGGCTGACACGTATGCATGAGCTTTTAGTTGGTCAAATTTTTATTTAGCAGCTAATTACTACCAAAGAGTTTATAACCATTAGCCCCAAAAGATGTTGCATAAGATCATTAGTCAACATTATTAACAACCGAACCAACTTCCAAACCAAACCGGAACCCGCTAATCAGCATAAAGGATCTAGGCCGCTCATAACCGTGAGCACGGCTGACATGTCAGTTTTACACTCTCGAGAGGTTGTATATCTTTACCCATAAGTCGCAGGCTACACTATGTGATGCCCCCGGCATCTCAAAAATCTTAACACGTGATTAGATTAGTGGTAGTCAGAGATTTGGCTTAATAATGTTTAGAGAAGAGCAACAACTAGGTTAGTAAATCATGAAGTCAAAAATTTTAAGTAAAACATGAAAAACCCCTGAGTGCATTTGTGACTATAGTTTAAAATATGAGGTGTTTTAGACCAAACTCCCTATAACAAACTTGTAGACAATTCTAGGTAGATCAACTTTGTTTTTGGGTGTGTTGACATGCATAAAGGTTTGCAAGATGTTTTAGCTCCTTTTCTATCTTCTAGTGAATTCTGTCCAAATAGACCTGAATGGAAAATTCAAATTTTGAGCAATTAAAAGTCCCTGTCATGCAAAACATCATATAAGAAAGTTGTAGATAATTAAAAACCACACAACATTGGTATAATACTCTTTCTCTGAAAATGAGCATAAAATAGACTTTAGTAATTTCTAAGTTTGTATTAAACTTTGGTCAAACTGGAGTCAGCAGGTTCAACTCAAATTTGATCATATTTAAACTTGGAATATGATGTTACTCCTTTTGACAAAGTTGTAGATCTGGGAGAGTAGAGAAACTTTGGTATTTTGGGTTTTCCCAAATTCGGCCTCTAGGGTGTCCAAAATCCTCAAATTCCAAAACCTGTATATAAGGTCAAAGCCAGTTTTCCAATTTCGGGGTTTTTCGAATTTCTTTGAGTCACTGACGAGCGGGACCCACCTGTCAGCCGCCCGCGCCAGCACATTCCGCCGGTTCACTTGCTCCGTGCACCCGGTCCGTAGACCTCCCACCCTTCTCCTCACCCCGGTCCCACCTGTCAGTGGCTCTTGGTCCAACGGACTCGGTTTGCACCGCGTCGCCTTCTTCCTCCCTGCGCTGGCTCGCCCACGCGTCTGCCGCGCCGTGACGTGCCGCGCCCTGCTCGCGAGCACGCCACGCCGCCGGCCACGCGCCGCCCGCTGCCCGCGCCGGCTAAAGGGTGTGGCCACGGCCTCCCCTCGCTCTCAGCTCTCACTCCGGTCACTGCCCATCCGCTCGCCCCTCCGCTCTCCCTCTCCTCTCTGCTCTCTCTCGCGTGGGGGAACTTGGCCGCCATTGCCGGCCGAGTCCGAGCTCAAAGCTCACCGGGTCTCCTCTTCTGGGCCCCCTCCACCCCATCCAACGCGCGCGCCACCATCGCCTCCATCCCCGCTGCGAACCCCAAGACCCCGGATCCCTTCCCCATCACCGGACCGAGGCCGCACCGCCGCTCACTGTCACTCCGTCGTGCCTCGGTTCACGACCCGTTCCCCATCCACTCGTTCCTCCCCGCGCGACGCCATTAGGGGGAAACGAAGCCCCACGGCCGGGGACACCTCTCCGGACCCGCTCGGCCCCAAGTGCGTGCCCACAGCCGCCAGCGCAAGCCGCCATCCCCTCCCCTGCGCGTTCGGCCGGAGGAAGAAGAAAGGCAGGAAGAAGAAGGTCGATTTTCAAAAGCACCCCTGCGTTTCTGGTTATTTTCTTTCAAGTACGGCGCGCTATTCACTGAGTCATCAAATCCTTACGCGCTAGCCCCTGATGTAATAGATAATCACATTTAGGTCCTTGACTGTTATGATTTTCGATTTAATGTGTTTTATTAGGCTGAAAACTTTGGAAATTCATAATAAATCAAATAAAAATCAGAAAAATACAAACTTTGTTGCACTGTACTCCTACTAAATAGATCTACAGAATGGATATGATGGTTGAGTAGGAAAAGACCTTTTTGCCCCTGATAATGTGCATGCATGAAAAACCTTAATAAATAGGAAATGTGGGTAAAATGAACTTCAAAAATTATGAAATTTGGGCAGAGATCTTATTAACATGTGTAGGCTCTGTCTAAATTTTGGTAGCCCTAGCATTGTCTGTTTAATTACTATTTTGCCCTTATCTTGTATTTAAGCATATATTAATTTAGAAAAAGATTGCTATGGAGAAAAAATGCTCCAAGTGACTTTAAGGGCTTGATATGAGCTCTAGGTTATGAACATGACTCATTGCTAGAGTAGGAAGTGGTGCATGTAAGGTTGTGATTCTGATTTGAAAATAGTAGAAATAATGCAATTTTACATAAATAATCGAAAATGTGAAACCCGTATATTCAATAAAAACCCCCACACTTACTATAGTAATCTTAATGACTAAATAACTATTGCATGTTTTATCGGCTCACACCACCATGTTAGCTTTATGATTGATAACTTGATTTTTGTATAGGTTCTTGTGAAATTGCACATACACGATTGCTTCGGGTCCCTAAAAGTAGTTTTAATGCTAGTGCCAGTCGGGAGGTTTTGGTTGAGCTAGTAATCCATTACCTGCGTAACTAGAGGTTTGCCTTATATTTTGCTTAACCAGTTGTATGCTTGATGATCGTGCATCTCATTCACTGTGTCATGCATAGCATTCATATAGCAACGCTTATTGCAGATACGTGATTGAGAAACAAGTACGGGAGCTACTTTAAGCAATGGTGTTCCAGAAGATCAAGTAAGCCCCAGACACGACCTGGAGAGCCCATCAGTCGTGTTTGGAAGGAGGAGTTGTCCAAGTGATCAAGGGGTTGCCTGGGGCAAAGCCTCACAACCCGGCAAACTAACCTAGTTTAGTTTGTTGGCTGAGTAAGAATAAGCAAAGGTAGGCAGGACCATGATTTCTCCCAGCTAATGTGATAATTGATTTTCTCATTACGCATCCGCATTAGGAGTTGATTGAAAACAATTGCATTAGATCTCCTGGCCGCCCTGGCCCTAGCACCTATATATAGAGTTCGTAGGACGAGTTGCCTAGGCTCTGCTAGGTGCGAGTAGACACGAGTGAAAGGAGTCACTCGTCGCGTAGGTGTTTTCAAAGGTTACAAAACTTTTAATATTGAGGAAGTAATATTATGCTCCTGATTTAAATGGAGACCGGGCGGAGAATAATTTTATTATGTGATGTGCGTTTGGCTCCGCCCGAGTCACATAAGGCCCGTTCGCTGTTCGCCTGCTGTTCGGCATAACATTGCTAGAGTGCTTATCCGGGATATGGGACCGGAGAAGTCTTTCCTGGGCTCGTCCGAAGCACAGAGACACGTTCCTACCCGCTGGTTGAGAGGAAGGTGGCCCGGGGGAGCTTGGTACTCATGACGGGGAGACCGAGATGTCGGCAGGCTCGTCATGGGGGCACAACCCGGGGGCTAGGCGGGAGTGAATCGAACTTGGGACGAGGCAGGTTAAGATTGGGGCTATATGTGGGAACGCGATGGCTAGTAAGCATATACCCCTGGCATGATAGTTATTCCCGGGAATTAAAAATCGATTCGAATCGCTGATGCCCACCAGGTGTGGGAATGCTGATAATGCACACGGGCAACGTAGTAACTACTTAAACTCTCAGTGTTTAATACTCATGGTTTTTGGAATACCACATGTTTGAATTGAATTGTTTACATTACTGCAAGTTACAGTTGTGATGAAGGTTATACACATGATGAAGTCTTATTATTTATGTTACACATGTTATTGTTTAAAACTAAAGGCTAAGGATCCACTTGCTAGTAAGCCGCTTCGCGTCAGCCGTAAGCCAATTCCATTAAGACCTACTGAGTAATTAGTACTCAGGGTTTGCCCCCACCTTTTGAGAACAGGTACCGGCGACATCCGGACAACTACTTGGAGGAGAGTAGTACCAGTGGGCTCGGTGCTGCTCGTCTCGATCAACGTTGCATGAAGACTAGTAAAGTATTTTCTTCCGCTGTGAGACGTTTTCAAATTCGCTTCCGCTGTCTGATTCAAACTTGACTTTCGTATGGTAATATGTTGAAACTTATATTCTTATTTCGAATCGGTTTGTAAAACAAGCTTATATATGCTATATTCAACTGCCTGAGATGATGTACCTGTTGTGGCTCCATTGAGGGCTGGATGTGTATGATGTCGGTTCCTCTGGGAAAAGGTAATATCGGGAGTCGAATGACTCTCGATGGACGACCGGGTTTAGTTCGGTCTAATCACACTGCGAGCCAGAGGTGGCAGGTGTGCTTAGCCTGGATTAAATCGGCGGTTCCGCCACAGCTGGTATCAGAGCCGATCATACACAGACAACAGACATATCATCCAGTCTTGATTTGCAAACCTATTTTTGAAAACTTTTTCGAAGTATTTGAAAAATGAGAGTATCGATATGCCCATATTAAGGATGTTAGTGAAATACCAGGTGACATCGTTAACATTCTGACCTAGATAGACCTCATATGCATATTCAGCGTTTTGGGAAGCAACATTTCGGCCATAGCTATCCCCAGTACTGGTGGAGTGCTATTGGGATTTGCGGACTGTTGCGAACCCTGCATTCATGCTGATAGGACAGAACTCTTTAAGGGGGGTGGTCACGCCATTGGAGTGTTTCGTGACCACTTTTCCTTCAACCAAAAATTATAGTTAGATCTTGTTGGCCACCGTTTCTCTCCCCAGTAATTCCCCAGTACTGGAGGAACACTGGGTGTGTTGGGAGAAATAGCGCCACTACGTCGTCCACCAGACGTAGCTTAAAGAAATTCGTGGATACCACTTCTAAGGTTAGAATGGTAATGATTGGTCATGGTAATGATGTTGGAATGCGCATGCATTTTTCTGCAGGTACACTAACCACGTGCGAAATTAAGAACGAGTAGAGAAGGACTAGTTGCATTAGAGAGTGCCGTGCATATATGTCACCGGATACTCGCTAGTTATATAAATTGTACATAGGGAGTGTGATGTGAGACCGAATAGGGCGAATCATGCATTATGACATCATGTCTTATCTCATGCATTGTTTTTGTTACTTAAGAGTGACTAGGAGAATATGGCGTTGAGTGGGTGTTACTATTGTATTGATACGTAGCTCAAAGTACAAATAGAACTAGTAGAAACTAAGCAAGCGACTCGACTAGTACGCTTGGGATGTCGCAATTTTTCTATACCTAATTCATTCTAAATATGAAACGTCTAATAAATGCAGGTCAAATACAATAAATATGTCGATCGGTCCAAAAATCAAACCCGTCTCGAAGTTACCGATGCCACACGCGTTAGAAACATACCGTAGCCTTGTGCCATCGTTTTGCGAAAAATCACTTATCGGCATATTTTCTAAACATGTAAACGCGGAAAACACTATGCCCACACCAAGTTTTCAAAACCCTCGAACTTACGGGAGCCTTATTCTTCTTGCTACAGATGTCGCAGCCCTTCGACTTATGCCCTGATCACCCCGAGCCCACGAAGGCTAAAACAACAGCACCTGAAGGTCACAAGAAGAAGAGAAAAGCGGTTGAATCTTCTACTAACACGGCTTCAGTTCAACATCTGCGACCCGGCCTGGTTTTATTGAAGGGATTCGTCAAATCTGAAGATCAAGTCGAGATAGTTCATACGTGTCGACAACTAGGTATTGGTCCAGGAGGATTCTATAGGCCTAATTTCAAGAATGGAGCCAAGATGAAGCTATGGATGATGTGTTTAGGGAAGAATTGGGATCCGACTACAGGTTTCTATGGGCCAACACGTCCATGCGATGGTGCCCAAGTCCCTGCGATACCAGAAGTTTTCAAGACAATTGCTCAAACAGCAAATTCAACTGCAAGCGAATTTCCTCAGATCAATCCTGACATATGCATCATTAACTACTACAACAACGTCGGGAAGCTCGGACTCCATCAAGATAAGGATGAATCAGGAAGAAGCATCAACCAAGGTCTACCTATCATCTCAATCTCCCTAGGCGACACGGCAGAATTTCTGTTCAACGATACTCGAGACAAGGATAGAGCGACTAAGATCAACCTTGAATCTGGCGATGTCCTTATACTCGGTGGAAGATCCAGACTACTGTTCCATGGCATCTCCCATGTGAAGCCTAACACTGCACCGACATGGCTAAAGGAAGAAACTGGTCTTCGTCCAGGACGTATCAATCTCACGTTTAGGCAGTATTAGCTGGGTACCAATTAGTACGATAAAGTTTGGGGACAAGCTTATGTATCAGAAGGTTTTAACATTCGTAGATCAGAAAGACCTCGGGTGTCCGGCTCTATAGAGTCAACTTGTATCTCG
The DNA here is from genome assembly GCA_030272315.1 of Paspalum vaginatum. Lineage (NCBI taxonomy): Eukaryota > Viridiplantae > Streptophyta > Magnoliopsida > Poales > Poaceae > Paspalum > Paspalum vaginatum. The sequence goes on from CM059021.1 coordinate 21,488,997, forward strand.
TTCCTATGGTTAAATGTACATCTAAGACTTATGGTAATAGCACATGGAGCTTTGGTAACTTTTCCTTTAAAAACCCTTGTCGTTCATGCACTTCGAACCCTTGTGATCGAAGAAATCCTAGTCTATTTGCCCTGTATTTCACTATTCGTTAATTACTTGCTTCAAAACCTTGTAATGATCAGCCTCATCTCCACCATCTCATGACATCCTTCCATTGCCTTGTTTCACCCTGCTTTCTTGACCAATGGGGATGATCCGTCTCAACCCTATGACTTGCTCGTATTAATTCATATCCATGTTTGACCTTGCCTCCGAAGATTGGTGGGAACAGTCAACTTCGTTCTCACTAACTCCGTTGATATTTTCTATCCATTCGTTAAACCTTATTTCCCGAGGGTGTAATTTACGAACATCCTCCACACTAGCTTTTGTCCTCGGCTAGTGCTCTTGTCTTATCGTCACTTGTTTCTGAGTGGTTTTCTTCCTCTTAGAAGGGAACTTACTAGCATTTTGGTTCGCTAGTAAGAACACATCAGCTACTGCCATATTCTTGATCACTCATGACCAACGCTAAGAACTCATACAGATCATCACCTTGTTAGGGCGAATACGGCCTACCTTCTCCCTCTTGTGCCTTTCTTGTCCTAATGAGTAGAATGTGCTACATTTCACCACATCTTACTCTTTGAAGACATGTTGACCTGAAGTTCTATATGTGGACACAGTCCCTGTCAAATAAAAGGAATATGACTCTCAACAATGTATCCGATGATACTCCTTTCGATCAAAAGACCCTGCCTTAGTCAATTTCCGCCTGTGTACACTTTGCCTTCATTATTTGAATAAATCAGATACTTACCGTGTTTCAAATATTAGTATCAAAATCAGGAAATGACTCTATTCCTTCGCTTCAATCACAGTCACTTGCTCGCTGACCACAGTCTCTTCATGGTTTGTTCATTCGTTCTCTTATATGGCACGACTCGTCGAGTATCATAGAGAGACCACTCGAGCCTAACTTAGAGGATGCTCTGTGACTACTTGTGTTAAAGAGGCACTAACCATTCGCAAGCTAGTTGACAAAGCTAACAGTTAAAGATTGGGATGCTTCTACGTGAATTTGAAAAGACATGAATCCACAATGCCCATAACCTTTGTAATGCACGCTAGGTTATACCGCCGTGCCTCATACAAATCTCGGGACGAGATTTCTTTAAGGGGGGTGGGTTGTGATGCCCCCGGCATCTCAAAAATCTTAACACGTGATTAGATTAGTGGTAGTCAGAGATTTGGCTTAATAATGTTTAGAGAAGAGCAACAACTAGGTTAGTAAATCATGAAGTCAAAAATTTTAAGTAAAACATGAAAAACCCCTGAGTGCATTTGTGACTATAGTTTAAAATATGAGGTGTTTTAGACCAAACTCCCTATAACAAACTTGTAGACAATTCTAGGTAGATCAACTTTGTTTTTGGGTGTGTTGACATGCATAAAGGTTTGCAAGATGTTTTAGCTCCTTTTCTATCTTCTAGTGAATTCTGTCCAAATAGACCTGAATGGAAAATTCAAATTTTGAGCAATTAAAAGTCCCTGTCATGCAAAACATCATATAAGAAAGTTGTAGATAATTAAAAACCACACAACATTGGTATAATACTCTTTCTCTGAAAATGAGCATAAAATAGACTTTAGTAATTTCTAAGTTTGTATTAAACTTTGGTCAAACTGGAGTCAGCAGGTTCAACTCAAATTTGATCATATTTAAACTTGGAATCTGATGTTACTCCTTTTGACAAAGTTGTAGATCTGGGAGAGTAGAGAAACTTTGGTATTTTGGGTTTTCCCAAATTCGGCCTCTAGGGTGTCCAAAATCCTCAAATTCCAAAACCTGTATATAAGGTCAAAGCCAGTTTTCCAATTTCGGGGTTTTTTCGAATTTCTTTGAGTCACTGACGAGCGGGACCCACCTGTCAGCCGCCCGCGCCAGCACATTCCGCCGGTTCACTTGCTCCGTGCACCCGGTCCGTAGACCTCCCACCCTTCTCCTCACCCCGGTCCCACCTGTCAGTGGCTCTTGGTCCAACGGACTCGGTTTGCACCGCGTCGCCTTCTTCCTCCCTGCGCTGGCTCGCCCACGCGTCTGCCGCGCCGTGACGTGCCGCGCCCTGCTCGCGAGCACGCCACGCCGCCGGCCACGCGCCGCCCGCTGCCCGCGCCGGCTAAAGGGTGTGGCCACGGCCTCCCCTCGCTCTCAGCTCTCACTCCGGTCACTGCCCATCCGCTCGCCCCTCCGCTCTCCCTCTCCTCTCTGCTCTCTCTCGCGTGGGGGAACTTGGCCGCCATTGCCGGCCGAGTCCGAGCTCAAAGCTCACCGGGTCTCCTCTTCTGGGCCCCCTCCACCCCATCCAACGCGCGCGCCACCATCGCCTCCATCCCCGCTGCGAACCCCAAGACCCCGGATCCCTTCCCCATCACCGGACCGAGGCCGCACCGCCGCTCACTGTCACTCCGTCGTGCCTCGGTTCACGACCCGTTCCCCATCCACTCGTTCCTCCCCGCGCGACGCCATTAGGGGGAAACGAAGCCCCACGGCCGGGGACACCTCTCCGGACCCGCTCGGCCCCAAGTGCGTGCCCACAGCCGCCAGCGCAAGCCGCCATCCCCTCCCCTGCGCGTTCGGCCGGAGGAAGAAGAAAGGCAGGAAGAAGAAGGTCGATTTTCAAAAGCACCCCTGCGTTTCTGGTTATTTTCTTTCAAGTACGGCGCGCTATTCACTGAGTCATCAAATCCTTACGCGCTAGCCCCTGATGTAATAGATAATCACATTTAGGTCCTTGACTGTTATGATTTTCGATTTAATGTGTTTTATTAGGCTGAAAACTTTGGAAATTCATAATAAATCAAATAAAAATCAGAAAAATACAAACTTTGTTGCACTGTACTCCTACTAAATAGATCTACAGAATGGATATGATGGTTGAGTAGGAAAAGACCTTTTTGCCCCTGATAATGTGCATGCATGAAAAACCTTAATAAATAGGAAATGTGGGTAAAATGAACTTCAAAAATTATGAAATTTGGGCAGAGATCTTATTAACATGTGTAGGCTCTGTCTAAATTTTGGTAGCCCTAGCATTGTCTGTTTAATTACTATTTTGCCCTTATCTTGTATTTAAGCATATATTAATTTAGAAAAAGATTGCTATGGAGAAAAAATGCTCCAAGTGACTTTAAGGGCTTGATATGAGCTCTAGGTTATGAACATGACTCATTGCTAGAGTAGGAAGTGGTGCATGTAAGGTTGTGATTCTGATTTGAAAATAGTAGAAATAATGCAATTTTACATAAATAATCGAAAATGTGAAACCCGTATATTCAATAAAAACCCCCACACTTACTATAGTAATCTTAATGACTAAATAACTATTGCATGTTTTATCGGCTCACACCACCATGTTAGCTTTATGATTGATAACTTGATTTTTGTATAGGTTCTTGTGAAATTGCACATACACGATTGCTTCGGGTCCCTAAAAGTAGTTTTAATGCTAGTGCCAGTCGGGAGGTTTTGGTTGAGCTAGTAATCCATTACCTGCGTAACTAGAGGTTTGCCTTATATTTTGCTTAACCAGTTGTATGCTTGATGATCGTGCATCTCATTCACTGTGTCATGCATAGCATTCATATAGCAACGCTTATTGCAGATACGTGATTGAGAAACAAGTACGGGAGCTACTTTAAGCAATGGTGTTCCAGAAGATCAAGTAAGCCCCAGACACGACCTGGAGAGCCCATCAGTCGTGTTTGGAAGGAGGAGTTGTCCAAGTGATCAAGGGGTTGCCTGGGGCAAAGCCTCACAACCCGGCAAACTAACCTAGTTTAGTTTGTTGGCTGAGTAAGAATAAGCAAAGGTAGGCAGGACCATGATTTCTCCCAGCTAATGTGATAATTGATTTTCTCATTACGCATCCGCATTAGGAGTTGATTGAAAACAATTGCATTAGATCTCCTGGCCGCCCTGGCCCTAGCACCTATATATAGAGTTCGTAGGACGAGTTGCCTAGGCTCTGCTAGGTGCGAGTAGACACGAGTGAAAGGAGTCACTCGTCGCGTAGGTGTTTTCAAAGGTTACAAAACTTTTAATATTGAGGAAGTAATATTATGCTCCTGATTTAAATGGAGACCGGGCGGAGAATAATTTTATTATGTGATGTGCGTTTGGCTCCGCCCGAGTCACATAAGGCCCGTTCGCTGTTCGCCTGCTGTTCGGCATAACATTGCTAGAGTGCTTATCCGGGATATGGGACCGGAGAAGTCTTTCCTGGGCTCGTCCGAAGCACAGAGACACGTTCCTACCCGCTGGTTGAGAGGAAGGTGGCCCGGGGGAGCTTGGTACTCATGACGGGGAGACCGAGATGTCGGCAGGCTCGTCATGGGGGCACAACCCGGGGGCTAGGCGGGAGTGAATCGAACTTGGGACGAGGCAGGTTAAGATTGGGGCTATATGTGGGAACGCGATGGCTAGTAAGCATATACCCCTGGCATGATAGTTATTCCCGGGAATTAAAAATCGATTCGAATCGCTGATGCCCACCAGGTGTGGGAATGCTGATAATGCACACGGGCAACGTAGTAACTACTTAAACTCTCAGTGTTTAATACTCATGGTTTTTGGAATACCACATGTTTGAATTGAATTGTTTACATTACTGCAAGTTACAGTTGTGATGAAGGTTATACACATGATGAAGTCTTATTATTTATGTTACACATGTTATTGTTTAAAACTAAAGGCTAAGGATCCACTTGCTAGTAAGCCGCTTCGCGTCAGCCGTAAGCCAATTCCATTAAGACCTACTGAGTAATTAGTACTCAGGGTTTGCCCCCACCTTTTGAGAACAGGTACCGGCGACATCCGGACAACTACTTGGAGGAGAGTAGTACCAGTGGGCTCGGTGCTGCTCGTCTCGATCAACGTTGCATGAAGACTAGTAAAGTATTTTCTTCCGCTGTGAGACGTTTTCAAATTCGCTTCCGCTGTCTGATTCAAACTTGACTTTCGTATGGTAATATGTTGAAACTTATATTCTTATTTCGAATCGGTTTGTAAAACAAGCTTATATATGCTATATTCAACTGCCTGAGATGATGTACCTGTTGTGGCTCCATTGAGGGCTGGATGTGTATGATGTCGGTTCCTCTGGGAAAAGGTAATATCGGGAGTCGAATGACTCTCGATGGACGACCGGGTTTAGTTCGGTCTAATCACACTGCGAGCCAGAGGTGGCAGGTGTGCTTAGCCTGGATTAAATCGGCGGTTCCGCCACAGCTGGTATCAGAGCCGATCATACACAGACAACAGACATATCATCCAGTCTTGATTTGCAAACCTATTTTTGAAAACTTTTTCGAAGTATTTGAAAAATGAGAGTATCGATATGCCCATATTAAGGATGTTAGTGAAATACCAGGTGACATCGTTAACATTCTGACCTAGATAGACCTCATATGCATATTCAGCGTTTTGGGAAGCAACATTTCGGCCATAGCTATCCCCAGTACTGGTGGAGTGCTATTGGGATTTGCGGACTGTTGCGAACCCTGCATTCATGCTGATAGGACAGAACTCTTTAAGGGGGGTGGTCACGCCATTGGAGTGTTTCGTGACCACTTTTCCTTCAACCAAAAATTATAGTTAGATCTTGTTGGCCACCGTTTCTCTCCCCAGTAATTCCCCAGTACTGGAGGAACACTGGGTGTGTTGGGAGAAATAGCGCCACTACGTCGTCCACCAGACGTAGCTTAAAGAAATTCGTGGATACCACTTCTAAGGTTAGAATGGTAATGATTGGTCATGGTAATGATGTTGGAATGCGCATGCATTTTTCTGCAGGTACACTAACCACGTGCGAAATTAAGAACGAGTAGAGAAGGACTAGTTGCATTAGAGAGTGCCGTGCATATATGTCACCGGATACTCGCTAGTTATATAAATTGTACATAGGGAGTGTGATGTGAGACCGAATAGGGCGAATCATGCATTATGACATCATGTCTTATCTCATGCATTGTTTTTGTTACTTAAGAGTGACTAGGAGAATATGGCGTTGAGTGGGTGTTACTATTGTATTGATACGTAGCTCAAAGTACAAATAGAACTAGTAGAAACTAAGCAAGCGACTCGACTAGTACGCTTGGGATGTCGCAATTTTTCTATACCTAATTCATTCTAAATATGAAACGTCTAATAAATGCAGGTCAAATACAATAAATATGTCGATCGGTCCAAAAATCAAACCCGTCTCGAAGTTACCGATGCCACACGCGTTAGAAACATACCGTAGCCTTGTGCCATCGTTTTGCGAAAAATCACTTATCGGCATATTTTCTAAACATGTAAACGCGGAAAACACTATGCCCACACCAAGTTTTCAAAACCCTCGAACTTACGGGAGCCTTATTCTTCTTGCTACAGATGTCGCAGCCCTTCGACTTATGCCCTGATCACCCCGAGCCCACGAAGGCTAAAACAACAGCACCTGAAGGTCACAAGAAGAAGAGAAAAGCGGTTGAATCTTCTACTAACACGGCTTCAGTTCAACATCTGCGACCCGGCCTGGTTTTATTGAAGGGATTCGTCAAATCTGAAGATCAAGTCGAGATAGTTCATACGTGTCGACAACTAGGTATTGGTCCAGGAGGATTCTATAGGCCTAATTTCAAGAATGGAGCCAAGATGAAGCTATGGATGATGTGTTTAGGGAAGAATTGGGATCCGACTACAGGTTTCTATGGGCCAACACGTCCATGCGATGGTGCCCAAGTCCCTGCGATACCAGAAGTTTTCAAGACAATTGCTCAAACAGCAAATTCAACTGCAAGCGAATTTCCTCAGATCAATCCTGACATATGCATCATTAACTACTACAACAACGTCGGGAAGCTCGGACTCCATCAAGATAAGGATGAATCAGGAAGAAGCATCAACCAAGGTCTACCTATCATCTCAATCTCCCTAGGCGACACGGCAGAATTTCTGTTCAACGATACTCGAGACAAGGATAGAGCGACTAAGATCAACCTTGAATCTGGCGATGTCCTTATACTCGGTGGAAGATCCAGACTACTGTTCCATGGCATCTCCCATGTGAAGCCTAACACTGCACCGACATGGCTAAAGGAAGAAACTGGTCTTCGTCCAGGACGTATCAATCTCACGTTTAGGCAGTATTAGCTGGGTACCAATTAGTACGATAAAGTTTGGGGACAAGCTTATGTATCAGAAGGTTTTAACATTCGTAGATCAGAAAGACCTCGGGTGTCCGGCTCTATAGAGTCAACTTGTATCTCGTTCCTATGGTTAAATGTACATCTAAGACTTATGGTAATAGCACATGGAGCTTTGGTAACTTTTCCTTTAAAAACCCTTGTCGTTCATGCACTTCGAACCCTTGTGATCGAAGAAATCCTAGTCTATTTGCCCTGTATTTCACTATTCGTTAATTACTTGCTTCAAAACCTTGTAATGATCAGCCTCATCTCCACCATCTCATGACATCCTTCCATTGCCTTGTTTCACCCTGCTTTCTTGACCAATGGGGATGATCCGTCTCAACCCTATGACTTGCTCGTATTAATTCATATCCATGTTTGACCTTGCCTCCGAAGATTGGTGGGAACAGTCAACTTCGTTCTCACTAACTCCGTTGATATTTTCTATCCATTCGTTAAACCTTATTTCCCGAGGGTGTAATTTACGAACATCCTCCACACTAGCTTTTGTCCTCGGCTAGTGCTCTTGTCTTATCGTCACTTGTTTCTGAGTGGTTTTCTTCCTCTTAGAAGGGAACTTACTAGCATTTTGGTTCGCTAGTAAGAACACATCAGCTACTGCCATATTCTTGATCACTCATGACCAACGCTAAGAACTCATACAGATCATCACCTTGTTAGGGCGAATACGGCCTACCTTCTCCCTCTTGTGCCTTTCTTGTCCTAATGAGTAGAATGTGCTACATTTCACCACATCTTACTCTTTGAAGACATGTTGACCTGAAGTTCTATATGTGGACACAGTCCCTGTCAAATAAAAGGAATATGACTCTCAACAATGTATCCGATGATACTCCTTTCGATCAAAAGACCCTGCCTTAGTCAATTTCCGCCTGTGTACACTTTGCCTTCATTATTTGAATAAATCAGATACTTACCGTGTTTCAAATATTAGTATCAAAATCAGGAAATGACTCTATTCCTTCGCTTCAATCACAGTCACTTGCTCGCTGACCACAGTCTCTTCATGGTTTGTTCATTCGTTCTCTTATATGGCACGACTCGTCGAGTATCATAGAGAGACCACTCGAGCCTAACTTAGAGGATGCTCTGTGACTACTTGTGTTAAAGAGGCACTAACCATTCGCAAGCTAGTTGACAAAGCTAACAGTTAAAGATTGGGATGCTTCTACGTGAATTTGAAAAGACATGAATCCACAATGCCCATAACCTTTGTAATGCACGCTAGGTTATACCGCCGTGCCTCATACAAATCTCGGGACGAGATTTCTTTAAGGGGGGTGGGTTGTGATGCCCCCGGCATCTCAAAAATCTTAACACGTGATTAGATTAGTGGTAGTCAGAGATTTGGCTTAATAATGTTTAGAGAAGAGCAACAACTAGGTTAGTAAATCATGAAGTCAAAAATTTTAAGTAAAACATGAAAAACCCCTGAGTGCATTTGTGACTATAGTTTAAAATATGAGGTGTTTTAGACCAAACTCCCTATAACAAACTTGTAGACAATTCTAGGTAGATCAACTTTGTTTTTGGGTGTGTTGACATGCATAAAGGTTTGCAAGATGTTTTAGCTCCTTTTCTATCTTCTAGTGAATTCTGTCCAAATAGACCTGAATGGAAAATTCAAATTTTGAGCAATTAAAAGTCCCTGTCATGCAAAACATCATATAAGAAAGTTGTAGATAATTAAAAACCACACAACATTGGTATAATACTCTTTCTCTGAAAATGAGCATAAAATAGACTTTAGTAATTTCTAAGTTTGTATTAAACTTTGGTCAAACTGGAGTCAGCAGGTTCAACTCAAATTTGATCATATTTAAACTTGGAATCTGATGTTACTCCTTTTGACAAAGTTGTAGATCTGGGAGAGTAGAGAAACTTTGGTATTTTGGGTTTTCCCAAATTCGGCCTCTAGGGTGTCCAAAATCCTCAAATTCCAAAACCTGTATATAAGGTCAAAGCCAGTTTTCCAATTTCGGGGTTTTTCGAATTTCTTTGAGTCACTGACGAGCGGGACCCACCTGTCAGCCGCCCGCGCCAGCACATTCCGCCGGTTCACTTGCTCCGTGCACCCGGTCCGTAGACCTCCCACCCTTCTCCTCACCCCGGTCCCACCTGTCAGTGGCTCTTGGTCCAACGGACTCGGTTTGCACCGCGTCGCCTTCTTCCTCCCTGCGCTGGCTCGCCCACGCGTCTGCCGCGCCGTGACGTGCCGCGCCCTGCTCGCGAGCACGCCACGCCGCCGGCCACGCGCCGCCCGCTGCCCGCGCCGGCTAAAGGGTGTGGCCACGGCCTCCCCTCGCTCTCAGCTCTCACTCCGGTCACTGCCCATCCGCTCGCCCCTCCGCTCTCCCTCTCCTCTCTGCTCTCTCTCGCGTGGGGGAACTTGGCCGCCATTGCCGGCCGAGTCCGAGCTCAAAGCTCACCGGGTCTCCTCTTCTGGGCCCCCTCCACCCCATCCAACGCGCGCGCCACCATCGCCTCCATCCCCGCTGCGAACCCCAAGACCCCGGATCCCTTCCCCATCACCGGACCGAGGCCGCACCGCCGCTCACTGTCACTCCGTCGTGCCTCGGTTCACGACCCGTTCCCCATCCACTCGTTCCTCCCCGCGCGACGCCATTAGGGGGAAACGAAGCCCCACGGCCGGGGACACCTCTCCGGACCCGCTCGGCCCCAAGTGCGTGCCCACAGCCGCCAGCGCAAGCCGCCATCCCCTCCCCTGCGCGTTCGGCCGGAGGAAGAAGAAAGGCAGGAAGAAGAAGGTCGATTTTCAAAAGCACCCCTGCGTTTCTGGTTATTTTCTTTCAAGTACGGCGCGCTATTCACTGAGTCATCAAATCCTTACGCGCTAGCCCCTGATGTAATAGATAATCACATTTAGGTCCTTGACTGTTATGATTTTCGATTTAATGTGTTTTATTAGGCTGAAAACTTTGGAAATTCATAATAAATCAAATAAAAATCAGAAAAATACAAACTTTGTTGCACTGTACTCCTACTAAATAGATCTACAGAATGGATATGATGGTTGAGTAGGAAAAGACCTTTTTGCCCCTGATAATGTGCATGCATGAAAAACCTTAATAAATAGGAAATGTGGGTAAAATGAACTTCAAAAATTATGAAATTTGGGCAGAGATCTTATTAACATGTGTAGGCTCTGTCTAAATTTTGGTAGCCCTAGCATTGTCTGTTTAATTACTATTTTGCCCTTATCTTGTATTTAAGCATATATTAATTTAGAAAAAGATTGCTATGGAGAAAAAATGCTCCAAGTGACTTTAAGGGCTTGATATGAGCTCTAGGTTATGAACATGACTCATTGCTAGAGTAGGAAGTGGTGCATGTAAGGTTGTGATTCTGATTTGAAAATAGTAGAAATAATGCAATTTTACATAAATAATCGAAAATGTGAAACCCGTATATTCAATAAAAACCCCCACACTTACTATAGTAATCTTAATGACTAAATAACTATTGCATGTTTTATCGGCTCACACCACCATGTTAGCTTTATGATTGATAACTTGATTTTTGTATAGGTTCTTGTGAAATTGCACATACACGATTGCTTCGGGTCCCTAAAAGTAGTTTTAATGCTAGTGCCAGTCGGGAGGTTTTGGTTGAGCTAGTAATCCATTACCTGCGTAACTAGAGGTTTGCCTTATATTTTGCTTAACCAGTTGTATGCTTGATGATCGTGCATCTCATTCACTGTGTCATGCATAGCATTCATATAGCAACGCTTATTGCAGATACGTGATTGAGAAACAAGTACGGGAGCTACTTTAAGCAATGGTGTTCCAGAAGATCAAGTAAGCCCCAGACACGACCTGGAGAGCCCATCAGTCGTGTTTGGAAGGAGGAGTTGTCCAAGTGATCAAGGGGTTGCCTGGGGCAAAGCCTCACAACCCGGCAAACTAACCTAGTTTAGTTTGTTGGCTGAGTAAGAATAAGCAAAGGTAGGCAGGACCATGATTTCTCCCAGCTAATGTGATAATTGATTTTCTCATTACGCATCCGCATTAGGAGTTGATTGAAAACAATTGCATTAGATCTCCTGGCCGCCCTGGCCCTAGCACCTATATATAGAGTTCGTAGGACGAGTTGCCTAGGCTCTGCTAGGTGCGAGTAGACACGAGTGAAAGGAGTCACTCGTCGCGTAGGTGTTTTCAAAGGTTACAAAACTTTTAATATTGAGGAAGTAATATTATGCTCCTGATTTAAATGGAGACCGGGCGGAGAATAATTTTATTATGTGATGTGCGTTTGGCTCCGCCCGAGTCACATAAGGCCCGTTCGCTGTTCGCCTGCTGTTCGGCATAACATTGCTAGAGTGCTTATCCGGGATATGGGACCGGAGAAGTCTTTCCTGGGCTCGTCCGAAGCACAGAGACACGTTCCTACCCGCTGGTTGAGAGGAAGGTGGCCCGGGGGAGCTTGGTACTCATGACGGGGAGACCGAGATGTCGGCAGGCTCGTCATGGGGGCACAACCCGGGGGCTAGGCGGGAGTGAATCGAACTTGGGACGAGGCAGGTTAAGATTGGGGCTATATGTGGGAACGCGATGGCTAGTAAGCATATACCCCTGGCATGATAGTTATTCCCGGGAATTAAAAATCGATTCGAATCGCTGATGCCCACCAGGTGTGGGAATGCTGATAATGCACACGGGCAACGTAGTAACTACTTAAACTCTCAGTGTTTAATACTCATGGTTTTTGGAATACCACATGTTTGAATTGAATTGTTTACATTACTGCAAGTTACAGTTGTGATGAAGGTTATACACATGATGAAGTCTTATTATTTATGTTACACATGTTATTGTTTAAAACTAAAGGCTAAGGATCCACTTGCTAGTAAGCCGCTTCGCGTCAGCCGTAAGCCAATTCCATTAAGACCTACTGAGTAATTAGTACTCAGGGTTTGCCCCCACCTTTTGAGAACAGGTACCGGCGACATCCGGACAACTACTTGGAGGAGAGTAGTACCAGTGGGCTCGGTGCTGCTCGTCTCGATCAACGTTGCATGAAGACTAGTAAAGTATTTTCTTCCGCTGTGAGACGTTTTCAAATTCGCTTCCGCTGTCTGATTCAAACTTGACTTTCGTATGGTAATATGTTGAAACTTATATTCTTATTTCGAATCGGTTTGTAAAACAAGCTTATATATGCTATATTCAACTGCCTGAGATGATGTACCTGTTGTGGCTCCATTGAGGGCTGGATGTGTATGATGTCGGTTCCTCTGGGAAAAGGTAATATCGGGAGTCGAATGACTCTCGACGGACGACCGGGTTTAGTTCGGTCTAATCACACTGCGAGCCAGAGGTGGCAGGTGTGCTTAGCCTGGATTAAATCGGCGGTTCCGCCACACACTAGTGGTTCACCTCATTGCCTTAGATGAGGTGGCTAGCAAGCACACTATGAGACCGTTACAAAAGTCACGTTGGTAAGAAGCAACATCAAGGAATCAAGCGCCGCAACGGTGGTGTCTGCCTCACAAAGGGTGAATCACTCAGCACACTCAACCTAAGGCAGTGCAGCGACCACAGAAGCTTACTCCCCCTCTTGCCCCGCAGGTAAGTTACTTCAAACCAAAACGACTTAATTAATAAGTCAAGACCATCCCATACCAGTCTCATAGTAGCACAGTTGTCCCAGGAAGTCTCTTTGAGAATCGGTCCTTATGGAGAGCGGCTATGAGCAAAACTACTAAGCACATTGCTCATGCCCCCTAAACCATGTTGCTAAAAAGCCAATTTTAAAGAGACATGAACCACTCAAGCACCTCAGCACAGAGGGTCACCCTCACAAATATTGCATAGATCCATTAACAAGATTATTAAAAAAAGAACATATGTTTGCGCAGCAACTAGCAAAACTTATCCAACATGCATCCCCAAGGATATAACATCGAGTAAAGAGGCTAACATATAGTCCTTATTGTCATACAAGTTAGACACATGCATATGAAGTGATTAAAGGGTTATTAGGTTGTCCATGTTATACTTGCCTTCCTCAAACTGGTCTTGTTGCTGCTACTGCTCAAAACCTTCAGGTTGCTGCTCTTCGTCTCCAACAAACGGTTCACAGTCTAAACACGTTCACGGCGACATACAAGCATTCCCATTCACACATACATGCAAACAATTAACAAAAGATAAGCAACAGTACATCATCTCATCAAAACAAAAGATAAAACTATGTTAAAAACATTCTACGTTTTGCTACGATCACGTCAGCGCAAAAATCACTCAAATCGGAGTTAAAACATGAAAGTTATGCCGAAAACAAGTTATTAGGGACAAAACTGTGACATATAAACCAAACCAGGTGGCTAACTTTGAAAAATCGGGGTCCTAAACATAATTAAATCTAACCGCCGAGGGTTCCAGAGCAAAAACTCCGAGGCATGGACTGCGGGTTCAAAACTCAAAAAGTCCAGGGCCTAAACCGATAAAAACAGGACCTAAATCTAATTATTTTTCCAAAGGGGTGGACTGTGGGTTGATTCAAGGAGAACTCAGGGGTTTAAGCACAAAACAACTTCTGTTGACCGGGTCTGCACTACGGTGATGTGGCCGGTGACGTGGCTTGCCACGTTGGCCCAACGTGTGGATCCGTGCTGAGTCAGATTAAGGGAGGCAACGTGGCGCTGTGTGATTCGCTAGCGAAGGGGTACGGGACGTTCTAATCGTGGCCGTTGATGATAGATCGGATGGCCCAGGACTCAAAGGGGTCCGGGACACCGGCGGCGACCAAATTCCACGGCGGAGTCCGCCTCCCACGGTGGCGGCTCGTCGGAGTGACGCGCCCTCGGGCCTAGAGGTGGTTATGAAGCCCTAGAGCTAGCTCGGGAAGTTGCAGGGGCAACTGCGAAACTCACCCGGGACTTGTGGAAGCCGGGGGATGAACAGAGGCGGCTCGCGATGAACGGCGGCGGATGGGGAAGGCCAGTGCTCGCGGGCAGTGGCGTCAGAGGCGTGTCCTCATGCCCGAAACCCGTGGAAATCACCCGTGCGAACCCTGCGAAAGAGAGGGCGAGGCTTAGGGGACAAGAGAGATGCGACTGGTGACGAATCGAGCGGTGGTGTGGCTTACCACGGTTGAACTCCAGTGGTGGATTGCACGGGCAGTGATGAACGCGGATGCAATTGGAAAGGTGGAGTGGCAAAGGAGGTCGAGACGACACTCGGCGTGGGTTTTATAGGGGCCTTGGGGGATGGAAACGTCGTGGCGCGGTGATTCCGCTCGGCGGCCATATAGCTCGAGACGGGGCAGTGAAGGAAAGGGAGGGAGAAGGGGAAACCGGCACGAGAGTTAGGGGATTGAGGGTGGGGTGATTAAGGAAGGGGATGTGGGCTCGGTTTTCGCCCTCGGGGCGCCGACGTGGCCGAGCGAGAGGAAGGAAAGGGGGCACAGGATCTCCGGTGAGAGCTAGGGGAAGGGGATGACAACCGGGTCCCGCCTATCAGCGAGAGAGAGGCCTTTTTGACCCAGGCGGTTAGGTGGAGGGGTTTAGGTGGGCTGCTGGCCTTCTTTTTTTTTGAATTCTTTTGAAAAGAGAGCAATAGTTCTACCATTCATATAAATTTGAATGTGAATCCTTAAATCCTACAAGCAATAAAATTATGCACCAGCATGTATGCACAAGAAAGTTGGACTTATATTTGCTTTTATGCATTTGTTCAAAATTAATAAATCATGATAAATGCAAGGTAAACACATAAGCGTTAGAAAATTAAATAAATTGCTTGGAATTTACTATAAAATGCTGGAATTTAAAACTAGGGTGTCACAACTAAGATATAAAACAAGCAATTGGCCTGTGCTTTGCATCAGGCAGCATGAAAGCTTTGCTATGATGTGAAATGTAGATAAATATAAGGTAGTGATACAATTTTGATTGGATGTTAAAAAACTACAAATAGTGACTCAAGCCGATTGTCCCCGTGATCTACCAAAGGACAGGCAATCGCAATGCTATGCAAAATCAATCAACAATATAAACACATCTTGCACACTTGTGGCCGTTGTAGTTCTTTGTCCTTGTCCATGCAAATATGCAGGCATATACCGTCACGACCAGGCTATACATATTACAGAGAACTATTATCACAAACTTAAGTGGTTAACAGGGAACAACCTCTTGTTAAATACCATTATCGATTAACAGAACTACTCGAAACTTATGCCAGGATGCTGTTACATTCACAACGATAAAGCTACGTCATAGTTCACATCTTATGCTCGTTATGGGTGTACCCACCTCTTTATCAGCTACATCTCCTCTAATTAACCTTCAGTCTATTTGCTTCTATGTGTTACAATTTTCATACAGCCAAATGCATTACAGCTGGTCAAGTTCAGATTTGCTCTCAATGCGATGGCTGAAGGTTTAGCCACTGAAATGGTTACATTGTCCATTCAGTATCTCCTGCAACATTCTAAGCAGAATATCTGTGACAACACAATGAGCATCTAGGTTCTACAAGAAAAATGTTACAGTATAAATCAACCAAAGCATTACTGATTAATGTCAACTTAGCGATACTGCATTTCCCTAAGACACTTGCAGTAGCAGAACTGATATGTAATAGGCTTTGTAATCATGTTTGTTTGTTCTAAACCAACCTTAATGTCATGAACATCGCACAGGTAAAGGAAAATAGAGACTGATGGGAAAAAATCAATTGCAGTCGTTAATTATTCCAGTCTCTGCCACTTCATGTTTCAACACAATGCAAACTACATCGGAAAGAGATCTTGGCAGTGAAATTCAAATAAATGAGTTACCAACACTCTGAAGTACTCGTGAACGGAGGTAGGGAGGTGCCGCATCATGGGGGCTCAGAAGGCGGGGTGAGGGCAAGGGAGGGTGGGGCTGCTTCGTGCGCAACGGAGGGCTTGCGGTCTCGGCGGCGACAGCCTCGGCCTCAGAGCACGTGGGTGTGTTGGAGCTCCTGGGATTCTTGGCGAGGGGTGCCTTGGCGGTGGGATTGGTTTCTAGCACTGGCGCTGTTGCGGGCAGCAGTTGATAGGTGGCGGCGGGACGAGGACACGACGGCTGAGCGAAGTGAGCGCGCGGCGGGGCTAGGGCAGCCCGGCTAGCGGCGCTGGGCTGATGGGCGCGGGCGGCGTGCCGACAGGTGGTGCAACCTCGCTGTGGTGGTGGCGGGGCGAGGCATGTGGCAGCAGGCGGTCCCTACCGCCCCGTCGGCCCGGTACAGTGGCCGGGCAGGTGGCGAGGGCTGTGGGCGCCCACCGATTGGAGGGTGCAGCCATGTCGCCCACCGCTCCAAGGTCGGCGGCCTAGATCAGGCCTCCAAGCTCGGCTATGGCCTAGGATCCGGCAGGGAGGAGAGTAGACCGGCATGGAGGCCGGCGCTGGACGTGGAGACGAGGTGGGCAGCCAATGCTGAGATGGGGCTGTCGGCGCGGAGGTGGAGGGGAGGAGGCCCAGCCAGGAGAGGGGAGGAGAGGAGGAAGGCGGAGTCAGCGACTGGATGATGCGGATGGCGGTGTGCCGACGCGGTCGAGGGGCGGTGGCGGAAGGAGGCGGCGTGGGGGTGGGCTGGCACGGGAGGCAGTGTGGGGTGGGTTAGGTGGAGGCGCAGGGGTGGGCGGGCGATGGACCAACGGAATGGACACTAAACTTTTAAGGGATAGAGATAATACGAATAGAGTCTACTCTGATCAACCGAGGAGGCCGCAAATGTCTATATCTGTTAAGAGCAAATGTTTATTTGCACCTCTCAAGTTTACTTGATAGCAGAGTAAGACTGTGGATATAAAATTTCTCATATAAAAGGTGATTGGGATATTCTTATGTTAGTTTTTTACTGATGTGCAATCATATATAAACTATCAATTTTCTTATGTGAATATGTGCTGTTGGCATCCATTTAAATGGAACTGCTGAAATGCAGTCTACTACAGTCTACAGTTAATAGAAGCATACATGTTAGACCATTAGGGTTGTGACAGTCCATCAAACATGACTTAAATCAGTTGTTGTATGTCAATCTAATTCTATATTGTAATTGCCCTTTCTAATTTCTTTCTGTTGGAAATGCAGACCCACATTGTCTTCGGGAAACAAATTGAACACCCTTTGCAATTTCATAAGTCACTTGCTACATGCTGCATCCTGCAATTCTATTGTCTTCTTAATGGAACCTTAGGGGACAATTAAGGATTCATGACACTTACTACTTGAATACCTGATCATTTCAAAATGAGAGGCCACTAGCTAATTTTGGATTAACTACTTAAAACTAGCTAAATTGTTCAAGTGTACGAATTGTAATCATCAACCGCGGTGATGTCCTTAAAACTATGAACCAATCGCAGTTAACAGAACTGCAGTGTAAGCATTTCAGGATTGTGTAATTCTTTGGGTACCAAGACCCATTTTTTCTGTTTTACACAATCCAGTTTCCGCTTATTTTCTAAATGATCTGAAAGCTGACGATATGCATATGTAACTACTTTTGATCAACTAGAATACTTTCTTAAGTCATTGCATACAGAGCAAAAATCTTGATATTTGCATAGCTAACAACATTTGTTTCTGTGTCTCAATCCTTTGCGAATATCAAATGGTACTTTGCTGCAGGTCCTTGACAGATTTTGTTTCTTTTTCCTTATCGTGCAGTGGCAGAAGTTATTTTCAGCGGGCAATTTTTTTTTCTGTTACCAAGTTAAAGGCCGGTTAGCAGTTGAAGGTGAGTTAGCTTCAGAGAATCAGTAGCCTCAAAAATGTGCTGTTCAAGCTGAGATCTGTGCAAGCTTACTATAATTAACTGTATTCGACTTACCCATATATGTACGAACCCAATGATGTTTGGCTACAAATCAGTGTTTTTATTGTTGTATTTGATGATCAAGCTATCAGTTAACTATGTATGCTGGACAGCAAATAAAAGATAGACCATGCTATGTTAAGGAAATATGATGTAAATCTATTCGGAACATGACAATAACATCTATGACCTAATCGGTCATTTTGACTTTGAAACTATTATGCTTTTATTTGGCCATTTTAACTTTGAAAAATTTATGCACGTAACTATTTTGCTTCTGTTTGGATTGGTTGCCTACTTATAGAGCGAGGCACAATCAAATCAAATATTAGGCGTAGAGGGTATATTTCTTAGCTATATTTTGTTACATGAGTTTCTGTGTTTACAGATGGTGTCTTCGAGACAATCTTGTGGGCTCTCACCATTGAAGGACCTAACAAACACCATCAATGTTGGAGTGTATATAAACTTTGGATGAGTATAAAACCATCCATCTTTGGATGAGTGTCAATCTTACACTAACATATTTGATATTTTGATGGCTGACGCAAAATTACAGAATGATTAAGAAAACAAGCCACATATGTGACATATATACCCATGATAAAAAGTTTGAAAAACAATTATAACTCGAGGAAATAAAAAGACACATATACGAAACTTGAAATAGTTCTACTTGAAACAAACCAAAAAACATTGCATTTTCAGAATATAAAGTGTGCCCATAACAACGCACGAGCCAACCAATTGCTAGTTCATATAAAAAAGAGATCCTGCTATTTAATTTGCATTAGTTCATGGGATCAGCGAGTAGCGTGCCCTAACCGCAATCAAAATTGCAGCCAATCCAAGAGGGAAATCACCTAATCAGAGAGCAATACAGAACAATAACTACTGTATTATAGAAACTCATGTTGTAACAGCATGTACTAGATAGAAACGAAATTAATCCGCGATTATTTAACCACCTCAGATGCTATCCACAAGCTGATAGCTGGCATAAGTAGAAATCCATAACAGCCAGCATAAACCATATCGTCACATACTAGAACACGAGTGACATTAAAGTAAGCGCAAGGAGCAAACAGAAATCTTAGATCTTGTCGATGTCCTCGTCCTCGAACTGTATGTAGTCGCTGCCCTCCTCGCCGTCCTCGGGACCGTCGACGTCGACACCCTCGTTGAGCCTGAGCGTCTCGGGGAGCTCGCCGTAGGCCTTGAGCAGGCGGGCCTCGTCATTCATGTACTTGAGGATGACGTCGGCCTTGTCGTCCTGGTAGTCGCGGAGGCCGACGAGGACGATGTCCCCGGCCGCGATCCATACCTTTTTGTGCATCTTGCCCCGGATGTGGCAGAGGCGGCGCGTGCCGTCGACGCAGATGGCCTCACACCGCCCGTTGCCGAGCATCCGGGTCACCTGCGCGTACTCCTGCCCGTCCTCCTTGAAGACGAGCTCGCGCTTGTCGTCGTCAGCCTCATTCTTACCTCGCTTCCGGTTCTTGCCTCCCTTACCCTTGTTCTTCGGCATCTTCGCGGAGGCGGAGAAGACGGGCGGCGGGACCCTAGTGCGAGATCGAGGTGGGAAAAGTGGGTGGTGCGGGATTGCGGTTCGTGGGGTTGCTGTTTGTGGAGGGTGCGGCGGCTAGTTTACTTTATATGGTGGATGCGAGGGGAGGAAGACTGGAGGCGTCTTTGCCGTTGAGTCTAGGGTTGGGGGACGTGGACGGCTGGGATGGAAAGGGGCCGGGGTAGGTTTCTGGAGATAAGCAGGGAGGAACCGGTGCACAGCCAGCTCGTCTGATCGTGTCCAACTCCAACAAGGGATTAGCATGCTTAGAGGAAGCAGGACTTATTTGACACAAAACGAGAGATCGGCGCACACGTACACTGGAAATCCTGATTGTAGGAGAGGTAACACGTTGGACATGTGCTCGCTCGTTTGGAATTTTGGTACAAATTTAGGGCCTCTCTGAAACATAAATAAATTTTGTTTAAACAATTCAAAAACAAAAAACCTAGAATTTGAAAAACTTTCACCTGTTTTAAAAGTAAATCTTGATGAGATATACGTACGTACGAGCAGCTACCTCCATATTCAGTCTTGTTCAATAAAAAAACAATTTATATTTTGGAGCATCTAAATGTTATGGAAATTTTAACATATGGCCTGCATAGTTATTTTTAGCACTAACATGTCTTTAAAGTTTCAAATACTACTTGTGATATCAACATGTATATAACCATATGATTTACAACATGCCTTCATGAGTTACATATGGACAGCCTATTGAGAACCTAATTGGATAGGGTCACATTGGCCGGTGCCGTCGAACAGTATGGTCGCATGTACCGGATTGTCCAGTGTCACAGGACTGTCCGGAAGGGCGGCACCGGATTATCCGGTGGAGTCGAGTCCGAGAGGAATTTTGTGATTTGGGCAAGATCTCGAGAGGTTCGACTTGTACAAAGGTCAAGACCACTCTCCCCTATAAATATAATGGGGCCAGGTCGATTGAAGCATCTACAATCGAATCAATCCACTATTTTACTTACTTTTATGCATGTTCTTATTCCCAAACACTAATTTTCCTCTCCAACCCTAGTTTCCGCCTCTCTTTGACTCTACGCTGACTTGATGAGCTCTAGGTAGCCTGTGGATGCTAGAGCAACCCTAGTGCTGATCTTCCCTGACGGGGTCCCTCCTGGGTAGATTGGTCTAGGTCATATCATTGGTAATTGGTGCTAAAACGTGTCAACACACTTTTTGGCGACTCCGCTGGGAAAAACAAGATCTAATCCGAAGCTAACAGCCATGGTTGAGCTTGTAGATGCAACAAATGTCACCCAAAGTAACATCATAATGCCGGCTTTTGAGAATTTGCCGGCCGAGGAGTAAAAAATTTTGAAGATATGATGAAGCAGGGACAAGAGGTCATGAGGAACAAGTTCCTAGAGGGATTCACGGAGGATCACCATAAGAAGGTGACCAAAGAGAAGGAGATCACAATTAATACTCTCCTGCCATCCGCATCTTCGGCAGCCCCCAATGTAAGTAGCTCTAAAACTCTTCAAGCGTTTCAATCTATGAGAAGTTATGTTGATCAAGGGCATAGTCAATTAGCCAACCAATTAGATGCGTTACAAAACACTGTAGATGGACTGGTTAAGGCCCAAGGGAAATCCGTTGCTCCTACCTTCCCTTCACACAAACAAAGCTTAGGATTGCTTACACCTAGCCCATCGGCGCCGAATGGGTCTCAGCAGATCCAGCCGATATATGGCATGCCCATGAATTTCTATCCGGGGCAGCCGAAACGACCACCTTTGCTGTTGGGCAAACCAGCTCAGCCGATTATTTCTACCGGACAGTCTGGTGATTCCACCGGACATTCCCATGCGTCATGGGACAATCTGGTACTCCTCATCGGACTCTGTGGTGCGGCCACTGTAGGGGCCATAATTACCCCACCACGCACAACAATTCCCTGGGCTTCGGTAGATGTTAATCGAAGGATTGTTTTGAATACGGCAGGAGTAGAATACTTCACATTACCGCAAGAATTAGAGGGGTTTATACCACCTTTCACGACAGTCTCTTATGGTATGGGATCGGTTCCACCTATCGGTTCGAGTGTGCCTAGAGGTTCTATCCCAAATTCCACTTACGATCAGATTTGGTCTATACAGAATCCTAACGCGTCTATTTCTTACTGCCAGAAACCAGTGTTTCCGCATCATATGTTAAGGAAGCAATATGGCAAGATTTAATGGCTATTCTTAAGAAAAAGATTGGGATTGATGTATCGGGTTCTACTAGCTCCTATCAGAAACCTTATGACTGTAGATTCGATGCTCATGCCTTTCCTCAAGGCTTTAGAGTACCGGATTTTGTGGAATTCTCCAGTAATGACAATAAGAGTACTAGAGAACAAATTAGTCAATTCTCAGTACAGTTAGGGGATCTAGCCGAAAGGGAAGCTTTCCGGATTTGGTAGTTTTCTTTATCTTTGCAACACCCTAATTTTAATTCCAGCATTTTATAATAAACCCCATGTAATTTTAGGGTTCATGTGCCTAGTTATGCAATTATCATGATTTATTTGGATTAAATAGATGCATAAAAGTAATCATAGGCCTACCTTCGTGCATTCATGATGGCGCATATTTTCCTTGTTTGTATGAATTAAGGATCCAAATTCAAATTTATTTGAATTATAGAACTATCACTCCCTATTCAAAAGAATTCAAAAAAAAGAAAAGGAAAAGAGCAAAAAGGGGGCAGCCAGGCCGGCCGGCCTAGCTAGCGGCCTCGCTTGCCCAACCGTCACCCGCTTGGGCCAGAAACTGGCCCAACCTGCCGTGCCTCCCCTCTCTCTCTCAGCGCGTCACTGACAGGTGGGCCGCACCTCCCCTCTCGCTGACAAGCGGGCCCCGCCTGTCACTCCCTTCCCCTTCCTCCCGCCGGTGAACCCGCGCCTTCCTCCCTTCTCGCTCGGCCATGTCGACGCTCCGTTCAAGAAGGGGATTTTGAATCTAGGGCCGCGCCTCCCCTTCTCTCGCAGCCTACCATCAAATCCCCCTATCCCCGCACAGGTTTCCTTTCCCTCACCTTCCTTCTCTGCGCCATGACGCGCGTCTAAGCCGCCGAATGGGATCACCGCGCCCTCATCACTTCGGTACTCCAAGACTCCTATAAAGCCCACACCGAGACTCGCCTCCACTCCCTTTAGCTCTGCGCCACACCAATCGCACTCTCTCGCACTGCAGAGCCCGCAATCTACCACCGGAGCTCCGCCGCCCCCATTCGTCATCGGTGAAGCCCTTCCGGCCCTCTAACCCCCATCATTGCTTTCGCAGGTTGTTCGCGGAGCTTCCCAGGGATTTTGGACGCGAGCGTGTGCCTCTGACGCCCTTGCCCGCGAGCGCCATCCACCTTCACCCGCCATCTTCTGTCGACAGGCTTCACCGCCACCCCTCCACCCTCCTCACTTCCCCGGTGACAATTGCCATCACCCCCACTCCTTCCCGAGCTAGGCCTAGGACGGCGGGACCGCCTCTAGGCCTGGGCGCGCACCGCTCCGGCGAGCCGCCACCACAAAAGGCTGACTCCACCGCGGGGTTTGGTCGCCGCCGGTGCCACCCTACCCCTCGAAACCCCAGGCTGTCTGATCTATCGTCAACGGCAACGATTAAAACCAGCAATACACCTTCGCGGGCCAATCACAACGCGACACGTCGCCCACACTTAATCCCAGTCGGCACTGCCCATCTGTCGGGCTAATGTGGCACGCCACGTCACTGGCCACGTCACCGCCACACCGCATTGACCTAGTCATCCGTGGACTTTTGCAGAAAAGCCCCCACATTACTCTGTAATTAACCCGCGCCCCATCGCCTTGAAAAATAATTACGATTAGGCCCAGTTTTTATCGGTTTGACCCCTGAGCTTTCCGGGATTTGAACCCGCGGTCTAGGCCCTAGTGGTTTTGCCTTGAAACCCTTGGCGACTAGATTTATTTACGTATAGGCCCTTGGTTTTGTAAAGTTAGCCCCTGGTTCAGTTTATTTATCGCAGATTTGACCCTAGGAGTTTGTTTTGGGCATAAAAACCACGTTTTAACTCCGATTTGAGTGATTCTCGCGCCCATGTGATCGTAGCAGTACGTAGATTAGTTTTTCACAAATTTTCAGTTCTGTTTTTATGTAATGCTGTATTGTTGCTTATCCTTTTTACCCATTGCTTGCAGGTATGTGTGCCGTGGATGTTGTATGTTGCCGTGATCGTGATTAGGCGTTGATCCGTCAAAGGAAAGCCAATGACCAATTTCCTGAAGCCTCTGATCAGCAGCAGCAGGAACCCTTTGAAGAAGGCAAGTATAACATGAACAACACCTAATAACCAATAATCATTGCGTATGCATGTGTTAATCTTGTGTGCCCATAAGGATTCTACCTTAGCTACTTTTATCCTATATCTATCCTTTTTGGGATGCATGTGGTTAGGTTGTGCTAGGTGCTGCGCAAACTCATGATATTTTGTTAATTAATTTGGTTATGGATCTATGCAATTTAAATCTGGAGCTTGGCCCTTTGTGCTGATGTGCTTGAGTGGTTCATGTCTTGTTAAAACTTGCTTTTTAGAAACATGGTTTAGGGAGTTTGAGCAATGTGCTCAGTGCTTTTGCGACTCTCTCCGCAAGGACCGGTTCATCGAGTGACCACCTGGGACAACCGTGCTACCACAAGACTGGGATGGGGCAGTCTTGACCTACTAATTAGGCCATTTTGGTCTAGGGTAACTTACTTGTGGGGCAAGAGGGAGAGTAAGCTTCTGTGGTCCCTACGCTACCTTAGGTTGAGTGTGCTGAGTGCTTCTCCCTTTGGAGGTGGGCCCCACAGTTGCGGCGCTTAATTCCTTATGGTTACCTTTTACCAACGTGATCTTTGTAACGGTCTCGTAGTATGCTTGCTAGTCATCTTATCTATGGAAATATGATGAACAACTAGCGTAGCTCACGACTTGTGGGTAAAGATGTGCAACCTCTCGAGAGTGTGAAACTAATATATCAGCCATGCTCACAGTTATGAGTGGCCTAGACCCTCCTGTTGATTATTGTTTCTTAGCTTTGGTTATTGTTGGGTTGTGGTTATGATATCGTTAATATTGATTAATTCCTTATGTAATATTTCTGGGTTAATGGTTTTATCTATTCACCTATAGTAAATAGTTGCTAATAAAATTGGATGGACCCTAAAAGCAAACGCAGTCGAGTCAGCCAACCTTTAGAGCCTCATCGTTTGTGTTATGCTTGTTGAGTACAAGTTGAGGTACTCACGCTTGTCTTCGTTAAATTTTCCTTGTTGAGGGATATATCCAACAGCTGCTCAGTTGATGGAGATGCGGAGGAGTACATTCAAGACTTCGATGACTTCTAGGCGCTTCACCCACCTGTTGACGTCCCTGTGGCGCCTAGTTATATTTAGTTTTGTGCTTCCGCTATGTTTATGGTAAGACTTATTCCTCTATGTAATAAAGATGGTTAAACGATGTGTAACGTTTTATCTTTGGCATGTGACTATGGTACTATTGTAATTTTGTCTTATATATGCAAGAATCGTTCTTGGTGCATATATAGTTTACACGGTTCGCTCTACTGAACTGGGTGTGACAAAATTGGTATCAGAGCCATGTCGACTGTAGGACGAGAGCCTGGATAGAAATGGTCGATTTTAAGGAAATCACTTCTTCTTGATCTACTTGCTCACTTTCAAATTTTTCTTCCTTTATTTCATGAATGCTTATGTTCACACATTACGTTTGAAAACTTTTGTTATTTCCTTTTTCCATGTAGAACTGATCTTAAGCCCCTCCTGCGTTGCAGCTGGCGATGGCCCGTACCAAGCAAACCGCCGCAAGAGTACCGGAGGTTACATCCGCTGTGTTGCACTAGCAGTTCCGCAGCGTGCCCCTATACCTCGGCTGCCACAGCCGATCGAGCCCCAATTACCGGAGCTGCCAGAGCCATTGGAGTACCAGCCTATGGACCAGGCGCCACATCCCCTTGAGCAGAATGGGGTGATTCCGGCGTACACCGACGCGGAGGACTCGGAGGCGGACCTAGATGAGGAGATCATCTACATCAGCTCGGACGAAGATGATGCTCCACCAATGCCCCTGCCATCATCGACGCCTCCTTCACCACCTGCGCCTTCTGCACCACCAGCACCCCCAAAAGTGCCAGCTCCACCCACAGCTCCTCCGCCACCTGCAGCCCAGGCATCTCCAGCTTCTCCACCACCAACACTTGCAGTACCTGCGTGGCCGTTCCGTGTGGTTGTCCCCTCGGACGACGGAGGTCAGAAGGAGGTTTCTTCTTGGGTTGACGTGGTGCACCCTCACGACCGTGCCGACCTGGAGTTCCCTCAGCTTCTCCACAACTGCCTATACGACATGGGCTACACCACCTATGAAGTCGTCTACCAGGCCCAATAGCGTATGCACCCCGACCACGCGACACCTGGATGGCTAGTCTACAGATCTTGGAGCCCAACCCCAACCATGGAGGGCATACTATGTTTCATAGGCACAATAGTTTTGCTGAGCATGAGACTATGGAGACTGCACTCGAGGACGTCATGCAGTGGGCTCTAGGGCTCTCTGCCATGGCTACCACACACCACTCTGCCAGACTCAGTACCGTTACTTCCCGCGCCGCAAGTCTGGGGAAATGAGACATGGGATAGCTTCGATTCGGGGTGAAGACAACCGGCAGCTGACAAAGCTAGTTTAGTACATGTCGGCTCTTACTACTGCCTATGTTAGGGTGTTAGAGGAGCTCCATCACAGGAACGGTGTTGTGTTTCACCTTCAGGCTCAGTTGGATAGAGTGGCAGGACTGCCACCTCTGGTGCCAGCAGTGGACCCAGCTCAGTCTCCCCCTCACAATAGGACTCGCCCCGGAGAGCTAGGCAGTTCTACTAGGATATTTCCCCAGGATGACTAGTTATCCTTTATGTATCACGATAGCACGTTTGAGTCGAGTTGTTGTGTCGAATCGGTTGTGTTAAACCTTGGTTAACGTTTAATGCCTGGATGCTTGTTATTTTGAACTCTGTGTGATTTGGATTTTTGATTGAGTGAGCAGTCCAACTGTGGGGATTGTCCACAGTATGAACAAGTTTGAATCGAATAAAAAATTTAGATCATTTGGGAACAAATCTATCTACTCTATTGTTCTTTCGCTACTTTATCTGTCATCCCTCGTCACCTTGAGTTTGTACAGAAGCATGTATTCTTATACTGTTTTTTATGACAACCCGAAGGTGAACACTAGGAGAGGTGCTGGCAATGGACCTGAGAACCACCAAGGTAATGGTGGCCACCCACTGCCCAACCCGCCACCAATGACACCCGAGCAGTTCTATCAGCTCCAAATGTAGATGATGGCAACTGTAAACAACGTTGTGCAAGCACTACAGCAAGTTCATTGTTGACGTCTCTTAGCGTAACAGATTTTACTCTGCAAGCGCATGGAGATTTGCTGTAGCTTTTTCACCCAGAGTAATCTAGGTATCGTAAAAATCCACAGGGAAGCAAGGGCTAATAGGTGGAATGATATGTTCGAACTTCAAACGGTACTATAACTTAGATAAATACTAGTTATTCTTACAACGGGGGTAAGATAAACAAGATAGTGTATGGTGGGAAGAGTAAACAGGGACCAAAGCTATAAACAACTAGGTAGTTGCCTGGGAGGACAACGAGTGAGATTAAGATATCCAAATTGTATTCATTAACTGCTGCATAGGAGTATTCACGGTTGAACTGAGTTAAACAAACACGAACTAGGATCTTGCGTCGAGCGAAATTCTAGACTACAACGAGGGGCACGGGGGTAGATAGTTGGCCAACCGAACGACAACTGGCTAACGCCTACGGGCTTACCGAACGACGACGGTCGGATTACAGAGGCTCCCTAATGCTGTCACCAAGAGGGGCTACCAACCAGATCTGCGTGGGTAAGATGGCACACTAAACTAGTGATCAAGTGAGAACTTGATCACTAAAGTCCGTCCTTGATCAGAGGGTTAGGACTGACTTAGCCTTAGATCAGTGCCTAAGGAAAGCCTATAGCACCGGCAAGTCTAGTTAGATTTAGATAACTCAAGAACAACACAAACCTAAGCCTTGGTCTAGTATGCAATACGGTACACCACACTAGGCAAGTGTAAGAAATAAAGTAAAGTATAACTCAAAGGATAGAGTAACAAAGTATATTATACTGAAGTAGCAAGAGTACAAACATAGAAGGATACAAGAGCTTTACCAGACTCGAAGCTAACTCCGAAATCCATGGGGCAAAGACTCAGACTCAACTCTAACTCATAGGACTATCATAGTGCTACTAAACTAGACAATGGTGTGTTTCACTCAACTTCCACACTTTACAAATGAGAGCTCGGGGTTATTTATAGTCACCAAGTGAGTGGGGGTACTTATATGCTCGGTATGGCGGTTAAGGGGACAGGTGGTAGGCCGGTGGCCTGGCCAACCATCGGATTCACCGCCATACTTCATCTTGTGATCCATCTTCACTCCCCAAGTCGGTTGCATGGTGGTTAACGCGGTTATCTTTGTGTTTTCTCCCGAACCATTGGATCTCACTTGTGTTTCTTCCTTAGCCACATGATTGAAGTGTTGAGGATTTCTGACTTCACCAATCCAAGTGCTGGATTGATGATGTGGCAAGGCCTTCCGGTTGATTGCATGTGACTTTCATGGATTCCACCTTGGAGATGTGTTGACATCGCATGTGTGTGCATGCAGGTCGAAGTTGGTGCTAATTGGGCCTAGACACAGGCCGGGCGGCCTAGAGGTCGGTCCGGGTGGCCTCTGGTGGGGCCGAGCGGCCTAGGGACTTAGCCATGTGGCCAGTCACCTCCTGGTTTGGCTCCATTTTACCATGTTTTAGTTTGTTTTGTCACCTGCATTCAAATATTTCAACACAACTCGTGGAGATATGTTAGTAGCAAAAGTTTGTCCATACTTTGATGCATTTCCCTTCATATTCATGGATAGTTGATTGTCGTAGATAGAGCAATAACGACCGTCAACACCCCCCCAAGCTTAGACCTTTGCTCATCCTCGAGTAAAGCCAAGATGGGTTATGGATCAGGAGTTGTTGCAAATATCAGTGTTCGAGAATAGAAACTATGCATAACCGACACTCATGCTCTGATTTCAAACCTTAGTGTATGTAATGATTACCTTTTCCATGCCTGTGGTGCATCTTTTTACTCACCATGTCTTGGGTGGTTGAGAGAAGGAATGACTCAGTTGCAGGCTCAGCTCAAAACACTTCTTTTGGGACTCCCATCTCAGGTGTTTTTGCAGATTTTCAAAATAAAACAAGTTTCCCCAGAGGTACTCTTGATCGCTCATAAGTGTATCCTCACCTTTTAAGGTCAAGAGCACGGCCAAGAACTTCCTATACTAAAGCTTATGTGGAGCTTAGGGTGTGGAAGAACTTAGTTTACTTAGGTTGTTTATTTTGCAAAGCCAAAGATTGGACCAAAGAAATGTACTACATCAGCCAATCATGTTCATGATTGGAGCTTTTTTGGTGGTTGTGGATGGATCTCCTTGTTTCATTTCCTTCTCCTTCTTTTGTATGCTAGGTATGAATGTGGAGCCTTTTTGTGTTTTTCTCTCTTTTTGCCATGCTTGACTAGCATGCTTTTCTTTCTTTTTTTTGATGGCTCCTCATCCTACCTCATTTTGCTTTGGAAGGAGTAAGGTTGAAGGTATTGATTTGGAGAGATATGGATGCATACCCAGGGTAGGTAAATACATATGTGGTGGTAGAATTTTGCTTCAACAATTCACAAGATAGTAATGATTCCTTTCAATGATACTCAAAATTTGACAAAGCTCATAACAACACTAGGGAGCTTTAAACAAGCTAGGCTTAGAAATTTCATTGTATTTGGCTCTAGTAGGTGTTTTAAAACCAACGGGGGAACTTTATTTTCATTTTTCAAGAAAATAACCTGAGATGTTCATCTGACTAAGAAAATCTAGAGCTGGCCTAGTACTTAGTCATATCATTTCTCACAACAACTTAGACAAGGTTTATACAAATAGCATCCACAAAAGAATAGGTTAGGCTTTCACTTTATACACACAAGCTCAAAATTAAGCTAAGCATGGTTTGTGCTTAGATAACTAAACAAGAACATGATAGAGCAACTATTCATCATTTCCATGTATGAAGGTAATATATCAAAGTTGGGAGTTTATTTTATTTGTCACTTTTTTTAATAAAGAAACAAAATAAGGAGTTATTAATGCTTACTCTCGGTCGGACGGGTGTTGCTGCTGCTGCTGGTGAGACGGGTACTGCAGCTGACGGGTACTGCTGCTGCTGCACAGGAGAGGACAAGGATGAAGAATGGGGGCCTTACTCTGAGGTCTGGGCACGAGGAAGCATGCTCATGTTGTACTAGCCATCCCCCCAAGCTTGAATGAAGCTAGGAGTTTTGGTAGTAATGGATGTGGAAGTCCTGAGCATTGATGAAGCTAGCTTTCACCATTTCTTTCAGGTTCTGAAGCATGATGCTGTTCTCCTGGAGCTATTGGCTCATCACTCTGGTACGTCGGTGGATGTCCTCCACCTGCTGGTACAGCCTCTAGTCGTACCGGCCTATGTTCATCCCTTCCATGGCGGCATTGAAGCCGGCCATGTTGTCGATGTTGAACCTGGCTGATGCAAAGGGACCTGCGTTCCTGTCAATGCCATGTGACGCACCTGCCCCATAGTACTCAGGAGCATATGGCGGTTGGTGGTATGAACCACCTCCACCCATGCTGCTACTATACCACTGGCTCTGGTTGGGCATAGTGTTGGAGCCGTGATAACTCCGAGTCTGTACCCGATGGGGTTGCCGTATGGGGTGCTCACGAGTGGTCTGCTTCTTCTTCTGCTTCTGCTTCCTGTTGTGCCCTCAGGCGCTGTTCTGCTTGTCATCGCTCGGGCCCTAGTCATGACGCCACTGATGCTTTGGCGGGGTGCCTCCAGGTCGAGCTACATGGTTAGTTTTCTAACTCTGTGCATATCGAACTGCAGTGTGGGAAGCGACAGCTCGAGATTATGCCCAAAGCATGTCATGACTAAGTTCTAGCCATCCCTCTTCATAAAATGTGCCTGGATAAAATGCTGTTCCCCAATAATGTGTGTTGAGTCATTCGGAATGTATTCAATCTGGGCGTTCTCTAGGAGGCCCAGGTTGGATGCAATCCGTGTGACAAAAGAGGTGATGTTTATGGAGGTATTGGTCCTTGGCATATCCGCCCAATGATGGACTATGTCTAGGATTGGTGCATAGGGTTTCTTCTTGCACATGGCGTACAGGCACTTAAGGTCTTCATTGGGAGCACAACGAACTTCACTACGTGGAAAGACCACGAGTGAGACCCAGCGAGCCAAAAGTCTCAGAGTAGGGTTGTGGATTTTGGTAGTGCTATGCTTCCCCTTAACATATTCTCCACAAATTTCTGTCCAAAAAGTTTTCATGCTGTAGCCCATGGGCTCATCTCCTACTGAACAGTTGGAGGCGAAACCTAGGAGGTCATCAAACCTCCTCAGATGAACAGCGAACTCAGTATTGAACAGACAGAAAGAAACAGTTGTACCTATTGAGCGTTTATCCAAGCGGAGAGTCATCAGGAATTCTTGTGTGAGAAGGGCGTATCCTTCTTCCGTGATGTTTGAGAACTGCAGCCATCCCACATTATCAAATGCCTATGTGAATGAATCCAACATACCTATAGTGATGAGGAAGAAGGCGTCGAAGTATCTCGTCCGCCCAAAAGTCTTGGTGGTGATGACCTATAACTTCTATGCTTCCTCGTCGCTCTGGATGTTAATGTCCTGCAAGGTGAGAAGACGGCGTGGTGGCTGTCGATGACGTTCCTTCATCCTGCTCTTGCTCTTGGTGGCTTCTGGCACCACTGATCGAACATCCAATCGGACGGCGCTCGAGTCCTAGAACTCCCGCTCTGTGAGTGAGAGCGCGATCCTGACGAGGATGAGAACTTGAGGTGCAGTCCCTTCTCTGTGTTGGCCAGGGCTCTCTTGGCTTTCTTGAAGAATGAATACATCTTGCAAAAAATACTAAGAGATAAGAGAACACACAAAGAACAACTAATTATAAATATTAGCGTTAGTGGTTAGTCGTCCAGAAAGTTAGTCGTCCTTGCGGGGCAGAGCCTCCACAAACCATTCAGAAAGTGTGGGTGTAGCACTTATTTTATTGGACAGAATTTTGACTAACTGCTGGAATTTAAACTAAGCACTTAACTAGTGCTAAGAGAGTGTTTAGAGGGAGAGAGAGAGTGTGTTGTGTGTGATCGCGTTACCGATCGGTGCGAGGATTGAGCGCTGCGTGCATGCATATTTATAGGCGCGTGGGAGTGAGCGAGGCAGCAGGCAGGGGCCGAGCGGCTAGCAGGGTAGGCCAGGTGGCCTGGGGTCTATGCCCCCCTAGCCTGGTGGGTGCGGGTAGGTAGAGATGGGATAGCAATGGTGCAAGGGAGCTGGGCGGCAATGGCGTGCATGGGGCCGGGCGGCCTGTTCCCTTGGACATTTGTGATTAGTGCCTTGCATGCATGGGAGCAGAGAGCACCAAGGGGGGCCGAGGCAGCCTGAAGCAGGGCCGGGCGGCCTAGGCTGGCACACAGAAGGGGGTCAGCCAGCCCAAGGTGGGGCCGGGCGGCCTCAAAATTTTTTTTGAAAGATATGAGATGAAAATAAATAACTTATGCAAAAGAAAAATTTAAACTAATGCGAAACTTTTAGATTTAAACATGCAGTGATATAACGAAAAATACTTGCGTGGAAATTAAATATGCATCGAAGGATAATGCCAGTTTACCTCCTAGCGAGGGCAAGTCATACCTTTTGCTCGGAGTCAGCACTTGACAGAGACTTAGCGGCCGTCTGTGCTGTAACTTTTGCTCGCCATACCTTCTTGGTTGCCACAGCCTTTTGTTTCTGAGTTTTATTCTGGGTCTTTTCTGGCTTGGCTTTTGGCGATTCATCTTCTTTCTTCCGCCAGTCTTTGGGTGTGTTCGTTGTTGTGGCGGCGACCTTCGTGACAGGAGTCTTGCCTCCTGCTTCCTTTGTCGGCGGCTTGGCCATTGAGGCATGTCTTTGTGACTCAGCTCTGCAATCGGCTTTGAGCTTTCAGGCTTCTCCATCCAATAGGATCTTTTCCATTGTTAGGATGAGAGAGTCCACTTTTGACTGACTTGGCGAAAGCTCGATCTTCTCTCTAGGCGTCTCCTGGGGTGTCTGACACTTAAGTTTAAATGTTTTTACCTGTCGGCACTATTCTACCTTTGGCTTGAAGGCGAACGTCTCCCGTCTGCCATTGATGTTGAGGTGGACTTGTCCACCTCCAACATCAACAGTGGCCTCAGCAGTGCTTAAGAACAGTCGCCCAAGGATGAGCGGCGTTTTGCTATCAATCTCCATGTCGAGCACCACGAAATCCACCAGGACAATGAAGTTCCGGATTTTGACTGGAATGTCTTCAGAGATTCCATTGGGGTAGCGAATTGACTGATCCGCTAGCTGTAGGCACATAGCAGTAGGGGCGAGTGTAGCATGCATGAATTCATCGAAGACTACCTTTGGCATGACGCTCACACTTGCTCCTAGATCGCAGAGAGCTTGATCAAAGTGCTGGATCCCGATTGAGCATGCAGATGGTTGGATTCCCTAGATCCTTCTTCTTCTGGGGTGGCTGGTTGAGTATAGCAGCGCATCACTCTTCTGTGAGGTGCACAACTTCTGTGGACGGCAGCGGCTTTTTGTTGTTGAGGATGTCCTTTAGGTACTTAGCGTACGTAGGTACCTGCATCGCATCTAGCAATGGGATATTGACATATAATTTCTTAATTACCTCCACAAACTTGCCGAACTGGTCGTCGACAGTGGTCTTTTTCTACCTTCGAGGAACAAGGGAGCACGGTGGTGTCATAGAACTCGTGCGGAGCCGACTTTGGTGCTTCCTTAACCAGTTGTGGTTCGACCACTTGATCTTCCTTTTCTGGTTTGGCTGGCTTCTCCTGTTCCCTCCCTGCATTCCTAGGATGTGGGGGGTCTTGTGTAGACCTTCCACCCCTAGTTGTTACAGCCTTGATATGTTCCTTCGGGGGTGCCTCAGGCTGACCCGAAAGCTTACCCGAAGTTGGACTAGGCAAAGCGGCAGCAAGCTGAGCTATCTGAGTTTCTAGCATTTTATTAAAACTCAGCTGGTTCTTCATGGCACTATTAAGAGTTTCCATTTGAAGCGACAGGTTTTCTAGAATTCTATCGTTCGCATGGAATTTCTTACTTATACTATCGTTCACAGCTTTTTGATCGAAAGGATTTTTATTGAACTGCTGAGAACTGCCAGAAGACGTACCTTGACCAGAAAAAGGTAGGTGTGGTCACGAGTTCCAACCTGGTTGAGGATGAGGCCCAGTTGTTGAAGCTATTGTTGT
This sequence comes from Paspalum vaginatum, assembly GCA_030272315.1. NCBI lineage: Eukaryota > Viridiplantae > Streptophyta > Magnoliopsida > Poales > Poaceae > Paspalum > Paspalum vaginatum. The sequence goes on from CM059021.1 coordinate 21,523,158, forward strand.
TGGTGAAGTTAACATCCTCCGATCCATTTTCAGGGCAGCATGTTCCCCGTGTGCCCGGTATTCCCGCAATGCTCGCAAGTCATTCGAGAATCTAGTGCCTAGACTGGAACAACTTCAGGAGTATCCTCCAGCTTCTTTAGCAAGAGGTCCATCTTGGCAGCCAACATGTTGGTGCCATCAATATGGTGGACTCCGCTGGGGCTTATTGTTCTCACTCTCCTGTCTCCATCCTTAGTTGCTTGCCATCTTCTCTTTGAGAGTGCGTGCAGCGGCAACACTCAAGGATAAAAAGGATCCTCCAGCAGCTGCATCGAGGTGTTCTTGCGCGGTCCGATGTAGACCATGGAAGAAGTTCTGGATGATCAGCCACTCTTCCATACCATGGTGGGGGTAGGCGGTGATGTACTCTTGAAGGCTTTCCCATGCCTCCGCCACCATCTCATCAATGAGCTATTGAGAGCTCGAGACTCGATTTCTTAGTGAGCTTGTCTTTCCCAAGGGAAAGTACTTTTCAAGGAAGGCATTTGAGCATGCCTCCCAAGTTGCCAAGTTGTTGCGATTCAGATAGAACCACTGTTTTGCCTTCCCGATCAGTGAGAACGGAAAAAGGCGTAGTTGAACAGCATCGGCGGTTGCACCCTTGACAGTGAATGTACTGCATATCTCTAGGAATTACTGGAGATGGCTTTTTGCATCCTCCGACGCCAATCCGCAGAATGGACTAGCTTGGACCATATGAATGACAGCTGGCTTGAGCTCGAAGCCTTCTCCAACAACAACCTCAGGCCCAGTGGGGATGTTGTTGCTGGATGGAACGGAAAAGTCACGGATGATCATGTCGGGCACAGCCATTGTTGGTGTTGGTTGCTTTGTGCTTGTGGATCCGAACTCCAGTGGTAATGGCACAGGCCTCTGCCCGTTGATTGTCTTTTGGTGTACCCTCCTTCTGAGCAGCGACTCCGGATTGTTGTGAAAGTTTACCGGTAGGTTGAAACATGGTCATACACCTCTTTGTCAACCCAACAATAAAGTAGATAGAGGCAAATGAGCCCACTAAGAAATAGCGGTATGTTATCAAGTTATAAGTACCTAGATTCGAACAAATCAAACTTGTATTGCCAATTGCTTCCCCAGCAACAGTGCCAGAAAAATCTTGTTGACGTCTCTTAGCGTAACAGATTTTACTCCGCAAGCGCACGGAGATTTGCTGTCGCTTTTTCACCTAGAGTATTCCAGGTATCATAAAAATCCACTAGGGAAGCAAAGGCTAATAGGTGGAATGATATGTTCGAAGTTCAAATAGTACTATAACTTAGATAAATACCAGCTATTCTTACAACGGGGGTAAGATAAACAAGATAGTGTATGGTGGGAAGAGTAAACAAGGACCAAAGCTGTAAACAACTAGGTAGTTAGCCTGGGAGGACAACGAGTGAGATTAAGATATCCAAACTGTATTTCATAACTGCTGCATAGGAGTATTCGTGGTTGAACTGAGTTAAACAAACACGAACTAGGATCTTGCGTCGAGCGAAATTCCAGACTACACCGAGGAAGCATGGGGGTAGATAGTTGGCCAAACGAACGACAACTGGATAACGCCTACGGGGTTACCGAACGACGGGGTCGGATTACAGAGGCTCCCTAATGCTAGTCTCCAAGAGGGGCTACCAACCAGATCTGCATGGGTAAGATGGCATGCTAAACTAGTGATCAAGTGAGAACTTGATCACTAAAGTCCGTCCTTGATCAGAGGGTTAGGACTGACTTAGCCTTATATCAGAGCCTAATGGAAAGCTTATAGCACCGGCAACTCTAGCAAGATTTCGATAACTCAAGAACAACACAGACCTAAGCCTTGGTCTAGTATGCAATAATGTACACCACACTAGGCAAGTGTATGAAATGAAGTAAAGTATAACTCAAAGGATAGAGCAACAAAGTATATTATGCTGAAGTAGCAAGAGTACAAAGATAGAAAGATACAAGAGCTTTACCAGACTCGAAGCTAACTCCGGAATCCCTGAGGCAAAGAGTCAGACTCAACTCTAACTCCCAGGACTATCCTAGTGCTACTAAACTAGACAATGGTGTGTTTCACTCAACTTCCACACTTTACAAATGAGAGCTCGGGGGTATTTATAGTCACCAAGTGAGTGGGGGTACTTATGGGGTCGGTATGGCGGTTAAGGGGACTAGGTGGCAGGCCGACGACCTGGTAGGGAGGCCGGGCAGCCCCACCTCAGGCCGGGTGCCTTGGCCAACCATCAGATCCACCGCCATACTTCATCTTGTGGTCCATCTTCACTCCCCAAGTCGGTTGCATGGTGGTTAACGCGATTATCTTTGTGTTTTCTCCCGAACCATTGGATCTCACTTGTGTTTCTTCCTTAGCTGTAGGATTGAAGTGTTGACGATTACTGACTTCACCAATCCAAGTGTTGGATTGATGATGTGGCAAGGCCTTCCGGTTGATTGCATGCGACTTTCATGGATTCCACCTTGGAGATATGTTGACATGGCATGTGTGTGCATGTAGGTCGAAGTTAGTGCCAATTGGGCCCAGACACAAGTCAGGCGGCCTAGAGGTGGGGCCGGACGGCCTAGGGGACTTAGCCATGTGGCCAGTCACCTCCTGGTTTGGCTCCATTTTACCATGTTTTAGTATGTTTTGTCACCTGCATTCAAATATTTCGACACAACATCGTGTAGATATGTTAGTAGCAAAAGTTTGTCCATACTTTGATGCATTTCCCTTCATATTGCATGGATAGTTGATTGTCGTAGATAGTGCAATGACGATCGTCAACATTCATGCTAACCCACCTCCACCACCACCACAGGCATGTGATAGGACGTGTAGACTTCCTGTGGGGACATCCACCAACCTTCTCCCATGCAGTCAACCCTCTCCAAGACGATGACTGGCTCCGGGCAGTGGAGCGCCAATTGGACATCGCCCAATGCGATGAGCTTGAGCAGGTGTTGTATGGAGCAAGACAGCTGAGAGGAGCTGCCTTGGACGGGTGGGAATCCTTTCGGTAGCAGGATAGCAAGGCCTTTACCTGGGCCCAGTTCTAGGAGCGTTTCAGAAGCCATCACATGCCTGCTGGCACTATGAAGATGAAGATAAAGGAATTCCTCTTGCTCAAGCAGTAGAATATGTTAGTGATGGAATACCGCGACAAGTTCTTGCAACTTGCCTGCTATGCACCAGATGAGGTCACTGAAGATAGCGACAAGCAGGAGCTATTCTTGGAGGGTCTCAACTGACCAACTCCAGTACTCACTTATGAACCTCAACTTCAATAACTTCAATCACTTGGTTGATCATGCGCTCATCACTGAGCGGAAGCAACAGGAGATGGAGGAGAAGAAGAGGAAGTTCACTCCTGGCTCCTGTAGCAGTAACACACGGCCCCACTACCAGCAGCAGCAGGGATACCAGCAACGCTCGCAGTAGGCAATCCAAGGTCTGCGGTACTCAAACCAGCAGTTCCGCCCTGCATAGCAAGCTCCACGTCATGGGGAATCCCAATCCTCCTACAACTACCTAGACTCTAGCTTCCATAGGTCGCAATTGCTACAAGTGCGGCGATCCAGGGCACTACGCCAATGTCTGCCCTAACAAAGCCCCACTCAATCAGCAAGGTCAGAGGCCGAACCCTCCACAATAGCAGCAACAAGGGCACCCTAACCAACCGACTAAGGTGTCATGGCAAGGAAAAGTGAACCATGTCACCACCGAGACTGCAGCTGAAGCTCCTAATGTGGTGCTTGGTACGTTCCTCGTTAATTCCCATCCTGCAATAGTGCTTTTTGATATCGGTGCTACCCATTCTTTTATCACCAAGCCATATGTTGAACGGCATAAATTGCTTACAACTACTTTAAAGAGGTACCTGCTAGTAACCTCACCGGGAGGGGAGTTAAGAACCAACACCATCTGTCCCTGAGTTAACATAATCATAAAGGGGGTAGGGTTCAGTACTAATTTGATGATCATAGACTCAATGGGCATAGATATCATCCTGGGTATGGAGACTCTAGCTAAATGGGGAGTCAAGATTGATTGTGCTGAACGTACAGTTCACTTAGCAGCTCCAGGTGGTCAGGGGGTAGATATCAGTGCAACGAGTCCTTCCAGATTTCTGCATCAGATGGAGGCTAGACCCACCGATGGAATTAGAGTGGTTCGTGTATTTCGAGATGTCTTTCCAGACGAGTTGACAGGTATGCCGCCTGACCGAGAAGTTGAATTTTCCATTGAGCTCTTACCTGGCACTGCACCCATTGCCAAGAGGCAATATAGGATGGCACCTATAGAACAAGAAGAGGTTAAAATAAACATACATGAACTGCTAGCCAAGGGGTATATCCTGTCCTAGTTCCTCTCCTTGGGCTTTCCCTGTCCCACTTGTTGAGAAGAAAGATGGTGCTAAGAGGATGTGTGTGGATTACTAGGCACTGAATGAGGTCACAATCAAGAACAAGTATCTCTTGCCGCGCTTTCGATGACTTATTCGATCAGCAACAATGTGCCTGTGTGTTCTCCAAGGTTGATCTAAGATCGGGTTATCATCAGATGAAGATCCGTCCTTCAGATATCCCCAAGACTGCCTTCATCTCTAAGTATGGGTTGTTTGAGTATACGGTGATGTCTTTTGGTCTGACTAATGCCCCTTCCTTCTTTATGCAACTCATGAACAAAGTGTTTATGGATTATCTAGATAAATTTGTGGTGGTTTTCATTGATGACATTCTGATCTATTCCAAAACCAAAGAGGAACATGAGCAACACTTGAGATTAGTATTGCAACGACTAAGGGAACACAAATTGTATGCAAAGCTGAGCAAGTGTGAGTTCTGGATAGACGAGGTGCCTTTTCTAGGTCATATCATCTCCATGGGAGGAATCGCCGTGGATCCAAGCATGGTCACTGACGTGTTGAATTGGATGCCACCGCAGACAGTAAAGGAGGTCTGAGGATTTCTGGGCTTAGCTGGTTATTACCGGAGGTTCATCGAGAACTTCTCCAAGATCGCGAAGCCCATGACATCCCTGCTTGAGAAGGATGTAGAAGTCAAGTGGACAGATGAGAGGCAAGCATCCTTTGATGAGTTGAAGAAGAGACTTACCATGGCACCAGTACTAACTCTACCTGATCAACAGAAGAGGTTCACAGTGTACTGCGATGCATCGAGAAAGGGTTTGGGATGTGTGCTGATGTAGGAGGGTAAAGTAATTGCTTATGCTTCACGACAGCTGAGGAAGCATGAGGTGAATTATCCTACCCATGACCTAGAGTTGGCAGCAGTTGTACATGCTTTGGAAATTTGGAGGCATTATTTGTTTGGGACTCGATGTGAGATTTATACTGATCATAAGAGCCTTAAATACATTTTCACCCAAAATGAGCTGAACATGAGGCAGAGAAGATGGTTGGAGTTGATAAAAGATTATGACATGGAAATACACTACCATCCAGGAAAGGCTAATGTAGTAGCAGATGCTCTAAGTCGGAAGAGTTATGTCAACATGGCTGTTGCTTTTCAGATGCCACCTGAGTTGTGTGAGGAATTTGAGAGCTTGAGTTTGGGTTTTGTGCATCACACCGTAGGCGCAACTTTTGAAGCAGAGCCTACAGTGGAGCAAGAGATAAGGACACATCAGAAGACTGATGAGAAAACCCAGGAGATCCGTAAACAGATCAAGGTGGGCAAGGCGCCACACTTTCGTGAGGATGAGCAAGGTACGGTATGGTAAAACAACCGTATCTGTGTGCTGGATGTGGATAGTATAAGGAAGTTGATACTCAGTGAGGCTCATGATACAGCCTATTCTATCCATCCTGGGAGCACCAAGATGTATTATGATTTGAATGAGAGATTTTAGTGGCATGGGATGAAAGGAGCAGTGGCTGAATATGTTGCAGTGTGTGATGCTTGTCCATGTGTGAAGGCAGAATATCAGAGGCCTGCAGGTTTGTTGCAACCACTGAAGATTCCAGAATTGAAATGGGAAGAGATAAGCATGGATTTCATTGTGGGGTTACCTAGAACACAGAAATGGTATAACTCCATTTGGGTAGTCGTGGACAGTCTGACCAAGGTAGCTCACTTTATACCAGTGAATACAACTTATTCTGGTGCCAAGCTAGCAGAGCTATACATTTCTAGAATTGTTTGCTTGCACGGTGTGCCTAAAAGGATTATATCTGACAGAGGTTCAAAGTTCACGTCTCGTTTTTGGGAGCCATTACATGATTCATTGTATACTAAGCTTCGGTTTAGTACAGCTTATCACCCACAGACAGATGGTCAGACTGAAAGGACCAACCAGATTCTAGAATATATGTTTTGGGCATGTAGCTATCTAGTATGGTACTAGTTGGGATAAGAGTCTACCCTATGCCAATTCTCTTATAACAACAGCTACCAGGCGAGTCTGAAGAAATCACCGTTTGAGGCATTATATGGCAGAAGATGCAGAACTCCATTATTTTGGAACCAAACAGGTGAGAAGCAAGTTTTTGGGCCCGACATTATCAAGGATGCAGAACAGCAAGTAAAGATGGTACGTGAGAATTTGAGGGTTGCTCAGTCCAGACAGAAGAGTTATGCAGATGTGCGACGCAGGGATTTGACCTTTAGGTTGATGGCTTTCTGTACTTGAAGGTGTCACCCATGAGGGGGATTCGGAGATTTAACATAAAAGGAAAGTTGGCACCTAGATACATCGGCCCATTCAAGGTGCTCGAGAGAAAAGGTGAAGTGGCTTATAAGCTGGAATTGCCACCTAGCCTAGAAGGTATACATGATGTGTTTCATGTTTCGCAGCTAAAGAAGTGCCTGAGAGTGCCAGAGGAACAAACCCCGCTGGAAGGCTTAGATGTACAAGAGGACCTAACATACACAGAACACCCAGTGAAGATTCTTGAGACGTCAGAGAGAGTCACACCGAATAAAAGGATCAAAATGTGCAGGGTACAGTGGAAGCATCATTCTGAGGATGAGTCCACTTGGGAAAGAGAGGAAGAATTGAGAGCAGCTTATCCTGATCTCTTTGCTAACCAACCTATGTGAATCTCGGCACAAGATTCCTGTTAAGGGGGGTAGGTTTGTAACACCCTATTTTAATTCTAGCATTTTATAATAAACCCCATGTAATATTAGGGGTTCATGTGCCTAGTTATGCATTTATCATGATTTATTTTGATTAAATGGATGCATAAAAGTAACCATAGGCCTACCTTTCTTGTGCATTCATGCTGGTGCATATTTTCCTTGTTTGTATGAATTAAGGATCCAAATTAAAATTTATTTGAATTATAGAACTATCACTACCTATTCAAAAGAATTCAAAAAAAAAAGAAAAGGAAACGAGCAAAAAGGGGGCAGCCAGGCCGGCTGGCCCAGCCAGCAGCCCAGCTCGGCCAACCGTCACCTGCTTGGGCCAGAAACGGCTCAACTCGCCACACCTCCCATCTCTCTCTCTTAGCGCGTCACCGACACGTGGGCCGCTGCCTCCCATCTCGTTGACAGGCGGGCCCCGCCTGTCACTCCCTTCTCCTTCCTCCCGCTGATGAACCCATGGCTTCCTCCCCTCTCGCTCGGCCATGTCGGCGCTCTGTTCAAGATGGGGATTTCGAATCTAGGCCACGCCTCCCCTTCTCATAGCCCGCCATCAAATCCCTCTATCCCCGCCCCGGTTTCCTTTCCCCTCACATTCCTTCTCTGCACCATGACGCGTGTCCAAGCCGTTGAACGGGATCACCGCGCCCCCATCACTCCGGTGCTCCTAGAATCCTATAAAGCCCACACCGAGACTCGTCTCCACTCCCTTTACCACTGCGCCACACCAATCACACTCCCTCACACCGCAGAGCCCACAATCCACCACCGGAGCTCGTCAGCGGGTAAGTCACTACGCCGCCCCCATTCATCAGTCGGTGAAGCCCTTCCGACCCTCTTACCCCATCATCGCGTTCGCAGGATGTTCGCAGAGCTTCCCAGGGATTTTGGACGCGAGCGCGCAACTCTGACACCCCTGCTTGCGAGCGCCATCCACCTTCGCCCGCCATCTTCCATCGACAAGCTTCACCGCCACCCCTCCGCCCTCCTCACTTCCCCGGTGAGAATCGCCATCGCCCCAACTCCATCCCGAGCTAGGCCTAGGACAGCGGGATCGCCTCTAGGCCTGGGCACGCGCCACTCCGGCGAGCTACCACCGCGGAAGGCAGACTCCGCCATGGGGTTTGGTCAGTGCCGGTGCCACCCTGCCCCTCGAAACCCTTGGCCGTCCGATCTATCGTCAACGGACCAGGATTAAAACTTGCCATACCCCTTCGCGGGCCAATCATAGCACTGACACATCGCCCACACTTAATCCCAGTCAGCACGGCCCATCTGTCAGGCTAACGTGACACGCCATGTCACCGGCCATGCCACCGTCATGCAGCGCTGACTGAGTCATCCGTGGGACTTTTGCAGAAAAGCCCCCACATTACTCTATAATTAACCCTCGCCCTATCGCCCTAAAAAATAATTAGGATTAGGCCCTGTTTTTATCGGTTTGACCCCTGAGCTTTCTGGGATTTGAACCCGCGGTCTAGGCCCTGGTGGTTTTGCCATTAAACCCTTGGCGACTAGATTTATTTATGTATAGGCCCTCGGTTTTGTAAAGTTAGCCCCTGGTTCAGTTTATTTATCGCAGATTTGACCCTAGGAGCTTGTTTTGGGCATGAAAACCACGTTTTAATTTCCGATTTGAGTGATTCTTGCACCCACGTGATCGTAGCAGTACGTAGATTAGTTTTTCACCAATTGTTAGTTCTAGTTTTTATGTAATGATGTACATTTCCTTATCCTTCTTATCCTTTTTACCCATTGCTTGCATGTATGTGTTGGCCCAGCTCGCCCAACCGTCACCTTCTTGGGCCAGAAACCGACCCAACTCGCCGCGCCTCCCCTTTCTCTCTCAGCGTGTCACCAACAGGTGAACCCATGCCTTCCTCCCCTCTTGCTCGGCCATGTTGGCAGCTCTGTTCAAGAAGGGGATTTCGAATCCTTGGCCGCGCCTCCCCTTCTCTCATAGCCCACCATCAAATCCCCCTATCCCCACGCCGGTTTCCTTTCCCTCACCTTCGTTCTCTATGCCATGACCCATGTCCAAGCCGCCAAATAGGATCACCATGCCCCCATCACTCCGGTACTCCTAGACTCCTATAAAGCCCACACCGAGACTCGCCTCCACTCCCTTTTCCACTGCGCCACACCAATTGCACTCCCTCGCACCGCAGAGCCCACAATCCGCCACCGGAGCTCATCGTGGGTAAGTCACTCCACCACCCCCATTCATCATTGATGAAGCCTTCCGGCCCTCTAACCCCCATCATCGTGTTCGCAGGTTGTTCGCGGAGCTTCCTAGGGATTTTGGATGCGAGCGCATGCCTCCGACGCCCCTACCCGCAAGCGCCGTCCACCTCTGCCCGCCATCTTCTATCGACAGGCTTCATCGCCACCCCTCTACCCTCCTCACTTCCCGGTGAGAATCGCCATTGCCCCCACTCCCTCCCGAGCTAGACCTAGGATGGCGGGACCGCCTCTAGGCCCGAGCGTGCAACGCTCCGGTGAGCCGCCACCGCGGAAGGCGGACTCCACCGCAAGACTGGGATCGGGCAGTCCTGACCTACTAATTAGGCCATTTTGGTCTAGGGTAACTTACTTGCGGGGCAATAGGGGGAATAATCTTCTGTGGTCCCTGCGCTTCCTTAGGTTGAGTGTGCTGAGTGCTTCTCCCTTTGGAGGTGGGTCCCACCGTTGCGGCGCTTGATTCCTTGTGGTTACCTTTTACCAACATGATCTTTGTAATGGTCTCGTAGTGTGCTTGCTAGTCATCTTATCTATGGCAATGTGATGAACAACTAGCAGTAGCTCACGACTTGTGGGTAAAGATGTGCAACCTCTCAGGAGTGTGAAACTGATATATCAGCCGTGCTCATGGTTATGAGCAGCCTAGACCCTCCTATTGATTAGTGTTTCTTGGCTTTCGTTAAGGTTGGGTTGTGGTTATGATATCGTTAACATTGATTAATTTCTTATGTAATATTTCTGGGTTAATGGTTTTATCTATTCAGTTGTAGTAAATAGTTGCTAATAAAATTGGATCAACCCTAAAAGCAAACGCAGTCGAGTCAACCAACCTTTAGAGCCTCATCGTTTGTGTTATGCTTGTTGAGTACAAGTTGAGGTACTCACACTTGTCTTCTTTAAATTTTCCTTGTTGGGGGATATTGAGGTCCGTCAAGTTGAGGTAGAAGTTGAGGTACTCACACTTAGCTCATAGGACACCACTTGTAAACAATATTAATTCAGATTTCAGATTTAGACAAGGTGTCATAAATGCTTAGGCAACAACTTAACAAAGGCATATGAGTAGCATATCCAAGCATGAAAAGATAGCATAGCATTCAGCATTCGTACACATGCTAGGTAGCCAAGTCAAGTGGTGATCATGGTTTTTGATTTTGAAGAAACAAAAGTGACTGAGCTCACAAAAGATATTAGACAGATTCAAGGAGCTTAGCCAACCATGATCATGCAAGCAACTGTACAATCTAGCACAAACAAGTACTAACTCATCATACCAGAAGAGCTCTAGTGCTCGTGTAAGTGAAAATGCATATGTTACAATGCAATGCATGGTATGATACAAAATGTAAGAAAAACAAGGAAAAGCAAAGAAAAAAAGCAAACCAAATAACCAAAACTACAACAAAGTTACCCCAACCTAAAAGGGGAAACAAACACCGAGCTCCCCACGCAAGTGAGCAAACACGCTAAGATCTAAGGGCTTGGTGAATATATCAGCTAACTGGTTCTCAGTCTCCACATGGATCAAGTCTATATCTCCCTTCTCATAGTGATCTCTCAAGAAGTGAAACCTCACGTCTATGTGTTTGGTTCTGGAGTGCAAGATGGGGTCCTTAGCTACAGAAATAGCAGAAGTAGAGTCTACTAGGAGAGGGATCTTCTTAAAACTGAGACCAAAGTCACTCAAAGTGGACATCATCCAAAGCAGCTGGGAGCAGCAACTAGCAGCAAGCAATGTATTCAGCTTCTGTGGTGGAAATGGCTACACTAGATTGCTTGCGTGAGGAACCAAGAGACAAGAGAAGAACTGAGAAACTGTCAGGTGCTGAAAGTAGACTTGCGCTCTAGCCGACAACCCACAAAGTCAGCATCAGAATACCCTCTGAGAGAGAGCATCGAAGCTGAAGAGAACCAAAGACCAAGCTCAGGAGTGTATTTCAGGTACCTAAAGTTGCACTTCACCGCTTGACGATGTGACGTCCTTGGTGAGGCCTGAAAACACACACAGAGGCAGACCGCGAACTGAATGTCCGGCTTGGTCGCCGTCAGGTACAGAAGTGAGCCGATCATCCCTCGGTACACTCTTTGGTCCACCACCTCCCCTTCTTCATCCGCATCAAGTGTCGTCTGTGTTGACATGGGAGTCGCCATGGGCTTGAGATCCCCCTTGTCAAACTTTCTCAGAATGTCCTTCATGTACTTGGCTTGATGGACAAAGGTTCCTTCTAGGACTTGCTTGATCAGTAGCCCGAGGAAGAACTGAAGCTCACCCATGAGACTCATCTCGAACTCACTGCTCATCTGTTTAGCAAACTTAGAAACCAAAGTGTGAGATGAACCACCAAAGATAATGTCATCAACATATATCTGAACTAGAAGGGTGTCACCACCACGACTCAACAGAAACAAGGTCCTGTCTACTGAACCCATCACAAACCCAGACTTGAGCAGGAAAGCTTTCAACCTAGCATACCAAGCTCTTGGAGCTTGCTTCAGACCATAAAGGGATTTTCTCAACTTATACACCCGGTCTGGAAACTTGGCACTCTTAAAGCCAGGAGGTTATTTCACATATACCTCCTTCTCTAGGTAACCGTTTAGGAAGGCTGACATGACATCCATCTGCTGCAGTTTGAAGCCTTTAGAGGCAGCAAAGGCAAGCAGAATCCTAATGGCTTCTAAACGAGCTATAGCAGCAAAGGTCTCCTCATAGTCTATCCCTTCCTTCCGACAGAAACCCTGAGCAACCAATCTCGATGTATTCCTCACAACCATCCCATCCTCACCCTGTTTGTTCTTGAAGACCCACTTGGTTCCTATAGAGTGGCAGTTTGGTGGAGGTTCAACTAAATCCCAGACATTGTTTCTCTCAAAGTTCTCCAACTCCTCATGCATGGCGTTGACCCAACTAGGATCAGATAATGCATGTGACACGTCCCAGGGTTCAAAAGAAGCAACAAATGCATAGTGGCAAAAAAAGGCTAGAGAGTTAACCGAAGAGCATGAGATGCATTGGTGTAGATCTCCAATCATCCTGGCTAGAGGGTGATCCGCTGGACCTACCGAGATGGAACAATCTCAGAGGTCACCTCCCCTGCGTCCTCAGTGGGGCCAGCCTCTGCTCGAGCTTGCAGTCAGGGGCAGCGAGAAGGAAGCCGTAGGCAAGGGTCCTCCTTCATCTTCAGAGCTCGTAGCAGAGAGGACAGGAGTTGTAGCCAGTGCAATGGCTCCTACAGCACCAGCATCTACTTTGGCTTCCCCATCTTGAAAGATGGGAGCGCCTTCTTCATCATCACCTGAAAGCTCAAGTGTAGGGGTTGTGCAAGGCATAGATTCATCAAAGGAAACTTCAAAGGTCTCAACCACTTGTTTGGTATCAAGGATCCACACTCTATATGCCCTAGAGCTAGAGGCGTACCCAAGGAAAATACCATCCTTATGGCGTGGATACAAGAACTGGATCATTGATGGGGCTCAAAAGGACGGACGGAAGATTTCATGGGCCGTCTGATTGGCTTGGGCTCATAAACGGCAAATGATAAGTAGAACTTGGCGATCAAGGCAAGGATGGTGCAATTTAGGAAAGCATGAAAAGAGTACATGGCTCGGACTCTACTTATAAAGAGTACAGGACTTGAAGATGGAAAGGGTATCGATCGTGGATTCTATGTGATCTGTTGTAATCTAAATCGACTAGGAAATATAGAAGGAACCTGACTTGTAACCCAAGAACCCGTCAACCTATACAAGGCACACCAAAAAACCCTAGCCAACTGTGATCTCATTGTAATCTTGAGGACTCAGATCAATACAATCAGCCACAAATAGGACGTAGGGTGTTAGGCTTCTCGCGGCCCGAACCTGTATAAATCTTGTTCCCATCGCATTTTACATGAACCATCGAGCTACGGTCGATCTCGCCAACCACAAAAGCACTACGTGATACAACCTGTGGTGCACTGTCAGGTACTAAACACCGATAGTTGGGGCGCCAGGTAGGGGTGGCGACATCGACATCTTCGCTAGCTCCATGGCCAACAGCTCTAGCAACTTCGCCAAGATCTCTCCTGGTGAGATGATCTGCTTTGGATCTATCTCGTTCATCACCGACAAGCATGGTGATTTGCATCACATCGAGGGTACTCCACAGAAGGCAAGTGATCGCAAGACCGCTGTGCGAACTCAGAAGCCACCTTCGGTCATTCCGCGGCAAAATTCGCTCTACTCGCAGTGAAGATTGAGTTGGCTCTGACGCCAACATGCTCCACACCGACTCATCCTCAAGCTCTAGCACCCCAACCCACTGTCCGGTCTTCCTCATCCCTGACTGTTTCATCGGGGGCAAGGCCGCCGAAGAAATCTGCGAGCCACCTCAGCTTAGACTCGTGACGCATCATCTCAGGGACAGTTGTATGCAGATCTGCACCAACTCCTTCACCCTGGGCGGCCCCGACATCGTCTCCAACTCGGCGTACTCCACTTCCAACTTCCCCAACCTAGGTTTGGACCCAAATTAGTTGGGGGAAAGGGGGGCATCAGTCCGGAGCTCGCTACCTGCAAGGCTCCCATCCTCCGGGCCCACTGCGAGGGTCAGGTCTCGCCTCTAGCCATGGGCTTCCTAACTTTGCCGCAATGCACCAATGGCTCCTCTCCCGCACTTTAGTTCCCCTCAAAAACAATGACGACGCACTAGAGGAGTTCATACCAGAGCAGCGTGCATTATCGCTCGTCGTCGACGACATCTTCAATGCAGCCAACGTACCGTTGACCAGCCTCCGACTAGGGCTCATCATCAACTCCACCCCCCACCGGCAGGACTGCTAGATGGCACAGTTTAGGCCCGATGGAACCACTAGTGGCGCCTTCATCAACACCTGCGCCGCCGGAACAGCATCAGCCGCTACCTCAGCCACCTCTTCATCAAGGGGTCGGTGGGGAGCCACATCATCACATGATCCGCTATCTCGAATCCCTCACATGTGAGGGAGATTCAACTATACCTATGGCTACAGAGATCACAGCCGCAACTTCCAATCCCTTCTTAAAGGAATCATCCAAGCTCCTCAACAATTAGATCAGCACCCTTCAGAGATGTCCCACCACTTCTCTGAGATCTTCATTATTGATGGGGAGCTGGAGGAGGAAGACATCATTTCCGATGATGAGCTGACCGTCATTGGGAAGACACCACCACAGCGTGAAGCATGCTAATGCAGGAATTAGTGCCACAACATCTGGCACCATCACGTCACCGGAAACTAGGACCTAAGACAGTTTGTCTCACTCGACGAGGTGATCTCGGCCGATGAAACTCTGGAAGAACAAGAGCAGTGCCGGTAGAGGAATGCACAATGATGAACACACCGAGCCACTCAGATGGCCCCATGAGAATGTGAGCTAGCTGTGTGTCCGTGCGCACCACCTCGACAGCAACCCATCCCTGCGTGCAACCTATTTTCAGAATTCGACAAGGTCATGCAAACTCCAAGCAAGGTGGGCGGTGCACTGGCACAAATCGCCAACAACCGCCTCAACAACATAGTTGGAGAGTACTACCAGTGTGTCCTCACTCAGGCGGCAGACCACCTCATGCCTGTATAGGGAGTTCCCGCTCCTGGAGATGCCCGCAATGCCATCAACGAATGTCACAACGTGCGCCACAACATCGAGCAATCGTGCGCACGTCGACACGAAGATGAGCTAAGGTGCCGAGAAGAGTACGACCGGAATCACAAAGCCCCTCAGCGACACGAAGGCGGTCGAGCTTACTCAGGCACAGGCTCCGTCAATAGCCCTGACTCCCCGCATCTCTCTCTACAACCGAATGGGAGGCGGTCAGCACCGGCCACCGCCTCATCAACTAGAGAGCGCTCGTTGTAGGACCGAGACGCGCGACTAGAGGGGGGGTGAATAGGAGCACTTGAAAACTCAAAATCACAACCCCCAAAGCTAGTTCCACGAGAACCAACGTGAGACTCCATCCACTGAACAGATACGAGACTAGCAAATGCAAGGTGCCACCCACTGAACGGATACACACCAGGCGAGAAAAGAGCTAGCAACTCAATGATCACAAAGATCGTAAGTCACCCCAAGCACTAAAAACTTGCAAGTTCACCACTTGACACTCACCGCTCCAAAATCTGACTTACTGATATACAGCAAGCAAAGAGAATGGTCAGATAGTGGGAAAAGCACGTCTGATGCAAAAACACAGTGGAAGAACCAAACAAACACAGAACAGGGCAGCTCCCCTAGGATCACCGGACTATCCGGTGCAAGGGACTCCGATGGCATCGGATAGTCTGGTGGGGGCTACCGGATAGTCTGGTGGGAAGCCCTTAGGTAGACCCTAGACCGGATTGTCCTGCAGGCTGCGCGGGACTGTCCGATGAGACCGGATAGTCCGGTAGCCTATCGGATAGTCTAGTGGAGTCGCAGGAAAAGAGTTTTCACACCCCAAAACTAACCAAATCTTGTCCAATCATCATGAGATTTTGCACAGGCTATCTGGACCCAATTCCAAAGCATCAAAGAGATCAACTCAAAATGACCAAGGGATTAGCAGGAATTTCAAATCTCGTGAGAAGACAATCTTTGGGCACGAGAGGGGAAAACTCAAGAACACCTTGCTCATGGCAATCATGTGGGATTGAGATGAATTAAGTCATAATCTCCACATCATAGCAAGTCCGAAAGAGCCAAAAGAATATGATCAACTCATGGGCAACGGAAATCACCAAAAGCCTTTGAGTTTCATCCTAAAACCAAACTAGAGGAGGTGGACGGACATGGCTGCACACATGAACATGAATTGGGGATGAATCTTCCTTGGATTAGAAGGGGAAAATAGTTTACAAGAGGTTCCTCACAGCCTACCACCCTTCATCCTTCCACTAATGCAAAGTACTAGCTCTAGGGGACTCTAAAACCTAGATTAGTACCTGATTTGCTCTCTAAGCACTTGGCTGGTTGGAAGCTAAACCTAGGGTTTCTAGAGGTGGAAGAGTCACCTAAATGACCAGCCCCTTAGGTATATATAGCCCAGGCCTAACTGACTCACTTTACACTAAGACCCCTATATTACAGAAACACCCGTAGGGGCCACAACAGAAACGACTCAACATTCTCAGGGATGGACGACCACGATGCAATCTTGATCTTCTTTGGTTGCACGCTAAATCTCAGATGACGTCCATGTGGCCAGTAGTCCAAATCCGCCGATCGACCCCCCGTTTTGAAGTCAGAAACTGAAAAACTTTAGGATTTCCTTCCTGGGCCTGGAATGGCCCACTCCACTCTTTCTCAGAGAGAATTGAGCCCATTCACTGAGTCTTGGTAACTTGGTGGTCAGGTGGTAGATTTGAGCAAATCCTACAACGCCCTCACACGTCTTCGTGCCATGTACTCAGGGTTGGAGCACCGTGGTGCACCCGGCATCCCCTCTCCATCGAGGTCGCCTCAGCAGTCCTTGGGCGGTCTTACACTTGCCGTCGCTGTGCTACTCCTCCGTGTACCAAACTCCCATTGCTGATCGATGCCGAGCATGCCTCCTGTCCTTCGGAGGACTTTCATCTTCCTCCCGTGCATCGGAGGGCGTCCTGTCCATCGGAGGTCTTTTGCCCAAGTACTGCTAGGTCTTGGCTTCCGTTAACAATCACTCATCACTCCAGAGGCAATGGAGCCAGTCCATTGGCTCTCAATCCTCCCCCTTGATGAGTGCATTGTCAACATCTTCTACCCGTAACCTTAAATAGAACAAAGACAAGAAAAACAAGCAGGAAAACCGAAAACCAAACACAAGCTAAGAAGGGCAAATTGAGGCAGCACAAACAAAACCAAAGATCAACAACCTAAGACAACGGAAACCGCTCAACGCAGTCGATCAAACTAAAGCATGACCCCTCAAGAAAGAGGCAAACCAGCTCACACACAGTCATGCTTAGGCAAAGCATCGACTCCTCCAGAAAGAGGCAAAAGGCTCAACGCACCGATGCAATGAAGATTGCAAACAAGCTCAATTGAATCTATCTTATACAGATCAAGAGCATGTTTTGCAGGTTAATTGAAAAGAAAGCATCACCAACATGAATAGGATCAAGCGAGATAGGCATGAACTGCAAGATGCTAGCAAGACATACAAGGTGTGCTACTCTCAACCAGAGCATATACAATAGGCCATAACCAATTTAGAGACTTGCAAATTTCAGATTTAGCAATTTGTAACTTTATGCAAATCAGGTCATGTGCCAGGGGTTATTCACTTGTTTGTGCCACTTCTTACCAACCAATGCCAAGCCTAGGTTTAGAAAACCATTAGAAGCTTGAGACAAGGTTTTGGTCATTCACAGCCTAGTCCAAGTTCATGCCAAAGTGCAAAGGCAATCTATCTCAAACTAGATCTGTGTGACAAGAGAACCCACCTAGATATTTTCAATTCAACTCATAAGACACAATTTGTTTACAGTTTTAATTCATATTTCAGGTTAGCCAAGGTGTCATAAATGCTTATGTATAATCTTAACAAAGGCATACGACTAGCATATCCAAGCATGAAAACATAGCATAGCATTCAACATTCTTACACATGCTAGGTAGCCATGTCAATGAGAGCCAATGGACCGACTCTATTGCCTCTAGAGTGATGACTGATTGTCAACAGTAGCAAGACCCAGAAGGACTTGGGCACAAGACCTCCGATGGACAGGAGGCCCTCCGATGGACTGGAGGTAGAGGAAAGTCCTCCGAAGGACTGGAGGCATGCTCGGCGTTTGTCAGCCATGGGAGTTCGGTACACAGAGGAGCGGCACAACGACGGTAAGAGTAAGTCCTCCGAAGGACTGCAAGGCTGCCCCGATGGACAGGGGATGCCGGGCGCCAACGCGGAGCTCCAACCCGAGTTCGTGGTCGCGAACGCGTGCGAGGGAGGCTTTGGCAGGCTTTAGCTCAAAACCGCCAACCAAGCTACCCAAGCCTTGGTGAGTTGGGCCTCGACTCGCCAAGATAGAGAAGATGGACCAAATCCTGCCCAGGCGGAGACTTCCTAAAGTTTCCCAGTTTCTGACTTCAAAACCGAGGGCGGATCGCGGATTGGACTACTGGCCACGTGGAGAACATCTGAGGATTGTGTGGAACTTATGAAGATCAAGACTTCATCATGGTCGTCCATCCCGAAATATCCTGTAATATGTCATTTGAGTCCTTAGGGTTTGTCTAGTTATAGGGACATAAGTGCAAAACTGTCTCAACAGCACTCGGGTATAAATAGGTCTAAGACAGGTCATTAGAGACTCTCTTGGCTACTAGGATTAGGTTTAGCTTTGTGATTTTCGTCCTCAAGCTTTGAGCTCCATTTTTAGGGAGGTTAGAGTACGATTTAGCCTCCTAATCTTGAGGGAAGGTGAGGGTGGTTGCTTGGGATGAATTCCTGCTTGTATGCTGAATCTTTAGACCCATCTTGGGCATCTATTTGAAGCAAATTCCTGCAGCAACCTTGTGTTCTTCTCCTCCCCCTCTCTGTTTGGTTTTTGAGTCCAATCCTTGGCTTTTGGGTGTTTGTGTTGGCCAAGCTTGAATCCCTTTCCTTGCCGATATTTTGGACTTGCTGGGACGTGGAGATCATGACTTAGTTCATCTCAATCCTATAGGATTGCCACGAGCAAGACTCCTTTGTGTTTTCCCCTTTCTTGCCCAAAGATTGCAATCTCACGAGATCCAAAATTCCCGCTGATTCCTTGGTCACTTTGCGTTGATCTTCTGGGAAAAGCTTTGGAATAGGGTCCAGATAGCCTGTGCAACATTTTGTCAAGATTGGACAAGATTTGGTCTGGTTTGGGTTGGAAAGCCCCCTGTCAGCGACTCTACGGGACAATCCGGCAGAGGCCACTGGACAATCCGGTTCCACCGGATAGTCCGGCATCGCTCACCAGATAGTCCAGTGTGTGGCGCTATCCGGGCCATGCCATCAGACAGTCCCGCAGTAGGCACCGGATAGTCCGGTTCCATCGGACAATCCGGTCCTGCCAGGGAGCCGCGGTGATTTTCTCGGTTTGGTTTTTCCGCTGTGTTTTTGCTTCGGATTTTTGTATTCCCCACTTTGAGACTATTTCCTTTGCTTGCTGTGAGTCAGTGAGATGCACCTCCGTGAGGTGAGTGTCGTGTGGTGGTTTTTGAAAAGATTCTTTGCCTCGGTGCCATTCTTCGTCAGATCTTGAGTTTTCTTGCATTGGTGCGTATCCTTTCAGTGGACGGCATCCTTGCAACGCTAGGCACATATCTGTTCAGTGGACTGTGCCTAGTTCTATTTCTCTTAAGCTTTGTTGAGCATCTGCTTGGGTGTTGTGATTTTGAGTTTTTAAGTGCTCCTATTCACCCCCCTCTAGTCGCACGTCTCGGTCCTACAATTGGTATCAAAGCCGGTTAGGTTTCTTCATACCTTTACTAGTGAGTAACCAGTAGCGACTATGACTCACTCCGGGAAGATTCTGGTCCTTGGCTCCAATGGCTACTGCTACTGGAAGGGTAGGATGAGATCATTCTTGCTTAGTCAGGGCCAGGACATATGGGATGCTACTCAGCGTGCGAACTTTGTGGTGCTTTTAGTTGCTCAATGCACTGCCCCTGCGATTGTGGCTCAGCATGAGGCGAATGCCAAAGCTGTTAACTTTCTCTTCTCAGGACTTGGTCTGGTTGATTATGAGAGAGTGAGCCACCTCAAGATTTCCCACCAGATCTGGTCCCTGCTGAGTGCACACCATAAGGGCACTGCTACTATCAAGGGGCGTCTCATTGAGACTTACAGGCGCAAATATGAGAATTTCGTTCAGAGGCCTGGTGAGTCCATCGATGACTTGTTTGGTCGTTTTCAATCGATCATCAACAAGTTGCACATTAACTCCAGCCCTGAGATGATCCCATATACCGACCATCAGCAGGCTGTCAAATTGCTATATGCGTTGGACAGGAAGATATGGGAGATCAAGGTTAACTCGATCATCGAGTCTGAGGCCTATGACACAATTGGAGTGGAGGCTCTTTACAGCAAGCTCAAGGGCACAGAGGTGGATTACAAGTGGAGAGATTTTCTCACTTGTACTGGCTCTAAGGGGCTAGCCTTGGCTTCTTTCTCTAGTGACGTCGCTACTAACCCCTAGCTTCATAACTTTTCATTTTTTGCTCTTATGTTTGTTACAAAGGAGTAGTTAGAGTCACTTGGGGATGATGAGCTTTGCTTGGTGTCAAGCCACTTTCAGCGCGCCTATGACAACCGGATGAGCAAGAAGAGGGGCGAGAGGCCCAAGTGCTTCAAGTGCGGAGAGGTCGGCCACTTCATCTCTGAATGCCCGAACAAGCAGAATGACTACTACAAGAAGGGCAAGAGCCACTCCCATGACGCCAACAAGTACCACTCCGGCAAGCACGACTACGGCAAGCGTGACCACACCAAGCACTGCTCTGGTAAGATCAAGACCTTCAGGAAGGCATTCAAGAGCTACCAGAAGGACAACCGGAAGCGGGACAAGGCCTTCTTCGCTGAGCTTGGTGGTTTGTGCGGTGGATCATCCTCCTCCTCCTCGTCTTCATCAAGCTCAAGCGATGAAGAGATCATCACCAAGCGGGACAAGAGGAGGGACCAAGGCAGGTCCAGCTGGACTCTGCTTCGTCTCCACCAAGTCCAAACGCAAGCACAAGATGCACCGGAGATCCTTTTGCTCCATGGCGCTTGAGGACAAGGACGACAAGGGCAACGACAATGACTCCTCCGATGAAGAGGTAACTCCTTAGCAAGCTAAAATTCTTGAGATGTTGGAGGCAAACAGTCATGAGTTGAATGCCCAGGATAAGATGTTGGAGAAGGTAGCCAAGAAGCTACAGAAGCAGAAAGCCAGGTTGGCTGAAGGTTTAGCTGAGACAGAAAGGCTAAAGAGTGTGCCAGCCCAGCCTAGTGAGCTTGAGTGCCATACCTGTGAGACTTTGATGAGAGATCTCTGTTAGCAGAAGAGCAAGTATGCTCATCAGGTAGAGGAGATGGATAGGCTGAAGGTAGAGTTAGGCAAGCTCCAGTCTAAACTGGATGAGCATATTTTGATTGATGAGCCTGAGTGTGAGATGTGCCCTCACCTAGCTGTTGACATAGCTGAGCTGAAAGTGAGGTGTGAGGGACAGCTCAAGGAGTTGGAGGAGCTTAGGGCTAGACCCACACTTTTGGGTGCGTGCATGGTCTGTCCTACCTTAGAGAGTGACCTTGAGCGGTTGAGAGCTGACTTTGAGGTGCTTTCAGCACCCCCTGACACTTTTGAGAACTGTCTCACTTTGAGGTTGATGTTGGTGGATAGAGATGCCACCATTAAGAAGTTAGAGAAGTCTGCTCCCTCTATTCCCTCTCTAGACTACCCCACTTGTGCTGCCCAGACTTTAGTTCTGGAGGATCTGAGAGAGGAGAAATAGACTTTGGTTGATGAGAACAACCAGTTTGGGAGAGGTGCTCAGTTGGATGTATGCTAGAGAGCCCCAACTAAGGATGATTTTAGAGAGCACCAAGAGAGCTGAGGGTGATGTGAGTGGACTTGGGCTAGGAGAGGGTAGTACTTCGGGTGAGAAGAAGAGTTCCCCAATTAAGCTTAAGACTGCCTTTCCTCAGCCTAATCCTATTGTTGATGGGGTTTACCACGAGCCTCCCAAGGCTGCCCCAAAGAAGTAGTTCTGGACACCCAAGCCCTCACAGGCTAAGCTGGACAGAGTAGTGACTGAGATTCTCAAGCCTCCAGTGAGCAAGGAGAGAGTCCAGCAGCCTATTCCACCCAAGGCTACTCCACCTAAGCCCAAAGCCCAGCCTAACCCCACTCCTAAGAGGCCTGTCTACCACTGTGACTTTTGCTAGCAGAATGGCCACTTGGAGGAGTTTTGCTTCAGGAGGAAGCGAGCTGAGAGGCAAGAGAGAGCTTGGGGGAACCAGGATCAGCTCTACCAGGGCGGTAGGGAGGATCCTCCCCACCGCAATGAGATGAGAGATCGCTTTGATGGTGGTGAGAGAGGAGACGGCTTTCAGGCCCATGCTCCTGGTGGTGAGAGACGCTTTGCCGGCCGAGCTCCTAGTTGTTTTCAGTGTGGCTATGTACCTCGTGACCGAGGCTTTGGAGGTATAGGGTTTGAGAGCTCATGCTTTGGAGGTCGTGGGTACCTAGATAGACGTGATGCTTATTTTGACTGTGCTTACCCCACTTTTGAGTAGATGGCTCGGCACTAGTTCAGCAGTTTCACTAGCCCTAGTGCCGGACCATTTGCTCACTCTAACTTTCCTTGATTTTGCAGGATCGAGGCCTGGAGGACATATGGATCATGGACTCCAGTTGCTCTAGGCACATGACAGGGCACCGCAGATAGTTCTCCTAGCCTCAGCCCTGTGAGCACCAAAGAGTACATCACATTCGGGGGTAATGGTCATGGTAAAGTGTTGGTTGTTGGTTCTGTTGCGCTTTCTGGCAAGCTTTCCCTGAGAGAAGTTGCTTTCGTGAGGAATTTGGCGTTCAATTTGGTTTCCTGTCTCAACTTCTCAAGGAAGGGTTTGAGGTTCGTTTTAAGGAGGGTTCTTCTTATGTGCTTGATGCTAAGGAAAACCTTGTTTGTCGGATTTTGCCCTATGGGCAGGTTTTTAAGATTGACCTTGCATCTGTTTCTGGCCCTCCTCGGTGTTTGGTACCTTGTCCTTCTGCTGATATTTGGAAGTGTCATAGGAGGCTTGGCCATTTGAGTTCTGATTTGCTAGCCAGGTTGAGCTCGATGGGTCTGATCCGAGGATTGCCCAATTTGAAAGTAGAAAAGGACTTAGTGTGCCACCCCTATCGTCATGGCAAGATGGTTGCCGCTTCTCATGCACCTGTCAATCAAGTGATGACCTCTTAGCTGGGTGAACTGCAGCATATGGACACCGTTGGTCCTTCTCGGGTACAGTCGGTTAGTGGGAAGTGGTATGTGCTTGTAGTTCTAGACGACTTTTCTCGCTTTTCGTGGGTGTTCTTCATGGAATTCAAAGATGAGGCTTTTGGTTTTGTTCGAGATCTGGTCTTGAGGTTAAGGAATGAGAGTCATAAGGCCATGAGGGCTATCCGCAGCGACAATGGCGGAGAATTTCGTAGCTCTTCGCTTCAAAACCTTTTGTCGTGACCTAGGTCTTGATCACCAATTCTCGTCTCCTTATACCCCACCTCAGAACGGTGTCATTGAATGAAAGAACCGCACACTTGTTGAGATGGCGCAGACGATGCTTGATGAGCATAGGACTCCGCGATGCTTTTGGGCTGAGGCTATGAATGCGGCCTGTTACATTGCCAACTGCATTTTCCTACGAGCTTTCTTAGGGAAGACTTCGTACGAACTACGGTTTGGTAGGCAGCCTAGCATCAAGCACCTCCGTGCTTTTGTCTGCAGATGCTTTGTGCTCAAAAAAGGGGGGCATTTGGACAAATTTGAATCTCGCTGCTTGGATGCTTTTTCCTTGGGTACGCCTCTAGATCTAGGGCATATAGAGTATGGATCCTCGATACCAAACAAGTGGTTGAGACCTGTGAAGTTTCCTTTGATGAATCTATGCCTTGCACAACCCCTACACTTGAGCTTTCAGGTGATGATGAAGAAGGCGCTCCCATCTTTCAAGATGGGGAAGCCGAAGTAGATGCTGGTGCTGTAGGAGCCATTGCACTGGCTACAACTCCTGCCCTCTCTGCTACGAGCTCTGAAGATGAAGGAGGACCCTTGCCTACGGCTTCCTTCTCGCTTCCCCTAACTGCAAGCTCGAGCAGAGGCTGGCCCCACTGAGGACGCAGGGGAGGTGACCTCTGAGATTGTTCCATCTCGGTAGGTCCAGCGGATCCACCGTCTAGCCAGGATGATTGGAGATCTACACCAGCGCATCTCATGCTCTTCGGTTAACTCTCTAGCCTTTTTCTGCCACTATGCATTTGTTGCTTCTTTTGAACCCTGGGACGTGTCACATGCATTATCTGATCCTAGTTAGGTCAACGCCATGCATGAGGAGTTGGAGAACTTTGAGAGAAACAATGTCTGGGATTTAGTTGAACCTCCACCAAACTGCCACTCTATAGGAACCAAGTGGGTCTTCAAGAACAAACAGGGTGAGGATGGGATGGTTGTGAGGAATACATCGAGATTGGTTGCTCAGGGTTTCTGTCGGAAGGAAGGGATAGACTATGAGGAGACCTTTGCTGCTATAGCTCGTTTAGAAGCCATTAGGATTCTGCTTGCCTTTGCTGCCTCTAAAGGCTTCAAACTGCAGCAGATGGATGTCAAGTCAGCCTTCCTAAACGGTTACCTAGAGAAGGAGGTATATGTGAAATAACCTCCTGGCTTTAAGAGTGCCAAGTTTCCAGACCGGGTGTATAAGTTGAGAAAATCCCTTTATGGTCTGAAGCAAGCTCCAAGAGCTTGGTATGCTAGGTTGAAAGCTTTCCTGCCTCAAGTCTGGGTTTGTGATGGGTTCAGTAGACAGGACCTTGTTTCTGTTGAGTCGTGGTGGTGACACCCTTCTAGTTCAGATATATGTTGATGACATTATCTTTGGTGGTTCATCTCACACTTTGGTTTCTAAGTTTGCTAAACAGATGAGCAGTGAGTTTGAGATGAGTCTCATGGGTGAGCTTCAGTTCTTCCTCAGGCTACAGATCAAGCATGTCCTAGAAGGAACCTTTGTCCATCAAGCCAAGTACATGAAGGACATTCTGAGAAAGTTTGACAAGGGGGATCTCAAGCCCATGGCGACTCCCATGTCAACACAGACGACACTTGATGCGGATAAAGAAGGGGAGGTGGTGGACCAAAGAGTGTACCGAGGGATGATCGGCTCACTTCTGTACCTGACGGCGACCAAGCCGGACATTCAGTTCGCGGTCTGCCTCTGTGTGTGTTTTCATGGCCTCACCAAGGACGTCACATCGTCAAGCGGTGAAGTGCAACTTTAGGTACCTGAAATACACTCCTGAGCTTGGTCTTTGGTTCTCTTCAGCTTCGATGCTCTCTCTCAGATGGTATTCTGATGCTGACTTTGTGGGTTGTCGGCTAGAGCGCAAGTCTACTTTTAGCACCTGACAGTTTCTCAGTTCTTCTCTTGTCTCTTGGTCCTCACGCAAGCAATCTAGTGTAGCCATTTCCACCACAGAAGCTGAATACATTGTTGCTGCTAGTTGCTGCTCCCAGCTGCTTTGGATGAAGTCCACTTTGAGTGACTTTGGTCTCAGTTTTAAGAAGATCCCTCTCCTAGTAGACTCTACTTCTGCTATTTCTGTAGCTAAGGACCCCATCTTGCACTCCAGAACCAAACACATAGACGTGAGGTTTCACTTCTTGAGAGATCACTATGAGAAGGGAGATATAGACTTGATCCATGTGGAGACTGAGAACCAGTTAGCTGATATATTCACCAAGCCCTTAGATCTTAGCGTGTTTGCTCACTTGCGTGGGGAGCTCGGTGTTTGTTTCCCCTTTTAGGTTGGGGTAACTTTGTTGTAGTTTTGGTTATTTGGTTTGCTTTTTTTCTTTGCTTTTCCTTGTTTTTCTTACATTTTGTATCATACCATGCATTGCATTGTAACATATGCATTTTCACTTACACGAGCACTAGAGCTCTTCTGGTATGATGAGTTAGTACTTGTTTGTGCTAGATTGTACAGTTGCTTGCATGATCATGGTTGGCTAAGCTCCTTGAATCTGTCTAATATCTTTTGTGAGCTCAGTCACTTTTGTTTCTTCAAAATCAAAAACCATGATCACCACTTGACTTGGCTACCTAGCATGTGTACGAATGCTGAATGCTATGCTATCTTTTCATGCTTGGATATGCTACTCATATGCCTTTGTTAAGTTGTTGCCTAAGCATTTATGACACCTTGTCTAAATCTGAAATCTGAATTAATATTGTTTACAAGTGGTGTCCTATGAGCTAAGTTGAAAAGATCCTAGGTGTGTTCACTTGTCACACTTGATCTAGTTTGAGATAGTTTGCATTTGCACTTTGGCATGAACTTGGACTAGGCTGTGTATGACCAAAACCTTGTCTTAAGCTTTTGATGGTTTTCTGAACCTAGGCTTGGCATTGGTTGGTAAGAAGTGGCAAATACAAGTGAATAACCCCTAGGCATATGATCTGATTTGCTTGAAGTTAAAAATTGCTAAATCTGAAATCTGCAAGTCTCTAAATTGCTTATGGCCTGTTGTATATGCTTTGGTTGAGAGTAGCACACCTTGTATGTTTTGCTAGCATCTTGGTGTTCATGCCTATTTTGCTAGATGCTATTCATGTTGGTGATGCTTTCTTTTCAACAACACTGAAAAACATGCTCCTGGTCTGTATAAGATAGATTCAATTGAGCTAGTTTGCATGCTTCCTTGCCCTCACTTGCTCTGTATGCTAGAACTTGTATTTACTAGCTTTTCATCCCTGCTGAGCTCTTCATGGTACACTTCCTGCATTTCATGGTATATTTTGAGGGGGAGTTGTCCATTTCAGGGGGAGTTGAGTTCTATGAACCCTTGATGTGTCCATTGTCAAGAAGGGGGAGAGAATAGATGTTGACCCTTGGGGGAGAGATGTTCCCAGGGGGATTCCATGGACCAAGGGGGAGGACTCTGTAGAGATCTATTTGAGGGGGAGTTTGAGCTTTTAGCATGCTCTTGCATCGGTGTGTTGAGCCTTTTGCCTATTGCTAGAGGAGCCGATGCTTTGCCTTAGCATGACTATGTTGAGCCAGTTTGCCTCTTTCTTGAGGGTTCATGCTTTAGTTTGATCGACTGCGTTGAGTGGTTTCCCTTGTGTTAGGGGGTCGATCTTTGGCTTTGTTTTTGTTGTCTCAATTTGCCCTTTTCTGCTTGTATTTGGCTTTTGGGCATCTTGAGCAACTTCTTCTTTTCAGTTTTACGCTTTTCTTCTTGTCTTTGTTCTATTTCAGGTTACAGGTTGAAGGTGTTGACAATGCACTCATCAAGGGGGAGATTGAGAGCCAATGGACCGGCTCGATTGCCTCTGGAGTGATGAGTGGTTATCAACAGTAGCAAGACCCAGAAGGACTTGGGCAGAAGACCTCCGATGGACAGGAGGCCCTCCAATGGATTGGAGGTAGAGGAAAGTCCTCTGAAGAACTAGTGGCATGCTCGGCGTTTGTCGGCCATGGGAGTTCGGTACATGGAGGAGCGGCACGGCGACGGCAGGAGTAAGTCCTCTGAAGGACTGCGAGGCTGCCCCGATGGACAGGGGATGCCGGGCGCCACCGCAGTGCTCCAACCCGAGTGCAGTGGCGCGAAGGCATGCGAGGGCAGCTTTGGCAGCTTCAGCTCAAAACTGCCAACCAAGCTACCTAAGCCCTAGTGAGTTGGGCCTTGACTTCGCCTAAGATAGAGAAGATGGGCCAAATCCGGCCCAGACGGAGACTTCCTAAAGTTTCCCGGTTTCTGCCTTCAAAATCAGGGGCGGATCGCGGATTGGACTACTGGCCACGTGGAGAACATCCGAGGATTGCGTGGAACTTACGAAGATCAAGACTTCATCGTGGTCGTCCGTCCCGAAATATCCTGTAATCTTTCGTTTGAGTCCTTAGGGTTTGTCTAGTTATAGGGACCTAAGGGCAAAACTGTCTGAACAGCACTCAGGTATAAATAGGTCTAATGCCTGGTCATTAGAGACTCTCTTGGCTGCTAGGATTAGGTTTAGCTTTGTGATTTTCATCCTCAAGTTTTGAGCTCCATTGTTAGGGAGGTTAGATTATGATTTAGCCTCCTATTCTTGAGGGAAGGTGAGGGTGGCTGCTTGGGACTAATTCCTACTTGTATGCTGAATCTTTAGACCCATCTTGGGCATCTGTTTTAAGCAAATTCGTGCAGCAACCTTGTGTTCTTCTCCTCCCCCTGTCTCTTTGGTTTTTTGGGTCCAATCCTTGGCTTTTGGGTGTTTGTTTTGGCCAAGCTTGGAATCTCTTCTCTCGCTGATGTTTTAGACTTGCTAGGATGTGGAGATCATGACTTAGTTCATCTCAATCCTGCAGGATTGCCACGAGCAAGCTTCCTTTGTGTTTTCCCCTTTCTTGCCCAAAGATTGCAATCTCACGAGATCTAAAATTCTCGCTGATTCCTTGGTCACCTTTGCATTGATCTTTTGGGAAAAGCTTTAGAATAGGGTCCAGATAGCTTGTGCAAAATTTTGTGAAGATTGGACAAGATTTGCTCTAGCTTGGGTTGGAAAACCCCCTGTCTGTGACTCTACCGGACAATGTAGCAGAGACCACCAGACAATCCGATTCCATTGGATAGTCCGGCAGTGCCCACCGGATAGTCCGGTGTGTGGTGCTGTCTGGGCCGTGCCACCGTATAGTCCGGCAGCACGCACCGGATAGTCCGGTTCCACCGGGCAATCCGGTCCTGTTAGGGAGCCGCGGTGATTTTCCCATTTTGGTTTTTCTGCTGTGTTTCTGCTTCGGATTTTTGTATTCCCCACTTTGAGACTATTTTCTTTGCTTGCTGTGTGTCAGTGAGATGCACCTCCATGCTGGTGAGTGTCGTGTGGCAGTTTTTGCAAACATTCGTTGCCTCGGTGCCATTCTTGGTCGGATCTTGAGTTTTCTTGCATTGGTGCGTATCCTTTCAGTGGATGGCATCCTTGCACCGCTAGGCATGTATCTGTTCAGTGGACGGTGCCTAGTTCTGTTTCTCTTGAGCTTTGCTGAGCATCTTCTTGTGGGTTGTGATTTTGAGTTTTTAACTGCTCCTATTCACCCCCCTCAGTCGCACGTCTCGGTCCTACAGTCAAGTGGTGATAATGGTTTTTGATTTTCAAGAAATAAAAGTGACTTAGCTCACGAAAGATATTAGACAGATTCATGGAGCTTAGCCAACCATGATCATGCAAGCAACTGTACAATCTAGCACAAGAAAGTACTAAGTAATCATTCAAGAAGAGCTCTAGTGCCAGTGAAAGTGAAAATGGTTATGATACAATGCAATGCATGATATGATACCAAATGCAAGAAAAAATAAAGATAAACAAAGAGAAAGCAAATAAAAAACCTACACTACAGCAAAGCTACCCCAAACTAAAAGGGGTAACAAACACCAAGCTCCCCACGCAAGCGAGCAAACACGCTAAGCTCTAAGGGCTTGGTAAAAATATCGGCCAACTAGTTCTCGATCTCCACATGGATCAAGTCTATATCTCCCTTCTCATAGTGATCTCTTAGAAAGTGAAACCTCACGTCTATGTGTTTGGTTCTGGAGTGCTAGACGGGATTCTAGCTATAGAAATAGCAGAAGTTGAGTCTACTAGGAGAGGGATCTTCCTAAAGCTTAGGACAAAGTCACTCAAGGTAGCTCTAATCCAAAGCAGTTAGGAGCAGCAACTAGCATTAGCAACGTATTCAGCTTCTATGGTGGAAGTGGCTACGCTAGATTGCTTGCGTGAGGACGAACAGACAAGAGAAGAACCGAGAAAGTGGCAGGTGCCGAAAGTAGACTTGCGCTCCAACCGACAACCCACAAAGTCAGCATCCCTAATACACTTTGAGAGAGCGTCGAAACTGAAGAGAACCAAAGACCAAGCCTAGGAGTGTATTTCAAATACCTGAAGATGCGCTTCACCACTTGATGGTGTGATGTCCTCGGTGAGGCCTGAAATTGCGCACAAAGGAAAACTGCGAACTGATTGTTCGGCCTAGTCACTGTTAACTATAGAAGTGATCCAATCATCCCTTGGTACTCTATTTGGTCCACCACCTCCCCTTCTTCATCAGCATCAAGCTCCATTTGTGTTGACATGGGAGTTGACATAGGCTTGGAGTCTCCCATATCAAACTTCTTTAGAATGTCCTTTATGTTTTTGGCTTGATGGATGAAAGTTCCTTCATGGCCTTGCTTGATTTGCAATCCAAGGAAAAACTGCAACTCTCCCATCATGCTCATCTCAAACTCCTTCGACATCTACTCAAAAAACTTGGTAACAAAAGAGTGAGATGAGCCACCAAGGATGATATCATCCATGTATATCTGGACAATAAGAAGATCACTACCATGCTTGGGGAGAAACAAGGTTAAACACTCCCCATTTTGAAACCCTGGATTAGCAAGAATGTTTTCAGTCTTTCATACCTGGCTCTAGGCGCTTGTTTCAAACCATAAAAGGCTTTTTGCAATTTGTAAACATGGTTATGGTGTTTAACATTTTCAAATCCAGGGTGTTGCTTGACATGAACTTCTTCTTGAATGAAACCATTTAGAAAAGCAGACTTCACATCCATTTGAAAAAGCTTAAAACCCAAGGAAGCTGCAAAGGCTAAGAGAATACGTATAGCTTCCAGGCGTGCAACTGGAGCAAACGTTTCCACATAGTCTATCCCCTCTTTTTGACAAAAACCCTTAGCCACAAGTCTAGCCTTGTTCTGCACAACAATGCCATCCTCCCCTTGCTTACTTTTGAAAACCCATTTTGTACCAATAGGATTGCATTGTGGCGGTGGCTCTACCAAAACCCAAACCTCATTCCTCTCAAAGTTTTCTAACTCATGCATGGCGTTAACCCAATTACCGTAAGAAAGAGCGTGTCCAACAACCTTGGGCTCAAAGGAGGCAACAAATGCAGCATGAGCAAAGAAAGCGAAAGAACCTATTTGGAACCTCAAGGTCCTCACATGCAAATCACCAATGATCCCATGTGGAGGTGGAGGGTGATCCCG
Organism: Paspalum vaginatum; assembly: GCA_030272315.1. Lineage (NCBI taxonomy): Eukaryota > Viridiplantae > Streptophyta > Magnoliopsida > Poales > Poaceae > Paspalum > Paspalum vaginatum. The sequence continues at coordinate 21,554,255 of CM059021.1, forward strand.
CTAGACCTGCCGAGATGCAACAATCTCGGAGGTCACCTCCCCTGCGTCCTCAAAGGGGCCAGCCTCTGCTTGAGTATGCAGTCGGGGGAGCGAGGAGGAAGCCATCGGCAAGGGTCCTCCTTCGTCTCCAGAGCTCGTAGTAGAGGGAGCAGGAGCTGCAGCCGGTGCAGTGGCTCCTGCATCACCAGCATCTACTTGTCCTTCCTCATCTTCAAAGATAGGAGTTCCTTCTTCATCATCACCTAAAAGCTCAAATGCAGGGGTTGTGCAAGGCATAGATTCATCAAAGGAAACCTCGCAGGTCTCTACCTCTTGTTTGGTATCAAGGATCCACACTCTATATGCTCTAGAGCTAGAGGCGTACCCAACGAAAATACCAACCAAGCAGTGAGATTCAAATTTGTCCAAATGCCCCCCTTTTTGAGCACAAAGCATCTGCAGCCAAATGCACGTAGGTGCTTGACGCTGGGTTGCCTACCAAACCATAACTCATATGTAAGTCTTCCCTAAGAAAACTCATAGGAAGATGCGGTTGGCAATGTAACAGGCTGTATTCGTAGCCTTAGCTCAAAAGTGTCACAGAGTCCTATGCTTATCGAGCATCGTCCGCGCCATATCAAAAAGTGTGCGGTTCTTTCATTCCATGACACCATTCTGAGGTTGGGTATAAGAAGACGAGAATTGGTGTTCAAGACCTAGGTCATGACATAAGTTTTCAAAATGAGAGTTACGAAATTCTCCGCCATTGTCACTGTAGATAGCCGTCATGGCCTTATGACTCGCATTTCTTAACCTCAATACTAGAACTCGAACAAAACCGATGGTCTCATCTTTGAATTCCTTGAAAACACCCACGAAAAGCGAGAAAAGTCGTCTACAATGACAACCACATACCACTTCCCACTAACCGACTGTACCCGAGTAGAACCAACCATGTCCATTGGCAATAACTCACTCAGATAAGGGGTCATAACCTAATTAACAGGAGCATGAGAAGCGGCAACCATCTTGCCTTGACAACAAGGATGGCACACTAAGTCCTTTTCTACTTTCAAATTGGGCAATCCTCGAATCAGACCCATCGAGCTCAACCTGGCTAGTAGATAAAAACTCAAATGGCATAGCCTCCTATGCAACTTCCAGATATTAGCAGAAGGACCAGCTACCAAACACCAAGGAGGGCCAGAAACAGATGCAAGGTCAACCTTAAAAACCTACCCATAGGGCAAAATCCGACAAACAAGGTTTTCCTTAGCATCAAGCACACAAGAAGAACCCTCCTTAAAGCGAACCTCAAACCCTTCCTTGAGAAGTAGTGAGACAGAAACCAAATTGAACCCCAAACTCCTCACCAAAGCAACTTCTCTTAGGGAAAGCTTGCCAGAAAGTGCAACAGAGCCAACACCCAACAGTTTACCTTGACCATTATCCCTGAATGTGATGTACTCCTTGGTGCTCATAGGGTTGAGGCTAGAGAACCATCTATGGTGCCCTATCCTGTGCCTAGAGTAGCTGGAGTCCATGATCCATATGTCCTCCAGGCCTCGATCATGCAAAATCAAGGAAAGCGAGAGTGAACAAATGGTCCGGCTCTAGGGTTAGTAAAACTGCTGAACCAGTGCCGAGCCATCTGCTCCAGAGTAGGGTAAACACAGTCAAAGTAAGAATCACGATTATCTGGGTACCCACGACCTGCAAAGCGAGAGCTCACAATCCCTCTACCAAAGCTTCAGTGACGAGGTCCATAGTCACGTGGAAAACAACTAGGATCTCGGCCGGCAAAGCGCATCTCACCACCAGGAGCACGAGCTTGGAAACTGCCTCCTCTCTCACCTCAAGCAAAGTGGTCTCTCAACTGACCGCAATGGGAGGATCCTTGTTAGAACTGATCCTGGTTCCCCTAGGCTCTCTCCTGCCTCTTAGCCTACTTCCCCCTGATGCAAAACACCTCCAAGTGACCATTCCGCTGGCAAAACTCACAGTGGTAGATAGGTCTCTGGGGCATAGGTTGGGGCTGTCTTGGGCTTCTGGTGTGGTGGTGAAGCCTTAGGTGGTGTTGGCTGCTAGACTTGCTTTTTGCCTGAAGGCTTAAGCACCTCTTCTACAATCTTATCTAGCTTGGCTTGTGGTGGTTTGGGTGTCCAATATGATTTTCTTAGGGCAGCCTTGGGAGGCTCATGGTTAACCTTATCAACAATAGGACTAGGCTGGGGAGAGGCAGTGTTAAGCTTGATTGGTGCACTCTTCTTCTCACCTGAGCTACTACACTCACCCAACCCAAGTCCACTAGTGTCACCCTCACCATGTTTGCTCGCCTCTATGATCATCCTAAGCTGAGGTTCCTTGGCATACATCCAGCTCAGCACCTCTCTCAACCTACAGTTGTCCTCTTCAATGATCAACTTCTCATCTCTCAGTTCTTCCAGAACTAAAGTCTGGGCAGCACAGGTGTCACAGTCTAGAGAGGGAATGGAGGGAACAGACTTCTCTAATTTCTTAATGGTGGCATCCCTTCTCCACCAACAGCAACCTCAAAGTAAGACAATTCTCACACGTGTTAGGATGCGCTGAAAGCACCTCAAGGTCAGCTCTCACCTGCTCAAGCTCACTCCTTAAGGTAGGATAGAGCTCACCCAAAAGCATGGCTTTAGCCCTAAGCTCCTTCATCTCCTTGAGCTGCCCCTCGCACTTCACCTTCAGCTCAGCAATGTCAACTGCTATGTGGGGGCAAGACTCACACTCAGGCACCTCACTCAAAGTAGGCACATCCAGTTTAGACTAGAGCTTACCTAACTCAACCTTCAGCCTATCCATCTCCTCTACCTGATGAGCATACTTGCTCTTCTACTCACAAAGGTCACTCATGAGGGACTCATAGGTAGGGCACTCAAAGTCACTAGGCTGGGCTTGCACACTCTTCGGCTTCTCAATCTCAGCCAAAGCATCAGCAAGCTTGGCTTTCTGCTTCTAGCAGCTTCTTGGCTGCCTTCTCCAACATCTTGTCGTAGGCTTTCAACTCATGACTATTCTTCTCTAGCATCTCAAGAATCTCAACTTGCTCAGGAGTTACCCCTTCATCGGAGGAGTCATTGTCGTTGCCCTTGTCACCCTTGTCCTCAAGTGCTATGGAGCAGATGGATATCCGGTTCATCGTGTGCTTGCACTTGGACTTGGTGGAGAAGAAGCAAAGGCCAGCTGGGCCACCTTGATCTCTTCTGTTGTCCCACTTGGTGACGATCTCCTCATCGTTTGAGCTTGATGAAGACGAGGAGGAAGAGGATGTTTTGCTGCAAAGACCACCAAGCTCAGTGAAGAAGGCCTTGTCCCGCTTCCTGTTGTCATTTTGGTTGCTCTTGAAAGCCTTCCTGAAGTTCTTAATCTTGCTGGAATGGTGCTCGGCGTGGTCACACTTGCCAAAGTCATGCTTAGCAGAGTGGTACTTATTGTAGTCATGGGAGTGGCTCTTGCCCTTCTTGTAGTAGTCGTTCTGGTTGTTTGGGCACTCAACGATGAAGTGACCGACCTCTCCACACTCGAAGCATTTGGGCCTCTCACCCCTCTTCTTGCTCATCCGATTGTCATAGGTGCACTGAAAGCAGCTAGACACTAGGCAAAGCACATCATCCCAAAGTGACACCAACTGCTCCTCTGTCATAGACATCAAAGCAGAGAACGAAAAACCGTGAAGTGGGGGGTTAGAAGCTACTTCCTTGGTGCTTGAAGCCAAGGCCAGGCTCTTGGAGCCAGTGCCATCGAGAATGTCTATCATATGGTAATCCACCTCTGTGGCCTTGAGCTTGCTATAAAGCTCCTCTACTCCCAAGGTGTCATACCCTACCGACTCAAGAATGGAGTTCTTCTTGATCTCCCACACTTTCCTATACAAGGAATACATCAGCTTGATAGCCTGCTAATGGTCAGTGTATGGGAGAGGAGCAGGAGTAGAGTTGACACGAAGCTTGTTGATGAACGATTGAAAATGACCAAACAAGGCATCCACAGACTTCTCCCGGCTTCTAGGCGAAATTCTCATACTCACGCCAATAAGTCTCCACAAGACGACCCTTGACTATCACCGTCCCCTCATGGTGTGTACTGAACAGGGACCAGATCTCATGGGCGGTATCAAGGTGGCTCACCCTCTCATAGTCCGTTGGACCAAGTAAGTCCCGAGAAGAGAACGTTCACTGCCTTGTAGTTCGCCTCGTGCTGAGCAATGAGCACTGGTGTAGTATGCTCGGCAATAGGGAACACTGCAAAAGTCTTACTCTGAGTAGCATTCCATATGTACTCGCTCTGGCTAAGCAAGAAAGCTTTCATCCTACCCTTTTAGTAGGGATAGCCATCTAAGCTAAGAACTGAAACCTTCCCTGAGTACACCATAGTCACTACTGGTTTCTCACCAGTAAAGGTATGAAGAAAACCTAACTGGCTCTGATACCACTCGTAGGACCGAGACGTGTGACTAGAGGGGGTGAATAGGAGCAATTGAAAACTCAAAATCACAACCCCCAAAGCTGGAGCTATGAAGACTGATGCTAGACTACATCCACTAAACAGAAACAACACTAGCAAATGCAAGGTGCCATCCACTGAAAAGCTAGCAACTCAATGATCACAAAGATCGCAAGTCACCCCAAGCACCGAAAACCTACAAGTTCGCCACTTGACACTCACCATACAGAAATGCGACTTACTGATATACAGCAAGCAAAGAGAATGGTCAGATAGTGGGGAAGGCACGTTCGATGCAAAAACGCAACGGAGGAACCAAAGAAACACAGAACAGGGTAGCTCCCCTAGGATCACCAGACTGTCCGGTGCCAGGGGTCGAACTGTGCGGTCGCACCGGAAGTCCGGTGTGGGCTGTCGGATAGTCCGGTGGGAAGCCCCTAGGCAGACCCTACACCAGATTGTCTGGCAGGCTACGTCGGACTGTCCGATGAGATCTCGTGAGAAGGCAATCTTTGGGCAAAGGAGGGGAAAACTCAAGAACACCTTGCTCGTGGCAATCCTATGGTATTGAGATGAACTAAGTCATAATCTCTATGTCATAAGAAGTCCAAACGAGCCAAAAGAACAGGATCAACTCATGGGCAAATTAAATCACCAAAAGCCGTTGAGTTTCATCCTAAAACCAAACTAGAGGAGGGGGGCGGAGATGGCTGCACACATGAATAGGAATTGGGGATGAATCTTCCTTGGATTAGAAGTGGAAAACAATTTACAAGAGGTTCCTCATAGCCTACCACCCTTCATCTTCCCACTAATGCAAAGTACTAGCTCTAGGGGATTCTAAAACCTAGATTAGTACCCGATTTGCTCTCTAAGCACTTGGCTGGTTGGAAGCTAAGCCTAGGGTTTCTAGAGGTGGAAGAGTCACCTAAATGACCAGCCACTTAGGTATATATAGCCCTAGGTCTAACTGGCTCAGTTTACACTAAGACCCCTATATCACATAAACACCCATTGGGGCCAAAACAGAAAAGACTCAACTTTCTCGGGACAGATGATAGCGATGGAGTCTTGATCTTCTTCGATTGCATGCTAACTCTCAGATGACGTCCATCTGGCTAGTAGTCCAAATCAACCGATCGACCCCTGGTTTTGAAGTTAGAAACTGGAAAACTTTATGGTTTCCTTCCTGGGCCTGGAATGGCCCACTCCACTCTATCTCAGCGAGAATTGATCCCATTCGCCGAGTCTTGGTAACTTGGTGGTCAGGTGGCAGATTTGAGTGAATCTGCCAATGCCCTCGCACATCTTCATGCCATGTACTCAGGTTGGAGCACTGCGGTGGCACCCGGCATCCCGTCTCCAACTGGGTCATCTCACAGTCCTTTAGAGGTCTTACACTTGCCATAGCCGTGCCGCTCCTCTGTGTACCGAACTCCCATGGCCGACTGACACCGAGCATGCCTCCTATCCTTTGGATGACCTTTATCTACCTCCCATCCATCAAAGGGCCTCCTGTCCATCGGAGGTCTTGTGCCCAACTCCTTCTAGGTCTTGGCTTCCGTTGACAATCACTCATCATTCCAGAGGCACTGGAGTCGGTCCATTGGCTCTCACTCATGGTGGAGCCTAGAAAGAACTGGCTCGTGGATTGGTGGGCATCTCTGCCTTCACCAGGCGACTTCGCATGGTCAAGTGGCCCTAGAACTTCAAGGTATCCAATGTCGACAAGTATGAGGCCAAGCAGGACTCCAGTGGTTGGCTGGCTGTGTACTCCACAGCGGTTGGTGCTGCCAGGGCCAGTGACGCCATGATGGCTTAGCTCCCGATCGTGCTGCGGCAGGATGCACTCTAGTGGCTTCATTACCTCCTTGCCAACTGCACCGACAACTATTGCAGTTTTTGTGAAAAGTTCATCGCCAACTTCCAATCCAACTCTGACAAGTCGGCTCAGCCCTAGGACCTCAAGTCTATCAAGACAAGAGATAATGAGCCCCTTCGGTCCTACATGAAATGGTTCCAGATGATGCAGAATTGCATCCTAACATCACCGATGCAGCAGTGATAGAAGACTTCTTTTGTGGCTCTAATGACGAGACTTTCATCAAAAGCATCATGAAGAAGGCTGTGGTTACCTCAGAGGAACTCTTCCGCGAAGTTGACCAATACATCACCATGGAGGAATGGGCCCACGACCTAGTCGATCGACGTCAAGACAAGGAAGAGCAGGAGAGGCATGAAGACATTCTGCGGCAGGTCTGCTGCTAGGACAAACAGCCCCAGGACGAGGTTCAAGCCATGGGACCACCGCTCGCTCAGCCACGCGCTCCCCTCATGGTCGCGATGCGCGATCACTCGATGACATCCTCGATGGACCACGCCCTTATCACAGGGACATGCATCACACCGTCGCCACTACCGAGACTTCAAGAGCTCGATCAGTCATGGTCGGTCTTTCCAGTCGCTGCCACCACTGTCACCTCTTCGGCGAGACCAACATCCACCACAGCAGCAGATCAGGGGTGGGGGCCCTGCTTTCCCTAACATCAACAGGGAAATCAACATCATCTTCGGGGGGCACGGCTCCCTAGAGAGCAAAAGACAGTAGAAACTAATGGATCGTCGAGTCATGTCAGCCACCTTGGAGCCCCCAACACCTTACAGATGGTCTGAGCTCCTAATGTCTTCCAGTCGGGCAGGACTAGTGGCTCAACTTCGATCACCCGAGTAAGTACCCACTGCTCGTAAGCCCAGTGATCTGTGAAGTGCTAATTGACAGTGGAAGCAGCATCAATGTGCTATTCTGAAGAACTCTGCTAGAACTAGGAATCCAATTCGATGATCTTCAAGAATTGGACAACCCCTTCTTTGGGATCTTGCCAGGTGATGCAGAATACCCACTGGGACACATCTATCTATCGGTCACCTTTGGCATGCTAGAGAACTTCTGAACTAAGACTCTTCACTTCGAGGTGACAACCTTTGACTTGTGCCTAAAACGCCATCATCAGGCGATCGGGGCTGGCTAAGTTCATGGCCATCCCACACTACTCCTATCTGGTCCACGAGATGCCAACCCCGTGAGGTGTCCTCACTATCAGAGCTGACTTCAGGGGTGTGGCATACTGCACCAGGGAAGCGTTCTAGACTGGCCCTCACTGCGAGCACCTCAGCTCAACGGCCGCTCACAATGGATGCGGCCCAACTCTCGAAGGACGAGCTACCAATCCCTGACTAACGTGTCAATTTGCACCACGACGATCCAGGCGACTGTCGCAACCAAGGAAATCAGCCTCAACCTCCCTGATGCATCCAAGACTGTCACCATCAGCAGCTACCCTTCCTTCCTAATAGGAACACGTGCTCAGTCTGGTTCCTGTGAGACAACTGGGACATGTTCACATGGAAGCATGCTGACATGCCTAGAGTCCCAAAGGCGCTGGCCGAGCACAAGCTTAAAGATTACCCCAGCTCGAAACCAATGAAGCAGAGGTTGCGTCAGTTCAGCCCCAACAAAAGAGAGGCAATCCATGCGGAGCTGGCCCGGCTCCAAGCTGTGGGGTTTATTAGAGAAGTCATGCATCCGGACTGGCTTGCAAATCCTGTACTTGTCCTAAAAAAGAATAAAAAAGACTGGCGTATGTGTGTCAATTATACTGATCTCAACAAACACTGCCCAAAGGATCCCTTTGGGTGGCTCAAGATAGATCAAGTCATAGACTCCACGGCAGGTTGCTTCTTGCTCTGTTTCCCAGACTGTAACTTAGGGTATCATCAAATCAGTCTAGCGGAGGAAGATCAAGAGAAGACGGCATTCATCATGCCCTTTGGGGCATTCTGCTACACCTCCATGCCTTTTGGACTGAAGAACGCTGGAGCAACATATCAGCATGCCATCCAGACATGTTTAGCTGAGAATTGGGGCAAGTGCATGGAAGCTTACATTGATGATGTGGTAATCAAGACAAAGGAATCAGATGACTTCATCAACGACATACAACAAGTCTTCAACAGCCTTAGAAGATTCCACTAGAAGCTTAACCCTGATAAATGTGTATTCGGGGTCCCAGGTGGGCAACCACTCAACTTTATGGTCAATAAGAGGGGGATCAAGGCTAATCCTGAGAAGATCGATGCTATCCTTAGGCTGGAGCCTCCCAAGTCACAGAAGAAGGTTCAGAAGCTTTTGGGATGCATGGCAGCCCTAAGCCGATTCATCTTGCGATTGGGTGAACGAGGCATGCCATTTTTCAAGTTGCTTAAGAAGGTGGATAGATTTCAATGGACACCTGAGGCACAGGAAGCTTTCATGCCCTCAAGAAGTTTTTGACTGTGACCGCTGGTGCTCAAATCTCCAAACCGTGCCACTGCAAATCATCCAGCTGAAGACCTGCTTCTTTATCTCTCCTGCACGACTCACGTGGTTAGCATCGCATTAGTAGTTGAGAGGCTAGAGAAGGGGCACACACAGCCGACTCAACACCTGGTTTATTTCATCAGTGAGGTTCTCAGCCCATCAAAAATAAGGTACCCGCAAGTCCAAAAATTACTTTACGCGGTCCATATAACTGCTCGCAAGCTGTGTCATTACTTTGAGGAACATAAAGTTGTGGTGGTCACCGAGTTTCCAATTGGTGATACACTCCGCAACAGAGGAAGCCACATGGAGGATAGCTAAGTGGGCATGTGAGTTGGGGGCGCTCAATATCGATTTTCACCCACGTACTGCAATCAAGGCACAAGCTTTGGTAGATTTCGTCTCAGAATGGACTGAAAATCAAGTTCCAGAAAATCCAGAGCCTATGGAAGTATGGAAGATGTACTTTAATGGATCTCTGAAGCTTGAAGGAGTGGGAGCAGGGGTAGTTCTAACCTTGCCCAAAGGCGAAAAGCTCAAATACGTGCTGCAGATTCTTTTCTCAAAATCCAACAACGCAACAGAATATGAAGCTCTGCTGCATGGATTGAGGATAGCTATTTCACTCAGGATCAAGCACCTGATGGCTTATGGGGATTCTCTGGTCATAGTCAATCAAGTCAACAAGGACTGGGACTATTCCACAGAAGCAATGGACAAGTATTGCACAGAGGTTCCTAAGCTAGAAGACAAATTTTCAGGGGATCGAATTTCACCATGTGGATTGCGGTCATAACTCAGACATTGATCTCTTGTCGAACCTTGGTTCATTCCAAGCCAAAATACCCCCAAGGCATCTTTGTTTAGGAGTTGTCTCGTCCATCTATTCCACAAGACAAGGAAGATGCATCCCCAGAGCAGCGTGTCCTGAGCGTTGAAGAAGCTCCGACTGACTGGAGGGTCCCAATAATCAAATATATGAAAGATGGAGATGAGCCAGAGGATAAAGTGGAAGCTGAATGACTAGTCCAGTGCATAGCTAGCTATACCTTGATCGGTGTTGATCTGTATAAGCACAGCGCGTTCGATGTCCTCTTGAAGTGCATCGATACATCCCGCGGCAAAAGTTTGCTGCTAGGAAATGCACGTGGGGCAATGCGGCAATCACGCCGCGTCACGAACATTGGTCGGAAAGGCTTTCAGATCTAGATTCTATTAGGCCAACAGTGAAGCAAGATGCACTGGACCTGGTCAGGCATTGTGAAGCATGTCAATTCCTTGCTAAGCAACATCATCTCCCGGCTCAACAATTGCAGAATATTCCTGTTTCTTGGCCTTTTGGATGTTGGCGGATGGATATGATTAGGCCATTCAAGAGAGCTCAAGGAAGATATACCCATGTCTTGGTGGCCATTAACAAGTTCACAAAGTGGATTGAGTGCAAGCTGATTGCTTCATTGACAGCTACCAAGGCTGCTGAATTCATTCAGGAGATCATATTTCGATTCGAGATCCACCGATCTTGGCTCCAACTTTACAGGCACAGATTTCTTTGACTTCTGCCAAGACAAGTCTATCCTAGTCAAGTATGTTTCAGTAGTGCATCTAAGTGCTAATGGTCAGGTCGAGCGGGCTAACGGCATGATCCTCGATGCATTAAAAAAGAAGATTTTTTGACAAGAATGAAAAACTTGATTGCAAATGGATCTGAGAACTCCCATACATCAGTCGGGAGCCTTAGAACTCAACCTAGTTAGGCGCTTAATGGTAACACACCATTCATTCTGGTTTATGGATCAAAAGCAATGCTTCTCATTGATCTCACATTCGGAGCCCCTCGGCTCACATTCAAAGATATAATTGAGGCAAAAGCAACTTGACTTGAAGAAGTCAATGTACTAGAGGAGGAACGCCTCAACACAGTGATTCAGTTGGCTCGCTATCAACAAACCTTGCAGCGGTTACCACGAACGCAACATGCGCCCGAGGGCGTTTTCTGTCGGCGAACTGGTCCTTTGATGAGTCCTCCAAGGGGAAGGGCATGATTAGTTGTCCCCCCATGGGAAGGCCCATATATTGTCACAGAAGTCACTTGCCTAGGATCATATCGGTTGTCACAGAAGAATGGGACTCCTGTCGGGAATTCAAGGAACATAGAGCACCTTTGCAAATACTACGCGTAAATCGTCGTGTCGTTAGAACAATGTACCTTGGTTCGCACTCATGGTTGATGTAATGTCACGACCTCAAAGCGACCTATCCTCAAATTGTACTCTTGCCCATGGTATTCAATGAATAAAGAATGCAAGACCTCTCTGCAATAACTTCGTAGTCATACTTTCAGCGTTGCATCTCGCGCAGATTCTCTCATACTCAGTTTCCTTCATGGGGTAATTAGCCTAGGTCATAATCCGACCTATCATTGGTGTTACATGCTCTCGCTTACTCATAAAGGGTAACCTCTAAACCTTCCTCCATGGGGCAATCAGCCTAGGTTAATCCGACCTATCGCTAGTGTTACATGCTCTCGCTTACTCATAAATGGTAACCTCTAAACCCTCCTTCACAGGGCAATCAGCCTAGGTCATAATCCGACCTATCGCTGGTGTTACATCCTCTCGCTTAATCTCAAAAGGGTGACCTCTAAACCCTCTTCACAGGGTAATCAGTTTAGGTCATACTCCGACTTATAACCGATGTTACATGCTCTCGCTTAATCTCAAAAAAGGGTCTTCTAGCCCTCTCTTGCACAGTAACTTGCTTTAATCGGTGTTGGCGGTTCTTAGCCAAACATATTTTAGTCCGCAAGCGTATGAAGGCTGCTGTAGCTTTCACCTGGGAGTATTCCTAGGTATCGTATTTATCCACAGGGATGCATCGAGAAAGAATACAAACTCATCGATCACCTAGCTACTACCAACTCATTCATTCCAAAACATAACAAAAAGGGATAAAGACCAAACACCATGTGATACAAACCAAACACCGTTGGTGCGAACTCATGTTTAAGCTAGGAGGACAATGAGTGGAGGGCTAAGGTTCGATCTTCCATCCCAACTAGCATACAAGAGCTATCTATACTAAGGTTGAAAGGATTGAGAAAGAGCTATGGCTTGCGTCGAGCGAAATTCCAGACTACACCGAGGAGGCACGGGGGTAGATAGTTGCCCAACCGAACGGCAACTGGCTAATGCCTACGGGCTTACCGAACGACGGGATTGAAATACTAAGACCCACAACTGCTGTCACCAAGATGGGCTACCAACCAAAGCTGCATCGGTAAGATGGCACACTATACTAGTGCTCAAGTGACGTGTTGCATCTGTCACCATAAGAGAGCTTGAGCACTAAAGCTCGTCCTTCGGCCAAAGGGTGAGAGCTAACCAAACTCCTAGATCGAAGTCTAGGAGGGGCTTATAGCACCGGCAAGTATAACAAAACTCAATCAATTCTAACTTAGCACAACTCAGGCCTCGAACATACGAGTAACTAACTAGAGATGAAGAAAAGTGCATAAAGTAGAAAGATAAAGTACTCGCACTTGTCATAATCAGAAAGTAATGCTTAAGATAAGAAAATAAAGTACATTACCGAAGGTTCCGACCAACTCCGAGACTGTAGAGCCTGCTCTAACTCCTAGCTAAACAATGAATTCAAAGCGGAGGCACCACCCGCGGGGTGCCTCCTAGATAGGGAGAGAGTGAGTTACATGGTAGTGGTGCGCATCTTGGAGTGGGGGAGTGACACTGGTGTATATGGGTCCTTGGTGAGTTCCTTGGTTGCTTCCAATGAAGATTGAGGCATTTGGAGGGAGTTCATGGCCAGCCGGCCTGCCCTTAGGCCGCCTGGCTACTTTCCTCGCGGCCTGGTGTTGTTGTAACTTGCAACGACCGTAACTTTCATATCCAGACTCCAAATTGAGCGAACCAAAACTCCATTTTGATTATTTCAACGAGCTCTTTGCAATGGTTTGGTTCTTGGGGGTATTTGAGATACTTCATAACGATATTATTTGTAATCCAATCTCATTCCCTTTTGTACCCACTCTGTGCTTGCTCCTTATGATGTTATTTTCCATGGAATTTGAGCATCTCTCTGTGAAACACCAAAAACTACCAAAACTCATGGAATTCATTAGTGTTAAGTAAATAACGCATAGAACTTTATCTATACCCCATTTATTCACCGAGGAATTGGCAGTCGAAATAGGTGAATAACGACCGCCAACATGCCCCCAAGCTTGAACCTTTGCTCGTCCTTGAGCAAAGCTAAGACTTAGGCTCAGGTGGATCAGGAGTTGCATCAATGAATATCCTGCAAGTATTAAGTGCATCAACCCAACATTCTATCTTTATGATTGTACAAACTTGCCATAAGTGTACCTCAACCTTTTTATCCATACCTGTGGGGCTTCTGATTTCTTACCATGTCTTCAGCAGTTGAGAGATGGAACAATCTCCATAGAGTGTCACCAAACTCTACTTTCAAGTTTCATGCTCAGAGGGTTTTGAAAATTTTGAAATCAAAGCACCAAGTTCCTCAAATGGTACCCTCGATCACTCAAGTGGTTTTTGATTCCTCACCAGGACATAGGCCAAACCTTTCCCTATCAACTAAAAGGCTTATGTGGAGCTCAAGGTAGGGATAAAGTTAGCTTACCAATGCTATGTATTTTGTTAAGTCAAAGATTGCTCCTAGCGAAGTTTGTGATACCTCTCATCCCGATCAAAAGAGAATTGGCTTGTTTTGTGGATGGATATGGTCTTGTGAATGAAAACTTCCTTTATTTGATGAATCCCCTCTTGAAACTTTGAAGCATTTGAGTGCATGGAGCTATCATTTTCTTCTCTTCATTTTTTTCTCTTTTAATTTCTCTTTTTCTCCTTTCTTTTTTTTATAGCTCCATGCCTCCTTCTTGTATAGGAACATTAGGGATATTTCTAGAATATGACTTGGAGAATTTATTTGGAGACCATGTATGTGTGGATGGGTAAGTGGATTATGGATATGGTGGAGAAAAATCTGGTGAAGGTGGATGCTTGAATCCAGTGTAGATTTAAGCACTGGCCAGACATGGACAGGCTAGCAAATGGATGTGGATGTGGGGGATTTGATCGGGACGTGAAGCGCCACTACTTCATAAGAACTCAAAATTTGACAAAACTCAACACAACAATAGGTAGCATATGTAAAGGTTTCATCATGTAAAGCATTTGGCTCTGGATAGGTATTTCAAACCACTGAGGAACTTTCTCATTTTAATTTTAAAAAAGAAAACCCCGAGAATTCACCTTACTAGGATCAAGGTGGGTTAAACTCAGACTTTGATTATATCACATCTCACAACAACTTAGACTTAGTTTGAAAGCACTTGCTCCGACAAGGTTAAAGATTAAAGATAGGATCATGACAAATGCCAATAAGTTCAAATTTTCAGGAGAGAGTCAAGTTGTAAGCAAAATACTTACAAGAATTAACAGAGCAACTATTCATCATTTCCTTTAAGCAATGGTATAAACAAAAATTCTAGCATTATAGCTAGGAGTGAGCTTATTCATGATAGAAGCAAATCTTTTTGTTATTTTTGAATTATGCAAATTTTTATAGTTTTTCTTTTATTTGGGTAACATGAAAGAAATATATATTTTTTGGTGTCATGGCAATTTTCAGGATTAAAGATATGGAAGTGAAATGCAGACCATTCAGGGTGCTCACCTGGTGGTCTTCCCCCAAGCTTAGTTCTTGCTAGTGATTGCCAAGAGCTAAGCTTCAATATTACCTGGCATTGCCTCCCCCAAGCTTGCTTGCTCCCTGGGTGATGACGATGTTGCTTGACCTCTATTTATACTCACCTATGTTAGGCAAATTTCCTCTCTACTCTTGCCTTGCTTCTGTTTGAGGTTTTTAGTCATATATCCAGTGCTACTATCCGGACCTTCTTCATAGTGTTGATCGAAAAATCATATTCGATAGTACGAATCTCTTCTTGGTGAATGTCTCCTTGTGTTGTTGTTGGGTCTCCCGCTCCAACATCATATTTTCCTTCAGCTGACATTCCTTTCCTAAGTAACACCAAGTGCTCGCGGTGCATCCTTGTCGCATGAAATGGAATACACCCAGGGCCCCTTTCAAACCATCTAGCAAAAGGGATGAACTATGGGCACCCCCCTCAAGGGATCCATCATATAATTGATCTGGTATTGACCTTACTGAACTCCTATCCTTGGGTTTGAGTGTTGAGACTCCTACGTGGTGATTATGAAGAACTTTTGTTCGATGAGATGAGCCTATCTTCCATTTGCTAATAGGACAAGTAGCATGGTACTTTTGGAGAGGTGCTCCTCTGCCTCTACTACAGGCATATCATAGGCTGTTAAGGCTTGAGATCTTGTTCATAGAGCTTTGGTGCTTCCAAGAATGTGTACTTGAGAGCAGGCTTTAGTGATGACTATGCCATTACACAGATCACAGGCCTTTCTTCCCAAACAAATTTGGATTGAGACGAATGTTGTTGGGGCTGTCATTTGTACTTGCCGCCAATCTCCGATTGATGGCTGTTCGCATCCGACGAGTAGAGTAGATCATTGACCTTGCCAAATCTTTTGCACCATTGGCCAAGGAAATTAAGGAACGCTCTCTAGTCGCATTCCTCCACACTTGGGGTGATGTCTCTACATATAACTCATGTTATCCAAAACCATGTGTTGGCTTTAGTGAAGTAGTGACCAATGGTCATCTGGTTGCAACCTCTCATGGCACTGACATTCGCTTCCCAAGTGAATTAGAGCATAGTTGAAGACTTGCAGCGATCAACCACTTTGGGTTGAATATCGAGGTCCTTCCTCTCAGGGGTTGGGTTAGAGCATGGGTGCCTCTTGGCATATCCTCCCCCAAGCTTGAGTCTTGTGGTATGATGAAACAAACCTTCTATAATTGAGAGCACAACTTTGTCTCTGCTTGACGAAGATTCCCTTTGTTCCGCTTTGACTTTTGATGTGTTTCCAGTGGAAGGCTTGTCCAATTATGGTGTGAAGAGACACCCAGGATGTCGAGAATGGATTTCTTCGTGACAACGCTTTTGTTCTTCCTTCATGATCTCCAGAAAACCCTCTTTCTACCTTTCCCTGCATGTTAGGATTTGACATGTGCATTGTCTACCTATCCTGCTACCTCATCTTTAATGATTCAAGATTTTTCTGAGGTTGGGTAGGGTAGAGATAGCTAGCTGTTTGTGAAGTAGCTGTCTTATGATAGCACTACTATAAGATCCTAATGCCTTAGAATCTTAGCATGGAAGAAGCTTTGTTTCAAGTGCTATCATTAACAGGCTTACAATTTAAAGCAACCTCTAAAAAGAGAAATGCTGAAAATAACTGTTAGAGAGGTTTACCTTCATCGATGCTGTTGAAGGTGTATCGATGCTAAATCTCCATCTCAACTGAAGATGTACCTGGGAAGGGGTCCATCGGGTTTGGGTGTCGTAGCGGATGTGATTCAAGAAAAATCTGCTCCTCCTTGTTCCATGGTCAATGGAATGTTGTAGTAGCGGACACATTTGAGCCCTGCTTCATTGGCTCGGCAATTTAGGTTGTTTCTCATTGCCACAAATTGCTTATCAAATGCCAGACAATCTTCTACCCCAAGCTTGGATTCTGGATTCTGCATTGAATGTTGATTCCGATCTTGCTCCCTATCATGCTCATTGCTGTTCTTCTTGGGCTTCATACTTGTCAAACATGACATGTGCCACCAATTGTTGACTACCCTTTTGCCACACAATCACCAACTACATGCCATTGATGTTCTCACCCTACTTATGGACGTTATTTGTCCATGTTTGCCTTTGTGGTGCTTTAGATGGAGCTCTCCTGCAATGAGAGACGTCTACGCCTCCTTTTGGGGTTTACACCACAACTCCTTGGGTACGCAGATTTCCCGTGGGGCAATAGACCAATGGCCTACTAGCTGCAAAGTCGAGCATAGGAGATAGCATAGTGTGATATGGAATTGCATGTCACCTTGGAATGATGCTGATTCCTGTGTGGTGTTGAAGATCATCTTGTGTCGTCGATGTCTATATCGACCACCACCGCTTCATCAGGCATGATGCTATCATTTTCCCAAGAAGAGCAGAACATGATCACAAGAGGTCTTGAGCACGAGAATGTCGAGAACAAGATCTCTTTTCTCACGTGGGGATGAATGCCTCCTCAATAGGTTAGTGTACAACATATACAAGGGTCCAATATATGTAGAGAGTGTTGACACCTGGCCCATTGTACACAATGTGCTAGCAAAAAGTTTCTCATTAAAACATAGCACAAACCATGTTGTTAAACCATGACTTCCATCTTACAAACCTTTTACTCAAATCCACGGTCTTGAAAAAAAAAACGGGTTGAATTTTTGAAACATAACCAGGATTTTTCGTCTCCTTTGAACTTGAGAGAACCAACTAGCTCAAGAATTGCGGCTCATGAACTAGAAACAGAATATCACAACTAAAGTCTACACATAGCTCATTTATCATACATGCCGTGCACAGATCTGATAAAAAGAGTCTAATTCCAACCTAAGCACCATATTTAATTTGGAAATTAGTCTCTGGATCAGTCATTGGATTTTGATCCAAGGTATGCTTTCATGGTAAACTTTGTAGCATGAACAAGCATGATCAAGATTTACTCAAAGGACAGAGCAAAAAGATTGAAGGATGGGGTTTTCAAAATTTTATAATTTTTTTGTTTTTATATGAATGAAAAAGGTAGCAATTACCAGACGAAAGATTAAAGAGTATTCTGACTCACCGCTAGCCCAGTAATGGTGCCAAAAAGCTTGTTGGCGGTTCTTAGCCTAACAGATTTTACTCCACAAGAGTACGGAGATCGCTGTAGCTTTCACCCGGGAGTATTCTAGGTGTCGTATTTATCCACAGGGAAACATCGAGAAAGAATACAAACTCAACGATCACCTAGCTACTACCAACTCATTCATTCCAAAACATAACAAAAAGGGATAAAGACAAAACACCATGTGATACAAACCCAACACCGTTGGCGCGAACTTATGTTTAAGCTAGGAGGACAACGAGTCGAGGGCTAAGGTTTGGTCTTCCATCCGTACTAGCATACAAGTGCTATCTGTACTAAGATTGAAAGGATTGAGACAGAGCTATGGTTTGCGTCGAGCGAAATTCTAGACTACACCGAGAAGGCACGGGGGTAGATAGTTGGCCAATAGAATGGCAACTAGCTAACTCCTACGGGCTTACCGAATGACGGGATTGGAATATTGAGACCCATAATGCTATCACCAAGATGGGTTACCAACAAGAGTTGCGTGGGTAAGATGGCACGCTATACTAGTGCTCAAGTGACGTGTTGCATCTATCACCATAAGAGAGCTTGAGCACTAAAGCTCGTCCTTCGGCCAAAGGGTGAGAGCTAACCAAACTCCTAGATCTAAGTCTAGGAGGGGCTTATAGCACCGGCAAGTATAACAAAACTCAATCAATTCTACCTTAGCATAACTCAGGCCTCGAACATACGAGTAACTAACTAGAAACGAAGAAAAGTGCATAAAGTAGAAAGATAAAGTATGATGAGAACATGAATAATAAGCATATGACCAAGGCCCAAAAGATGATGAAGTTTGAAGCCCAATCCAAGTTAAGGTCCAATTTATTCACGAGGCCGGTTCGGACTGCTGGAGTAGGCCTCAGTAAAACAGGACGTCAAGGCCACATATGTGCTCCAGTGTTAGACGTTCTACATATAGTTGGAAAGCTAAGGAGATAAGCTTTCCAACCCTTTTGGTCCCACCTCTGAATTCAATCGGAGTCGACGGGAATCATCGAAAAAGGATGACGGACAGAATCTGCCAGGGTGCTGCTGGACCGGTTTTTGGCCCCACTAGCCTTGTACGCCCTAGGGTTGCTCGGCCACCCCCTTGGCCACCCCCTAGACCTCTCCCTTGTATATATTCTGTAGCCAACATTAGATTAGATGGGTTTTGCTTAAGAAGTATTCTGTCGTGAATAGTTCACCGTTCGTGTATCGGTTTCTAAAACCCCAACTTGTGCACAAGATTAATCTTGATTGCGTTTATTGCTCGCTCTTGCTTGTGTTCTCTCGGTTGCATTGCAGGAACGATAGCCTTCTTGGCGAGGTCGATTGCGTGTGTCACGCGGTCAATAACCATCGAAGCAGTGGTGTAGTGATTGCACGGATTCGATCGATTGTTCGAAGCCTTCTTCACCAACGTCGAGTTCTCCACCCCTAACCCGATTTATCCATACCTCTCGGAAGATCGGGAACCGTATTTTCTATCATTATTTGGTAACAGAGCTTTAGGTTTCTTTTGAGGTATATTATCGTGTGTCCCTTAGTATGAGTGCTTTATATTCCTAAAGTCCACAAAAAGCCATAAAAATTAGGGTTTGTAGTTCATCTTATGCTATCACCACATTTAGCCTTTGCATAATTTGATTTCAGAGTCCGCATCTTTGAGTTTGTGTCCATGGTCATAGTCTTGTTGCTGGTGTAGATCGCGTTCTTAATTTAGTTTGAGTTTTGCATCTTGTCACCGTGTCCGTTTTCATCACGTCGTCACGTCCGGTTCGGAATCCTCTCTGTCCAGTTTAGTATTTGCATGATATCTCCCTCATACGAACTCGGATTTTTGTGTTCTAGTACTTGCTGGAAAGCTTGTGAAATTAGCTACAACTTTGTCAATTGGGAAGTTTTCAGAAAACGTCGTTATCAGAGTGTAGTAACTGTTGGGAGTAAATATGTTTGTGACCTAGAATTTTCTGAACAGTCTGTATTTCGGGGTCAATATCTTCATCATCCATTATCAAAAAAGGTGTTCCATATACCGTAGAGAAAAACAAAAAGGAGATCTACAACTTTGGTATTTAAAGTTTTTGCATTTGAGGCCATTAATATTATCTAATCGGCTGTGCAACTTTGAGTACTAAATCTGTGATTTTCAGATAAGAGTTTTGTGTTTGTGTGGAGTTGTATCTTGTTTTGTAGCACTTTTGAGATAAAAAAAAAGCAAAAAAAAAAGGCAAGTGCATAAAAAAGAGCCGCACAAAAAAAAGAGAAACAGAAAAGAAAAAATAATCAGAAGTGTTTGCATCCTTTGTCTTTTGTACTTTGGTGTATCTTTTGCTTGCTTAAACTAGTTCTAGGAGCACGTTTAGGCCAGCAACTTTGACAAGTAATTGGACATTCATTCAACTTTGCTATCTGCTTTCGGATTTTGCTATTCCTTGCTACATATTGTGTCTTCCCAAAGATCCACATATATACTCTAGAGCAACACAGGTCGGTCTTGCAATCACTCCACGTTCCAGGGGTGTTATCGACTTTGGGCCGCCATCACCTCTTCTAGATCGCCATCGTCTTCTTGCTATGTACAGGAAGAATATTTGCAAGTGCTTGGTAAACGCTTGGAGTATGAGAGATCCCACCTGCCCACTAGTCATTAGATAGGGTTAATATTTTTTTTGTGCGTTTTTTGTTTTTCTGCTAACAATGACAGGTTGTACCAACGCACGTGAACGTGAAAGGATCAAGAAAAGGGTTAAGAAGGCATTTGAGAGTTTGATAACTTTAAAAACATCTCCATCAAAAAGTTCAGGTTGTCTCCTTCCAAATCTTCCTTCTAATAATGGTTTGGTTGATGATGCTTATATTGATTGGGAAATAGCTATGGATGAAATTTTTTCCCAATGTCGTTTGAGTGATAGAAGAAAGGTTAAGAATGCTACTAGTACTTTTGAAAAATGTGCATTACGCTGGTGGAAAGATCTTTGTGTTTATGATCAAGATCCACAAAATTGGAGAGATATGAAAAGACTTACAAGGAATGAATTTGTTTTAGATTCTCATTCTATAAAGCTAATTTGTGACATACAATTTCTAAAGCAACATAATCAAACAGTTGTAAAGTATTATAATGAGCTATATACTTTGTTGTTGCGTTGTGGCTTACATGAATCAGAGAAAGAAATTACAATCAGATTTTTAAAGGGTCTTGACATTGACATTCATGATATTATTGCTGGTACGAAATATAAGTCTCTCTATAAATTATATACACATGCTTGTAAGATTGAGAACAAAATTAGACATAAGAAACAACAATTTATTAAGGTTAAATATGATGCATACCTTGCTGAAATTAAACATCATGACACACAACCTATGGAGGTACCCTTTGCTAATGACCATACACAGAATGTTGAGAACAAGGATGAAAAAGACAACATGTTGGAGGAGAATGAGGATGATCTTGTTTCCGTTCTAAACTTGTCACAGTCCCCTGATTATGTAAACAAAGGTAGTGACACATGTTATATGATCTCTCAAGATGAGCAAACTTCTGAGTTTTTTTTATTACAGGCTGATTGTATTGCTGATTCATGTGATCAAAAAGAGTTGTGTGATTTTTCTTCTATTATTTCTATGCCACAACTTGTTGATAAGCTTGATGTTGATGATTCCGAGCTAAATATTTGTGCTGAAATAGTCCTTTTCTCCCTATTGCTAGTGTGTATGATGAGCTGAAGTTGATATCTTCTTTAAATACTTTGGGTTATATTAAATTTGATGTTCTATGTAATTTGAATAATTTAAGGAAAACATTTCTTTTGTTGCTGATTTGCCATGGTTATCTAAGAATTCTTATCATGTTATTAGCAAGTATGATAGTGAAGGAGAATATGTGGTGCACCGTGTTTATATCTCATCAAATTTGAACTCTCTTCTTGATGGTGAATGTGAACAATTTGAGAGCTACGCTAACGCTAATCATATCACATCGAGTTTCTCTTGCTCTTTGTTTATTGTGTTACAATAGGGTAAATTTTATGAAGAAGAGCATGCATGGATGATTTCATGAACTGCTACAACTACTTCTGCGCACATCGATGACTTTGAGTCGAGGACGACTCAAAAACAAAAAGAGGAGAATGATGAGAACATGACTAATAAGCATATGACCAAGGCCCAAGAGATGATGAAGTTTGAAGCCCAATCCAAGTTAAGGTCCAAATTATTCGCGAGGCCGGTTCGGACTGCAGAAGTAGGCCACAGTAAAACGAACGTCCAGGCCACATATGGGCTCCGTTTTGGACGTTCTACATATCGTTGGAAAGCTAAGGAGATAAGATTTCCAACACTTGTGGTCCCACCTCTGAATTCGGTCAGGAGTCAATAGGAATCGTCGAAACAAAATTACGGACAGAATCGGCCAGGGTGCTGCTGGACCTGTTTTTGGGCCCGCTAGCCTTGTACGCGCTAGGGTTGCTCGGCCACCCCGTTGGCCACCCCTTAGACCTCTCTCTTGTATATATTCTGTATCCATCATTAGATTAGATGGGTTTTGCTTAAGAAGTATTATGTCGTGAACAGTTCGCCGTTCGTGTATCGGTTTGTGAAACACCAACTTGTGCACAAGATTAATCTTGATTGCGTTTATTCCTCATTCTTGCTTGTGTTCTCTCGGTTGCATTGCAGGAACGATAGCCTTCTTGGCGAGGTCAATTGCGCGCGTCACACAGTCGATAACCATCGGAGCAGTGGTGTAGTGATTGCAAGGATTCGATCGATTGTTCGGAGCCTTCTTCACCAACGTCGAGTTCTCCACCCTAAAGCGACTTATCCATACCTCATGGAAGATCAAGAACCCTATTTTCTATCATTAAAGTACTCGCACTTGTCATAACCGGATAGTAATGCTTAAGATAAAAAAAATAAACTACATTACCGAAGGTTTCGACCAACTACGAGACTGCAGAGCCTGCTCTAACTCCAAGCGAAACAATGAATTCAGAGTGGAGGTACCACCCGAGGGGCACCTCCTAAAGAGGGAGAGAGTGAGTTACATGGTAGTGGTGCGCATTTTGGAGTGGGGGAGTGACCCTCTATTTATAGGAGGCTGTAGGTCAATGAAATGGCTAAGTCTGTAGGCCGGGCGGCCCACCCTCCAAGCCGGGCATCCTGGCATTGTGGCCTTTCGACCCTTTGATGCACCGACGTTGTTTTGGACGGCTTGATCTTCAATCTTTGAGGCGGTGGCGGTTGTTTTAGTTATAGCATGTGTCAGAAGGCTTAAGTCCTTGACCGGGCGGCCTGAGACTTAGTCTCTGGCTGCCATTTAGATGTTCCTCATTGGTTGGAAAGTGTGTCTCAAGGATCCATCCATCATGCATGCCTTTGGTCCTTTGATCGATGGTTGATTTGTGTCCAAGCTATGCTTCTTTGCATGCATGTGTTGTGGGAAGGTCGGGTGACCAAGTGGGAGGCTGGGCAGCCAAAGTAAAAGGCTAGGCGGTCTGTTTACTAGGCCGGGCGGCCAGCCCTTCCAGCACTTAGTCACTTCTTCGTCCATATGTTGGCCTTTCGACCATTATCTTCACTTGGGCTAGATCCCCTAGGTGTATATGGGTCCTTGTGAGTTCCTTGGTTGCTTCCAATGAAGATTGAGGCATTTGAAGGGAGTTCATGGCCGGCCGGCCTGCCCTTAGGCTGCCCGGCCGCTTTCCTCGTGGCCGGTGTTGTTGAACTTGCAACGGCCGTAACTTTCATATCCGGAGTCCAAATTGCGTGAACCAAAACTCCAGTTTGATTATTTCAACTGAGCTCTTTGCAATGGTTTGGTTCTTAGTGGTATTTGAGATACTTCATAATGTTGTTATTTGTAATCCAATCTCAAGCCCTTTTGTGCCCACTCTGTGCTTGCTCCTTATGATGTTATTTTCCATGGAATTTGAGCATCTCTCTATGAAACATCGAAAACCACCAAAACTCGTGGGATTCGTTTGTGTTAGGTAAATAACGCATAGAACTTGATCTATACCCCATTTATTCACTGAGTAATTGGCGGTCGAAATAGGTGAATAACGACTGCCAACAATCGGTAGTCTAACTCATTGGCGGTATTGCATTGCTTTAGTTCAGTCGGCAACCAGATGAACTCAAATTCCTCATAGTAGGGCAATCGGGTTAAGTCATCAGCTAGATTATAACCGGTGTTACATGCTCACGCTGATTCAGTAACAGGGACATTAGATCAGATTTTTTCATTCTTCATTTGGCAAGGCCTCATTACAAAGGGCTCACATCTGACATTACAAGAAGAGCTTGGTCATGTGCATCTAACATTACAAGAAGAGCACGTTTGACTCAAGACTATGACTCAAGATGAGAAAAAGATAACCACCCCTCTGCAGTCACCGAATGCAGGTGATACAGATCAAGCAGAGAAGGGTAGCGGCGGATGTACCTCTAGGCTTCCCAAAAGCCTGCATCTAGGCACCCATCGTTGGCCAAACAATACCAACAGGGGCTGAGATGCTGTTAGCACAGGCGAGGAACAACCATTCCAGATGAGGAAGGCAAGGCATTACCCAAAAAGGGAGCTTCACCTTTCTCCTCATTGGGATGTTCTGGCCGCCTCATTTGGAGGTTCTTGGAACATGACGCGCAAGCGTGCCAACTTGAGATGTCCCCTCACCACCGGAAACCCAAATTGTTCTAGCCTTCATGGAAGATCCCACCCTACACATCAACACGACTATCCTAGGATAAAGCAGAGACCTTAGGGTCTTCCCCTATCCTAGGATCCACCACGCGTGGACTTCGCATGGTGGAAGCTTAGGGTATTCTCATATCTTGAGACAAGAACAAGAATGAAGAACAAGGGCTAGGCGGAGATCGGACTTCTCTGAGACATCTGCTAGTTGTGGTGTTTTAGCTCATGATCCTTGCCTTTTATAGGCTCGAGGAGCGCCAGATAGTCACTGGGCGGTAGTGATTCTCAGTCATTTTTTTAGGATCACGAGCGCACAGTCAAGCCCAGGGTTCATGAGTCACTGTAGAATAAGGCGGAACAGTTCAATAGTCTAAACGCAGAAAAGTGCTTGTCGGTTGGCAAATACGAGCAACCCACGGGCGCACAGTACCTCTTACTTTTTCAGCGGCCCTTGGTACACGTAGTTGGCTGATAAGTGCCCATCACTCAGGCACAGAATGCATGGCGATAGATTTGAGTTTTTTACAAAATGTTCAGAGCACATATCAACTGACCGATGGAAGCATTATGCACAATAGACGGTTCAGTCAGGAAAACAACAAAAGACTGAACCACGACAAAATACACGACTTAAAACGGTGTTCAGTTACAGTTTAAGTTCAAGGATAAGCTGTTCAGCTACACTTTGGGCCTCTGCCAGCATATGTAGCCAACACAACGTCATCTTGCTCGACAATGTCTTCTCTGGTTAAGTCAGATAAGTTCATATCCGGCTTAGTTACCTTAAGCATTATCAGTGCCTGTTTTAGGATTGACTTAAGCTTGCTCCAAAGAAGAATCTTGAAATCCTCGGCCGCTGAGGATAACCAATCTTCCAATGGTGAAGAGGTTTCCATTTCCAGAGCGCAGATGTCTAGCACAGTTGATGCGGTTTCTGCCGTAGATTTAATGACATCTTTTGCCCTTTCATAAGCAGCCTTCAGCTTTTGCAATTCTTCTAGGCAGCATCATAATTTTGCTTGATGATGTCTACTTCTTTGATTTGTCCGCTGTGAATCCTTGAGGGCCTCTCTTGTCGAATTCAGTATTTTCTTCTGCTCTAAGTTGTTCTTTTGAATTTTCGGTCGAGTTTTGTCAATAGCGGTTAACTCAGCGTTTTTCTTCTCAAGCTTATCACGAGTTAGTTTGTGGCTCGAGTCAAGTGATCTCAGGGTGCTGGCAGTCTTGCGGAATGATCTCTCAAAACCATCATGGGACTCATGAAGCTTTTGGATCTTTTCCCTCATTGCGGAGCACTCTTGTTTATGGCGTAGTGCCTCGCCCTGGGGATCAGTGTAACTTATAGGCTTCTGTAAGTAAAGAGTATGCAAGTTGGGTTTCTTGATGGGTTACCTGGTGCCCTTTCTTCTCGCTATTTAGCTGCATTTCCAAGTTAGCAGTAGCATCTCTAGCTTCATCACGTTCCAGTATTGCGTTGCGATATGACAACTAGAGTTCTGCAATTTTCTTCGTAGCAGCTACAAGACAGTAATTATTCAAAAAAATGTCGGTATGGGTGTGCAGTAATTCAAGTGATATGGAACTAGGTATATCAAAACACACCAGCAGCCGGTGACTATGAGGAGCCTCTGAATTTGCTAGCTATTGCTGCAGTCTGGCACCATCTGCTCCAAGCAAAGGAGCGAGCTTTTCTTGAATCAGAGCACCTAGCTATAGCCAATCATATACGACATCAGAATTTATTGGTACTGATATTCAAAAAGGATGCAACATAGCTGAGCACTCGGGTTACCTCAAAAATTGCCAATGGACTCGAGCTGAGAGGAACTAGAGCTAATTGCTGATTTTCATTAACAGTGTCCAAAGTCAGATTGCTGGCATTGGCTATCATAGTATGAGGAGAAGTCATGACAAATGAATGGGGGCTAGTATCAACATTGGCGATGCCGGAATGAACCTCACCAACTAGAGCAGTATTGGCCCCTATGTTGGCTAGGGCCTCATCCCAGTCTACTGTTTTGCTACCTCCGGCATTCTGGTCATCATTTTGTGTGTTCTTCTCCTCAGCATCAAGCATATCAGTTTTGGGAGATTTGTCTGCATCATGCTTGGACTCATTTTACTTGGTGACTTCATTAGCTGAGGATTTCTTTTCTTGCTCACCTCTAGAGCATGGAGACGCTCAGGGGCTCGAGCCGCCGTGATCTTGGTCGAAGACTTTTTCAGCTACAGATGGACTGGACGGTCTGTCTCCAGCTGCATTCAAAGGCTGTGTTGGCGATGGCCCGCAAATCAGTCATGCAGAATGAGTGCAAGCAATGGCAATATGGGAACCTCGATATGAATACTAGTATATGCAACTTAGTGGTTTGGGTCTTTCATTAGCCACTGGAGTGTATGGACGTTGGAGGGCTGATTGTATGCATCTATCCAGGTTGTCTTTTAACATTGACAAATCCAGTTTCTCTACTATAGGAATCTATTCTTTGACTGGAGAGGAGGAGGTGACCAGGTCGTGTTGAAATTTAGATCTCTTCTCACTATGCTTGAGTGGGCTCTCTTCTTCCTCTACTTCCTCTTCATTGATCAAAGCCCCCCAATTCATGTCAGAGGTGGATTTTTATTTGATAACCATTGTTTGGTGGTTTTCTTAACGGGTGGTGGCTTGGGTTTCACAGGACCCACCTTGGTGTGAGCCCGTCTTGGGACTGCATGAGCTTCTAATTTCCCCCTGGTAACATCTGCATGCTCGGGGGCTGGGTCAATCGGGTCAGCACCCTCGTGCTCGGGGGCTTGGTCCTCCATCATGATAGCCCATGGTGGGGTCACCTCATCTTGGGTCGGACGCAGAATGATAATGAATGTTGCTGCATCATTGTTGCCTTCACCTTGTGTAGCTGCTGCTACAGCTTCCATTTCTTGAGGAGACAACTGCGACCTTCGCTTCAAGACTTGGTCATCATCTGTGGTAGGTCAGATAGAAATTTGGAGATGTCACACTGCAAGCAATAGAACATGAGAATTATTAGCTCAGTTATAGTAGCAAGTTGTGTAGTTGTTTCATTCATGCAACAGGATACTCACAGAAGGGGTCGGATTCTAGACAGACTAGGGTTGTGGAGTTCCCTCATTATATATGTCACCCCTCAACATTGTGCCAACTCATGCTTGGACTTCCTCTTCATTAATTACACGGCTGGTCTCTCTGGTAGGATCACTTGCTCCAACATATAGATACATTGGATACACTCAGTCCTTCAAGGGTTGAATGCAGCGGAAGACAAAATCAATTACAAGAGCCTGGGCAGTTAAACCTTTCTCCTTCAAGTCAGCCATCTCTTTCAGCAATATGTCAACTTCAGCAATTTCTTCTTGTGTTGGTGCCTCTTCCCAACTAGGCTATTTTGTGTTGGGATATCGTGACCAACTTGGCAGTGAGTTTCCATGATTCTCCATAATGAACCACTCGGCATGCCATCCCCTATTGCTATCCTTCAGGGGAATATCAAGATATACTAATTTCTGACCACAGCGCAGTTCCAGACTTGCGCCCCCTACAACTTGCAGGACACCATCTCAGGTGCTGGGTTTGCAGTGATACAAGCATTTCCATAGCCCAAAATGTGGGACAATCCCCAGAAAAGCTTCACAAAGATGGCAATTTGTGGGATGGAGTTGGGATTCATGTGTGTCAGATCAATAGCATAGAAATTAAGAAGGCCTCAAACAAAAGAACATACAGGCAATCCCAGCATTTGGACATAGAAAGTGTCAAAGACTACTGACTCATGCGTATCCTCGGTGGGAGCTCCTTCACCCTTGCAACTTTTCCACCCCGCTACCTCTTTTGCAGGCAGGACATTCATCTCTACTAATCGAAGAAGATCAGATTCGGAGATGGTGGACTTATGAAATGCAATGAACAGGGATGGAATGGGAGCATTCTCATTGTGCGGGAGACCATCAGTGGTGTTTCCACGCTCGCTTGCAGTTTTCTTCTTCTCTGCCATTGGTACAAGAGGGAAGAACTTTGGTGAAGTTAGGGAAGATTGGAGTCAGGAGTTTTGCGGTTATGAACGGCTAGCGGCGGAGTAAATGAAGCAGTTGGGGAATAATGGTTCGAGTGGAAGGAAGAGTTAGGGTATGACCCTCTTATAACCCTAACAGTGTCCAAGCAAAGGGATGATGCTCTTTCTTACTATCGTAAAATCGTTAAGTGTCATGATGACAGACTCACAGTTCAGTCGAATATGATTTTGACTCGGGCAGTCTGGATGCTCTTTTTTAGTCAGCTCAAGATTTCTTATACTTCAATCAAGCGCCAGTCCGGGTTTCTTATATTTCAGTCAGGCTTTGTTTACTCGGTCTGAAATTATACATCAAGCCTTGGTCAAGAAACATACGTAGTTGGTTTACTTCAGTCGTTCAAGGGTTTGTCACTTGGATTTGGGTTCAAATGCTTAAGAGACGGACTTTGTTCATACAGCAATCATAGGAGGTTATCACAAAAAGAGCGGTGATTAACTTTCAAGAACTCAAACTAAGGAAAAGAAAGCAATGATTCATTGATAAAAATGTGCTGGATACACTAGGGGAATTACAAGTGTAGCAGTGTAGTTCTACTACATGCTACTCCTACCCCTAACTGATACTATCTAAGCGGCGATGCGGCGACGCTTTGTTGGGGGCACTATCGCTATAATCCCCGAAGCATGCTTCGTCATCTTCATTGAAGTCGTCATCGAAGGGCTCCTCCCTTGGCAGCTTCACCGGGCCAGCGGGCACTTTGCCTTTGGCGCTGCCACTTGTCCATGATGTCGGCAGTGACTGGGAGCATGCTACTGGCGTCGGGAATTTTTTTGTGAAGACAATGTGTTTGCAAAGAATGGCAATATGTGGAAGATGGATCTCAGGGTCTCCTTATATACTACAGAGCGCGTCGCTTCGCATTCCTAGCAGTACGCACGCAAGGAAGGCGCTTCAGTATTCTGAACAGAGCATGCGTATGGAATCTAAAACGCTGATGACAATTCAAAAAAGTTGGATATGGTGGCGGTTGAGTTTCTCGAAGAGGTGCAGTTATCATGGCAACTGATGAAATCGAGTGTGAGGTATCATAGCAGTTTTTTCTGCTTATACCCATTGGGTGGGGAATTTTATCAAAAAATTCCGCCGAATCAAATTAGGGAATTTCACTCAGACGTGGCCTTAAAGGATTCAGAAAGGTTATGGAGATTAATTTCAATCGGATGCAACTGATAAGTTAAATCGAAAGGAGATTTCTAATTTTATGGATCTTTGAATCGATTGTTACTCAAGCCAATTCGAAGCTCGGGGGCTGTACCCATTGGGTGCACCTAGCCGATGCAACCAATAGAGAAATCTTGTCACAAAAGAAGTTCTGTTGACTCGGCAGAATACACAAGCATTGACGGTTTTTTTGGAGTATCGAGTTAATTGCTTTTAGAATTAACTCGACCCTCGAGGGCTTGTGGGGGATAGATATCCCCTAGATCCTCATGGCGTGGATTCAAAACATGGGTCATTGATGGGCCTCAAAAGGCCGGACGGTAGATTTCATGGGCCATTTGATGGGCTTGGGCTCATAAATGGCAAAGGATAAGCAGAACTTGGCGATCAAGGCAAGGATGGTGCAATTTAGGAAAGCATGAAAAGAGTACATGGCTCGAACTGTACTTCTAAAGAGTACGGGACTTGAAGATGGAATGGGTATAGATCGTGGATTCTATGTGATCTGTTGTAATCTAAACTGACTAGGAGATATAGAAGGAAACTGACTTGTAACCCAAGAACCCATCAGCCTATATAAGGCAGGTAAGGGACCCCTATGTAGACATGATCATACAATGGAGCACCCGACGCACACTAAAAAACCCAAGCCAACCACGCTTTTATTGTAATCTCGAGGACTCAGATCAACATAATCAGCCACAAACAGGATGTAGGGTATTGTTCTTCTCACGGCCCAAACCTATATAAATCTTGTTCCCATCGCGTTTCACGCGAACCATCGAGCTACGATCGATCTCGCCAACCACAAAAGCACTATGTGATACATTCCGTGGTGCACTGCCGGTACTCAAAATTTACAGTTTCAACCAGAACTGGTTCAACCTGCGAGAGCACCGGTTCAACCAGCAACACCACTGGCTTAATCAGCACCTCGAGTGACAGCCGGTGTTGTTAACGTTGGTCCTAACAATGGGGTATTCAATGATAATTGCAAG
This sequence comes from Paspalum vaginatum, assembly GCA_030272315.1. Classification (NCBI taxonomy): domain Eukaryota; kingdom Viridiplantae; phylum Streptophyta; class Magnoliopsida; order Poales; family Poaceae; genus Paspalum; species Paspalum vaginatum. The sequence goes on from CM059021.1 coordinate 21,584,858, forward strand.
ATGCCGATGGTTTTTGGGAAATCAGCTAATATTATGACAAAGGAAGCTCTGCCTTAAGTTACTTTGGCTAATGATCATAAAGCAAGCTCCAGCAAAGGCACTAGCAAGCCACTACCAGATCCAAAGTACTCTATGCCCCGATGGTGTCCATCGGGCCTAACACATTCTAAGAAGAGGACATTGTAGCGCTTGCAAGCTAAGGAGAAAAGGGAAAAGGAGGCTGAAGAAATCTTCAACAAGACTCATCCTATGTTCCCTCCGAAGCAATGGAAGCCCAAAGCCATCGAGGCTCCTACTTAGGCGGCTGAACAGAGCCAATCCCAGTCACCGGACTGTCGGGTAGAGTCTACCGGACTATCCGGTACACCTAGACTGTCCGGTGATCAAGAGCCAGCAGCACCAGTGCCCAACAAAGAACCAATGCTGATGGTGACAGAGGGTCCTGCACTCACTGTTGTCCCAGAATAGGAAGTTCCAGAGGAGGAGATGGTGGACTATGAGGCTTCTCCTGAAAACATAGGTATGGACATCAATATGATTACTTTTTCTACCAATTATAACATTATCGGTGAAGATGAGGAGGTGATGGCTCAATTCAACTTTGGGCCAAGAGATGTTGTTTTCACAAAATCGAAAGAATCTGTTAATCACTTGAAGCCCCTTTTTGTTCGCGGACATATTGATGGGGTACCTACATCTCGGATGTTCGTTGATGGTGGTGCGGTTGTTAATTTGATGTCGTATGAATTATAAAAGAAGCTTGGAAAGTTAGATTCTGATCTAGTCAAGACCAACATGACACTTAGTGGCGTGGGGGGGGGGGGTAAAAACTCCATTGAGACCAAATGAGTAGCTTCCATGGAACTTACCATTGGGAGTAAGACGATTGCCGCTGCTTTCTTTGTCACCGATGTGGAAGGTAACTTCAGTTTAATTCTTGGAAGAGATTGGATTTATGCTCACCAATGTGTGCCTTCTACTTTGCATCAATTTTTAGTCCAATGGGTTGACGATGAGATTGAGGTGGTATATGCTAATCCATCGGCTTGCATTGCTACGGCCGATGCTCCGGTAATCTGGGCATATGATAATACTATGTGTCTGATGGGTGTCAATCTGTCCGATTACCAATTTATAAGTGTAGGGAAAGAGGGTTTTATTTCTGTAATGTTAAAGCCGGTCAAAAATCGGCTAAATCATATTATGTATATCCAATCTATACATTAACAGGACATAAAGGTCAGAAGAGGAACAACGTGAAGAAGTCCAGGCAGCAAGAGGCCCTGCACCGATGCCGGACAGTCCGGTATACTGCACCGGACAGTTTGGTGATCATTAGATGTTTGGTTGTAATCCTTATTTTAATTCTAATTCTTTTGTAATAGAGGAGTTTAGGGACTTAGATAAGTTAGGGCAAGGGTTTACATCGGCTGATCCTCTAGAAGAAGTAGACATAGGTGATGGAACTCTTCCATGGCCGACATTTGTAAACAAGACTTTGAAATCCGATTCTAGGAATAAATTGATCGGATTGTTAAAAGAATATTGTTTTGCTTGGACTTCTACTAAAATGCCTAGATTAAGCTGTGATATTGGTGAACATTGGTTACCTATTAAACCTGGGTTTCGACCATTTATGCAAAGACCAAGGCAATTTCGGTTCTGATATTTATCCACGTATCAAAGATGAGATTCACCGACTTTTGGAAGCCAACATTATTAGACCTTGTAGGTATCCTGATTGGGTGTCTAACATTGTGCCAATGGAGAAGAAGGACTCCAACAAGCTTCGAGTGTGGATTGATTTCCACAATCTGAACAAAGCTACACCCAAATATGAGTATCCTATGCCTATAGCCGACATGTTGATTAATAGTGCCTCAGGTAATAAAGTTATTAGTTTTCTTGATGTTAATGCCGGATATAATCAGATATTTATGGCTGAAGAAGATACGTCTAAAACGGCCTTTGTATGCCTTGGCTTTATTGGCTTGTTTGAGTCGGTTGTTATGACGTTTGGTTTAAAGAATGATGGTGCTACTTATCAAAGGGCTATGAACTTTATCTTTCATGAAAGGAATCATCCTAGAGGTTTATATTGATGACATAGTTGTTAAATCGGCCGCTTTTAACTCCCATTTAGCCAATTTATGCAAAGCTTTTGGAAAGATGCGCAAGTATGGCTTGAAGATGAACCCACGCAAATGTGCTTTTGGTGTGTCGGCTGAAAAGTTTCTAGGGTTTATTATTCATGATAATGACATATAGGTTGATCCTAGTCGCGTAGAAGCTATTCGGAAAGTTGCAGCTCCGATGTGCAAGCATGATATGTAGAAGTTTCTTGGTAAAGTAAATTACTTACGGCGGTTCGTATCTAATCTTGCTGGAAAGGTTGATGCATTTACTCCTATTCTTTGGTTAAAGAATGATGCTGATTTTACTCAGGGAGTAAAGGAGCAGAAGGCTTTTGAACAGATCAAGGAGTATTTTTCTTTGGTGCCGATGCTTAAGGCTCCTAGGAGTGGGATTCCTTTTAGGGTTTACATTGTTGCTAAAGATAAAGTTATTGGTAGTTGTTTTGCCTCAAGAAATCGAAGGTAAACAACATGCGGTTACATATTTGAGTAGGAGATTAATTGACGCCGAAACCAGGTACACATTCATTGAGAAATTATGCTTATGCTTGTTTTATGCGTGTACCAAGTTGAGATATTATTTGCTATCTAGTTCTTGCGTAATAACCTGTCAAACCATGTGATTGAATATATGTTGCATAATCCCATCATGAGTGGTAGAATTGGTAAATGGGCTTATGCTTTGATAGAGTGTGATTTGGCATATGAACCTTTGAAATCTATGAAAGGCCAAATTGTAGCTGCTTTTCTAGTTGAGCATCAGATTGATGATTCTTGTGAACTAGATGTTGCTTATGTTACTTTTACTCCATGGATGCTTTATTTTGATGGATCGGTTTGCAATGAGGGTTGGGGTATTGGTGTAGTGCTGATTTCGCCTCAAGGTCCTGCATTTGATTTTTCTATCCGATTAGAATTTCATTGTACTAATAACCAAGCCGAATATGAAGCATTGTTATTTGGTTTAGAGTTATTGCAATCTATGGGAGTAAAGTGTGTGAACGCTTTTGGAGATTCTCAGTTAGTAGTTCAACAGATTTCAGGAGAATGCCAATGTTTTGATGGAATTTTGAATTCTTATTTAGAACGATGTTGGGATATTATTCGTTCTTTTGATGAATTTGGCATCTTTCATATATTCAGAACTAACAACACCAGAGCTAATAAACTGGCTTGGGAAGCATCTGGTTATCATATTTCAAAGGGTAAATTTCATATCGCTGAGACACAAATGCTTGAAGAAGCTGGTGTGCTAGGTCTACACACACCGGACTGTCTAGCGCTTCGCATCGGACTGTCCGGTAGCACACCGGATTGTCCAGTGAAGGGGACTGGACTGTCCAGTGGGAAGTAGGGATGTTTGGTTTTGGCGTTGGATGATCTGGCAAGTAATGTAGCCGATACAGATGATTGGAGAAAGCTTTTGGTTACATATCTACAAGATCCAATTGTCAGAACAAAAAGAAAAGTTCAGTGTGCTACTTTTAAGTATGCTCTGATTAATGATGACTTATATCGCTTAAATGTTTATGTCCTGATGATGCTGTGCTGGCTATGGCTGAGGTGCATGAAGGTGTTTGTGGTACACATGAATTGGCATTGAAGATGGAGTGGCTTTTGAAGAGGGCTAGATTCTATTAGCCCACTATGACTGCTGATTGTTTTAAGTACTACAAAGGGCCAGACATGTCAGGAGTTTGGAGATATTCAGAGGGTACCTGTTGCTAAGCTTCATCCTATTATGAAGCCTTGGCCATTCAAGGGATGGGGTTTAGACTTCATTGGAGAAATTCATCCGTCATCTTCCAAGGGGCATCAGTTTGTGTTCATGGCTATAGATTACTTCATCAGGTGGACTAAAGCTGTTGCCTTAAAGAATATGATGCATAAGGAGGTAATTGAGTTCATCACTGAGCATATTATTCATAGATTTGGTATTCGTCAAACTTTGACTACAGATCAAGGTGCTTCTTTTATGTCCAAAGAGGTATGTGAATTTGCCAAATCATATAAGACTATGTTGCTCAATTCCTCTCCTTATTACGCTCAGGCTAATGGTCAAGCTGAATCTAGTAATAAAGTGATTATTAATCTTATCAAAAGAAAAATTGCCGATCACCCTCGGCATTGGCATGAGGTCTTGTATAAAGCTTTATGGGCTCATAGAATATCTGAACATCATGTTACTAAAGTTTCTCCTTTTGAGCTTCTGTATGGTTAGGATGCTATGTTTCCTGTAGAAGTAAATTTGGATGCATACAAGTTTGCAATGCAAAATGACTTGGATGTCAGTGAATATCATGACTTAATGATGGACAATGTTGATGAGGTGACTGACAGACGATTGATGGCTTTGAAGGAGATTGAGAAAGACAAGCTCATGGTTGCAAAGGCATACAACAAGAAGGTGAAGGTCAAGAATTTCCCGGTTGGAGAACTCATGTGGAAGACGATGCTGCCATTGAAGACCTAAGGGTAGAAGATTCGGCAAGTGGTCTCCAAGCTGGGAAGGTCCTTACAAGGTTAAGCGGTAGTTCATGGTAATGCTTATGTGCTGGAGGATTTGCAAGGTAACAAACTGCTTAACGCATTGAATAGCCGCTTCTTGAAGAAATATTATCCGAGCATGTTGCAAGATGCTTGAGAAAGGCCGATGTATTACATCGGATGTTTTGTTTACTTTGTAATTGTTATGTTATAAGATATCTGCTGATTCTTGAAGATGTAAGTGTTTCTGGTGCTTTTAGTTCATGACATTCACTAAAAGGCAGGGGGGCATGTGTTGAGCACCTAATTGGGTAGGGCCACATTGGTTGCTGCCATCCGGACAGTCTGGTGGCATGTACCGGATTGTCTGGCATCACCAAACTAGTCTGGCAAGGCTGCATCGGATTATCTAGTGGAGTCGAGTGTGAGAGGAATTCTCTGATTTGGGCGAGATCATGAGGGGTTCAACTTGTACAAGAGTCAAAACCACCCTCCTCTATAAATATAAAGCGGCCAAGCCGATTGAAGCATCTACAATCGAATCAATCTACTATTTTACATACTTCTATGCATGTTCCTGTTCCTAAACACTAATTCTCCTCTCCAACCCTAATTTCCACCTCTCTTCGACTCTACGCTGACTTGAGGAGCTCTAGGTGGCCTGCCGATGCTAGAGCAAACCCTAGTTCTGATCCTCTTTGATGGAGTCCCTCCCAAGTGGATTGGTCTAGGTCCAATCATTGGTGATTGGCGCTAAAACATGTCAACACCGCCAATTTTTTAGAGAGACCATACTCCTGATTTGGAAATTTATGGTGCGAGCCTCTACTTCTCTAGTGTGCTAGATTTATACTATATTCCAAAAATCTAAGAGTTTACAATCACTAGTTAGAACCTACAAATGTAGGAGCATTTTATGTGATGTAGAGTACTGACAGCTGTAATAACTAGAATAATGGCTTGAGTTTCTATGTGTAAAGGTCCAAAGCTATTTTTTGACCTTGATCATGATTTTTAGGCCTCCTATATGCAGGGAATGCTTGATGATGATGAATCCATCTCCCGCCAAAGTAGGTCACGATATTTTTTGTTTCAGGTGGAATTGAACCTTATGTGTAGTAGTTAAACCTCAAAAATTGTGTGTTCTTTTGTCCTTGTGTGATTTTGGCTAATTCTAGTTTTCTCTGTTGTAGCGATGCCTTGTTCATCATCCTTTCCATGTGGGTTATGTTCACCCTTGCTCTTTGTTGGAATTTCAATGTTAGTTCTAGTATGTAATTGCACATTTTGTACTATCAAATATTTGGTATTTGAGAGCCAATGGACCTGGCTCCATTTCCTTTGGAGTGATGAGTGATTGTCAACAGAAAACAAAGACCCATAAGGACTTGGGCCAAAGACCCATAAGGATTTGGGCACAAGACCTTCGATGGACAAGAGGCCCTCCGATGGACTAGGAGGTAGAAGGAAGCCCTCCGAAGGACTGGAGGCATGCTCGACGTCGGCCGGCCATGGGAGTTCGGTACACGGAGGTGCGGCACGGCGACGGCATGAGTAAGACCTCCGAAGGACTGCGAGGCAACCCCGATGGACTAGGGTTGCCAGGTGCCACCGCAGTGCTCTGGCCTGAGTACATGGTGTGAAGACGGGCGAGGGCATTGGCAGTTTTGCTCAAATCCGTCACCCTACCACCAAGTTAACAGTACTCGGCGAATGGGCTCGTTCTCGCGGAGATAGAGTGGAGTGGGCCGTTCTAGGCCCAGGAAGGAAACCCTAAAGTTTCCTGGTTTTCGACTTCAAAACCGGGGGTCGATCGGCAGATTTGGACTACTGGCCACGTGGACGTCATCCGAGAGTTAGCTTGCAGGCGAAGAAGATCAAGACTCCATCAGTGGTGGTCCGTCCTCGAGAAAGTCAAGTCTTTTCCGTTTTGGCCACTATGGGCATTTCTGTAATGTAGGGGTCTTAGTGTGAAATGTGTAGATTAGGCCAGGGCTATAAATACCTAAGTGGCTGGTAATTTAGGTGACTCTTCCACCTCAAGAAACCCTAGGGTTAGTCTCCAACCAGCCAAGTGCTTAGAGAGCAAATCAGGGTGTCCCCTAGGCTAGTGCTTTGCATTAGTGGGAGGATGAAGGGTGGCAGGTTGAGTTGAGCCTTGTAAGAATTGATTTCCTCATCTAATTAAGGCAAGATTCGTCCCAAATTCAGTGCTCATGTGTGCTGCCATCTCCCTTCCCCCTTTCTAGTTAGTTTTTGGATGGAACTCAAGGGCTTTTGGTGATTTGTGTTGCGCACGAGTTAATCCTGTTCTATTGGCTCTTTTCTACTTGCTAGGACGTGGAGATCATGACTTAGTTCATCTCAATCCTGCTGGATTGCCACGAGCAAGTTTCTTTTGAGTTTTCCCCCTTCTTGCCCAAAGATTGCCAGCTCACGAGATCTAAAATTCCCACTGATCCCTTGGTCACTTTGCGTTGATCTTTTGGGAAAAGATTTGGAATAGGGTCCAGATAGCCTGTACAAATTTTCTTGAAGATTGGACAAGATTCGGTAAGGTTTGGGTTTGAAAACCCCCTGTCTGCGACAATACTGGACAGTCCGACTGAGGCCACCGGGCAATCCGGGTCCACCGCACCGTCCGGCAGTGCCCACCGGACAGTCCAGGTGTTGGGTTCTATCGGGGACCTCCCACCGGACCATCCGGCAAAGGAGATCGCACTATCCGGTGCCACCGGACAGTCCTGCCCTGCTACCGGACAGTCCGGTTCAGGCAGGGGTGCTTCGGTGTTTTCCCTGATTTGCTTCTTCCAATGTGTTTTTGCTTCCGATTTTTCCATTCCCCACTTTCAGACTATTCTCTTTGCTTGCTGTGAGTTAGTGAGACGCACTTTGGTGCAGTGAGTGTCGTTCGTTGCCTCGGTGCTCTTTTTGAGTTGGCTCGCAGTTTTTCTCGCTTGGTGCGTATCCTCTTATTGGACGACACTCTTGCGCTGCTAGACACGTATCTGTTCTGTGGACGGTGTCTAGTTCTTGTCTTTAGCACCAGTTTCGGGGAATTGCGAATTTTAGTTTTAAAGTGCTCCTATTCACCCCCCCTCTAGTCTCACGTCTTCGTCCTACAATTGGTATAAGGGCCGGATAGGTTTCTTCATACCTTCACCGGTGAGAAACCAGTAGCGACAATGGCACACTATGGGAAGATTTCGGTTCTCAGCTCGGATGGCTATCCCTACTGAAAGGGTCGGATGAAAGCTTTCTTGCTAAGCCAGAGCAAGGACATATGGAATGCTACACAGAGTATGACTTTCATGGTGCTCCCCGTTGCCGAGCGTACCGCACCAGTGCTCGTTGCTCAGCACGAGGCGAACTACAAGGCGATGAACTTTTTCTTCTTTGGACTTGGTCCAGGCGGACTATGAGAGGGTGAGCCACCTTAGTACCGCCCGTGAGATCTGGTCCTTGCTCAGTGCACACCATGAGGGGACGGTGACAGTCAAGGGTCGGCTTGTTGACACTTACCAGCGTGAGTATGAGAACTTTGTTCAGAAGCCGGGAGAGTCTATCGATGCCTTGTTTGGTTGTTTTCGGTTGATCATCAACAAGATTTGTGTCAACTATGCTCCCGATCCTCTCCCATACTCTAACCATCAGCAAGCTGTCAAGTTGCTATATTCCTTAGACAGGAATGTGTGGGAGATCAAGAAGAACTCCATTCTTGAGTCGACAGGGTATGACACCTTGGGAGTTGAGGAGCTTTACAGCAAGCTCAAGGCCACAGAGGTTGATTAGCAGATGACAGATATGCTCACTGGTACCAGCTACAAGAGCCTGGCCTTGGCTTCCAGCTCCAAGGAAGTTGCTACTAACCTCCCACTTCACGGTTTTTCGTTCTCTGCTGTGATGTCTGTGACAGAGGAGCAGTTGGCGTCACTTGGGGATGATGAGCTTTGTCTGGAGTCTAGTCGCTTCCAGCGCGCCTATGACAACCGGATGAGCAAGAAGAGGGGCGAGAAGCCCAAGTGCTTTGAGTGCGAAGAGGTCGGCCACTTCATCACCGAGTGCCCGAACAAGCAGAACGACTACTACAAGAAGGGCGAGAACCACTCCCACGACCTCGGCAAGCACCACTCCGGCAAGCACGACTACGGCAAGCGCGACCACACCAAGCACTGCTCTGGTAGGATCAAGAACTTTAGGAAGGCTTTCAAGAGCTACCAGAAGGACAATCGGAAGCGGGACAAGGCCTTTTTCGTCGAGCTTGGTGGTCCTTGCAGCGGTTCGTCCTCCTCCTCCTCCTCGTCTTCATCAAGCTCAAGCGATGAGGAGATCGTCACCAAGCGGGACAAGAGGAGGGACCAAGGCGGTCCAACTGGCCTTTGCTTCGTCTCTACCAAGTCCAAGCACAAGCAAAAGATGAATCGGAGATCATTTTGCTCCATGGCGCTAGAGGATAAGGACGACAAGGGCAACGGCAACGACTCCTCCGATGAAGAGGTAACTCCTGAGCAAGCTGAGATCCTTGATATGCTGGAGAGGAATAGTCATGAGTTGAAAGCCTAGGATAAGTTGTTGGAGAAGGCAGCGAAGAAGCTGCAGAAGCAAAAAGCCAAGCTTGCTGATGCTTTGGCGGACCTTGAGTGGCTGAAGAGTGTGCAAGCCCAGCCAATTGACTCGGAGTGCCCTACTTGTGAGTTCCTCATGAGTGAGCTTTGTGAGCAAAAGAGCAAGTATGCTCATTAGGTCAAGGAGATGGATAGACTGAAGGTTGAGTTTGGCAAGCTCCACTCTAAGCTGGATAAGCCTACCTTGAGTGAGGTGCCTGAGTATGAGTCCTGCCTCCACCTAGCTGTGGACATAGCTGCAGCTGAAGGTGAAGTGTGAGGGGCAGCTCAAGGAGTTGGAGGAGCTTAGGGCTAGACCAACGCTTTTGGGTGCGTGCACAGTCTGTCCTTCCTTGAGGAGCGAGCTTGACCAGGTGAGAGCTGACTTTGAGGTGCTTTCAACACCTCCTGATACGTGTGAGAGTTGTCTCACATTGAGGCCACAATTGGTGGAGAAGGATGCCACCAGTAGGAAGCTTGAGAAGTCTACTCCTGTTATTCTCTCTCTAGACTGTCCTACTTGTGCTGCCCATACTTTAGTTTTGGAGGATCTGAGAGAGGAGAAACTGACCTTGGTTGATGAGAACAACCATTTGAGAAGTGCTCAATTGGATGTATGCTAGAGAGCTCTAACTAGCAGTGATTTTAGAGAGCACCAAGAGAGCTGAGGGTGATATGGGTGGACTTGGGTTAGGAGAGTGTAGTACTTCAGGGAAAGAAGAAGAGTGCCTTAGTTAAGCTTAAGACTGCCTCTCCTCAGCCTAGTCCTACAGTTGATGGAGTCTACCATGAGCCTCCCAAGGCTGCCCCAAAGAAGCAGTTCTAGACAGCCAAGCCCTCACAGGCTAAGTTGGACAGAGTAGTGACTGAGATCCTCAAGCCTCCAATGAGCATGGAGAGAGTCTAGCAGCCTGTTCCACCTAAGGCTACTCTACCTAAGCCCACTCCCAAGAGGCCTGTCTACCACTGTGAATTTTGCCAGCGGAATGGCCACTTGGAGGAGTTCTGCTTCAGGAGGAAGCGAGCTGAGAGGCAAGAGAGAGCCTAGGGAAACTAGGATCAGTTCTACCAGGGCGGTTGGTAGGATCCTCCCCACTGTGGTGAGATGAGAGACCGCTTTGCTGGTGGTGAGAGAGGAGACAACTTTCAGGCCCGTTCTCTAGGTGGTGAGAGATGCTTTTCCGGCCGTGCTCCTAGTCGTTATCAGCGTGGCTATGAACCTCGTGACCGAGGTTTTGGTAGAGGGTTTGAGAGCTCATGCTTTGGAGGTCATGGGTACCCAGATTGTCGTGATGCTTACTTTGACTGTGCTTTTCCTACCTTTGAGCAGATGGCTCGGCACTGGTTCAGCAGTTTCACAAACCCCAGTGCCGGACCATTTGCTCACTCCAACTTTCCTTGATTTTGCAGGATCGAGGCTTGGAGGACATATGGATCATGGACTCCGGCTGCTCTAGGCACATGACAGGCACCGCAGATGGTTCTCCAGCCTCAACCCCGTGAGCACCAAGGGGTACATCACATTCGAGGACAATGGTCATGGTAAAGTGTTGGGTGTTGGTTATATTGCGCTTTCTGGCAAGCTTTCCATGAGAGAAGTTGCTTTGGTGAGGAATTTGGGGTTCAACTTGGTTTCTGTCTTGCAACTTCTCAAGGAAGCGTATGAGGTTCGCTTTAAGGAGGGTTCTTCTCGTGTGCTTGATGCTAAGGAAAACCTTGTTTGTCGGATTTTGCCCAATGTGTAGGTTTTTAAGGTTGCCCTTGCATCTGTTTTTGGCCCTCCTCGGTGTTTGGTAGCTGGTCCTTCTACCGATATTCGGAAGTGGCATAGGCGGCTAGGTCATTTGAGTTTTGATCTGCTTGTCAGGTTGACCTCGATGGGTCTAATCCGAGGATTGGCCAATTTGAAAGCAGAAAAGGACTTAGTATGCTACCCCTGCCGTCATGGCAAGATGGTTGCTGCTTCTATTGCACTTGTCAATCAGGTGATGATTTCTTACCCGATTGAGCTGCTGCATATGGACTTGGTTGGTCCTGCTCGGGTACAGTCCCTCAGTGGGAAGTGGTATGTGCTTGTCATTGTAGATGACTTTTCTCACTTTTTGTATGTGCTCGGGTACAGGAATTGATCTTCGTGATCAGGCTGATCTTGCGCCTGCAAGGTCTGTAACCATCGGAAGTTGGTTCAGCGATTGCATTGGTGCTTCGGGTTCGCTCGTCGTAGTCGGATCGTGAGGGTCTACTTCCACCAAGTCGAATTTATCTCCACTCACCGAAAGATCGGGCACTCCAACTCTATCAAGTGGTATCAGGTTTCCAGGTTGATCGGTGAGTTTATCGAGTGTTTTGACATTCCTACACTCCACAAAACCAAAACAAAATTTCTTTTCAGGTTAGATCTTGTCCCAGCAACCCTTTTAGCCTCGCACCTTCTTTCAATAGTTTGCGTTGTTGAATTTGTGTGCTTTACACTTCGATTGTTGCTGGTTACTTGTGTTTTGTTTTTTTTCCTCGCCGTTCTCCTCCACCTTGCCGCCGCCACATACACCCTGATCGCATGCTGGGTTGTCACCGCCGCCCCTGGGTTGCGTCGGTACCCTGATCGCCCCCCCTGTATTGGAAAGTAAACAAAAAAAAAGGGAAGGCAACACCAAGCGCAGGAGGCTGCAGCGCCACACCGAGACCGACTCGGGCACGTCGCCCTTTCCCCCTTCCCCCACACGCGATCGCCTTTCCCCCCCCCCTCCCTCCACGCACGCCGTCACCCTAGTTTTCTGCTCACGTTTTCCCCTCGCAGCGCCCTCTTTTTTTCTCTCTTCCTTGGTACCATTTTCTGAGGTTCGCCTTACTCTAGAGAGAAAGTGTCGTAACTTGCTGTTTGAGATCCTCTGTATTCATATTATCAGTTTTGAGGACTCCTGAAAAAAAAAACAAAACAAAAAAGCAAAACAGCATTTTGTTGCGCCCTCTCCACCTTTGCCACCTTCCTTGCATCTGTCCTTTCGGTTTCACTTCTTGCCAGCAGCTTTTGTACGTGTGTTAGCACTATAATTCAACTTTGCATCTATTGTTTGATTGTGCTAATCCTTACTTTGAGTGCTGCCTACCCAGAACTCCACATATTTCTACGACGAGCAGATTTTGTTTCCCCAGGCAATCGCTCCTCCAATCTTTCGCGAGTTCCACCGGTTGGTTGCAGGTCGCCCCTGTGTGCGTGGTAAGAACGGATAAGAATTTGATAACAGCACTAGTGTGAGCGCCTTGTGAGCCATACAACCCTGTTTTTGTCGTCGGTTTCTCTTTTTGTGTTTGCGCTAACCATGGCAGCCAACGACGACAAGAAGGATGACCAGCTGCAGGACTTACGGACACAAGTTGATGGACTGGCCATGGACATTCAAACGATGCATGAACGACTTGATTCTACGACCACTTCATCGAACGCGCGGTTCGACCAGCTCGACCTCGCTCAGACGGCCACTAGGACCACGCTCGATGACATCGTGTCACGACTCGATACGTTGACCACGACGCTCACGGAGTTGCAGAAGGACTATGGCGGTGACATGGAGCAGGAAGATGGAGATCGCCGCGGGCGTGCCCGCCGTGTACGTCGACCTTCTCATGACTCCTTTGCTATAATTAAATTTAAAATTCCATCTTTTAATGGCAAATATGATCCTGCTGCATATCTTGATTGGGAATTAGAGGTCGAACAGAAATTTTCATGCCATGATATCCCTGCTAATTCTCAAGTTAAAGCTGCTATTTGTGAATTTACTGATTTTGCTTTAGTTTGGTGGCGTGAATATACACAAAAACATCCTAATGCCACTCCCACCAATTGGACTCAATTAAAAGCTGCTATGCGACATAGATTTGTTCTTTCCTATTATGCACGAGATTTGCTTAATAAAATGCAGCGTTTTCAGCAAGGTCAACAATCTGTTGAGGAATATTACCAGGAACAACAAAAGGGTATGCTTCGTTGTGGTTTGGTTGAAAAGGATGACGCTACTATGGCACGTTTTCGCGGTGGTTTAAACCGCGAAATTCAGGATATACTTGATTATAAGGACTATTTTGATATAACCACATTGTTTGAATATGCTTGCAAAGCTGAACGTGAAGTGCAGGGGCGCCGATCCAAGACATATACTAACTCTTTTGCAAGAAGGAACCCGACACCCAGCTCAGCGCCTACTCGGCCTACACCATTTATGACCAGCACTACATCGCGCGAGAGGACAGCCAACCCTGCAGCACCCTCCTCCACAAGCGCTGTTCCTTCCATAGGACGTACACGGGATATTCAGTGCCATCGTTGCAAAGGATTTGGGCACATGATTCGGGACTGCCCAAACAAGCGTACCTTGCTCATACGTGACAATGGTGAGTACTCGTCCGCTAGTGATTCCGAGGAAACTCAACATGTTATGTTTGCCAATGACCATGCAGCTAATAAGGAGGTACATGTCGATCCCAGCGACGCCGATAGGTATGAGAGTCTTGTTGTGCAGCATGTTCTTAGCACACAGGTTGCCCAGCCCGAGAACAACCAGCGGCACATGCTATTCCACACCAAAGGCGTTGTACAAGAACGGTCGATTCGCTTCATCATCGACAGTGGCAGCTGCAACAATTTGGCGAGCACAGTTTTGATCGAGAAGTTGTCGTTGCCCACTCGCAAGCACCCGAACCCATATCACATTCAATGGCTTAATGATGGTGGGAAAATAAGAGTCACACGCTCGGTACGTGTTCCTTTTTCCTTGGGCTCTTATTCTGATTATGTGGATTGCGATGTTGTGCCTATGGAGGCATGCTCTTTGTTACTTGGTCGACCTTGGCAATATGATACTGATAGCTTGCATCATGGTCGTTCGAATCATTATTCTTTCATGTTTAAGGGTCAGCAAATGTCACGCCCTAGTTCTCAACCGACGGAACTAGGACAACATATATGTGCCAGGAACATGTCTCACATATATTATGACAATAGTGACATCACAGAACGTGCATAAAAGGGAAAATAGCGTTACATAGCGTATTGTCACTTTATTACATCAAGACACAGGTCTTTATAACAGAGTCGTAAGCGGAAGCGTAAACGAAAACATAACGAGCCGCCACAGGGAAGTCGACTGGGAGACTGATATGCCTAGAACTCATCATAACCTTGAGTGTACTCCTCTGTGCCTTCTTCAACTGAACAGCGGTTGGGTCCACCCAACAAAAGGAAGAAAACAACAAGCATGAGTACACAGTCGTACTCAACAAGCATAACATGAACCATGAGGCTCTAAGGTTGGCTGACACAACTGCAATTGCTTTTAGTTGGTCAAGTTTTATTATCATCTATTTACTAAGGTGAGTAGATAACCATTAACCCAAAAGATATTGCATAAAGAATTAATCAACATTATTAGAGACATAACCAACTCCCAAACCAAACCAAGAACCCACTAATCAGCATAAAGGATCTGGGCCGCTCATGACCGTGAGCACGGCTGACATGTCAGTTTTACACTCTCTAGAGGTTGCACATCTTTACCCACAAGTCGTGAGCTACGCTAGAAGTTCATCACATTTCCTTAGATGAGATGACTAGCAAGCCACACTACGAAGCCTTTACAAAGATCACGTTGGTAAGGTGTAACCGCTGAGGTTTCAAGCTCCGCGGAGATGGGGCCCTACTCTAAGGGGTGAAGCACACAGCACACACAACCCAAAGCAGATCCGAGGCCCATCCCGGCTCACTCCCCCTCTTGCCCCGCAGGTAAGTTACTCCCAAACCAAGGCAATCTAATTAATCAGCTAAGACCGTCCCATTCCAGTCTCATGGTAGCGCTGCTGTCCCAGGTTGTCGCTTTGCGAACCGGTCCTTATGGAGAGTGGCTATGAGCAAAACCACCAAGCACATTGCTCATGCCCCCTAAACCATGTTGCTAAAAAGCCAAACTTTAAAGAGGCATAAACCACTCAAGCCTTGGCACAGAGGGTCAAGCTCACAATTATATTGCATAGATCCATTAATCAAATTATTTACAAAAAGAACATGAGTTCGCGCTGCACCTAGCCCAACTTAACCAACATGCAAACCCAAAGGTAAATATTGGATAAAAGTAGCTAAGGTACAATCCTTATGGCATACAAGATTAAATGCACATGCAATGAGTAAGGGTTATTAGGTGTTGTTCATGTTATACTTGCCTTCCTCAAAAAGCTCTTGTGGCTGCTGTCCAAAACTTGCGACTTGTTGTTCTTCTTCACCTACGAACGGTTCACCGTCTAAACACGTTCACGGCAACATACAAACATTCCCATACACGCATACATGCAAACAAATAACAAAGGATGAGCAACAGTACACCACATCATAAAAACAGAAGATAAAGCTGTTATAAAAACATCCTACGCATTTCTACGAGCACGTGAACGCAAGAATCACCCGAATCGGAGCTAAAATGTGAAAGTTATGCATAAAACAAGCTCCTAAGGGCAAAACTGTGTTAAACAAACTAAACCAGGGGCTGTTTTATGAGAAACGAGGACCTAAACGTAATTAAACATAGCCGCCGAGGGTTTTAGAGTGAAACCACCAGAGCCCGGACTGCGGGTTCAAATCCCGGAGAGCTCAGGGGCTAAACTGATGAAAACAGGACTAAAACATAAATACTTTTCAATGAAGTCGGACTGCGGGTTGATTCTAGGGAAAGACGGGGTCTCAAGCGCTAAACTCCCCGGTTGACCGGGTCGGCGCTGACGCGTTCGGTGACGTGGCTTGCCACATCAGCCTGACGGGTGGGTGCGGGCTGAGTCGGATTAAGGGAGGCGACGTGGCGCAGTGTGATTCGCTAGCGAAGGGGTACGGGCTGTTCTAATCGTGGCCGTTGATGATGGATCGGATGGGCGGCGACGAAACGGACAGGGTGCACCGGCGGTGACCAAAACTCAGGGCGCACTCCGCCTTCCGCGATGGTAGCTCGCCGGAGCAGCGCTCGCCCGGACCTAGGGTGGTTACTAAGCCCTAGGGCCAGCTCAGGAGGCAGAGGGGGACAAGGCGAAGCTCACCGAGGTGATGTGGACGTCGAGGAGGCGGTGGAGGGAGCTCGCGACGAGGTCCGGCGGGTGAGGATGGGCGGCGCTCACGGACTGAGTGTTGGGGTCGCGCTCCCGACTCCAATACCCGAGAACAGGCCCCGCCAAGACCTTGCGAAAGAAACAATAGAGGTTAGCAGATTGGAGAGGGCTCGCCGGTGGAGAATTTGGCGACGGCGCAACTTACTGAAACGGAGCTCCGGCGGTGGATTGCGGGCTCGGTGATGAACAAGAGCGCGATTGGAGTGGGGTGTGGCAAAGGGAGCTCAAGGCGAACCCGGGGGTCGAGTTTTATAGGCTCTATGCGAGCTAGAACGTAGCGGCCGCGGGGGCGCTGGTTGCGGCTTTGAAGGCTCCCGTCGGCGCAGTGAAGGACGGGGAAGGAGAAGAGGAAACCGGCGCGGGAGTTCGGGGATTGATGGCGGGCAATTAAGGCGAAGGAACGTGGGCTCGGATTCCACCTCGGGGCATTGACGCGGCCGGCAGAGAAGAAGGAAGGGACGAAAATCACGGCGAGAGGAGGAAGACGAGGCTGACGAGTGGGGTCGGCCTGGCAGTGAGGGTAAGGGCGCGGCCCACCCGTCAGTGGTTCGCAGAGATGGAGGAGAGGGGTTGGCGCAGCTGGGCCGGCCTTTGGCCCAGGCGGGAAGCGAGGGAAAAAGCTGGGCTGCGGGTTGTATTGGGCCGGTTCTTGGCCCAGGCGGGTGAGGAAGGGGGGCGCGGTGGGCCGCTAGCTGGGCTGGTTGGTCCGGCCGCCTCTCCTTTTCTTCTTCTTTTTTTTTTCTTTTGAATTCTTTTGAATGAGAAAGCAATTGATCTACATATTCAAATAAATTTGAATATGAACCCTTAATTCATACAAACAATAAAGTAATGCACCAGCATGTATGCACAAGAAGGGTTAAGCCTATGGTTGCTTTTATGTATCTTTTTAATTTAAATAAATCATGATAAATGCAAACTAAGCACATAGGCCTTAGAAAAAAAAAATAAATAAATTGCTTGGTTTTTATTATGAAGTACTGAAATTAAAACTAGGGTGTTACAAACCTACCCCCCTTAACAGGAATCTCGCCCCGAGATTCTTATGGGTGGCTAGCAAGGAGATTAGGATAAGCTGCTCTCATGTCTTCCTCTCGTTCCCATGTAGCCTCATCCTCTGTGTGATGCTTCCTCTACACTTTGCACATTTTGATCCTCTTGTTTCTGGTTACTCTTTCTGACGTTTCAAGAATCTTCACCGGATGTTCCGTATATGATAAATCCTCTTGTACATCCAAACCCTCTAGTGGTGCTTGTTCTTCTGGCACTCTCAGGCACTTCTTTAATTGGGAAACATGGAACACATCATGTATACCAGATAGGTTTGATGGCAATTCCAGTCTGTAAGCCACTTCACCTTTCCTTTCTACCACCTTGAATGGACCAATATATCTCGGCGCCAGCTTTCCTTTTATATTAAACCTGCGGATCCCTCTCATGGGTGACACTTTTAAGTACATGAAGTCGTCAACCTTAAAGGTCAGATCCCTGCGTCGCACATCTGCATAACTTTTCTGTCTAGACTGAGCCACTCTCAAATTTTCCCGTACCATTTTTACTTGTTGTTCAGCATCTTTGATGATGTCAGGTCCAAACACTTGCTTCTCTCCTGTTTGATTCCAAAACAATGGAGTCCTGCACCTCCTACCATACAGTGCCTCAAACGGTGACTTCTTCAAGCTGACCTGGTAACTGTTATTATAGGAGAATTCAGCATATGGTAGACTCTTATCCCAACTAGTACCATACTGAATAGCACATGCCCGCAACATATCCTCTAGAATCTGATTTGTCCTTTCTGTCTGGCCATCCGTCTGTGGATGGTAGGCTGTACTGAACCGGAGCTTCGTATCCAACGAATCATGCAATTGCTCCCAAAAACGAGATGTGAACTGTGAACCTCTGTCAGATATAATCCGCTTTGGCACACCGTGCAAGCAAATAATTCTAGAGATGTATAACTCTGCTAACCTTGCACCTGAATAGGTAGTATTCACGGGGATGAAGTGAGCTACCTTAGTCAAACGGTCCACAACTACCCAAATAGAATTATATCCTTTCTGAGTCCTTGGTAACCCCACAATGAAATCCATGCTTATTTCTTCCCATTTCCATTCTGGAACCTTCAGTGGTTGCAACAAACCTGCAGGTCTCTGGTATTCTGCCTTTACACGTTGACATGTATCACAAACTGCAACATATTCAGCCACTGCTCGTTTCATACCATACCACCAGAATCTCTCTTTCAAATCGTAATACATCTTTGTGCTTCCAGGATGAATAGAATAAGCTGTATCATGAGCTTCACTGAGTATCAACTTCCTTATACTATCCACATCTGGCACACAGATACGGTTCTTATACCATACGGTACCTCGTTCATCCTCACGAAAGTGTGGTGCCTTACCCACTTTGATCTGCTCAAGGATCTCCTGAATTTTCTCATCGGTCTTCTGATGCTCTCTTATCTCTTGCTCAAGGGTAGGTTCTGCCTCGAAGGTTGCTGTCGTGGTGTAATGTGCAAAACCCAAACTCAGGCTCTCAAATTCTTCACACAACTCTAGTGGCATTTGGAAAGCGACCGCCATGTTAACATAACTCTTTCTGCTCAGAGCATCTGCCACTACATTAGCTTTTCCAGGATGATAGTGGATTTCTAGATCATAATCCTTGATCAACTCCAACCATCTTCTCTGCCTCATATTCAACTCATTCTGGGTGAAAATATACTTAAGACTCTTATGATCCGTGTATATCTCACATCGATTCCCAAACAAATAATGCCTCCAGATTTTCAAAGCATGCACAACAGCTGCCAACTCCAAATCATGAGTAGGATAATTCAACTCATGTTTCCTTAACTGACGTGAAGCATAGGCGATCACTTTTCCTTCTTGCATCAATACACATCCCAGACCTTCTTTAGAAGCATCACAATACACCGTGAAACTCTTTGTTAAATCAGGTAGAGTAAGCACTGGAGCCGTAGTAAGTCTCTTCTTTAATTCTTCAAACGAGGCTTGCCTCGCTTTGGTCCAAATAAATTCAGCACCCTTTTCAAGTAAGGATGTCATCGGTTTGGCCGTCCTAGAAAAACCTTCAATGAACCTTCTATAGTAACCCGCCAAACCTAAAAATCCACGAACCTCTTTCACAGTTTCTGGTTGCTTCCAATCCAATACACTGCTGACCTTGCTTGGATCCACCATGATTCCACCTTTTGAAACAATGTGTCCCAAGAAAGGTACTTGATCAATCCAAAATTCACACTTGCTCAGCTTTGCATACAACTTATGTTCTCGCAGCTTCTGCAAAACTAGTCTCAAGTGTACTTCATGTTCTTCTTCTGTCTTGGAATAGATCAAAATATCGTCAATAAACACAACCACAAACTTGTCGAGATACTCCATAAACACCTTGTTCATAAGATTCATGAAGTAGGCAGGAGCATTTGTCAAACCAAAAGACATCACTGTATACTCAAATAACCCAAATCTGGTAATGAAAGCAGTCTTTGGAATATCAGAAGGTCGAATCTTCATTTGATGGTAACCAGACCTTAAGTCAACCTTTGAGAACACACAAGCACCTTGCAATTGATCAAACAAATCATCTATCCGAGGTAGAGGATATTTGTTCTTAATAGTGACATCATTCAAAGCTCGATAATCCACACACATTCTTCTTGACCCATCCTTTTTATCAGCAAATAAAACTGGAAAGGCCCAAGGTGAAGAACTAGGTCGGATATACCCTTTTTCTAACAACTCATCTATATTTTTCTTTATTAACTCTTGTTCTTTAGGTGCCACTCTATATTGCCTTTTTGCTATTGGTGCTGTACCAGGTAAAAGGTCTATTAAAAATTCAACTTCTCGATCAGGTGGCATACCTGGCAACTCATCAGGGAAGACATCCGGGTAATCACTCACTACTCGAATCCCATCAGTAGGCCTGGCTGTGATCTGATTCAATTGACCATATCCCTCCCTTGGTTCATTTACCATAATCTCCACATTTTTCCCATCTGAAGCTGTCAAGAGAATTTCCCGCTTGGAGCAATCAATTTTGGCTCCCCATTTGGTTAGTGTTTCCATGCCCAAAATGACATCTATTCCCTCTGATTCTAAAACCATTAAATTTGTGCAGAATTCTACCCCCCTTATGTCAAAACTAACTCCAAGACAGATAGAATTAGTTCTCATCTGCCCCCCAGGTGAGGTGACTAACAACATCCTTCTCATGTCACTTATAGGTATGTTATGTCGAATGGCATATGACTTGCTAATGAAGGAATGAGTTGCACCGGTATCAAAAAGTACAGTAGCAGTATGGGAGTTGACTAAGAACGTACCGAGCACGACGTTCGGAGCCTCCATTGCAGTCTCGGTGGTCACATGATTCACCTTTCCTTGCCACTGTCCCTTGGGCAATTGATTTGCGCGTCCCTGCTGCTGTTGTGGAGGGTTTTGCCTCTGGCTCTGCTGCTGACCCTGTTGATTGGTCGGCATCTTATGAGGGCAGACATTAGCATAATGCCCCTGCTCACCACACTTATAGCAGCTTCTACCAGCGGGAACTGGAGCTTGATTTGTTGTAGGGAGATTGTTTTGCACTTGACGTTGAACTTGATGAACAGGACGAGTAGATTGAGTCTGATAGCGCTGTCCCTGGCTCATCTGTTGGCCCTGACCACGCTGCTGCTGGTACCCCTGCTGTCCCTGGGTACGCTGCTGATACCCCGCTTGCTGAGAACTCTGAACTTGGGGGTAACGAGGACGAGTGCTGCTGCCTGATGAAGAGCCGTTGAACTTCCTCTTCCTTTCTTCTATGTCCTGGCGCTTCCTTTCAGTGAAAAGCGCCCTGTCCACCAAATGATGGAAGGAAGGGAAAGTATGATTCATCAATTGATACTGGAGTTCATCATTCAGACCTTCCATGAAATACTCCTGTTTCTCTCTGTCATCAGCCACCTCTGCAGTAGCATATCGTGCAAGTTGAAGGAACTTGTCCCGGTATTCGGTCACTGACATGTTGCCCTGCTTTAAAGAAAGGAATTCCTTCTTCTTCATTTTCATCAACCCTGCAGGCACGTGATGGTTGCGGAAGTTCTCCCTGAACTGTGCCCAAGTGAAAGTATCCCTGTCCTCTGGCCTGTAGGACTCCCACCAATCTAGAGCTGCACCCCTCAACTGTCCAGAGCCATACAAGACCCTCTCCCTATCGTTGCACTGTGCAATCTCCAACTGGCGTTCAATAGCACGAAGCCAGTCATCAGCCTGTAGTGGCTCTGTAGCATGTGAGAAAGTGGGAGGATGTCCTTTCATGAAATCTCCACGCCTGTCTCTAGGTAGGGGTGGTGGTTGAGCTTGTGCTTGTTGGAGAGTTTGCATTGCAGTATTCACTGTGGTTAACACTTGTGCCATTAGCTGCTCCATGGTGATGGGTGGTGGGTTGGGAAGTTGATCGCCTCCTCTCTGGTGTTCCTGGTTGTTACCACCAGCACCACTACCTCTCCTTGTGTTAACCATCTGATTGCAGCATATAATTCATAAGCACATGATAGATATAGTGATGCACAAGAGTGAAAGCGTGACGATAAGGTAGAAAGAGCAATAGAGTAGATATCTTTAACCCAACGAACTAACTTCATTTTAACATTGGTAACACTAAACTTGTTCACGCTGTAGACAATCCCCACAGCTGGATATAACATTCAACTAAAGATCCAAATCAACCATAGTTCACAAAGCAAACATCAAAACATCCAAAAGTAACCGAGTTCCACCCAAAAAAAGAAAGGACTCAAAAGACTCAAACTGATAAACGGCGAGGCTGTCTAGTCGTCGTGAGGAAGCACGGTGGTGGCGCCACTAGGCTCGCCGTAGCGCGGCTTCTTGCGTGGAGGAGACTGTGCTGGCTCTATGTGCGTCACGTGCGTCGCCTTCAGCAGCTGAGCTCGAAGGAACTCACACTCTAGGTGTAAGCTGCGGTGCGCACCCAACAGAGCATCGTGCTCGGTGCTCAAGGCTGCAGTAAACTCCACCAGTGAGGCCAATTGGGTGTTGCCCTCATGCTCCAAGGAAGAGATCTGGTGTCTTGTCTCACCACTCTTGCGGCAGGGAAGGTAACGCCGAGCAGACTGGCCAAAAGCTGTACGGTGGTCCTCACAGAAGACCCCATAAGCCTGTCGAGCTGCGTCGTTGATGGCCGCATCCTGGTCAGAGTGATACGACACCGAGTAGTGCTCCTCAGACAGGGTGGTACCCCCGTGCTCCGGGTTGTCCACCATAAAGCACGCGGATGCACAAAACCTGGGAGGAAACTCGGGGTGTACACTCTCCACCACCTTGTAGCTGATCTCCAGGTTGTTGTAACCCAACTCCTGGATGGCGTCATTGAGCATCCTGGGGAAACTCAAGTGCAAGCCGTTATGGAAGTGCTTCACGTCTATCCACTGCAATGGAGGCGTGCCACCACCTTCGGCACCCTCGGCGCCAGCAGAGGCGTCTCCAGCGTCATTGCCCTCCTCAGCTTCAGGCTCGTCATCTGATATCACCACCACCTCGGGCTCCGGCTGAGGGGGTGGAAGTATCTCCACTACCTCGTCGTCCTCCAGATCCTCCTGCGGTGCCTGCTCCTCAGGCTGCAGAGGGTCCTCCTCCTGGGGCTCCTCCTCCTGGGGTTCCTCTTCAGACTCCACCTCAGACTCCTCCTCGGACTCCTCGGTCTCCACCTCAGGCTGTACCTCAGGCTCGGGCTGAGGTGGAACGAACGGTCCAAAACGTCGGGCTGCACCGGTGCTCTTGCGGGCAGTCCTAAGGGTGAGGGCCATCTACAAGGAGGATAGAATAAGTTTAAGATTTGTTCTATATGATAGAATGAATAAAGTAAAATTTTCAACATAATGTGAACATAAATTTTTATAGTATACTTGGAGAGAGTAAACTTTATAAAACAGCAGATAAGACAAAGGAAGTGAAATCCTTAAATACGACCATTTCTATCTAGGCTATCGTCCTACAGTCAACACGGCTCTGATACCACTCTGTCACGCCCTAGTTCTCAACCGACGGAACTAGGACAACATATATGTGCCAGGAACATGTCTCACATATATTATGACAATAGTGACATCACAGAACGTGCATAAAAGGGAAAATAGCGTTACATAGCGTATTGTCACTTTATTACATCAAGACACAGGTCTTTATAACAGAGTCGTAAGCGGAAGCGTAAACGAAAACATAACGAGCCGCCACAGGGAAGTCGACTGGGAGACTGATATGCCTAGAACTCATCATAACCTTGAGTGTACTCCTCTGTGCCTTCTTCAACTGAACAGCGGTTGGGTCCACCCAACAAAAGGAAGAAAACAACAAGCATGAGTACACAGTCGTACTCAACAAGCATAACATGAACCATGAGGCTCTAAGGTTGGCTGACACAACTGCAATTGCTTTTAGTTGGTCAAGTTTTATTATCATCTATTTACTAAGGTGAGTAGATAACCATTAACCCAAAAGATATTGCATAAAGAATTAATCAACATTATTAGAGACATAACCAACTCCCAAACCAAACCAAGAACCCACTAATCAGCATAAAGGATCTGGGCCGCTCATGACCGTGAGCACGGCTGACATGTCAGTTTTACACTCTCTAGAGGTTGCACATCTTTACCCACAAGTCGTGAGCTACGCTAGAAGTTCATCACATTTCCTTAGATGAGATGACTAGCAAGCCACACTACGAAGCCTTTACAAAGATCACGTTGGTAAGGTGTAACCGCTGAGGTTTCAAGCTCCGCGGAGATGGGGCCCTACTCTAAGGGGTGAAGCACACAGCACACACAACCCAAAGCAGATCCGAGGCCCATCCCGGCTCACTCCCCCTCTTGCCCCGCAGGTAAGTTACTCCCAAACCAAGGCAATCTAATTAATCAGCTAAGACCGTCCCATTCCAGTCTCATGGTAGCGCTGCTGTCCCAGGTTGTCGCTTTGCGAACCGGTCCTTATGGAGAGTGGCTATGAGCAAAACCACCAAGCACATTGCTCATGCCCCCTAAACCATGTTGCTAAAAAGCCAAACTTTAAAGAGGCATAAACCACTCAAGCCTTGGCACAGAGGGTCAAGCTCACAATTATATTGCATAGATCCATTAATCAAATTATTTACAAAAAGAACATGAGTTCGCGCTGCACCTAGCCCAACTTAACCAACATGCAAACCCAAAGGTAAATATTGGATAAAAGTAGCTAAGGTACAATCCTTATGGCATACAAGATTAAATGCACATGCAATGAGTAAGGGTTATTAGGTGTTGTTCATGTTATACTTGCCTTCCTCAAAAAGCTCTTGTGGCTGCTGTCCAAAACTTGCGACTTGTTGTTCTTCTTCACCTACGAACGGTTCACCGTCTAAACACGTTCACGGCAACATACAAACATTCCCATACACGCATACATGCAAACAAATAACAAAGGATGAGCAACAGTACACCACATCATAAAAACAGAAGATAAAGCTGTTATAAAAACATCCTACGCATTTCTACGAGCACGTGAACGCAAGAATCACCCGAATCGGAGCTAAAATGTGAAAGTTATGCATAAAACAAGCTCCTAAGGGCAAAACTGTGTTAAACAAACTAAACCAGGGGCTGTTTTATGAGAAACGAGGACCTAAACGTAATTAAACATAGCCGCCGAGGGTTTTAGAGTGAAACCACCAGAGCCCGGACTGCGGGTTCAAATCTCGGAGAGCTCAGGGGCTAAACTGATGAAAACAGGACTAAAACATAAATACTTTTCAATGAAGTCGGACTGCGGGTTGATTCTAGGGAAAGACGGGGTCTCAAGCGCTAAACTCCCCGGTTGACCGGGTCGGCGCTGACGCGTTCGGTGACGTGGCTTGCCACATCAGCCTGACGGGTGGGTGCGGGCTGAGTCGGATTAAGGGAGGCGACGTGGCGCAGTGTGATTCGCTAGCGAAGGGGTACGGGCTGTTCTAATCGTGGCCGTTGATGATGGATCGGATGGGCGGCGACGAAACGGACAGGGTGCACCGGCGGTGACCAAAACTCAGGGCGCACTCCGCCTTCCGCGATGGTAGCTCGCCGGAGCAGCGCTCGCCCGGACCTAGGGTGGTTACTAAGCCCTAGGGCCAGCTCAGGAGGCAGAGGGGGACAAGGCGAAGCTCACCGAGGTGATGTGGACGTCGAGGAGGCGGTGGAGGGAGCTCGCGACGAGGTCCGGCGGGTGAGGATGGGCGGCGCTCACGGACTGAGTGTTGGGGTCGCGCTCCCGACTCCAATACCCGAGAACAGGCCCCGCCAAGACCTTGCGAAAGAAACAATAGAGGTTAGCAGATTGGAGAGGGCTCGCCGGTGGAGAATTTGGCGACGGCGCAACTTACTGAAACGGAGCTCCGGCGGTGGATTGCGGGCTCGGTGATGAACAAGAGCGCGATTGGAGTGGGGTGTGGCAAAGGGAGCTCAAGGCGAACCCGGGGGTCGAGTTTTATAGGCTCTATGCGAGCTAGAACGTAGCGGCCGCGGGGGCGCTGGTTGCGGCTTTGAAGGCTCCCGTCGGCGCAGTGAAGGACGGGGAAGGAGAAGAGGAAACCGGCGCGGGAGTTCGGGGATTGATGGCGGGCAATTAAGGCGAAGGAACGTGGGCTCGGATTCCACCTCGGGGCATTGACGCGGCCGGCAGAGAAGAAGGAAGGGACGAAAATCACGGCGAGAGGAGGAAGACGAGGCTGACGAGTGGGGTCGGCCTGGCAGTGAGGGTAAGGGCGCGGCCCACCCGTCAGTGGTTCGCAGAGATGGAGGAGAGGGGTTGGCGCAGCTGGGTCGGCCTTTGGCCCAGGCGGGAAGCGAGGGAAAAAGCTGGGCTGCGGGTTGTATTGGGCCGGTTCTTGGCCCAGGCGGGTGAGGAAGGGGGGCGCGGTGGGCCGCTAGCTGGGCTGGTTGGTCCGGCCGCCTCTCCTTTTCTTCTTCTTTTTTTTTTCTTTTGAATTCTTTTGAATGAGAAAGCAATTGATCTACATATTCAAATAAATTTGAATATGAACCCTTAATTCATACAAACAATAAAGTAATGCACCAGCATGTATGCACAAGAAGGGTTAAGCCTATGGTTGCTTTTATGTATCTTTTTAATTTAAATAAATCATGATAAATGCAAACTAAGCACATAGGCCTTAGAAAAAAAAAAAATTGCTTGGTTTTTATTATGAAGTACTGAAATTAAAACTAGGGTGTTACAGCAAATAATTATACATCCAATGACACCTGAACAAATTGTTCAAGATGATCTCGCTCGAGCTGCTAAAACTGCTAAACAACTTGACCCATCGCCCTCTGTTAATTCTGAAATAAAGTTGAATGCTCCTGTTTTACTTGCTACACATGCTGATTTTGCTGATCTCCGCGATGCTCATTTGCCTTGCTATGCACTAGTATGCTCTAGTGTACTCGTTTCACTTGATGATGCACCCTCTTTGGATATTCCCCCTGCGGTTGCTAACATTTTGCAGGCGTACGCTGATGTCTTTCCCAAAGACTTGCCCACGGGTCTCCCACCGCTTCGAGGCATTGAGCACCAGATCGACCTCATTCCAGGCGCCCAGCTTCCAAACCGCGCACCGTACCGCACCAATCCGGATGAGACGAAGGAGATTCAGCGCCAGGTGCAGGAATTGCTTAATAAGGGTTACATTCGTGAGTCTCTTAGCCCTTGCTCAGTTCCTGTGTTACTTGTTCCAAAGAAAGATGGGTCATGGCGTATGTGTGTAGACTGTCGTGCTATTAATAACATCACCGTTCGTTATCGATATCCTATACCACGCCTTGATGATATGCTAGATGAGCTTAGTGGTGCCAATTTTTTCACTAAGATTGATTTGCGTAGTGGCTACCATCAGATTCGAATGAAATTGGGTGATGAATGGAAAACGGCTTTTAAAACGAAATTTGGTTTAGATGAATGGTTGGTTATGCCGTTTGGATTGACTAATGCTCCCAGCACTTTTATGCGGTTGATGAATGAAGTTCTGCGGCCCTTCATAGGATTGTTTGTGGTTGTCTATTTTGATGATATCCTTATTTGCAGCAAATCTATGGACGAGCATTTGGAACATTTGAGTGCTGTTTTTGACGCATTGCGTGCTGCCCACTTATTTGCTAACATGGAAAAATGCATCTTTTGCACACAACGTGTCTCGTTCCTTGGTTATGTTGTTACTCCACAAGGCATTGAGGTGGATAGCGGCAAGATTGCTGCCATTCAGGAGTGGCCTACACCGACGACGGTCACACAACTTCGGAGCTTTCTTGGACTTGCCGGTTTCTACTGCAGGTTTGTTCGTGATTTTAGCTCCATTGCAGCGCCTCTACATGAGCTTACAAAGAAAGATGTGCCGTTTGCTTGGAGTGATTCGCAGGAGGTAGCGTTTCGCACTTTGAAAGATAAGTTAACCCATGCTCCCCTCTTGCAATTGCCTGATTTTAATAAAGTGTTTGAGCTTGAATGCGATGCTAGCGGTATTGGGCTAGGTGCTGTCTTGTTACAAGAAGGCAAACCAGTTGCTTATTTTAGTGAAAAATTAAGCGGTGCTAGTCTGAAATATTCTACTTATGGTAAGGAGCTTTATGCTTTAGTGCGCACTTTGCATACATGGCAGCACTATCTTTGGCATCGTGAGTGCATAGTTCATTCCGATCATGAGGCTTTAAAACATATTCATACCCAAACAAATCTGAACCGTCGTCATGCTAAATGGGTAGAATTCATTGAGTCCTTTCCTTACATTATTAAACACAAGAACGGGAAGGACAATATTATTGCTGATGCTTTGTCTCGTCGCTATACCATGCTGTCATAGTTAGATTTTAAAATCTTTGGCTTGCAAACTGTGAAGGATCAATATGTAGACGATGCTGATTTTCAAGATGTTTTCGCCCATTGTATTAATGGGAGACCATGGCGCACGTTTCACACACAGGACGGGTTTCTGTTTCGCGCTAACAAGCTGTGTGTTCCAGCTGGCTCGGTTCGTCTTTTGTTGTTACAGGAAGCGCATGGAGGCGGTCTCATGGGGCACTTCGGCGTCTCCAAGACGCATGCGGTGCTGGCGGCCCACTTCTTTTGGCCTCGGATGCGCGCTGATGTTGAGCGCCTTGTTGCACGCTGCACTACTTGTCAGAAAGCTAAGTCACGGTTGAACAACCATGGTTTGTATATGCCTTTACCTGTTCCTACTTTCCCTTGGCTGGATATTTCGATGGATTTTGTTTTGGGATTGCCTAGAACTACGAAGGGGAGGGATAGCATTTTTGTGGTTGTTGATAGATTCTCCAAAATGGCTCATTTTATACCTTGTCATAAAACTGATGATGCTAGCAGTGTTGCTGAATTGTTCTTTCGAGAGATTATTCGTTTGCATGGTATTCCGAATACAATAGTTTCTGATCGTGATGCTAAGTTTCTCAGTCATTTTTGGAGATCTCTTTGGAATAAATTGGGCACTAAATTGCTGTTTAGTACAACTTGTCACCCTCAAACTGATGGGCAAACTAAGGTGGTGAATAGAACTTTATCAACCATGCTTAGGGCTGTTTTAGACAAGAATTTGAGACGTTGGGAGGATTGCTTGCCTCATATTGAATTTGCTTATAATCGGGCAACACATTCTTCTACAAAGATGTGCCTTTTCAGATTGTTTATGGTTACATTCCTCGGGCACCTATTGATTTGTTTTTGCTTGATGCTGAGGACGCCCCACATTTCGATGCTGTTGCACATGTTGAACAAATGATTGACCTCCATGAACAAACACACCAAAACATTGCTGCTGCTAATGCTAAGTATCAGGTTGCTGGTAGTAAAGGAAGAAAACATGTTACTTTTGCCCCTGGTGATATGGTTTGGTTGCATTTGAGAAAGGATCGTTTTCCTACTTTGCGCCGTTCTAAATTGATGCCTCGTGCTGCTGGTCCTTTTAAGGTGCTAACCAAGATTAATGATAATGCTTACATCCTTGACCTACCTGCGGAGTTTGGTGTTTCCACTAGCTTTAATGTTGCAGATTTGAAACCATATGTGGCCGAGGATGAGGAGTTGCCGTCGAGGACGACTTCAGTTCTAGAAGGGGAGGATGATGAGGACATCAACTACAACACAAGTACCTCTACACCAGCAGCACCTTTTCCAGCGCCACCAGATGCACCTCCTCCTCAGGCGCCACCTTCTTCCTCATCTGGGCCAATCACTCGGGCCCGTGCAAGAGATCTAAACTTCGTCATGCTACTGAAGAATGAAGGCCCAAAAGCATAGACGCTGGCCCAACTAAGGCCCTTGTGTGGTGGCCTAGGGCTGGCCGCCACTAGGGGCTGCGCCCCCTCCCTGGCCGCCCTTCCCTAGGGCTGCGCCCCCCTCTCTCCCTCTATTTAGATAGAGGCTTCATTTCTTTTCAGACTTGAGTTTTGTTTTACATCTAGCTTTAGATACCCAGAACACGCACAAATACGTGCTGTCCTCTGTGATTCAGAACTCCACCTCGAGTGATATTAAGATTGCTCACTTCCTATTCTTGTTCGTTCTTCGATTGCGTACAGGAATTGATCTTCGTGATCAGGCTGATCTTGCGCCTGCAAGGTTGGTAACCATCGGAAGTTGGTTTAGCGATTGCATTGGCGCTTCGGGTTCGCTCGTCGTAGCGGATCGTGAGGGTCTACTTCCACCAAGTCGAATTTATCTCCACTCACCGAAAGATCGGGCACTCTAGCTCTATCATGTTCTTTAGGGAATTCAAAGACAAGGCTTTCGGTTTTGTTTGGGATCTAGTCTTGAGGTTAAGAAATGAGAGTCATAAGGCCATGAGGGCTATCCACAGCGACAATGGCGGAGAATTTCATAACTCTCATTTCGAAACCTTCTATCGTGACCTAGGTCTTGATCACCAATTCTCGTCTCCTTATACCCCACCTCAAAACGTTGATGTGGAGATGGCGCGGACAATGCTTGATGAGCATAGGACCCCAGCGACACCTTTGGGCTGAGGCTATGAATACGGCATGTTACATTGCCAACCGCATCTTCCTACGAGCTTTCTTGGGGAAGGCTTCGTATGACCTATGGTTTGGTAGGCAGCCTAGCGTCAAGCACCTGCGTGCATTTGGCTGCAGATGCTTTGTGCTCAAAAAGGGGGGTATTTGGACAAATTTGAATCTCGTTGCTTGGATGGTATTTTTCTTGGGTACGCCTCTAGCTCTAAGGCATATAGAGTGTGGATCCTCGACACCAAACAAGTGGTTGAGACCTGTGAAGTTTCCTTTGATGAAACTATGCCTTGCACAACCCCTTGCATTTGAGCTTTCAGGTGATGATGATGAAGGAGCTCCCATCTTTGAAGATGAGGAAGTTCAGGTAGATGCAGGTGATGCAAGAGCCACTGCACCGGCTGCAGCTCCTGCCCCCTCTGCTATGAGCTCTGAAGAAGAAGGAGGACCTTTGCCGACGGCTTCCTCCTCACTCCCCCAACCGCAAGCTCGAGCAGAGGCTGGCCCCGCTGAGGGCGCAGGGGAGGTGACCTTCGAGATTGTTCCATCTCGGCAGGTCAAGCGGGATCACCCTCCATATGGGATCATTGGTGATTTGCATGCGATAGGCTACGAGGAAACGTTTGCTCCAGTTGCACGCTTGGAAGCTATACGTTTGCTTCGATGGGTTTCAAGCTTTTTCAAATGGATGTGAAGTCTGCTTTTCTAAATTGTTTCATTCAAGAAGAAGTTTATGTCAAACAACCCCCTATATTTGAGAATGCTAAATACCCTAACCATGTTTACAAATTGCAAAAAGCCTTGTATGGTTTGAAACAAGCCCCTAGAGCCTGGTATGAGAGATTGAAAACCTTTTTGCTAAACCACGGTTTCAAAATGGGGAGTGTTGATAAGACCATGTTTCTCCTCAAGCATGGTAGTGACCTTCTTATTGTCCAGGTATATGTGGATGATATCATCTTTGATGGCTCGCCTCACTCTCTTGTTACCAAGTTTTCTGAGCAGATGTTGAAGGAGTTTGAGATGAGCATGATGGGAGAGTTGCAGTTTTATCTTGGACTGCGAATCAACCAAGGGCATGAAGGAACCTTCATCCATCAAGCCAATTACACAAAGGACATTCTGAAGAAGTTTGATAAGGGAGACCTCAAGCCTATGGTGACTCCCTTGTCAACACAAATTGCACTTGATGCAGATAAGGAATGGGAGGTTGTCGGACCAGAGAGAGTACCAAGGGATGATCGGCTCACTTCTATACCTGACGGCGACTAGGCCTGACATCCAGTTCGCAGTTTGCCTTTGTGTGCGTTTTCAGGCCTCACCGAGGACATCACGCCGTCAAGCGGTCAAGCGCATCTTCAGGTACCTCAAATACACTCCTGAGCTTGGTCGTTGGTTCTCTTCAGCTTCTATGCTCTCTCAGAGGGTATTCGGATACTGACATTGAGTTTTGATCTGCTTGCCAGGTTGAGCTCGATGGGTCTGATCCGAGGATTGCCCAATTTGAAAGCAGAAAAGGACTTAGTGTGCCACCCCTATCATCATGGCAAGATGGTTGCCGCTTCTCATGCGCCTGTCAATCAGGTGATGACGTCTTACCCAGGTGGCTGCTGCATATGGACACGATTGGTCCTGCTTAGGTACAGTCGGTCAGTGGGAAGTGGTATGTGCTTGTTGTAGTAGATGACTTTTCTCTCTTTTCATGGGTGTTCTTCATGGAATTCAAAGATCAGGCTTTCGGTTTTGTTCGGGATTTGATCTTGATGTTAAGAAATGAGAGTAATGAGGCCATGAGGCCAATCCACAGCGACAATGGTGGAGAATTTCGTAGCTCTCATTTCGAAACCATCTGTCATGACCTAGGTCTTGATCACCAATTCTCGTCTCCTTATACCCCACCTCAGAACGGTGTTGTGGAACGAAAGAACCGCACACTTGTAGAGATGGCGCAGACGATGCTTCATGAGCATAGGACTCTGCGACGCTTTTGGGCTGAGGCTATGAATATGTCCTATTACATTGCCAACCGCATCTTCCTACTGAGCTTTCTAAGGAAAGACTTCGTACGAGCTATGGTTTGGTAGGCAGCCCAGCGTCAAGCACCTTCGTGCATTAGGCTGCAGTTGCTTTGTGCTCAAAACGGGGGGCATTTGGACAAATTTGAATCTCGCTGCTTGGATGGTATTTTCCTTGGGTACGCCTCTAGCTCTAGGGCATATAGAGTGTGGATTCTCGATACCAAATAAGTGGTTGAGACCTGTGCAGTTTTCTTTAATGAATCTATGCCTTGCACAACCCCTGCATTTGATCTTTTAGGTGATGATGAAGAGGGAACTCCAATCTTTGAAGATGAGGAAGTACAGGTAGATGTTGGTGATGTAGGAGCCACTGCACCAGCTGCAGCTCCTGGCCCCTCTGCTACAAGCTCTGAAGACGAAGGAGGACCCTTGCGATGGCTTCCTCCTCACTCCCCCGACCGCAAGCTCGAGCAGAGGGTGGCCCCGATGAGGACACAGGGGAGATGACCGTCTGAGATTGTTCCATCTCGGCAGGTCCAGCGGGATCACCCTCCACATGGGATCATTGGTGATTTGCATTGTGAGGACCTTGATGTCCTAGATAGGTTCTATCCCTTTCTTTGCTCATGCTGCATTTGTTGCCTCTTTTGAGCCCAAGGATGTTGGACACGCACTTTCTGATGGTAATTGGGTTAATGCCATGCATGAGGAGTTAGAAAACTTTGAGAGGAATGAGGTTTGGGTTTTGGTAGAGCCACCGCCACAATGCAATCATATTGGTACAAAATGGGTTTTCAAAAATAAGCAAGGGGAGGATGGCATTGTTGTGCGGAACAAGGTTAGACTTGTGGCTAAGGGCTTTGCTCAAAAAGAGGGGAGAGACTATGAGGAAACGTTTGCTCCTAGTTGCACGCCTGGAAGCTATACGTATTCTCTTAGCCTTTGCAGCTTCCATGGGTTATAAGCTTTTTCAAATGGATGTGAAGTCTACTTTTCTAAATGGTTTCATTCAAGAAGAAGTTTTTGCCACACAGCCCCTTGGATTTGAAAATGCTAAATACCCTAACCATGTTTACAAATTGCAAAAAGCCTTGTATGGTTTGAAACAAGCCCTTAGAGCCTAGTATGAGAGATTGAAAACCTTTTTGCTAAACCAGGGTTTCAAAAACGGGAGTGTGGATAAGACCTTGTTTCTACTCAAGGATGGTAGTGATCTTCCTATTGTCCAAATATACGTGGATGATATCATCTTTGGTGCCTCGTCTCACTCTCTTGTTACCAAGTTTTCTAAGCAGATGTTGAAGGAGTTTGAGATGAGCATGATGGGAGAGTTGCAGTTTTTCCTTGGACTACAAATCAAGCAAGGGCGTGAAGGAACCTTCATCCATCAAGCCAAGTACACAAAGGACATTCTGAGGAAGTTTGATATAGGGTGACTCCAAGCCCCTGGCGACTCCCATGTCAACACAAACAGCTGTTGATACAGATGAGGAAGGGGAGGTGGTGGACCAAAGAGAGTACCGAGGGATGATCGGATCACATCTGTACCTGACGGCGACTAGGCCGGACATACAGTTCGCGGTTTGCCTTTGTGCGCTTTCTCAGGCCTCACCGAGGACATCAGACCGTCAAGCGGTGAAGTGCATCCTCAGGAACCTGAAATACACTCCTGAGCTTGGTCTTTGGTTCTCTTCAGCTTCGACGCTCTCTTAGAGGGTATTCGGATGCTGATTTTGTGTGTTGTCGGTTGGAGCGCAAGTCGACTTCCGACAGCCTAGCAGTTTCTAGGTTCTTCTCTTGTCTCTTGGTCCTCACTGCAAGCATTCTAGCGTAGCCACTTCCACAACAGAAGCCGAATACATTGCTGCTGCTAGTTGCTGCTCCCAGCTGCTTTGGATGAAGTCCACCTTGAGTGACTTTGGTCTCAGCTTTAGGTAAGATCCCTCTCCTAGTAGACTCTACTTCTGCTATTTCTGTAGCTAAGAATCCCCGTCTTGCACTCTAGAACCAAACACATAGACGTGAGGTTTCACTTTCTGAGAGATCACTATGAGAAGGAAGATATAGACTTGATCCATGTGGAGACCGAACCAGTTGGCACACATCTTCACCAAGCCTTTAGAGCTTAGCGCGTTTGCTCGCTTGCGTGGGGAGCTTGGTGTTTATTACCCCTTTTAGGTTGGGTTAACTTTGCTGTAGTTTAGTGTTTTGTTTTGCCTTTTCGTTGCTTTTCTTTGTGTTCTTTGCATTTTGTATCATATCATGCATTGCATTGTATCATATGCATTTTCACTTTCACTAGGACTAGAGCTCTTCTGGTATGACTAGTTAGTACTTGCTTGTGCTAGATTGTACAGTTGCTTGCTTGATCATGGTTGGCTAAGCTCCTTGAGTCTGTCTAATATCATTTGTGAGCTAAGTCACTTTTGTTTTTTTGAAAATCACAAACCATGATCACCACTTGACTTGGCTACCTAGCATGTGTAGGAATGTTGAATGCTATGCTATCTTCTCATGCTTGGATATGCTAGTCGTATGCCTTTGTTGAACTTATGCCTAAGCATTTACTGACACCTTGCTTAAACCTGAAATTTGAATTAAATCTATGTACTTTGTGTGTCTTTTGAGATGAAATGGAAAGATCCAGGTGGGTTTTCTTGTTACACTGTTCTAGTTTGAGAGAGCTTGCCTTTGAATTTGGCATAAACATGGACTAGGTTGTGTATGACCAAAACATTATCTTAAGCTTTTGATGGTATTCTGAACCTAGGCTTGGCATTGGTTGGCAAGAAGTGGCAAAGACAAGAGAAAAACCCCTAGCACATGATCTGATTTGCATGAAGTTACAATTTCCTAAATCTGAAATCTACAAGTCTTTTAATTGCTTATGGCTTGTTATATATACCTTTGTTGAGAGTAGCACACCCTATATGTTTTGCTAGCATCTTTCCGTTCATGCCTATCTTGCTAGATGCTGTTCATGTTGGTGATGCTTTCTTTTCCAAAAATCTAAAAACTATGCTCCTGATCTGTATAAGATAGAACTTGCTCTGCCTCCTTGCATGCCTCCTTGCCCTCACTTGCTCTGTATGCTAGAACTTGTATTTACTAGCTTTTCATCCCTACCGAGCTCCTCATGGTACACCTCCTGCATTTCATAGCATATTTTGAGGGGGAGTTGTCTAGTTCAGGGGGAGTCGGATTCGATGAACCCTTGATGTGTCCATTGTCAACAAGGGGGAGAGATGTTGACCAATAGGAGTGTTCATGGACCAAGAGGGAGAATTAGTTGAGGGGGAGCTTTGTATTCAGAGAGTTTGGGCTTTTAGCATGCTCTTGCATCGGTGCGTTGAGCCTTTTGCCTCTTTCTTGAGGAGCCGATGCTTTGCCTAAGCATGGCTGTGTTGAGCCAGTTTGCCTCTTTCTTGAGGCGTCATGCTTTAGTTTGATCAACTGCGTTGAGCGGCTTCCCTTGTCTTAGGGGGTCGATCTTTGGTTTTTTCTTTTTGTTGCCTCAATTTGCCCTTCTTAGCTTGTTGTTGGTTTTTGGGCATTTTGAGCAACTTTCTTCTTTTCTTCTTTCCTTTTCGGTTTTACGCTTGTTTTTCTTGTCTTTGGTTTATTTTAGGTTACAGGTAGAAGGTGTTGACAATGCACTCATCAAGGGGGAGATTGAGAGCCAATGGACCGGCTCCATTGCCTCTGGAGTAATGAGTGATTGTCAACAGAAGCCAAAGACCCAGAAGGACTTGGGCACAAGACCTCCAATGGACCGGAGACCCTCCAATGGGCAGGAGGTAGAAGGAAGTCCTTCGAAGGACTGGAGGCATGCTCGACATCGATCGGC
The DNA here is from genome assembly GCA_030272315.1 of Paspalum vaginatum. Taxonomy (NCBI): domain Eukaryota; kingdom Viridiplantae; phylum Streptophyta; class Magnoliopsida; order Poales; family Poaceae; genus Paspalum; species Paspalum vaginatum. The sequence goes on from CM059021.1 coordinate 21,621,157, forward strand.
CATGGGAGTTCGGTACACAGAGGAGCAGCACGGCGACGGCATGAGTAAGACCTCTGAAGGACTGCGAGGCGACCCCGATGGAATGGGGATGCCAGGTGCCACCACAGTGCTCTAGCCCGAGTACGTGGTGTGAAGATGGGCGAGGGCGTTGGCAGTTTCGCTCAAATCCGTCACCCTACCACCAAGTTACCAAACTCGGCGAATGGGCTCATTCTCGCTGAGATAGAGTGGAGTGGGCCATTCCAGGCCCAGGAAGGAAACCCTAAAGTTTCCCAGTTTCTGACTTCAAAACCGGGGGTTAGCTTGTAGGTGAAGAAGATCAAGACTCCATCATGGTCGTCCGTCCCCGAGAAAGTCGAGTCTTTTTTGTTTTGGCCCCTACGGGCGTTTCTGTAATATAGGGGTCTTAGTGCTAAATGTGTCGATTAGGCCAAGGCTATAAATACCTAAGTGGCTGGTCATTTAGGTGACTCTTCCACCGCAAGAAACCCTAGGTTAGTCTCCAACCAACCAAGTGCTTAGAGAGCAAATCGGGTGTCCCCTAAGCTAGTACTTTGCATTAGTGGGAGAATGAAGGGTGGTAGGCTGAGTTGAGCCTTATAAGAACTGATTTCCTCATCTAATTAAGTCAAGATTCGTCCCAAATTCGTGCTCATGTGTGCTGCCATCTCCCTCCCCGCTTTCTTGTTGCTTTTTGGATGGAACTCAAGGGCTTTTGGTGATTTGTGTTGCCCACGAGTTAATCCTGTTCTATTGGCTCTTTTGGAGTTGCTAGGACATGGAGATTATGACTTAGTTCATCTCAATCCTACTGGATTGCCACGAGCAAGCTTCTTTTGAGTTTTCCTCCTTCTTGCCCAAAGATTGCCATCTCACGAGATCTGAAATTCCTACTGATCCCTTGGTCACTTTGCGTTGATCTTTTGGGAAAAGCTTTGGAATAGGGTCCAGATAGCCTGTGCAAAATTTTGTGTAGATTGGACAAGATTTGGTCAGGTTTGGGTTTGAAAACCCATTGTCTGTGACCCTACCAGACAGTCCGATAGAGGCCACCGGACAGTGCGGCAGTGCCCGTCGGACAGTCCAGTGTTGGGTTCTGTCGGGGACCTCCCACCAGACAGTCCGGCAGAGGAGACCGGACCCTCCGGTGCCATCGGACAATCTGGCAGAGGAGACCGGACCCTCCGGTACCTCCGGACCGTCCGGCCTCTACTACCGGACAATCCGGTTCAGGCAGGGGTGCTTCAGTGTTTTCGCTGAATTGCTTCTTCCGTTGTGTTTTTGCTTTGAATTTTTGCATTCCCTACTTTCGAGACTATTCTCTTTGGTTGCTGTGAGTCAGTGAGACGCACTTTGGTGCGGTGAGTGTCATGTGGCGGATTTTGCATGGTTCGTTGCCTCGGTGCTCTTTTTGAGTTGGCTCGCGGTTTTTCTCGCTTGGTGCGTATCCTCCCAGTGGATGGCACTCTTGCGCTGCTAGACATGTATCTGTTCAGCAGACGGTGTCTAGTTCTTCTCTTTAGCACCAGTTTCGGGGAATTGCCGATTTGAGTTTTAAAGTGCTCCTATTCAACACCCCTCTAGTAGCACGTCTCGGTCCTACAGTATTGAATCTTTTGTTGTTCTTCACCTTCCCTATATACCATGGTGCGGAAATCAAAATTTGGGAAGTGTTTCAAGTTCAACATTGTTGGTAGCAGAAAGGACAAGGATGTTATGTTATGTACACCTTCTCATTGATGTGGTAGCCTGCCAGTTTGGGGAGGCGGCGGTGTTGTGAACCACACCTCTACAGAAAAGTTTCAAGAAAAGAAAGAGCTTATCATTTCCCACCATTTTGTAATTGTTGATGTGTTGAGAGCAGTGCACTGCTCTTTGTCTTATTGCAATAGCTTGACCTAGTAGCCATCACATGAAAGTCTCTTTCATTTTTAGGGGAAATTTTTGTCCTTTCATATTATTTGTAAGATTGTAGTTACTGTTTTCACGAATCCATTGCTCTGTAGGGTTGATATTCTCTATTATCCATTTATCCTACACTAGAAATATACTTATAGGCTTCCTTTGTCATCATTGTCCTGATCTTGCTGTGTGCTAAATAAGAACACCATCTCTATTATTATATACCATCGGTGTTTGTGTAATAACATGTGCAGCTTTAAAATCATATAGGTAGTATTGATGTCTCTTAGCGTAATAGATTTTACTCTGCAAGCGCAAGGAGATTCGTTGTAGCTTTTTTACTTAGAGTATTCTAAGTATCGTAAAAATCTACAGGGAAGTAGTGGCGAATAGATAGAATGACGTAACATTCGAACTAAGTAGACTGCAAACTAGAAAATTACTAGATATTCTTATGCAGGGGTAAGACAAAAAGGTAGTGTACAGTAGGACGAGAGTGTGTAAGGCAAATGGCCTCTTATGCCATATTTCCATAGTTGTGTTTTGATGATTGATTGACAACGAACACTTAGAGTAATGAACTAATCTAAATGCACATTCTCAGGTATTTAGGTCCAAGGGATGAAGAAGTAGAAAAGCTGAAGGCAAAGCCCAAAGGACAGCCCTCAAGGGTTTGTGAGGACCAGACAATAAGGTATGCATGACCAAACAAACCTCTGGACCTAGTTTCCCCAAAGAGCTGAAGATTCAGAAGCGTGGCAAGTTATGAAGACTGGATGGTACGAACCCCCTAGAGAAACAATAGACCAGACAACTTCAGAGGAGGCAGCAGAAGTGACCAAGTTCAATGGACCGGACAGTACGGTTTAGAAGACCGGACTAAAGGTTAGACAAAGATGGGCAAGGTATGAAGATTGAAGCCGCGGAGGATTACAACAAACCATATAGTACGGTGTATAAGACTGAACAATACATCGGACTAAGTTTGTGGAGGCTATAAAGATTGAAACAATAGAGGATCTCATGGACTAGATGGTACGGTCTGTGAGACTGGACAAACCATCAGACATCACAACAGCTAGTGCAATGGCTAGTTGCCAAGTACAATGGGCAGGACAGTCCGAAGTATGCCAAAGTGAATGGACCATACTATCCTGTCCATGCATGTCAGGTACTGATCTAGGTGGCCCTGAACCCAAGCCAGCATGACCTCACTAATAGGCAGCAGATGCACTACAAAGGCAGGGAGATGAAACGACTAACCCTAGATTGATATTCTTCGTGCATGGTTAGATTGATACATCTCCTCTCCTTATATAGAGAGGCTTACTTGAACCCTAAGAAAGGTATCTAATCTACTAATACTTACCCCTAACTATCCCTATCCTTATCTCTAAGCACTCCTGCGAGACCTCCTACTATAGTACCAAGGTACCTAGCATGTACTATAGCATGGGCCATTCCCAAAGAGCACCTATTGCCCATTACATCCCATCTGACTACCTATGACATTACTCCCCTCTTTTTGAGTAGCTCATCCTTGAGCTGCAGCTTAACCGAGGCCTAGTGACTAATCTTATTTGAATGACTAAAAAAATTACATGGACACTTTGGTTCCTGTACGTGCCTCCTGGATCCCACACATACAACCACATAAGAGGTTTTGTATGGACTGGAAGCTGATAGCCGTGGCAGTCCAGCAAGCCCACTGTCTTTCTTGCACATGCGCTTTGCCACGAATCCCATCCGATCGCTGTAGTCGCAGGTGCTGCCACCACCGCCGCTGCTAGGGTAGTTCCTAGCTATGTGCTTAGGCTCGGCGCACTTGCAGCAGGAGCCCGCCGCCACCATGTCAGCCTGATCTCCTTCAGCTGCCTCCACAGCCAAGGCTAGATACGCACCCGCCACAGGAGCCAGAAACTCTGCCTCTATCTCTGCCATCATCGGAGTAGCCCTTGCTGCAGGAGCCCCCAGTGCAAGAGCCTAAGACCCCCCTCCTTCACTGCCATCGCTGGAGCCATCCTTGCCACAGGAGCCTCCGCCCCAGCGGCTGCCGTAGCTGTAGCCACTACAGCCAGATCCACCCCCACTGCCCACATCGAGGCCTCCGCCTCCTCTACTGCTGCCGTCGGAGCCGCCCTTAATGAAGGGTCCATCTGGGCCGGTGATGTTGACTGCCTTGGCGTGTCAATACTGAGGTAGCCACGATCGGCAATGCTGAGGTAGTCAGCTGACACTGTATTTCCTGTAGCCTAGCTTTGATCTTTGCACAATCAGCCATCACCTTGGTGCAGAAATCTTGGAAACTTGCATAGATTCACCGATGGATTAGTCGTCTGCAGTGGAAGGCATAGGAATGGATCTAAGCCAAAGCTAACTGATACCAGATGTCATGTACTGATCTAAGCCGACGCAACCTCGCTAATAGGTGGCAGTTATACCACAAAGGCAGGGATAAGAGAGGACTAATCGTAGATTGGTATTCTTCTTGCTTGGTTTGATTAATACATCTCCTCTCCTTATATTAGAGAGGCTTACTTGACCCCCCTAAGAAAGGTATCTAATCTACTAATACTTATCACTATCCCTATCCTTATCTCTAAGCACTCCTGTGGGACCTCCTGCTACAGTACCCTCTACAGTACCAAGGGTACCGTAGTGTGTACTATAGCATGGGGTAGCCCAAAGAGCGTAGCCTATTGCCCATTACATCCCATCCGACTACCTATGACAATGCACTTTCTGGCAGCCTTTTGGCCACCTGCTAGTTCGTGTTTAGGGGCTATATAACTCACCCCTCGGCCATTTAAAGTGTGTTGGAGCCATTGAAGATCAGAGCAAGTGTAGAGGAGTGTTCTAGTAATATCTGCCACTCCAACCACCATATGAGAGCTTAGTGCTAATTCAAGCTAGGTTAGAGCTTAGAGAGACTGAGCTTGCGAGCTCTTCTTGAGTGTAGCTACTACGTGAGCTAGTAGAGAAGACTTGGCTACATCCAAGCCACTTGTACTCATTACTAGATCCTGCTTCTTAGTGTAGAGTGGTAGCGAACAACTTGTGTGGGGATGTGGAGACCCTACAATCTCCGTAATGCAATCCAATGCCTTATGATCAAGAGAGACGATGGCGGTGGCCAAGCCCTGGTAGCTTGGTGGCACTTAGCCTTTGTTTGCCGAGAGCCACTTGGTGGTGAGCGCAAGACATTGATCGAAAGAGGTTTGGTAACAAACTAAGATTTTGCCTTTGGTGGCAAGTCCGTGGACATAGCCCTTAGTGGGGAACCACATTAAATCGTCGTATCTCCTTGGGAGTTTTTATCCCCATTGCTTACCTCTTTACTTACCGCTTTTACGTTTCTGCATTTACTTTCTTGTGTGCCTTTATCTTTCTTAGTTACTTTGATTAGGTTTGGCTCTAGGTTGCAAGTATTTTGGGTTAGTTAGAGAGTGCATAGTTAAACCTTAGACTTAACTAGCATGTGTAGGATGCGATAAGTTTATCCTATGCATTTGAAAGTCCTAGGTTTTAGAAGAATGAATTAGTGACCCAATTCACCCCATCCACTCTTAGCTCAGATACACAAGCACAGTCCATGACTAAAGTAGTTAGCAACTAGGTATAGCTATGTGGGAGAAACGAGTGAGATAAGATACGCAAACTCTCTAACTAACGCCTATAGGCTAGCCAAACGATGGGATCGGAATACAGATGGTTCCTAATGTTGTCACTGACAAGACCTATCAACCAGAGCTATGTGGACAAGATGGCACACTACACTAGTGATAAAGTTCTTCCTCGATCAGAGGCTGATAACTAACTTAACGTTCGTTGTAAGCCTAAGGAAAGCTTATAGCACCGGCAAGTCTAGCAAGATTCAAATAACTTAAGAAGAACACAATCCTAAGCCTTGGTCTAGTATGCAAGAATGTATACCACACTAGGCAAGTGTTAGAAATAAAGTAAAGTATAACTGAAATGTAAAGCAAGGAATTGAAATTATAGTGTGGAGTTGCAAAGGTACAAAAGACACAAGAGTTTTTACCAAGACTCAAAGCTAACTCTAGAAACCCTAAGGAAAAAGCTCAGACTTGACTCTAACTCCCAGGACTATCCTACTGCTATAAGACTAAGCCAATGGTATGCTTCTCTTCACTTCAACCCTTTGCAAATGAGCCTTCTGTGGTATTTATAGCCTCGAAGTGAGTGGGGTATATATACTCAAGGTTGGTCAGAGTGGAGGTTGAGGTGGTTGTAAGGAGGACACATGGCAGGCCTAGGTGGCTAGGTAGGAGGGCGAGTAGCCAAGCCTAGCCAACCATCCTGGCCCTAGGTCCCTGACCCTCCGATCCACTACCTGACTTCATCATGTGGCTGCCGTTTCCTTGGACAATGCGTGGTGGTTAAGTTTAGTAGTGTTTGTTTCACTGCCATTGGATGTGAATTGTGTTTCTCCCTTTGCCACAAGATGGAGTTCCCTTAGATCACTGACTTCACTAATCCATGGGTTGGATCGATGAAGTGGCAATCCTTCCCGTACTTTGCATGTTGCATATGTGGCATACACCTTGATGTTGTGTTGATATGTCATTGTTGCGCATGCAAGTCAAAGTTAAGGAATGTTGGATCCAAACGCAGAGACCGAGCAGCTAGGGCTGGTCAGTCGGCTAGGGGGGTTGGCCAAGCGGCCGGACTTCCTCCCTGGTTTGGCTCCATTTCTTGTATTTTTTCTATATTTCATACCTGCACTCAAGTATTCAACACGACTTGTGGAATTTGATTAGTAGCAAAGGTTAGTCCAAACTTTGACATATTTCCCTTCAAAAGAATGGATAGTTGATAGTTGAAATGGTGAAATAACGACCGTCCACACCCCCAAGCTTAGACCTTTGCTTGTCCTCGAGTAAAGGCAAGATGAGTTATGGATCAAGAGTTGCTGCAATAACAGTGAGCATGGAGAAGAAGCCATACATAACTGACACCCATGCTTTTACCTCGAACCATATTGTATTCAAAGTGTCTTTTTCTCATACCTGTGGTAGCATCTTTTTGCTTACCATGACTTGGGAGAATGGTTTTGTTGTAGGCTCTAGCTCGAAACATCTCTTTTTATTTTTTTTGTCTCAGGTGGTTTCCAAGATTTTCAAAACAAAATTAAGTTTCCTCAAACTCTCGATCGCTCAAAAAATGCATCCTTACCATTAAGGCTAAGGGCACGGCCAAGCATTTTCCTACACTAAGGCCTTTGTGGATCTTAGGGTGATGGAAAAACATGGCTTACAGGGGCTGTTTATTTTGCAAAGTCAAAGATTGGACCAAACAAATATACTATATCAACTCATCTTATTTACCATGGGAGCTTATTTGGTGGATGGATGGATGGTGGAAAGTATCTCATTGTTTCCTTTTCTTCTGCTTCAACATTTTTGTAGGGATGAACATGGAGCCTTTTTGCATATTTCATTTCTTTTTGACATGATTTGATTGGCATGCCTTTTCTTTTCATCATTTTGCCATGCCTCTTTTTGACATGCTTTTATTTTCTTTTTTATGGCTCCATATTCTTCCCCTTTTTAATTGGAAGCAGTAAGGCTCAAGGCATTATTTTGGAGATATATGGATGCAATACCCATGATAGGTAAGTTCATTGTGGGATGGTGGTTTGCTCCAGTGATTAACAAGGTGGTGATAATTTCATTCAATGAGACTCCAAATTTGACAAAGCTTAAAACAACACTAAGTAGCTTATAAAAGCGGCTCAAATATTTTCATTTTGTTTAGCTCTGGTATGTTTTAACCAAAGGGGGAACTTTATTTTGACTTTTCAAAAGAATAAACTTGAGATGTCATCTTATTAAGAACATGAAAGCAGCTGGCCCATTACTTAGTCATATCCTTTTTTTGCAACAACTTCGACAAGGTTATGCAAATGGCATGCACAAAGTAGAAAGTTAGGCTTTATTATTATACAAACAGGTTCAAAATTAAGCTAAGTATGGTCATTGCATAGACAACTAATCAGGAGCATGATAGAGCAACTATTCATCATTTCCATAACGAAGGTAGAATCTCAAATGTGGGAGTTGATTTTATTCACTTTTCTCTTTTTTGAATAAGCTGAAATAAAGACAAACATTTTTATGGGCTCACTTCATTGGTCTTCGAACAATAGGACAGTATGACTAGGTCTGTCTATCTGCAAGAGAGTGATATAGGCATGGGGCATCTTACTTTGAATTAGGACTGAGCTTGAGGAGGCGTGCTCATGTTGTCAGCGATTTACCATTCCCCCAAACTTCAACTGAAGCTAGGGGTTTTGGTAGTAGTAGTGGTTGTAGAACTCGTGCCCCTCATTGGTGTTGGTCTCCATCATTTCTCTGAGTTCCCAGAGAATGTTGCTGTTGGAGTGCAACCAGGCCTTCCATCTCGGCAGTACGTCAGCTAATGTTCTGCACTTCCTTGTACATCCTTGGGTCATGCTAACCATGAAGGTTTATCCCCTCCATAACGGAGTTGATGCCCACCATGTTGTCGTTGTTGAAGCGTGCGAATGCCGATGGACCTACATGTCTATCAAGACTGTGCGACGTACCTCCAGTCAGTAGTACTCAAGAGCATGAGGTGGTTGGTGGTGTGATGAAGCACCACCACCATGGCTACTGCTATGCCATGGCTTGTCAACACCGTCTTGTAACCATGAGTGATCCATGCTTTGGCCTGTGCCAAATGATGATGCTGTGGGGAGCCCAAGATAGACCTATCTCCCCTTCATCTTCTGCCACCCTCTGGCACTGCTTGGCAGCAACGTCTCTGGGCTCATGTCATGACATCTTCAAAACTTTCTCTGGTGCTTCTAGGTTGAGATACATGGTTAGGCTATCTACTTGGTACAAATTGAACTATGATGTGGGAAGCGCTAGCTCGAATTTGTAACCAAATTAGGTCACAACTAGGTTATCGGTTTCATCTACTTGGAAAAAGTGTCCTTGGATGAAGTGCTTTCCACCTACTAGATGCGATAGATCAATGGGAATGTATTCAAGCTAGGTGTTTGCTAAGACGCCCAGATTGGATGCAATCCTTGTCACAAAAGATGTGATCATGATGGGAAGTGTTAGTTTTCCACATATCCATCCAATGATATACTATATCTAGCACATGGGCATAAAGTTTCTTTTTACAATTTGCATATAGACATTTTAAATCCTCATTAGCTGTGCAACATGCTTCACTAAGTGGCAAGACAATTAAAGATACCCAACAAGCCAGAAACCTTAAAGTAGGGTTATGGAATTTATTGATGCTATATTTCCCTGAAACATTCTCTCCACAAATTTCTTTCCAAAATACCTTTGCATTGTACCCCGTAGGCTCCACTGCTAGAGAGTAGGGCAAGGAGACACCTAGGAGGCTACTATGTTCACTCAAAGAGACATAAAAATTAGTGTTGAAACGGCAGAAATGAATGGTCGTACAAGTGGTGAGTGCGTCTACACAGAGGGTCATCAGGAACTCCTTAGTAACAACGATAGGTCCTTCTTCCTTGGTGCTCCAGAAGTCACCCCAACTGACATAGTTGAATGCCTTCTCGAATTGTTCCAGCATACCTTCATTGGCTAGGAAGAGGAGATCGAAACATCTTGTTCTTCCAAATGGTTTGGGAGAAAGGTGTTCCATCATCTCCTCCTCTACTCCCCCATGTGGCACAATGTCGTGGATGGTTAGGAGCATTCATTGCTCTCAGGGTTGGCCGGTGCTGATGGACATCCTATCGGACATCGCTAGGGTCCTTGATCTTCCACTCTACGAGTGGGAGGATGACAAGAACCTAATGTGCATAGCCTTCCCTAACCTTAACTAGGGCCTTCTTGGTCTAACTGATAATGATATTCCTGCACAAATCACAGACATGAGAAAAATACCCGAAAGATAAGAGCAATTACAAAATGAGTAATGTTAGCGGTTAGCAGTCCAAGAGTCAGGTCATCCAAAATTTAGTCATTCTTGCGGTGCCAAAACCTCCACAAACTGTTCTCAAAACCAAGCGTGATGCACTAATTTTATTGGGCAGAATTTTGACTAAGTCCTTAAGAGGTTGATTAGAAACTAAGCTAGTTTATAGGGAGAGAGAGTGTATGTCTGTGTTCGCACTGCCGAATGGTACAAGCAGGAAGAAGGAGAGTGCACCAGTATTTATAGGCAGGAGTATGCATGCATGGGCAAGAGCAGGTCAAGGAGCCAACCTGCCGGGTGACCTGGGGGTGCTACAGGTCCATCCGGAGCATCCGTTCATGCAGGGGGCCCACATGCCTCCATCATAGTGACAGATAGCCTGGGACTGAGGTCAAAAATGTAGTTAATCAAAACAATTTCTACAGGTATAGAAAAAACCCTCTTTTTTAAATATCTCACGATATGTCATCAACAGCGTACAACTTTGAAATAGTAACGAGGATAGAAAAAAAATTTACAATAGTGTGTTGCACAGCTACAACTCGAGACCTCCCATTTGTGAGCATATAGTTTTGTCACCGGGCCGGTTCTAGAATGCCCGTCCTAGGCCAGGGCCCACTGCTTCACGGAAGCAGGCAGTTCCCATCCCCAGATCCCCTGCTGCTCAGGCCGTCATAGTTGCAAGCGTCGCCATGTCACAGAGACACGGGTTTCGATGCGGTGGTCCTGTATTGGATACACAGAGTTGGCACGTAGCTGTTGGCGTCTCTTAGCCTTAACAGGTTTTACTCCTCGAGGATACGGAGACCGCTGTAGCTTTTCGTCCTAGAGTATTCTGAGTATCGTATTTATCCACAAAGAAGCAGGCAGGCGAGAGAGTATAATTGAAAAACTTCAAATCGAAGTCACCACACTTTAATAAAAGTACCAACTAGTATCTAGACTAGGGGTAAGTCTGTTAAAGATAGGTGTACTGGTGAAGAAGTGAATAGACTACCTCAAATACACATAAAGAGGTATAGTTGCCTGAGGAGGACAACGAGTGAGATAAAAGTTCCCAAACTCTATTCTATTCGGCTGCAATGACTATGCCGTGGTTAACTAAGGAAACCCAAGTAACAAGTCAGAATCTCGCGTCGAGTGAAATTCCAGCGCTCTCAAGGGGTCACGGGGTAGATAGTTGACCACCGGAAGAGAACCCGGCTATGACCTACGGGCCTCCCAAATGAACAGGCCTGGACTATATAAGCACACTACACGCTGTCACTGAGTGGGGCTACCAAACAAATCTGCGTGGAGAGGATAGCACGCTATAAACGTACTTAAGCAAAGCTTGAGTAACAATAGATCGTCCTTGATCAGAGGAGAGGACCTAACCAAAGCCTGGTGTACATGTTAGATTATAGCACCAGCAAGAATAACATGACTTGACTAACCAAGATAACTTAGAGACTAAGCCTAGCAAGTATGCAAAGAAAGGTACACCACAATTGCAAGAGATAGAAATAAAGTAAAGCATAAATATATTACACTAAAGATAAGAGTACAAAGATACAAGAATTTTACCGCAGACTCAGAGATATCTCTGAGAACTCTGAGGCAAAGCTCGACTCAATCTAACTCCCATGGCTATCCTAACTACTATGATGCGGAAATGGCACTCTCTAAGGTAGAATGAAGCTCTCAACTTCTCCACACTTTTACAAATGAGCTCTCAGGGCCTATTTATAGTCCAGCAAGTGAGGGGGGTATTTATAGGTGGCTTAAGTCAGCTTGTGGGGTAATGCAGGTGGTGGGCCGACCATGTACGGGGTCGACCGACCTAGCCCCATGGTCGAGCGACCGCCCGATCCACCGACTTGTCCATCCAACGGCTTGATCTTGCTTCCACACGTTGGTTGGCAGTTGAAACGGTTGGTGCACGTGTAAAATGAGGGCCTTGCATGGTTGGCCGACCATACATGAGGTCGGGTGACCACGTGTCCTGCTCTGGTTTGCTGCATGGCCCTTCTCTAGGATTTGTGACGTCACCGATCCGTGGTTTGGTGGTCCTTTGGCCCTTGGATACATTGGATGCTTGGTTTGACGGTTGGATTAAACTGTCTTTGTGTTTCTTTGCAGGTTTGGATCGATGACTTGGCATTTGGGCTCTGCGCGAAGGTTGGGCGGCCAGGGGCAGGGTCGGCCGACCCTACCACTAGGTCAGGCGACCCAGCAGGTGGTCGGCCGACCAGGACCCATGGCTCGGCCGACCAGGCCACTTTTGCCTCCAGTGCCCATCTTTGATCCTTGACACGTTTTCAGCTTTTTATGTGTATTTTAGTACCTACATCCAAATATTCATGTACATCTTGTGGAACTCATTAGTAGTAGGGGTTAGTCCTTTTTATTCACATGCTTTGCTTCATTTGGTGGATAATTGACGGTAGATATCGTGAGATTTACGACCGTCAACACCCCCCCAAGCTTAAACTTTAGCTCGTTCTCGAGCAAAGCTAAGACTGAAAGTGGATTAGGTGTTGCTGCAATATCAAACATGATGATGAATTCTTATACATGATTCAATACTCAAACTTTTGATCCAAGTAGTGAAATAATTGAAGTTCACCTTGTGTAATGCCTGTGGTGCATCTTTTTTCTTACCTCGCCTTGGGCGGTTGAGAGACTGGAACGACTTTATTGCAGGAGTACTTCTGATTTGCCCTTTTTGGATGCCCTTCTTAGGTGTTTTCTAAATTTTCAAAACAAAGAAGCTTCCCCAAGGTACTCTCGGTCGCTCCAACGTGTTTCCTTACCAAAGGCCACGAGTTGGCTAACATTTTCCTACACTAAGGCCTTTGTAGAGCTTTAGGTGGGAAGAATGTGGCATACTTAGGGTGTTTATTTTGCTAAGCCAAAGATTAGACCAAAGAGTGTACTCTATCACTTCTTCTAATTGATTGCTAGAGCATGAATGGTGGGCGTCTCCTTCTCTTGATTTTCATCCCTTGTAGCCTTTTATTAATTTGGAGGGGATAAGGAGCTTTTATTTATTTTTGCCATGCTTGAACTTGCATGCTTTTCATTTTGCAGTGCATTTGCACGCATTTTTCATTTCATTTTGCCATGCTTTTGCATGCCCCCCTTTTTTTAGCTCCATACCCTTACTCCTTTGAATTTGAAGGCTCAGGGATTATGAGTAGTATTTGGAGACTTTTTGGTGGATGCAAACTCCGGAATGGATCACTTGCATTTTATGTTTTGTACTCCAGCTATCAACAGAAGGTGATATTTCTACTCAAAGAGACTCAAAATTTGACAAAGCTCAAAACATCTCTATGTAGCTCTTTGTAGCGGTTTTCAATTATTTGAAGTACTTTTGGCTCTGGTAGGCATTTATGACGGAGGGGGAGCTATATTTTGTCATTTTCAAAGATATAGAACCTGAGATGCTCATCCTACTAGGAACATGAAAGAATCATGCCACATTTGAGTCATATTCATCTCGCAACAACCTAGGCTTGTTATCACAAATGGTATCTACAAAGTAGAACTTCGGGTTTACTTCTTTTATTCACAACTCAAAACTAAGCTAAGCATAAATCACATGCAAGAATTAAATCATTCACTTGATAGAGCAACTATTTATCATCTCCAAAATGAAGCTAGCACGTGAATCTATCATTCGAGCATGGGAGTTTTTTTAAGGTAAAGCATAAATATAACTGAAATGAAACAAACTAAATTAAACTGATTATTACTAGTGATCTCTCTCAAGGCAGATACATGGGTGGTTCAGTGAGCAAGGGGATTGACATACCCGGCTTGTCGATTGGGTTCCCCCCCTAAGCTTCAATGAAGCTACTGGGGGTAGTATCCGTGGTACTAGAAGAAACGCTGGGACTCGTCGAAGGTGCGCTGGGCTGTCGCTTCTATTTCTAGGAGGCGGTTGTAGTGCTCGTTCTGAGTCTGCTGGATAACCTGAGTGTGCTCATCAACATGGTTTAGTTGCTGCGCCATCCCAGCAGTGCGTTGGTCTTGGATGGTCAGGGTCCCAAAAATGGCAGCCAAAGGATCCTCTGCAAAGTGTGCTGACGCAGATGGTCCTATTCCGTATGGCCCTGACCTGGATCCATAATAGGTTCCTCCTCCACCAAACTGCTGAGAATGTGCAGCACTAGAATCGTATCCCCATGATGTGTGTGCAGATCCTCCTTGGGGTTGCCAAGTGTGGTCCCCTTCCTGAGTTTGCCAAGATGCGCTTGCTGCGGTATGGAACCCTGTTGGTCCCATCCCGGCGGCTTGCGCCTCCTGTGCTTGCTCTCGCATTTGTTCCTCTGCTGCTCTCCTCTGTGCCCTAGTGATGACTCCTGCAACACTATGTCGGGGCTCTTTTAATGGTATATAGTGTCCTTCTACTGGCATAGAGAGAGTGTCTACGGAGTAGAGTTTATAGTGTGGTGCAGGCAGAGGCACTTCAAAGTCGTACCCCTTGTAAATCATGACATAGGCCTCCGTGCTAGGCTCTTTGCGAAAGAAGTGTCCTCGGATAAAGTGGCTCTCTGTGCCTAGGTTCGGTGTGTCTGGGGGTAGAAATTCCACCTAGGCATTTGCTAATGCCCCTAGCTCGGCTGCAATCCTCATCACAAAAGACGTGATTGTTATGGAGCTTCCCTCCCGAGCTAGTTTCATCCAATGGGTGAGCATGCCTAGCACCGGTGCATACTTCTGCTTACGCCACATGGCGCAAAGGATTTTGAGGTCCTCCACGGTCACACAGCGTGTGTCATCATGGGGGAGGACTATCATGGTAATCCAATGGGCCATGAAATGCTTGGTGGGGTGCTTAATGTGTGTGATACTCTTCTTCCCCTTATAGTTAGGTCCAGCTAACTCTCTCCAGAACTGTTGTGAATTAAAACCCGTGGGTTCGGCCTACTAAAGAGCAGCGTAGTGAGAACCCGAGAGCATTGCTGAACTGACGAAGTGTCAGTTCATGCTCAGTGTTAAAGAGTCTAAAGTGCATAGATGTGTTGGGCTGCAGTGTTTCTACTCGAAGGGTCATTAGAAACTCCTTGGTAAGGAGCACTATGCCTCCTTCACAGATGTCGGCAAATTTTCCCAGCCCACTGTATTGAAAATTTCTTCGAATTCATCAGACATACCTGTGCTTGTCATGAGCATTTCGTCGAAGCATTTTGTGAGGTTGATGGGCTTTATGTGGAGTCGCCTCAGCAGGTCGGCCTCGTCTTGGTTCTGTATCTTGCTGTGGGAGTCCATCAGCAGTATCAACCTGGCATTTGACGAGGTTGCTTCTTCCTCCGGCGGTCCAACACTTGAGGAGCCTCTGTCGGACGCCGTTCGGGAGCTGTGTCCTTGCGAACCGGAGGACATGAGACGATGTGCTGCCCTACTCATTGCATTCCTAGTCCTCTTCAATGCGCGTCTCATCCTAGCACAAAAAATGATCACAAGAACTACAATACGACAGAAAAAAGATTAGCGTTAGTCGTTAGTCATCCTTGTGGGGTGTGACACCACCACAATCCTATTCTCGTTCTTGCCAAGAGAGAGAGAGAGGGTTATTTAGAAGCTGAAATTTATTTGGCTAACATGATTTTGTTTGGGACTTATTTAACTAAGCACTAGGGCTTAATTAAATACTAAACAAGAGAGTATTGAGGGGGAGAAGCATGCTGCTGCCTGGTGCATCGAGCAAGAGGGTCGAGGTGCCTTTTATAGGCGAGGGGCTGCATGCAGGAGGGTCGGACGACCATGGCCTAGGGTCGGTCGGCCTTGTGCAGGCGCTAGGCGGCCATGATGGTGCGTGGTGCATGGCTTGTGTGCGAGAAAAGGAGCAAAAGAGGTTGCATGCACTGGAGACATGAGTGAAAGTGGTCGGGTGGCCATTCATTGTGCTTATGAGCACTTGAGTGCTCGTGTTCGGGTGCATGCGCTGAAAGCAAAAGAGAGAGAGATAGGAGGGGTGGTCGGCCGGCCGGTGGCGTGGTCGGCTGGCCTCTCCACTTATTTTTGAAAAGAGGAAGAAAGGAAAAGAAAGTAAAAAGAGAAAGTAAAAGAAAAAGGAAAGGAAAAAGGAAACAAAAGAAAAAAGAAAAGGAAAGAAAGAGGGGGGGCTGGTCGGCCAGCCATGATGCCCGGTCTGCCGACCAAGATGGCAGTCGGCCAGGCCTCCTGTCCCTTATTTTTGAAAGAGGGAGATGAAAAAGGGTAAAAGAGGAGGAAGGAAAAGAGGGACGAAGAGGTGGTCGGCCGGCCTTGATGGTGGTCGGCCGGCCACCCAATTTTTTTTAGAAGGATATAAAGCGAATGCATAGAAAATTAAATTTGTGCAGTGCAAGAATTTAAACATGCCATGGAGATCGAAAAATTAAATTAGCGGAAAACAAAATATGGCGTCGAGAGATAATGCCAAATTTACCTTTTGGTGGGGGTGCACCATTTACCACCCTTCAGGATATCGCATGGGCGTACATTCTGGATGGTGACTTGTATTTTCGCGCACCATTTCGGATTTGACGTGGACGAAGCTTTGGCACACTTATTTCCAACATGCCCCAGATCATTTGTCTTGGTTGCATCATGGGTATGTTGAACTTTGCTACGCCCTTGAGTGAATGGTGTGGTTGAATGATGGGCGTCGACCTTCTGCACAGGAGCTTTGCCTCCTATTTCCTGGGTTTTGGGACTAGCCTTGGTTGCTTTTGCCTTCTCCCATTCCTAGTTCTTCCTATTGTCGGATGGCAGCCACATTGGCTAACTTCTGTTTCATGAATGCTATGAGACTGTCCATCTCTTTTCCAGCGGTGTTGATGACTGGTGGCTTTGATATATATTTCTGGCACTTAAATACCTTCACTTGGCTGCATTGCTCCACCTTTGGTTTGAAAGAGAATGACCCCCTCATTCCGTTGATGTTGAGGTGGACTTCTCCAGCTCCAACATCGATGCTTGCTTCTGCAGTACTCAGAAATGGCCGCCCAAGAATGAGCGGTGTCTTTGCATCAATTTCCATATCCAACACCACGAAGTCCACTGGGATGAGGAAATTCCGGATCTTCACTGGAACATCCTCGGTGATCCCTTCGGGGTGGCGTATGGATTGGTTTGCCAACTACAGGCACATGGCGGTAGGAACGAGTGCAGCGTGGTTGAGTTTGTCGAAGACGACTTTGGGCATAACACTAACGCTTGCTCCGAGGTCACATAAGGCTTGATTGAAGACTTGGTTCCCAATTGAGCATGGAATGGTATGACTTCCAGGGTCCTTTTCCTTCTGTGGAGGCTGATTTAGTATAGTTGTGCTACACTCTTCTGTCATGTGGACAATTTCCACTGATGGTAAAGGCTTCTTGTTGTTAAAGATATCTTTTAAGTACTTGGCATATGTCGGTACCTGCATAGCATCTAGCAAGGGTATATTAACATATAATTTCTTAATGACCTCAACGAACTTACTGTATTGTTCATCAGCGGCAGCCTTCTTGTTGCACTGGGGGAAAGGTAGCACCAGTTGTGTCATAGAATTCGTGTCGATGTGATTTTGGTAGCGCCTTGTCCTCCACTGTTTCATGTCTAGGTCTCATGATCATCCTTCTCCTCTGTGTTAGTGGCCTTCTCCTGTTCTTCACCTGCATTGTGAGTGCGTGGTGCACTACTAGGGTACGGAGGGTCCTGAGTGGATACCACCCCTAGTGGTGACTGCATTGATATGATGTTTGGGAGGAGGTTTCGGTTGTCCCGGAAGCTTACCCGCATTAGCATTAGGTAAAGAGGCAGCTAACTGAGCTATCTGTGTTCTAACATTTTGTTAAAACTCAGTTAATTTTTCATAGCACTATTAAGGGTCTCCATTTGAAGAGAGATAGACTAAAAAAGCCTATCATTAGCATGAAATTTCTTACTAATGCTATCATTCACAGCTCTTTGATCAAACAAGCTAGGCTTATTAAATTGCTGTGAATTGCCTGAGGAGTTACCTTGTCCGGAGAAAGGAATGTACGGTCTTGAATTCCAGCCTGGTTGAGGATGACTCCCGTTGTTGAAGTTGCTAGAATTACCGATGAAATTGGCATCCTCCGGTCGAGTTTCGGGGCAGCTGTTCACCAAGTGCCCTGTATTCCCGCAGACTTCACAAGTCATGCGAGTGTCGAGGGCCTAGACTGGAGCAGTCTCAGGACTGTCTTCTAGCTTCTTTAAGAGCATGTCCATCTTGGCGGCGAGCATGTCGGTGCTGTCGATGTGATGGACTCCATGGGATCGGGTACTAGACCTCTCTTCTTTCCATCCCTTGATTGGTGGCTATCTTTTTAATGAGATCCTTGGCGGCTCTCACACTCTGGGATAAGAAGGATCCTCCGGCGGCTGCATCTAGGTGCTCTTGTGCTGAGCGGTTCAATCCATGAAAGAAGCTCTAGATGATAAGCCATTGTTTCATTCCATGGTGGGGGCAGGCCATGATGTACTCTTGTAATTGTTCCTAGGCCTCCGCCACTGTTTCTTCTGTGAGCTGTTGAAAGCTTGAGATCTTGTTCCTCAATGCATTGGTCTTTCCCAATGGGAAGTACTTGGCAAGGAATGCGTTGGAGCACGCATCCCATGTGTTGAATGTTGCACGGTTGAGGTAGAACCATCGCTTCACATTTCCGACAAGTGAAAATGGGAAGAGGCGTAACTTGACAGCGTCGGGGGATGCACCTTTCATTGTGAATGTGGTGTAGATTTCTAGAAATTGCTGCAGATGATTGTTGGCATCTTCCGTTGCTAGTCTGCAGAATGGGATAGCTTGAACCATGTGAATGACTTCGGATTTGAGCTCAAAGTTCTCTCCCACTTGCACTTTGGGTCCTGTAGGAACGTTGTTGCTGGAGGAAATGGAGAACTCATGGATGGTCTTTTCAGCCATGACGTTGGTGAATGTAGTATGACTCGTTGATGCGAATGATTCAAGTTCCATCGGTATAGGGCTCTGCCCGTGAACAGTCTTTGAACGGACTCTTCTGAGCAAGTCCTCTAGATTATTGTGGAAGTTTAATGGTAGGTTGTAACCGGTCATACACCCCTCTGTTGCATCCACAATAAAGACAACAGAGACAAGTGAGCCTACTAAAGACTAGTTGGTATTTTTATAAAGACACGGGGTTCAAAAAGAGATTATCAATTATATCTCTGCCTATTGCTTCCCTAGCAACGACGCTAGAAAAGCTTGTTGGTGTCTCTTAGCCTTAATAGGTTTTACTCCGCAACCGCATGGAGACCACTGTAGCCTTTCACCCAGAGTATTCTGAGTATCATATTTATCCACAGGGAAGCGACAGGCGAGAGAGTATAATTGGATAAACTCAAATCGAAGTCACCACACTTTAATAAATGTACCAACTAGTATCTAGGCAGGGGTAAGTCTGGTAAAGATAGGTATATGGTGAAGAAGTAAATAGACTACCTAAGATACATGTAGAGAGGTATAGTTGCCTTGGAGGACAACGAGTGAGATAAAGTTCCCAAACTCTATTCTATTCGGCTGCAAAGACTATGTCGTGGTTAACTAAGGAAACCCAAGTAACAAGTCAGGGTCTCGCGTCGAGCGAAATTCTGGTGCCCTCGAGGGGTCAGGGGGTAGATAGTTGACCACCGAAAGAGAACCCAGCTATCACCTACGGGCCTCCAGAATGAATGGGCCTGGACTACAGAGGCACACCACATGCTATCACCGAGTGGGGCAACCAAGCAAATCTGCAGGAAGAGGATGTCACGCTATAAACGTACTTGAGTAACAATAGATTGTCCTTGATCAGAGGAGAGGACCTAACCAGAGCCTGGCATACAGGTTGGATTATAGCACCGGCAAGAATAACAAGACTTGACTAACTAAGATAACCACAGCCTAAGCCTAGCAAGTATGTAAAGAAAGGAACACCACACTTGCAAGAGATAGAAATAAAGTAAAGCATAAATATATTATACTGAAGATAAGTGTACAAAGAAACAAGAACATTACCGCAGACTCAGAGATATCTCCGAGAACTCCAAGGCAAAGCTCGACTCACTCTAACTCCAAGGGCTATCCTAACTACTAAGATCTGGAAGTGGCACTCTCTAAGGTAGAAGGAAGCTCTCAACTTCTCCATACTTTTACAAATGAGCTCTCGGGGCCTATTTATAGTCCAGCAAGTGAGGGGGGTATTTATAGGTGTCTTAAGTCAGTTTGGGGGGTAAGGCGGTGGTCATCTGACCTAGTCCCATTGTTGGGCGACCGCCTGATCTACCGACTTGGCCATCCAATGGCTTGATCTTGCTTCCTCACGTCGGTTGGCTGTTGAAACGGTTAGTGCACATGTAAAATGAGGGCCTTGCATGGTCGGCCGACCATGCATGAGGTCGGGCGACCACTGTGTCCTGCTCTTGTTTGCTGCATGGCCCTTCTCTTGGATTAGTGACGTCACCAATCCGTGGTTTGGTGGTCCTTCAGCCCTTGGATACATTGGATGCTTGGTTTGACGGTTGGATTAAACTGTCTTTGTGTTTCTTTGCAGGTTTGGATCGATGACTTGGCATTTGGGCTCCACGGGAAGGTCAGGCGGCCAAGGGGAAGGTCAGGCCGACCCTGCCACTGGGCTGGGCGACCCAGCAGGTGGTCAGCCGACCAGGCCACTTTTGACTGCAGTGCCCATGTTTGATCCTTGACACGTTTTCAGCTTTTTATGTGTATTTTGGTACCTACATCCAAATATTCATGTACATCTTGTGGAACTCATTAGTAGTAGGGGTTAGTCCATTTTATTCTCATGATTTGCTTCATTTGGTTGATAATTGATGGTAGATATCGTGAGATTACGACCGTCAACAGTAGCGAATCAGGTTGAGCTTTTGCTGGCACAGGATGGGTTTTCTTAGGGCCATTGTCCTTGGTGTTGGTACAAAATGGTGGGTGGTGGGTAGCTACCACCGGAGGAGGCATAGGTAGGACTGGGTCGTATATTTTCATACCAAACAGAGTTTGACGCAATGTTCATCGATAGCTGATGGATCTGACACGAGATTCATCTACATTACTAGCAAGTCTTGCCATAACAAAATGCTTCAGTACGAGATCTACCGAGTAAGCAAATGCTTAAACATGCCCTAAAACGACCGCTGAGGAAGGATTAGAGCCACATGGCACTTACTTGGTTGAAAACCGTAGGATCCATGGGTGGTGACGCACCAAGATTGAGATTGACGAAACATCGGTGCTAGGGAACGATATTGTCATTTATTTATTATCGAATCAAGATTACACGCTTGTAGTCTGAAGACTTTAAGACAATTCTATCTACCTAAAGAAACCCTAATGCTATTTTCCTATCTAAAGATACAAAGCCCATTGAGCGAAAATACCTGTTACCAATCCTAAACATGCAACACAAATACAAAAGTAGATCGATAACATGCACGATAACTAGTAGATCTTGCTTAGAGCAATATTCACCGTGATAACTAGCCGACTTTGCCATCAAAAAAACGCTTTAGTACAAAGGCTAACATGGATCTAGTAAATGCTTTGCTACCCTAGCCAACCTGGATGAACCCGCTAGGGCATCATGCATTTACTTGGAGAGAATAACCTTGGGAGCTAGGGTGGTGATGCGCTGAGATTGAGGTTGATGAAACTCCGTTGCTAGGGAATGATATTGTTGTATTTATTATTGAACAAAGGTTACATATTTGTAGTACGGAGACTTAGTCCTCAAGGCAACCCTTTCCTAAAGACAGACTCAAACTCTTTGCTAAACTAATAGATTACAACTTAGTAAATCTAGGACTCTAGGACTAGGTAATGTGATCTGGACTCTTGCTTCCATTAGTTCGGATCCTTGTGAAGCTTCCAACTATCAGCCAAAACATGCCGTATTAATTGTTGCAGATTCTGATATCCCATTGTTTTAGCTATTCCAATCGATTCCTAGTGTATCTCGATGTAATTCTTGCGGCATTGGAAAGCTTATCTCCATATATTTCCATCAATATGTAGAACTCCCCGAACGGAGTCCATATGTGGCCTGGGCGCCCATTTTCGTGCAGCCTATTCCTGCAGTCTGAACTAGTCCCATGAATAAACTAGTTTTCATCTTGGATTAGGCCAACTTCATCTTGGCTTGGTCCTTGGGCACACACTTATCATTATATTTGGCCAAACTTATGATATAAGTCTGGCCAAGTGGATTTCTTCATCATGGTCTTCTGCTAGCATTTTGGCCCAACTAGACTTGGGCAAAATCTGGCGGCAACACATGCCCCCCAAGTTTGGTCAAATATATCAGAATCTTCTTATGAGTCAGCTACAAACTGTTGACGGTCGTTGTTGCACTACCTTTGACTGCCAACAATCCATGATCATGAAGGAAAACATATTAAAGTGTAGGCTAAGCTTATTGTACTGACAAGTTCCATGAGTTATGTTGAAGTATTTGAATGCAGGTGTCAAATGTACTAAAATATACAAATTGGAGCCAAACCAGGTAGGAGGCCAGCCACCTAGCTAACCCCTTGGCCGGCTAGCCCCACCAGCAGGCCGCCAGGCCTCTCTCTAGCTGCTTGGCCCCACAATGACATGTCAACACAACTTCGACATGTATTCCACCTGTGCTACATGCAAAGCACCGAAAGGCATGCCAGCCTCATCGATCCATCACCTGGATTGATAAAGTCAGCGATCCAGGAGACTTCCATCCTGCGGCTAAGGAAGAAGCACAAGTGAGATCCAATGATCCAAGGGAAAACACACATTTGTAACCACCAACCGTCTTGAAGAGACAATCTAAGACGTTGAAGGTGGAAAGGCGGTGGATCAAAGGGCCAAGGCCCCTTGACTAGGTCGCTCGGCCCCATAGCCTTGTCGGGCAGGCCCTAGGAGGCCGCTTGGCCTGCCACCTTGGCTGCCGGGCCATCGACCTAAGTGTTATACCGACCTACTTAGAGTATAAATACCCCTACTCACCTGAAGCTATAAATAGGCCCCAGTAGCTCATTTGCAAAGTGTGGACATGAGGAGTGACACGCCATTGTCTAGTCTTGTAGCAATAGGATAGTCTTGGGAGTTAGAGTTGAGTCTAAGTCTTTGCCTCAGGGATTCTAGAGTTAGCTTCGAGTCTTGGTAAAGCTCTTGTATCTTTTGTACATTTGCTACTCCAATATAACATCATTCATTGCTTAGATTCCAGTTATGCTTTACTTTATTTCTTGCACTTGCCAAGTGTGGTGTACCTTAGTCTATACTAGACCAAGGCTTAGGTTTGTGTTGTCCTTAAGTTGTTTGAATCATGTTAGTGTTGTCGATGCTATAAAATTTCCTTAGACTTTGATCTCAGGTTAAGTTAGTTCTCACGCTCTGATCTAGGAAGAACTTTAGTGATCAAGTTACCACTTGTTCAGTAGTTTATCTTGCCATCGTGCCCTTGCAGCTCTTGTTGGTAGCCCCTAATGGTGATAGCATTCGGGAGCCTCTGTATTCCGATCTCATCGCTCGGTAAGCCCATAGGTGTTAGCCAGTTTTTGTTCGGTTGGCCAACTATCTTCCCCCATGGACACCTCGATGTACTCAGGAATTTCACTCAACGTAAGACCCTAGCTTGTGTTTAGATAACTTAGCTCAACTGTGAATACTCCTATGCAGTCGTTAAGGAATAGAGTTTCGATATCTTATCTCAATCGTTGTCCTCCTAGATAGCTATACCTAGTTTGCTGACTGCTTTGGTCCTTGTCCTCTCATCCACCATACACTATCTCATTTATCTTACCCCTGGTGTAAGAATAGCTGGTAGTTACTAGTTTAGAGTACGTCTTGAAGTTCAAACATATCATTCCACCTATTTGTCCTTGCTTCCCTATGGATTTTTATGATACTCGGAATACACTCAGTGAAGAAGCTACATTGAATCTCCGTGCGCTTGCAGAGAAAAATATGTTACACCAAGAGACATCAACTAAGCTTTTTTTGTCGCCGTTGCCATGGAAGTAATTGGCAACAGATGTTTGATTTGTTCGAACCTAGGTACTACATAACTTGATAACATACTGCTATGTCTTAGCAGGTTCATTTGCTTTTGTTTACTTTACTGTTGGGTGATAGAGAGGTGTATGACCAGTTTTGACCAACCGACAAACTTCCACAATAATCCCATTGCTACTTAGGAGAGTCCATCTGCCTATGCCATTTGAGTTTGGAACATCAAGTACGACTCCACCAACACCAACTATGGCTAAGAAGACCATTCGCGAGTTCCCTGTCCCATCCAGCAACAACATCCCCACTGGGCCTGAATTGTAGGTTGGTGACAATTTTGAGCTCAAGCCAGGTGTCATCCCATGGTCCAAGCTATCCCATTATGCGAATTGGCATCGAAGGATGCCAAAAACCATCTCTAACAACTCCTGGAGATTTGTAGCACTATCACAATCAAAGGTGCAACCCCGATGCTGTTCGGCTTCGCCTTTTCCCATTTTCACTAGTACAGAAGGCAAAACAGTGGCTCAAATGCTTGAACCATGCAAACTTGGTGACATGGGAGGCATGTTCAAATGCCTTCTTTGCAAAGTACTTCCCTGTAGGGAAGACAAGCTCACTAAGGAACCAAATCTCATGCTTCCAATAGCTCACAGATGAGTCATTGGCGGAGGCATGGGAAAGACTTCAAGAATACATCATTGTCTGCCCCCACCATGGTATGGAATAGTGGCTGGTCATCTAGAACTTCTTCCATGGGCTCCACCAGTGTGCACAAGAACATCTCAATGCTGCCGCTAGAGGATCCTTCCAATCCCTGAGTGTCAATGCTGCCCGCGCTCTCATTGAGAAGATGACAAGCAACCATGGATGGAAAGAGGAGATGGCGAACAATAAGCCTCGTGGAATTCTCCATAATGATAGCACCGACATGCTCGATGCCAAGATGGACCTTCTAAAGAACCTAGAGGATGGTCCTATTGTTGTGCCGGTCTAGGGATTGGATTCTCGCATGACGGGCGAGCATTGCGGGGATACCGACCAGAAAAGGAACAACTGCCTTGGAAATGGATCGGAGGACGTAAACTTCATCAATAACAACAACAACTTCAATGACGGGCCTCGTCCTCCACTAGGTTGGAATTCACATCCACATCTACCCTTCTCAAGGCAAGGTACGTCTTTCGTTAATTCATAGCCATTTACAAAAAATCCTTTCGACCAAAAAGCTGTGAATGATGGCATAAGCAAGAAATTCCAAGCAAATGATAGGGTCATTGAAACTTTGAACCTTCAAATTGAAACTTTGAAAAGTGCCATGAAGAACTAGCTAAGTTTTTATAAAATATTAAAAACTCAAATAGCTCAGCTTCCCGCTGCTCTGCCTAGTCCCACTTTACGGAAGCTTCTGGGTCAGCCTGAGCCACCCCCAAAGGAACATATCAATATGAGGGACTTAAGTGTACCGAGTTTGGTCTTTCGTCCTGGCTGTGATGAGTGCTTATCAACACCAAAGATGTGATGCCCTGGGCATCTCCAATGCATATTATGTGCATCATTTGCTTAATCACCTCTCATAAGCATCATATCATCTCATGATAATGTGCATTTGACTCACATGAACAAGCATGGTAGAAATGGCTAAGTGATGCACTCAGTTTTTGCATGAATGACACTATGAATATGAGCATAACTTTAATCCTATTGAGTTTTAGGTGAAACTTTTTATACCAAACCTGTAGGTCATGATGTGATGAACAACTTTTTTAATTGGAGCTTGGATATAAAATGGACTTAGCATAGGGTAAAGGGTCTTTTACTGTCAGCCAAGAAACACAGCCAAAACCTGAACTGTTTAGAAATCTTTCTTTTTCTCTGACCTGCAATCGTTTTCATGCAAAGCTCTAATTGAGAAAGTTGTAGGTCTTGAAATTCTAAACAACATTGTTAAGAGGCATGTTGGCTCAAAGTGGACAGAGGATGGGCTTTTTGAATTTCTAAGCATCTCTGGTCTGTAGGTCAAATTGAAATTTGAGAGATAACTTCAAATGGAAATCATAATGGTAGACAGATTTTTATAGTAGGCCTTTTCACAAACTTGTATAGTTTAAAGTGTAGAACATTTCTTCCAATTGGAGTCTTTTCAAAATCGGCATCTAGGTTGGTCATATCGTCGATTTACAGTAGAGGAGAAAACACAAAATGCCTGGAAAATCCCTGCGTCATTGACAGGTGGGACCCATATGACAGCGCCGCCCAGCCCCCCTGCCCGCGAATGCCACGCATTCGCCGACGTATGGGCAATGCCATCCACCCACGGATCGCCCCACCGGCCGCGCTGTTAAGTGGAGAACGCTCTCCTCTCTCTGTTCCCTTCGGCCATTTCCACTCCCGAACCTCTCTCCCTCGCCCCGTCGCCTCGCCAGTCCGAGCCGCCATAGCCGGGCTCGAGCTCGAACCGAGCTCGCGCACCACCTCCTCTACGCTCCCCAAGCCCCTAGACCGTCCACCACCACGTCCGCTTCGTCCTCGCACACACGTAGCTGGTGACATCGCAAGCCGTTCCACCTCTACACCGTGACATCCGACCCCACCTCAATGTCCGGTTCACATCGTCGACCCCAAGTTCACCGCCGCCATTTCACACGCCCTCAACACCATCGCCGACAAGACCACCATCTAGAGGTTGCCCACACACGGGAACACGCCCGCCGGCCCACGTCGCGGCCGTGGCGAGCCGGAGCTCGCCGGCGTGCGCGCGCGGCCGGAGGTTGAAGAAAGCCCCGGTTTTCTTTAGATCTAGCCCTGGACTTTTCTCTTTTTACATCTAAATCCTATGCATTGTTGTCTGAGTCTTGTAGATCTTATAGTCTAGCCCCCACAGTCTATGCATAATTACGTTTGGGTCCTGGATCTATTCAATTTCGTTTTAAGTGATATTATTTGAACTATGAATTTTGGAAAATCATAATAAATCAAATAAAAATCGAAAAAAGGTAAACTCAGTGGCTATGGACTCCTTGTGAATAGGTCTACAAGATGGGTATGATTTAGAGATGTGCATTGACCATTTTGCCCCGGATTTTGTGCATGCATATTAAATCAACTAAAATGTGAAATGTGGACTAAATGAGCTCTAAAACTTCTTGAAACTTGGACATTAGCTTTGTATGGTTATGTAGGCTCACTGTGATTGTTGGTAGCTCTAGTATAAACTATTTAAATACTGTTTTGCCCCTGCATGTGATTTTTTAGCATAAAAGTAAATGTGGAAATAGTAGCAATATAAAATTATGCTCTAGAAGGTTTTATACATTTTATATGTGTTCTCTGTGGTATAAATAGCTCACTGTTAAAATAGGGTACTGTGCATGTCAAGTATAGTTGGTGTTTTGAAAATAACAAATCCATGCATTTTAACTTAATAAATGGAAAAAGTGGTTCTAGATTGTTTAATAAATTCTAAGAAAAATCATGGTGTATCAAAGTTATGTCTTGATTCCGCAAAGTATTTTTTTTGAATTTTATTGCTACTGTTTTGCTTTAAATGAATGTTAAGATGGATTTAAAATATGGAAAATAGATGTATGAGACTATAGATTCTGAGCTTGCTGATTTTGTACTTATCATTCATGCAAAGATTACGTTGTATGTGCAAATCCCATGCCCAAATTCCATTCCTACAAGTTATAAAAATCGGGAAAGTTAAAGGCTGATATATTATTGGAATTTTAGTAAAATAAGTCCATGTCTTTTATGGCTGAAATTTTGGCAGTAGCTTAATACAATATTGATTTTATGTCATAAATAAATGAGCTCATTTGCGACTATGCGACAGCATGAACTTGACATGAGTACTTTAATTCAATAAATAGGCAAACTTGTACAATGAACCTAAGTATATTTCATGTAAACATGTAATGTTGCTTGTGCACCCTTTCACTTGTTGCATGTCACTTGTGCTAATATGAATAATAAGTTGAATTGGGTTAAGTGCTGATTGGTACGATGTCATGCGTGATAAGTCAAACTGGATTAGTGATGGTTTGTACTATTTCTTAGTACTAAATAAGTTCATCACAATGTGCATAATTTCATTCCCTAAATCACGATTCATCGCATCGTATCTGCATCATAAGCGAGCATTGCACTTATACATGCTCAAATCGCATTATGTCATGCATATAGATCCCGCGAGCGAAGGACACCCTCCGGACTAGCCGATCGTAGATGAGTCCGAGGAGGAGTTGCACCAGGAGCCTAGAAGACCAGCAGCAGGGGCCCGACTACGCTCCGGAAGAAGCTACTAACCCTAACGAGGAAGGTAGGCAGGCCATACTTAAACCAGCAAACAAGTTATATTGGATGAATTACTGCATATGCATTAGGAGTTGCTTGAAACCAATTGCATTAGACTCCTTGGCCGCCCTGGCCCAAGCACCGACATTTAGAGGTCGTAGGACGGGTATGCCTAGGAGTGCTAGGTACGAGTAGACACGATTGTGTGGACTCATCGCGTAGGTGCTTTCAAAGTTACAAAGATCTTACTATTATGTCAGATAGTACTTATGCTCATGATTTAAATGGAGACCGGGCAGAGATTTTATTTCAGTATTTACTTTTCATGATGTCGCACCTTGGACTCCGCCCGAGTCGTGTAAGGCCCATCTGCTGTTCGTCTACTGATCGGCATAACATTGTTAGAGTGCTTAACCAGGATATGGGACCTGGTGAAGTCTTACCTGGGCTTGTTCAGAACTTTCGAGGGCACCGCCCATCCACTAGATGGAGGCAGAAGGCCTGGGGGAGCTTTGTACTTGTTGCGGGGAGACCGAGATGTCGGCAGCCTCGCTTTGGGGGCACAACCCGGGGGTTAGGTGGGGGCGCTTTGAATCTTGGGACAAGGTAGGTGGAGATTGGGACTATATGTGGGAACGCGAAGGCTAGTAAGCATATACCCCTGGCATAATAGTTATTCCCAAGAATTAAAATCGATTCGAATCGCTGATGCCTACAAGGTGTGGGAATGCCAATATCACTATCGGGTAACGTAGTAACTACTTAAACACTCTGTATTTAATACTCATGATTTTGAATATCACATGTTTGTATTGAACTATTATCTTACTGCAGATTTACTATTATGTTGATGGTTATACAAATGATGAAAACTTGTTTACTTATGTTGATCATGACACTGTTTAAAATCAATGGCTAAGGATCCACTTACTAGTAAGCAGCTTCGCGTCAGCCGTAAGGCAAATCCATTAAGTCCTACTGAGTAATTAGTACTCAGGGTTTGCCCCCATATTTTGAGCGCACGTATGGAGTTCATGGTTTGCACCTATGTTGGAGGAGGTGCATGCCCCCATTTGGGATGAATCTGCATGAGTGGCACAAGAGCAGCATCGGTGGGCTCGATGTTGTTTCTTTTACTGCAAGTCTTTTGAGGATGCTATGATAACCTTTGAACTTTAGCTTTCCGCCGCGAGATACTTTTGAACCTGCTTTTTGACAACTTTATGTTGGATCTATACTTTATTTGAAATCGGTTTGTAACTAAGTCTATTATTATTCTATTTCAACTACCTGTGATGATGTATCTGTTGTGGCTCCATCTTGGGTCTTATGTGTATGATGTTGGTTCTTTAGGGAAATGGTATTATCGGGGGTCGAATGACTCTCGACGGATGACCAGATTTAGTTTGGTCTACGTGCACTACGAGCTAGAGGTGGCAGGTGTACTTAGCCCAGATTAAATCGGTGGTTCCGCCATAGCTAGGTATCAGAGCCGATCATACACAGATAACAGATATATCATCCAGTTTTGATTTACAAACTTATTTTCGAAAACTCCTTTTCAAGTATTTGAAAAATGACAGTACCGTTATGCCCATATTAAGGATGTTAGTGTAATACCAGATGACATCGCTAACATTAAGACCTAGATAGAACTCGTATGCATATTCGACGCTTTGGGAAGCAACATTTCGGCCATAGCCATCCCGAGTACTGGCAGAACGCTATTCGGATTTGCGGACTGTTGCGAACCCTGCATTCATGCTGATAGGGCAGAACTCTTTAACGGGGGTGGTCACGCCATTGGAGTGTTTCGTGACCACTTTTCCTTCGACCAAAATTATAATTAGATCTTGTTGGCCACCGTTTCTCTCCCCAGCAATTCCCCAGTACTGGAGGAACGTTGGGTGCGTTGAGAGAAATGGCACCACTACGTCGTCTACACTAACCATGCGCGAAACTAAGACCGTGAAGAGATGACTAGTTGCATTAGTGAGTGCCGTGCATATGTGTCACCGAGATATCGATAGCTATACGTATTATATATAGGATGTGTGATGTGAGACTGAATAGGATGAATCATGCATCATACCTTTGTTGCATCATACCATTGTTTTAATAATTTCGGGGTTAGGGTTATAAGTCAAACAAGTTAAATCGTGATCTAAGGATATGCTTCTGCTCGTTTCGTTAATAAAATTCATTGAACTAATGCACTCACTGATTAAAAGCCTTTCTTATTTAAAACAGATGACCAGGACCAAGCAGACTGCACGTAAGGCTGTGAGCAGGAGGGGTCTCCACAGGTAGGACGGACAGAGGGCTGTTTCTCTCCCACCAGTGATCCACACTCCTCCCCAGGTTGAGGGCGGGATGCTTCACACCCGCTGCCAGTGAGGAGAACGGCCTCGCGCAAATCCTCTGCAGGGCTTTGCGTGAGATGAGGTGCTGACCTTGCCCCTTCTACTCTGTGCAGACGGTGCCTGGAGAGGGGAGTTGCTTGGCCCGCATCATCCTTCTCGGGGGTCCTCTCATCACAGGGCAGACGATCACCACCTATGGGGCCAATGAGGTGGAGGCCTATTACAAGGTGACTCTGGCAGCTATCACCGGCCTGAGCTCCTCGGCTACAGCAGGCGCGTCGGTGCTAGCGCTACCTCCCTACGGACTGGATACAACGACGAGTGGGTCCGTCGTCACACACTGCTGGAGGATCAGATTGACACCATTGTTGACGGCACTTAAGCACGCCAAACCTTATACTGCAAGTGACAGTATCGGTGTAGCCTTTCCCTTAGAATGAGTATCTAAGGTTTTGTCAATCTGTGGAAAACTAGGTTTAAACTACTATTAATCAAGGATTAATCAATTACTAACTAGCTCTAATAGATCTAAACAAGGTTAAAAGAGGATTAAAACTACTCTAATTACACTCTAATCTATACTCTAATAAAGGTCTAATTACGATCTAAAAGAGATCTAAACTAGGCATAAAAGATAGTCTAATTACTGACTAATCTATATCTAATCTAAATCTAAACAAAAGAAGAATGATGATAATCTAACTATAAACTAGATATGAGACTAAATATAGCAAAAACTGGATATAAAACTAGACTATGGCATATATCGAATCAAGAACAAGAGCTTGATAGGATCAAAGCAAGATCGATAAAGAAGCTAATATGGCTAAGGGATTAGAAAGAGATATGAGACAAACTTTTTATAAATTATGAACTACCCTGAGCATGGATCTAACATGAAACATAATAAACATGATCATGAATGTCATAGACTTGCTCGAACCTTTCCCCGGGCTCTACTGTCACTAGTAACTAGGATAATCGACGAACTAGCAAACCCAAACCATCTCTAAGCATGAGTAGATTCAATCAACTAATTAAAGTAAAAAGATCTACTAAAAGACATGTGGATAAATCAACCCTAGCTAGGTCACATGTGGAGATGAAGCATTGCAAAGATATGGATCATAGATCATGTATAAACAAAGAACTAATAGCAAATAGACTATTTCATTGATCGAACTCAAGGTTTAATATAGTAAAATAAGAAAAACAGAGAGTTACTCGAGACACATCATGAACTTGAAGCCCATAGTTGTCGAGACGGACTCGACGAAGAACATGTCGAAAGATGAACTCGAATCTCCCCGGGAATAGGTGAGGTCGGCCGACCCTAGGGGGGTTTGGTCGGCTGACCCCCTCTATTCCTGCCTTCTCTTGCTGCCTCCTTTCGCCGAGATCTCCTCCTCGCTGACTTACTTTATCATGGACCCTAAACCCTAACTTTGGAGCAGCTGGCTTACTAATGAAATCGATGCCTCTCCCTCTAGGGAGGCCATATATTTATACTCCAGAGAGTCCCCTATACATGGAATCTAATATGTCGGTTATGAGAGTCTTAATAGACCGATTCCTATGTATATACTAGAGTCTTGAAGGTTCTTGGGCGTCCATGAAGCTTCCTTGGTTGGAAAAGAAGTCCTCGTCCTAGTCCTTCCCGAAATCAGCTTTCCATATTCTGCTGCCTTTAGTATTTCGTCCATAACTCCCTCATCCGAAGTCCTAATAATGCAAACTCAGACTCTAAATTGTAGAGCTCGAAGAGATCTACAATTTTAGTATTCACACTTTCTTCATTTGACATCGTTAAGGTCTCCGAATTTGGCCCGCAAGGTGCTGCTGTCCTGGAATCCGAGAATATCTCGAGATTTAATTGGAGTTGGGATTGGACTCTTGATAAATCTTCCTCATCTTCATATTCTTCATACTCAATCAATCCTTAGCCACCGGAACCTTCTTCATAATGGATTTGGGCCATCTTTTGGGCTTCAATTATTCTTCTTTTATTAATTATCTCTCCTCCTTGGACTAGTAGCATTAATCCATCAACGAGAAGCCTTCTCAATTATTGCAATTATTCACCAATTATTTGCCATTTTCCTGCAATATTTAATAATGTGCAAAAACAAAGAGCATTCTCAAAAACGGGGTTATTTGTTAGCAAAACAAAACTAAATCATAAGATTAACCTCTGAAAAAGCATAAAATCATGTAAAAATAGAGCATAAATTTAGTTCATATCTTGCGTCAACAACCATGCCCCATGCTGCGACTATGGAGTATTCCCTCAGTGTGCACGGTATGTACATCCCGCGCTTAGGACCGTGCCGAGTACTACCTTGACCAGTACGTGGCGCCGCAAGCTCGAGTTCGGGAGTTGGAGGCGGAGTTGGCAGCCCGTGTAGCTCAGGAGGCGGGTAGCACAGCGACCGACAGCCACTCTGCTGCTTAGGGTGGTGGTTTCAGCATGAGATGAGAAGGCAGTTCTTTTGTACATGTGGCACGTTATGAGTGATGTTTTTGTACTATGCCACTCTGTGCGTTATTCATGGGTGTACCAAACATTTGTGAGGTCGAGAGAACTCATTTGTGTACGCCATGTAACCGATATTCGAACTTTAGGTTGATGTCTCGCTGTGGTGAGCGTGATGGCCCCACGTAGGTATTAAGTAGACCTTTAGCTTGCTAAGACCCTCTAATATGTATGAAGTAGCTGCTGGATGCTTATGGATCATGTGGAATGATGTAGTATCCGTGAACTTGAAAAATGGCACCCGAACTCTGGTTTGGATGCAATATGAAATTCTGGAGTGCAGCAGCTTAAACTAAGCATGGCATGAAATCTGTTGGGTTTTGGGAAAAACTTTGTATACCAAACTTGTTGGGAACTTTTGATTGCACAACTTTGTCAATTGGAATTTCTTCTGAATGTGTTTTGTTTCGAAGTTATGGTCAGATTTCTTTGAATCTTAATTCTGAACTGAAACAGGCAGCTCGGAAGATGTACATGTTCCAACCTGTAGTTGGTGGTTTCAAGCTAGAGTTTATATACCAAACTGGTAGAATGGGGAGTCTAGAACAACTTTGTTATACAAAGTTTCCTCTAAAACAGTTTGGATGGGGATATATAGTCGAAAACATTTACAAATCAGAATCTGGACAGAATCGCCATACCACGATAAATGACCGAATTCGACCAAGAATGCTAGGGAAAGAACCAAAACAACCCATAACAAAGTTATAGGGCACAAGATAAGGAAAATTTTTTCCAAAGTGGCCATGGTGTGAATATGTACAAAACTTGAGCCACACACATCCTAAATCAGTAGCTTCCATTTGCGATTGTCCTGGCCTCGCGAAACGAGGGCTAACCCTTCATGTGCAATTACATGGTTTCGCTTACTTACATGTTTTCATGTATTTGTAACATATCATTGATGCTATGATACTTTATCAACACATCGATTGCACTGAAGTTGGACTAAACACGGTTGGCCTCATTTTTGCAGATGGTGAACACTCGCAATGGCCAGTCATCGGGGCAGTCAGCGCAAGGCGCTCCACCCCCGCCAGAGTTGGCCACTTTGGTGGTCCTGCAGGCTGAGCTGTTTCGTATACTGGCAGCAGATCGCTAGGCCCGTGGGCAGCAGCAGCCGCGGGAGTACCGCCCCGTGGCATCACCTATCAGGACTTCGAGGGGCTGCGACCCCTAGTTTTCACCAACTGTCCTGAGCCACTAGCGGCAGTCGACTGGCTTCGCACCATCCAGTCCAAGTTCACCCTCTTGCTAAGGATCACTGAGCAAGAAAAGGCTCGTTTTGCTGCTCTGCTTCTTTAGGGGTCTGCAGGGGCATGCTACGCCATGTTCCTCGCCATGCAGGAGGAGGGCCATGAGCCCACATGGGAGGAGTTCCGTCATGCTTTCTAGGCCCACCACATCTCGGTGAGTTTGATGGAAGAGAAACACTGTGAGTTCTGAGATCTCAGGCAGGGCAACAAGACCATCATGCAGTATGTGCAGACCTTCACCCACCTCTCTCAGTACGCTCTGAGGGATGTTGCTACTGAGCCGGAGCGGGCCAAGAGACTCCTAGAGGGCCTCGACCCTACTCTTCGGACTCACCTGGCACGACACTACCAAAGCTTCACCGAGCTAGGTAGACACTGCCCTCGACATGGAGAATCGCCTCCTGTGCTGCCAACGAGGACCAGAAGCGCAAGAGGCTAGCCGATGCCTCATCGTCTGGCTCTTCGCAGAAGCAGAAGGCCACCTACAAGCCCCAACAGCAGTACTACCAGCAGCCTCGCTATGTGGTCTGACCCAACCAGCCAGGGTGGATCCACAGGGTGACACTGCAGCAGCAGTACCCCACCTATCGAGCACCCGCATAGCTATCGGCCCCCCGTGCTCCCATCGTTCCAGGGCCCGGTGCTCCGTGCTTCAACTGCGGCAAGATAGGTCACTTCAGTCATGACTGTAGGGCACCTCGTAGGATCCTGGGTCCTACCTCTGTGGGTGGAAGTCAGTAGAGCAAGCAGAAGGGACCCGCACCTAAGACGGGTCGTGTGCACTATGTGCACATGGAGCAGATTCCTGCCGGAGAGCCGGTACTTGCTGGTACGTTCATGGTCAACGGTCACCCGGCAGTCGTGTTATTTGATTCGGGAGCCACTCACACCTTTATTAGTCAATCATATGCATCTAAACATGGGATAAAAACCTCTTGCATAAAAGAGAAGTATCGTATCACTGCACCTAGAAATCCCATCAACACAAATCTGATAGTAATGAGATTACGGTTGAGCATAGGAGAAGAAGAATTCATTATCAATCCTATGGTGCTGCCACACCAAGGGATTGATATCATCTTGGGTATGAGTTGGATGATAGAGAACAATGCAGTCCTAGATACTGGCAGCAGGACGGTGCAGTTAAGGTCTAGTTTCAGTGGTAAGATTTTGCGGGTACACATGCCAAACCAGAAACACATGTCACCCACGGTAAATGCAACTGAACTGCAAGAAATCAAAAAGGTACCCATAGTGTGTGAATTCCCGGATGTGTTTCCGGAGGAGCTTCCTAGTCTCCCCCTAGATCGGGATGTAGAGTTTGCCATTGAACTCGTTCTAGGCATGACACCTGTGTCAAAAAGGCCTTACAGGATGCCGCCAGATGATTTTAAAGAATTGAAAACACAGCTACAAGAACAGTTAGACAAAGGGTTCATTCGGCCTAGCTCATCACCATGGGGTTGTCCAGCTCTCTTTATTGAGAAGAAGGATCATCGTGGGAAAAGGCTGTGTGTCAACTATCGGCCACTAAATGCAGTGACCGTCAAAAACAGATACCCATTGCCATTCATCGATATTCTATTTGATCAGTTAGCTGGGGCTAAGGTCTTCTCTAAGATCGACCTAAGGTCTAGGCTACTATCAGATAAAGATTAGAGAAGAGGTTATACCAAAGACAGCATTCTCTACCAGATACGGCTTGTATGAGTATTTGGTCATGTCTTTTGGGTTAACCAATGCACCGACTTTCTTCATGTATATGATGAATTCGGTGTTCATGAATGAACTTGATAAGTTTGTGGTGGTATTCATCGATGACATATTAATCTACTCCAAAGATGAGAAAGGACATGAAGAGCACTTAAGAATCATACTCACCCAGCTTAGAGAACACAGACTCTATGCCAAGTTCAGCAAGTGTGCATTCTGGCTGAAAGAAGTGAGTTTCTTGGGTCACATACTGCCTGAGAAGGGAGTTGCAGTTGACCCTAGCAAAGTAAAAGATGTGCTAAATTGGAAACAACCCGAGACCGTGACTGAAATCCGGAGTTTTCTTGGTTTAGCGGGCTACTACCGCCGCTTTATCAAGGATTTCTCCAAGATTGCAAAACCCATGACCTCGTTGACCAAGAAAAATGCAAAGTTAATTTGGAGTCCGAAATGTGAAGAAGCTTTCCAAACACTGAAGAAATTGTTAACCTCAGCACTAGTGCTAGCTCAACCGGACATCACTAAGCCATTTGATGTGTATTGTGATGCCTCCGGCAATGGGCTCGGCTGTGTCTTAATGCGAGGGGGAGAGTAATTGCTTACGCCTCCCGTCAATTGAGAAAACATGAAGCAAATTATCCAACGCATGACCTTGAACTAGCAACAGTTGTTCATGCACTGAAGATATGGAGACACTATCTGCTAGGCAACACGTGTCACATCTACACTGATCATAAGAGTCTCAAATACATCTTCACACAACCTGAAATCAATATGAGGCAGAGGCAATGGTTAGAGTTGATAAAAGATTATGATCTGGAGATACACTACCACCCAGGCAAGGCCAATGTGGTGGCAGATGCATTAAGCTGCAGAGCTCATTGCAATGTAGTAGAAGCTCGTCTGATAGCAAGAGTGATCTACTGTGAGATGAATGACATTGAAACACCTCCTGAACAGCATGTGGAACTTTATAATATCATTATTGAACCCTCGATCAAAGCACAAATCATAGAAGCACAAAAGCAAGATAAGGGTATGGCATATATTCGTGAGGGTATTAATGAAGAGAAGAAGGCATGTTTCACACTTGATGACCAAGGCATTCTGTGGTTCAAGAATCGCCTAGTGGTACCTAAGGATATGGAAATGAGGAAGAAAATACTTGATGAGGCACACACTTCAATGTTCACAATACACCCGGGTAGCAATAAGATGTATCAAGACTTAAAACAAAAGTTTTGGTGGACCCGCATGAAATAGGAGATCGCCAAGTACGTATCTGAGTGCGACGTGTGTAAGAGAGTAAAAGCTGATCACCTAAAGCCCGCTGGAATGCTTCAATCGCTTGATGTTCCCGCGTGGAAATGGGAGGATATGAACATGGACTTCGTTGTGGTTCTGCCTCGTACCTAGAAGGGATATGATTCTATATGGGTGATTGTCGATCGGTTCACCAAATCAGCACACTTCTTACCTGTCAAGACCCATTACACTATGGCCACCTATGCAGAGCTATATATTGCATGAGTTGTCTCCGTACATGGGGTGCCAAAGACCATCACTTCCGATCGTGGCTCGCTATTTATGTCCCACTTTTAGGAACACTTGCAATCTGCTCTCGGGACCACCTTGATTTGAAGCTCAGCATATCATCCCCAAACAAGTGGTCAGGTAGAAAGAGTAAATCAGATACTAGAAGACATGCTGAGGGCTTGTGTGCTAAGTTACTCTTCCAAGTGGGATGAGTGTCTTCCGTTGGCAGAATTTGCTTATAACAATTGCTACTAGAAGAGCTTGGAAATGGCTCCTTTTGAAGCTCTTTATGGCAGGAGATGCAAAACACCACTAAACTGGTCCAAACCAAGAGAGCGTGTTGCCTTTGGCCCTGATTTAGTGACAAAAGCTGAAGAACAAGTGAAACTCATACACCACCATCTCAGAAGAGCACAGTCCCGACAGAGGAGCTACTCGGATAGAAGAAGGAGACCACTAGTCTTTGATGAGGGGGATCATGTGTATCTTAATGTATCACCAATGAAAGGGGTACAACGGTTTGGAGTGAAAGGGAAGCTAGCACCAAGATATGTCGGCCCATTCAAAATCACTAAAAAATGTGGAGCCGTCGCTTACCGGTTAGAGTTAGCACCACATCTTGCTGCGGTTCATGATGTGTTTCACGTCTCACAACTAAAGAAATGCTTAAGAGTGCTGGAGAAAGTGGTAGACACCTCTCAAAGTCAGATTGAACCAGATCTCACATACGAAGAACATCCCATAAAAGTCCTTAACCAAAAGCAAAGATCAACCCGCCGAAAAACAATCAACTTTTACAAAGTTCGATGGAGTAATCACTCCGAAGAAGAGGCAACTTGGGAACAGGAGGAGTATCTACGCACTAAGTATCCTGGTTTTCTACCATCCACTTCAACCTAGTATGTTACAACAGTTTAATTTCAGGATCTAAACTTAATACATGCACACAGCACTATCTACAATCAACTTAACCACCCACATCACATCAAAAATCTCGGGACGAGATTTCTTTAATGGGGGTGGGTTGTGATGCCCTGGACATCTCTAGTGCATATTATGTGCATCATTTTCTTAATTACATCTCATAAGCATCATCTCATCTCATGATAATGTGCATTTGACTCACATGAACAAGCATGGTAGAAATGGCTAAGTGATGCACTCAGTTTTTGCATGAATGACACTATGAATATGAGCATAACTTTAATCCTATTGAGTTTTAGGTGAAACTTTTTATACCAAACCTATAGATCATGATGTGATGAACAACTTTGTTAATTGGAGCTTGGATATAAAATGGACTTAACATTGGGTAAAGGGTCTTTTACTGTCAGCCAAGAAACACAGCCAAAACCTGAACTGTTTAGAAATCTTTCTTTTTCTCTGACCTACAATCATTTTCATGCAAATCTCTAATTTATAAAGTTGTAGGTCTTAAAATTATCAACAACATTGTTACGAGGCATCTTGGGTGAAAGTGGCCAGAGGATGGGCTTTTTGAATTTCTAAGCATCTCTGGTCTGTAGGTCAAATTGAAATTTGAGAGACAAATTCAAATGGAAATCATATTGGCATACAGATTTTGATAGTAGGCC
This sequence comes from Paspalum vaginatum, assembly GCA_030272315.1. Classification (NCBI taxonomy): domain Eukaryota; kingdom Viridiplantae; phylum Streptophyta; class Magnoliopsida; order Poales; family Poaceae; genus Paspalum; species Paspalum vaginatum. The sequence goes on from CM059021.1 coordinate 21,660,285, forward strand.
TTTAGAAAAACTTGTAGAGTTTAAAGTAGTAGAACATTTCTTCCAATTGGAGTCTTTTCAAAATCGGCCTCTAGATTGGTCAAACCATGCAACTAAGTAGGGGAGAAAACACAAAATGCCTAGAAAATCCCTGGGTCATTGACAGGTGGGACCGGCCATCTGACAGCGCTGCCCAGAGCCCCCAGCCCGCGAAGGCCACATGTTCGCCGGCGTACGGGCAATGTTGTCCACCCACGGATCGCCCCGCCAGCCGCACCAGTTAAGTGGAGAACGCCCTCCTGTCTCCGTTCCCTTCGGCCATTCCCACTCCCGAGCCTCTCTCCATCGCCCCTGTCGCCTCGCCAGTCCGAACCGCCATAGCCAGGCTCGAGCTCAAACCAAGCTCGCGCCGCCTCCTCCACTGCTCCCCGAGCCCCTAGACCTCTACCACCGTGACCACTTAGTCCTCGCGCACTTCGTAGCTGGTGACGTTGCCGCCATTCCACCTCCGCACCGTGAGATCTGACCCCACCTCGCCGTCCGGTTCACGTCGTCTACCCCGAGTTCAGCACCGCCATTTCAGCTCACCCTCAACGCCATCGCCCATGACCTAGAGGTAGCCCACACACGGGAACACGCCCGCCGGCCCACGTCGCGGCCGCGGCGAGCCGGAGCTCGCCGGCGTGCGTGCGCGGCCGGAGGTTGAAGAAAGCCTGGTTTTCTTTAGATCTAGCCCTGGACTTTTCTCTTTTTACATCTAAATCCTATGCATTGTTGTCTGAGTCTTGTAGATCTTATAGTCTAGCCCCCACAGTCTATGCATAATTACGTTTGGGTCCTGGATCTATTCAATTTCGTTTTAAGTGATATTATTTGAACTATGAATTTTGGAAAATCATAATAAATCAAATAAAAATCGAAAAAAGGTAAACTCAGTGGCTATAGACTCCTTGTGAATAGGTCTACAAGATGGGTATGATTTAGAGATGTGCATTGACCATTTTGCCCCGGATTTTGTGCATGCATATTAAATCAACTAAAATGTGAAATGTGGACTAAATGAGCTCTAAAACTTGTGAAACTTGGACATTAGCTTTGTAAGGTTATGTAGGCCTCACTGTGATTGTTGGTAGCTCTAGTATAAACTGTTTAAATACTGTTTTGCCCCTGCATGTGATTTTTTAGCATAAAAGTAAATGTGGAAATAGTAGCAATATAAAATTATGCTCTAGAAGGTTTTATACATTTTATTTGTGTTCTCTGTGGTATAAATAGCTCACTGTTAAAATAGGGTACTGTGCATGTCAAGTATAGTTGGTGTTTTGAAAATAACAAATCCATGCATTTTAACTTAATAAATGGAAAAAGTGGTTCTAGATTGTTTAATAAATTCTAAGAAAAATCATGGTGTATCAAAGTTATGTCTTGATTCCGCAAAGTATTTTTTTGAATTTTATTGCTACTGTTTTGCTTTAAATGAATGTTAAGATGGATTTAAAATATGGAAAATAGATGTATGAGACTATAGATTCTGAGCTTGCTGATTTTGTACTTATCATTCATGCAAAGATTACGTTGTATGTGCAAATCCCATGCCCAAATTCCATTCCTACAAGTTATAAAAATCGGGAAAGTTAAAGGCTGATATATTATTGGAATTTTAGTAAAATAAGTCCATGTCTTTTATGGCTGAAATTTTGGCAGTAGCTTAATACAATATTGATTTTATGTCATAAATAAATGAGCTCATTTGCGACTATGCGACAGCATGAACTTGACATGAGTACTTTAGTTCAATAAATAGGCAAACTTGTACAATGAACCTAAGTATATTTCATGTAAACATGTAATGTTGCTTGTGCACCCTTTCACTTGTTGCATATCACTTGTGCTAATATGAATAATAAGTTGAATCGGGTTAAGTGGTGATTGGTACGATGTCATGCGTGATAAGTCAAACTGCATTAGTGATGGTTTGTATGATTTCTTAGTGATGGTTTGTACGATTTCTTAGTACTAAACAAGTTTCATCACAAAGTGCATAATTTCATTCCCTAAATCACGATTCATCACAGTCGCATCTGCATCATAAACAACCTTTGCACTTATACATGCTCAAATCGCACTATGTCATGCATATAGATCCTGCGAGCGAAGGACAACCTTCGGACCAGCTGATCATAGAGGAGCCCAAGGAGGAGCTCCACTAGGAGCCAGAAGACCTAGCAGCAGGGGCCCGACTACTGCTACGGAAGAAGCTACTGACCCTAATGAGGAAGGTATCCAGGACCATACTTAACCCAGCAAACAAGTTATATTGGATGAATTACGCATATACATTAGGAGTTGCTTGAAACCAATTGCATTAGACTCCTTGGCCGCCCTGGCTGTAGCACCTATATTTCGAGTTCGCAGGATGGGTATGCCTAGAAGTGCTAGGTACGAGTAGACACGAGTGTGTGGACTCGTCGTGTAGGTGCTTTCAAAGTTACAAAGATGTTACTATTATGTCATATAGTACTTATGCTCATGATTTAAAGGAGTCCGGGAGGAGATTTTATTTCAGTATTTACTTTTCATGATGTCGCACCTTAGACTCCGCCTGAGTCGTGTAAGGCCCGTCCGCTGTTCGTCTGCTAATTGGTATAACATTGCTAGAGTGCTTAACCGGGATATGGGACCTAGTGAAGTCTTACCTAGGCTTGTCCTGAACTTTCGAGGTGCCGCCCATCCACTAGATGGAGGTAGAAGGCCTGGGGGAGCTTTGTACTCATTGCGGGGAGACCGAGATGTAGGCAGGCTCGCTTTGGGGGCACAACCCGAGGGTTAGGTGGGGGCGCTTTGAATCTTGGGACAAGACAGGTGGAGATTGGGACTATATGCGGGAACGCGAAGGCTAGTAAGCATATACCCCTAGCATGATAGTTACTCACGGGAATTAAAATCCATTCGAATCGCTGATGCCTACCAAGTGTGGGAATGCCAATATCACTGTCGGACAACGTAGTAACTACTTAAACACCTCTGTATTTAATACTTATGATTTTTAATGTCACATGTTTGTATTGAACTGTTACCGTACTGCAAATTTACTATTATGTTGATCGTTATACAAATGATGAAAACTTGTTTACTTATGTTGATCATGACACTGTTTAAAATCAATGGCTAAGGATCCACTTACTAGTAACCAGCTTCGCGTCAGCCGTAAGCCAAATCCATTAAGTCCTACTGAGTAATTATCACTCAGGGATTGCCCCCATATTTTGAGCGTAGGTATAGAGTTCATGGTTTGCACCTATGTTGCAGGCGGTGCATGCCCCCATTTGGGATGAATCTGCATGAGTGGCACAAGAGCAGTATCGGTGGGCTCGATATTGTTTCTTTTACTGCAAGTCTTTTGAGGATGCTATGATAACCTCTGAACTTTAGCTTTCCGCTGCGAGATACTTTTGAACATGCTATTTGATAACTTTATGTTGGACCTGTACTTTATTTGAAATCGGTTTGTAACTATGTCTATTATTATTCTATTTCAACTGCCTGTGATGATGTATCTAGTGTGGCTCCATAGTGGGTCTGATGTGTATGATGTTGGTTCTTCTGGGAAACTGGTATTATCGGGGGTCGAATGACTCTCGACAGGATGACCGGATTTAGTTTGGTCTAAGTGCACTACGAGCTAGAGGTGGCAAGGTGTACTTAGCCCGGATTAAATCGACGGTTCTGCCACAACAGACTTGCTGAAGGACGAGCGAGCACCTCCTAAGCGTGACCTAGAGGAAAGTCCACCTAAGCGTGACCTAGTGTCGGCAGCCCGAGTACTACCGTGGCATGACAAAATCCCTGCTGAGTGGACTGGTAGGTGGCATGGGTTGTGGCCAAAGTTAGGCTCGGCCCATAAGAGTGACCTTGGGTGCGGGACGATGTCATGAGCCATAAAATTACTCAAGACTGGAGGCCCACCAAGCGTTTGAGAGCCAATGGACCGGCTCCATTGCCTCTGGAGTGATGAGTGATTGTCAACAGTAGCAAGACCCAGAAGGACTTGGACACAAGAGCTCTGATAGACTAGGAGGCCCTCTGATGGACTGGAGGTAGATGGAGAAGAAAGTCCTCCGAAGGACTGGAGGCATGCTCGGCGTCTGTCGGCCATGGGAGTTCGGTACACGGAGGAGCGGCACGGCGATGGCAGGAGTAAGTCCTCCGAAGGACTGCGAGGCGGCCCCGATGGACAGGGGATGCCGGGCGCCACTGCGGTGCTCCAACCTGAGTGCGTGGCGCGAAGGCGTGCGAGGGAGGCTTTGGCAGGCTTCGGCTCAAAACCACCACCCAAGCTACCCAAGCCTTGGTGAGTTGGGCGACGACTCGCCAAGATAGAGAAGATGGGCCAAATCCGGCCCAAGCGCAGACTTCCTAAAGTTTCCCGGTTTCTGACTTCAAAATCGGGGGCGGATCGTGGATTGGACTACTGGCCACGTGGAGAACATCCGAGGATTGCGTGGAACTTACGAAGATCAATACTTCATCGCGGTCGTATATCGTGAAATATCGTATAATCTTTCGTTTGAGTCCTTAGGGTTTGTCTAGTTGTAGGGACCTAAGTGCAAAACTTGTCTAAACAGCACTCGGGTATAAATAGGTCCAAGGCAGGTCATTAGAGGTCTCTCGGCTGCTAGGATTAGTCTTTGCTTTGTGATTTTCGTGCTCAAGCCTTGAGCTCCATTGTTAGGTAGGTTAGAGTAGGATTTAGCCTCCTAATCTTGAGGGAAGGTGTGGGTGGTTGCTTGGGACAAAATCCCTGGATGTATTTTGAATCTTGAGACCCTTTTGGGCTTTCTAATCCATGTGATTTCGGGCTGCAAGCTTGTGTGCTCCTTCTCCCCTTCTCCCTTTGGTTTTTGGCTCCGATTCTTGGCCTTTTTGGTGTTTGCTTTGGCCAAGCTTGGAATTCCTTCTCTTGCCGATGTTTTGGAGTTGCTAGGATGTGGACAAGATGTCTTAGAACATCTCCATCATACTGGATTTCCACGAGCAAGTCAATCTTGAGTTTTCCACTTTCTTGCCAAAATTTTCCCCTCTTCATAAGATCTGAAATTCCCGCTAATCTCTTGATCTTTTTGAGTAGATCTTTTGGAAATAGCTTTGGAATAGGCTAGGATAACCTGCGCAAAATTTCATGAAGACCTGAGAAGATTTGGTCAAGTTTGAGGTTTGCAAACTCAAAGTCCGAGGTTGATTTCTGGGCACACCGGACAGTCCAGTGCACCTTCACCGGACAGTCTGGTGGACCTAATCGTCTCCAAATGGGCTGAATTTTTAATATGTTGTTCCCCATATTTTCCTCAGCCTGTGGTTAAAATTTCATGATTTTTGGAGCCCGTTTGGTTAGGTTTTGGCAATTTTCTTTGCATCCATGTCTGTCTGAAAATTCCCTGTCGGTCTGTCCGGTAGGGCCTATCGGACACTTCGGTAGCGGCAGTGTTTTTGCCCCTGAATTTGGTTTAAGTTGTTCCTAAGGTTTGTGGTTTGTTCTAGGTTGTTTTGGGGGTGCCTAGGGTCATTCCTAAGGTCTTTAGCACCTCATTTGCTAAGAGATCGTGGTGATCACTAGGCGTGTTCATATTGGTTGGTTTGTGTTCGTTGGCTTCCGTGTTTTTGCCTCAACCTTGCTTTGGTGGTTCTCTTGTATGCCTATACTCTTTTACTTGCTGTGTATTAGTGAGACGCATCTAGGTGCGTGGAGTGGCTGGCGAGACACTTCGGTGTGAGTTGTTGCTCCGCTTGGCTTGCGGTCTTTGTGATCGTTGAGTTGAGTGTGTATCCTCTCAGTGGATGGCACCTTGCGCTACTAGACACGTATCTGTTCAATGGATGGGGTCTAGTTCTTTTCTCAAGCACCAGGTTTGGGGGTTGTGAGTTTTGAGTTTTAAGTGCTCCTATTCACCCCGCCTCTAGTCGCACATCTCGGTCCTACAATTGGTATCAGAGCCGGTTAGGTTTCTTCATACCTTTACCGGTGAGAAACCAGTAGCGACTATGACTCACCCTGGGAAGATTTCGGTCCTTGGCTCCGATGGCTACTCCTACTTGTAGGGTAGGATGAGGGCATTCTTGCTTAGCCAGGGTCAGGACATATGAGATGCTACTCAGAGTGCGAACTTTGTGGTGCTTCCAGTTGCTCAGCGCACTACCCTAGCGATTGTGGCTCAGCATGAGGCGAATCCCAAAGCCGTTAACTTTCTCTTCTTAGGATTTGGTCTGGTTGATTATGAGAGAGTGAGCCACCTCGTGACTGCCCGTCAGATCTGGTCCCTGCTAAGTGCACACCATGAGGGCACTGCTACTATCAAGGGGCTTCTCGTTGAGACTTACAGGCGCGAATATGAAAATTTCGTTCAGAAGCCTGGTGAGTCCATCGATGACTTGTTTGGTCGTTTTCAATCGATCATCAATAAGTTGCGCGTTAACTCTAGCCCTGAGAGGATCCCATATACCGACCATCAGCCGGTTGTCAGATTGTTGTATGCGTTGGACAGGAAGGTATGGGAGATCAAGGTTAACTCGATCATCGAGTCTGAGGCCTATGACACAATTGGAGTGGAGACTATTTACAGCAAGCTCAAGGCCACAGAGGTGGATTACAAGTTGAGAGATTCTCTCACTTGTATTGGCTCCAAGAGCCTGGCCTTGGCTTCTCCCTCTAGTGAGGCCGCTACTAACCCCTAGCTTCACAACTTTTCGTTTTCTGCTCTTATGTTTGTTACAGAGGAGCAATTGTCGTCACTTGGGGATGATGAGCTTTGCCTGGTGTCTAGTCGCTTTCAGCATGCCTATGACAACCGGATGAGCAAGAAGAGGGGCGAGAGGCCCAAGTGCTTTGAGTACGGAGAGGTCGGCCACTTCATCGCCGAATGCCCAAACAAGCAGAACGACTACTACAAGAATGGCAAGAGCCACTCCCGCAACTCCAACAAGTACAACTCTGACAAGCACGACTACAGCAAGCGTGACCACCCCAAGCATCGCTCCGGCAAGATCAAGAACTTCAGGAAGGCTTTCAAGAGCTACCAGAAGGACAACCAGAAGCAGGACAAGGCTTTCTTCGCTGAGCTTGGTGGTCTGTGCAGCAGATCGTCCTCCTCCTCCTCATCTTCGTCAAGCTCAAGCGATGAGGAGATCGTCACCAAGCAGGACAAGAGGAGAGACCAAGGTGGCCCAGCTGGACTCTGCTTCGTCTCCACCAAGTCCAAGCACAAGCACAAGATGCACCGGAGATCCTTTTGCTCCATGGCGCTTGAGGACAAGGACGACAAGGGCAACGACAATGACTCCTCTGATGAAGAGGTAACTCCTGAGCAAGCTGAAATTCTTGAGATGTTGGAGGCAAATAGTCATGAGTTGAAAGCCTAGGATAAGATGTTGGAGAGGGCAGCCAAGAAGCTGCAGAAGCAGAAAGCCAAGTTGGCTGATGCTCTAGCTAAGATAGAGAGGCTGAAGAGTGTGCCAGCCCAGCCTAGTGAGTCTGAGTGCCCTACATGTGAGACTTTGATGAGAAACCTCTGTGAGCAGAAGAGCAAGTATGCTCATCAGGTAGAGGAGATGGATAGGCTAAAGGTAGAGTTAGGCAAGCTCTAGTCTAAACTGGATGAGCCTATTTTGAGTGATGAGCCTGAGTGTGAGAAGTGCCCTCACCTAGCTATTGACATAGCTGAGCTGAAAGTGAGGTGTGAGGGACAGCTCAAGGAGTTGGAGGAGCTTAGGGCAAGACCCATGCTTTTGGACACGTGTATGGTCTGTCCTACCTTGGAGAGTGAGCTTGAGCAGTTGAGAGCTAACCTTGAGGGGCTTTCGGCACCCCCTGACACTTGTGAGAACTGTCTCACTTTGAGGTCGATGATGGTGGATAGGGACGCCACCATTAAGAAGTTAGAGAAGTCTGCTCCCTCTATTCCCTCTCTATACTGCCCCACTTGTGCTACCCAGATCTTAGCTCTGGAAGATCTGAGAGAGGAGAAATAGACTTTGGTTGATGAGAACAACCGTTTGTGTGAGGTGCTCAGTTGGATGTATGCTAGAGAGCCCCAACTTAGGATGATCATGGAGTGTACCAATAGAGCTGAGGGTGATATGAGTGGACTTGGGTTAGGAGAGTGCAGTACTTCGGGTGAGAAGAAGAGTTCCCCAATTAAACTTAAGACTGCCTCCCCTCAGCCTATTCCTAATATTGATGGGGTTTACCACGAGACTCCCAAGGCTGCCCCAAAGAAGCAGTTCTGGACATCCAAGCCCTCACAGGCTAAGCTGGACAGAGTAGTGACTGAGATTCTCAAGCCTCAAGTGAGCAAGGAGAGAGTCTGGCAGCCTGTTCCACCCAAGGTTACTCCACCTAAGCCTAAGGCCCAGCCTAACCCCACTCCCAAGAGGCCTGTCTACCACTGTGATTTTTGCCAACGGAATGGCAACTTGGAGGAGTTCTGCTTCAGGAGGAAGCGAGTTGAGAGGCAGGAGAGATCCTAGGGGAACTAGGATCAGTTCTACCAGGGTGCTAGGCAGGATCCTCCCCACAGGTGGTGAGATGAGAGACCGCTTTGTTCGTGATGAGAGACGCCTTGCCGGTCGAGCTCCTAGTCATTTTCAGCGCGGCTATGGACCTCGTGACCGAGGCTTTGGAGGTAGAGGGTTTGAGAGCTCACGCTTTGGAGGTTGTGGGTACCCTGATAGACGTGATGCTTACTTTGACTGTGCTTACCCCACCTTTGAGCAGATGGCTCGGCACTAGTTTAGCAGTTTTGCTAACCCCAGTGTCGGACCATTTGCTGACTCTCGCTTTCCTTGATTTTGCAGGATCGAGGCCTGGAGGACATATAGGATCATGGACTCTAGCTGCTCTAGGCACATGACCGGGCACCGCAGATGGTTCTCCAGCCTCAACCCTGTGAGCACCAAGGAGTACATCACATTCGGGGATAATGGTCAAGGTAAAGTGTTGGGTGTAGGTTTTGTTGCTCTTTCTGGCAAGCTTTCCCTAAGAGAAGTTGCTTTGGTGAGGAATTTGGGGTTCAATTTGGTTTCTGTCTTACAACTTCTCAAGGAAGGGTTTGAGGTTCGTTTTAAGGAGGGTTCTCCTTGTGTGCTTGATGCTAAGGAAAACCTTGTTTATCGGATTTTGCCCTATGGGCAGGTTTTTAAGGTTGACCTTGCATCTATTTTTGGCCCTCCTCGGTGTTTGGTAGCTGGTCCTTCTGCTGATATTTGGAAGTGGCATAGGAGGCTTGGCCATTGGAGTTATGATCTGCTAGCCAGGTTGAGCTCGATGGGTCTAATCCGAGGATTGCCCAATTTGAAAGCAGAAAAGAACTTAGTGTGCCACCCCGGTCGTCATGGCAAGATGGTTGCCGCTTCTCTTGCACCTGTCAATCAGGTGATGACCTGTTACCTGGGTGAGCTACTACATATGGACACGGTTGGTCTTGCTCAGGTACAGTCGGTCAGTTGGGAGGTGGTATGTGCTTGTAGTTGTGGACAACTTTTTCTCGCTATTCGTGGGTGTTCTTCATGGAATTCAAAGATGAGGCCTTTGGTTTTGTTCGAGATCTGGTCTTGAGGTTAAGGAATGAGAGTCATAAGGCCAAGAGGGCTATCCGCAGCGACAATGGCGGAGAATTTCATAACTCTCGTTTTGAAACCTTTTGTCGTGACCTAGGTCTTGATCACCAATTCTCATCTCCTTATACCCCACCTTAGAACATTGCTGTGGAACGAAAGAAACGCACACTTGTTGAGATGGTACGGACGATGCTTGATGAGCATAGGACTCCGCGACGCTTTTGGGCTGAGGCTATGAATACGTCATGTTACATTGCCAACCGCATCTTCTATGAGCTTTCTTAGGGAAGACGTCGTACGAGCTACGGTTTGGTAGGCAGCCTAGCATCAAGCACCTGCGTGCATTTGGCTGCAGATGCTTTGTGCTCAAAAAGGAGGGCATTTGGACAAATTTGAATCTCGCTGCTTGGATGGTATTTTCCTTGGGTACGCCTCTAGCTCTAGGGCATATAGAGTGTCGATCATTGATACTAAACAAGTGGTTGAGACCTGTGAAGTTTCCTTTGATGAATCTATGGCTTGCACAACCCCTGCATTTGAGCTTTTCTGGTGATGATGAAGAAGGTGCTCCCATTTTTGAAGATGAGGAAGGTGAAGTAGATGCTGGTGATGCAGGAGTCACTGCACCGGCTGTAGCTCTAGCCCCCTCTGCTACGAGCTCTGAAGATGAAGGAGGACCCTTGCCTTCGGCTTCCTCCTCACTCCCCCGAACGCAAGCTCGAGCAGAGGCTGGCCCTGCTGAGGACGCAGGGGAGGTGACCTCCGAGAATGTTCCATGTCAGCAGGTCCAGCGGGATCACCCTCCAGACAGGATGATTGGAGATCTACACTAGCGTGTCACACGCTCTTCGGTTAACTCTCTAGCCTTTTTTTGCCACTCTGCATTTGTTACTTCTTTTGAACCCCTGGATGTGTCACATGCATTATCTGATCCTAGTTGGGTGAACGCCATGCATGAGGAGTTGGAGAACTTTGAGAGAAACCATGTCTGGGATTTAGTTGAACCTCCTCCAAACTGCCACCCTATAGGAACCAAGTGGGTTTTCAAGAACAAACAGGGTGAGAATGGGATGGTTGTGAGGAACAAAGCGAGATTGGTTGCCCAGGGTTTCTGTCAGAAGGAGGGGATAGATTTTGAGGAAACCTTTGCTCCTGTAGCTCGTTTAGAGGCCCTTAGGATTCTGCTTGCCTTTGCTACCTCTAAAGGCTTCAAACTGCAGCAGATGGATGTCAAGTCAGCCTTCCTAAACGGTTACATAGAGGAGGAGGTATATGTGAGACAACCTCTTGGCTTTGAGAGTGCCAACTTTCCAGACCGTTTGTATAAGCTAAGAAAAGCCCTTTATGGTCTGAAGCAAGCACCAAGAGCTTGGTATACTAGGTTTAAAGCTATTTTGCTCAAGTCTGGGTTTGTGATGGCTTCAGGAGATAAGACCTTGTTTTTGTTGAGTCATGGCGGTGACACCCTTCGAGTTTCAGATATATGTCGATGACATTATCTTTGGTGGTTCATCTCACGCTTTGGTGTCTAAGTTTGCTGAACAGATGAGCAGTGAGTTCGAGATGAGTCTCATGGGTGAGCTTCAGTTCTTCCTCAGGCTATAGATCAAGCAAGGCCCAGAAGGAACCTTCGTCCATCAAGCCAAGTACACGAAGGATATTCTGAGGAAGTTTGACAAGGGAGATCTCATGGCCCATGGCGACTCCCATGTCAACACAGATGGCACTTGATGCTGATGAAGAAGGAGAAGTGGTGGACTAAAGAGAGTAGCGAGGGATGATCGGCTCACTTCTGCACCTGACGGCGACCAGACCGGACATTCAGTTCGCGGTCTGCCTCTGTGCGCGATTTTCAGTCCTCACCGAGGACATCACACCGTCAAGCGGAGAAGCGCATCTTCAAGTACCTGAAATACACTGCCTGAGCTTGGTCTTTAGTTCTCTTCAGCTTCAGTTGCTCTCTCTCAGACGGTATTCGAATGCTGAATTTGAGGGTTGTCGGCTGGAGTGCAAGTCTACTTCCGGCACTTGCCAGTTTCTCAGTTCTTCTCTTGTCTCTTGGTCCTCACGCAAGCAACCTAGCGTAGCCACATCCACCACAGAAGCTGAATACATTGCTGCTGCTAGTTGCTGCTCCCAGCTGCTTTGGATGAAGTCCACCTTGAGTGACTTTGGTCTCAGTTTTAGGAAGATCCCTCTCCTAGTAGACTCTACTTCTGCTATTTCTGTAGCTAAGAACCCCGTCTTGCACTCTAGAACCAAACACATAGAGATGAGGTTTCACTTCTTGAGAGATCGCTATGAGAAGGGAGATATAGACTTGATCCATGTAGAGACTGAGAACCAGTTGGCCGACATCTTCATCAAGCCCTTAGATCTTAGCGTGTTTGCTCGCTTGTGTGGGGAGCTTGGTGTTTGTTACCCCTTTTAGGTTGGGGTAACTTTGGTGTAGTTTAGGGTTTTATTTTGCCTTTTTCTTTGCTTTTCCTTATTTCTCTTGCATTTTGTATCATACCATGCATTGCATTGTAACATTTGCATTTTCACTTACACCAGCACTACAGCTCTCCTGGTATGACGAGATTAGTACTTGCTTGTGCTAGATTGTACAGTTGCTTGCATGATCATGGTTGGCTAAGCTCCTTAAATCTGTCTAATCACTCTTGTGAGCTCAGTCACTTTTGTTTCTTGAAAATAAAAAACCATGATCACCACTTGACTTGGCTACCTAGCATGTGTAGGAATGTTGAATGCTATGCTATCTTTTCATGCTTGGATATGCAAATCGTATGCCTTTGTTAAGTTGATGCCTAAGCATTTATGACACCTTGTCCAAATCTGAAATCTGAACTAATTTTGTTTACAAAGTCGTGTCCTATGAGCTAATTTGCAAAGATCTCGGTGGGTCCACTTGTTACACTGATCTAGTTTGACATGGCTTGCCTTTGCACTTTGGCATGAACTTGGACTAGGCTGTGTTGACCAAAACCTTGTCTTAAGCTTCTGATGGTTTTCTGAACCTAGGCTTGGCATTGCTTGGTAAGAAGTGGCAAAAACAAGTGAATAACCCCTGGCATATGATCTGATTTGCTTGAAGTTAAAAATTGCTAAATCTGAAATATGCAAGTCTCTAGATTGCTTATGGCCTGTTGTATATGCTTTGGTTGAGAGTAGCACACCTTGTATGTTTTGCTAGCATCTTGCTGTTCATGCCTATCTTGCTAGATGCTATTCATGTTGGTCATGCTTTCTTTTCAACAAACCTGAAAAACATGCTCCTGATCTGTATAAGGTAGATTCAATTAAGCTTGTTTGCATGCTTCCTTGCCCTCACTTGCTCTGTATGCTAGAACTTGTATTTACTAGCTTTTCATCCCTGTTGAGCTCTTCATGGTACACTTCCTGCATTTCATGGCATATTTTGAGGGGGAGTTGTACATTTCAGGGGGAGTTGTACATTTCAGGGGGAGTTGAGTTCTATGAACCCTTGATGTGTCCATTGTCAACAAGGGGGAGAGATGTTGACCCTTGAGGAGAAAGATGTTGGACCGAGGGCGAGGACTCTGTAGAGATCTAGTTGAGGGGGAGTTTGAGCTTTTAGCATGTTCTTGCATCGGTGCGTTGAGCCTTTTGCCTCTTTCTGGAGGAGCCGATACTTTGCCTAAGCAAGACTATGTTGAGCCGGTTTGCCTCTTTCTTGAGCGGTCATGCTTTAGTTTGATCGACTGCGTTGAGCGGTTTCCCTTGTCTTAGGGGGTCGATCTTTGGCTTTGTTTTTGTTGTCTCAATTTGACCTTTTCTGCTTATGTTTGGCTTTTGGGCATCTTGAGCAACTTCTTCTTTTCTTCTTTCTTTTCGGTTTTATGCTTTTCTTCTTGTTTTTTTTTCTATTTCAGGTTACAGGTTGAAGGTGTTGACAATGCACTCATCAAGAGGGAGATTGAGAACCAATGGACCGGCTCCATTGCCTCTGGAGTGATGAGTGATTGTCAACAGTAGCAAGACCCAGAAGGACTTGGGCACAAGGCCTCCGATGGACTGGAGGTAAATAGAGAAGAAAGTCCTCCGAAGGACTGGAGGCATGCTCGGCGTCTGTCGGCCATGGGAGTTCGGTACACGGAGGAGCGGCACGGCGACGGCAGGAGTAAGTCCTCGGAAGGACTGCGAGGCGGCCCCGGTGGACAGGAGATGCCGGGAGCCACCGCGGTGCTCCTACCTGAGTGCGTGGAGCGAAGGCGTGCGAGGGAGGCTTTGGCGGCTTCGGCTCAAAACCGCCACCCAAGCTACCCAAGCCTTGGTAAGTTGGGCCACGACTCGCCAAGATAGAGAACATAGGCCAAATCCAGCCCAGGTGGAGACATCCTAAAGTTTTCCGGTTTCTAACTTCAAAACCGGGGGTGGATCGTGGATTGGACTACTGGCCACGTGGAGAACATCCGAGGATTGCTTGGAACTTACGAAGATCAAGACTTCATCGTGGTCGTCCATCCTGAAATATCCTATAATCTTTCGTTTGATTCCTTAGGGTTTGTCTAGTTGTAGGGACCTAAGTGCAAAACTGTCTAAACAGCACTCGGGTATAAATAGGTCCAAGGTAGGTCATTAGAGGTCTCTCAGCTGCTAGGATTAGTCTTTGCTTTGTGATTTTCGTCCTCAAGCCTTGAGCTCCATTGTTAGGGAGGTTAGAGTAGGATTTAGCCTCCTAATCTTGAGGGAAGGTGAGGGTGGTTTCTTGGGATGAAATCCCTGGATGTATTCTGAATCTTGAGACCCTTTTGGGCATCCTAATCCAAGTGATTTCAGGCTAGCAAGCTTGTGTGCTCCTTCTCCCCTTCTCCCTTTGGTTTTTTGTCTCTGATTCTTGGCCTTTTGGGTGTTTGTTTTGGCCAAGCTTGGAATCCTTTCTCTTGCTGATGTTTTGGACTTGCTAGGATGTGGAGAATATGTCTTAGAACATCTCTATCCTGCTGGATTTCCACGAGCAAGTCAATCTTGAGTTTTCCACTTTCTTGCCAAAATTTTCCCATCTTCACAATATCTGAAATTTCCGCTAATCCCTTGATCTTTTTAGTAGATCTTTTGGGAATATCTTTGGAATAGTGCTAGGATAACGTGCAGCAAAATTTCATGAAGATCCGAGAAGATTTGTTCAAGTTTGAGGTTTGCAAACTCAAAGTCCGAGGCTGATTTCTGGGCACACAGGACAGTCCGATGCACCTTCACCGGACAGTCCGGCGGACCTAACAGTCTCCAAATGAGATGAATTTTTAATATGTTGTTCCCCATGTTTTCCTCAGCTTGTGGTTAAAATTTCATGAATTTTTGGAGTCGGTTTGGTTAGGTTTTGGCAATTTTCTTTGTAGCCCTATCTGTCTGAAAATTCCCTGTCGGACTGTGTGGTAGGGCATGTCAGGACAGTCTGATAGCGGTAGTGTTTTTGCTCTCGGATTTTGTTCT
Organism: Paspalum vaginatum; assembly: GCA_030272315.1. Classification (NCBI taxonomy): domain Eukaryota; kingdom Viridiplantae; phylum Streptophyta; class Magnoliopsida; order Poales; family Poaceae; genus Paspalum; species Paspalum vaginatum. The sequence continues at coordinate 21,675,330 of CM059021.1, forward strand.
AGTTGTTCCTAAGGTTTGTGGCTTGTTCTAGGTGGTTTTGGGGGTGCCTAGGGTCATTCCTAAGGTCTTTAGCACCTCATTTGCTAAGAGATCTTGGTGATCACTAGGTGTGTTCATTTTTAGTTGGTTTGTGTTTGTTTCCTTCCGTGTTTTTGCCTCAACCTCGCTTTGGTGGTTCTCTTGTATGCCTATACTCTTTTGCTTGCTATGTATCAGTGAGACGCATCTAGGTGCGTTGAGTGGCTGGCGAGACACTTCGGCGTGAGTTGTTGCTCCGCTTGGCTTGCGGTCTTTGTGATCGTTGAGTTGAGTGCTTCCACTTGCTTGGTGCGTATCCTCTCAGTGGATGGCACCTTGCGCTACTAGACACGTATCTGTTTAGTGGACGGTGTCAAGTTCTTTTCTCAAGCACCAGGTTTGGGCGTTGTGAGTTTTGAGTTTTAAGTGCCCATATTTCACCCCCCTCTAGTCGCACGTCTTGGTCCTACAGCATTTATCCGGTTCGAGCATCAAAACCAGGCCCCGCTATCGTTTCCTGGTTCGAGCGTCAAAACTAGGCGACAAAACCATTTCCTAGTGCTATCGACAAAACCATGGGCACGCTACCGGTATTCTAGAAACTGGAGTTACCCCCAAGGGATGAGCTACTGGAAATTTGGAGGACATCAAGCAAAGGCGGAGAAACCAAAGACATCGAGGACTCCATCATGGCCGTTCATTCGAGTTATCATGGTCTTTTCTAGCCTCTACAAGCGTTTTAGTTTAATGAGTATGTAATATAGGGGGTTAAGTGCAAACTACCATAGGACAATAGAGATGTAGTATAAATAAGAGGTTGGCTGCTCTAAGCGAGCTCTCTTGGCTTGTTAGACATGTTTAGAGCTAGGGTTAGAGATCCATTTTCGTCACCAAGCAAAGAGCAACAAGATTAATGAGGTTTGAGTGATCAAGTCTCCACTTTTAGAGGCTAGAAAGTGGGTGGCTGCTTGAGTGATCAAATCCCCATCTTGTAACCAGAATTTGAGACCCCTTTGGGCCTATTAATAGATGGAATTCGTGCAGCTCCTTGTGTGTTCTTGCTTCTCCCTCTCTTGATTGGCTTTTGATCTTGGTTCCTAGATCTTTTGGTGTGTTTGTGCATGACCAAGCCTGGGATCTTTCTCTTGCCAGTGTTTTGGACTGTTAGGAGTAGGAGAGACTATGGTTTTGGTGTGCCAAATCTCAGTGCTCCAAGGGCAGTTGTGGCGGAACCGTCGATTTAATCCAAGCTAAGCACACCTGCCACCACATGGCTCGCAGTGCACTTAGACTGAACTAAACCCGGTCGTCTGTCGAGCTACCCCAAAAGGGCACTCGATGTAACCATCACTGAAGGATGCCGACATCATACACGTTATGCCCTCGAAGGAGCCATGACAATTACAACAACCCAGCATTTCATACAAACATAGCTTGATTTCTTACAAAACATTTTCTCAGAATGATGTATAATCATAGTTGAACTAACTTTCCAAATAACTTGCAGCAGAATACAGTACATTTTATATATGCCAATTGGCAGCGGAAATAAAACATCAAGGCACGACATTGAACCCACCATTGCATCCTTGATCACAAATTGACATGTACCTAAAAAATATCAACAACAAACGATGAGTACGTGGGGTGCTCGTAGGACTTACCCGTGGGCTGTATCAGCTCGACACATTTGAGAGTATGCAAGGCTTTTTGTAGACTTGACTTCTAACCCGCATAAGCTTACTAAAAGTGGGTCCTTACTTTCAAGTATCATTCATTTTTGAAGCATAAGCCTCTTTGATTCATTATAGTTATCATCATGATCCTTAATTCATATATCTCATCATCTCAGCATATATGTTAACATAAAGTAACCTACAGAAATGTAAACATACAAGTACAAGCATATAATATTAAAAGCATGATTAAATAAATAAGATATTAAAGTTATTACTATGTTGCCATTGTGCGATACTGGCATTCTCACACCTGTTGTGCATTAGCGATTCGAATCAATTTTTAATTCTTGAGAATAACAATCATGCCAGGGGTATATGCTTACTAGCCATCGTGTTCCCACATATACTCCCCATCTCCACTTGTCCCATCCCAAGTTCGATTCCAACCCGCCATGTCCCAGGTTGTGCCCCCTCAGGAGCGATACCACGGCATACCGGGTCAGCCCTCCCTCGAGTTCAAGCTCCCTTGGGTCTAGCTCCCTCCAGCAACATGGTAGGAACAAGTATCTGTTCTTTGGATGGCACAAGTAAGACATTCACCGGTCCCACGTCCTGGATAAGCACTCTAGCAATGTTATGCCGATCAGCAGGCGAACAACAGACGGTCCTTAAATGACTCGGGCGGAGTCCAGCAACACATTATTTCAATTCTCATCATAACAGACCTATATCTCCGCCCGGTCTCATCTTTTCATCACATCATATTACTTTTCAATTGGAATATTTGTAAAACATTTTTGATGTAAAGCCCTATCATCTCGAGAGTGAATATCTTCACTCGACTTCTACCATCTATGTACGTCTAAGCATAGACTTCATCCAATTCATACTACTTGGGATATTAGGGATTTATGCATGTGGGTTTTCATACAACTCCTGAACATTATGCACAAACAAATTTAGGGTGGTGAGACTCCCTAAATAGGCATAGATGCCTAAAGGACCTACCTTTTGTTGTTGAGTAACTTGAACAAACTAATCTAATGTTAGTTTGCCTGGTTGGGAGGCTTTGCCCCAGGCAACCCCTTGATCACTTGGACAACTCCTCCTTCCAAATACCACTTCAGGGGCACCCAGGTGGTATTTGGGTCTTAGTTGGTCTTCTGGACACCGATGCTTGAAGTAGCTCCACACTTTATCTTTTTCGATCACATATCTACAACGTCAGTACATGAATGATATGCATGATGTAATGCATGAGATGCATGAAGATGAAGCACATATATGTAACAAACAAATTTTAAGGTTTGATAGACGGTGATTGATAAACTACTTAAACATAGAGCAAGCGTACACTTAAACCATCGTTTCAAGTATAGATAGCAAGGTAAATGAAAATTTAGTTAAGCAAGGAACACTTTGAGCACATAAAGCAAACATATACTTATACAATCATGTAAGCATTAATTTGGTTATTGATTATAAAGAAGGCATGTAGAAACTATTATAAATACCTTAACTAGGAAAGGAGGTGCATTTCATTCTTTTAGCCAAACACCAAGTTGTTTAGTTATCCAACTATAAGATTTACATAGAAAGTGCGTATTACATTGTGATATAGCAAATTAACTCTGCCAAGGAGCTTATACAAGAAATCACAGGTTCATATCTAAGCACACATTAACATCCATGTTTCATTTTTTATTATTTTTTAAATCTTGTTTAAGTAACTACTTGCAGACCACTAATGAAACAACATCCAAAATATCTGAAAAACTTACATAATCATATTTGTACAGTAACATGGCTGCATGAATTTTGGTGGGATTTTTAAACCATATTAAATAGCACTTTTTTATTTTATTGTTTAAATGACCATAGCACCTATCATTTTCAAAACACATAGAAAACAACAAGCAAAACATATGGAACTTTATTTCTAGACTTCACTAGACCAAATGAGTGCAATATAATTTCCATGGATTTTTCTGGATAAGTTTTATGTAACATGCATTTGCATATACATAAAATTTACTAATTAATAGAACTAGGGGTAGATCTATAATTAACAATGAGTGTTAGGGTTAACAAAATACATGTGAACACACATGATGCAAAGAACACCTAGTCCAAGTTTCATAATTTTTGGAGTTTATTTGACCCACTTTTGCTAATTAATTATCAAAACAATACATGCATGGAAGCAAGGGCAAAATAGTCATTTTAGTGATCAAGACCTAGCCCCTGTATAGATCTATTGATCAAAAATCCAACAAAACAAGTTTCATATTTTTATGATTTTCTACCAATTTCTAAAGCATTTTAATGTTCATATGCCAAATCCGGAATTTCAAATATAACTCTATAAATGGACTAGATCGTAATTAAACTGTAGACAGTAGGGCGGTGCCAGCGGTATGGGGGCCGAATCCCATGTGGGGGTTGCGCGGGGCCGTGTTCCTGACTCCGAGGATTCTTTTTCCTGAGATATCATCATGCAGGGAGGTCAAAGCAGCCCAGGAACGTGCGGCAAACTCGCGGGTGGAGACGTGGACACGGCGGTGGCACGTAGACCTAATCCGATAGGGAAGGCCTTGACTAAGAGGGAATGGGCGCTGCATGAGCTACGCGGGGTGTCCGGGAACTCGGTGGTGTGGTCATGGAGGCGAGGAAAGGCGCCGGTGGGGGTCCTCCACGGCAGAGCCTGTGGCGGAACCGCCGATTTAATCCGAGCTAAGCACACCTACCACCACATGGGCCCACAGTGCGCTTAGACCGAACCAAACTCGTTCGTCTGTCGAGCTACCCAGAAGGGTACTCGATATAACAATCACCCAAGGATGCGACATCATACACGTTATGCTCTTAAAAGAGCTAGAACAATTGTAACAACCCATCATTTGATACAAACATAGTTTGATTTATTACAAATACTTTACTCAAAATAGTATACAAACATATGGAAAATAGAGCTTCAAAATAACTCACAGCGAATACATAATATTATACAAGTGCAATGCAGTGGAAATAAAACATCGAGTCATGACATTGAGCCCACCGTTGTCATTCTCGATAACGAAGTTCTTGGAAGGAAAAATATCAACAACTAACGATGAGTATGTGGGGTACTCATAGGACTTACCCTTGGGTGGTATCAGCCCAACACATTTGAGAGTATGCAAGGCTTTTTGTGGACTTGACTCTAACCCGCATAAGTTTACTAAGAGTGGGTAGGACTTTCAAGTTCTATTCTCTTTTATAAGCATAAGCTTAGTTGATCCGTCAATTATTATCATGATGATCCACAAATCAATATATCTCAATATTCCTCAACACATAGATCATCATAAGGTAACTTGTACAAATGTAAACATTCAAATACAAGCATATAATATTGAAAAGCATGATTAAATAAAGAACACATTTAAGTTAATACTATGTTGGTCGTGTGCGATATCTGGCATTCTCACACCTTGTGAGCATCAGTGATTCGAATCGATTTTATGTCCTAGGAATAACTACAGTGCCAGGGGTATATGCTTACTAACCGTAGAGTTCCCACATATATCCCCCATCTTATCCTAGTCTCATCCCAAGTTTCAAAGCGCCCCCACCTGAACCTCGGGTTGTGCCCCCTTAGGAGTGAAACAACTGCATACCAGGTTAGCCCTCCCTCGAGTACAAGTGCCCCTAGGCTCATCGGCCTCCTGCAAGTGGATGGGTGGCACCTCAAAAACTTTGGATGAGCCCAGGAAAGACTTTCACCAGTCCCATATCCTAGATAAGCATTCTAGCAATGTTATGCCGATCAACAGGCGAATAGCGGACATGCCTTAAACGACTTGGGTGGAGCCAAATGATACCATAACGCACATCAGAAAAGTAAACTTACGCTCCACCCAGTCTCATCTTTCCATCACATCATATCATATTGCTTTGGAATTAGAGTTTTTGAAAAACCATTTTGTGTAGTGCCATATCATCTCACGAGTGAATGTTTTCACTCTACTTCTACTGTCTAAGCATGGCTAAGCATAGACTTCGACCTATCCATACTACATCGGATATCAGGTATTTATGCATGTGGGGTTTCAAACAACTCCTTAACGTAAATGCACAAACAAGTATAGGGTGGTAGGACTCTCTAAGATTGGTGTAGATGCCTAAGGGGGCCTACCTTGCTGTTGAAAACTTGAACAAACTAATCTAAAGTTAGTTCTAAAGTTAGTTTGCCGAGTTGTGAGGCTTTGCCCCAGGTAACCCCTTGATCACTTGGACAACACCTCCATCCAAGCACGACTGATGGGCCCTCCAGCTCGTGCTTGCGGCTTAGATGGTCTTCTGGACCACTATTGCTTGAAGTAGCTCCACTGCACCAGCTTCTTGATCACGTATCTGCAATAAGCATCACTATATGAATGCCATGCATGATGGAGTGAATGAGATGCATGAATATCAAACACGCATTTGAACAATCAATTAATGGATAGGCAGAAAGGTGATTGATAAACTACTTAAACAAGAGTACTTTTGTGGACAGGGGTAAGCATACACTCATACAATCAGATGATCACAAAGCAACACATGGATCTAGCACATGATCAAGTATCATTTTAAATTGTCCTTTATCTTATCACATGCAAGCAAAGCATTAGACAAGCACATATTTACACACATAAGGGATTGCTAGATTGAAATGTCACTCCTAGGATTAGTGACAAAGGCATTCGACTAGCATATCCAAGCATGAAAAGATAGCATAGCTTTCATCATTCCTACACATGCTAGGTAGCCAAGTCAAGTGGTGATCATGGTTTTTGAATTTCATGAAACAAAAAGTGACTTAGCTCACAAATGATATTAGACAGATTCAAAGAGCTTAGCCAACCATGATCAAGCAAGCAACTATACAATCTAGCACAAGCAAGTACTAACTCAGTCATACCAGAAGAGCTCTAGTGCTAGTGTAAGTGAAAATGCATATGTTACAATGCAATGCATGGTATCATACAAAATGCAAGAAAAGCAAAGACAAGGCAAAACAAAATCCTAAACTACACCAAAGTTACCCCAACCTAAAAGGGGTAACAAACACCAAGCTCCCCACGCAAGCGAGCAAACACGCTATGGTCTAAGGGCTTGGTGAAGATATCGGCCAACTGGTTCTCAGTCTCTACATGGATCAAGTCTATCTCTCCCTTCTCATAGTGATCTCTCAAGAAGTGAAACCTCACGTCTATGTGTTTGGTTCTGAAGTGCAGGACAGGGTTCTTAGCAACAGAAATAGTAGAAGTAGATTCTACTAGGAGAGGGATCTTCCTAAAACTGAGACCGAAGTCGCTCAAGGTGGACTTCATCCATAGCAGCTGGGAGCAGCAACTAGTAGCAGCAATGTATTCAGCTTCTGTGGTGGAAGTGGCTACGCTAGATTGCTTGCGTGAGGACCAAGAGACAAGAGAAGAACCGAGAAATTGGCAGGTGCTGGAAGTAGACTTGCGCTCTAGCCGACAACCCGCAAAGTCAGCATCCGAATACCCTCTGAGAGAGAGCAACGAAGCTGAAGAGAACCAAAGACCAAGCTCAGGAGAGTATTTCAGGTACCTTAAGATGCGATTCACCGCTTGACGATGTGATAGCCTTGGTGAGGCCTGAAAACGGGCATAGAGGCAGACTGTGAACTGAATGTCCGGCCTGGTCACCGTCAGGTACAAAAGTGACACGATCATCCCTCGGTACTGTCTTTGGTCCACCACCTCCACTTCTTCATCAGCATCAAGATCCGTCTGTGTTGACATGGGAGTCACCATGGGCCTGAGATCTCCCTTGTCAAACTTCCTTAGAATGTCCTTCGTGTACTTGGCTTGATGGACGAGGATTCCTTCTGGGCCTTGCTTGATCTGAAGCCCAAGAAAGAACTAAAGCTCACCCATGAGACTCATCTCGAATTCACTGCTCATGTGTTCAGCAAACTTAGACACCAAAGCGTGAGATGAACCACCAAAGATAATGTCATCAACATATATCTAAACTAGAAGGGTGTCACCGCCACGACTCAACAGAAACAAGGTTTTGTCTACTGAACCCATCACAAAACCAGACTTGAGCAGAAAGGCTTTCAACCTAGCATACCAAGCTCTTGGAGCTTGCTTCTGGCCATAAAGGGCTTTTCTCAACTTATACACCCAGTTTGGAAACTTGGCACTCTCAAAACTAGGAGGTTGTCTCACATATACCTCCTCCTCTATGTAACCATTTCGAAAGGCTGAACTTGATATCCATCTGGTGTAGTTTGAAGCCTTTAGAGGCAGCAAAGGCAAGCAAAATCCTAATGGCCTCTAAACGAGCTAACAGGAGCAAAGGTTTCCTCATAATCTATCCCCTCCTTCCGAAAGAAACCCTGGGCTACCAATCTCGCTTTGTTCCTCTCAACCATCCCATCCTCACCCTGTTCGTTCTTGAAAACCCACTTGGTTCCTATAGGGTGGCAGTTTGGTGGAGGTTCAACTAAATCCCAGACATGGTTTCTCTCAAAGTTCTCCAACTCCTCATGCATGGCGTTCACCCAACTAGGATCAGATAATGCATGTGACACATCCCAGGGTTCGAAAGAAGCAACAAATGCGAAGTGACAGAAAAAGGCTAGAGAGTTAACCGAAGAGCGTGTGACACGCTGGTGTAGATCTCTAATCATCCTGTCTGGAGGGTGATCCCGCTGGACCTGCCGAGATGGAACAATCTTGGAGGTCACCTCCCCTGCGTCCACAGCGGGGCTAACCTCTGCTCGAGCTTGCGGTCAGGGGAGTGAGGAGGAAGCCGTAGGCAAGGGTCCTCCTTCATCTGAGGGGGCAGGAGCTGCAGCCGGTGCAGAGGCTCCTGCAATCACCAGTATCTACTTCACCTTCCTAATCTTCAAAGATGGGAGCGCCTTCTTCATCATCACCTGAAAGCTCAAAAGCAGGGGTTGTGCAAGGCATAGTTTCATCAAAGGAAACTTCACAGGTCTCAACCACTTGTCTAGTATCAAGGATCCACACTCTATATGCCCTAGAGCTAGAGGCATACCCAAGAAAAATACCATCCAAGCAGCGAGATTCAAATTTGTCCAAATGCCCCCCCTTTTTGAGCACAAAGCATCTGCAGCCAAATGCACGCAGGTGCTTGACGCTAGGCTGCCTACGAAACCATAGCTCGTACGACTGTCTTCCCTAAGAAAGCTCATAGGAAGATGCGGTTGGCAATGTAACAGGCCGTATTCATAGCCTCAGCCCAAAAGCATCGCAGAGTCCTATGCTCATCAAGCATCGTCCGCGCCATCTCTACAAGTGTGCGGTTCTTTCGTTCCTACAACACCATTCTATGGTGGGGTATAAGGAGATGAGAATTGGTGATCAAGACCAAGGTCACGACAAAAGGTTTCTAAATGAGAGTTACGAAATTCTCCGCCATTGTCACTGCGGATAGCCCTCATGGCTTTATGACTCTCATTCCTTAACCTCAAGACCAAATCCCGAACAGAACCAAAAGCTTCATCTTTGAATTCCATGAAGAACACCCACGAATAGCGAGAAAAATCATCCACAACTACAAGCACATACCACTTCCCACTGATCGACTGTACCCGAGCTGGACCAACCATGTCCATATGTAGCAGTTCACCCTGGGTAAGAGGTCATCACCTGATTGACAGGTGCATGAGAAGGGGCAACCATCTTGCCATGACGACAGGGGTGGCATACCAAGTCCTTTTCTGCTTTCAAATTGGGAAATCCTCGGATCAGACTCATCCAGCTCAACCTGGCTAGCAGATCAAAACTCAAATGGCCAAGCCTCCTATGCCACTTCCAAATATTAGTAGAAGGACTAGCAACCAAACACCAAGGAGGGCCAGAAACAGATGCAAGGTCAACCTTAAAAACCTGCCCATAGGGCAACATCCGACAAACAAGGTTTTCCTTAGCATCAAGCACACAAGAAGAACCCTCCTTAAAACGAACCTCAAACCCTTCCTTGACAAAGGACACAAATGATGCAAGAACTTCTGATTTTTTTCTTCTTTTTCTTTTATGTTTTTTTTGTGCGGCTCCTTTTTATGCACTTGTCTTTTTCTTTCTTTTTTTTCTTTTTCTTCTCAAAAGTGCCGCTAAGATCAAGATACAACTCCACACTATCACAAAACTCTCATATGTAAATCACAGATTTTCTATCCAAACTTGCACAGACGATTTCGTACTTTTATTGACCTGAAATGCGAAACCTTATAATACCAAAGTTGTAGCTAGTACTTTTTCTCTTTCTTTTCAATATATGGAACACCTCTTTTGGATAAAGAAAACATGATATATTGACCCCAAAATACAAACTGTTCAAAAAATTCTGGGTCATGAATAGATTTTCTCCCAACTAGAATTAAGCTGTGCTAACAGCCTTTTCTGAAAAACTCACTGTTGCAAACGTTATAAATAATTTCACAAGCTTTCCAGAAAGTACTAGAACATTAAAATCTGAGTTCGTATGTGGAAGATATCATCAAAATACTGAACTAGACAGAAACTAATCCGAACCGAACGCGATGATGTGATGGAAAAGAACTCGGTGACACTATGCAAAACTCAAACCAATCTAAGAACAAGATCTAAACCAGCAACAAGACCATGACTATGGACACAAACTCAATGATGCGGACTCCAAAATCAAAAAGTACAAAGGCTAAACTTGGCTTTGGGATATGATGAACTACAAACCCTAACTTTTTATACGGCTTTTTGTGGACTATGGGATGAAATAAAACTAATGTACTAAGGATAACAGGCAAGCAAACCTAACGGTAAACCTTGCTCTGATACCACATGATGGGGATAGGGACTCCCGATCTTCTGTCAGGTGGAGATAACTATCGATTTGGCGGAGGCATGACACACGATCCGGCTTCCAATCAACACGATTCGAACCCTGCAATCACAGCACCACGTCTCCTATGGTTATCAACCGTGCACACACAGTTGATCTCGCCACGGAGGCTTATCCCTGCCTGCAAATCAAAGAATACAAGCAAGAACACGGTAGAGGCAAACTGAATTTGCGAACAGAAAGATTAATCACACGAATTGGGGTCTCACAAACCGGAGTATTCTCCACGACGAAACTGTTCAACGACAGATTAATCTAAGCAAAACCCAAACCCCTAACCTAATGACAGCTACTGACTATATACTCTAGGGGGCAGGCCAAGGGGGTGGCCGAGCAACCCTAGGGCATACAAGACCATCGGGCCCAAAAATCGGTCTAGTAGCATCGTAGCAGATTCTAGACAGTTATCTTGTTTCGATGATTCCTGTCGACTCCGAAACCCAAACGATATGAAACCAGTTGGGTTCGAAAGCTTATCTCCTTAGCATTCCGCCGATATGTAGAATGCCCTGAACAGAGCCAGTATGTGGCCTGGGCATCCGTTTTCATGTGGCTTCCTCTTGCAGTCCGAACCGGACCCGCGAATAAATTGGACTTCAACGTGGATTGGGCTTGAAATTCCATCTTCACTTGGGCCTTGGTCGTATGCATATTGGTCATGTCCTCATCAGCCCTAAGGCATTTTTGCATTTTACCCCCTATATTACAGACTCTTAGACTAAAACGCCCGTAGAGGCTAGAAAAGACTGCAATAACTTGGATGAACAGCCACAATGGAGTCCTCAACGTCTTCGGTTTCTTCGCCTTCACTTGATGTTCTCCACGTGTCTAGTAGCTTATCCCTTGGGGGCAACTTTGGTTTCTAGAATACATGCAACTTGCCCCTGGTTTTGTCAGTGGAACCAGGAAATTGTTTTGCCCTTAGGTTTGACGCTCGAACCAGGAAATGATAGTTGGGCCCGGTTTTGATGCTCAAACCAGTAAATGCTTGATACGCCTCTAGTCTTGAGTGATTTTATGGCTCACGACACTATCCTACACCCAAGGTCACTCTTATGGGCCGAGCCTAACTTGGGCCTCAGCCCAAGCCGCCTGCCAATCCGCTCTGCAGGGATGTTCTCACACCACGATAGCACTCGGGCGCCGCCCCTAGGTCATACTTAGGTGGACTTTCCTCTAGGTCACACTTAGGATGTGCTCGCTCATTCTTCAGCAAGTCTTTAGTGTTGACAAGCGCTCATCACAACTGGGACGAAAGATCAGACTTGGTACACTCGATTCCCTTAGCGTCTCTTATTCCTTCAGCCATTCTTTGGGTGTGTTCATTGTCTTGGTGGCGACCTTTGTAACAGGGGCTTTCCTCCTGCTTCCTTTGTCGGTGGCTTGGCCATCGAGGCACGTCTTAGTGACTCAGCTTTGCGATCGGCTTTGAGCTTATGGGCCTCTCCATCTTGCAGGATTCTCTCCATTGCTAGGATAAGAGAGTCCACTCTTGACTAGTTATGCGAGAGCTCGATCTTGGGTCTCGGTGTGTCCTTGGGTGCCTGACACTTGAACTGGGTGCCTGACACTTGAATCCGAATGTCTTCACTTGTTGGCATTGTTTGACTTTTGGTCTAAAAGTGAACATCTCCTTTCTACCACTGATTTTGAGATGGACTTCTCCAGCTCCAACATCAATGTTTGCCTCAGCGGTGCTTAGGAACGGCCAACCAAGGATGAGTGGTGTTTTGCTATCAATCTCCATGTCTAGGACCACAAAGTCCTCTGGGATGAGGAATTTCTAGATTTTGACCGAGATATCCTCGGCGATCCCAACGGGGTAGCGAATCGGCCGATCCTCCAGCTGTAGGCACATAGCAATAGGGGCAAGTGTAGCATGCATTAGTTTATCAAATATTACCATTGGCATGACGCTCAAACTTGCTCCCAGGTCACAGAGAGCTTGACCTAAGTGCTGGGTCCCAATTGATCATGAGATGTTGGGTTCCTTGGATCCTTTTTCTTTTGTGGTGGCTAGTTGAGTATAGCGGCGCTACACTCTTCTGTGAGGTGCACAACTTCCGCGGACGGCAGCAGCTTCTTGTTGTTGAGGATGTCCTTCAGGTACTTAGCTTACGTAGGTACCTGTATCAATGGGATGTTGACATATAATTTCTTGATTACCTCAACAAATTTGCCGAACTGTTCATCAATAGGAGTCTTCTTCTGCCGTTGAGGAAAATGGAGCACAATTGTGTCAAAGAACTTGTGTGGAGCCGACTTAGGTGCTTCCTTCACCAATTGTGACTCACTAGCCACTTCTTATTCCTTGGTTTCGGTGGGTTTTGTCTCCTCTTTCCCTACATTTCTAGGATGTCGGGGGGTCTTGTGTAGACCTTCCACCCCTAGTGGTTATAGCATTGATATGTTCCTTCAAGGGTGGCTCAAGCTATTCTGGAAGCTTCCCTGAAGTAGGACTAGGCAGAGCAGCAGCAAGTTAACGCTATTTGAGTTTATAACATTTTATTAAAACTCAGTTTGTTCTTCATGGCACTATTAAGAGTTTCCATTTGCAGAGACAAAGTTTCAATAACCCTATCATTAGCATGGAATTTCTTACTTATACTATCATTCACAGCTTTTTAATCAAAAGAATCTTTGTTAAATTGTTGTGAAGTACCAGAAGACGTACCTTGCCCAGAGAAAGGTAGTTGTGGGCGTGGATTCCAAGTTCCAACTTGGTTAAGGATGAGGCCCGTTGTTGAAGTTGTTGTTGATGATGAAGTTAACATCCTCGGATCTATTTCCGGTGTAGTTGTTCCCCATGTGGCCAGTATTCCCACAATGCTCACAGGTCATGTGAGAATCTAGTGCTTGGACTGGCACAGCTTCAGGAGCATCCTGTAGCTTCTTTAGCAAGAGGTCCATATGGGTAGCAAGCATGTCATTGCTATCAATATGGTGGACTCCACAGGGCTTATTGTACGCCCTCTCCTCTTTCCATCCTTGGTTGCTGGCCATTTTCTCAATGAGAGATCGGATAGAAGTGATGCTCAAAGATAGGAAGGATCCTCCTACGGCTGCATCTAGATGTTCTTGTGCAGACCGGTGGAGTTCATGGAAGAAATTCTAGATGATCAGCCACTGTTCCATACCATGGTGGGGGCAGGCAACAATGTATTCTTGAAGTCTTTCCGATGCCTCCGCCACTGTCTCATATACGAGCTGTTGGAAGCTCGAGATTCAGTTCCTCAGTGAGCTTGTCCTTCCCCAGAGGGAAGTACTTTGCAATGAAGGCATTTGAGCATGCCTCCCATGTTTTGCCTTTCCTACTAGTGAAAATGGGAAAAGGAGCAGTTGAACAGCATCGGGGGTTGCACCTTTGATCGTGAAAGTGCTGCAAATCTCCAGGAATTGTTGGAGATGATTGTTGGCATCCTCCGACGCCAATTCGCAAAATAGGATAGCTTGGACCATGTGGATGACACGTGGCTTGAGCCCAAAATTGTGGCCAATCTGCACTTCAGGCCCAGTGGGAATGTTGTTGCTGGTTGCAACAGAGAACTCACGAATGGTCTTCTCAGCCATAGTTGGTGTCGGTGAAGTTGTAATTGAGGTTCCAAACTGAAATGATGGTACATGCATCTGCTCGTGGATTGTCTTCTGATGGACTCTCCTTAGCAGCGACTCCGAATGTTGTGGACTGTTTGCCGGTAGGTCGAAACCAGTCATACACCTCTTTGTCACCCAACAATAAAGTATATAGAGGCAAGTGAGCCCACTAAGAGATAGCAGAATGTTATCAAGTTACAGTACCTAGGTTCGGACAAAATCAAACTTCTGTTACCAATTTCTTCCCAGGCAATGGCACCAAAAAAAGCTTGTTGACATCTCTTAACGTAACAGATTTTACTTCGCAAGTGCATGGAGATTCGTTGTAGCTTTTTCACTCATAGTATTCCGAGTATTGTAAAAATCTATAGGGAAGCAAGGGCGAATATGTGAAATGATATGGTTGAACTTCAAGTAGTACTTTAAAACAATAACTACCAACTATTCTTACAATGGGGGTAAGATATACAAGATAGTGTATGGTGGATGAGAGAACAGGGACCAAAGCTGTCAGCAATACATAGGAAAGCTATCTAGCAGGACAACGAGTGAGATTAAGATATCTAAACTCTAGATCTTACTTACTGCATAGGAGTATTCATGGTTGAGCTAAGTTAACTGAACACAAACTAGTGTCTTGGATTAAGGGAAATTCCAGACTACACCGAGGTAGTACGGGGGTAGATAGTTGGCCAACCGAACGACAACAGGCTAGCGCCTACGAGCCTACCGAATGATGGGATCAAAATACTAGGACTCCCTAATGCTGTCACCAAGAGGGGCTACCGACCATAGCTGCATGGGTAAGATGGCATGCTAAACTAGTGATCAAGTGGAAACTTGATCGCTAATGTTCTTCATTGATTAGAGGGTGAGAACTAACTTAACCTTAGATCAGAGCCTAAGGAAAGTTTATAGCACCGACGAGTCTAGCAAGATTCAAACAACTTAACAACAGCACAAATCTAAGCCTTGGTCTAGTATGCAATACAGTATACCACCCAAGGCAAGTGTAAGAAACAAAGCAAAGTATCCTTGAAGTATAAGCAATGAATTATATTATACTAGAGTAGCAAAGGTACAAAAGACACATGAGCTTTTACCAAGACTTGAAGCTAACTCTAGAATCCCTAAGGCAAAAGCTTAGACTCGACTCTAACTCCCAAGACAAACCTACTACTACAAGACTAAGACAGTGGTGTGTTTCTCTTCAATGCCACACTTTGCAAATGAGCTATCGGGCCATTCGAGCCTAAGGAAAGTATAAGCAAATGAGGTACCGAGGGGAATTTATAGTCACCAAGTAAGTGGGCTGAGTGGCCCCACCCTTGGCTGGGCGGCTAGAGGGGCCCTTGGATTCACCGCCTTACTTCATCCCATGGTTGCATGGCGGTTGGCGGTTACAATTTGTGCTTGTGATGCCCCTAGCATCTCAGGTGCAATTCATTTGCATCACTTGCTTAATTTCATCATACATGCAGCATTTCATCATATAATGGCATGCAATTGAACCTCATGTGTAAACTGGATTGATATAGAGCATTTCAAATTCAGCTTTCAGCATGTGATGTTATACTTGTGATTGTAGTTTTAGATCTGTTGTGAATTAGGCGAAACTTTTTATACCAAACTTGTAAACAATTTATAGTTGAACAACTTTGGCATTGTTTGTCAGACATGCATAAAGGTTTGCTTAGGGGTTAGGGCCTTTTTCTGATGAACAGTAAAATCTGCCAAATCTGCATCTGTTTGATAAATTCAAATTTCACTGAAACAAAAGTCGTAATCATGCAAAACTTTATATACCAAAGTTGTAGATCATGAAGTTCTGAACAACATTGGTATTAAACTCCTTTTGTGAAAATGTCCATAAAATATATTTTCAGAATTTCTAAACTGATAGGTGTTGTTGGTCAAAGTAATGTCAGAATGTTTGAATTTAAATTTCTCCAAAAATTTCTATTGAACATGGTATCAAGCCTTTTGACAAAGTTGTAGATCACAAAGAGTACCACAATTCTCCTAATTGGAGTTTTTCTAAATTCGCCCTCTAAGTTAGTCAAATAGGCGATTTTCAGGGCAGGAAAAAACCAGTCAAAATGCGTTTCTTATTTTCTCCATTTTTCCTCTCACTGATGGGTCGATCCGTGATCCTGGGGCGTGGCCGCTGCCAAGCAGGCGCGCGCCACGCGGCCACCGGCGTACGGGCGATGCCGCCCCGCCGCGGATCGACACCCCTGACCTAGCCGTTATGCGGCGGACGACGCCCTCTCTCATTTCCCTTCTCTTTCGCTCGCTCTCGCCCGCTCCTGATCGCTCTCCACGCCTCACCAGTTCACGCCCGCCATTGGTGGCTCGAGCTCGAGCTCGCGCCGTGTATCTCCGTCCTCCCCGCACCACTAGACCGCCACCACCACCTCCGCCGTGACCCCGCATGTCCAATGCGCAAAGTCTGGTCAGCCATTCCGCACCACTAGACCACCAGAATGCATGTGATGTTGAAGTATGAAATGACCTTTTTACCCTGGGATCTTGCATGATTGTTAAAACTAAGAAAATGGCAAAAGTAGGTCAAATGGCCTTCAAAAATTATGAAACTTGAACAGTGGTTTCGTCATCACATTTGGGCTCTTATATTTTTGGTGGCCATAGCATTCCTGTCAAATACTAGATCTATCCTTGTATTTGATATATGAGCTAAAAATGTGTATGAAAATACTTGCTATATAAAATGTGCTTAAAAAATTCTACCAAAATTTGTACCTGCACTTTGACACATATGTGGCTTACTGTGAAAATGGGAAACCCTGTATGTTAAGTTTTGTTGGTGATTTGAAATAGACAATTAATTGCATGTTAAAATTAATAATAGGAAATAGTGGTTCTGCGTCATTCAATAAATTCTGGTAAAAATCATAGTGCTTATTAGTTAGGTTTAGGCTCCAGAAGGTATTGTTATGGATTTTATTGATACTGTTTTGAGCTATATGTGAAATAGGCTAAATTAAATATATGGAAAATAGATGTCCTATCAAACCTTAGTTATTTTACTTGCAGGATTTTATACATTCCGGACATGACATAATAGGATGGCTGTTAAAAGGTTCATAGTCAAAAACATTTTCTATAATTTATAATAAATCTGAGAACATAAATGCCAAGTAATTTTGCTGGAATTTCTATAATTATTCTGTTGCTCCATTACTGCTCAAATTTGGTTGTGGGTATTTCTCAGTACTTATCTACATTATATAAATGTTTGAGCTACACTACATAAATGTTTGAGCTCATTTTCAATAATTTCTCGCTAGTTATATATATTATACAAAGGATGTATGATGTCAGATCGAATAGAACGAAGCATGCATCATGCTTTTCTGATTTCATTTCATTTGGGGGTATCATAAAAATCACACAAAATAAGTTGTAAGCTTTAAATATGTTTCTTGCACGTCTCCCCCGTTCACTCTTAATAGTTATTAATATTAATGCAACTCACTCATTAAAAGTTTTTTATTTAAAACAGACGGCTAGGATGGGCACAAGAGAGTTCCCCTCCCGCCAGTGGTTCACACTCCCCCTCGCTAGGAGGATGGGTGGCTTCACAACCGCTGCCGTGACGAGTATGGCCTCTCACTGATCCTGTGCACGGCTTTGCGGGAGATGAGTCGCCAACCCTGCCCCTTCTACTCCGTGCAGACTATGCACGAGGAGGAGGCCCTTCAGAAGGTGGCCTTGGCGGCTATCAATGAGCTGAGTAGTTCGAGTACGGTAGGTGCCTCGGTGCTACGCTACCTTCCCCACCAACAACTACGACGAGGAGTCTGTCATCACTAGTTGTTACAGGAGGGGATCGACACCAGGCCGCACGCTGCGACCATGGAGTTCTCCCGCAGTGTGCACGGGATGTACATTCGCTCTGAGGACCGCGCCTAGCGCTACCTTGACCTGCACCTAGAGTCGCGAGCCTATGTTGAGGAGCTAGAGACACAACTGGTAGCCAGTGCAGCTCAGGACGAGCAACGTCTGCTTGCTCTTGCTCAGGCTCAACAGCAGGTGGGAGAGCTGCAGTAGGACTTGCAGGCACACCACACGCACCTTCACGAGCTTCAGGGCTTGTTGGGGCTGCAGCTCAGTCCACGGGCCAACCGCACCGGCGTATCGCGGAGTATGAGCAGAAGTACCCTCCCCTTGGGCAGGACCCTCCGGTCGTGCTCCCCGCTACAGAGGTGGAGGATGCTCCAGCGCCCGACGCCCACTCTGCGGCTTAGTGTGGTTTGGATGATGTGAATGAAGATGGTGAAGCTTTTGTACATGTTGCACATTTGAGAGCGATGTTTTGTAATATGCCACTGCGTGCGTTTATTCATGGTTGTACTAAACATTGGTGAGATCGAGAGAGCTCATTTGTGTATGCCAATCTAGTAGATGGATGAACGCTAGGTGATGCTGTCGCTAAGTGGTTGGCACGGCCAATCCCTTTTATGTAATGGACCTTTCGTGCTGTTAGAGTCTTTTAATTATCCATCTGAAATGAATGCCATGGTTCAGTAGCACTCTGAAATGAATGTCATGGGGTGTGAGTTTGGAAATGAACTGCAAAACTTGGTTCGAACTTGCAGGCTCAAAATTCTGTACAGCTGCAGTTAATTCGGGTCGTATCTTGAGATCTGGGAGGAACTGGGCCAAGTGTTGCATAGAAAACTTGTAGAGTATTTCTAGGTGCACAACTTTGTCAATTAGAGCTTCTTCTGAATGTGCTTTGTTTCGAAGTTATGATCAGATTTCTTTGAAACTTGTGATCTGAACTGAAACAGCACCCGGAGGAAAATACCTTTTTCACCCAGTTAGAGGAGTATTTAATCTGGGAGTTATATACCAAACCTGTAGGATGTGAGGTGTAGAACAACTTTGATATATAAAGTTTCTTCTAAAAAGTGTTTAGTTCATGGGATATGGTTGAAAACATTTAAATTCAGAATCTGGCAGATTCGATATGAACTGACAAACAAAGGGAAATGACCAAATTGCAAATGGAATTGATTAAAACTTTATCTAACAAAGTTATAGAGCACAAGATAAGGAAAAACGTTTCTAAGGGTGTCATGATGTGAAAATGCACAGAATGTGAACAGTTTGATTTTTAAACTGGTAGCTGACCCAGGTTTGAGCTGAAAGCCTAAGAACAGTTAGTATATCGAAATTTTCTTCATCTTCCCAACTAGGTATCTCAAAATGATCCAAATGAAATTTGTAGAAAACTAATTTTGAACAACTTTCATATTCTAACTTTCACCCTAATCAATAGTTTAAGCAACCATATTGTTGAAATTCAGAAACCCTATCCCGCACATTAAAACTGCACATTCACTTTTGGCTACAACACGCGATTGTCCAGTTTTACGAGATGAAGGCTAACACATTATGTGCGATTAAGTGATTCCGTTGTATTACTTGTTTCCATGTATTCATAATGTGTCTCGGATGCAATGATCTTCTTATCACCGCATCTATTGCACTAAAATGTTTCTTTGGACTAAACCCCATTCGGCTTCATTCTTATAGATGGTGAACACTCGCAACGGACAGTCGTCGGCGCAGCAGCCGCACGATGCCCCACCTCCGCTGGAGTTGACCACCCTGGTCGTGCAGTAGGCTGAGTTGATCCGTCTGCTAGTGCATGAACGTCATGGCCGTGGTTAGCAGCAGCGGCGGGAGCATCAACCCCGCGGCATCTCCTATCAGGACTTTGAGGGGTTGCGGCCTCCGTCTTCACGACACGTCCCGAGCCGCTAGCTGCGGATGATTGGCTCTTGCACCATCCAGTCAAAGCTTCACGCTTCTCCCAGGCCTTTACTGAGCGAGAGAAGGCTCGGTTCGCTTACACAGCTGTTGCAGGGACCGGCGGGAGCATGGCATGCCACCTTCCTGGCTAGGCAGCCATAGGGGCATGAGCACACCTAGGAGGAGTTTCGTCAGGCTTTCCGGGTTCACTACATCCGTGGCAAGCTTGATCTTGCAGAAGCAGTGGGAGTTCCGAGACCTCAAGCAAGGCAACAAGACTGTGATGCAGCATGTACAGTTTTCATCCACCTCTCCTAGTACTCGCCCGAGGATGTTGCTGATGATCCTACCCGGGCAGCCTAAGCTCTTAGATGGCTTTGAGCCCACCCTTCAGACACACATGGGACGTCATTACCAGAGTTTCACTAACTTAGTCGACACGGCTCTTGACATGGAGAATCATCTCTGTGCTGCCAACGAGGACCAAAAGCGCAAGAGGTTGGCCAACACTGCAGCGGTCGGTTCCTCTCATAGGCAGAAGACAGCTTACAAGCCCCCCATAGCAGCCATGCTACCAGCAGTCCCACTTTGTGATTTGGTACAATCAGCCGGGTTGGATCCACAGAGCGTCACAGTAGCAGCAGTACCCCGCTTACTAAGCACCAACATAGCTGCCGGCTCCTCAGTGCTCCCACTGTCCCAGGGCCTGGTGCTCCTTGCTACAACTGTGGCAAGATTGGCCACTTCAGCAAGGACTGTAGGGCACCTCGTAGGATCCAGAGTCCTACCCCTGTAGGTCGCAGTCAACAGGGCAGACAAAGAGGGCCTGCGCCCAAGATGGGTCAGGTGCACTATGTTCACATGGAGCAGATCCCCGCTTGAGAGCTTGTACTTGCCGGTACGTTCATGGTCAACGGTCATCCAACCGTCGTGTTATTTGATTCAAGGGCTGAGAGCCAATGGACCGACTCCATTGCCTCTGGAGTGATGAGTGATTGTCAACAGTAGCAAGACCTAGAAGGACTTGGGCACAAGACCTCCGATGGACAGGAGGCCCTCCGATGGAATGGAGGTAGAGGGCAGTCCTCCGAAGGACAAGAGGCATGCTCGACGTTTGTCGGCCATGGTAGTTCGGTACACAGAGGAGCGGCACGACGACGGACGGAGTAAGTCCTCCAAAGGACTGCGAGGCTGTCCCGATGGACAGGGGATGCCGGGCGCCACCGCGGTGCTCCAACCCGAATGCGTGGCACGAAGGCGTGCGAGAGAGGGTTTGGCGGCTTCGGCTCAAAATCGCCACCCAAGCTACCCAAGCCTTGGTGAGTTGGGCCACGACTCGCCAAGATAGAGAAGATGGGCCAAATCTGGCCCAGGCGGAGACTTCCTAAAGTTTCCCGGTTTCTGACTTCAAAACGGGGGGTTGATCGCGGATTGGACTACTGGCCACATGGAGAACATCCGAGGATTGCGTGCAACTTACGAAGATCAAGACTTCATTGTGGTCGTCCGTACCGGAATATCCTCTAATCTTTCGTTTGAGTCCTTAGGGTTTGTCTAGCTATAGGGACCTAAGTGCAAAGCTGTCTAAATAGCACTCGGGTATAAATAGGTCTAAGGCAGGTCATTAGAAGGCCTCTTGGCTACTAGGATTAGTCTTCACTTGGTGATTTTCGTCCTTAAGCTTTGAGCGCTATTGTTAGGGAGGTTAGAGTAGGATTTCGCCTCCTAATCTTGAGGAAAGGTGAGTGTGGTTGCTTGGGATGAATTTCTGCTTGTATGCTGAATCTTTAGACCCTTCTTGGGCACTTAATCGAAGCAAATTCGTGTAGCAACCTTGTGTTCTTCTCCTCCCCCTCTCTGTTTGGTTTTTGGGTTCAATCCTTGGCTTTTTTGGGTGTTTGCTTTGGCCAAGCTTGGAACATTTCATTCGCTGATGTTTTGGACTTGCAAGGACATGGAGATCATGACTTAGTTCATCTCAATCGTGCTGGATTGCCATGAGCAAGCCTCTTTTGTGTTTTCCCCTTTCTTGCCCAAAGATTGCCATTTCACGAGATCTGAAATTCCCGCTGATTCCATGGTCACTTTGTGTTGATCATTTAGGAAAAGCTTTGGAATAGGGTCCATTTAGCCTGTGCAAAATTTGATGAAGATTGGACAAGATTTGGTCTGGTTTGGGTTGGAAAACCCCCTATCTGTGACTCTACCGGATAGTCTGGCAGAGGCCACCGGACAATCCGGTTCCACTGGATAGTCCGGCAGCGCCCACCGGACAGTCCGGTGTGAGGCTCTGCCCGGGCCGTGCCACCGGATAGTCCGGCAGTAGGCACCGGATAGTCCGGTCCCACCGGGCAGTCCGGTGTTGGACACCGGACAGTCCGGTCCTTCCAGGAACCTGCAATGTTTTTCCCATTTTGGTTTTTCCGCTGTGTTTTTGCTTCGGATTTTTGCATTCCCCCTTTAAGACTATTTTCTTTGCTTGGTGTGAGTCAGTGAGGATGGACCTCGGTGCGGTGAGTGTCTTGTGGCGGTTTTTGCAAAGTTCATTGCCCCGGTGTCATTCTTGGTCGGATCTTGAGTTTTTCTTGCATTGGTGCGTATCCTCACAGTGGACAGCACTCTTGTGCTGCTAGGCACGTATCTGTTCAGTGGACGGTGCCTAGTTTCGGTTTCTCTTGAGCTTTGCAGAGCATCCACTTGGGGGTTGTGTTTTTGAGTTTTCAAGTGCTCCTATTCACGCCCCTCTAGTCGCACGTCTCGGTCCTACAATTGGTATTAGAGCCGGTTAGGTTTCTTCATACCTTTACCTATGAGAAACCAGTAGCGACTATGACTCACTCCGGGAAGATTTCGGTCCTTGGTTCCGATGGCTACTCCTACTGGAAGGGTAGGATGAGAGCTTTCTTGCTTAGCCAGGGCCAGGACATATGGGATGCTACTCAGAGTGCGAACTTTGTGGTTCTTCCAGTTGCTCGGCGCACTACCCCAGCGATTCTGGCTCAACATGAGGCGAACGCCGAAAGCTGTTAACTTTGTCTTCTCAGGACTTAGTCCAGTTGATTATAAGAAAGTGAGCCACCTTGAGACTGCCCATCAGATCTGGTCCCTACTGAGTGCACACCATGAGGGCACTGCTACTATCAAGGGGCGTCTTGTTGAGACTTACAGGCGCGAATATGAAAATTTAATTTCAGAAGCCTGGTGAGTCCATCGATGACTTGTTTGGTCGTTTTCAATCTATCATCAACAAGTTGCGCGTTAACTCCAACCCTGAGAGGATCCCATAAACCGACCATCAGCAGGCTGTCAAGTTGCTGTATGCGTTGGACAGGAAAGTATGGGAGATCAAGGTTAACTCGATAATCGAGTCTGAGGCCTATGACACAATTGGAGTGGAGACTCTTTACAACAAGCTCAAGGCCATAGAGGTGGATTACAAGTTGAGAGATTCTCTTGCTTGTACTGGCTCCAAGAGCCTGGCCTTGGCTTCTCCCTCCAGTGAGGCCGTTCCTAACCCCCAGCTTCACAACTTTTCGTTTTCTGCTCTTCTGACTGTTACAGAGGAGCAGTTGGTGTCACTTGGGGATGATGAGCTTTGCCTGGTGTCTAGCCACTTTCAGCGTGCCTATGACAACCGAATGAGCAAGAAGAGGGGCGAGAGGCCCAAGTGCTTCGAGTGCGGAGAGGTCGGCCACTTCATCGCCCAATGTCCCGAACAAGCAGAACGACTACTACAAGAAAGGCAAGAGCCACTCCTGCCACTCCAACAAGTACCACTCCGGCAAGCGCGACCACACCAAGCACCGCTTCGGCAAGATCAAGAACTTCTAGAAGGCTTTCAAGAGCTACCAGAAGGACAATCGGAAGCGGGACTAAGGCTTCTTCGCCGAGCTTGGTCGTACTGTGCAGTGGATCGTGTTCCTCCTCCTCTTCTTCGTCAAGCTCAAGTGATGAGGAGATCGTCACCAAGCTGGACAAGAGGAGGGACCAAGGCGGTCTGGTTGGACTTAGCTTCGTCTCCACCAAGTCCAAGCGCATGCACAAGATGCACCGGAGATCCTTTTGCTCCATGGCGCTTGAGGACAAGGACGACAAGGGCAACGACAACGACTCCTCCGATGAAGAAGTAACTCCTGAGCAAGCTGAAATTCTTGAGATGTTGGAGGCAAATAGTCGTGAGTTGAAAGCCCAGGATAGGTTGTTGGAGAAGGCAGCCAAGAAGCTGTAGAAGCAAAAAGCCAAGTTGGCTGATGCTTTAGCTGAGATAGAGAGGCTGAAGAGTGTGCCAGTCCAGCCTAGTGAGTCTGGGTGCCCTACCTGTGACACATTGATGAGAGATCTCTGTGAGCAAAAGAGCAAGTACGCTCATCAGGTAGAGGAGATGGATAGGCTGAAGGTAGATTTAGGCAAGCTCCAGTCTAAACTGGATGAGCCTATTTTGAGTGATGTGCCTGAGTGTGAGATGTGCCCTCACCTAGCTCTTGACATAGCTGAGCTAAAAGTGAGGTGTGAGGGACAGCTCAATGAGTTGGAGGAGCTTAGGGCTAGACCCACGCTTTTGGGTGCGTGCATGGTTTGTCCTACCTTGGAGAGTGAGCTCGTGCAGTTTAGAGCTGACCTTGAGGTGCTTTCAGCACCCCCTGACACTTGTGAGAACTGTCTCACTCTGAGGTTGATATTGGTGGATAGGGATGCCACCATTAAGAAGTTAGAGAAGTCTGCTCCCTATATTCCGTCTCTAGACTGCCCCACTTGTGCTGCCCAGACTTTAGTTCTGGAGGATCTGAGAGAGGAGAAACAGACTTTGGTTGATGAGAACAACTGGTTGAGAGAGTTGCTAAGTTGGATGTATGCTAGAGAGCCTCAACTTAGGATGATCTTGGAGAGCACCAAGAGAGCTGAGGGTGATATGAGTGGACTTGGGTTAAGAGAGTGCAGTACTTCGGGTGAGAAGAAGAGTTTCCCAATTAAGCTTAAGACTGCCTCTCCTCAGCCTAGCCCTACTGTTGATGGGGTTTACCACGAGCCTCCCAAGGCTGCCCCAAAGAAGCAGTTCTGGACACCCAAGCCCTCACAGGCTAAGCTGGACAGAGTAGTGACTGAGATTCTCAAGCCTCTAGTGAGCAAGGAGAGAGTGCAGCAGCCTGTTCCACCCAAGGCTACTCCACCTAAGCCCAAGGCTCAGCCTAACCCCACTCCCAAGAGGCATGTCTGCCACTGTGATTTTTGCCAGCGGAATGGCCACTTGGAGGAGTTTTGCTTCAGGTGGAAGCGAGGTGAGAGGCAGGAGAGAGCCTGGGGGAACCAGGATCAGTTCTATCAGGGTGGTAGGCAGGATCCTCCTCGTCGCGGTGAGAAGAGATACCGCTTTACTGATGAGAGAGGAGGCGGCTTTCAGGCCTGTGCTCCTAGTGGAGAGAGACGCTTTCCCGGTCGAGCTCCTAGTCATTTTCAACGCGGCTATGGATCTTTCTGACCGAGGCTTTGGAGGTAGAGGGTTCGAGAGCTCACGCTTTAGAGGTCGTGGGTACCCAGGTAGACGTGATGCTTACTTTGACTGTGCTTACCCCACTTTTGAGCAGATGGCTCGGCACTGGTTCAGCTAGTTACAGTAACCCCAGTGCCGGACCATTTGCTCACTCTCGCTTTCCTTGATTTTGCAGGATCGAGGCCTGGAGGACATATGGATCATGGACTCCGACTGCTCTAGGCCACGTGACAGGGCACCACAGATGGTTCTCCAGCCTCAACCCCGTGAGCACCAAGGAGTACATCTCATTCGGTGATAATGGTCAAGGTAAAGTGTTGGGTGTTGGTTCTGTTGCTCTTTCTGACAAGCTTTCCCTTAGAGAAGTTGCTTTGGTGAGGAATTTGGGGTTCAATTTGGTTTCTGTTTCACAACTTCTCAAGGAATGGTTTGAGGTTTGTTTTAAGGAGGGTTCTTCTTGTGTGCTTGATGCTAAGGAAAACCTTATTTGTCGGATTTTGCCCTATGGGCAGGTTTTTAAGGTTGATCGTGCATCTATTTCTGGCCCTCCTCAGTGTTTGGTTGCTAGTTCCTTCTGCTGATATTTGGAAGTGGCATAGGAGGCTTGGCCATTTGAGTTTTGATCTGCTAGCCAGGTTGAGCTCAATGGGCCTGATCCGAGGATTGCCCAATTTGAAAGCAGAAAAGGACTTAGTATCCCACCTCTGTCGTCATGGCAAGATGGTTGCCGCTTCTCATGCACCTGTCAATCAGGTGATGACCTCTTACCTTGGTGAGCTGCAACATATGGACACGGTTGGTCCTTCTCGGGTACAGTCGGTCAGTGGGAAGTGGTATGTGCTTGTAATTGTGGATGACTTTTCTCGCTATTCGTGGGTGTTCTTCATGGAATTCAAAGATGAAGCTTTTGGTTTTGTTCGGGATCTGGTCTTGTGGTTAAGGAATGAGAGTCATAAAGCCATGAGGGCTATTCGCAGCGACAATGGCGGAGAATTTCGTAGCTCTCGTTTCGAAACCTTTTGTCGTGACCTTGGTCTTGATCACCAATTCTCATCTTCTTATACCCCACCAGCAGAACGGTGTTGTGGAACGAAAGAACCGCACACTTGTAGAAATGGCGCTGGACAATGCTTGATGAGCATAGGAATCCGCGACGCTTTTAGGGCTGAGGCTATGAATACGGCCTGTTACATTGCCAACCGCATCTTCCTACGAGCTTTCTTAGGGAAGACTTTGTACGAGCTACCGTTTGGTAGGCAGCCTAGCGTCAAGCACATGCGTGCATTTGGTTGCAGATGCTTTGTGCTCAAAAAGGGGGGCATTTGGACAAATTTGAATCTCGCTGCTTGGATTGTATTTTTTTTGGCTACGCCTCTAGCGCTAGGGCATATAGAGTGTGGATCCTTGACTCTAGAAAAGTGGTTGGGACCTGTGAAGTTTCCTTTGATGAATCTATGCCTTCCACAACCCCTGCATTTGAGCTTTCAGGTGATGATGAACAAGGCGCTCCCATCTTTGAAGATGAGGAAGGCGAAGTAGATACTGGTGATGTTGGAGCCACTGCACCGGCTGCAGCTCCTGCACCCTCTGCTACGAGCTCTAAAGATGAAGGAGACCCTTGCCTACTGGCTTCCTTCTCACTCCCCCGACCGCAGGCTCGAGCAGAGGTCGGCCCTGCAGAGGATGCTAGGGAGGTGACCTCCGAGATTGTTCCATCTCGGCAGGTCCAGCAGGATCACCCTCCAGACTAGGATGATTGGAGATCTACACCAGCGTGTCACACGCTCTTCGGTTAACTCTCTAGCCTTTTTCTGTCACTCCGCATTTGTTGCTTCTTTCGAACCCCAGGATGTGTCACATGCATTATCTGATCGTAGTTGGGTGAACGCCATGCATGAGGAGTTGGAGAACTTTGAGAGAAACCATGTCTGGGATTTAGTTGAACCTCCACCAAACTGCCACCCTATAGGAACCAAGTGGGTTCTCAAGAACAAACAGGGTGAGGATGGGATGGTTGTGAGGAACAAAGCGAGATTGGTAGCCCAGGGTTTCTATCAGAAGGAGGGGATAGATTATGAGGAAACCTTTGCTCCTGTAGCTCGTTTAGAGGCTATTAGGATTCTGGTTGCCTTTGCTGCCTCTAAAGGCTTCAAATTGGAGCAGATGGATGTCAAGTCAGCCTTTCTAAATGGTTACATAGAGGAGGAGGTATATGTGAGACAACCTCCTGGCTTTAAGAGTGCCAAGTTTCTAGACCGGGTGTATAAGTTGAGAAAAGCCTTGTATGGTCTGAAGCAAGCTCCAAGAGCTTGGTATGCTAGGTTGAAAGCCTTTCTGCTCAAGTCTGGTTTTGTGATGGGCTCAGTAGACAAGACCTTGTTTCTGTTGAGTCATGGCGGTGACACCCTTCTAGTTCAGATATATGTTGATGACATTATCTTTGGTGGTTCATCTCACGCTTTGGTGTCTAAGTTTGCTGAATAGATGAGCAGTGACTTCGAGATGAGTCTCATGGGTGAGCTTTAGTTCTTTCTTGTGCTTCAGATCAAGCAAGGCCCAGAAGGAACCTTCGTCCATCAAGCCAAGTACACGAAGCACATTCTGAGGAAGTTTGACAAGGGAGATCTCAGGCCCATGGCGACTCCCATGCTCAACACAGACGGCTCTTGACGCTGATGAAGAAGGGGAGGTGGTGGACCAAAGAGACTACCGAGGGATGAACGGCTCACTTCTGTACCTGACGACGACCAGGCTGGACATTCAGTTCGCGGTCTGCCTCTGTGCGTGTTTTCAGGCCTCACCAAGGCTATCACATCGTCAAGAGGTGAAGCGCATCCTCAGGTACCTGAAATACACTCCTGAGCTTGGTATTTGGTTCTCTTCAACTTTGTTGCTCTCTCTCAGAGGGTATTCGGATGCTGACTTTGTGGGTTGTCGGCTGGAGCGCAAGTCTACTTCCAGCACCTGTCAGTTTCTCTGTTCTTCTCTTGTCTCTTGGTCCTCACGCAAGCAATCTAGCGTAGCCACTTCCACCACAGAAGCTGAATACATTGCTGCTGCTAGTTGCTGCTCCCAGCGGCTTTGGATGAAGTCCACCTTGAGTCGACTTTGGTCTCAGTTTTTGGAAGATCCCTCTCCTATTGGACTCTACTTCTGCTATTTCTGTAGCTAAGAACCCCGTCCTGCACTCCAGAACCAAACACATAGACGTGAGGTTTCACTTCTTGAGGGATCACTATGAGAAGGGAGATATAGACTTGATCCATGTAGAGACTGAGAACCAGTTGGCCGATATCTTCACCAAGCCCTTAGACCTTAGTGTGTTTGCTCGCTTGCGTGGGGAGCTTGGTGTTTGTTACCCCTTTTAGGTTGGGGTAACTTTGGTGTAGTTTAGGATTTTGTTTTGCTTTTTCTTTGCTTTTCTTTGTTTTTCTTGCATTTTGTATCATACCATGCATTGCATTGTAACATATACATTTTCACTTACACTAGCACTAGAGCTTTTCCTGGTATGACAAGTTAGTACTTGCTTGTGCTAGATTGTACAGTTGCTTGTATGATCATGGTTGGCTAAGCTCCTTGAATCTGTCTAATATCTTTTGTGAGCTCAGTCACTTTTATTGAAAATCAAAAACCATGATCACCACTTGACTTGGCTACCTAGCATGTGTAGGAATGTTGAA
Source organism: Paspalum vaginatum (assembly GCA_030272315.1). Classification (NCBI taxonomy): domain Eukaryota; kingdom Viridiplantae; phylum Streptophyta; class Magnoliopsida; order Poales; family Poaceae; genus Paspalum; species Paspalum vaginatum. Next base: position 21,704,483 of record CM059021.1, read on the forward strand.
TGCTATGTTATCTTTTCATGCTTGGATATGCTAGTCGTATGCCTTTGTTAAGTTGATGCCTAAGCATTTATGACACCTTGCCCAAATCTGAAATGTGAATGAATGTTGTTTACAAGTGCTGTCCTATGAGCTAAATTGAAAAGATCCAGGTGGGTTCACTTGTCACACTGATCTAGTTTGAGATTGCTTGCCTTTGCACTTTGGCATGAACTTGGACTGGGTTGTGTATGACCAAAACCTTGTCTTAAGCTTCTGATGGTTTTCTGAACCTAGGCTTGGCATTGGTTGGTAAGAAGTGGCAAAGACAAGTGAATAACCCCTGGCACATGATCTGATTTGCTTGAAGTTCAAAATTGCTAAATCTGAAATCTGCAAGTCTATAAATTGCTTATGGCCTGTTGTATATGCCTTGGTTGAGAGTAGCACACCTTGTATGTTTAGATAGCATCTTGCTGTTCATGCCTATCTTGCTAGATGCTATTCATGTTGGTGATGCTTTCTTTTCAACAACCCTATAAAACATGCTCCTGATTTGTATAAGATAGATTCAATTGAGCTTGTTTGCATGATTCCTTGCCCTCACTTGCTCTGTATGCTAGAACTTGTATTTACTAGCTTTTCATCCCTACTGAGCTCTTCATGGTACACTTCCTGCATTTCATGGCATATTTTGAGGGAGAGTTGTCCTATTTCAGGGGGAGTTGAGTTCTATGAACCCTTGATGTGTCCATTGTCAACAACGGGGAGAGATGTTGACCCTTGAGGAGAGAGATGTTGGACCAAGGGGGAGGACTCTGTAGAGATCTAGTTGAGGGGGAGTTTGAGCTTTTAGCATGCTCTTGCATCGGTGCGTTGAGCCTTTTGCCTCTTTCTGGAGGAGCCGATGTTTTTGCCTTAGCATGACTGTGTTGAGCCAGTTTGCCTCTTTCTTGAGGTGTCATGCTTTATTTTGATCGACTGCGTTAAGTGGTTTCCCTTGTCTTAGGGGGTCGATCTTTGGCTTTGTTTTTGTTGTCTCAATTTGCCCTTTTCTGCTAGTATTTGGCTTTTGGGCATCTTGAGCAACTTCTTCTTTTTCTTCTTTCTTTTCGGTTTTATGCTTTTCCTTCTGTCTTTGTTCTATTTCAGGTTACAGGTTGAAGGTGTTGACAATGCACTCATCAAGGGGGAGATTGAGAGCCAACGGACCGGCTCCATTGCCTCTAGGAGTGATGAGTGATTGTCAACAGTAGCAAGACCTAGAAGGACTTGGGCACAAGACCTCCGATGGACAGGAGGCCCTTCGATGGACTAGAGGTAGAGGGAAGTCCTCCGAAGGACAGGAGGCATGCTCAGCGTCTATCGGTCATGGGAGCTCGGTACACAGAGGAGCGGCACGACGACGGTCGGAGTAAGTCCTCCGAAGGACTGCGAGGTTGTCCCGATGGACAGGGGATGCCGGGCGCCACCGTGGTGATTCAACCCGAATGCGTGGCGCGAAGGCATGCGAGGGAGGCTTTGGTGGCTTCGGCTCAAAACCGCCACCCAAGCTACCCAAGACTTGGTGAGTTGGGCCACGACTCGCCAAGATAGAGAAGATGGGCCAAATCTGGCCCAGGCGGAGACTTCCTAAAGTTTCTCGGTTTATGACTTCAAAACCGGGGGTGGATCGCGGATTGGACTACTGGGCACTGTGGAGAACATCTGAGGATTGCGAGGAACTTAAGAAGATCAAGACTTCATCATGGTCGTCCGTCCCGAAATATCCTGTAATCTTTCGTTTGAGTCCTTAGGGTTTGTCTAGCTGTAGGGACCTAAGTGCAAAACTGTCTAAATAGCACTCGGTATAAATAGGTCTAAGGCAGGTCATTAGAAGGCCTCTTGGCTGCTAGGATTAGTCTTCACTTGGTGATTTTCATCCTTAAGCTTTGAGCGCTATTGTTAGGGAGGTTAGAGTAGGATTTCGCCTCCTAATCTTGAGGGAAGGTGAGGGTGGTTGCTTGGGACGAATTTCTGCTTGTATTCTGAATCTTCAGACCCTTCTTGGGCACTTAATCGAAGCAAATTCGTGCAGCAACCTTGTGTTCTTCTCCTCCCCCTCTCTCTTTGGTTTTTGGGTTCAATCCTTGGCTTTTTGGGTGTTTGCTTTGGCCAAGCTTGGATCCTTTTGATCGCTGATGTTTTGGACATGCTAGGACGTGGAGATCATGACTTAGTTTCATCTCAATCCTGCTGGATTGCCACGAGCAAGCCTCTTTTGTGTTTTCCCCTTTCTTGCCCAAAGATTGCCATTTCACGAGATCTGAAATTCCCACTGATTCCATTGTCACTTTGTGTTGATCTTTTGGGAAAAGCTTTGGAATAGGGTCCATTTAGCCTGTGCAAAATTTCGTGAAGATTGGACCAGATTTGGTCATGGTTTGGGTTGGAAAACCCCCTGTCTGTGACTCTACCGGACAGTCCGGCAGAGGCCACCGGACAGTCCGGTTCTACCGGATAGTCCGACAGCACCCACCGAACAGTCCGGTGTGAGGCTCTGCCCGGGCCGTGCCACCGAATAGTACAGCAGTAGGCAACTGATAGTCCGGTCTCACCGGACAGTCCGGTGTTGGCCACCGAACAGTCCGGTCCTGCTAGGAAGCTGTAGTGTTTTTCTCATTTTGGTTTTTCCGCTGTGTTTTTGCTTCGGATTTTTGCATTCCCCCTTTAAGACTATTTTCTTTGCTTGCTGTGAGTCAGTGAGACGCACCTCGATGCGGTTAGTGTCTTGTGGTGGTTTTTGCAAAGTTCATTGCCCCGGTGTCATTCTTGGTCAGATCTTGAGTTTTTCTTGCATTGGTGCGTATCCTCGCATTGGACGGCACCCTTGCACTACTAGGCACATATCTTTTCAGTGGACGGTGCCTAGTTTCGGTTTTTCTTGAGCTTTGCAGAGCATCCACTTGGGGGTTGTGTTTTTGAGTTTTCAAGTGCTCCTATTCACCCCCCCTCTTGTCGCACGTCTCGGTCCTACAGGGGCCACTCATACATTCATTAGTCAGTCATATACATCTAGACATAGGATAAAAACTTCCTGCATAAAAGAGAAATATCACATCACTGCACCCAGGAATCTGATTAATACAAATTTGATAGTGAAAAGACTGAGCTTGAGCATAGGAGAGGAAGATTTTATCATCAACCCAATGGTGCTGCCACACCAGGGGATTGATATCATCTTAGGCATGAACTGGATGTTGGAAAACAATGCAGTCCTAGACATTGGCAATAGGATAGTGCAATTGAGAACTAGTGTCAATAACAAAGTTATGAGGATACACATGCCAAATCAAAAGCATATGTCACCTACAGTAAATGCAACTAAATTGCAAGAGATTAAAAACATACCTATAGTATGTGAATTCTGAATGTATTTTTGGAGGAGCTCCTTGGTCTCCCACTAGACTGGGATGTGGAGTTTGCCATTGAGCTTGTTCTAGGCACAGCACCTGTGTCAAAGAGGTCATATAGGATGCTGCCTGATGACTTGAAAGAATTGAAAACACAGCTACAAGAATAGTTCGACAAAGGGTTCATTCGGCCTAGCTCATCACCATGGGGTTGTCCATCTCTCTTTGTTGAGAAGAAGGATCATGATGGAAAAAGGCTACGTGTTGATTATCGGCCGCTAAATGCAGTGACCGTCAAAAACAAGTGCCACACATTGACATTCTATTTGATCAGCTAGCTGGAGCTAAGGTTTTCTCCAAGATTGACCTAAGGTTTGGTTACTATCAAATAAAAATCAGAGAAGAGGATATACCAGACAACATTCTCTACCAGATACGGCTTATATCAGTATTTGCTTATGTCTTTTGGATTAACCAATACATCTGCTTTCTTCATGTATATGATGAATTCGGTGTTCGGGAATGAATTTGACAAGTTCGTAGTAGTGTTCATTGATGACAGACTAATCTACTCCAAAAATGAGAAGGAACATGAAGAACACTAAAGGATTGTACTCACCGGGCTTAGAGAACACAAACTCTATGCCAAATTCAACAAGTGTGCATTTGGCTAAAAGAAGTGGGTTTCTTAGCACACATTATGTCTGAAAAGGGAGTAGCAGTTGACCCTAGCAAGGTAGAGGATGTGCTAAATTGGAAGCAACCAGAAACAATGACGGAGATCTAGAGTTTTCTTGGATTAGCGGGCTACTACTACCGCTTCATCAAGGACTTCTCCAAGATTGCAAAGCCAATGACATCATTGACTAAGAAAAATACAAAATTTTCTTGGAGTCTGAAATGTGAGGAAGCCTTTCAAACACTGAAGAAATGGTTAACCTCTGCACTAGTGTTAGCACAACCCGACATCATTAAACCATTTGACATGTATTGTGATGCCTCCGGCAATGGGCTTGGATGTGTCCTAATACAAGAAGGGAGAGTAATTGCTTACGCCTCCCACCAACTGAGAAAGCAAGAAGCAAACTACCCAACGCATGATCTAGAGCTGGCAGCAGTTCTCCACATACTGAAGATATGGAGACACTATCTGCTAGGCAACACTTGTCACATCTACACTGACCACAAGAGTCTCAAGTACATCTTCACACAACTTGAAATTAACATGAGGCAAAGACGGTGGTTAGAGTTGATAAAAGAATATGATCTAGAAATTCATTATTATCCGGGCAAGGCAAACATGGTAGCTGATGCATTAAGCCATAAGGCTCATTGCAATGTGATTGAAGCCTGATCTACACCAAGAGTGATCTATTGTGAGATGAATGAAATTGAAATGCCTACAGCGCAGCAGGCTGAACTCTATAATCTCATCATTGAACCCACAATCAAAGAACAAATCATTGCAACACAAAAGCAAGATAAGGGTATGGCACATTTTTGTGAGGGCATAGATGAGAAGAAAAAGGCATGTTTCACACTTCATGACCAAGGTGTCTTGTGGTTGTTGACGGTCGTAATCTCATGACATCTACTGTCAATTATCCACCAAATGAAGCAAAGCGTGCGAATAAAATGGACTGATCCTTACTACTAATGAGCTCCATTAGTTGTGTATAAATATTTGGTTGCAGGTATGAAAATTCACATAAATTGGATGAAACATGGACTATATATGATGTTGGGCTAAAATGGGGAAAATCCCATGGTCGGCCAACCGCCTGGCCAAGGTCAACCGACCCTCCCTAGTCTGCCTGGCCACTTGCTAGGGTCGGCCAACAATATGACAGGCCGGCCAACCACCTCACCAAGGGAGTTTTGACTCCACTTCATTCCTGCATGCAAGGAAAACACAAAGAGATGATAATCCAACCGTTGTACCAAGCATCCGAGGAATCCAAGGGCCTGAAAGACCATCAAGACAAGGATTGTTGATGTCACAAATCCGTGGGAGAAGGCATGCAGCCAATCAGGGCAAGACACTTGGTCGGCCGACCTTGTGCATGGTCGGCCGACCTCCGAAGTTCCACATTCTACACGTGCATCGACTGTCCCAATCGCCAACCGACGTGAGGAAGGAAGATCAAGCTATTGGATGGCCAAGTCGGTGGATCAGGCGGTCACCCGACCATGGGGCTAGGTCAGCTGATCCCCTACATGGTTGGCCGACCACCACCTTACCCCCCAAACCAACTTAGGCCACCTATAAATAACCCCCTCACTTGCTAGACTTTAAATAGGCCCCGAGAGCTCATGTGTGGACAAGGGGAGAAGTTGAGAACTTCATTCTACCTTAGAGAGTGCCATTTCCACATCTTAGTAGTTAGGATAGTCCTAGGAGTTAGAGTGAGTCAAGCTTTGCCTTAGAGTTCACAGAGATATCTCTGAGTCTGCGGTAAAGTTCTTGTATCTTTGTACTCTTATCTTCAGTATAATATATTTATGCTTTACTTTATTTCTATCTCTTGCAAGTGTGGTGTACCTTCCTTTACATACTTGCTAGGCTTAGGTTGTGGTTATCTTGGTTAGTCAAGTCCTGTTATTCTTGTTGGTGCTATAATCCAACCTGTACGCCAGGCTCTAGTTAGGTCCTCTCCTCTAATCAAGGATGATCTATTGTTACTCAAGCTTTGCTTCAGTACATTTATAGCGTGCCATCCTCTCCACGCAGATTTGCTTGGTAGCCCCACTCGGTGATAGCGTGTGGTGTGCCTCTGTAGTCTAGGCCCGTTCGTTCGGGAGGCCCATAGGTGATAGCCGGGTTCTCTTTCGGTGGTCAACTATCTATCCCCTGACCCCTCGAGGGCCCCGGAATTTCGTTCAACGCGAGACCCTGACTTGTTACTTGGGTTTCCTTAGTTAACCACGACATAGTCTTTGCAGCTGAATAGAATAAAGTTTGGGAACTTTATCTCACTCGTTGTCCTCCTAGGCAACTATACCTCTCTACGTGTATCTTAGGTAGTCTATTTACTTCTTCACCATACACCTACCTTTACCAAATGTACCCTTGCCTAGATACTAGTTGGTACCTTTATTATAGTGCGGTGACTTCGATATTGAGTTTATCCAATTATATTCTCTCGCCTGCCGCTTCCCTGTGGATAAATACGATACTCAGAATACTCTGGGTGAAAGGCTACAACGGTCTCCATGCGCTTGCGGAGTAAAACCTGTTAAGGCTAAGAGACGCCAACAAGCTTTTCTGGCGCCGTTGCCGGGGAAGCAATAGGTAGAGATATAATTGATAATCTCTTTTCGAACCCCGTGTCTTTATAAAAATACCAACTAGTCTCTGTTATTTTTATTGTGGATGCAACAGAGGGGTGTATGACCGGTTACGACCTACCGGTAAACTTTCACAATAATCTAGAGGCCTTGCTTAGAAGAGTCCATTCAAAGACTGTTCACAGGGCAGAGACCTGTACTGACGGAACTTGAATCATTTGCATCAACGAGTCATACTCCATTCACCAACGTCATGGCTGAAAAGACCATCCGTGAGTTCTCCATTCCCTCCAGCAATAATGTTCCTATGGGACCCGAAGTGCAAGCGAGAGAGAACTTTGAGCTCAAACCCGGAGTCATTCACATGGTTCAAGCTATCCCATTCTCTGGACTAGCAACGGAAGATGCCAACAATCATCTGCAGCAATTCCTGGAAATCTGCAGCACGTTCACAATGAAAGGTGCATCCCCCGACGCTGTCAAGTTATGCCTCTTCCCATTTTCGCTTGTCAGAAAGGCGAAGCAATGGTTCTACCTCAACCGTGCAACATTCAATACATGGGATGCGTGCTCCAACGCATTCCTTGCCAAGTATTTCCCATCGGGAAAGACCAATGCATTGAGGCACAAGATCTCGAGCTTTCAACAGCTCACAAATGAAACAGTGGCGGAGGCCTGGGAATGATTACAAGAGTACATCGCGGCCTGCCCCCACCATGGAATGGAACAATGGCTTATCATCCAGAGCATCTTTCATGGATTGAACCGCTCAGCACAAGAGCACCTAAAAGCAGCCGCTAGAGGATCCTTCTTATCCCAGAGTGTGAAAGCCGCCAAGGATCTCATTAAAAAGATAGCCACAAATCAGGGATGGAAAGAAGAGAGGTCCTAGTACCCGATCCCGTGGAGTCCATCACATCAACAGCACCGACATGCTCGCCACCAAGATGGACATACTCTTAAAGAAGCTAGAAGACAGTCCTGAGACCACTCTAGTCCTAGGCCCTCAACGCTCGCATGACTTGTGAAGTCTGCGGGAATACAGGGCACTCGGGGAATAGCTGCCCCGAAACTCGACCGGAGGATGCCAATTTCATCGGTAATTCTAGCAACCTCAACAACGGGAGTCATCCTCAACTAGGCTAGAATTCGAGACCGTACATTCCTTTCTCTAGACAAGGTAACTCCTCAGGCAATTCACAGCAATTTAATAAGCCTAGATCGTTTGATCAAAGAGCTGTGAATGATAGCATTAGTAAGAAATTTCATGCTAATGATAGGCTTTTTGAGTCTATCTCTCTCCAAATGGAGACTCTTAATAGTGCTATGAAGAATCAACTGATCTTTAACAAAATGTTAGAAACACAGATAGCTCAGTTAACTGCCTCTTTACCTAATGCTAATGCGGGTAAGCTTCCGGGACAACCGGAACCTCCTCCCAAAGAGCATATCAATGCAGTCACCACTAGAGGTGGTAAGTCCACTCAGGACCCTCCACACCCTAGTAGTGCACCACGCACTCACAATGTAGGTGAAGAACAGGAGAAGGCCACTAACACAGAGAAGAAGGATGATCATGAGACCAGACCTGAAACAGCGGAGGACAAGGCACCACCAAAATCACGTCCACACGAATTCTATGACACAACGGTGCTACCTTTCCCCCAGCGTAACAAGAAGGCTGCCGCTGACAAACAATACAGTAAGTTCATTGAGGTCATTAAGAAATTATATGTCAATATACCCTTGCTAGATGCTAGGCAGGTACCGACATATGCCAAGTACTTAAAAGATATCCTCAACAACAAGAAGCCTTTACCATCAGCGGAAATTGTCCGCATGACAAGAGAGTATAGCGCAGCTATACTCAATCAGCCTCCACAGAAGAAAAAGGACCCTGGAAGTCCTACCATTCCATGCTCAATTGGGAACCAAGTCTTCAATCAAGCCTTATGTGACCTCGGAGAAAGCGTTAGTGTTATGCCCAAAGCCATCTTCGACAAACTCAACCACAGTGCACTCGTTCCTACCGCCATGTGCCTGCAGTTAGCAGACCAATCCATACGTCACCCTGAAGGGATCACCGAGGACGTTTCAGTGAAGATCTGGAATTTCCTCATCCCAGTAGACTTCGTGGTGTTGGATACAGAAATTGATGCAAAGACACCGCTCATTCTTGGGCGGCCATTTTTTAGTACTGTAGAGGCAAGCATCGATGTTGGAGCTGGAGAAGTCCACCTCAACATCAATGGAATGAGGGAGACATTCTCTTTCAAACCAAATGTGGAGCAATGCAACCAAGTGAAGGTATTTAAGTGCCAGAAATATATACCGAACCCACCAATTCATCAATGCCTCCGGGAAGGAGATGGACAGTCTCGTAGCATTCATGAAATGGAAGTTAGCCAACGTGGCTGCCATCCGACAATAGGAAGAATAGGAAGGGGAGAAGGCAAAAGCAACCAAGGCTAGTCCCAAAACCCAGGAAATAGGAGGCAACGCTCCTGTGCAGAAGGTCGGTGCCCATGATTTAACCACACCATTCACTCAAGGGCGTAGCAAAGATCAACATACCCATGATGCAACCAAGACAAATGATACGGGGCATGTTGGAAATAAGCGTGCCAAAGCTTCATGCACGACAAATCCGAACTGGTGCACGAAAATACAAGTCACCATCCAGAATGTACGCCCATGCGATATCCCGAAGGGTAGTAAATGGTGCACCCTCGCCAAAAGGTAAATTTGACATTATCTCTCGACGCCATGTTTAGTTTTCCACTAATTTAATTTTTCGATCTCCGTGGCATGTTTAAATTCTTGCACTACACAAATTTAATTTTCGATGCATTTGCTTTTTCTATTTCAAAAAAAATTAAAAGGGAGGTCGGCCGACCGCCATCATGGCCAGTCGACCAGGCATGATGGCCGGCCGACCAGCCCCCACTCTTTCTTTCTCTTTTCTTTTCTTTTCTTTTCCTTTTCCTTTTTACTTTCTCTTTTCCTTTGCTTTTCTTTTTCTTGCTCCAACCATTCAAAAAAAAGGAGAGATAATGGGTGGCTGGCCGACCGCCATGATGGCTGGCCGACCACCCCCTATGTCCCTTCTTTCCTTTTACCCCCTATTTCAAAAAAAAAGGGTGAGGCTGGCCGACCGGCCATCATGGCTAGGCCGACCATGCCAGCGACCGGTCGATCGCCCCTCCATTCTCTCTCTCTTTTGCTTTCATCGCATGCACCCAAACACGAGCACTCAAGTGCTCATAAGCACAATGAGTGGCCCCCCGACCACTTTCACTCACATCTCCAATGCATGCTGCCATTTTTACTCTTTTTCCCGCACACAAGCCATGCACCACGCACCATCATGGCCTCCTGGTACCTGCACAAGGCCGGCCGACCGGCCATCATGGCCTCCCGATCAGCCCCCAGGTCGGCCAACCCTGCCCCTGGTCGCCCTGACCTCCTGCTGCTGCCCCTCGCCTATGAAAGGCACCCTCATCCTCCTTGTTCGATGCACCAGGCAGCAAAGCATTGAAAACACACTTCTCCCCCTCAAATCCCTCTTGTTTAGTATTTAATTAAGCCCTAGTGCTTAGTTAAGTCCCAAATAAAATCATGATAGCCAAATAAATTTCAGCTTCTAAATAACCATCTCTCTCTTGGCAAGCACAAAAACGGGATTGTGGTGGTGTCACACCCCACAAGGACGACTAATGACTAACGTTAATATTTTTTTCGGTCGTCTTGTAGTTGTTGTGTTCATTTTTGTGCACGGATGAGACGCGCATTAAAGAGGACTAGGAATGCAATCAGTAGGGTGGCACATCGTCTCACATCCTCTGGTTCGCAAGGACATAGCTCCCGAACGGCGTCCGACTAGAGGGTCCTCAAGTGTTGGACTGCCAGAGGAAGAAGCAACCTCGTCAAATGCCAGGTCGGTACTGCTGCTGGACTCCCACATCCAGATACAGAACCAAGACGAAGCCGACCTGCTGAGGCGACTCCACACAAAACCCATCAGCCTCACAAAATGCTTCGACGAAATGCTCATGTACAAGCACAGGTATGTCGGATGAATTCGAAGAAATTTTCAGTACAGTGGGCTGGGAAAAATTTGCTGACATCTGTGAAAGAGGCATAGTGCTCCTTACCAAGGAATTTCTAATGACCCTCCGAGTAGAAACACTGTAGCCCAACACACCTATGCACTTCAGACTCTTTAACAATGAGCATGAACTGACACTTCGTCAGTTCAGCAATGCTCTCGGGTTCTCACCGCGTTGCTCTTTAGTAGCCGAACCCGCTGGTTTTAATTCACAAGAGTTCTGGAGAGAGTTAGCCTGACCTGACTATAAAGGGAAGAAGGGTATCATACACATTAAGCACCCCACCATGCGTTTCATGGCCCGCTGGATTACCATGATAGTTCTCCCCCGTGATGACACACGCTGTGTGACCGTGGAGGACCTAAAAATCCTCTACACCATGTGGCGTAAGCAGAAGTACGCATCAGTGCTGGGCATGCTTACTCACTGGATGAAACTAGCTCAGGAGGGAAGCTCCATAACAATCACGTCCTTTGTGACAAGGATTGCAACCGAGCTAGGGGTATTAGCAAATGCCCAGGTGGAATTTTTACCCCCAGACACACCGAACCTAGTCACAGAGAGCCATTTTATCCGGGGACACTTCTTGCGCAAAGAGCCTAGCACGGAGACCTATGTCATTATTTACAAGGGGTACGACTTTGAAGTGCCTCTGCCTGCACCACACTATAAAGTCTACTCCGTAGACACTCTCTCTATGCCAGCTAGAGGGACCCTCTATACCTTTAGAGGAACCACGACACAGTGTTGCAGGAGTCATGACTAGGGCACAGAGGAGAGCAGTAGAGGAACGCATGCGAGAGCAAGCATAGGAGGCACAAGCCGCCGGGACGGGACCAACATGGTTCCATACCGCAGCAGGCGCATCCTAGCAAACTCAGGAAGGAGACCACACCTGGCAACCCCAAGGAGGATCTGCACACACATCATGGGGATACGATTCTAGTGCTGCACATTCTCAGCAGTTTGGTGGAGGAAGAACCTACTATGGATCTGGGTCAGGGCCATACGGAGTAGGACCATCTGCCTCAGCACGCTTTGCTGAGGATCCTTTGGCCGCCATTTTTGGGACCCTGACCATCCAAGACCAACGCACTGCTGGGATGGCACAGCAACTTAACTAGGTTGATGAGCACACTCAGGTTATCCAGCAGACCCAGAATTAGCACTACAATCGCCTCCTAGAAATAGAAGCGACAGCCCAGCGCACCTTCGACGAGTCCCAGCATTTCTTCCAGTACGACGGGTACTACTCCTAGTGGCTTCATTGAAGCTTGGGGAAGGACCTAGTCGACAGCCAGGTATGTCAATCCCCTTGCTCACTGCACCACCCATGTATCTGCCTTGAGAGAGACCACTAGTAATAATTAGTTTGATTTAGTTTGTTTCATTTCAGTTATATTTATGCTTTACCTAAAAAAAACTGGACCATAATAACTCCCATGCTCGAATAATAGATTCACATGCTAGCTTCATTTTGGAGATGATGAATAGTTGCTCTATCAAGTGAATGATTTAATTCTTGCATGTGATTTATGCTTGACTTAGTTTTGAGTTGTGAATAAAAGAAGTAAACCCAAAGTTCTACTTTGTGGATGCCATTTGTGATAACAAGCCTAAGTTGTTGTGATTTGATGATATGACTTAAATGTGGGATGATTCTTTCATGTTCTAGTAGGATGAACTTCTTAGGTTCTTTATATTTGAAAATGACAAAATATAGCTCCCCTCGGTCATGAATGCCTACCAGAGCCAATAATGCTTCAAATAGTCAAAACCACTACAAAGAGCTATTAGATATGTTTTGAGCTTTGTCAACTTTCGAGTCTCATTGAGTAGAAATATCACCTTCTGTTGATAGCTGGAGTACAAAAGCATAAAATGCAAGTGATCCATTCTGGACTTTGCATCCACCAAGAAGTCTCCAAATACTTCTCATAATCCCTGAGCCTTCAAATCCAAAGGAGTAAGGGTATGGAGCTAAAAGAAAAAAAAAAGCATGCAAAAGCATGGCAAAAAGAAAAAAAATATGCGTACAAATGCACGGCAAAATGAAAAGCATGCTAGTTCAAGCATGGCAAAAATAAATAAAGGCTCCATATCCCCTCCAAAATAATAAAAGGCTACAAGGGATGAAAATCAAGAGAAGGAGACGCCCACCATTCATGCTCTAGCAATCAATTAGAAGAAGTGATAGAGTATACTCGTTGGTCCAATCTTTGGCTTAGCAAAATAAACACCCTAAGTATGCCACATTCTCCCCACCTAAAGCTCCACAAAGGCCTTAGTGTAGGAAAATGTTGGCCAACTCGTGGCCTTTGGTGAGGAAACACCTTGGAGCGACCGAGAGTACCTTGGGGAAGCTTCTTTGTTTTGAAAATTTAGAAAACACCTAAGAAGGATATCCAAAAAGGGCAAGTCAGAAGTAACTCCTGCAATAAAGTCGTTCCATCTCTCAACCGCCCAAGGAGAGGTAAGCAAAAAGATGCACCACAGGTATTGCAAAAGGTGAACTTCAATTATTTCACTACTTAGAACAAAAGTTTGAGTATTGAGTCATGTATAAGAATTCATCTTCATCTTCGATATTACAGCAACTCCTGATCCACTTTCAGTCTTAGATTTGCTCGAGGACGAGCAAAAGTTTAAGCTTGGGGGGGGTGTTGACGGTCGTAATCTCACGATATCTGCTGTCAATTATCCACCAAATGAAGCAAAGCATGTGAATAAAATGGGCTGATCCTTACTACTAATGAGCTCCACTAGTTGTGTATAAATATTTGGTTGCAGGTATGGAAATTCACAAAAATTGGATGAAACATGGACTATATATGATGATGGGCTGAAATTGGGAAAATCCCATGGTCAGCCAACCATGGCCCAGGTCGGCTGATCACCCTCAGGTTGGCTGACCCTTGCCAAGGTCAGCTGACCCACCCTGGTCTGCCTGGCCACTTGCCAGGGTCGGCCAACCACGTGGCAGGTCGGCCGACCCTCCCTGGTCTGCCTGGCCACTCTACTTCATCCCTGCATGCAAGAAAACACAAAGAGATGTTAATCCAACCGTTGTACCAAGCATGCGAGGAATCCAAGGGCCGAAAGACCATCAAGACAAGGATTGTTGATGTCACAAATCCGTGGGAGGAGGCATGCAGCCAATCAGGGCAAGACACTTGGTCGGCCGACCTTGTGCATGGTCGGCCGACCTCCCAAGTTCCACATTCTACATGTGCATCGACTATCCCAACCGCCAACCGACGTGAGGAAGCAAGATCAAGCAATTGGATGGCCAAGTCGGAGGATCGAGCGATCGCCCGACCATGGGGCTAGGTCGGCTGACCCGCTACATGGTCAGCCGACCACCACCTTACCCCCCAAACCGACTTAGGCCACCTATAAATACCACCCTCACCTGCTGGACTATAAATAGGCCCCGAGAGCTCATGTGTGGAGAAGTGGAGAAGTTGAGAGCTTCATTCTACCTTAGAGAGTGACATTTCCACATCTTAGTAGTTAGGATAGTCCTAGGAGTTAGAGTGAGTCGAGCTTTGCCTCAGAGTTCTCAAAGATATCTCTAAGTCTGCGGTAAAGTTCATGTATCTTTGTACTCTTATCTTCAGTATAATATATTTATGCTTTACTTTATTTCTATCTCTTGCAAGTGTGGTGTACCTTTCTTTGCATACTTGCTAGGCTTAGGCTACGGTTATCTTGGTTAGTCAAGTCCTGTTATTCTTGTAGGTGCTATAATCCAAACTGTACACCAGGCTCTGGTTAGGTCATCTCCTCTGATCAAGGACGATCTATTGTTACTCAAGCTTTGCTTGAGTACGTTTATAGCGTGCCATCCTCTCCATGCAGATTTGCTGGGTAGCCCCACTCGGTGACAGTGTGTGTTGTGACTCTGTAGTCCAGGCCCGTTCATTCGGGAGGCCCGTAGGTGATTAGCCGGGTTCTCTTTTGGTGGTCAACTATCTATCCCCTAACCCCTCGAGGGCGCCGGAATTTCGCTCGACGCGAAACCCTGACTTGTTACTTGGGTTCCCTTAGTTAACCACGACATAGTCTTTGCAGCCGAATAGAATAAAGTTTGGGAACTTTATCTCACTCGTTGTCCTCCCAGGCAACTATACCTCTCTACGTATATCTTAGGTAGTCTATTTACTTCTTCACCATACACCTACCTTTACCAAATGTACCCTTGCCTAGATACTAGTTGGTACATTTATTAAAGTGCAGGTGACTTCGATATTGAGTTTATCCAATTATATTCTCTCGCCTGCCGCTTCCTTGTGGATAAATACGATACTCGGAATACTCTGGGTGAAAGGCTACAGCGGTCTTTGTGCGCTTGCAGAGTAAAACCTGTTAAGGCTAAGAGACGCCAACAACCACATGAATCAAGCTTGGGGGAGGATATGCCGAGAGGCACCCATCCTCTAACTCAACCCCTGAAAGGAGGGACTTCAATATTCAACATACGACAACGGTTGAGCGCTGCAAGACATTAACCATGCTCTGCAACACTTTGGGAAGCAGACATCTCTCATCCTGAGATTTCATCTCCAAAACCACAAGACCAAATGTCTGTATAGTACAATTGGCATAAGATCTATGTAGTGACATCACCCAAGTATGGAGGAACGATACGAGTGAGCATTCCTTAATTCCCTTCGCCGGGCCGAACATACTAACAAGACAAAGCAGTTTACCAGAGGTCAGGATACTCTACTCATGAGTCCATGCGCCAATAAGCCACCTATGAAATCATAAGCATGGAACAACATGGGTCAGCACGGCAATGAGCCACCTATGATAGCAAAAAAAATGGCAGTGTCAAGAGACTTATATAGGGTCGGTGCCAATGAACCACCTACGATAGCAAAAAAAAATGGCGTGACTCCATCCCAGATGGTGGCAAATGGTTCACCCTCGCCATCAGGATGCAGAGGAGTCAACTCCAACCCATCAACTTGCATATTGGTGCTAAACTATTAAGGATACAGAGGAGTTAACTCTAATAAATAGCCGTCTCCATCATTCTATTGAGTCTGTTTGTTAATAAATAGCTCGCCGCGATCGAAACTGTGCCAATTGGGAAGAATGTCAGACTTAAGGCAAACACGATGTTGGAGCAGGAGATCCAACAAGAGGCATTCACCTACGGGAGTAGTATCATCAGATTAGATTTGTCTAGAAATAAGAGCTCCTGAGACTTTGCAAACAGTTCAAATAGCAACATCGAAAACAACTGCTCAAACAGGCATTTTAAAAAAATAGAGGAGGCAAAACAAGAGTAGAGAGAGAAGCGAATTCGCCTAACACAGGTGAGCAACACAAGCAGCATCGTCGTCACCCAGGGAACAAGCAAGCTTGGGGGAGGCAATGCTAGGTAATATTGAAGCGCAGTTTTTTGGCAATCACTTGCAAGAACTAAGCTTGGGGGAAGATCACCAGGTGAGTACCCCGAATGCTCTATATTTAATTGAATATCTTAAAACATTTACATGTTATCCCAAATAAAAGGAAAGTTATAAAAATTTGCATAGTTCAAAAACTACAAAAAGATTTGAATAAACTAACACCTATAATGCTAGAAGCTTTGTTTATACCATTGCTTAATGGAAATAATGAATAGTTGCTCTGTTAATTCCTTGTAAGTATTTCGTATACAACTTGACACTCTCCTAAAAATTTGAACTTACTGGCATTTGTTGTGATCCTACCTTTAATCTTTAACCTTGTGGTAGCAAATGCTTTTAAACCAAGTCTAAGTTGTTGTGAGATGTGATATAATCAAAGTTTGAGTTTAACTCATCTTGATCATAGTAAGGTGAATTCTCAAAGTTTTTCTTTTTGAAAATTAAAATAAGAAAGTTTCTCAGTGGTTTTCAATACCTATGCAAAGCCAAATGCTTACATGATGAAACCTCTGCATATGCTACCTTTTGTTATGTTGAGTTTTGTCAAATTTTGAGTTCTTATGAAGTAGTGACACTTCAAGTCCCGATCAAAATCCCTCACACCCACCTTCATTTTCTAGCCTTTCTCTGTCTGGTTATGCTTAAATCTACACTAGATTCAAGCATCCACCTTCACCAGACATTTGTCCACCATATCCATCATCCACTTACCTATCCACAAATATATGGTCTTCCAAATAAATACTCCAGTCATATTCCAGAAATATCCGCAAAGTTCTCATACAAAAGGCGACATGGAGCTATCAAAAAAAAAAGAGAAAAAGAGAAAAGAAAAAAAAGTGACAAAGGAGAAAAAGAGAAAATAAAATGATAGCTCCATGTACTCAAATGCTTCAAAGTTTCAAGAGGGGATTCATTAAATAAGGAGTTTTAATCCATAGACCATATCCATCCACAAAACAAGTCCATTCTCCTTTGATCGGGATGAGAGGTATCACAAACTTCACTAGGACCAATCTTTGACTTAACAAATTACATAACATAGGTAAGCTAATTTTATTCCTCCCTTGAGCTCCACATAAGCTTTTAGTTGATAGGGAAAAGTTTGGCCAATGGCCTGGTGAGGAACTCTAAAGCCACTTGAGTGATCGAGGGTATCATTTGAGGAACTTAATGCTTTCATTCCAAAATTTTCAAAACCCTCCAAGCATGAAACCAGAAAAGAGATAGAGTTTGGTGACACTCTACTAAGATTGTTCCATCTCTCAACCATCGAAGACATGGTAAGAAAAGCCACAAGCCCCATAGGTATGGATAAAAAGGTAGGGGTACACTTATGCGAGTTTGTTCAAACATAAAGGAAGAATATTGGGTTGTACACTTAAAACTTGCAGGCACATTGACATTGATGCAACTCCTGATCCACTGAGCCTGAAGTCTTAGCTTTGCTCGAGGATGAGCAAAAGTTCAAGCTTGGGGGCGTGTTGGCGGTCCATATTTCCCAATTCCTCGGTGAATAAATGGGGTACAGATAAAATCCTATGCATTATTACCTAGCACTGATGAATTCCATGAGTTTTGGTGGTTTTCGATGTATCACAGGGAGATGCTCAAATTCCATGCAAAAGAATATCAATTGGAGCAAGAGAGAAATCACGTATAAAAGGGCTTAAGATGGATCTACAAATATCATCACTATGAAGTATCTCAAATGCCCTCAAGGACCAAACCAATGCAAAGAGCTCAGTTGAGATAATCAAAATGGAGTTTTGGTTCACTCAATTTGGAGTCCGGATGCAAAAAGGTATGGTCGTCGCAAGGATTGACAACGCTGAGAGGGAATGGTGCATGGCCGCCGGCCACCAACAATGGCCGGCCAGCCATCTCCACGACCACCCGACCACCAACCATGGCCGCTCGGCCATCATCTTGGCCGCCCATACCCATGGTTTCCCGGCCATCACATTGGCTTCCTTGGCCACACCACATTGTCCCACAATGCAAAGTTACGTTGCATGAGCTTGTCATGTCCAAAACAATGAAGGAAATGATGCAAAACATGGAAAATGACGCAAAGGAAGGCAACCATGCAAATGAGCACGGCCAGCCGACCACCACCCATGGTCACCCGGCCATCCACCATGGTCGGCCGACCATCCAATATGGCTGCCCGACCTTCATTTGCCAGGGGCTGCCACTTAAAGGTCCAATACAACATTTTGGCGCAAAAAGTATGGTCGCCCGACCATGTCACGGAAGCCATCCTTCGACCTGCATGCAAAAAATCACAAGCTGAGCAAAATCCAACCGTGGAATCAAGAATCCAATGTATCTAAGCGTAGGAAGGCCATCATACAAAGATTGTTGACATCATCAATCCGAGGAAGACAACATGCATCCAATTCTAGAAGGACATGTGGTCGCCCGACCATATACCTACCCCACCTGGCCACACCTCGGACACATTTTGCACGTGTACAACCGACTCAACTGCCAACCGACATGTGGAAGCGAGATCGACCATTGGATAACAAAAGGCGGTAAATCCTATGGTCGCCCAACCATAGGGTATGGTCGCCTGACCATACGGTATGGTCGGCCGGCCACCGCCTTGGTCACCTGGCCAATCGACATACCCCCCTTTCCGACCTTTCCACTCCTATATGTAGCGGGCACTCCCCCACTCCAAAAATGTACCATTCCCATGTGAACTCTCTCTCCCTCTCTAGGAGGCACTCTACGGGTGGCGCCTCCACTCTAAAAGTAGTGTTTGGTTAGCAGTTAGAGGTGAGGTTCTGTTGTTCCGGAGCCGTCTTCAGGAGTTCGGTATGAGTTTCCTTTGTATCATTACTTTCCTGTAAGACTTGAGCTATTTAATGCATCATCTTTGTTTACTTTTATGAGCATTTACGTTACTCTCACTTTTGGTTTTAATTGTGCCTTAGCTTAGTAATGTCTTTTAGACTATAGTTATAGTTGCTATGTGAGGTAATGAATATTTAGTTTATCATGCTTATAGATTCATCAACCCCGAGCATCGCCGCACCGTCCTCGACTCAGTCCACCTCTTCCCCTGGCTAGAGCCACCCTAGGACACCAGAGCACTGTCGTGCCATAGCCGCCTCTCCCTCGACGACGTGCGGTCACCCGCCACCAGGACCACCCGCAGCCCTCCTCACCTCCACATCGCCCCTATCGGGTTCGCCGCGCCACCCTCGTCGTCCCCGACCAACCCTGGTCACTAGAACAGGGCCACCGGCGGTGAACCGCTAGCGAGCCGCGGTGGTGACACTGGCCGGTTCGACCAAACCAGACCATCCCCGTCGTCCCATCACCGTCACCCTCCTTGGTGTGGCTAACGCGTAGGGCCCACTGCCCCACCATAAGTCCACGCCGTTGTGCGTCGTCCTGCCGTGCGGGCCAGCCTGTGAAGGCCCATGGATGGAAAGGCAGGTGCAGGCCGAGCCGGGCAACGAAGGAATGGGCCGCGCGCTGTTTTCGGCCCACGATGCATTTTCCTTTTTCCCTTCTAATTTATGATTTTCTTTTTCTAAAGAAATTCATATCTCAGTCGATTGGTCCCCGATTTAGGTGATTCTTGTACCTAAATTCTCCATAAACAAGCTCTACACATCTGTGCACTTCCCACAACCTTTCACAACTTTTAGGTGGGTCCGTTTAATGGGGCTACACACAACCCGTTAAACAAGCCGTACGTACAATCCCTTCCATAAAGGCTAACCTGCCCTGTCCTTCTGATCACAACAATGGGTGCCTATCGGGCCCCAGTGTTGTGATGGTGGGTAGAGCTGGGAACTTTTCCTCGGTCACACCAATTGTTGGCCGTCAGGCACCATAATCGCGATGGATGAAATGGTCTAAGCTCTTGACTGGAAAATCGAACCGCCTATCCTGTATCGGTTTTGTTCATTCTAAACTTGTGATAATTCATCTCGCTCTTCATCCCTTGTTGTCCACAGGAACCCTTCTCATTGCCATGAGACCTCCATGCTCTCAACGCATTTGACCTCATTGCGGCCGTCCGTACCCTCTACTGTGGAGCCTCGGTAACAAGCGCTATCAGGCTCGATAGTATGGTCATAGGTTCGCAACACAATGCCTCACAGCGTAGCGCCTAGCCATGAAGCCTCTTAGCTCATTGGAACCAGAGCTGCTAGTATGATGCGCTGGTCTACTCTCAAATCCTTCGCTCAACACAAACCAAATCCTTTCCAAGGTCATAATATGCCTTACTTGTTTATTTCTTTTGTTTATGCACTTAGGCCCTAGCGGAGAGTCCGATTGGTCAAGCCCTCGAGTGGTTCTACTATGAGCTCGGGATTGACACCAGACAATTTTACTCACTACCCCAACTAAGCGAAGGGCAAGTACACTAGAATCCCCACTTGATGCATAAATTACCTAGTTTTTCAATACACAACCCATTGCCTGTTTAATGATAAAACTTGCATGTTTTGCTTGCTAAGGAAACGTGGCAAGATAGCCACCTAAGCCTTTATTAGATGTAGTGTGCATACCTGGATAGCTCACTTATATATATATATATATATATGCTTTAATCTAGTTGATGGGATTACGGTTATCGGTGTGTGTGGTTTTGAAAACATGGGGAAAGACCCCATCGACCGACTGCTATCGACCATGCCATGTGTTAAAGGGTGGAATACCTAGGTACCATATCATGGTTTATTCAGGGTCCGACCTCGTAGGGACGTTTGGACGGTGTGGCTCGGTTGTGAGCATTGGGGGAGTTTCTGCCCTGAAAGGACCGAGTTGAAGTCTCATCTTGCCTAACTCTTCTAGTAAAACCCCTCGACGCTGTATGGAGCAGCACATAGCCGAGCCAGAATGGATAGTCCTGCAGTTGTCTGCGGTGCCGGTGTGGCAAGAGGCTAAGGATTGAGGGCATGTGCTGCATGTCTGCCGGCAGGGTGACAAAGCTATCCAGATCCTCTTGAGGCATTGCTTGATGATAACAGGAAGGCAAAGGCTAGATTGGAATTCAGACGCTTATTTGGCCATAAGCAGTCACTGAGTTCAACTTGTGGGTCATATTACAATCTCTGATCAGAGTATAAACCTATCCGGATAGTCCGTTGTCCATAGGTATGGATGGGTTATGGCTTGATTTCGACAACTAGATGTTTTATAAAATTGGATGTGGTTGGGTTTGGTGGTTGTTTGTGTCAGGAAGCTAAGGGGGCAAGGCCCAGTAGCATGGTGGAAACTTGGTTTGGTTCTGGTTTGAGCCACATGGACCTAGAAGTCCAGTTGCAGCCCCCTTGTTGGAAAGATTGTTTTCTAAATTAAAAGTTGAACTACTGAACCTTGCATATGAAAATGTTTTCTAGCAAATTATCCTGAGCTCCAGATACACCTTGCATGTAGTAATAGCATTTACCCCAATTCCTAATGGAGAAAGGTGGGCTCGCGGAGTACGTTTCGTACTTTACCTTGCTTTGTTGTTGGTTTACAGAGAAGATGAAGTCATCATGATCATGAACGTGTAAGGGTTGCGGCCAATCCCCAACTAGTGTTGTGGGGAAGCTTGGTCCATGTTAATTTTTCCGCTGCTGTGTTTTTCAGGCTGCGCCCCGTTTGGTCTGTCTCGTTAGGGCAGATCTGTACTACTCTG
This sequence comes from Paspalum vaginatum, assembly GCA_030272315.1. NCBI lineage: Eukaryota > Viridiplantae > Streptophyta > Magnoliopsida > Poales > Poaceae > Paspalum > Paspalum vaginatum. The sequence continues at coordinate 21,726,327 of CM059021.1, forward strand.
ATGTAACAATGTTATTACCATAGCCCTAGAAATGGTAAAAAAAACCACATTTTAGTCCCATTAAGGATGTGGGGCGCTTCATGTGGTATCAGAGCCGTAAGTTGGCCGTAGGACGTAACCCTTAGGATGGAAAAATATTTTTGAGTCAAAATCAGTTGAAAAACAACTCTACCCCTCACCTTAATCCATTTCAAACCAAGTTTTAGTCCGTTCCTTCCCTTGTTCTAGTTAAGCGACCTGCTCTCACCGCCGTGTTCAAATGAGACCACAGAGGAGATGCACAACATACCATAGAAGTTAGCGAGAGCATCAGAATTTGTGCACAGGATGTGCACCCCCGAGGACCCAAAAAACAAGGATGTGACTCCCGCTGACCTTGCCTTAAATAAGGCTAGACTATGCAACACAGTCCACAGGTGACCATTCAGGAAAGACTGTAAGTCAACACCATGGAATTGCTGCCTTACGCCGTGTCCACCGCCCGGAAAGGACAAAAGCAACTGGCCCTAGATGCGCCAGCAAGGTGCATAAAAGCCCACCCAGAGGGCTAGAAGAAACCTAAAGCCGCTCAAGTGCAAGCAACCATGGATGAGCGACCTCCAGTGCTCAACGATGTCCCCATGCCTATAAAGAAGAGGAAGGCCAGACATCCCATAGATGGGTCCCAGTCTTAGAGGGCATTCCAGTCACCACTCCTGAGCCTCCAAGAGAGCTAGAACCCTCCTCAGTTCCTCCACCAAAGCTAGCAGAGCCCCTCACGCTGAGGAAGATTCCAGCACCCGACCCAGAGTTACTAGTAAAGGAAGATCTCTCGAAGCTGCACCGACCTCCCCGCTATCAGAAGAGCTAACCTGAGCTCCCCCACCAAGCCCAACAACTTCACCGACAGAAGCAAGAGTCGAGGCATCGGGCACCATCTCACTTTGAAGGCTATTTGGAGAAGACGACCCCGCAGTCTCATCCGCTTTGGTTAGCACCCTTGTGAGAGTGAATCGTGTAGTTCACATGTGCTTGGTGGTTGTTGCCTGTTGGCGGTCGACAAAACCCATTTCGACCACCAACATTTCATGTTTGAGGGCATAATTTATAAAGCTTTCATGTATTACTAACTGGTTCCACAAGTTGTGTACAAAAGATGGATGCATAAGCTTGTCGCGTACAAAATATCGAAGAAATGACCAAAATAGAGACAAGATGGCAAGGTAAAGGCAAAAGAGCAAAAGTGCATGGCCGGCCGGCCATCTCCCATGGCCGCCCGGCCATACACCATGCCCGCTCGGCCACCTACTATGGCTGCCCGGCCATCAGCAGGCCCAGGCAGCCTTTCAACCCAAGTGTAGTGGCCGCTCGGCCATTACACGTGGCTGGCCGGCCATGTCACAAAACACAATCTTCGACCTGCATGCAAGGAAACACAGAAGGAGACAAGTCCAACCGTGCGACCAAGAATCCAATGAATCCAAGGGTCTGAAGGCCATCATACAACAGATTGATGACGTCAGTGATCCAGGGAGTGGCCGCCTGACCATGCACTGACTCCAAATTGCACATGCATCAACTACTTTAACCGCCAACCGACTCGTGGAGTGCATGTCAACCATTGGATCAATAATGTCAGTTAATCGAATGGCCGCCCGACCACCCTACATGGCTACCCGGCCATGCACAGTGGCTTGCCCAGCCACCGACCTACCTCACTACCATCCTTACACACCTACAAGTACCCCCCCCCTCAGCCTCCAATGCTATAAATACCCCCCGGGAGGTCATTTGAAAGGTGTGGTGGATCAAGAGAAGAATAGTGTGGTTGTGTAGTTGAGTGTAGAGTATAGTAGTGAGGCCACCCTTGGCATTATAGAGAGAGCCAATTGTATCAAGAGTGAGTAGTGAGTTGTAGAGTGAAGGAGTCGGATTTCTCTTTGGTATTCTATTCCCGAGCTCTTATTCTCAGAGAAAATATTACTCTATTTCCAGGATACAATAAAGTTCCTTGCTCCTCTGCTTTATTTATTTCATACGTACTTTACTTACATACTTAGTCCATGCTTAGTAGTTTACGGGTGCCAAGTGTGCTCTGTATAGTTTAGCATGTACAGTTGTGCTTGTTGTCTGTCTTCGAACCAGTGTAGTAGTAAACTTGGTTGTGTAGACGTGGAGTTTAGAGTAGAGTTTGCCTTGGAAGATGTCTTGTCCCAAGCAGTTTTGGTTGGTAGTCCCACCTAGTGACAGCGGGTGTGAGTCCTATGTAGTCCAACCCCATCGTTCGGATAAGTTGTCATCGACGCATAGCTGAGTCCTGTAGTGCCCGCCTTTCTCGTCTGGGTTATCAGCACTTTGGTGCCCGGAAGTGGTTCTACAGCCTCAGTGTCCAAGGAATCAGCTGAGTAGAGTTTTGGTTTGTTTAGTAAAGTTAAGTTGTTTTATCTAAAGTAGTGATCCTGCTCTGCTCTGTTAATTATCTCTACAATTGTTGGTTTTACTGTTCGGTCCTATGCATTTTACGTCGAGTTACTCCTCATTCATCGTGGATTTCGATACCCTGGAATACTCTTGGATGAAAGGCTACAACGTGTTTCTGTGCGCTTGCAAATTTATTTCAGTAGGCTAAGAAACGCCAACATTGCCCTTTGGCAGAGTCTGTGTCCATTGTGTGGTAGTCGATGTGTTAGTTCCATAGAGCTAGGCCGAACCCTGCGTGTCTCGATGAAATGGAAGGTGTCACACGTATCGGATACTACCAAGATGAAAAAGGTTTTCCCGAGCTGCTAAGGTATACCATGCGGTACCTTTGGATCCCAGGATACCCGATATACCACGGATTAACATTCCCTGAGAGAGGAGAACAAGGGTGGACAATTACCCTGTATATCAGAGAGAACCTTAATCTCAATGGGTGGTACTTCAGAGCCATTGGTATCGGAGTCTTAGAAGCCTGTCACATTGCCACTCATAGTGCTGATAAGAAGGTTGTGCTCAATCTACCATGGGGCAGTACAAAACTCCCCTATGAGATTCTTTCCACCTTTGAACCAACATGCCAGTACATGGCTTAAGAGACCCGCCATCTTCACAGAGATCAAGAAGTCCGGAGACTCCACTTTAGCCTATCTGGTCCAATATCTGCTCACCTTGGATGACGAGTATGAAAAGCTGAGCTGCCTGCATGACATGTTGGTAGCCCAACACCAAGATGTAAAGAGATAGTTGGCCAAGTGCACAAAAACATGGATGAGTCCAGAGCCAATGGCAAACGCCACTCTCAGCTTCGGGGCAAGAAGAAGGGCAATGTTCAGTCCCCGCTACCTGCCTAGAGGGAAAAACAGTACCCCATGATAGGAGGAAGTTCAGACCCTCCTAACCAACCAATGCAGAGTCACACCAAAAGTTCTCAGCCCTTCATGCTCAATCACATGCAGGCCCATGAATGGAGCCCAGGGAACCCCAATGGTTGGGAAGACAAAACAAACATGGGTGCGTTCTTGACACTTTCGTGCTCCGGAGAAGGATCCAGCTCTCAGCCAGAAGTGATGAGCTATTTGCAGTGGGAACCTATCCATCTCGATTAGCCGTGTTAGTTCCTAGTGCGTTGTGTGTTAGTTTGGTTCGTGTCTATTTTGGTTGTGTGTGGCTCACCTTGGCTTTGTTGGCCAAGACCAACCTTGTTGTATGGTTGTTTGCTTCTAATAAAAAAGAGTGTTAGACCCAGCCCTTGTCCCTACTATTTCCCTCTCATCTTGAACCCATGTGCTCAAAAAGGCAGAGTCTTCTAAGAGGAGCAAATAAAAAACAACAAGAAAAAACAAAACCATGTCTGAGTTCAGCAGAATTGTGTAGAAAACCAGTCAAGGGTCCTTATCCGCAAATCACGGAACTGACCAGAGTGCGAACAAGTAAAAGTAGGCCAGAAACAGGAGCCTAGGAATGAGGAAAATGAGGAAAGGACAACATCCCACAGTTTCCCCATCTAGAGCAATGACCACCACAACGGTCACTGTCGCAGCCGCTCTCATATTTTCTCCACTCCTGCCGCATCCGCTGCAACCGGTCCGACCACCCACCGACCTGTGTCACTGCATGAGTGCATTGACACTACCACTGCATGCGCACACTGCTGACATCGCCTGCCAGTTTGGGCAGCATGCACACCCGGCCGCTGCTGGCCACACCTTGGCCCCTACTTGCTGCGTCTCACATGCCGTCGCATGTCGCCGCCCCATTAGCTAATGCCTGCCCCCCTCACTCCACCTTCACACATGTGCCGCCACGTGGCCCGCTTCACCTCCGCTGCTCATGTCACCTCGGTGCACAGGCCGCCGCACCACAACCACCACTGCCCCTACCGCCTATAAAAGCCCCCTCAGGCACCGCTCTCCACTCACCTCGTAGAGCAAGCAACACTCTCCCTCACTCTACCAGCTAAACCCCCTCCTCCTATGTTTGATGACACCTGGGTAGGACAGTTCCTTCTAAGCTTCTACACCATCACCTCTTTCAATATTCCTGTGGGCTTCATCTTCCTCTAGGCAATCTAGCGCCCAAATCCTAAGGAGAAAACCCAGAATCACCCTAACTCCCCTGCCAACACCCACACGAAGGAATGAACCTAGCCATTTGCATACTCCTCCTGATTTAGTGCATGTTCCTCACCAAGATCCTAAAGGTCCTCATCTGCATCAGAATCCCTTTCAAAAACTTCAGTTGTGAGTGAGGTCCACTTCCACCAGCTCGTCATCCACCAACCAACAGAATCCCCACGCTATGAACCTAGCGCCTAGAGTGTGCATTCCACTTAAATACATATTCTTTGCAGAGATCCTTGTCCTATGCCTCCTAGTCCTCCTCTGGCTCCTAACACTCCCACGGTCAGAAAAAGGCCCAAAAGAAGCCTCCTGCTAGCAAAACTATGCAAAGTTGAAGAAATAAAGAAAACACTGGTAGCAGGAAAGAAGATTGAAGAAGAGGTGCTTGGGATAAAAAGATTCATAACAGGAGGAAGGCTATCCCAAATAGCCTGCCTCTCATCAGCCTGCCCTCCACCTGCCAATACAACATAAACAGATGAAAAAGATGGCAGCTCCCCACTTCCAGAAGGGATTTTTAGCATCTCAAAAGGAGCTTTTATCCTTTTAAGTGGGGTAGTCCCCCTTCTGCTAACCCTGGTAAAGGAACATTCAGATAACTGTGGCAAGCAAGTGTCTGGATGTGGGTTGCCCATGCTTGCCACCGCAAAGAGCAGCAAGAGAGGAAGAGAAAGCGCCTTGCTGAATTCTGCTGCCGCTTCCACCAAGAAGACCCCGTCGGAAGCTTCAAAAAAAATTCTAGAGAAACCTGTAAGGTCAACCTTCCAAGTTCATGAAGTGAAGGAGATCGAAAGATCTTTTGTATGTGGAAGGCTTGAACGATGGCCCCTCAAGAAAAGAGAAATGAAAAGTAAAGGCGTCAAGCCATCAAACAGTTGTTGTCGAAATTCCACCTACTATTCCGTGTGAAGAATCAGGTTTCTGTTATACTTAGAGGTAGTTAGCTGAAGTAAAGCAATCCTTGAAAACCCTCCAAGCTAAATCTCAAGGATGAGATTCATTTTAAGTGGAGTTGGTCTGTAACACCCCAAAATTTGACCCTGAGAACTTTCTCTAAATCCTCCTATATTTCAAAATTTTGATTTTGAAAACCTTGTTGGTTGAGTGTATGTTATGGGCTCAACAAAATCCGATAAAATTCCATTTTCTTTTCTCACCAACTATCCCAATTCCTTCCCACCAAAACTCCCCTGAAGTTTGTTCTCCAAATATTCAAATCCAATACCCCAAAATCAAAATCAGAAAAACGATAAAACCCCTCCCCCTCATCAGGGTCGAAGCCCACCCCTCCTTTTATGCCCCCTCTCTGCCCAGCCCACCGAGACGGCCTACTCCCTCCCCCTTCTCTCCTTGGGCCACCACATGCCCTGGCCCATCTCTCCCCTTCTTCAGCCCAAGCCGCAGCTCCCTATCCCTCCCTGGTGCACCGTCCCTACCTACCAGGCTACCTCTCTCTCTGCCCCATGGGACCCATTCATAGTCGTCTTCCTCCCTTTCCCTCATGTCGGGTTATGCCGGCACCACCCCACCAGGCTGTGCCACCTCCGCCTCACCCCGGCCCCTCTCCGGCTCCACCTCGATGCCACCTCACCGCTGCGTCAGTGAGGTTGAGTCAGCCCCACCGCCAGCTCACACCAGGTCGCCGTCGTTCTTCCCCTCCCCTCCATCCGGCCACTGCACCTATAAGAAGCGTAGGCGAGCCTCGCCGCCCCCTCCCTCAGACACACGCACCACATGCACTACACGCACGTGCGACCTCACACACCACAAATATCCTTGCCATGGTGCTCACAGTGGGCTAAACCTGCCGCGGTGGACTCTGCCGTGAACCACGGTGAACACCACCACCTCGCCCAAATCCGCACCCTCCAAGCCACCATTCCTTGATTAACCCCACCCCGAGCATCGCCCCTCTATCCTTGACCCAGTCCGCATCTTCCTTGGGCTGGAGCCAGCATGGGACACCAGAGCGCCACCATGCCTGTAGCCACCTCTCCCTCGCCGATGTGCAGTCACCTCCCTAGTGTGGCTGAAGCGTGGGGCCCACTGCCCCGCCGTTATGTCGCGCCGTTGCGCGCTGTCCCTCCTCATGGGCTAGCCTGTGAAGGCCCATGGGCGGAAAGGCAGGCGCGGGCTGAATCGGGCAGTGAAGGAATGGGCCGCGCGCGCGCTTTTTTCGGCCCACGATGCATTTTCCTTTTTCCCTTCTGATTTACGATTTTCTTTTCCTAAAGAAATTCATATCTCGGTCGATTGGTCCCCAATTTAGCCGATTCTTGCACCTAAATTCTCTATAAGACAACCTCAACACATTTGTGCACTTCCCACGACCTTTCACCACTTTTATGTGGGTTCATTTAATGGGGCTACACACAACCCGTTAAACAAGCCGTACGTACAATCCCTTCCATAAAGGCTAACCTGCCCCCTCCTCCAATCACAACAATGGGTGGCTATTGAGCCCATTGTTGTGATGGTTGGGTAGAGCCGGGAACATTTCTTTGGTCGCGCTAATGGTTGGCCATCAGGCACCATAATCGCGATGGACAAAATGGTCTAGGCTCTTGACTGGAAAATCGAACCGCCTGTCCTGTATCGGTTTCGTTCCTGCTGACCTTGTGATAATCCGTCTCACTCTTCAACCCTTGATTGTCCATAGGTACCCTTCTCATTGCCATGAGTCCTCCATGCTCTCGATGCATTCACCCTCATTGCGGCTGTCCGTACCCTCTGCCGTGGTGCCTCGGTAATGAGTGCTATCAGGCCCGATAGTATGGTTGGAGGTTTGCAACGCAACGCCTCACGGCGCAGCACCTTGCCACGGAACAAGCTTTGCTCACTGGAGCCAAAGCCACCAGTATGATTCACCGGTCTACACTCAAATCCTTCAGCTCAACACAAACCACATCCTTGCCGAGCTCATAATATGCCTTGCTTTTTTGTTTCTTCTGTTTATGCACTTTGGCACCACTACGATTGGTTGAGCCCTCAAGAGGTTGTACTACGAGCTCGGGATCGACACCAGGCAGTTGTACACGCTACCCCAACTAAGTGAAGGGCAAGTCCACTAGAATCCCCACTTGATGCATAAATTAGCTAGTTTTTTCAATACACAACCCATTGCCTGTTTAATGATAAAACCTGCATGTTTTGCTTGCTAAGGAAACATGGCAAGATGGCCACCTAAGCCTTTATTAGATGTAGTGTGCATTGATGGATCGTTCACTTATATATCTATAAATACTTTAATCTGGTTGATGGGATTATGGTGATGGGCATGTGTGGTTTTGAAAACATGGGGAAAGATCCCGGTGGCCTAATGTTGTCGACGATGCCATGTGTTAAAGGGTGGAATACCCGGGTATCATTATCATGGTTTATTCAGGGTCCAGCCTCGTAGGGAGGTTTGGATTGTGTGGCTCAGTTGTGAGCATTGGGGGAGTTTGGCCCTGAAAGGACTAAGTTGAAGTCTCATCTTGCCTAACTCTTCTAGTACAACCACTCAACGCTGTATGGAGCAACACCTAGCTTTGAAAGAATGGATAGTCTTGCAATTGTTTGTGGTGCCAGTGTGGCAAGAGGCTAAGGATTGAGGGCTTGGGTCGTATGTCTGCTGGCAGGGCGACATAGCTATCCAGATCCTCTTGAGGCATTGCTTGATGATAATAGGAAGGCAAAGATTAGATTGGAATTTGGACGCTTATTTGGCCATAAGCAGTCAGTAAGTCTAACTTGTGGGTCATAGTACAATCTCTGATCAGAGTATAAACCTATCCGAATAGTCCATTGTCCATAGGTATGGTTAGATTACGGCTTGGTTTCGACAACTAATTGTTTTATAAAATTGGGTGTGGTTAGGTTTGGTGGTTGTTTGTGTTTGGAAGCTACGGGGGCAAGGCCTAGTAGTGTGGTGGAAACTTGGTTTGGTTCTGGTTTGAGCCATGTGGACCTGTGAGTCCAGTGGCAGCCCCCTTATTGGAAAGATTGTTTTCTAAATTAAAAGTTGGACTACTGAACCTTGCATATGAAAATGTTTTCTGGAAAATTATTCTAAGCTCCAGATACACCTTGCATGTAGTAATAGCATTTACCCCAATTCCTAATGGAGAAAGGTGGGCTTGCTGAGTATGTTTCGTACTCACCCTTGCTTTGTTGTTGGTTTACTAAGAAGATGAAGTCGTCGTGATCATAAACATGTAAGGGTTGTGGCCTATCCCCAACTAGCGTTGTGGGGAAGCTTGGATCCACGTTATTTTTTCCGTTGTTGTGTTTCTCAGGCTGCACCCTATTTGGTATATACCGTTAAGGCGGATCTTTACTACTCTGATGTAAGAATGCTATTATCATAGCCCTAGAAATGGTAGTAAAGCACATTTTAGTCCCATTAAGGATGTGGGGCGCTTCACAGGTTGAGCTCGATGGGTCTGATCCGAGGATTGCCCAATTTGAAAGCAGGGAAGGACTTAGTGTGCCTCCCTTGTTGTCATGGCAAGATGGTTGCCGCTTCTCAAGCTCCTGTTAATCAGGTTATGAAATCTTACCTAAGGCGAGTTGTTGCATATGCACATGGTTGGTCCTACTCGGGTACAGTGGGTCAGTGGGAAGTGGTATGTGCTTGTTGTAGTAGATGACTTTTCTCACTATTCGTGGGTGTTCTTCATGGATTTCAATGATGTGGCTTTTGGTTTTGTTCGGGATCTGGTCTTGAGGTTAAGAAATGAAAGTCATAAGGCCATGAGGGCTATCCACAGCGACAATGGTGGAGAATTTCGAAACTCTCGATTCGAAACCCTCTGTCGTGACCTAGGTCTCAAACACCAATTCTCGTCTCCTTATACCCTACCTTAGAATGGTGTCGTGGAACGAAAGAACCGCACACTTGTTGAGATGGCGCGGACGATGCTCGATGAGCATAGGACGCCACGACGCTTTCTGGGCTGAGGCTATGAATACGGCCTGTTACACTACCAACCGCATCTTCCTACGAGCATTCTTAGGGAAGACTTCGTATGAGCAACATGTTTGGTAGGCAGCCCAGTGTCAAGCACCTCTGTGCATTTGGCTGCAGTTGCTTTGTGCTAAAAAAGGGCGCATTTGGACAAATTTGAATCTCATTGCTTGGATGGCATTTTCCTTAGGTACGCCTCTAGATCTAGAGCATATAGAGTGTGGATCCTTGATACCAATCAAGTGGTAGATTCCTTTGATGAATCTATGCCTTGCACAACCCCTTCGATGATCCCTGTTAGGTTTTTTATTTACCTTTTCTTTGCATTTCTTTGTTTTCCTTGCATTTTGTATCATATCATCCATTGCATTGTATCCTATGCGTTTTCACTTCACTAGCACTAGAGCTCTTCTAGGAATGACTAGATAGTACTTGCTGGTGCTAGATTGTACAGTGCTCTCATGATGATGGTTGGCTAAGCTCCTTGAATCTATCTAATATCTTTTGTGAGCTAAGTCACTTTTATTTCTTGAACATCAAAAACCATGATCATCACTTGACTTAGCTACCTAGCAAGTGTAGGAATGTTGAATGCTATGCTATCTTCTCATACTTGGAGATGCTAGTCGTATGCCTTTGTTAAGTTTATGCCTAAGCATACCTTGCCTAAACCTAAAATCTGAACTAAAATTGTATACAAGTTGTGTCTTATGAGCTAAATTGAAAAGACCCAGGTGGGATCCACTTGTCACACTGATCTAGTTTGAGATAGCTTGCCTTAGCACTTTGGCATGAACTTGGCCTAGGCTGTGTATGACCAAAACCTTATCTTAAGCTTCTGACGGTTCTCTGAACCTAGTATTGGCATTGGGTGGAAAGAAGTGGCTAAGACAAGTGAATAACACCTAGCACATGATCTAACTTGCATGAAGCTACAAGTTGCTAAAATCTGCAAGTCTCTAAATTGCTTATGGCCTGTTGTATATGCTTTGGTTGAGAGTAGCATACCTTGTATGTTTTTCTAGCATCTTGCTGTTCATGCCTATCTTGCTAGATGCTATTCATGTTGGTGATGCTTTCTTTTCAACAACCCTAAAAAACATGCACCTGATCTGTATAAGATAGATTCAATTGAGCTTGTTTGCATGCTTCCTTGTCATCACTTGCTCTGTATGCTAGAACTCGTATTTACTAGTTTTTCATCCCTGCTGAGCTCTTCGTGGTACACTTCCTGCAGTGTGGCGGAACTGCCGATTTAATCCGGTCTAAGCACACCTGCCACCTCTGGCATACAGTGTAATTAGACCGAACTAAACCCGGTCGTCCATTGAGAGTCAATCAGCTCTCGATATTACCAAATCCCAGAGGAACCGACATCATACACATCCATCCCTCGATGGAGCCACAACAGTTACATCATCGCAGGTAGTTGAAATAGATTATAAGTAGATTTACTTTACAAACCGGTTCGAAATAAAACCACAAGTTTCAACATAATGCCATATGAAAGGCAAGTTCGAATCAGATAGCGGAAGCGATTTCAAAAACATCTCGCAGCGGAAACGAAATACTTTAGTAGTCTTCATGCAATGATGATCGAGGTGAGCAGCACCGATCCCACCGGTACTACCCCTCTCCAAGCACTTGTCCAAATGTCTTCGGTACCTGTGCTCAAAAGGGGGGGCAAACCTTGAGTACTAATTACTAAGTAGGACTTAATGGAATGGCTTACGACTGACGTGAAGCTTGCTTACTGACAAGTGGGTCCTTAGCCATTGATTTTTAAGCAGTGGAATATCAACATAAAGTAACAATTTCATCATTTGCACATAACATCATAATAATATCCTGCAGAAATGTAAACAATACAATACAAACATGTAGTATTTAAAACATGAGTAACAGATATAATATGTTCAAGAAGTTACTATGTTGCCCGTGTGCATTATCAGCATTCCCACACCTGGTGGGCATCAGCGATTCGAATCAATTTTAATTCCCGGGAATAACTATCATGCCAGGGGTATATGCTTACTAGCCATCGCGTTCCCACATATAGTCCCCATCTCCACCTGTCTTGTCCCAAGATTCAAAGCACCCCCACCTAACCCTCGGGTTGTGCCCCCTCAGGAGCGTTGCCATAGTGCACTGGGTCAGCCCTTCCTCGAGTACAAGCGCCCTCGGGCCCAACGGCCTCTAGCAAGTGGATGGGCGGCACCTCGAAAACTCCTAGACAAACCCAGGTAAGACTTCACTGGTCCCATATCCCGGTTAAACACTCTAGCAATGTTATGCCGAACAGCAGGCGAACAGCGGACGTACCTTAATCGACTCGAGCGGAGCCAAATAATACAACAACGCACGCCGCAAAATAAAATTATTCTCCGCTCGGTCTCCATTTAAATCATAAGCATAGTTGTTACTTTTCTCAATAGTAAACATTTCAGTGAATTTTGAAACCACCTACAGCGACGAGTGACTCCTTTCACTCGTGTCTACTCGCACTTAGCAATTCTAGGCAACTCATCCTACGAACTCTAGGTATAGGTGCTAGGGCCAGGGCGGCTAGGGAGTCTAATGCAAGGGTTTTCAATCAACTCCTAATACGGATGCATAATCATCAATCAACATAACATTAGCTGGGAAAGTCATGGTCCTGCCTACCTTTGCTTATTTTTAACAAACCAACAAACTAAGCTATTGTTAGTTTGCCAGGTTGTGAGGCTTTGCCCCAGCCAACCCCTTGATCACTTGGACAACTCCTCCTTCCAAATACCACTTCAGGGGCCTCCAGGTGGTATTTGGGTCTTAGTTGGTCTTTTGGACCACCGTTGCTTGAAGAAGCTTCACACCTTTGCTTCTGGGTCACGTATCTGCAATAAGCGTCGCTATATGAATGGTATGCATGATGCAGTGAATGAGATGCATGAAGATTAAATACAAGCACAAGCAATCACTGCATGGATAGACAGAAAGGTGATTGATAACTACTTAAGTAAGTAATTTAATGGCATCGCAAGTCCACAATTCTACAATCAACTATCCACAAAGGAAATGCATGGAAGGAGCACATGAAAATGCATTAAGTTTGTAACTACTCCTATCATGTCACGTATAAGCAAACCATAAATCATGCTTAATATTTGGATATGTATTGAACTACTAGTTTTGAATAACTGCACTTAGCAGAATGACAGTAGTGTTGCTTTATGGTTTCGACCACAAAATATAAGCACAAATTGTGGGGCTCATCTATACACAAGTTCGTACTTATCGAGCATATTATATAGGAGAAATTACAATCTCAAAGCATGCTTGCCCACTATCATCCCCTTTCTATTTTGTTCATTTTTTTAGCTTGTCCAATTAATTCAAGGTCTGATGCATTTGAAAGGTAATAAGTTTAGTTTCATTTTATACAAAGGAAGATTTTGAAGTTGTATAGTCAAATCGAAAGTAATTTTAGAATGAAGTTTGGAAAGAGTGTCGACCCTACACTTAGCAAAATTTCCTGAGTGTAGGCTAACTTAGTTTGGTTTGAACTTTTGGGCCCCTTAACATCTGATTTTGAAAATGGTCAAAATAGCATATTTGAAGGCAACATCTTGAACTAAAACTTTTGTATGTGATGTCTTGCACGAAAACGTATAGATTTTAACTATCGAACCAAACAACACAGGGTTTTGCATATTCCACTAGAAAATTTTTGACTTCGTGATTTATTTGTCTAGTTATTGTTCCTCCCTAAACAAGATTAAGCCCTAACTCATAATTAACTTTTGTCTAACTGTGTGTTAAAACTTTTGAGATGCCAGGGGCATCACAACCCACCCCCCTTAAAGAAACCTCGTCCCAAGATTTGGATAAGGCAAGGTCTTATGACTTACTACATATGCAAATGGTCTGACATCGCTGTTCATGTCTTTTTGAATACACATGGTAACATCCAAATCTTCATCTGTTAGCTTTGTCAACTAGCTCGTGACTGGTTAGTACCACTTTAACACAAGTAGTCACAAAGCGTCATCTAGTAAGGATAGGGTGGTCCCTAAGGTACTCGAGAAGTTGTGCCACATATGAGAGCGAATGAACAAACCATGAAGAGAATGTGGTCAGCGAGTGAGTGACAATGATAGAAGCAAAGAAAAAGAGTTACTTCTTGACTTTGATACTAGGGTTAGAAACATGATAAGTACCTGATTTATACAAACAATGAAAACAAAGTGTACACAGGCGGAAATTGAACCAAGCGGAATCTCATGATTCAAAGGAATGTCATGGGATGTGTTTTTCGAGAGACACATTCATTTCATTTGATAGGGACTGTGTCCACATATAAAATGCCAAGTCAACATATCTTCAAAGAGTAAGATGTGGTGAAACATAGCACATCCTGCTCATCGTGACAAGAAAGGCACAAGAGGGAGAAGATAGGCCGTATTCGCCTAGACTGGGTGATGGTTTGCATGATTTCTTAGCGTTGGTCATGACTGACCAAGGAAATGGAAGTAGCTGACGTGTACTTACTAACGAAACTATTGGGAATGTTAGTAAGTTCCCGTCTTGGGTAATTTCTAAGAGGAAGAGAACAACTCATAGGGAAATGACGATATGGAAAGAGCACTAGCCGTGAACAAAGAGCTAGTGTGGAGGATGTTCGTGCGGTACACCCTCGGAGAATAAGGTTCAACAAATGAATAGAAAATATCGACGGAGACAGTGAGAACGAGGTTGACTGTTCCCACCAATCATCGAAGGCAGGGACAAACAAGGATATGAATTAGTTTGAACGAGTCGTGGGATTGAGGCGGATCATTCCTCCTGGTCAAGAAGGCAAGGTGAAACAAGGCAATGGAAAGATGTCCTGAGATGGTGGAAATGAGATTGATCACTTTCACAGAAGCAATGAAAGGGTGTGAATAGGCAGTGGGCGGAGGTTGGCTACTCCCACAACTCAAGAAAGGCAAGGTGAAACAAGGCAATGACATGATATAAACAAGGTAGTGGAAATGGAATCGATCACCTCTACGAACCAAGAGTAGCAAGATCTACGAAAGGGATGAAAACTGGATATGAATGTCCCACGATTGAAGCGATGTCACACCTTCGCATGTCTTAATGCCAGCACGAACCTAGTAGAGACAGCCATACACATAGGACTCTAGGTTCCGTCGAGGCATCCAAGACTGCCTAAGGAGACACCACAACAAGAGTGGCATAATCACCCGATCCAAAGTGTCATGAATACTACCAGATTCTGGCATGGAAATGATCAATGAAATATGTATAAGATGCAAGAGTTTATAACACACTGAACCTCAATGTATGATCGGTATGGATCAAAGAGATGAGGAGCCCTCGATTTGCAAAGGTTCAGAGCAAAGCAATCACGAACATTGAAATACATTGCAAATAAATTAAGGTTGCATTGATTACAAAAGGTTGAAGTGCACGAATGTCGAGAGTTTCCAGACATGGGAATTACCAAAGTTCGAAGTGCTACCGTAGTAAGACTATGAGTGCATTAACCATAAAAATGAGACACCAACAAATTTTTTACAGAGTTGGATACACGAGGTCTTACTTGACCTACGAAAGTCAGGTTCCCTTATTACAAAAGTTTGGCTCGAGCATTACCAAACCAACCGGCACTCAGTTAGTACTGCCTAAACGTAAGATTGACACGTCCAGGTCGAAGACCGGTTTCTTCCTTCAGCCATGTTGGTGCAGTGTTAGGCTTCACGTGGGAGATGCCATGGAATAGTAGTCTTGATCTTCCACCGAGCTATAAGAACATCGCCAGATTCGAGGTTGATCTTAGTCGCCCTATCCTTGTCTCGAGTATCACCGATCAAGAATTCAGCAATGTCGCCTATGGAAATTGAGATGATAGGTAGACCTTGGTTGAGGCTTCTTTTTTATTCATTCTTGTCTTGATGGAGTCCGAGCTTCCCGGAGTCATTGTAGTAGTTGACGATACATATGTCAGGATTGATTTGAGGAAACTTGCTTGAAGTTGAATTTGCAGTTTGAGCAATTGTCTTGAAAGCTTCTGGTATCGCAGGGGCGTGGGCACCATTGCATGGACGCGTTGGCCCATAGAAACCTGTAGCTGGATCCCAATTCTTCTCTAGACACATCATCCATAGCTTCATCTTGGCTCCATTCTTGAAACTAGGACTATAGAATCCTCCTGGACCAATACCTAGTTGCCGACACATATGAACTATCTTGACTTGATCTTCAAGCTTGACAAATCCCTTCAATAGAACCATGCCAGGTCACAGATGTTGAACTGAAGCCGTGTCAATGGAAGATTCTTCCGCTTTCCTCTTCTTCTTGAGACCTGCAGGTGCTATTGTTTTAGCCTTCGTGGGCTCGGGGTGATCAGAGCATAAGTCGAAGGGCTGCGACTTCTGTAGCAGGAAGAATAAGGCTCCCATTAGTTCAAGGGTTTTGAAAACTTGGTGTGGTCATAGTGTGTTCCGCATTTACGTGCTCAGAAAATATGTCGATAAGTGATTTTATCGCAAGATGATGGCACAAGGCTATACTTCTTTTCTAACGTGTGTAGCTTACACCTAGACTTCTGAGGGTCGATCAATGGATTCTAAAGTTCTCAGGATACGATAGTCGTACGTTAGTCTATACTCTACCTCGGTGGTGTGGAAAGTTTTGGTTAGTTCTATTTTGAAATAGTTCAAGTATCCAAATTTTTTCAGCTAGCGAAGTCTGTCCTGATCTGAGGTTCTACTTTACCTCGGCTATAGTTCGAAATACAAACTGTTTCAGGCTGAGCTTAAATATCAAAGTTGTTCATTTCAAAGTTCCCTACAACATTGGTATAGAATGTTTCTACCAGTTCTGAGTGCAAAATAGGTAAAACTGCAGATTACTATGTTAAGATCCAATATGTCCAGATTTGAGCCTTGTTTTAGAAGCGGGTGTTAGGCAGAGTTAGAAACATTTTCAAGACATGGTCAAAATAGGAAACTTGTTGCAAACCTCCTGTACTACAACTTTGATGTGATGAGCTTTAGCTAACTTCATTCAGACCATGCCCAGACTTCAATTTATACGACTAAGACTGGCTGTCCAAATTTGAAATTCCGTCTTAAAGTGATTGTAGAGCATCCTTACAAGCGTTTTAGCAACAAGGTCAATATAGCAAAGTTGTTTGTCTACTTATGAACTACAAATTTCATATAGAAAGTTTTCACTAAAACCCTTCAGATCAATACCAAATCTCAGATTTCTACCAGCAGGTTACAGTGGTGCAGGTTTTTAACTCGAGTTTGTTTTAACTTGCACTTCACAATCAATTCATACTTATAGTGGGGGATGTATAGAAAAGCTGTCGCAAATTACGTGTGCTACCAGTTTCATATGCCAAGTTCCTACCGATTCCTTTTGCCATGTGAACTATGTATCAAGCAATTGCAACACAAGTATCCATACTATGTGAATCTTGGTACTCTCAAGCAACAAAGAGCGAGGCATAAGAGATAAGGTAAGATTGGATGCCATGATGCATGATTCGTCCTATTCGGTCTCACATCACACGTCTTATGTATAATTTATATATCTAGCGTGTAATCGGTGACATATATGCACGTCTCTCCCTAATGCGACCAGCCATTCTCTATTCGTTCTTAATTTCGCACGTAGTTAGTGTACCTGCAAAAAAATTCATGCTCATACCACATCATCACTATGATCATCCAGTTACCACTCTAATCCTAAAAGTGGCATCCACTGAATTTCTTTAAGCTACGTCTGGTGGACGACGCAGTGGCGCCATTTCTCTCAACACACCCAACGTTCCTCCAGTACTGGGGCATTGCTGGGGAGAGAAATGGTGGCCAACAAGATCTAATTATAATTTTGGTCGAAGGAAGAATGATCACGAAATACTCCAATAGTGTGACCACCCCCCTTAAAGAGTTCTGCCCTATCAACATGAATGCAGGGTTTGCAACAATCCGCAAATCCCAATAGCGTTCCACCAGTACTGGGGATAGCTATGGCCGAATTGTTGCTTCCCAAAACGCCGAATGTGCATATGAGTTCTATCTAAGTCAGAATGTTAGCGATGTCACCTGGTAATACACTAACATCCTTAATATGGGCATATCGGTACTCTCATTTTTCAAATACTTGAAAAGTGTTTTCGAAAATAGGTTTGTAACTCAAAACTAGATGATATGACTGTTGTCTATGAATGATCGGCTCTGATACCAGCTGTGGCTGGAACCGTCGATTTAATCCGGGCTAACCACACCTGCCACCTCTAGGCATACAGTGTAATTAGACCGAACTAAACCCGGTCGTCCATCGAGAGTCAATCGGCTCTCGATATTACCAAATCCCAGAGGAACCGACATCATACACATCCAGCCCTCGATGGAGCCACAACAGTTACATCATTCGCAGGCAGTTGAAATAGATTATAAGTAGATTTACTTTACAAACCGGTTCGAAATAAAACACAAGTTTCAACATAATGCCATATGAAAGGCAAGTTCAAATTAGATAGCAGAAGCGATTTCAAAAACATCTCGCAGCGGAAACGAAATACTTTAGTAGTCTTCATGCAATGATGATCGAGGCGAGTAGCACCGAGCCCACCGGTACTACTCCTCTCCAAGCACTTGTCCAAATGTCTTCGGTACCTGTACTCAAAAGGTGGGGGCAAACCCATGAGTACTAAATTACTCAGTAGGACTTAATGGAGTGGAATACCAACATAAAGTAACAATTTCATAGCACATAACATTATAATAATATCCTGCAGAAATGTAAACAATACAATACAAACATGTAGTATTTAAAACACGAGTAACAGATATAATATGTTCAAGTAGTTACTATGTTGCCCGTGTGCATTATCAGCATTCCCATCACCTGGTGGGCATCAGCGATTCGAATCGATTTGAATTCCCGAGAATAACTATCATGCTAAGAGTATATGCTTACTAGCCATCGTGTTCCCACATATATTCCCCATCTCCACCTGTCTTGTCCCAAGATTCAAAGTGCCCCCACCTAACCCCGGGTTGTACCCCATCAGGAGCATTACCACAGCGCACTGGGTCAGCCCTCCCTCGAGTACAAGTGCCCCCGGGCCCAACGGCCTCCAGCAAGTGGATGGGTGGCACCTCGAAAACTTCGGACAAACCCAGGAAAGACTTCACCAGTCCCATATCCCGGTTAAGCACTCTAGCAATGTTATGCCGAACAGCAGGCGAACAGCTTACAGGCCTTAATCGACTCAGGCGAAGCCAAATAATACAACAACGCACACCACAAAATAAAATTATTCTCCGCCCGGTCTCCATTTAAATCATAAGCATAGTTGTTACTTTTCTCAATAGTAAATATTTCAGTGAATTTTGAAACCACCTACGCGACGAGTGACTCCTTTCACTCGTGTCTACTCGCACCTAGCAATTCTAGGCAACTTGTCCTACGAACTCTAGGTATAGGTGCTAGGGCTAGGGTGGCCAAGGAGTGTAGGGCATGGGTTTTCAATCTACTCCTAATGCGGATGTGTAATCATCAATCAGCATAATATTAGCTGGCAAAGTCATGATCCTGCCTACCTTTGCTTATTTTTAACAAACCAACAAACTAAGCTAATGTTAGTTTGCCGGGTTGTGAAGCTTTGCCCCATGCAACCCCATGATCATTTGGATAACTCCTCCTTCGAAATACCACTTCAAGGGCCTCCAGGTGGTATTTGGGTCTTAGTTGGTCTTTTGGACCACCATTGCTTGAAGAAGCTCCACACCTTTGCTTCTGGGTCACGTATCTGCAATAAGCATCGCTATATGAATGGTGTGCATGATGCAGTGAATGAGATGCATGAAGATTAAATACAAGCACAAGCAATCACTGCATGGATAGACAGAAAGGTGATTGATAACTACTTAAGTAAGTAATTTAATGGCATCGCAAGTCCACAATTCTACAATCAACTATCCAAAAAGGCAATGCATGGAAGGAGCACATGAAAATGCATTAAGTTTGTAACTACTCCTATCATGTCACGTATAAGCAAACCATAAATCATGCTTAATATTTGGATATGTATTGAACTACTAGTTTTGAATAACTGCACTTAGCACAATGACAGTAGTGTTGCTTTATGGTTTTGACCACAAAATATAAGCACAAATTGTGGGGCTCATCTATACACAAGTTCATACTTATCGAGCATATTATATAGGAGAAATTACAATCTCAAAGCATGCATGCCCACTATCATCCCCTTTCTATTTTCTTCATTTTTTTAAGCTTGTTACATAACTATTAATGGACCCTTTAGGTAATAGCATCCAAAATTCATGAACAATTCACACAAGCATACATACACTGTAAAATAGCTACAAACATTTTGGTGGAATTTTTGTAACGCACCAAATAGCACTTTTCTATTTTATTGCTTAAATCACCATAGCATCTATCATTTTCAAAACACATAGCAGCCAGCAAGAAAAACACATGGAACTTTATTTCTATACTTAACTGGACCAAGTCAGTGCAATAAAATTTCGATGGATTTTTCTGGACAAGTTTTGTGTGGAATGCCTTAGCATATTCATAAAATACCCTAAATAACAAGCACAGGGGCAAATCTGTGATTTGGTATACAGTGCTAGGTATAACAAAATGCATATGCACATACATGACATGAGTAGCACATAATCCAGGTTTCACAATTTTTGGAAGTCATTTATAGCACTTTTGCTAATTACTGGTTAAAGTAATGCATGCACAAAAGAAAGGGCAAAATAGTCATTTCGCAATTCAAGGACTAGTCCACTGCATAAATCTACTCATAAATAATCCACCAAAACAAGTTTCGTATTTATATGATTTTTCTACTAATTTCTAGAGATTTTCAAATTCATATGCCAAATCCGGAAGATAATTTAATATTACCGTATAAATGGTCATTCCATACACATACATCATACCCATTATGTAGATCTGCTCAAGAGGAGCACAATGCAACAGATTTGGTATTTTTAGGGATTTCTATTTGATTTTTAATCGAATCTCTAAGTTCACAGCTGGAATAATGAAAATAAATGAAAAACCTTCAGATCCAGGGACTTTGACGTGATTAACCATAGTCTCCAGGGGTTAAAACATGAGATTCGCAAGACTCACAGTATAGTGCATGGGACTAAAACGCGAAAACATCAGATCTGGGGGGCTAGACCGCAAAATGCATGGCCTTCTTCCACCTCTCGACAGAGAGGGAAGCAGGCGGCGGCGCGCGGCCAACCCTGGGCCGTAGGGGCTCCGGGGGCTCGCCGGCAGTCTGAGAAGAGGGAGGAGGAGTCGAGGAACCTCACCCCGCCACCAGATTCGGCGGAGAAGTCTCGGAGATGGACGGCGACGAAGCTCTGTACGCGGCGAGGTACGGTGTTGGAGTGCGGTCCGGTGGAGCGGTCCCGGCGGCCCAGACCCTGGGGAAACTGCTAAGAGTGGAGGAGCGAGTACCGGCGCAGCGGTTGGAGGGAGCGGGGACAACCTAGGGACGCGAGAAGCTTGAGCTCCATGCTCACGCCAATGGTGCCAGGTAGTGAAGAACAGAGAGGGAGAGCTGAGCGGAGCGGCTCGGAGAGAGAGTGGAAGAGCGAAGGAGGGAGAGGAGAGCGGAGTGCCCTCCGCTGCGCCTTAAGGCAGAGAGACAGGCCGGCCGAGGCGTGTCAGCCTCGTAGCAATGGTGAGCAAAGCGCGGGCGCCGCGTGGGCGAGCAGGGGAGGGAGAGAAGAGATGGTGGCGCGGTGTGGACACGGTCCGTAGACCCGGTGACAATGACAAGTGGGTCCGGGGCGAAGGAATAAAAGGGTCGGTCCATAAACCTGGGTGTACAAATCGACAGACGCAGGGACCAAGTGGGGCCCACAACACCTGCTGCCTGCGGGATGGGATCCGAGGCTCTGCCATGTGGGGCCCGCACGTCATGGACTAGGAAATAAGGAAAAATCCAAAAATATAAAGATCTGCTGTTGATCGCAGAAACCTCCGTTTGAAATCCTAGTTTTTAACTAACCTAGAGGTCGAATTTGGCAAAACCCAAAATACAAGAAATGTTCAAAATTTATTACTCTACAACTTTCTTATAGATGTCTACACCAAGTTCTACGAAGGATATTAGTTTAAATTTGAATTGAATTAACTGACCTAGTTTGACCAAGCTGAGTCAGGCAGCTTCGAAATTCGAAAAGTCCTACAGCTTACATATATAAAGTTTTGCATGATGATGTCGTTTGGTTGCTCAAAATTTGAATTTTTGACTCAGGTCTAGTTTGACAGATTTCACTAGGAGGCAGAAAATGAGCTAAAGCACCATGAAAACCTTTATGCATGTCAACACACAAAATACCAAAGTTGTTCCTCATAAAATTGTCTACATGTTTGGTATAGAAAGTTTTGACTAGATCATGTTATATTTTTAACTACAAGCACATTTG
This sequence comes from Paspalum vaginatum, assembly GCA_030272315.1. NCBI lineage: Eukaryota > Viridiplantae > Streptophyta > Magnoliopsida > Poales > Poaceae > Paspalum > Paspalum vaginatum. Next base: position 21,748,343 of record CM059021.1, read on the forward strand.
TATTCAAAGGTTTGGTAAAACTGCAGTTTCAATTTATGTGGAGTATTTCTTGTTTCCAATTTTTGAACTGTCAAACGAAGTCCAATTAATTCAAGGTCTGATGCATTTGAAAGGTAATAAGTTTAGTTTCATTTTATACAAAGGAAGAGTTTTAAGTTGTATAGTCAAATCGAAAGTAATTTCAGGATGAAGTTTGGAAAGAGTGTCTACCCTACACTTAGCAAAATTTCCTTAGTGTAGGCTAACTTAGTTTGGTTTGAACTTTTGGGCCCCTTAACATCTGATTTTGAAAATGGTCAAAATAGCATATTTGAAGGCAACATCTTGAACTAAAACTTTTGTATGTGATGTCTTGCACGAAAACATATAGATTTTAACTACCCAACCAAACAACACAAGGTTTTGCATATTCCACTAGAAAATTTTTGACTTCGTGATTTATTTGTCTAGTTATTGTTCCTCCCTAAACAAGATTAAGCCCTAACTCATAATTAGCTTTTGTCTAACTGCGTGTTAAAACTTTTGAGATGCCGGGGGCATCACATGCAGTTCATGGCATATTTTGAGGGGGAGTTGTCTAGTTCAGGGGGAGTTAGATTCTATGAACCTTTGATATGTCCATTGTCAACAAGGGGGAGAGATTGGTGCTCCTAGGGGGAGTTCATGGACCAAGGGGGAGAATTCTGGAGAGAACTAGTTGAGGGGGAGTGTTGACATCTCTTAGCGTAATAGATTTTACTCCGCAAGCACACGGAAATTCACTGTAGCTTTTTCACTTAGAGTATTCCGAAAATCCAAAGGGAAGCAAGGGCAAATAGGTGGAATGAAATGTCGAACTTTTAACGGTACTGTATAACTTAGATAAATACCAGCTATTCTTACACCGGGGGTAAGATAAACAATATAGTGTATGGTGGGAAGAATAAATAAGGACCAAAGTGGTTAGCAACTAGGTGTAGCTATCTGGGAGGACAACGAGCGAGGTTAAGATATCCAAACTCTATTTCTTAACTGCTGCATAGAAGTATTCACGGTTGAACTAAGTTAACTTAACATGAACTAGGATCTTGCGATGAGCGAAATTTCAGACTACACCGAGGAGGAACAGGGGTAGGTAGTTAGCCAACCAAACGGCAATTGGCTAACACCTACGGGCTTTCAGAACGACGGGGTCAGATTACAGAGGCTCCCTAATGCTGTCACCAATAGGGGCTACCAAGCAGATCTGTGTGGGTAAGATGGCCCGCTAAACTAGTGATCAAGTGAGAACTTGATCACTAAAGCTCATCCTTGATCAGAGGGTGAGAGCTAACTTAACCTTAGATCAGAGCCTAAGTCAAGTTTATAGCATCGGCAAGTCTAGCAAGATTTAGAGAACTTAAAGAACAACACAAACCTAAGCCTTAGTCTAGTGTGCAAAAAAGGTACACCACACTAGGCAAGTGTAAGAGATAAAGTAAAGTATAACTGAAAGATAGATCAATGAAGGTATATTATACTGGAGTAGTAAGAGTACAAAAGATAGAAACTTACAAGAGCTTTACCAAGACTCAAAGCTAACTCTAGAATCCTTGAGGCAAAGTCTTAGACTCAATTCTAACTCACATGACTAACCTATGGCTACAAGACTAAGACAATGGTATGCTCCACTCAACTTCCACACTTCACAAGTGAGCTACCGGGGGGTATTTATAGTCACCAAGTGAGTGGGGGTACTTATAGGGTCGGTACGGCGGTGTGAGGGCAAGGGCAGGTGGTAGGCCGAGCGACTAGGTAGGAGGCCGAGCGACCCCACCTAAGGCCAAGTAGCCTGGCCAACCCTTGGATCCACCGCCTTACTTCATCCCACGGTCCATCTTTCCTCCCCAAGTCTGTTGCATGGCGGTTGGTGGTTATAACTTGTGCTTTTCCCTAGATCATTGGATCTTCAATGTGTTTCTTCCTTAGCCACAGGATGGAAGTCTCTCAGATTACTGACTTCACCAATCGAAGTGCTAGATCGATGAGGTGGCAAGCCTTCCTGTGCTTTGCATGAGGCTTTCATGGTTTCCACCTTGGAATTGTGTTGACACGTCGTTTATGTGCATGCAGGTCAAAGATGAGATGTTTTGGCCACAATGGCAGGCCGGGCAGTCCTGGAGGTGGCCGGGCAGCCTGAGAAGAGGCTGGGCGGCCTCGCCTATTGGCTGAGCTTTCCCTGACTTAGCCATATTTTGCCTTTTTTCAGCTGTTCTTGCACCTACACTCAAATATTCAACAGAATTCGTGGAGATATGTCAGTAGCAAGGGTTTTGTCTTCACTTTGATACATTTTCCTTCATGATCATGGATGGTTGACGGTTGAAGATAGTGCAATAACGACCATCAACACCCCCCAAGCTTAGACCTTTGCTCGTCCTCGAGTAAAGCCAAGATGGGTTATGGATCAGGAGTTGCTGCGATATCAGTGTTCAAGAATAGAGTCTATACATAACTGACACCCATGCTTTTTGTTTCAAGCCGTAATGTATGCAATGATCACCTTTTCTCATATATGTGGTGCATCTTTTTGCCTTACCATGTCTTGGGTGCTTGAGAGGAAGAATGACTTCGTTGTTGGCTCTAGCTCAAAACATTTCTTTTTGGATTCTATCTTAGGTGTTTTGAAGATTTTTAAAACAAAAGCAAGTTTCCCCAAAGGTACTCTCGATCGCTCATCAGTGTATCCTCACCAAAAAGGGCCAAGAGCACGGCCAAGATTTTTCCTACACTAAGGCTTTTGTGGAGCTTAGGGTGATGGAAGAACTTTGCTTGCTTAGGTTGTTTATTTTGCAAAATCAAAGATTGGACCAAGGAAATGTACTACATCCGTAAATTTTGTTTACCATTGGAGCTTATTTAGTGGATAGATGGGTGGATCTCCTTGTTTTCCTTCCCTTCTCCTTCTTTTGTGATGGGTATGGATATGGAGCCTTTTTGTATTTTCTCTCTTTTTTCCATGCTTTGACTAGCATGCTTTTTTTTATGGCTCCACATCCTACCTCATTTTGATATGGAAGGAGTAAGGTAAGGTATTATTTGGAGATGTATGGATGCAAACCTGGGATAGGCAAATGCAAATGTAATGGTGGATTTTGCTCCAATGACTCACAAGATAGAGATGATTCCATTCAATGAGACTCAAAATTTGACAAAGCCCAAAACAACACTAAGCAACTTAAATAAGCGGCTCAAATATTTTCATTGTATTTGGCTCTGGTAGGATGGGTACTGCTGGTTGGACTGATACTGCTGCTGCTGCACAGGTAGAAACAAGGACCAGAATCGAGGGCCTTACTTTGGAACGGGGACGTGTGGAGGCTTGCTCGTGCTGGTCTACCACCCTCCAAGCTTCAAGGAAGCTAGGGGTTTTGGTAGTAGTAGTTGTAAAACCCCTGAGCATTGTTGAAGCCGGTTTGTACTTGTTCGTTCAGGTTCTAAATCATGTTGGTGTTGTCCGAAAGCCGTTGGTCCATGGTTGCGGTGCATCGGGCAATGTCGTCCACCTGCTGGTACAGCCTCTGATCGTACTGGCCCAAGTTCATCGCCTCCATTGCGGAGTTGATAATGGCCATGTTGTCAAAGTAGAACTGGGCTGATGCAGAGTGGCCTTGATCTCTACTGACCTTCTGTGATGCATTCCCACCTCCATAGTACTGAGTACCATGTGATGGCTGGTATGAGCTTTGGCCTCCACCATTGCTACTGTACCATGGCTCAGGCTGGCTGTATCGACGGAACCATGATATTTTTGGGTCAACACTTCCAATCGGAGTGGTAGTGTGGGGTGCCCATGGTGGACCTGCTCCTGCTTCCTCTCGTGCCTCGCGTTGGTGTTCCTCGGCTCGTCATAGTTGGCCTCTAGTCATGACGCCTCCAATGCTCTAGTGTGGTGCTTCCGTGTTGAGCTACATGGTTAGGCTCCTAACTTTGTACAAGTCGAACTGTGGCGCTTGAGGCGGCAGCTTGAAATTATGCCCAAAGTAGGTCATAACTAGGTTCCCACTCTCATCCCTCTTCATGAAGTGTGCCTAAATAAAGTGCTACTCCCCAATGATGTGTGACATGTCATCAGGGATGTAAGTTACCTGGGCGTTTTCTAGGACGCCCAGGTTGGATGCAATCCTAGTGACTAGCGATGTGATGTTTATGGGGGTGTTGTTTTTGTCATTTCCATCCAATGATGGACCATGTCAAGAATCGAGGCGTAGGGCTTCTTCTTACAAAAGTCAAAAAGACATTTAAGATCTTTGTTTGGTGCACAGCGCACTTCACTATGTGGAAAAAAGACGAGGGAGACCCAACGAGCAAGGAGTCTCAGAGCAAGGTTGTGGATTTGTGTGGTGCTGTGTTTTCCCCTCACATTCTCCCCATAGATTTCTGTCCAAAAGGTTTTCATGTTATACCCCGCAAGCTCCTCTGCTAAAGAGCAGGTTAGGTGGAAGCCTAGGAGGTTGCTAAGCCTCCTTGGGTTAATAGAAAATTCAGTATTAAAAGGACGAAAATGGATGGTTGTACCTGAGGCACGTCCTTCCATGTGGAGAGTTATTAGGAACTCCTTTGTGAGAAGGACGGACCCTTCCTCAGTGATGTTTGGAAATTCTAACCATCCCGCATAATCGAATGCCTGCGTAAATTGGTCCAACACACCTACGGCGATGAGGAAGAAGGCGTCAAAGTATCTTGTCCATCCAAATGATTTGGAGGCAAGATGCTCCAACATCTGAGCCTTAGCGTCGCTTCGTATGGTGATGTCGTGGACCATCAAAAGTTGGCGCTGCGGTGGAGGTTGTGAAGATGTTCCCTCGTCTTGTTCCTGGCTTCGGGCACCACTGATGGACATCCGGTCGGATGTAGTAGGAGTACTCAAACTTCCACTCTGGGAGTGGGAGCATGACAAAGACTAGAAGCTGAGGTCGACACCCTTCCCTGTGTTGCTGATGGCTCTCTTGGCTCTTCTGAAGAATGAAGACATCCTGCAAAATAGACACATATAAGATAATACACGAGGGATAGAGAAGTTACAAAAATAGCATTAGCGGGTCAGCAGTCCAGAAGTCAATCATCCAGAAGTTAGTCATCTGGATGTTAGTCGTTCTTGTGGGGCAGAGCCTCCACAATCCGTCCAACAAGCGAGAGTGTAGCACTAATTTTATTTGAGCAGAATTTTCTTCGTGCTGAAATTAGCTAAGTGCATAGATTAAGAGAGTGATTAGAGGGAGAGACGGAGCTCATGTTGCTGAGCCGTGTGAGGAGCTGAGGGAGTGTGCATGCGTATTTATAGACGTGCGAGGGTGCATGCATGCAGCTGGCAAGGGCTGGGCGGCCAGGCAGGGGCCAGGCAGCCTGAGCTAGAGGCTGGAGGGCTAGAGCTAGTGGCCGAGTGGCCTAGGGGCTAGGCTGGTAGCTTGTGTCAGTGTCGTGCATGCGCAATGAGACGTGAATGGAGCATAAGAGAGGGCCAGCGGCTTGGGCAAGTGGCGGGTGGCCTCTTGTGCTTAGTGCCTTTTGCACTTTGTGCTTAGGGAGCTTGCACAAGGAGCATGGGGTACCTGAGGGGCCAAGCGGCCTGCAGAGGGGCTGGGCGGATTAGGCAAATGTCACAAAAGCAGCAGAGGGGGGCCCGACGGCCCTGGTCGAGGGCCGAGTGGGCACCCAAATTTTTTTTATATGCGAAGAAAATAAGGGCAGCTCATGCAAAAATTTAAACTAGTGCAAACTTCAATTTAAACATGCAGTGGTCGAAAGGAAAATCAAATTTAATTAAGGGCAAGCGGAAAATTAAACATGCAGTGGAGGATAACGCCAGTTACCTCCTGGAGAGGGCAAGTCATACCTTTTGTTCAGAGTCAGCACTTGACGGAGATTTCACGATCGTCTGCGCTGCAACTTTTGCTCGCCAAATTTTCTTTGTTGCCACAGCCTTATGGTTCTGAATGTTTTTTTCCTTCTTTTCTTCTGGCTTGGAATTTGGATTTTCTTTTACTTTGTTCCGCCATTCTTTGGGTGTGTTCGTTGTTTTGGCGGCGACCTTTCTGATAGGAGCTTTGCCTCGTGCTTTCTTTGTCGGCGGCTTGGCCATTGAGGCACGTCTTAGTGACTCGGCTTTGTGATCGGTTTTGAGCTAGCAGGCTTCTCCATCTAGTAGGATTTTCTCCATTGCTAGAATGAGACGATCCACTTTTGACTGACTTGGCGAGAGCTCGATCTTGGGTCTCGGTGTGTGATGCCCTAGGCATCTCAAATGCTTTACACTAAAATCATTAGCATAATGACATCTTTTTCAAGGCCTCTTAACTTGAAAAGCATGCATAAACTAGGCCATTGAGCAACTAAACCTAGTTTTCAGAAAAAGCTGTGTTTGAATTGGGGATATAACTTTAAGGCCTTTGTGTTTTTCATAAAACCTTACATACCAAACTTGTAGGTAATCTCATAAGGAATGACTTTGGTATTTTGTGCTTTGGCATGCATGAATGTTGAAATCAAGTTTTGGGTCATTTTATGGGAAAAGGTGACTTTTGCCAAATTCAGCCCTGTTTGGTAAATTCAAAATTTTGTGAAACAAAATTCAAAATCTTGTCATGTCATGAATACCAAAGTTATAGATCATGAGATTCTATGCAACTTTGGTATAGTTCACCTTTCATAAAAATGCACCTAAAATGGACTTTTATAATTTCCAAGCTGGGGGTTTTAATTGGTCAAACAGGAGTCAGCAAGTTATTTTCAAATTTAAATCATTTTGTATTTGGAATCTGGTATAGGTCCTTTTGACAAAGTTGTAGATTTCAAAATATACAACATTTCATTCAATTGGGTCTTTTTCAAATTCGGCTTCTAAATTGGTCAAATTTGCAAAATTCAGAAACCTAATCAGCTGGTCAAAGGGGGTTTATCTTTTTCGAATTTCTTTTATTCCCTCGTCTGTATGACAGGCGGGACCCACCTGTCAGCCCCGCCCGCGCCAGCGCACGGACCGCTCCCTCGCTCGATGCACCGAGTCCATACACCGTACTCACAGTTCCTAGGAATGGCCCCACCTGTCAGCCACAGTGGTCCATAGACCCGGTTCACCCGCGCGCGCTCCCTTCTCTCTCCCCGCCCGCGCGCGCCCACGCGGCGCTGCCGCCGAGCGGCCGTGGCCACGCGCCGGCCTTCCCGGCCGCCGCGGCCACGCGCCCCTGCCGCGCGCGGACAGCGCGCGCGCAGCGTGTCACCGGGGCGAGGGCGAGGCCGAGTCTATTTCTCGAGCTTCCCTCCACGCGCTCGCGCTCTCCGGTTCTTTTTCCCCTTTCCTCCCCGCGCGTCCGCCATTGCCGACGCACCGCGAGCTCGCCCCCAGCCACCTCCGGCCACTCCTGGACTCAACCGTCACCACGCCGAGCTTCGCCGCCCTCGACTCTACCCTTCCGTCTAGACCGCGTCGCCCGAGACCCTCCCACTTCGGCGTATTGCACCGCCGGACCTCGCCGGCCAGGGGCATTTGTCGCCGACCCTCCCCGCGACCTTCCCCGCCGTCTGAGGTAGTGGGTAAAGCTCCCCGTCTTCTCCTCTCTCTCCCCGGCACTCCACGGCGAGCTCCCGAGCCCCGCAGGGCCGGGATTGACCGCGCGCCGCCGGAGCTCCCCTCCCGTCGCGAGGAGGAAGACGACGGGAGGAGGAAGACGCACATTTTGCGCTATCGCCCTTCGGTTTTAACAGTTTTACGTTTCCATACCGAGCACTGTACACTGAGTCTTGTAAATCTTGCACAGGAACCCTCAGAAGCTATAGATATTTACAGATAGGTCCTGGATCTGTTTAATTTCGATTAAAATGCTTTTAAAAAAGGCTGAAACTTTGAAAAATCATAGTAAAGTGTATAAAAATCCAAAAATAGCAAACTTTGTTGCATTTTGTTCCTAATAAATAAATCTACAGAATGGGTATGATGGTTGAGTAGGAAAAGACAGTTTTGCCCCTGTTTTTGTGCAAGCATGAAAAACCTTGATAAATAGAAAATATGGCTAAAATGAACTCCAAAAATTGTGAAATTTGGGCAGAGACCTTTATATTCTGTGTAGGCTCTATGAAAATTTTGGTAGCTCAAATGACCACTGCTAATTACCATTTTGCCCCTACATGTGTTTTTAGCATGGAAAGAAATGAAGAAAGGTGGTTTATATAAAAATTAGGTTCTAAATGGTTATACCTAGTTTATTGTGCTCCTTATAGCATAAAAGAGTTCTAGGTGATAGTAGACATCGATCTTTTCGCATAAATCGGTGCAACTCAGTCACACACCACGATATTTTATGTGACGAGCAAAGCTGTCGTAAATGATGGCTTGTACGATTTCTTGGTACGAAACAACTTTCGCCTCAATGTGTGCAACTCCTCTCCATACATCATGATTCACCGCATCGCATCTACATCTGCATCATGAAGAAGCATTACAGTAATACATACTCCTTTTGCATCCTGATATGCATATAGATTCCGCGAACGAAGAACCACCACTGGAGCAACCGATCGTGACGGAGCCAGAAGAGGAACTGCACCCAGAGCCAGAGGACCAGCAGCAGGAACCCGACTACGCTCCGGAGGAAGCTACTGACCCTAGCGAAGAAGGTAGGCAGGACCACACTCTCCCAGCAAATAAATTATACTTGATGATTACGCATATGCATTAAGAGTTGTTTGGAACCAAGTGCATTAGACTTCCTGGCCGCCTTGGCCCTAGCACCTATACATAGGTTCGTAGGGCGAGTATGCCTAGAAATTTTCCAGGTACGAGTAGACACGAGTGTGTGTACTCGTCACGTAGGTGTTTTCAAAACCAAAAGCTTACAGTTATATCACTTGTGTTTGTTGCTCATGAAGGAAATGGAGACCGGGCGGAGATTTTATTTCAGTGTTTACTATTCATGATGTCGTATCCGGACTCCGCCCGAGTCGTATAAGGCCCGTCCGCTGTTCGTCTGCTGATCGGCATAACATTGCTAAAGTGCTTATCCGGGGAATGGGACCGGAAAAGTCTTTCCTGGGCTCGTCCGAAGCACAGAGACACGTTCCTACCCGCTGGTTGAGAGGAAGGTGGCCCGGGGGAGCTTGGTACTCATGACGGGGAGACCGAGATGTCGGCAGGCTCGTCATGGGGGCACAACCCGGGGGCTAGGCGGGAGTGAATCGAACTTGGGACGAGGCAGGTAAGATTGGGGCTATATGTGGGAACGCGATGGTTAGTAAGCATATACCCCTGGCATGATAGTTATTCCCGGGAATTAAAAATCGATTCGAATCGCTGATGCCCACCAGGTGTGGGAATGCCAATATCACTGTCGGGCAACGTAGTAACTACTTAAACTTCCGGTACCTTAATACTCATGGTTTTTGGAATACTACATGTTTGAGCTGAGTTGTTATCTTGCAAAGACTTACTGTTATGTTGGCAATCATACAGACAATGAAACTTGTTGTTAATTAAGTTGCTGTTAAAAACTAAAGGCTAAGGATCTACTTGCTAGTAAGCTGCTTCGCGTCAGCCGTAAGCCAAATCCATTAAGACCTACTGAGTAATTAGTACTCAGGGTTTGCCCCCACATTTTGAGCGCAGGTATGGAATTCATGGTGTGCACCTGTGTCGGAGGTGGGGCATGCCCTCATGTAGGATGAAGTGACTAAGTGGCACGAGGACAACATCGGTGGGCTCGATGTTGTACCTCCAATGCAAAACTTTTGGTGATAACATGGTGACCTAAACTTATATTTTCCGCTGCGAGAGACTTTCAAACTTGCTACTGTATGATATTATGTTGGACTGGTATTTTATGTAAAAACTGGTTTGTAAATAAATCTACTTTTATGCTATTTAACTGCCTGAGATGATGTTTCTGTTGTGGCTCCATCGTGAGTCGGATGTGTATGATGTCGGTTCCTCTGGGAAAAGGTAATATCGGGAGTCGAATGACTCTCGACGGACGACCGGGTTTAGTTCGGTCTAATCGCACTGCAAGCCAGAGGTGGCAGGTGTGCTTAGCCCGGATTAAATCGGCGGTTCCGCCACAGCTGGTATCAGAGCCGATCATACACAGACAACAGACATATCATCCAGTTTTGATTTGCAAACCTATTTTCGAAAATCCTTTTCGAAGTATTTGAAAAGTGAGAGTATCGATATGCCCCTACTAAGGATGTTAGTGAAATACCAGGTGACATCGCTAACATTCTGACCTAGATAGAACTCATGTGCATATTCGGCGCTTTGGGAAGCAACCTTTCGGCCATAGCCATCCCCAGTACTGGTGGAGCGCTATTGGGATTTGCGGACTGTTGCGAACCCTGCATTCATGCTGATAGGGCAGAACTCTTTAAGGGGGGTGGTCACGCTATTGGAGTGTTTCGTGACCACTTTTCCTTCAACCAAAAATTATAGCTAGATCTTGTTGGCCACCGTTTCTCTCCCCAGCAATTCCCCAGTACTGGAGGAAGACTGGGTGTGTTGGGAGAAATGGCGCCACTACGTCGTCCACCAGACGTAGCTTAAAGAAATTCGTGGGTGCCACTTCTAGAGTTAGAGTGGTAATGATTGGTCATGGTAATGATGATGATATGAGCATGCATTTTTCTGCAGGTACACTAACCACGTGCGAATTTAAGAACGAATAGAGAACGACTAGTTGCATTAGAGAGTGCCGTGCATATATGTCACCGGATACTCGTTAGATATATACATTATACATAAGGTGTGTGATGCGAGAACGGATAGGACGAGTCATGCATCATGTTTACTTTTACTTGTTCATACTTAGGGGTTTATCGCTAAAAGACAAATAAGTAAAAGGAAAGTCCAATGATGTTTTCCGCATCCATCACCCACTTAACCGTTAAACTTATATGCAACCTATGCTTATCACTGATTAAAATCTCTTTTAAAAACAGATGGCCAGGACCAAGCAAACCGCTCGTAAGGCCACCAGTGCGAGGGGACTTCGCATACAGGAGGGAAGGGCTGCTCCCCTCCCACCAGTGACCCACACCCCTCCTCAGCTTGAGAATGGGATGGTTCACACCCGTTGCCGTGAGGAGAACGGCCTTGCGCAGATCCTTTGTCGGGCTCTGCGTGAGATGAGGCGCAGGCCGTGCCCTTTCTTCTCAGTGCAGACAGTGCACGCAGAGGGACACTGCATGGCCAGTGTCGTCCTTCCTTCGAGCCACACCGCGGTCCGGCAGACGCTCACCGTCTACGGGGCCAATGAAGAGGACGCATACGACAAGGTCACCCTAGCAGCCATCACCTCACTCAGTTCTTCGGGTGCAGCAGGGATGTCAGTGCTGCGCTACCTCCCCACCGACGGTTACGACGACGAGTGGCTCCGTCGTCACAACATGCTGGAGGAGCGGATTGACACCAGGCCCTATGCTGCGACCATGCAGTTTGCTCACAGTGTACACGGGATGTACCTCCGTGCCGAGGACCGTGTCGCTCACTACCGTGACCAGCACATGTATGCTCAGGACCGTATTGAGGAGCTGGAGGCAGAGTTGGCCGAGGCACAGCAGCGCCTGGCGCAGTACGAGCCGGATCCTTCAGTTGCCCCTGTGGTGGAGGATGAGGGCAGCATGGTGTCTGACGCGCGTAACGGGCGTTAGAGAGTTTGGCAATGGCACTGTGTGGAGAAGCTTTTTGTAGATGGTGCACGTTGTGAGCGATGTTTTGTACCATATCGCTCCGTGCAGTTTGCCTTGACTGTACTAAACAATGGTGAGGTCGAGAGAACTCACTTATGTACGTCATGTAACCCGATGTAGAACCTGAAGTTGGTGTTCCGATGTGATGGATGAGATGGCCCATGTGTGCGCTAAGTAAACCTTTAGTTTATTAAGACTCTATAAGTATGGTTGCAGTAACTGTTGAGTGCGCGTGGATGATGCGAATGATGCGATGTCGTTAAGCTTGGCCTTGAGAGATAAAGTCTAACTGCTTTGTTACAAGTTTACCTGTGCTCACAAATTGCCTATAGTCCTATGATCTTGCTATCACCGTTTTTCTGCACTTGGGTTATTGGGCTGAACCCATATGATTCCATTTTGCAGATGGTGAACACTCGCACGGGGCAGTCATCAGGGCAGTCAGCGCAAGGCGCTCCACCCCCGCCGGAGCTGGCCACTTTGGTGGTCCAACAAGCTGAGCTGATTAGGTTATTAGCAGAAGACCGTCAAGTCCGTGGGCAACAACAGCCGCGGGAGTACAGGCCACGTGGCATTACTTATCAGGATTTCGAGGGGCTGCGACCCCCGGTCTTCACCAACTGCCCAGAGCCACTGGCGGCAGACGACTGGCTTCGTACTGTCCAGTCCAAGTTTACCCTTCTGCCAGGGATCAATGAGCGAGAGAAGGCTCGATTTGCTGCTCAGCTTCTTCATGGGCCTGCGGGAGCGTGGTACGCCACTTTCCTCGCCATGCAGGAAGAGGGCCATGAGCCCACATGGGAGGAGTTCCGTCAGGCTTTCCGGGCTCACTACATCCCGGCAAGTTTGATGGAGCAAAAGCGTCGCGAATTCCGAGACCTCAACCAGGGCAACCGGACCGTGATGCAATATGTGCAGACCTTTATCCACCTCTCACAGTATGCTCCGAGAGATGTTGCAACTGAGCCAGAGCGGGCCGAGAGACTCCTAGAGGGCCTTGACCCTACCCTCCGGACTCACTTGGCCCGGCGTTACCAGAGCTTCACTGAGCTGGTAGACACTGCTCTCGACATGGAGAATCGTCTCCGTGCTGCTAACGAGGATCAGAAGCGCAAAAGGATAGCCAACACCTCAACGACTAGCCCTTCACAGAAGCAGAAGACCGCATACAAACCTCAACAGCAAAATTTTCAGCAGTCTCGCTATGTGGTCCGACCCAACCAACCAAGGTGGATTCATCGGGCAGCACCGCCACAACAGTACCCCATCTATCGAGCACCCGCACAGTTGTCAGCTCCCCGTGCTCCCATCGTCCCAGGGCCGGGTGCTCCATGCTTCAATTGTGGCAAAATAGGTCACTTCAGTCGTGACTGTAGGGCACCCCGTAAGATACAGGGTCCTACCCCAGCTGGTGGAAGTCAACAGAGCAAGCCGAAGGGACCCATGCCCAAGATGGGTCGCGTGCACTATGTGCACATGGATCAGATTTCCGCCGGAGAACCGGTGCTTGCTGGTACGTTCATAATCAACGGTCAACCGACCGTCGTGTTATTTGATTCTGGGGCCACACATACTTTTATCAGTAAAACATATGCATTGAGGCATGGGATAAAAATGTACAAGTTGAAAGAAAATTATCAAATTACAGCACCGGGATCACCTATTGAAACCAGTTTGGGGGTTAGACAGCTTAAGCTGAGCATTGGCACAGAAAATTTTATCATCAACCCCGTGGTACTACCACACCAGGGGATTGATATTATTTTAGGTATGAATTGGATGAAAGAACATGATGCAGTCCTGGATGTTAGCAGCAGGACAATACAATTAAAGTCAGGCGTAAGTGGTAAGGCTATACAGATACACATGCCAAACCAAAAACACATGACCCCCACGGTCAATGCGACTGAACTACAAGAGGTTAAAAAGATACCAGTAGTGTGTGAATTCCCGGACGTATTTCCAGAGGAACTTCCGGGACTACCACCAAAACGGGATGTAGAATTTGTCATTGAGCTCGTTCCAGGTACGGCACCTGTGTCAAAAAGACCATACAGGATGCCACCTGATGATTTGAAGGAATTGAAAGTACAGCTACAAGAACAATTAGACAAAGGGTTCATTAGGCCTAGTTCATCACCGTGGGGTTGTCCAGCTCTCTTTGTTGAGAAAAAGGATCATGGTGGGAAAAGATTGTGCGTTGACTATCGGCCACTGAATGCAGTGACCGTCAAAAACAAATACCCACTGCCACACATCGACATTCTATTTGATCAGTTAGCTGGGGCTAAGGTCTTTTCTAAAATTGACCTAAGGTCTGGCTACTATCAGATGAAGATTAGAGAAGAGGACGTACCCAAGACAGCATTCTCTACCAGATACGGCTTGTATGAGTACTTGGTCATGTCATTTGGACTAACCAATGCACCGGCTTTCTTCATGTATATGATGAACTCGGTGTTCATGAATGAACTTGATAAGTTCGTGGTGGTATTCATAGATGACATACTAATCTACTCCAAAAATGAAAAAGAACATGAAGAACATTTGAGGGTCGTGCTTACTCGGCTCAGAGAGCATAAACTTTATGCCAAGTTTAGCAAGTGTGCATTCTGGCTGAAAGAAGTGAGTTTCTTGGGCCATGTGCTGTCTGAAAAGGGAGTCGCAGTTGACCCTAACAAAGTAGAAGATGTGCTAAATTGGAAACAACCAGAGACCGTGACTGAAATCCGGAGTTTTCTTGGTTTAGCGGGCTACTACCGCCGCTTTATCAAAGATTTCTCCAAAATTGCAAAACCTATGACCTCTTTGACCAAGAAAAATGCCAAGTTCATTTGGAATCCGAATTGTGAAGAAGCTTTCCAAACCTTGAAGAAATTGTTAACTTCAGCACCAGTGCTAGCTCAACCAGATATCACCAAGCCTTTTGAGGTGTACTGTGATGCTTCCGGTAATGGACTTGGTTGTGTCTTGATGCAAGAAGGAAGAGTAATTGCTTATGCCTCCCGCCAACTGAGGAAACATGAAGCCAACTATCCAACACATGACCTTGAGTTGGCTGCAGTGGTTCATGCACTAAAAATATGGAGACACTATCTATTAGGCAACACATGTCACATCTACACTGACCATAAGAGTCTCAAATATATTTTCACCCAACCCGAAATCAATATGAGGCAGAGGCGATGGTTAGAGTTGATAAAAGATTATGATCTGGAGATACACTACCACCCAGGCAAGGCCAATGTGGTAGCAGATGCACTAAGCCGAAAAGCTCATTGCAATGTGATAGAGGTCCGACCTACAGCAAGAGTAATCTGCTGTGAAATGAGTAACATTGAAACACCTCCAGGACAGCCTGCAGAACTCTATAGTATCATTATTGAGCCCACAATCAAGGCACAAGTCATAGAAGCTCAGAAGCAAGATAAGGGTATGGCACATATCCGTGAAGGTATTAGCGAAGAGAAGAAGGCGTGTTTCACGCTTGATGACCAAGGCGTCCTGTGGTTCAAGAATCGCCTAGTGGTACCCAAGGACATGGAGTTGAGAAAGAAGATACTGGACGAAGCGCACACTTCAATACTCACGATACATCCAGGCAGCAATAAGATGTACCAAGACTTGAAGCAAAAGTTTTGGTGGACCCGTATGAAACGAGAAATCGCCAAGTATGTGTCTGAGTGCGACGTGTGCAAGAAAGTAAAAGCCGATCACTTAAAATCCGCTGGAATGCTTCAGCCACTGGATATTCCAGCATGGAAATGGGAGGATATACACATGGATTTTGTGGTGGGTTTGCCTCGTACCCAAAAAGGATATGATTCCATATGGGTAATTGTCGATCGGCTCACTAAGTCGGCACACTTCTTACCCGTCAAGACTCATTATACTGCCGCCACCTATGCAGAGCTATATATTGCACGAGTTATTTCCCTACATGGGGTACCCAAGACCATCACTTCCGATCGAGGTTCGATATTTGTGTCCCGCTTCTGGGAGCATTTGCAATCTGCTCTCGGAACCACTGTGATTCGAAGTTCGGCATACCACCCTCAAACCAGTGGTCAAGTAGAACGGGTGAATCAAATTCTAGAAGATATGTTAAGAGCTTGTGCACTGACATATTCCACTAAGTGGGATGAATGCCTTCCCCTGGCAGAGTTCGCTTATAACAATAGCTACCAAAAGAGCTTAGAAATGGCTCCTTTCGAAGCTCTTTATGGTAGGAGATGTAGAACACCACTAAACTGGTCTGAACCAGGAGAGCGTGTTACCTTTGGCCCTGATTTAGTGGTAGAAGCCGAAGAACAAGTGAAACTCATACATCACCATCTCAAAAGAGCACAATCCAGACAGAAAAGTTACTCGGATAAACGGAGGAGGCCATTAGTCTTTGATGAGGGGGATCATGTGTATCTCAAAGTATCTCCGATGAAAGGGGTACAACGGTTTGGGGTGAAAGGAAAGTTAGCACCAAGGTACGTCGGTCCATTCAAGATCATTGAAAAGTGTGGAGCCGTCGCTTATCGGTTAGAGTTACCACCACATCTGGCTGCAGTTCATGATGTATTTCACGTCTCCCAACTAAAGAAGTGCTTAAGAGTGCCGGAGAAAGTGGTAGATACCTCTCAAATTCAGATTGAACCAGATCTCACATACGAAGAACGTCCCATAAAAATCCTCGATCAAAAGCAAAGATCAACCCGTCGGAAAACAATCAACTTCTACAAAGTTCAATGGAGTAATCACTCCGAAGAAGAAGCCACTTGGGAGCAAGAAGAATACCTACACACTAAGTACCCTGGTTTTCTGCCGTCCACCTCAACTCGGTACGTTATAACAGCTTAGCTTCTGGGTCTAAACTCAATACGTACACCCAACACTAACTACAACCAGTTTAACCACCCTCGACACTTCAAAAATCTCGGGACGAGATTTCTTTAAGGGGGGTGGGTTGTGATGCCCTAGGCATCTCAAATGCTTTACACTAAAATCATTAGCATAATGACATCTTTTTCAAGGCCTCTTAACTTGAAAAGCATGCATAAACTAGGCCATTGAGCAACTAAACCTAGTTTTCAGAAAAAGCTGTGTTTGAATTGGGGATATAACTTTAAGGCCTTTGTGTTTTTCATAAAACCTTACATACCAAACTTGTAGGTAATCTCATAAGGAATGACTTTGGTATTTTGTGCTTTGGCATGCATGAATGTTGAAATCAAGTTTTGGGTCATTTTATGGGAAAAGGTGACTTTTGCCAAATTCAGCCCTGTTTGGTAAATTCAAAATTTTGTGAAACAAAATTCAAAATCTTGTCATGTCATGAATACCAAAGTTATAGATCATGAGATTCTATGCAACTTTGGTATAGTTCACCTTTCATAAAAATGCACCTAAAATGGACTTTTATAATTTCCAAGCTGGGGGTTTTAATTGGTCAAACAGGAGTCAGCAAGTTATTTTCAAATTTAAATCATTTTGTATTTGGAATCTGGTATAGGTCCTTTTGACAAAGTTGTAGATTTCAAAATATACAACATTTCATTCAATTGGGTCTTTTTCAAATTCGGCTTCTAAATTGGTCAAATTTGCAAAATTCAGAAACCTAATCAGCTGGTCAAAGGGGGTTTATCTTTTTCGAATTTCTTTTATTCCCTCGTCTGTATGACAGGCGGGACCCACCTGTCAGCCCCGCCCGCGCCAGCGCACGGACCGCTCCCTCGCTCGATGCACCGAGTCCATACACCGTACTCACAGTTCCTAGGAATGGCCCCACCTGTCAGCCACAGTGGTCCATAGACCCGGTTCACCCGCGCGCGCTCCCTTCTCTCTCCCCGCCCGCGCGCGCCCACGCGGCGCTGCCGCCGAGCGGCCGTGGCCACGCGCCGGCCTTCCCGGCCGCCGCGGCCACGCGCCCCTGCCGCGCGCGGACAGCGCGCGCGCAGCGTGTCACCGGGGCGAGGGCGAGGCCGAGTCTATTTCTCGAGCTTCCCTCCACGCGCTCGCGCTCTCCGGTTCTTTTTCCCCTTTCCTCCCCGCGCGTCCGCCATTGCCGACGCACCGCGAGCTCGCCCCCAGCCACCTCCGGCCACTCCTGGACTCAACCGTCACCACGCCGAGCTTCGCCGCCCTCGACTCTACCCTTCCGTCTAGACCGCGTCGCCCGAGACCCTCCCACTTCGGCGTATTGCACCGCCGGACCTCGCCGGCCAGGGGCATTTGTCGCCGACCCTCCCCGCGACCTTCCCCGCCGTCTGAGGTAGTGGGTAAAGCTCCCCGTCTTCTCCTCTCTCTCCCCGGCACTCCACGGCGAGCTCCCGAGCCCCGCAGGGCCGGGATTGACCGCGCGCCGCCGGAGCTCCCCTCCCGTCGCGAGGAGGAAGACGACGGGAGGAGGAAGACGCACATTTTGCGCTATCGCCCTTCGGTTTTAACAGTTTTACGTTTCCATACCGAGCACTGTACACTGAGTCTTGTAAATCTTGCACAGGAACCCTCAGAAGCTATAGATATTTACAGATAGGTCCTGGATCTGTTTAATTTCGATTAAAATGCTTTTAAAAAAGGCTGAAACTTTGAAAAATCATAGTAAAGTGTATAAAAATCCAAAAATAGCAAACTTTGTTGCATTTTGTTCCTAATAAATAAATCTACAGAATGGGTATGATGGTTGAGTAGGAAAAGACAGTTTTGCCCCTGTTTTTGTGCAAGCATGAAAAACCTTGATAAATAGAAAATATGGCTAAAATGAACTCCAAAAATTGTGAAATTTGGGCAGAGACCTTTATATTCTGTGTAGGCTCTATGAAAATTTTGGTAGCTCAAATGACCACTGCTAATTACCATTTTGCCCCTACATGTGTTTTTAGCATGGAAAGAAATGAAGAAAGGTGGTTTATATAAAAATTAGGTTCTAAATGGTTATACCTAGTTTATTGTGCTCCTTATAGCATAAAAGAGTTCTAGGTGATAGTAGACATCGATCTTTTCGCATAAATCGGTGCAACTCAGTCACACACCACGATATTTTATGTGACGAGCAAAGCTGTCGTAAATGATGGCTTGTACGATTTCTTGGTACGAAACAACTTTCGCCTCAATGTGTGCAACTCCTCTCCATACATCATGATTCACCGCATCGCATCTACATCTGCATCATGAAGAAGCATTACAGTAATACATACTCCTTTTGCATCCTGATATGCATATAGATTCCGCGAACGAAGAACCACCACTGGAGCAACCGATCGTGACGGAGCCAGAAGAGGAACTGCACCCAGAGCCAGAGGACCAGCAGCAGGAACCCGACTACGCTCCGGAGGAAGCTACTGACCCTAGCGAAGAAGGTAGGCAGGACCACACTCTCCCAGCAAATAAATTATACTTGATGATTACGCATATGCATTAAGAGTTGTTTGGAACCAAGTGCATTAGACTTCCTGGCCGCCTTGGCCCTAGCACCTATACATAGGTTCGTAGGGCGAGTATGCCTAGAAATTTTCCAGGTACGAGTAGACACGAGTGTGTGTACTCGTCACGTAGGTGTTTTCAAAACCAAAAGCTTACAGTTATATCACTTGTGTTTGTTGCTCATGAAGGAAATGGAGACCGGGCGGAGATTTTATTTCAGTGTTTACTATTCATGATGTCGTATCCGGACTCCGCCCGAGTCGTATAAGGCCCGTCCGCTGTTCGTCTGCTGATCGGCATAACATTGCTAAAGTGCTTATCCGGGGAATGGGACCGGAAAAGTCTTTCCTGGGCTCGTCCGAAGCACAGAGACACGTTCCTACCCGCTGGTTGAGAGGAAGGTGGCCCGGGGGAGCTTGGTACTCATGACGGGGAGACCGAGATGTCGGCAGGCTCGTCATGGGGGCACAACCCGGGGGCTAGGCGGGAGTGAATCGAACTTGGGACGAGGCAGGTAAGATTGGGGCTATATGTGGGAACGCGATGGTTAGTAAGCATATACCCCTGGCATGATAGTTATTCCCGGGAATTAAAAATCGATTCGAATCGCTGATGCCCACCAGGTGTGGGAATGCCAATATCACTGTCGGGCAACGTAGTAACTACTTAAACTTCCGGTACCTTAATACTCATGGTTTTTGGAATACTACATGTTTGAGCTGAGTTGTTATCTTGCAAAGACTTACTGTTATGTTGGCAATCATACAGACAATGAAACTTGTTGTTAATTAAGTTGCTGTTAAAAACTAAAGGCTAAGGATCTACTTGCTAGTAAGCTGCTTCGCGTCAGCCGTAAGCCAAATCCATTAAGACCTACTGAGTAATTAGTACTCAGGGTTTGCCCCCACATTTTGAGCGCAGGTATGGAATTCATGGTGTGCACCTGTGTCGGAGGTGGGGCATGCCCTCATGTAGGATGAAGTGACTAAGTGGCACGAGGACAACATCGGTGGGCTCGATGTTGTACCTCCAATGCAAAACTTTTGGTGATAACATGGTGACCTAAACTTATATTTTCCGCTGCGAGAGACTTTCAAACTTGCTACTGTATGATATTATGTTGGACTGGTATTTTATGTAAAAACTGGTTTGTAAATAAATCTACTTTTATGCTATTTAACTGCCTGAGATGATGTTTCTGTTGTGGCTCCATCGTGAGTCGGATGTGTATGATGTCGGTTCCTCTGGGAAAAGGTAATATCGGGAGTCGAATGACTCTCGACGGACGACCGGGTTTAGTTCGGTCTAATCGCACTGCAAGCCAGAGGTGGCAGGTGTGCTTAGCCCGGATTAAATCGGCGGTTCCGCCACACGGTGCCTCCCTGGGTGCCTGACATTTGAGGGCCTGTTTGGAAGCAAAGTTTTCAATACCATAGTTTTAGAATACCATAGTTTTATATTGGTCATGACATAACCATAGTATTTCTCCTCCCTACCAAAACCATAGTATTCTAGAAGGTGTTTGGTTCCATAGCCATACCATGGTTTTACTAGTCTCTTGCTCACTTGGATGACAAACTTTGGTATGGAGTGGAGTTTACAATACTCCAAAAATACCATAGTATTGGCAATACCATGGTTTTAAAAACATAGAGTTCCCAAACACCTTTTGGCCCAAATACCATAGCATTGTCTTGAAAACCATGAAAATACTTTGTTCCCAAACAGGCCCTGAATGTTTTCACTTGTCAGCATTGCTCGACCTTGGGCTTGAAGGCGAACGTTTCCCTTTTGCCATTGATGTTGAGGTGAACTTCTCTAGCTCCGACATCAATGTTGGCCTCAGTGGTGCTTAAAAACTGTTGCCCAAGGATGAGCAGCATTTTACTATCTATTTCCATATCTAGCACCACAAAGTCCACTGAGATGAGGAAGTTTCGGATTTTGACCAGAATATCCTCGGCGATCCCAACGGGGTAGCGAATCGACTGATCCGCTAGCTACAGGCACATGGCAGTAGGGGCAAGTGTGGCATGTGTTAGTTTATCAAAGACTACCTTTGGCATGACACTCACACTTGCTCCCAAGTCATAGAGAGCTTGAACGAAGTGTTGGGTCTCGATTGAGCACAAGATGGTTAGGTTTCCTGGATCCTTTTTCTTTTGTGGCGGCAAGTTAAGTATAGCAGCACTGCACTCTTTCGTGAGTTGCACGACTTCTGTGGATGGCAGTGGCTTCTTGTTGTTCAGGTTGTCCTTCAGGTACTTAGCATACGAAGGCACTTGCATCGCATCTAGAAGTGGGATGCTGACATATAATTTCTTGATTATGTCAACGAACTTGCCAAACTAGTCATCAAAGGAGGTCTTCTTCTGCCATTGAGGAAAAGGGAGCAAGGTAGTGTCGTAGAACTCATGTGGAGCCGACTTGGTTGCTTCCTTCACCAATTGTGGCTCACTAGCCACTTCTTCTTCCTCAGGTTCAGTGGGTTTTGCCTACTCTTTCCCTACATTTCTTGGTTGTTGGGGGGGTCTTTGTAGACCTTCCACCCCTAGTAGTTACAGCATTGATATGTTCCTTTGGGGGTGGCTCAGGTTGTCCCAGAAGCATACCCGAAGTAGGACTAGGTAGAGCGGTAGCAAGCCAAGCTATTTGTGTTTCTAGCATTTTATTAAAACTCAGCTAATTCTTCATGGCACTATCAAGAGTTTCCATTTGCAAAGACAAAGATTCAATGGCTCTATCATTAACATGGAATTTCTTACTTACACTATCATTCACAGCTTTTTGATCGAAAGGATTTTTGTTAAACTGTTGTGAAGTGCCAGAAGACGTACCTTGCCTGGGGAAAGGTAGATGAGGACGAGGCCCATTGTTGAAGCTATTGTTGTTGATGAAGTTCACGTCCTCCAATCTATTTCTGGGGTAGCCGTTCCCCATATGGCTGGTATTCTCACAGTGCTAACAAGTCATGCAAGAATCCAGTGCCTAGAGTGGCAAACCTTCGGGAGCATCCTCCAGCTTCTTTAGCAGGAGGTCCATCTTAGCGGCGAGCATGTCGGTGTTGTCAATATGTGAACTCCACGGGGCTTATTATTCGCCCTCTCCTGTTTCCATCCTTGGTTACTTGACGTCTTCTCGATGAGAGTGCGGGTAGCAGTGACACTCAAAGATAAGAAGGATCCTCCAGCGGCTGCATCAAGGTGTTTTTGCACTGATCAATGTAGCCCATGGAACAAATTCTAGATGATCATCCACTGTTCCATACCATGGTGGGGGCAGGCAGCGATGTACTCTTGAAGTCTTTCCCATGCCTCCGACACCATCTCATAAGCAAGCTGTTGGAAGCTTGAGATTTGGTTCCTCAATAAGCTTGTCTTCCCCAGAGGGAAGTACTTTGCTAGGAAGGCATTTGAATATGCCAAGTTTGTGTGGTTCAAATTGAACCACTGTTTTGCCTTCCCCTCTAGTGAAAATGGGAAGATGAGGTGTCAAACAGCATCGGAGGTTGCACCCCTGATCATAAAAGTGCTGCATATCTCCAAGAATTGTTGGAGGTGGCCGTTAGCATCCTCTGACGCCAATCCGCAAAATGGACTAGCTTGGACCATATGGATGATGCCTGGCTTGCGCTGAAAACCTTTTCCAACCTGCACTTTAGGCCCAGTGGGGCTAGTGTTGCTGGATGGGACGGAGAACTCATGAATGGTCTTTTCAGGAATAGTCATTGTCGGCAAAGTTGTACTCATGGATCGAAACTCCAATGCTAATGGCACAGGCCACTGCCCATGGATTGTCTTTCAACGGACTCTCCTTTTGAGCAGCGACTCCGGATTGTTGTGGAAATTTGCCGGTAGGTCGAAACTAGTCATACACCTCACTGTCACCCAACAATAAAGTAGGCAGAGGCAAACGAGCCCACTAAGAGATAGCGGTATGTTATCAAGCTATAAGTACCTAGGTTTGAACCAATCAAACTTCTATTGCCAATTGCCTCCCTGGCAACGGCACCAAAAAATGCTTGTTGATGTTGAAAGGACCTAGATGTCGCCTAGAGGGGGGGTGAATAGGCGTAACTGAAAATTTACACCACTTAGAAGCACACCGTCAGCACTCACACCGGATAGTCCGATGGGTACAACCGGACAGTCCGGTATAACCGGATAGTCCGGTTCTCTACACCGGATAGTCCGGTGTCACACAAAAACCGAAACCCCCAAGGTAAATATACGAGAAAATACTTATCGAGCTATGTGGAGCTGTGTAATGTTTTTATATGTTGATTATGATCTCGGCAACACTTTATTCCTACACTCACAAAGAGAACTTGCACACGAATAATAATAATAGCGGAAGCAATAATGTAATGCAAGCAAGTAAAACAACCACAAGCACCAAGCTTGGGTCTCCCAGCAGGGGCACAGCACACACAAAAAAGGATTTTAGTCCCGAGGTTCGGGCACACCAGCAAGTGTCCATACGTCCCCGTTGAGGCGCCCACCAAGAGCTTGAGTCTATTTCAACTCACGGCCTCTCCTTCACAACCACCAAGGCTATGAAGGTGCTCACTGCAAATGCTCCGAAGAGCGGGGTAATCACCTACAAGAGAAGTGGCACCCACAAGCCGGGTGCCCTTCAGGTTGCTCTCGCCATCTAGGAGGAAACCTCCAAGAGTAACAAAACGCTTCCCAAAAATGCTTGCCAACTGTGCTCAGAAGCTAGGTGCTCACAATGTAGCTCACACAATCTCACAAATCCTCTCCCAACTCAAGAATCTCACAAATTTAGCTCAATCTCACAAAGAGAGTGTTGGGAGGTGTTACTAAGAGCCTCTGGATGGATGTGGACGTGGAGGGAAGCAACAGCTGCAACTGGAAGAGAGTGAGGGGTATAAATACCCACCCTCATAAAACTAGCAGTTGGCCTGTGTCAGACCATCACCGGACAATCCGGTGCGTACCTACCGGATAGTCCGGTATAGGCGGACTAGCCGTTGGAGCTCAAACCCCCTATACCGGACAGTCCGGTATAGCTCACCGGATAGTCCGGTGAGGGGTTCCCTGATCAGAGGCTAAGGCACTGAGCCTGTGTCAACAGATGAGCAAAGTGTAGGTGTTGTCTCCATTAGAGATACACCTAACCAGGAGATGAGAGCACAAGGAAAAGATTAGAGAGATCACTCTCTATTCTGGGCTCAGCCTTCACCAGATAGTCCAGTGAGGATTACCGGACAATCCGGTGAACCCACCCTCAGCACAATAACAACTCACTAGGAGTGTTTTGGCTCGACACTCTCTGAACTAGCTGTGAGCACATGTTGACTAGAGACTTTCGAGCTTCGCTTCCCTCTTGATAGTACGACATACCTACGCTCAAGGTGAATATGAATCTAGATGAAATCCACTTGAGTCTTGTCTTTATGAATAATGCCGTCTTGAAATATATCCACAGAGGGAGATAGCGAAGCTGAGCTTCTTCCTTTGTGAGTAATCCTCTTTGAGCGAAATAGTTGGACTTCAATTTAGAAAACCTCTTCGATAGGTAGATGGAGCACATTTGCTCGTTATCCATTCATTCAATTTTTCTTGATCATTATTGGCTTTGATATGCAATAGAGTGTCTTCATGATCAGCCACTTATTATATATGAGAAATCCAAGTAAGTTAGTGACATCCAAATGAAAGAGATACAATTTAGAGTCACTTTTCTTAACATGAAAGTCAAGTGTCTCAAAGTGCATTAATAAAGCAACACTAGTGATGTCCTTTGACAATATATACCTGTAGAAACCTGTCAAATGATCTTACAAAGAGATTAGATCTTTAATCGCATTGTCACTCAAACACCAAAACCACTAAGGAGCCTTGTTGCACTTACAGATGTCTCTTAGCGTAATAGATTTTACTCCGCAAGTGCACGGAGATTTGATGTAGCTTTTTCACTCTGAGTAATCCGAGTATCGTAAAAATCCACAGGGAAGCAACGGCAAATAGGTGGACTTTGTGGGGGATAGATATCCCCTGGCTCCTCACGGCGTGGATCCAGGACATGGGCCAATAGTAGGCCTGAGTCAGGTAAACGGCTAGTTTCATGGGCTGGACGCTTAACTCAGGCCCAAATATGGTCATGATGACTTGGAGTTCAAGGCAGCAACGACATGATCCAGAGAATAAACAAGAAAGCTTGGCTCGGACTCAGGTTCTGAGATTTGAGGAGATTGATGAAGATACGATGGAAACTTAGATTCTGTTTGATTTTATATAATCTGAACTGATTAGGAGATATAGAAGGAACTCGACTTGTAACCCAAGACTCCGTCAGCTTATATAAGGCGGATGAGGGAACCCTACAAATAGTTAGTTACTCCCATCGCAATCGACCCCAAACCCTCATTGTAACCTCGAGTACTAACAGCAATACAACCAACCACAAATAGGACGTAGGGTTTTATGCTTCTCGTGGCCTGAACCTGTATAAACCTCTTTGTCTTCATCGCTTTTCCGGCGAACCATCGAGCTACGTCGATCCCGCCGAGCCACAAAAGCTCCACGTGACCCGTCCCGTGGTGCACTGCCGGTACTAAACCCCGACAGTTGGCGTGCCAGGTAGGGGTTCGGTGGCATCGGCATCGAGCTAGCTCCATGGCCAACCTCATCGACAACGTCAGCAAGTTCGCTCCGGGCAAGATGATCTATTTCAGATCCATCTCGTTCATCACCGATCAATCCGGTGATCTACACCGCCTCATCGGTTCCACGGGGGAGGCGCGTGGCTGCAAAGCACCGTCGCCGACTCCGAAGCTCCCTTCGACTTCACCAACATCTGGGACCGCTCAGCGCGCGGCCAGCCAGCAACCAGCCATCTCCGGTGCTGAGCCAACTCGTCCCCGGGCGTCGACACGCCAGACCACCAAGGCCGCTCAGCCTCGGTTTGTCCCACCCCGGCGTGAGGTGCCGGGTCGCACCCTGATCCAATCTGGGTCAGTACCTCAACGGGAGGTTGAGGTAACAGTCGGGCACAGATCTGCTCCCACCCCTCCACAGCAATCGGCGGCTCCGTCCTCGTCGACTTGATGCACCGCGCTCTCCACTTCCCCAACTCGGATCAGTCGAGAGAAGAAATCGCGGCAACCGATGACTCGCTGCACGTCCTCAACTTCTACACCGGCAGCCCCACCTCACCGGAAGACCACGACCTTGCCCCCAACTGATGGCCGCAGCAGCAAAGCCACAGATCATGCGCAAGATCGAGCCCCCACCAATCTTCCCCGCGGCCCCTGCAACGCCACTGTGGCTCGTCAGTCGGCCTCGTCGCATCTACGGTTCATTCCTCATGCCACAGTTCTCCTCAAACACGATGAGGATGCGTGACGGGAGACCGCAAGTCCTCACCGTCAACTGAAGCCTCAGCCACCTCGACTCAAGGAGGGGGGTGGCGAGAAGATGACAAGACCTCCCTTAGGTTCAGCATCCACACCGCTCATAGACAACGACATCTATCACACGGTCGATGAACCGATGACTGGATTTCGTTTGGCCCTCGTCATCAACTCTACCCCAAGCGGCAGAACTGCCATGTGGCGCTACGCACGCACGGTGGCAAAGTCAGAGATAGTGCTTCCACAGTAGTCGACTCGGCCACCTCTTCCCCAAGAGGGCGGCGAGCCTGCCTGCATTAAGATGGTCTACAACCTAGAGTCTCCCTCCAAGCCCAGAAGTGAGCAACCCCAGATGACTACGGCATCGGGATCCACGCTCCCCGACTCTGAGCTTCACTCGGAGGGGTCGTTGACACTCCTCGACGATCAGGCTAGCTCGGAGGTGCCAACGCACTTCTCTGAAGTACTTGTCATCGGCATGCAGGTGGAGGACGACCCTGTCTCTGGTGACGAGCCTTCCATCAATGGAGAAACGCCTAAACAGCGTGACCGGCGGCAACGCCGCAACTAGCAGCGCAACATCCTCTGTCACCATAACGTGGGAAATCAAGACCCGACCTTGCCCGTCTCAAAGGATGAGGCGACAGATCCAGACGAGACGCCAGAGCAAGCTGAATTCCGTCGGCAACGAAACAGTCGGTGGCGCAACCGTCAGCACATGCAGGATCAACAGTACCAGTGGGATCACGGGGAAGCGGTGCACGACGCGGGGAACCACGTTCAACCCCAACCACCTCTACCAGCAGGGCGCAACCTACTGCCTGACTTCGCTGCAGCCATGGGCACTCTGAGTCAAGCGGGGGGAGTCCTGGCACGGCTAGTAGACACACTCCCTCAGACTCCGGAGGGGGAAGCGTATTGGCGGATCTTCGCACAGGCAGCTCACCACCTCTTTCCAGCCGTTCCTCCTGCGGCCCCCGATGCCCGTCAAGCCATCAACGAGAGGTGCGACGCGCGCAACAACATCAAAAGATCGTGCGCAGAATGGCACGCAGAGGAGCTCCAACATCGTAACAACTACGACCGTGACTTCGGGGCAGAGCTAACTAGGCCGGGGCATCTGTCAATAGCCCGACGGCACGGCATTCAATCCACGACCGGTTGGGGGGGAATCACCCTCGATCCGCTCAATGCCGTGACCCAGCAGCTCAAGACGGAGGTCAGTATGAACCAGCCCATCATAGTGTGGTCGGAATCCCGGCTTTTACCACTCGGCTCTGCGGAGTAGCATGGCCGCAGAACTTCAAGGTATCTAACGTCGACAAGTACGAGGCAAAGCTTGATCCCACTGGCTGGCTGGCTGTGTACTCGACAGCAGCCAGCGAGGCTGGCGCAAGTGAAGACGTGATGACAGCCTACGTCCCAATCGTCCTGGGACAGGGTGCGCTACAGTGGTTATGACACCTCAGGCATGACTACATCGACAACTAGGACGACTTCTGTCGGCGCTTCATCGCCAATTTCCAGTCACTGTCAGACAAGCCAGCACAGCCTTGGGACCTCAAGTCTGTCAAGCCCAAGGATGGCGAAGGTCTTCGATTGTACCTCAAAAGGTTTCAGTCAATGCGGAACAGAATTCCCAACATCGCTGATGCGGCAGTAATCAACGACTTCTTCCGAGGCTCTAGGGATGAGACTTTCGTAAAAGCGATCCTGCAGATGTCCCCGGTCACGTCCGAGCAGCTCTTCCACGACGCTGACCGATACATCACTGCGGACGAGCGAGCTCGGGATTTGGTCGACGCACAACGAGAAGAACGTGGGAAGCGTGAAGAGTCCTCACGGCAAGATCGCCGTTGGGAGAAGAGACCACGGGAGGAAGTCCAGACTGTGGGGCCATGACCCACGCGGCCACGCGTTCTGCCGTGGCAAGGGGGCAGAGGTCACTCGACCAGTTCCTCGATGCACCGTGTCCCTACCACAAGGAGATGCATTACACCCTGTGCGACTGCAGGGACTTCAAGGCTTCGATCGCTAATGGCAGGCCTTTCGTGGCTCTGCCTCCTCCACCGCCACTCCCGCGTGATCAGGGGCCCCGCCTCAGCAGAATAGGGGCAGCGGTGCTGGCTTCCCCAACATTAACCGACACATCAACGTCATCTTCGGGGGGCATGGCTCCCTGGAGAGCAGGCGGTAGCAGAAGCTTGACGACCGCCAAGTCTTGGCGGCCACCAAGGAACCTCCGGAGCCATACAGCTGGTCGAACCTGATGATATCATTCTGTCGGGCTGACCAGTGGCTCAAGTACGATCACCCAGGCAAATACCCCCTACTAGTTGACTCATGAGGACCCTGATTGACGGCGGCGGCAGCATCAACGTCATGTTTCCCAAGACCTTGCTGTCTCTCGGGCCCTCCATCGATGATCTGGAGGAGTCAGATAGTCCCTTCTTCGGGATCATGCCTTGCGAGGGGGAGTACCCACTGGGGCACATCAGTCTGTCCATCACCTTCGGAACGGAGGAAAACTTCCACACCGAGACCCTGCGCTTCGAGGTGGCTACGTTCGAGTCCGCCTACAATGCCATCATTGGGCGGCCCGGGTTAGCCAAATTCATGACTGTCCCCCACTACTCGTACCTGGTACTGAAGATGCCGGCCCCACGTGGAGTTCTCCTCATGCGAGCGGACTTCAAGGCCTCTGCTCTCTGCGCACGAGAGGCTTTCTAGATGGCCTATGCCATGACCACTGCGGTGGCTCAGCACCGACTCATCGATGACGCGAACAAGCTCCCGAAGGAAAACTATGCGATCCCGACTCATGACCAGATCCCTACCACGGCGATCCAAGTGACCGTGGCAACCAAGGAAGTGAGCCTCGACCTCCCCGACACCTCGAAGATGGTGACCATTAGCGCAATCCTACCTCCCAAATAGGAAAGCGCGCTCATCCGGTTCTTGAGGGACAACTGGGACATGTTCGCCTGGAAGCCCGCTAATATGCCCGGAGTCCCAAGAGAATTGGCCGAGCACAGACTCAAAGTGTTCCCCAATGCCAAGCCGATCAAGCAGAGGCTGCGTCGCTTCACTCCGGACAAGACGGAGGCGATTCATGTGGAGTTAACCTAGCTCCAAGCTGCCGGGTTTATTAGAGAAGTCATGCATCCCGAGTGTCTTGCAAACCCTGTACTCGTTTTGAAAAAAGAATAAAGTATACTGGAGGATGTGTGTTGATTATACCGATCTCAACAAACATTGCGGGGCATTCTGCTACACTTCCATGCCTTTCGGGTTGAAGAACACCAGGGCCACGTATCAGCGAGCGATCCAGACATGCTTGGCCCAGCATTGGGGCAAGCACGTCAAAGCCTACATCGACGATGTAGTGATCAAGACGAAGAGCGCAGAAGACTTCATTGACGACATCCAGCATGTCTTCAATAGCCTAAGAAGGTTCCGCTGGAAGCACAACCCAACCAAATGTGTATTCGGGGTTCCAGCCGGACAGTTACTTGGGTTCGTCATCAGCAAGCGGGGGATCGAGCCTAATCCCGAGAAGATCGACGCGATTCTCAGGATGCATCCCCCCAAGTCACAGAAAAAGGTGCAGAAGCTCACCACGTGCATGGACGCACTGAGCTGACTCATCTCACGACTGGGTGAGCGTGGCTTGCCTTTCTACAAGCTCTTGAAGAAGGGGGACAGGTTTTAGTGGACGCCAGAAGCTCAAGAAGCACTTGAGGCCCTCAAGCGATTCTTGACGAATCCTCCAGTGTTGAAGTCACCAAACCGAACCACAGTGGATTCCCCTGCTGCGGATCTGCTGTTGTATCTCTCTTGTACGACTCATGTGGTCAGCTCAGCATTAGTGGTCGAGAGGGTGGAGGAAGGGCACATTCAGCTGACTCAACACCCGGTCTACTTCATCAGTGAGGTGCTCAACCCATCCAAGATCAGGTATCCTCAGGTCCAGAAATTACTGTATGCGGTCCTCATCACACCTCGAAAGCTCTGCCATTATTTCGAGGAACACAAGGTGGTGGTGGTAACTTCATTCCCCATTGGTGAGATCCTACAGAATAGAGAAGCTACGGGGAGAATTGCTAAGTGGGCGTGCGAGCTGGGAGCACATGACATCGAATTCCGCCCATGCACCGCTATCAAGACCCAAGCTCTGACTGATTTCATCGCCAAATGGATGGAGAATCAGGTACCTGACAACCCAGAACCTCTGGAATTCTGTAAGATGTATTTTGAGGGGACACTGAAGATAGATGGCGCTGAGGCAGGCGTTGTCTTGACCTCCCCGAAAGGCGAGAAGCTTAAGTATGTACTTCAAATTCTCTTCTCAGTCTCCAACAATGTGGCAGAATACAAAGCTATGTTACACGGTCTGCGCATCGTGATTTCACTCGGCATCAGGTGTCTCATGGTCTATGGGGATTCCCTAGTGGCGATCAGTCAAGTCAACAAGGACTTCGATTGCACCACGGAAATCATGGACAAGTACTGCGCTGAAGTACGAAAACTGGAAGACAAATTTGACAGCCTTGAATTTCATCATGTGGAGCGCAATGGCAACACCGACACGGACTTACTGTCCAAGCTCGGGTTTTCCTAGGCTAAAATTCCCCCAAGAGTATTCATCCAGGAGTTGTCTCATCCATCCATTGATCGCGACCTAGAACCACCAGAGCAGCACGTTCTAAGCCTAGAGGATGCTCTGGCTGACTGGAGGGTCCCAATCATTAGGTACATCAGAGATGGGGACGAGCCTGACAACAAAGCAGAAGCCGAGAGACTCGTTCGGCGTGCAGCCAGCTACACATTGATCAGCAATGACTTGTTTAAGCGCGGCGCAGCCAGAGTTCTGTTAAAGTGCATCGACGAGTCTCAAGGTACAAGCCTACTAATGGAAATCCATGCTGGGCAGTGCAGTAATCACGCCACATCTAGGACATTGGTCGGGAAGGCATTCAAGGTCGGGTTTTACTGGCCGACAGCTAAGCAAGACACGGCAGAGATCATCAAGCGGTGCGAGGCATGTCAATTCTTCGCAAATCAACATCACCTGTCGGCTCAACAACTGCAGAATATTCCTGTCTCATAGCCCTTTGCATGCTGGGGTCTCGACATGATCGGCCCACTCAAGAAGGTTCAAGGTGGTTACACTCACGTCTTGGTAGCTATCGACAAGTTCACCAAGTGGATCGAGGTCAAGCCTATCGCATCTTTAACTTTAGCAAAAGCAGTGGACTTCATCCAAGAGATCATATTCCAATTCGGAATTCCGAACAGCATCATTACAGATCTGGGTTCCAATTTCACAGGCTCAGAATTCTTTGATTTCTGCAGCAAGAAGTCTATACTCATCAAGTACGTCTCGGTGTCGCACCCTCGTGCTAATGGCTAGGTTGAGCGAGCTAACGGGATGATTCTAGACGCTTTGAAGAAGAGAGTCTTCGACAAGGATGAGAAACTAGCAGGCAAGTGGATCAGAGAACTCCCATATATTGTCTGGAGCCTCAGAACGCAGCCAAGTAAAGCCCTCAACAGGAACACTCCCTTTTTCATGGTATATGGCTCGGAGGCAGTGTTACCTGCTGACCTGGCACACGGGACACCATGGTTGGCATTCAAAGATATTGCAGAAGCAGAAACTACGCAAATTGAGGAGATCGATCTACTGGAAGAAGAGCGGCTTAACTCGGTGATTCAGTTGGCACGATATAAGCAGACTCTACGCCGTTATCATGAGCGTAATATGCGTCCTCGTGCTTTTCTCGTAGGAGATCTGGTCCTTCGAAGGGTCCTCAAGGGGGTTGGGCACCACAAGCTGTCCCCCCTTGGGAGGGGCCTTACATCGTTACAGAAGTCACTCGGCCAGGATCCTATCGCTTATCTAAGATGGATGGCACTCCGATCGGGAATTCGTGGAACATCGAGCATCTGCGCAAGTTCTACTCTTAAGCACCATGCGACCTCGGAAGTTGTGTACTTTAGTTTGTACTCATGCTTAGTCCTGATTTCAAGTGGGATCGTCCTCTGTCATGTTCAGTCAGATGTACTCAGATAATAAATGAATGCATGAACTCTGTGCACTATTTGTTTTTCTCATAACATGAACGCATATGGCCTCTGGTGAATCGTGTCTTTATACTCAGATAATCAGGCAATCAGTCATGAGTCCTGACCTGACTCATTGTTGGTGTTACATGCCTACTCCTACTCAAGCTAGGGTGCAGTCCGACCCTAATCACGGGGCAATCAGCATAGGTCGTACGACCAACAGCTGGTGTTACATGCCTACGCTTACTCAGAATAGGGTGCAATCTGACCCTCCTTACGGGGCAATCAGCCTAGGTCGTACGACCGACAGCTGGTATTACATGCCTTCGCGTTTTCACAAAAAGGGTGCAATCTGACCCTCCTTATGAGGCAATCAGCCTAGGTCGTACGACCGACAGCTGGTGTTACATGCCTTCTCATTTTCATAAATACGGTGCAATCTAACCCTAGCCACTGGGCAATTGGCTTAGGTCGTGGACCTACAGTCAGTGTTACATGTCCTCAAGTACTCGTAACAGATATGCACAATCTGGCCTTACGTTTTGCGTTCTTTGATAAGTTCTCGGTTCAATTGATTAAATTCTGTACTCATTTGCTCGTTTTTCAATTTCGAGCAAGTCCGCATGCTAAGGCTAATTCAAGAGCCGGTTTTTTTCCTTTCACATAATCGTATATAGGGACGAGTAGTCATTAATGATTTCATGTCATCTATGAATTCTGACATTGTTATCCTACAGACTAACATTCATGACAGGTACAATTAAATTCTAACAAGGAACAGTTCAAATTTACAATTCGAATTCCGAGATTAGTTTCTCTGCTATGGATTGAATTTCTGAGGCATATTGATCGATGGTGGCATCGCTCAGATCAGCTCCAACTTTCACCATCAGCTCGGCTAAGTCTAGCTCTGGCTGAGTTATCTTCAGCATCAACAGCACGTGTTGGAGGATTGATTTCAGTCTCCCTCAAAGATGTCTCTTGGTGTCATCAGCTAGGGTTGCCACCCGATCTGATAGCGGTCTTGATGAGCCAACCTCTGGGGCACATAAGTTCAACATGGTGGTCAGCGCAGTTGTTGCAGATTTCAGCAGTTCCTTGTTCTTTTCGTTAGGCCGCCTTCAGTTTGTCGCAGTTCTTCTTGACGACTTCATAGTTTCGTACGGAAAGCTCCAAGTCATGTTGTTGTCTCTCCGACAGAAGCTGGGATTCCTTGAGAGCTTGCCTCATTGATTTCAGCACCTTGTCCAGATCTCTGTTTTTGCATTGGATTTCGACCCGGCTTTTGTCAGCTTCCATTAGCTCGGCTGTCTTCTGTTCAAGCTCTGCCCAAGTCAACTGGTGGCTCGTCTGAAGTACCGTCAAAGCACTGGACGTATTTTGGAATGACCTTTCAAATCCGTCTCATGACTCTCGAAGCTCCTGGATCTCTCTTTTCAGCCGCAGTGCCTCATTCTGTGGACCGATTCAACTTATAGGCCTCTGTAAGTAAAGAATATGCTAACTAGGTTTCCTGACAAGTTACCTCATGCTGCTTTCGCTCCAGTTCAAGTTTGCACTGCAGATTCCTAGCGTTGTCTCGAGCTTCGTCATGCTCAAGCACAGCATTACGGCATGAAGCATCGCGCTGAGCTAAGGCATTTTCCAGATCAGCAATCCTCATAGCCGTAGCTATCAGCAATCCTCTTAGCCGTAGCTGCACGTCAGGGTAGGTGTCCATTAGGATATGTCGGATGCTAGGTTACATGGGCGAACAAAACAGCAGGCACTTACCAGCGCTCTCAGCAGCATGGTTGGCTTCTGACTCAGCTAGTTGTTGGCGTAGCATGTTCACATCGCCCCTAATCACTAGAGCGAGCCATTCACGCCATCGTGTAGCTTGGTCAAGCCAGTCCTACAGTAACAGATTCAGCACATTAGTGATATTAATATCGACTTCAAAAATCAATTGCAATCAGAATAGCGAGTTACCTCAAAAGCTGTGAATGGTCTGGTTTCAGATGGGCCTTCCGCAAGTTGTAGATGTGGGGTCACCAGGTCGAGTGAAGGGGCTTCCTCAATCATGACAATATCATCCACCGACTTAGGAGCTTCATCCTGAGGGCTTGGCGCTGGCAGAGTGATTTCTAGAATATCTCTGGTGTTGGTTATCTCATCACCAGCCGTTACATCATTCTCATGCTGAGAGCATTGTTCACCCATAGCAGGCTCTTGGGTCCTTGAAGTGCCTCTTCCTTCAGGATTGCTGAGCGTGTCGTGCTAGTTGAACTGGAGTTCCATGCTAGTGTCATCTTGCTAATCTTCCGCACTCTTCAGCTGTCATTCAGTCGGACGCTCCGGGCCCCCATGCTCCGGTACTTCAGTCATACATTCTGAAACCTCAGGCTCGGGGGCTTCAGTTGCACTAGACCCAATCTCGGGAGCTTTCGTCGCTTCAGTCTCGAGCTCGGGGGCTCTGGCTTCATTCGTCTCAAGCTCGAGGGCTTTCTTTGGGTCAGCATCGGACCCAAGAAGTAATCCACTTTGTTTCGCCGAAGGTCTGCACAACAGTTCAATACAATCAGCATGTTGCAAACTAGATACGAAGAGAATGTTTAGTCATACCGTGATGGCGTGGAGGCACTGTCACTCGGGAGAGGGAAAGACTTCACGAATTGTGCCAATTCTGGGTCAATGTCTCATAGCTCCAGTTCTTCTTCTACCGGCATATCTTGATGAGTCGGAGGGGATGTTGTGACCTCAGTTTCTTGCGCTCGTTTGGATCTCCTTTCATGGTGATGCAGTGGGACCTCTTCCTCCTCCTCCTAATCATCAATTAAAGAACTCCAGTCAATACCGCTGAGGGATGAACCCATACTATGGTCAGCCGTCTCCTGCGCTCTGAATTTCTTGCTCGGTCTCTTGGATGGAGACATTGGATCAGGTCTAGCAGGAGAAGTCTTCTGGTTGTTGATTTGTTCCCTGATGCTTCTCTTTCTCCGGGGAACATCGGATTGTTCTGTTGATGTCCTGGCTCAGATACGCCTCGACATCCTAGAGGCGACATCACCTTCTTTTGAGCCTGCTGTATGCTCGAGGGCTTTCTCTTCTGGGGCTGCATTTTCTTCTTCAGTATCTGCATTACCATTAAGGCGTGGAATGATGATGAATGTCGCAGCTTCATTATTTTGTGTCGCTGCAACCACGGCCTCCATCTCTTCAGCAGTTAGCTGCGACTGCCGCTTCAACATCTTGTCTGCATTATGTTGAGGAGGGTCGGACAGAAACTTCATAATATTACTCTGCAAAGATACAGTCAGAAATCTATTCAGTATTGAATACATTATCAAGAACACACCAGTGAATTGGTCGGCGAACTACCATACTTACAGTGGGCGTTGGATGAATAAGGCTGTGGGGACCCTTCATTGTACACGTCACCTCTTAGCATCCGGCTAACTCGTGCCTTGATTTCTTCTGCAGATATGGGTCATCTAATCTCTCGAGTGGGATCGCTGGCCCCAACATACAGGAAGGCTGGATATACTCGATCCTTCATCGGTTGAATGCTTTGGAAGATAAAATCTATAACTATGGCATAAGCAGTCAAACCGCTATCTTTCAAACCTGAGATGTTGTTAAGCAGAATTTCTACCTCTGCCATTTCTTCTGTGGTTGGTGCCTCTTCCTAACTGTTAAGCTAGGAGTTCGGCTGACGTCCTGATCGGGTTGGCAGGGATTTGGCGTGGTTGGTCATGTAGAACCACTCGGAGTGCCATCCTCTGTTGCTATCCTTGAGAGGGATATCTATGTACACTGATTTGCATCCTCTACGCAGTTCTAGGCTAGCTCCTCCAACTACCTGCAGCACTTTGTCTCGGGTGCCGGGCTTGCAGTGGTACAGATACTTCCAAAGACCAAAATGGGGAGCAATCCCAAGAAAAGCTTCGCACAAGTGAATAAAGATTGAAATTTGGAGAATTGAATTGGGATTCAAGTGGGACAGATCGATGCAATAGAAGTTCAATAAACCACAGGCAAAAGAACAGAGGGGCAGTCCTAAGCCACGGACAAAGAAAGGGGCAAAAACTAAGGACTCATGGGTATCTTCTGTGGGGACTTTTTCACCTTCGCAATCTCTCCACCCACCCAACTCCTTGGGCGGAAGAACTCCCATCCTTACAAGGTGATTTAGATGAGATTCAGAAATGGACGACATACGGAATGCCAGAAACGGTGACGGGATTGGCCGGTGTTTCCATGTTCGCTGATCGTCTTCTTCTTAGGAGCCATAGGCGCGAAGGAATCTGGCACTTGGTTGTAAGTTTTGGGACAAGGATTTCGATTCTGGTGACGACGGCGGCGGAGTAAATGCAGTTGTTGAGAATGTGGATTTGAGTGGGAGGAACCGTTAGGGTATTGGTCTTCTTTAATACTCGACGGCGTTAAATTGAGGGGTTCTGTTTTCTCTAAGGAAGTTCACGCTGTCAACATCCTATCAGTCGGCGTGAATTCAGTCGGAGTGGATTTTCATGGACCACATGGAATTCAGTCGGAGGTCATTCAGTTGGATAAATTGACTCGGGTATTAGTGACTTGTCGATACTTAGTGGCAGTTATTTTCTAGATGCTTTGTTTGGCTCAGGGGCTCGCAGTTTTCATTCGATGGCACGGATTTCAATGCGTAGACTATTTCTAAGCAGTATAGAAGGGATTGATGATAGAAAGAGTAGATTTCACTTTGCAAGGACTAATTCACAAGCAAGTGGAAACTTAAAAGCATTCATTAAGACAGACGAGATTCATTACAAAGATGGAACTACAGATGCATGAGATTCTTCTATGGTACTACATCGATAATTAAACTAAAGTCCTAGCCTAACAGCCGACACGGCGGCGCTTCTTGTGGGGCAGAGCAGCGTCCTCGTCGCTGCTGCTGCTGTCGTCATCATTATCATCGTCGTCTCTGTCGTCGTCGTCGTCGTCTCCTTCGTCGTCGTCGTCATCATCCTCCTCCTCCTCGTTGCTGTCCTTATCAGGGCCGCCGAGACAGGGCTAGTTCAGGCCCTAGAGCATTGTCTTCTCCTTCTAGTTGTACTTGTCAAAGTAGGCGTCGGAGTCTTCGCTCGCTTCTTCCGGTGGCACCTTCCCTTTGACGTCGCCGTCGTCGTCGCTGTCGCTGTCGCTGAAGGGCTCGGTGTCACCGGGAGGGTCTTCTTCGCGGAGACCGCCGGTGAAGATCTCGTCCACTGAGTCGGAGAACTCAGGGCAGTTCTTGCGAGGGCCGGCCATGGGGTTCATGAGAAAAAGGGGTTTGGAGCAGTCAAATCTTATGCGTGTGTAAGGCAATGGAAGTATGATTGATGGATGGGTTCTGGCTTCAGTTATATTGCAGGAGTGGTGCCGCTTTGGTTTCTGCAAGTCCGCATATAATGATGGTGTTTGGTA
Source organism: Paspalum vaginatum (assembly GCA_030272315.1). NCBI lineage: Eukaryota > Viridiplantae > Streptophyta > Magnoliopsida > Poales > Poaceae > Paspalum > Paspalum vaginatum. The sequence continues at coordinate 21,786,321 of CM059021.1, forward strand.
TTTGGATGGGCACATGTCGGTGATCCATAGACGAGATGAATCAAGAGGGTTGGATCCATGAACGGTTGGGTTTTTGAGGGAAGAGCGTATGCGGTAAAGAAAGGAATGGCTCTTCGTTTACTGGCAGTTTCCAGGTATACACCCAATGGGTGGGGAATTTTTTCAGTAAATTCTTTCTGATTAAGACACAAGCTAGAAGACATCAGTCGGATGGTGTTGAGTCGAGAGAGCTCTTTGGACCTTCAAGATGATTGTTACTCAAGTCAACTTGAAGCTCGAGGGCTACACCCAATGGGTGCACCTAATCAGTGCAACCATTGAAACAACGCAGTGATTGATTCAGGAAGAAATGTGTACTTTCAAATTTTTAGAATGTTGGGACCTTCAAGTTGATTGTTACTCAAGTCAAATTGAAGCTCGGGGGCTATACCCATTGGGTGCACCTAGTCGATGCAACCAATGATTCGAGGAGACAGAAGATCTAAAGATGGAGTTGTCAAGGGCAATTGGTTTTTTTCTGGATCTTTAAGCTGATTGATGCTCAAGTCAGCTTAAAGCTCGGGGGCTACATCCAATGGGTGCACCTAGTCGGTGCAACCATTGGAGAGATATGAAAGTTGACTCGGCGAGGCACTTCACTCGGAGCTCTAGTTGGTTGTGGGAGTCTCAAGTCAATTGACCTCCGAATTGACTCGAGTCTCGGGGGCTTGTGGGGGATAGATATCCACTGGCTCCTCATGGCGTGGATCCAGGACATGGGCCAACAGTAGGCCTGAGTCGGGTAAGAGACTGGTTTCATGGGCCGAATGCTTAACTCAGGCCCAAATACGGTCATGATGGCTTGGAGTTCAAGGCAGCAACGACGTGATCCAGAGAATAAATAGGAAAGCATGGCTCGGACTCAGGTTCCGAGATTTGAGGAGATTGACGAAGATACGATGGAAACTTAGATTCTGTTTGATTTTATGTAATCTGAACTGATCAGGATATATAGAAGGAACTCGACTTGTAACCCAAGACTCTGTCAGCTTATATAAGGCGGATGAGGGAACCCTACAAATAGTTAGTTACTCCCATCGCAATCGACCCCGAACCCTCATTGTAACCTTGAGAACTCACAACAATACAACCAACCACAAATAGGACGTAGGGTTTTATGCTTCTCGCGGCCTAAACCTGTATAAACCTCTTTGTCTTCATCGCTCTTTCGGCGAACCATCGAGCTACGTCGATCCCGCCGAGCCACAAAAGCTCCACGTGACCCATCCCGTGGTGCACTGCCGGTACTAAACCCCGATAGACTTAAATGTTGAACTTTCAACGGTACTATATAACTTAGATAAATACAACTATTCTTACAACGGGGGTAAGATAAACAAGATAATGTATGGTGGTGTGCGAGAACAGGGACCAAAGGTCTAGCAAACTAGGTATAGTTGCCTGGGAGGACAATGAGCGAGATTAAGGTATCCAAACTCTATTCCTTAACTACTACATCGCATAGAAGTGGGATGTTGACATATAATTTCTCGATCACCTAAACAAACTTGCTAAACTGGTCATCGACGGAGGTGTTTTTCTGTCGTTGAGGAAAAGGGAGCTCTGTGGTGTCGTAGAACTCATGTGGAGCCGACTTGGGTGCTTCCTTCATGGGTTGTGGCTCACTAGCCACTTCTTCTTCCTCGGGTTCGGTGGGTTTTTCCTGCTCCTTCCCTGCATTTCTAAGATGTGGGGGGGGGGGTCTTGTGTAGACCTTCTACCCCTAGTGGTTACAGCATTGATATGTTCCTTCTAGGATGGCTCGGGCTATCCCTGAAGCTTACCCGAAGTAGGACTAGGCAGAGCGGCAGCAAGTTGTGCTATTTGTGTTTCTAGCATTTTATTAAAACTTAGCTGGTTCTTCACGGCACTGTCAAGAGTTTCCATTTGCATGGACAAAGATTCAATGACTCTATCGTTGGCATGGAATTTCTTGCTTATACTATCGTTCACAACTTTTTGATCGAATGGATTTTTATTGAATTGCTGAGAACTGCCAGAAGACGTACCTTGCACGGAGAAAGGTAGATGTGGGTGTGAATTCCAACCTGGTTGAGGATGACGACCGTTGTTGAAGCTATTGTTGTTAATGAAGTTAATGTCCTCCAATTCATTTCCGACGTAGCTGTTCCCCATATGACCGGTATTCCCGAAGTGCTCGCAAGTCATGCAAGAATCCATTGCTTGGACTAGCATAGCTTTAGGAGCATCCTCCAACTTTTTAGCAGGAGGTCCATCTTGGTGGTGAGCATGTCGATGTCATCAATATGGTGGACTCTGGGGCTTATTATTTGCCCTCTCCTATTTCCATCCTTGGTTGATTGCCATCTTCTCAATGAGAGTGCGGGCAGTAGTGACACTCAAGGAAAGGAAGGATCCTCCAGCGGCTGCATCGAGGTGTTCTTACGTGGACCGGTGTAGCCCGTGGAAGAAATTCTAGATGATTAGCCACTGTTCCATATCATGGTGGGGGTAAGCAGCGATATACTCTTGATGTCTCTCCCATGCCTTCGCCACCGTCTCATCTGTGAGCTGTTGGAAGCTCAAGATTCGGTTCCTCAATGAACTCATCTTCCCTAGTGGGAAGTATTTTGCAAGGAAGGCATTTGAGCATGCCTCCCAGGTTGCCAAGTTTGCACAGTTTAGGTAAAACCACTGTTTTGACTTTCCCAATAGTGAAAATAGGAAGAGGCGGAGTCGAACAACATAGGCGGTTGCACCCTTGATTGTGAAAGTGCTGCATAACTCCAGGAATTGCTGGAGATGGCTGTTAGCATCCTCTGACGCCAATCCACAAAATGGACTAGCTTGGACCATATGGATGATAGCTGGCTTGAACTCAAAACCTTCTCCAACCTGCACTTCAGGCCCATTGGGGATGTTGTTGCTGCATGGGATGGAGAACTCATGAATGGTCTTTTCGGCCATACTTGGTGTTAGTGGAGTTGTACTCATGGATCCAACTCCAATGCTAATGGCACACGCCTCTCCCCGTGGAGTGTCTTTTGACGGACTCTCCTTCTAAGCAGCGACTCCGGATTGTTGTGGAAATTTGCTGGTAGGTCGAAACCGGTCATACACCTCTCTATCACCCAACAATAAAGTAGACAGAGGCAAATGAGCCTGTTAAGAGATAGCGGTATGTTATAAAGTTATAAGTACCTAGGTTCCAACAAATCAAACTTCTATTGCCAATTGCTTCACCGGCAACGGCCCCAGGAAAAACTTATTGGCGTCTCTTAGTGTAACAGATTTTACTCCACAAGCGCATAGAGATTCGCTGTAGCATTTTCACTCAGAGTATTCCGAGTATCGTAAAAATCCAAAGCGAAGCAAGGGCAAATAGGTGGAATGAAATGTCAAACTTTCAACGTTACTGTATAACTTAGATAAATACCAGCTATCTTACACCGGGGGTAAGATAAACAAGATAGTGTATGGTGGGAAGAGTGAACAAGGACCAAAGCGGTTAGCAACTAGGTGTAGCTATCTGGGAGGACAATGAGCGAGGTTTGGACATCCAAACTCTATTTCGTAACTACTGCATAGTAGTATTCACGGTTGAACTAAGTTAACTAAACATAAACTAGGATCTTGCGTCGAGCGGCCTGGCCTACTGGCCGGGCAGCCTGAGCTTTCCTTGACTTAGCCATATTTTGCCTGTTTTCAACTGTTCTTGCACCTGCACTCAAATATTCAACATAACTCATGGAGATATGTCAGTAACAAAGGTTTTGTCTTCACTTTGATACATTTTCCTTCATGATCATGGATGGTTGATGGTTGAAGATAGTGCAATAACGACCATCAACAGGCAGCTATGCATTCATCTTGCATTTGTGAGGATGCATTTCAAGGGGAGTTTGAGCTTTTAGCATGCTCTTGCATCGGTGCGTTGAACGTTTTGCCTCTTTTTGGAGGAGCCGATGCTTTGCCGAAGCATGGCTGTGTTGAGCCAGTTTGCCTCTTTCTTGAGGATTCATGCTTTAGTTTGACCGACTGCGTTGAGCGGTTTCCCTTATCTTAGGGGGTCGATCTTTGGCTTTGTTTTTATTGTCCCAATTTGCCCTTCTCTGCGTGTGTTTTGCATTGGGCATTTTGAGCAACTTGCTTCTTTTCTTCTTTGTTTTTGGTTTTACGCTTGTTTTTCTTGTCTGTGCTCTATTTCAGGTTACATGTTGAAGGTGTTGACAATGCACTTGTCAAGGGGGAGATTGAGAGCAAATGGACCAGCTCCATTGCATCTGGAGTGATTACTAATTGTCAACAGAAGCCAAGACTCAGAAGGAATTGGGCACAAGACCTCTGATGGACTGGAGGCCCTCTGATGGACTGGAGGTAGATGAAGAAGAAAGTCCTCTGAAGGACAGGAGGCATGCTTGGCATCGGTCGGCCATGGGAGTCTAGTACACGGACGAGCAACAAGGCGACGACAAGTGTAAGACCTTTGAGGGACTGCGAGGAGACCCCGATGGACAGGGGATGCCGGGTGCCACAGTGGTGCTCCAACCTGAGTGCATGGCATGAAGATGTGCAAGGGCGTTGGCAGATCACTCAAATCTGCCACCCTACCACCAAGTTACCAAGACTCGGCGAATGGGCTCAATCCTCGCCGAGATAGAGTGGAGTGGGTGTTGGCATCTCTTAGCCTTAATAGGTCTTACTCCGCAAGCGCACGAAGACTGATGTAGCTTTCACCCAGAGTATTCCAAGGTATCATAAATTTCCATAGGGAAGCGGCAGCTGAGAGAGTATAATTGGATAAACTCAAATCGAAAACTCCGTAAACTTAAATAAATATACCAATTAGTAACTAGACAGGGTTAAGTCAAATAAGATAGGTGTATGGTGGAAAAGTAAATAAACAATCTAAGATACACATAGAAAGGTATAGTTGCCTAGTAGGACAAGGAGTCAGATAAGGTTCCCAAATTCTATTCTATTCAGTTGCAAAGACTATGTCGTGACTACTAAAGAAACTCAAGTAACAAGTCAGGGTCTCGCGTTGAGCAAAATTCTAGCCCCCTAGAGGAGCCAGGGGTAGATAGTTGGCCGCCGAAAGAGAACCTAGCTAATGCCTATGAGCCTCCCGAACGATAGGCCCAAACTACACAAGCACACCACATGCTATCACCGAGTGGGGCTACCAAGCAAATCTGCGTGGAGAGGATGGCACGATATAAACGTACTCACGCAAAGCCTGAGTAACAATAGATCGTCCTTGATTAGAGGAGAGGACCTAACCAGAGCCTGGCGTACAGGTTGCATTATAGCACCGGCAAGAATAATAGGACTTGAACAACTAAGGTAACCACAGCCTAAGCCTAGCAAGTATTCAAAGAAAGGTACACCACAGAAATAAAGTAAAGTAAAATATATTATACGGGAGATAGTAAAAGTACAAAGATACAAGGCAACATTACCACAGAATCAAAGGTATCTTCGAGAACTCCGAGGCAAAGCTCGACCCACTCTAACTCCCAGGACTATTCTAACTACTAAGATTTGGAAATGGTACTCTCTAAGGTAGAATGGAACTCTCTCATCTTCTCCACACCTTTGCAAATGAGCTCAAGGTGTCTATTTATAATCCAAATAGGTGAAGGGGGTAGTTGTAGGTGTCCAAGGTCGGTTGTGGGGGTAGGTCGGTGGCTGGCCGACCTAGTCGGTGGCAAGGCGACCACCCACCATGGTCGGGCGACCACATGATTTACTGCCTTTGGCCGTCCAATGATTGATATTGCTTCCTCTTGTTGGTTGGTGGTTGAGTCGGTGGTTACACGTGCAAAATGCTTCCGGGAGGTGGCCGGGCCGCCAAGCTATGATTGGGTGCATGTTGTCTCCTGCGGATTGATGGCATCACCGATCCAAGTGTTGGTGGTCTTCTTCCCATTTGATACATTGGATGCTCTCTTGTATGGTTGGATTTACTTGCCAATGTGTTCCTTTGCATGTAGGATCAATGACATGGCAATTGGGTTCTGAAGGATGGCCGGGCGACCGAGGTTGGGTCCCCAACCTGGTTAGGCAGCCAGGCAGTGAGCTCTTAGGTGGCCGAGCGGCCACTGGCACCCCTGGAAAGTGGTCGGGCGGCCACTAAAAATCAGGGAAGGTGGTCGGTCGACCACCTCATTTTCACGATTGATGCTCATCTTCGATCTTTGACATATTTGCAACCATTTTGTGTACATTTTGGTACCTGCATCCAAATATTCATGTACATCTTGTGGAACTCATTAGTAGCAAGGGTTAGTCCAGTTATTTCACATGTTTCGCTTCATTTGGTGGATAACAGATGGTTGATATCGTAAGATTACGGTCGGGGTTTTACACCGGCTGTGCACCACGGGATACATCACGAGGTGCTTTTGAGGGTCGGCAAGGTCGATGTAGCTCGATGGTTCGGTAGAAAAGCGATAGAACATGAAGATTTATACAGGTTTGTGCAAGACGGGGTTCCTAGCTACAGAAATAGCAGAAGTAGAGTCAACTAGGAGTGGGATCTTCCTAAAATTTAGGCCAAAGTCACTCAAGGTAGCTCTCATCCAAAGCAGCTGGTAGCAGCAACTAGCAGCAGTAACGTATTTGGCTTCTGTGGTGGAAGTGGCTACGCTAGATTGCTTGTGTGAGGACCAGCAGACAAGAGAAGAACCAAGAAACTGACATGTGCGAAAAGTAGACTTGCACTCCAGCCGACAACCCGCAAAATCAGCTTCCGAAAACCCTCTAAGAGAGAGCGTCGAAGCTGAAGAGTACCAAAGACCAAGCTCAGGAGTGTATCTCATATACCTAAAGATGCGCTTCACTGCTTGACGGTTCGATGTCCTCGGTGAGGCCTGAAATTGCGCACAAAGGCAAACCGCGAGCTGAATGTCCGACCTAGTTGCCGTTAGGTACAAAAGTGAGCCGATCATCCCTCGATACTGCCTTTGGTCCACCACCTCCCCTTCTTCATGTGCATCAAGCGCCGTCAGGTACAAAAGTGAGCCGATCATCCCTCGATACTCCCTTTGGTCCACCACCTCCCCTTCTTCATCTGTATCAAGCACCGTATGTGTTGACATGGGAGTTGACATAGGCTTGGAGTCTCCCATATCAAACTTCTTCAAAATGTCCTTCATGTACTTGGCTTGATGGATGAAGGTTCCTTCATGGACTTGCTTGTTTTGCATTCCAAGGAAAAACTGCAACTCTCCCATCATGCTCATCTCAAACTCCTTCGACATCTCCTTCGAAAACTTGGTGACAAGAGAGTAATACGAGCCACCAAGATGATATCATCCACGTTTATTTGGACAATAAGAAGATCACTACCATGCTTGAGGAGAAACAAGGTCTTATCAACACTCCCCATGTTGAAACCTTGGTATAGCAATAAGGTTTTCAATCTATCATACCTGGCTTTAGGGGCTTGTTTCAAACCATACTAGGCTTTTTGCAATTTGTAAACATGGTTAGGGTGTTTAGCATATTCAAAACCAGGGGGTTACTTGATATAAACTTCTTCTTGAATGAAACCATTTAGAAAAGCAGACTTCACATCCATTTGAAAAAGCTAAAAACCCATGGAAGCTGCAAAGGATAAGAGAATACGTATGGCGTCCAGGCGTGCAACTGAAGCAAACGTTTCCTCATAGTATATCCCCTCTTTTTGACAAAAACCCTTAGCCGCAAGTCTAGCCTTCTTCCACACAACAATGTCATCCTCCCATTGTTTATTTTTGAAAACCTATTTTGTACCAATAGGATTGCATTGTGGCGGTGGCTCTACTAAAACCTAAACCTCATTCCTCTCAAAATTTTCTAACTCGTGCATGGCATTAACACAATTACCTTCAGAAAGAGCGTGTCCAACATCCTTGGTCTCAAAGGAGGCAACAAATGCAGCATGAGCAAAGAAAGCGATAGAACAAGTCTAGGACCTCAAGGTCCTCGCATGCAAATCACCATTGATCCCATGTGGGGGATGATCCTGCTGGACCTGTCGAGATGGAACAAACTCAAAGGTCACCTCCCCTGCGTCCTTAGCGGGGCCAGCCTTTGCTCAAGCTTGCAGTTGGGGGAGCAAGGAGGAAGCCGTCGGCAAGGGTCCTCCTTCCTCTTCAGAGCTCGTAGTAGAGGGGGAAGGAGCTGCAGCCGGTGCAGTGGCTCCTGCATCACCAGCTTCTACTTAACCTTCCTCATCTTTGAAGATGGGAGCGCCTTCTTCATCTTCACCTGAAAGCTCAAAATCAGGGGTCGTGCAAGGCATAGATTCATCAAAGAAAACCTCACAGGTCTCTACCACTTGTTTGGTATCAAGGATCCACACTCTATATGCTCTAGAGCTAGAGGCATACCTAAGGAAAATACCATCGAAGCAGCGAGATTCAAATTTGTCCAAATGCCCCCCTTTTTGAGCACAAAACATCTGCAACGCACGTAGGTGCTTGATGCTGGGCTGCCTACCAAACCAAAGCTCATATGAATTCTTCCCTAAGAAAGCTCATTAGGACAATGCGGTTGGCAATGTAATAGGCAGTATTCATAGCCTTAGCCCAAAAGCATCACGGAGTCCTATGCTCATCGAGCATCATCTGCGCCATCTCAACAAGTGTGCAGTTCTTTCATTCCATGACACTGTTCTAACGTGGGGTATAAGGAGATGAGAATTGGTGTTCGAGTCCTAGGTCACGACCGAAGGTTTTGAATTGAGAGTTCTGAAATTCTCCACCATTGTCGCTGCGGATAGCTCTCAAGGCCTTTGACACTCATTTCTTAACCACAAGACCAGATCCCTGAATAAAGCCGAAAGCCCCAACTTTGAACTCGATGAAGAACGCCCACAAAAAATGGGAAAATTCATCTACAATAATAGGCACATACCACTTCCCACTGACCGACTGTACCCGAGCAGGACCAACCGTATCCATATGCAACAACTCACCCACGTAAGAGGTCATAACCTGCTTAACAGGAGCATGAGAAGCAGCAACCATCTTGCCATGATGATAAGGGCAGCACACTAAATCCTTTTCTGCTTTCAAATTGGGCAATCCTCAGATTAGACCCATTGAGAACAACCTAGCTAGCAGATGAAAACTCAAATGGCCTAGTCTCCTATGCCACTTCAAGATATCAGCAAAAGGACCAGCTACCAAACACCGAGGAGGGCCAGAAATAGATGCAACATCAACCTTAAAAACCTGCCCATAGGACAAAATCTGACAAACAAGGTTTTCCTTAGCATCAAGCACATAAGAAGAACCCTCATTAAAGCGAACCTCGAACCCTTCCTTGAGAAGATGTGAGATAAAAACCAAATTGAACCCCAAACTCCTCACCAAAGGAACTTCTCTCAGGGAAACCTTGGCAGAAAGCAAAACACCACCAACACCCAACACTTTACCTTGACCATTATCCCCGAATGTGATGTACTCCTTGGTGCTCACGGGGTTGAGGCTGGAGAACCATCTGCGGTGCCCTGTGATGTGCCTAGAGCAGCTGGAGTCTATAATCCATATGTCCTCCAGGCCTAGATCCTGCAAAATCAAGGAAAGCGAGAGTGAGCAAACGCTCCGGCACAGGTGTTAGTAAAACTGCTGTACTAGTGCCGAGCCATCTGCTCAAAGGTGGGGTAAGTGTGGGGGATGGATATCCCCTAGCTCCTCATGGCATGGGTCCAGGACATGGGCCATTGGAGCGCCTAAGAAGGGCGAACGACTGATATCATGGGCCGGTTGCCTAGCTCAGGCCCAAATACGATCGGGCAAGCTTAGGGATCAAGGCAAGGATGTCATGATTCAGAGAAGCATGGAAGGATACTTGACTCAGACTCAGGGTCCTAGATTTGCAAAGATCAAGGGAGATACGATGGAAACTGAGATTCTGTTTGATCTCTTGTAATCTAAACCGATAAGGAGATATAGAAGGAACCTAACTTGTAACCCAAGAATCTATCAGGCTATCTAAGGTGGATGAGGGACCCCTACGTAGCATATCTCAACCCATCGCAATTTGCTAACCACGCTCTCACACAAAAACCCTAGCCCTCATTGTAATCTCGAGTACTCCAAGCAATACATCTCACCACAAACAGGACGTAGGTGTTATGAATCTTGCAGCCCGAACCTGTATAAACCTTCATGTTCTGTCACTTTTTCAGCGAACCATCAAGCTACGTCGACCTCGCCGGCCCCCAAAAGCATCCCGTGGTATCTCCCGTGGTGCACTGCCAATGTAAAACCCTGACAGTTGGTGCGCCAGGTAGGGCATGGCGACATCGACATCAAGTTAGCTCCATGGCCAACTTCTCCACCAATATTGTCAAGTTCGCTCCCAGCGAGATGATCCGTTTTGGGTCCATCTCATTCATCGCCAACAAAACCAGCGATCTGCACCGACTCATTGGTGCTGCGGAGGAGGCTCATAGCCGCAAGGCTCTCGTGATGCCCTGGGCATCTCCAGAGCATTATCATGTGCATCATTAACTTAATCACATCTCATAAGCATCATCTCACCCCATGATAATATGCATTTGACTCATATGAACAAGCATGATGGAAATAGCTAAGTGATGCACTCAGTTTTTGCATGAATGACGCTATGGATATGAGCATAAATTAAATCCTATTGAGTTTTAGGTGAAACTTTTTATACCAAACCTGTAGGTCATGATGTGGTGAACAACTTTGTTAATTGGAGCTTGGATGGAAAATGGACTTAACTTAGTGTAAAGGGTCCTTTAGTGTCACCCTAACAAACACAATCCAAACCTGAAATGTTTAGAATTCTTCATTTTTCTATAACCTACAATCCTTTTCATGCAAAGGTCCAATTGATAAAGTTGTAGGCCATGAAATTTTGAACAACATTGTCAAGAAGGCTTTTGGGATAAAATGGCTAGAAATAGGACATTTGAATTTTCTAAGGAAAACAGTTCTCTATCCAAACTTAGGGCTGCTAGATAAATTCGAATTTAAATCATATTTAGACCCAGAATTTGAACTTGGTCCTCTTGACAAAGTTGTAGAGCTCAAAGATTTGAACATTTCATCCAATGGGAATATCTCCATAATAAGCTTCTAAATGGGCCAAAAACGCATTTTTCAACGAGGGAGAAAACACACTCTTAATTGTGCTTCCTCTGAGTCACTCACGGGTGGGACCCACCCGTCAGTATCACCTTGCTTCCCTCAAACTCTGGCCGCCGCGTGGCCGCCGGCGTACGGCCGGCGCACCCCAGCCATGGATCGAGCTCCCGGCCTCGTCTTAAGCCGCGTTGCGCCCCCGTCCTCTCGCTCTTTCCTTCCTAGTCGCCCAGCTCGCCCGCGCGCCTCTCCCGCTCTCTCTCGCACCGTCCCCCATTGATAGAGCTCGATCGAGCTCGCTCCCATCCACTTCCGTTCCCTCTCGAGCCCAACCACCTCCACTGCCTGGCCCTCGCCAGGCTCCCCTCCACCGTTCCCCGTAGCTCTAGGTCGCCGTGACTGCGCCCCAGAGCCGCATTTCCTCACCGAACTTCGGCGCCCCTGCCTGCCCCGTCGCCGGCCCTCTCCGCGCCCTCCGCGACACCAAAGGTGAGGGGGTAAGGTTCCCGACCTCCTCCCCTCTCTCCCCGGCCACCGCCGGCGAGCCAGCGGGGTCCCGCTGGCCGGCGCGCCGAGCGCCGCCGCCGTCCCCCTCCCTGGCGCGAGGTAGAAGAAGACCCAGGGAGGGAGATGATTATTTCGCGATTTAGCCCTTGAGATTTTCCATTTTCGCGAATCGATCCACCGCACTGCGGTATGAGTCTTGTAGATCTCGCGTTCTAGCCCCTGAAATCTATGGTTAATCACGAAGAAGTCCCTAGATCAACGATTTTTCTTTTTATTCCTTTAAAAATCAGTAGTAAACTTTAGAAAATCATAGTAAATCAGAGAAAAATCCAAAAATAGCAAACTAAGCTGTATTGTAATCTTTGTAAATAGATCTATCTGTTGGGTATGATGGTTGAGCAGGAAAAGACCTTTTTGCCTCTAATATTATGCATGCTTGATAAATCAATATAAATGTGAAATGTGGACTAAATGGTCTCCAAAAATTGTGAAACTTGGACAGCAGTGTTCTTAGGGTATATAGGCTCACTGTGATTTTTGGTAGCTCCAGTGTTCACTTTTTAATTACTGTTTTGCCCCTGCATGTGATTTTTAGCATAAAAATAAATGTGGAAATGGTAACAATATAAAAAATTATGCTCTAGATGGTTTTACACATTCTAATTGTGCTCCCTGTGGTATAAATAGTTCACTGTTTAAATGGGGTACTGTGCATGTCAAGTATAGTTGGTGTTTTGAAAATAATAAGTCCATGCATGTTTAACTTAATAAATAGGAAATGTGGGATAAATGAGGTTCAAAAATTCTGGAATTTGGGCAGAGGCTTTGCTAGCAAATCTAGGCTTGGTATAAATTATGATAGCCCAAATGCTTACTATTTATTTACTGTTTTACCCTTGCCTAGTGATTAAGCACATAATTAGCAAAAGAAAAGGGTTCTATATAAAAATAAGCTATAGGGGGCTTTGTGGTATTTATTTGGGTTCTAGCTGATGTAAGTAGCTCACTGCTGAAAACTTAAGGCTGTGCATGTAAGGTTTGACCCTGATTTAAAAATGGTAGGCATAATGCTTATTTAAGTAAATAATAGGAAATATGAGACTAGTATATTTAATAAATGCCACAATGGAACATATTTTGAAACATAGGAGTATGTAAGTCTTAGCCACTGATTTGGAATGCAATATAGGTCTTCACTACTATTTTAGAAATGCATGATGGTGATAGGAATGCTAAGCTAGCTAGGTGGAAAATAGGTGTTTAAGTAAGCTCCGGTCGCTTCACATGAATCGATGCTACCTCGTCACACAACCCCACGTTGTTATATGTAATAAGCTAAGTTACCGTAGGTGATGGCTTGTACGATTTCTTAGTACTAAACAAGTCTCATCACGGAAATGCATAACTTTATTCCATAAGTCATGATTCCTTGCATCGCACTCGCATCATGAAGCAAGCATTGCACTAATACATGCTCCAATTGCACTATGTCATGCATATAGATACCGCGAGCGAAGGACACCCGCCGGACCAACCGATCGTAGAGGAGCTCGAGGAGGAGTTGCACCAGGAGCCAAAAGACCAGCAGCAGGGGCCCGACTTCACTCAGGAGGCAGCTATTGACCCTAGTGAGGAAGGTAGGCAGGACCATACTTAACCCAGCAAACAGATTATATTTGATGATTACGCAAATGCATTATGAGTGGTTTGAAACCTATTGCATTAGACTCCTTGGCCGCCCTGGCCCTAGCACCAATGATTAGAGTCCGCAGGACGAGTATGCTTAGAAGTGCTAGGTGCGAGTAGACACGAGTGTGTGGACTCGTCACGTAGGTACTTTCAAAGTTACAAAGATCTTACAATTATATCAAATAGTACTCTTGCTCATGATTCAAGTGGAGACCGGACGGAGATTTTATTTCAGTATTTACTTTTCATGATGTCGCACCCTGGACTCCGCCCGAGTCGTATAAGGCCCGTCCGCTATTCGTCTGCTGATCGGCATAACATTGCTAGAATGCTTAACCGGGATGTGGGACCGGTGAAGTCTTACCTGGGTTTGTCAGAAGTTTTCGAGGCTCCTCCCATCCACTTGCTGGAGGCCGATGGGCCCGGGGGCGCTTGTACTCGAGGGAGGGCTGACCCAGGGCACTGTGGCATCGCTCCTGAGGGAGCACAACCCGGGGGTTAGGTGGGGGCGCTTTGAATCTTGGGACAAGACAGGTGGAGATTGGGACTATATGCGGGAACGCGATGGCTAGTAAGCATATACCCCTGGCATAATAGTTATTCCCAGGAATTAAAATTGATTCGAATCGCTGATGCCTACCAGGTGTGGGAATGCCAATATCACTGTCGGGCAATGTAGTAACTACTTAAACACTCTACATTTAATACTCATGATTTTCGCAATATCACATGTTTGAATTGAACTGTTTACCTTACTGCAATTTACTATTATGTTGGTGGTTATACAAATGATGAAAACTTGTTTACTTATGTTATACACGACATTGTTTAAAAATAAATGGCTAAGGATCCACTTGCTAGTAAGCAACTTCGCGTCAGCCGTAAGCCAAATCCATTAAGACCTACTGAGTAATTGGTACTCAGGGTTTGCCCCCATATTTTGAGCGCAGGTATGGAGTTCATGGTTTGCACTTGTGTCGGAGGTGGTGCATGCCCCCACTTAGGATGAGTCGGCATGAGTGGCACAAGGGCAACATCGGTGGGCTCGATGTTGTTACTTCTAATGCAAATCTTTTGTGATATCATGGTGACTTCTGAACTTATCATTCCGCTGCGAGAAACTTTTGAACTTGCTACTTTATAACTCTATGTTGGACTTGTACTTTATTTGAAATCGGTTTGTAACTAAAGTCTATTATTATGCTATTCAACTGCCTGTGATGATGTATCTGTTGTGGCTCCATCGTGGATCAGATGTGTATGATGTCGGTTCATCTGGGTAATGGAATTATCGGGGGTCAAATGACTCTCGACGGACGATCGGGTTTAGTTTGGCCTAATCACATTGCGAGCCAGAGGTGGCAGATGTGCTTAGCCCAGGATTAAATCGGCGGTTCCGCCACAGCTCTGTCTCCAACTTCGAAGCTTCCTTCGACCTCACCAGCTCCTATATCTGTTCAGCGGGCGGTTAGCCAACGGCCGACTATCACGGTGACCAGGGTCGAGCTAGCTCGTCCTCGGGCACCCACACACCGATCCATTTTAGGACCACTCCATCTCCATCCACCTCAACTCGAGGCAGATCATCCAAGCATGCCCCGAGTTCAACTTGGCTTGGGACCACAATGGGTAGTTGTGCCATTGTTTCGGTGAGAGCCTGCATCTGCTTCTTCGCCTCGACCGACCACCACATCGCCACCAACTCGGTGAACTGCGCTCTCCACCTCCCCAACCTAGGTCTAGACCCAGATCAGTCAGGGGAGGAAACTGCGGCGACTAGAGGCTCATCGCACGTCTCCAACTCCCACATCAGCGACCACTCCACGTCGGGCGGTCTCGATCCCGTCACTGACTGAGGAGCTGAAATCGTAGGACCTCGGGCCGCACTAGAGATCGGGCTCCATTCGAATTCCCTCATGGCCTTCGCAATACTACGGCTTCTTACCAAATGAGCTTAGCGCACCTACGGTTTGTCCCTCGTGCCATGGCTCTCCTCAAAAATGATGAGGACGCACGACGGGAGGACATAGGCCCTCGCCGCCAATGACCACCTCAGCCACCTCATTCTCAAGAGGGAGGCGGGGAAGCACCGGGAGGCCCTGTCTTGGGGTCAACATCCACGTCACTCATGGATGATGAAGTCCACCACACAGTCGAGGAACCGTTGACCGGTCCTTCACTTGGGGGCTCATCATCAGCTCCTCCCAGAGCGGCAGTACCTGCCCCTTGGTGCAGCTCGCGTCCAGCGGGTGGGCTTGAGAGTTTCTTCTCCAACGTCCTTCGCAGCAGCATCCAACCCAACAATTGTCTCAGCCGCCTCTCCTTTGAGAGGGCAGCGAGACTTCTTGTCCACACATGATCTGCAGTCTGGAGTCTCTCGCTACATCTAATGATGGGCCAACCACGACTACAGCAACAGACTTCTACACATTCTGACCCTAGGCTTCACTCGGGGGGATCGCCAACACTCCTTGATGATCAGGCAAGCTCAGCCCTCGACGACTAGCTGGAGGATGACCCCGTCTCTGACGACGAGCCCTCCGTGAATGGGGAAACCTAGCAACAGCATGATAGGAGACGCCATCGCAACTGGTGCCGCAATATCCGCCGCCATCATCAAGCAGGAAATCAAGATCCAAACCTTCCCATTTCCCAGGATGAGGCGTTCGAACCTGGGGAGGCACCAGAAGTGGCCGAGTTTCGTCGTCAAAGGAACAGTCGATGACAAGAACGCCAGCGCATGCAAGCCCAGCAGCACGAACGTGATCATGGAACAGCGCGTGATGGGGAAATCGCGTTCAGCCCTACGCAGCATCGGTTCCAGGGCGTAACCTATTGCCGGAGTTCACCGCCGCCATGGGGACCCCGAGTCAAGCGGGGGGGTACTGGTGCAGCTGTCGGACACCTTCCCTCGCACTCCGGATGGAGAACTTTACCATCGGCATCTTCACTCAGGCGGCCAACCATCTCCTTCCTACCGACGCTCCTGCGGCCGTTGATGCCCGTCACGCCATCAACGCGGGTCACAACCCGAACCGCAACATGGAGCGATCACACGCAGCACTGGTACGCAAAAGAAATCTGGCATTGCAATGACTACGATCGGGACTACGGGGTGCCTCACCAAGATGACGGAAGCAGGGATCACTTGGGTGGAGCTTCTATCAATAGCCCGATGCCCCGATGCTCAGTTCACACTGACCGACTGGGGAGAGCCCGCCCCCGATATCCACGATGCCATGAAGGAGGTGCTCAAGATGGAGGTCAGGGACGAACCAGCCCATCGAGGCATGGTCGGTATCCCGGCATTCACCAGGTAGCTTCGTGGGGCCGCGTGGCCTCAGAACTTCAAAGTTTCTAATGTCGACAAGTACGAGGCAAAGCACGAACCGAGTGGCTGGCTGGCCATGTACTCCACCACAGCTAGTGCCGCTGGGGCAAGTGAGGATGTGATGACTACTTACGTCCCTATCATGCTGGGACATGACGTGCTTCAGTGGCTACGCCATCTTTGGCACGGCTGCTATTGACAACTGGGACGACTTCTGCCAGCGCTTCTGTAGGACCGAGACATGCGACTAGAGGGAGGGTGAATAGGAGCACTTGAAATCACAAAATCACAAACCCCCAAGTGGAAACCGAAACTAAGCACCGTCCACTGAACAGATACGTGCCTAGCAGCGCAAGGGTGCCGTCCACTGTGAGGATACGCACCAATGCAAGAAAGCTCAAGATCCGAACAAGAGTGACAGCGGAGCAACGGATTTTGCAATAACCGCCACAAGACACTCACCGCACCTAGGTGCGTCTCACTGACTCACAGTAAGCAAAGAGAATGGTCTTAAGGGAGGAATGCGAAAATCCGTAGCAAAATCACAGCGGAAAAACCAAACTGGGAAGAACACAGCAGCTCCCTGGCAGGACCAGACTGTCCGGTGGCCAACACCGGATTGTCCGGTGGCACCGGACTATCCGGTTCCTGTTACCGGACTGTCCAGTGGCACTGCCCGGACAACGCCTCACGCAGGACTGTCCGGTGGGCGCTGTCGGACTATCCGGTGGAACCGGACTGTCTGGTGGCCTCTGCCGGATGGTCCGGTGGGGTCGCAGAAAAGACTTTTTCAAATCCAAACTTGATCAAACCTTGTCCAAACTTCACGAAATTTCGTACAGGTTATCTGGACCCTATTTCAAAGTTATCCCCATAAGATCAGCTCAAGGTAACTGCGGAATCAGCGGGAATTTCAGATCTTGTGAAATGGCCGTCCTTGGGCAAGAAAGGGGAAAACACAAAAGAGGCTTGCTCGTGGCAATCCAGCAGGATTGAGATGAACTAAGTCATGATCTCCACATCCTAGCAAGTAAAGAACATCAGCAAGGAAAGGGATTCAAGCTTGCCCAACAAAAACACCCAAAAAGGTAAGGATTGAACCCAAAAACCAAAGAGAGAGGGGGAGGAGAAGAACACAAGGTTGCTGCACGAATTTGCTTCGATTAAGTGCCCAAGATGGGTCTAAATATTCAGCATACAAGCAGAAATTCGTCCCACGCAACCACCCTCACCTTCCCTCAAGATTAGGAGGCTAAATCCTACTCTATCCTCCCTAGCAATGGAGCTCAAAGCTTAAGGATGAAAATCACCAAGTGAAGACTAATCCTAGCAGCCAAGAGTAGCTCTAATGACCTGCCTTGGACCTATTTATACACTGAGTGCTATTTAGACAGTTTTGCACTTAGGTCCCTACAGCTAGACAAACCCTAAGGACTCAAACAAAAGATTACAGGATATTTCGGGATGGACGACCACGATGAAGTCTTGATCTTCGTAAGTTCCACGCAATCCTCAGATGCTCTCCACGTGGCCAGTAGTCCAATCCGCGATCCGCCCCCGGTTTTGAAGTCAGAAACCGGGAAACTTTTGGAAAGTCTCCGCCTGGGCCGGATTTGGCCCATCTTCTCTATCTTGGCGAGTCGTGGCCCAACTCACCAAGGCTTGGGTAGCTTAGGTGACGGTTTTGAGCTGAAGCCGCCAAAGCCTCCCTCGCACGCCTTCGCGCCACGCATTCGGGTTGGAGCACCGCGGTGGCACCCGGCATCCCCTGTCCATCGGGGCAGTCTCGCAGTCCTTCGCAGGACTTACTCCTGCCGTCGCCATGCCGCTCCTCCGTATACCGAACTCCCATAGCCGACAGACGCCGAGTGTACCTCCAGTCCTTCGGAGGACTTCCCTCTACCTCCAGTCCATCGGAGGGCCTCCTGTCCATCGGAGGTCTTGTGCCCAAGTCCTTCTGGGTCTTGCTATTGTTGACAATCAGTCATCATTCCAGAGGCAATGGAGCCGGTCCATTGGCTCTCACGCTTCATCGCCAATTTTTAGTTGCTATCAGATAAGCCGGCACATGCCATGGGTTCTCAAGTCCATCAAGTG
The DNA here is from genome assembly GCA_030272315.1 of Paspalum vaginatum. NCBI lineage: Eukaryota > Viridiplantae > Streptophyta > Magnoliopsida > Poales > Poaceae > Paspalum > Paspalum vaginatum. The sequence goes on from CM059021.1 coordinate 21,805,053, forward strand.
CAAAGATGGCGAGTCTCCGCTCATACTTGAAGCATTTCTAGTCGATGCGAAACTGCATTCCTAACATCGCTGATGCGGTAGTGATAGAAGACTTCTTCCATGGCTCCAACGACGAGGCTTTTGTGAAGGCCCTAGCCATGTCCGAGCAGCTCTTTCGCGACGCCGACCGATACATTACCGCGGATGAGCGAGCTCGGGACTTGGTCGATGCATGTCGAGAAGATTGGGGAAGAGAGAAGTGTGAGGACCCCTGCGGCTGGATCGCCGCTGGGACCAGAGACCTCAGGAGGAAGTCTAGGCTGTGGGGCCGCCGCCCATGTGCCAACGCGCCCCTCCACGTCAAAGGGGCGAGCGATCACTCGACCAACTCCTCATCTCACCGTGCCCCTATCAAAAAGAGATGCATCACACCCTGCATGACTGTAGGGACTTCAAGGCTTCAATCGCTCACGGCAGGCCCTTTATACCTCTTGCCTCCGCCGCCACCTCTGCCGTGGGATCAGGGGCCAGTCGCCCCAGCAGAATAGGGCCAACGGCGCCAGGTTTTCCCAACATCAACAGGCACGTCAACGTCATCATCGGGGGGGCACGGCTCCCTAGATAGCAAAAGGCAGCCAAAGCTGGTTGATCCGCTAAGTCATGGCGGCCACTCAAGAGCCTTTGACACCGTACAACTTATCAGACATGCCCATCTCTTTTATTCGGGTGGATCATTGGCTTAACTTCGACCACCCGGGCAAATATCCTCTGCCAGTAAGCCTAGTGGTCCATGAGAGCTAACTCATGAGGACACTGATCGATGGCAGGAAGCAGCATCAATGTGATGTTGCCCAAGACTCTGCTGTCTCTCGGGCTCTCTATCAACGATCTGTAAGAGTCAGGCAGCCCATTCTTTGGGATCATGCCTGGCGAAGGAGAATATCTGCTGGGACACATCAGCTTGCCCGTCACCTTTGGAACGGAGGACAACTTTCGTACAGAGACCCTCCGCTTCAAGGTGGCAACCTTCGACTCTGCCTACAACACCATCATTGGGCGGCCCAGGTTGGACCAAGTTCATGGCCATCCCCCACTACTCGTACCTAGTCCTGAAGATGCCGGCCCTATGTGGAGTCCTCTCCGTGTGGGCGGACTTCAAGGGCTCTACTCTCTGCGCTTAGGAGGCTTTCTAGATGGCCTTCACAGCAACTATTGTGGTAGCTCAACGCCGACTCATTGATGACGCGGCTTAACTCTCGAAGGACTATCTGCCGATCCCGACTCATGAGTCAGTCCCTAGCTTGGCTATATAGGCAACCAGTGGCGACCAAGGAAGTGAGCCTCGACCTCCCCGATGCCTCAAAGACCGTGACCATTAGTGCAATTCTCCCTCCCAAATAGGAAGACGCGCTCGTCCAATTCTTGAGGGACAATTGGGACATGTTAGCATGGAAGCCTGCAGATATGCCCAGAGTCCCAAGGGAACTGGCCGAGCACAAACTCAAGGTGTTCCCCAACGCGAAGCCGATCAAGCAGAGGCTGCGCCGATTCACCCCGGACAAGAGGGAAGCGATCCGTGGGGAGTTAGCTCACCTCCAAGCTACCAGGTTTATTAGAGAAGTCATGTATCCTGAGTGGCTGGAAAATCTTGTACTAGTACTCAAAAAGAATAAAGTAGACTGGCAGGATGTGTGTTGATTATACCGATCAACAAGCATTGCCCGAAGGACCCTTTCAGGCTGCCTAGGATAGATCACGTCATCGACTCTACAGTAGGGTGCTCCCTCCTCTGCTTCTTATATTGTTACTCGGGCTACCATCAGATTAGCCTAGCCATGAAGGATCAGGAGAAGAGCGCATTCATCAAGCCCTTTTGGGGCATTTTGTTATACCTCTATGTCGTTCGGGCTAAAAACGCCAGAGTGATGTATCAACACGCAATCCAAACGTGCTTGGCCGAACACTAGGGTAAGTGTGTCGAGGCTTACGTCGACGATGTGGTGATCAGGACAATGGATCTAGAAGACTTCATTAACGACATACAGCAAGTCTTCAACAGTCTTCAGGAGTTTCTGCTGGAAGCTCAACCCTGCTAAGTGTGTATTTGGGGTCCCAACTGGGCAATTACTCAGATTCATCGTCAGCAAAAGGGGGGTCGAAGCCAACCCGGAGAAGATCGACCCAATCCTCTGGATGCAGCCCCCTAAGTCATAGAAGAAGGTCCAAAAGCTCACTGGGTGCATGGCTGCTCTAAGCCGATTCATCTCGCAGCTGGGAGAGAATGGCATGCCATTTTATAAGCTGCTGAAGAGGGTGGACAGATTCCAGTGGACACCAGAGGCTCAGGAAGCATTTGAAGCCCTCAAAAAGTTCTTAATGGCCCCTCTGGTATTGAAATCACCACACCAAGCCACAGCAGACCACGCAGTTGAAGATTTGCTGTTGTACCTCTCCTGCATGACTCATGTGGTCAGTACTGCTCTGGTGGTCGAGAGGCTAGAGGAAGGGCATGTTCAGCTGACTCAGCACCCGGTCTATTTCATCAATGAAGTACTCAGCCTATATAAGATAAGGTACCCGCAGGTTCAAAAGTTACTGTATGCGGTCCTTATCACAGCTTGCAAGCTACGCCATTATTTCAGGGAGCATAAGGATGTGGTGGTCACCTCATTCCCCATCGGCGAGATTTTGCGAAACAGAGAAGCCACTGGAAGAATTGCCAAGTGGGCGTGTGAGCTGGGAGCACGTGACATCGAATTCCGCCCGTGCACTACCATCAAGACTCAAGGACTAGTTGACTTCATCTCTGAGTGGACAGAGAACCCAGAGCCTCTAGAATTCTAGAAGATGCACATCGACGAGTCGCTCAAAATAGAGGGAGCCGGGGTAGGAGTCGTCTTAACCACCCCAAAAGGCGAAAAACTCAAGTATGTGCTGTAGATCCTTTTCACGGTGTCCAATAATGCAGCAGAGTCTGAAGCCATGCTGCACGGGTTGTGCATCGCGATTTCACTCGGCATCAGGCGCCTCATGGTCAATGGGTGTAGGACCGAGACGTGCGACTAGAGGGAGGGTGAATAGGAGCACTTGAAAACTCAAAAACACAACCCCCAAGTGGATGCTCTGCAAAGCTCAAGAGAAACTGAAACTAGGCACCGTCCACTGAACAGATACGTGCCTAGCAGCGCAAGGGTGCCGTCCACTGTGAGGATATGCACCACTGCAAGAAAACTCAATATCTGACCAAGAATGACACCGGGGCAACGAACCTTGCAGAAACCTCCACAAGACACTCACCGCATCGAGGTGCGTCTCACTGACTCACAGCAAGCAAAGAAAATAGTCTTAAAGGAGGAATGCAAAAATCCGAAGCAAAAACACAGCGGAAAAACCAAAATAGGAAAACACTGCAGCTTCCTGGCAGGACCGGACTGTCCGGTGGCCAATAACGGACTGTCCGGTGGGACCGGACTATCCGGTGCCTGCTGCCGGACTGTCCGGTGGCACAGCCCAGCAGAGCCTCACACCGGACTATCCGGTGAGCTATGTCGGACTATCCGGTGGAACCGGAGTGTCCGGTGGCGCTTGCCGGATTGTCCGGTAGAGTCACAGAAAAAGGCTGTTTCAAACCCAAACTTGACCAAACCTTGTACAAACTTCACGAAATTTTGCACAGGCAATCTGGATCCTATTCCAAAGCTTTTTGCAAAAGATCAACTCAAGGTGACCACGGAATCAGCGGGAATTTCAGATCACGTGAAATGGCAATCTTTGGGCAAGAAAGGGGAAAACAGAAAGGAGGCTTGCTCGTGGCAATCGAGCAGGAGTGAGCTGAACTAAGTCATGATCTCCACGTCCTAGCAAGTCCAGAACATCAGCAAGGAAAGGGATTCAAGCTTGGCCAACAAAAACAACCAAAAGCCATGGATTCAACCCAAAAACCAGAGAGAGAGGGGGAGGAGGAGAACACAAGGTTGCTGCACGAATTTGCTTCGATTAAGTGCCCAAGAAGGGGTCTAAAGATTCAGCATACAAGCAGAAATTTATTCCAAGCAACCACCCTCACCTTCCTTCAAGATTAGGAGGCTAAATCCTACTCTAACCTCCCTAACAATGGTGCTCAAAGCTTAAGGACGAAAATCACCAAGTGAATACTAATCCTAGCAGCCAAGAGACCTTCTAATGACCTGCATTTGACCTATTTATACCCGAGTGCTATTTAGACAGTTTTGCACTTAGGTCCCTACAGCTAGACAAACTCTAAGGACTCAAACGAAAGATTACAAGATATTTCTAGACGAACTGCCACGATGAAGTCTTGATCTTCGTAAGTTCCACGCAATCCTCGGATGTTCTCCACGCGGCCAATATTCCAATCCGCGATCCGCCCCCGGTTTTGAAGTCAGAAACTGGGAAACTTTAGGAAGTCTCCGCCTAGGCCGGATTTGGCCCATCTTCTCTATCTTGGCGAGTCGTGGCCCAACTCCCCAAGGCTTGGGTAGCTTGGGTGGCGGTTTTGAGCCGAAGCCGCCAAAGCCTCCCTCGCACACCTTCGCGCCACGCATTTGGATTTGAGCACCACGGTGGCGCCCGGCATCCCCTGTCCATCGGGGCAGCCTCGTAGTCCTTCGGAGGACTTACTCCTGCCGTCGCCGTGCCGCTCCTCTGTGTACCGAACTCCCATGGCCGACAGACGCCGAGCATGCCTCCAGTCCTTCGGAGGACTTTCCTCTATCTCTAGTCCATCGGAGGGCCTCCTGTCCATCGGAGGACTTGTGCCCAAGTCCTTCTAGGTTTTGCTACTGTTGACAATCACTCATCACTCGAGAGGCAATGGAGCCGGTCCATTGGCTCTCAATGGGGACTCTCTGGTCGTGATTAGTCAAGTCAACAAAGACTGTGACTGCTCCACAGAAGTGATGGACAAATATTGTGCGGAAGTTCGCAAACTGGAGGACAAGTTCGATGCGCTGGATTTTCATCACGTGGACTGCAACAACAACGCAGATGCCGACCTATTGTCTAAGATCAGCTCTTCCTGAGCCAAAATTCCTCCAGGTGTGTTCGTCCAGGAACTGTCTTGTCCATTCATTGATCAAGAGTTAGAACCCCTAGAGCAGCATGTCTTGAGCTTGGAGAAAGCCCCGGCTGACTGGTGGGTCCCAATCATTAAGTACATCAGAGACGGTGATGTGCCTGATGACAGAGCAGAAGCTAAGCGACTCATTTGGTGCGGGGCTACTACACATTGATCGGTGATGATCTGTTCAAGTGCGGCACGGCCGGAGTTCTCTTGAAGTGCTTCGACATATCTCAGGGTAAGAGTCTGTTGATGGAAATCCACACTAGGTAGTGCAGTAATCATGCTACCTCCAGGACACTGGTTGGAAAGGCATTTTAGGGCTGGATTTTATTGGCCGACAGACAAGCAGGATGCTGCAGAATTGGTCAAGTGTTGTGAAGCCTATCAATTCTTTGCAAATCAACATCACCTCCTGGCTCTAACAGCTGTAGAACATTCCTGTCTCGTGGCCCTTTGCATGCTGGGGGCTCGACATGATCGGGCTGCTCAAGAGAGCTCAAGGCAGGTATACTCACATCTTGGTGGCCATCGATAAGTTTACCAAATGGATCGAGGTCAAACCGATCGCATCTCTAACTTCAGCAAAGGTGGCAGAATTCATTCAGGAGATTATATTTTGCTTTGGGATCCAGAATAGCATTATCACAGATCTGGGCTCCAACTTCGCAGGCTTAGAATTCTTTGATTTCTGCAGCAAAAAGTCATACTTGTCAAATATGTCTCGGTAGCGCACCCCCGCGCCAATGGCCAAGTCGAGCGTGCAAACGGGATGATTTTTGATGCTTTGAAGAAGAGAGTCTTCGACAAAGATAAAAAGCTGGTAGGCAAATGGATCAAGGAACTCCCGTACATAGTCTGGAGTCTCAGAACGTAGCCAAGTAAAGCTCTCAACGGTAACATGCCCTTCTTCATGGTGTACTGGCTCAGAGGTAGTGCTGCCTGCTGATTTAGCACATGGAGTATCACGGCTGGCGTTCAAAGATATCGCAGAGGTAGAAACCACTCAGCTTGAGGAAGTTGACTTGCTCGAGGAAGAGCGACTCAACTCGGCGATTCAGTCGGCGCGCTACCAGCAGACTCTGCGGCGTTATCATGAGCGCAACATGCGTCCTCGTGCCTTTTCAGTCGAGGAATTGGTCCTCCGTAGGGTCCTCAAGGGGGCTAGGCATCACAAGCTATCCCCTCCTTGGGAGGGACCTTACATCGTCACAGAAGTCACTCAGCCAGGATCTTATTGCTTGTTTGAAATGGATGGTACTCCAATTGGGAACTCTTGGAATATCAAGCATCTTCGCAAATTCTACGCCTAGGTCTCCTGCAAACATCAGAGCACCGTATCCTCGTCTATACTCATTGTTAATGTCATGGTAGTCGTGACTTTGAGTTAACTCGTCCTCATTCGTGTTCAGTCAGATGTACTCATATAATGAATAAATGCATGATCTCTGTGCACATGTCCTCTGTTTCTGGCGTGACTACATGATGCTTCTCATAATAGCGGTTCCTCCTCGCGTAACCAGGCAATCAGTCATGGGCTCTGACCCAACTCATGGCTGGTGTTACATGCCTACTCCTACTCAAGAAGGGGTGCAGTCCGCCCCTAATTACGGGGCAATCATCCTAGGTCGTAGACCGACAGCTGGTGTTACATGCCTTCGCGTACTCATAAAAGGGTGCAATATGGCCGTCCTTATGGGGCAATTAGCCTAGGTCGTAGACCGACAGCTGGTGTTACATGCCTTCACGTACTCATAAAAGGGTGCAATCTAGCCCTCCTTACGGAGCAATCAGCATAGGTCGTAGACAGACAGCTGGTGTTACATGCCTTCGCGTACTCATGATAGGGTGCAATCCGACCCTCGTTATGGGGCAATTGGCCTAGGTCGTAGACCGACAGCCAGAGCTACATGCCTGCGCCTATTCTTATGAAAAGGGTGCAGTCTGACCCTATGCATTGCTCGCTTGAAATTATTCGGTTCGAGTAAACGTAAAAGTTTTAATCAGTTGTTCTCCTACGTTTTCGATCTCGGGACAATACGCACGTGAACTCTGTGTTTCTTGAGAAACTCTGGGTTGTAGGGCCAACTCAAGGGCCTGGCTTCAGATGTCATCATACGTGTGAGAACTGCTAATTGAATTTTACATTAACTTAGGATGCTAATCTCGTTTTCTTGCAGTTTGAAGTAACCCTTAGCAGACATCATACAATTACAAAGATGTGGTATCATTTACATGAATGCAGCAACAAGAATTCTGGTTCATGGTTCAAACTCCGCTATGAGTTTCTCAGCTACAGTTTGGATCTCTGCAGCATATTTGTCCATTGTTGAGTCACTGGGATCAACCGCAACCTTTTTTGACAATTTAGTTAAGTTCAGATCTAGCCGGGTTATCTTTAGCATCCGTAGGACATGCTGCAGAACTGATTTCAACTTTCCGCGGAGGTGATTCTTGATGTCTTCCACCAGAGTTGATACTCGATCTGACACTAGTCGTGGGGCTCCAACCTCTGGGGCGCATATATTTAGCATAGTTGTCATTGCAGACGTTGTAGACTTCATCAGCTCCTTGGTCTTCTCATAAGCTGCCTTCAGTTTTTCACAGTTCTTCTTGGAAATTTCGTAATTCAGAGTCGCGAGATCTAGGTCTTTACGGTATTTTTCTGATAATTGCTGGGATTCCTTGAGAGCTTGCCTCATGGACATCAGTACATTATCCAAGTCTCTATTCTTGCTTTGGATTTTGACTCAGATTCTGTCGGCTTCAATTAACTCAGAAGTTTTCTTCTCAAGATCTTCCCGAGTCAATTTATGGCTCGTTTCAAGCACTACTAATGCACTGAAAGTATTCTGGAATGATTTCTCGAATCCATCTCACGATTCTTGGAGCTCTTGGATTTCTCTCTTTGACTGCAGTGCCTCATCCTGGGGACCGATGCAGCTTATAGGCTTCTATAAGTAAAGAATATGCTAGTTGGGTTTCTTGGCGAGTTATCTCATGCTGTTTTCTCTCTAGTTCAAGCCTGTGCTGCAAATTCAGAGCAGTGCCTCAGGCCTCATCATCCTCGAGTACGAGGTTATGGTGTGAGATATCACATTGAGCCAACGCATTCTCCAGATCAGCAATCTTTTTTGCAGCAGCTGCAGACCAATGTATGTACAAGTATAAGTATGCCAGATGTTAGACTGTATGGAAATTTAGGGGGCAGACATTTACCATTGGCTTCCGTAGCACGAGTTGCTTTGGAATCGGCCAACTGTTGACGTAGCTTGGTCACATCGCTCCCAAGTATGGGACCGAGCCTTTCGCGCCATTGCGAAGCTTGATTCAGCCAATCATGTAAAAAAGGGTTCAGCTGCTTGCAGGTACCAAAATCAAAGATCGTTACAGTGATGATGACGCCTTACCTCAAAGGCCACGAACGGTCGCGATTCAGAAGGACCCATTGCGATTTGTAACTCTGAGTCCACCAGATCGAGCGCATTAGTGTTGGCAACGGCACCTGTGTCACCTGCTGGCCCTACATCTCTATACTGGGGGCTCAAAACCGGTACGGATGTATCTAGCATGGTCTCGGTGTCAGCCGGCTCACCTCTAGCAGTCGTTTCTTCCTCATGTGTTGTTTCGTGCTCATCCAAGGGACGCTCCTAGCTATTCAGGGTGTTTCCTCCTCCCGGGTTACTAAGCGAGTCATGCCAGTCAACTGGAGGCCTGGTGTCGATGTCGTGTAGCTGGTGGTTTGCATTTTTTGACACTGTTCCAATCGGGCGTTCCAGGGCTTCAGGCTCAGGGGCTGCAGTCGGGCGAGTCCCAAGGTCGGGAGGCACTATGTCTTGTTCCATGGAAGGCCTGTCTAGAATTTCATTCAGTTGAGAAATCGATGGCAGAGGTGGAGTAGAGGAACAACAGTTAAAGGAATCAGACATACCGTGGCAGCATGAGACTGACTTCAGTCATATGGGGGACTGCCTTCACAAATTGGTCTAGTTTGATATCGACATCCAACAGGTTCCGCTCCTCTTCCATTGTCATTGGTTGTTTAGTCAGAGGAGAGGAGGTGGCTTCAGCGTTCTACATTTTCTTTGACCTCCTCTCTCAAACCTGAAGGGGAACTTCTTCTTCTTCTTCTTCCTCCTCTTCATTGATTAGCATACTCTAGTCAATATGGCCTAGAGAAGAACCTTCACTATTATCAGTTCTCTCCTGCACTTTGGGCTTCTTGCTTGGCCTCTTGGATTGCGATGCTAAGTCGGGAATGTGTGATGCCCCGGGCATCTCCAGAGCATTATCTTGTACATCCTTTATTTAATTACCTCTCCTAAGCATCATCCCATCTCATGTTAGTGTGCATTTGATTCATATGAACAAGCATGATGAAAATAGCTAAGTGATGCACTCAGTTTTGCATGAATGACGCTATAAATGTGAGCATAACTCGAATCCTATGGAGTTTTAGGTGAAACTTTTTATACCAAACCTGTAGGTCTTGATGTAGTGAACAACTTTGTCAATTGGAGCTTGGACTGGAAAATGGACTTAACTTAGTGTAAGGGGTCCTTTGGTGTCACCCAACAAACACACTCCAAATCTGAAATGTTTAGAATTCTTCCTTTTTCTATAACCTACAATCCTTTTCATGCAAAGGTCCAATTGAGAAAGTTGTAGGCCATGAAATTGTGAACAACATTGTCAAAAAGGCTTTTGGGAGAAAATGAGCTAGACATAGGACATTTGAATTTTCTAAGGAAAACAGTTCTCTGTCCAAACTTAGGGCTGCTAGATAAATTCGAATTTAAATCATATTTAGACCTAGAATTTGAACTTGGTGCTTTTGACAAAGTTGTAGAGATCAAAGATTTGAACATTTCATCTAATGGGAATATCTCTACAATCGGCTTCTAAATGGGCCAAAAACTCATTTTTCAGAGAGGGAGAAAACACACCATTAAGTGTGCTTCCTCTGAGTCACTGACGGGTGGGACCCACCCATCAGTAACCCCTGCTCCCCTCAGGTTCCTGGCCACCGTGTGGCCGCCGGCGTACGGCCGACGCGCCCCGGCCACGAATCGAGCCTCTCTCTCCCTCCCCGACCGCGGCTCTAAGTGGAGAGCGCTTCCCTCTCAGCGCTCTTTCCTCCCTTCGCCCGCACGCTCTCCATTGCCCTCCATTGCCGGAGCTAGGTCGAGCTCGCTCCCGGTCGCCTCTGTCCTCTCCCGAGCCCAACCACCACCACGCCGAGCTCCGCCGCCCTCGACTCCACCGCTCCGTCTAGACCTCGTCGCCCGAGACCCCTCCACTGCGGCGTATTGCACCGCCGAACCCCGCCGACCGAGAGCTCCCGTCACCGGCCCTCCCCGCTATCTCCCCCGTCGATTGAGGTAGGGGGTAAGCATCTTCGCATCCCCCTCTCTCTCCCCGACCATCCACGGCGAGCCTCCGGGCTCTGCCCGGCCGTTCCGGCCGCGCGCCGCCGGTCCTCCCCCTCCCGGCGCGAGGAAGAAGAAGAGGGAGGAAGGAGACGACGAGTTTCGCGGTCTAGCCCCTGGTGTTTTCTGTTTTTGCAAACCGGTCCACCGCACTGCTATATGAGTCTTGTAGATCTCGCATTCTAGCCCCTCGGATCTAAGGTTAATCACGAAGAAGTCCCTGGATCTACGATTTTACTTTTATTTATTTAAAAATCAGCAGTAAACTTTAGAAAATCGTAGTAAATCATAGAAAAATCCAAAAATAGCAAACTAAGTTGCATGGTAATCCTTGTAAATAGATCTATCTGTTGGGTATGATGGTTGAGCAGGAAAAGACCCTTTTGCCCCTGATATTATGCATGCTTGGTAAATCATTATAAATGGGAAATGTGGAATAAATGGTCTCCAAAAATTGTCAAACTCGTACAGCAGTGTTTTTAGGGTATATAGGCTCACTGTGATTTTTGGTAGCTCGAGTGTTCACTTTTTAATTACTGTTTTGCCCCTGCATGTGATTTTAGCATAAAAATAAATGAGGAAATGATAACCATATAAAGATTATGCTCTAAATGGTTTTACACATTTTATTTGTGCTTCCCTGTGGTATAAATAGCTCACTGTTGAAATGGGGTACTGTGCATGTCAAGTATGGTTAGTGTTTTGAAAATAATAAGTCCATGCATGTTTAACTTAATAAATAGGAAATGTGGTTTAAATGAGGGTCAAAAATTCTGAAATTTGGGCAGAAGCTTTGCTAGCATACCTAAGCTTAGTATAAAATTTGATAGCCCAAATGCTTACTGTTTATTTACTGTTTTACCCTTCCCTAGTAATTAAGCATATAATTAGCAAAAGGAAAGGGTTCTATATAAAAATAAGCTATAGAGGGCTTTGTGGTATTTATTTGGGTTCTAGATGATGTAAGTAGCTCACCGCTGAAAACGTGAGGCTATGCATGTAAGGTTTGACCTTATTTTGAAAATGGTAGACATAATGCTTATTTAAGTAAATAATAGGAAATATGAGACTAGTATATTAATAAATATCACCATGGATCATATTTAGAAACATAGGAGTATGTAAATCTTAGCCACTGATTTGGAATGCAATGTAGGTCTTCACTAATGTTTTAGAAATGCATGATAGAAATGCTAAGCTAGCTAGGTGGAAAATAGGTGTTTGAGTAAGCTTCGGTCATTTTACGTGAATCGATGCTACCTCGTCACACACCCCCACGTTGTTATAGGTGATATGCTAAGTTACCGTAGGTGATGGCTTGTACGATTTCGTAGTACTAAGCAAGTTTCATTACAAAAATGCATAACTTTATTCCATAAATCATGATTCCTTGCATCGCACTCGCATCATGAAGCAAGCATTGCACTAATACATGCTCCAATTGCACTATGTCATGCATATAGATCCCGCGAGCGAAGGACAACCGCCGGACCTACCAATCGTAGAAGAGCCCGAGGAGGAGCTGCACCAAGAGCCGGAGGACCAGCAGCAGGGGCCCGACTTCGCTCAGGAGGCAGCTACTGACCCTAGTGAGGAAGGTAGGCAGGACCATACTTAATCCAGCAAATAAATTATACTTGATGATTACGCATATGCATTAGGAGTTGCTTGAAACCAGTTGCATTAGACTCCCTGGCCGCCCTGGCCCTAGCACCTATGCATAGAGTTCGTAGGACGAGTATGCCTAGAAATTGCTATGTACGAGTAGACACGAGTGTGTGGACTTGTCGCGTAGGGGTTTTCAAAGTTACAATAGATAATTATTAAGACAATTATTACTATTGCTCATGATTTAATTGGAGGCCTGGCGGAGATTTATTTCAGTATTTACTTTTCATAATGTTGCACTTTGGACTCCGCCCGAGTCGCATAAGGCCCGTCCGCTGTTCGCCTGCTGTTCGGCATAACATTGCTAGAGTGCTTATCCGGAATATGGGACCGGAAAAGTCTTTACTGGGCTCGTCCGAAGCACAGAGACACGTTCCTACCCGCTGGTTGAGAGGAAGGTGGCCCGAGAGAGCTTGGTACTCATGGCGGGGAGACCGAGATGTCGGTAGACTCGTCATGGGGGCACAACCCGGGGGCTAGGCGGGAGTGAATCGAACTTGGAACGAAGGCAGGTTAAGATTGGGGCTATATGTGGGAATGCGATGGCTAGTAAACATATACCCCTGGCATGATAGTTATTCCCAGGAATTAAAATCGATTCGAATCAGCTGATGACCACCAGGTATGGGAATGCTGATAATGCACATGGGCAACGTAGTAATTACTTAAACACTCTGTATCTAATACTCATGATTTTTGAATATCACATGTTTGATTTGAACTGCTTACCTTACTGCAATTTACTATTATGATGATGGTTATACAAATGACGAAAACTTGTTTACTTATGTTATACACGACACTGTTTAAAATCAATGGCTAATGATCCATTTGCTAGTAAGCAGCTTCGCGTCAGCCGTAAGCCAAATCCATTAAGACCTACTGAGTAATTAGTACTCAGGGTTTGCCCTCACATTTTGAGCGTAGGTATGGAGTTCATGGTTTGCACTTGTGTCGGAGGTGGTGCATGCCCCCACTTAGGATGAATCTGCATGAGTGGCTCAAGGGCAACATCGGTGGGCTCGATGTTGTTACTTCTAAAGCAAATCTTTTGTGATATCATGGTGTCTTCTGAACTTGTCATTCCGCTGCGAGAAACTCTTGAACTTGCTACTTTATAACTCTATGTTGGACTTGTACTTTATTTGAAACCGGTTTGTAACTAAAGTCTATTATTATGCTATTCAACTGCCTGTGATGATGTAACTGTTGTGGCTCCATCGTGGATCAGATGTGTATGATGTCGGTTCCTCTGGGTAATGGTAATATCGGGGGTCAAATGACTCTCGACGGACGACCGGGTTTAGTTTGGTCTAATCACGTTGCGAGCTAGAGGTGGCAGGTGTGCTTAGCCCGGATTAAATCGGCAGGTTCCGCCACAGAATGGCAGAAGAGGGCTTCTGAGTTTTGACTTGCTCCCTAATTGTTCTCTTCTTCCGTGGGACTTTGGCTTTATGGTGGATGTCTTGGCTCGGGTGCGCTTCGACACCACTGTAGCAGGACCGCCTTCTTTTGTGATGGTTGCACGCTCGGGGGCTAGGCCATCAGCACCAGCATCTCCACGCTCGGGGGCTTGCTCTTCTTGAGTCCTAGTATCCTCTCCAGCCTCAGAGTCTTCAGCTGGGCAGGGGATGACTATATATGTGGCGGCTCCATTGTTGCCTTCACCTTGTGTCGCAGCAACAACAGCATCCATTTCTTCAGTCGTTAATTCTGACCCTCGTTTCAGCACTTTGTCCGTGCCTTGTTTGGTTGGGTCGGACAGAAACTTGGCAATATTGCTCTGCATGATTGAGTCAGAAAGTATATTTAGTTGTGTTTGCATTATCTGATCTTACAATTAATTTGGTCGATAAGATATGATACTTACGGATGGAGTAGGGTGTCACGTAGAGTAGGGCTGTAAAGATCCTTCATTGTGGACATCACCCCTTAGCATCAAACCAATGCGAGCTTTGATTTCTTCTGCAGTAATAACCTGGCTAGTCTCCAGGGTGGGATCACTTGCTCCAACATAAAGATATGCTAGGTAGACTCGATCCTTCAAGGGTTGGATGCTCTAGAATATGAAGTCAATGACTATGGCTTGGGGAGTCTGGCCGTTTTCCTTCAAATCAGCAATGTCCTTGAGCAAGATTTTTACCTCAGCACTTTACTCTGCAGTTGGTGCTTCTTCCTAGCTCCTTAGCTTAGTGTTTGGCTAGTCGGCCCGACCGGGGTGGCAGGGAATTTTCATGATTACTCATGTAGAACCACTCGGAGTGCCACCCCCTATTGCTGTCCTTGAGTGGGATATCCAGGTACACTGACCTTCGTCCCCTACGCAGTTCTAAGCTAGCCCCGCCAACTACTTGAAAGACCGTGTCTCGGATACCGGGTTGCAATGATAAAGGTGTTTCCAAAGGCCGAAATGCAGAACAATCCAAAGGAAAGCTTCGCATAGGTGGATAAAAATCGAGATTTGAAGAATGGAATTGGGGTTCAGGTGTGACAAATCAAATGGAATAGAAATTGAGCAGGTCTCATGCGAATGAATAGAGATGCAGTCCTAGCCCGCACACAAAGAAAAGGGCAAAAACTAGAGACTCGTGGGTATCTTCTGTGCGGACCTTCTCGCCTTTAGAGTTTCTCAACTCGCCTAACTTCTTGGGGGAAGAACTCTCATTTCTATGAGATGGATTAAGTGAGATTTAGAGATTGAGGACACGTGGAATGCAAGGAATGGTGACAGAATTGGCTGGTTCTCGTCATGCGGGAGTTCTTCGCTTGTGTTTCCACGCTCGCTGATTGCCTTCTTTTTCGGAGCCATGGTTGAGAAGGATTCTGGTGCGACTTCGGGCATTTTGGATAAGGACTTCAAATTTATTGTCGCCGGACTCACTATTTTATAATGTCTTATTTATTTACAGAGCGAATACATTCCTACGGGCGGGGGTGATACGCTCGGGGGCCTCGACCGCTCGAGTCAAGTCACACGGGGCCACGGGCACACCACTTTCTTCGGTCAGACCCCTCACTCGACCCGACTGTCCCATGCCGTCCGCGCCGCGAGTCCGCGAGAGCGAGACCGCGCCTGTGCTGCCATGCGCCATGGCTCCCCCACCTCTGTAAACCCTAATCAATCCAGACACAGCTAAAACTACGAATCAAGCAGAACGAAGAACGCAGCAGCAGCGGCTCTCAAATCTATCAGCGATGGATCGCTCCCGCTCCAAGCGCGGTTACCACTACGACCAGGACTCCCCACCGCCCCGCCCCAAGTCACGCTTCGACCGCCGCAGCGGCGGCGGCCAGAATTCTAACTCCAGCTACCACCGCCGCGGCCCCCCCGGCGGCGGCGGAGGCTCCGACCGCCGCGGGTTCCTCCCGCCCGACGCAGCGCCGCCCCCGCCCCCTCCCCCTCCGTCGGCCGCTGCAGGGCGGCGCCGGCACCACCACCACCACCACCTCCTTCCGCATCCTGTGCCCCGAATGCAAGGCCTACGGCTTCCCGCCCGGTTTCGTTGCCAAGGTTCGCGAAGACAGCGGCGCGCTCGTCACCGTCCATCCGCCTTTTTCGGGCGACTATGTCCGGGTCATCGAGACGGTCGACGGCGCGCGGCGCGAGGCAGACGGGCGCCCGCCCATGTTCTCCCCGGCTCAGGAGGCGCTCCTCATGGTGCACCGCCGGATCCTCGAGACCGACGCCGATGACGGCGACGAGGACGGCGAGTATGGACCCAGGGGCAAGGACCCCAGGGACAGAGGGAAGACCACCACGCGACTCATAGTGCCCAAGCTGCACGTCGGATGCCTGCTCGGCAAGGGCGGCAAGATCATCGAACAGATGAGGATGGAGACCAAGACACACATCAGGATCCTGCCACGTGACCAGCACACACCACGCTGTGTCTCCTTGTCCGAGGAGGTTGTACAGGTATAATACTTGCTTGCTAATTGCTGCACTCTACAATTTGCTAGTGATTTCTAATTTCGTTAGCCAAACAAGAGGATTTGTGAGCACACACATGAATGTGTATTCCAAGATACAAGGCAGAGGTTTGTTAAGCAAAAATATCATGCATATCAGGATTAGAAGTCAAATACCGAGCACGTACACAGTGCAGTTCCCCTACTCTTTAAGCTCTACCGATTCTTCATCTTGCAAGATTGATGGTAAGGATGAAAGTCCCAGTGTTCCACTATATTCTTTGCTCATGCATTATCTCCACCTCTGAGACTGGATTCTGGAGATCTCATGTTCCTTGTCACACACCTTAATTCTGATTCTTAGTATATACTGATTGCACAAGAAAAATCCTCTTCATGGTTGCACGCCTTAGTTCTGATTCCTAGTATATACTGCACAAGAAGATCCTTTTCTAGATATCGGTTTGTGTATGGTTGCCTAGTAGGCTAGTACACCCTGACTTGTATTTGGAATTTTGGACATCAATTTTGTTTTGTAACATTGAGCTTTGGCTTTAAATGAGTTTACATGATTTTAATCTAACTTGATCCAATTGAAAGGATTTTAAATTTAACACTTAAGTGATTTTGGACATCTTACACTCTTACATGGAACATTCTAAACTGTTACCTGAAGAAATGAGAGGGAGTAAATAAACAAAAGAACAGACATGCAAAGTGACCAAACTGATGATATTGAGATTGATGACCAAACCAGTGACATACTTATAGGTGGTTTGGTAAAATTGGGACCAATGATAAGATCTTAGCCTGACAGCAGTGACAAGCCTATCGCCTCAGCTTTCCTCATCAATGATATCCCCTTGCTTATCTGGAAGATGAATTCTGCTCTAGCCCTTGCTACCACAAGGCAGCAGACATCTTTCCCTGAACGCCATTGATGAAGACATTGGATTGAGTGGTAAAAACCCCCTCTTTCAAGGTCCACTCACCAGAACCTTGTCACGCTATTTCATTTAGTAACTATGAATCAATGAATGCCCAAGTAACCATTTAACAATTGGTCTAGGTTGATGGTTTGGCATTGCTTGGCCTTTCTGGACATTGAGAATTGAGTAGAGCAAGGTTGGTGACATAGTTCTTGACCTAGTCCCAGCTCCAGCACACCAACCTCTTGCTGTTGTGAGCTCTGCAATTTATGGTGCACCACACTCAAACAGGTGGTGAATGCGGCCCATTATCCATCTGCCCATTTCTGGGATGTAGGCTTTTATCAAACTACAAGGTACAAGCAATATTGGATATATAATGCAGATGTTGAGGTCAGTGCTAAAAGTTATGTTATGTGAAAGTTGAGGTCAGCAGTAGCACGAAGGGGGTGATCCCTACTGCCATTGTGTCCAAAACTGAACATGAACACAGAACGCATGATGACCTCAGTGAGTGCTGCTCTTTGTACTCCATATTACTGAGGAGACGAGGAGAAGTTGAAGGCTTCTGCCTACTGCTGCATCTTCCTCCTACACAATGGTCCATGAAGACAATGTGACTGAGAAAAACAAATATTTTTTTAGTATGGTTCTGTTATGGTTGTTGTATTGGTGAGGGATTGAAGAGGGGATTGGTGGGGGCAGGAACGCCGGCTGGGGGCCTCTGCCCAGAGCCGGGCAAGAAGAAGGGTTTTCCTCTTAATTCTTGCTTACCCTAAATTGATACAACCCCTCTCTTTACAGGGAGGGTTTACTTGACCCATCTAATCTACTAATTCTAATCTTATGTCTAACTAGCCTTATCCTTATCTAACCAACCTGGGGCCTATATGTTACTGTAGCGGGCCCTCTTGGGCCCTGACAGGTTCTCTATTTGTTGAGTCAATATACTTACATGTCTGCATCATGCCTGGTACGGAACATGTCCATGATGGTGAGGCCAGGAACAGTCTAGGAGGTGATTTGTGATTGTATTAGAAGTTAAGTGGTAGAATGCAAGTTGCACAAGTGTAAAATTGAATAATATGATTAGGCTTCAGAGTGCTCTTTTATTGCAAGTGTTATTTGATAGGTCCATATGCCACTTAACATTTTTATAGTTTGTGATTAGTTATGCATCAAAAGGATTAATAACAGTCTTTACTTGGACATCCCTTTCATTGTAACTCTTTTGTCATTCTATGGCATGTCTTGTAATGTGATTTTCAGGTTGTTGGAGATGGAAATTGTGTTAAGAAGGCTGTAGTAATAATCACAGACCGTCTAACAGAAAGCTTACACCGTGACCGTGGTCCCTTCCGTGGGCGAATGAATTCACCAGAACCTCGAATTTCTCAAGAAGACGAATATTTGGGCAATGTTCAGCAGATGCCTGCATATGAAGAACCTCTTGTACGTCCTGGTCAAATTAGGAACAACATTAGCATGGAGCCACCAGGATATGAGTTTGATTCAAATGGTGGCAAGGTCATTGAACATCCAGATCTTTTGTACGATGATATCATATTTAGAATTCTTTGCCCAAATGACAAGGCTAACAGTTTAGTTGCAACACGTGATGGAATAATAGAGATGCTACAGACAGATGTTGGTGTTGATGTTAGGATTACAGATATTATTTCTGGTTCTGATGAAAGGATAGTGACCATCACATCCAGAGAGGTAAATCAGATATATGCTTCATAATTATATGCCTCTTTGCTTTCCATATTTAACTTGAGTGTTTAGTTGAGATTTTGCATGCTCATTTTGTTCATTAAGGTACTTACATGCCAGGTGCGGTTGCCAATGTCTATGTTATGGCATCGTACCTGGGTAATAAGGTGGCATACAATTAACTGATAATGAATTTGGGAATGTTCTCACCCGACGTTCCAAAATTAGGTAATGTGTTCCTGACATGGAAAATGTAAGTACTTCAGGTTAAAATGAAGCTAAATGTATAATTCTAGTACAAAAGTAACTTACGAACCTAGCTCAGATGGTGTGATGGGTTTATGTCCCCACCATCTTGGTCCATATGTGAGTTTCTAATAATTGGTGTGCATGTTTCCTTCCTAATACAACTTGTGTAGTTTCTCCTGGCTGCTCTAATTTTCAACCTAAAGAAAATGACCTGTGATGCATTTTACTTATGTATTGGTATGATCATAATAAAATATCTCTGAAATTGTATTAGACCGTGCTCTAAGCCAGGAACTCTCCAAATGATTTAAGATGAAAATCTTGTTATCTTGATCCTATTCCTGGTGGTAGACTGGTAGTACTATTAGCCCATGCATCTGATATGCCAATGCCAAACAATGTGAGCCTAACATATGCTATTTATAGAGATACAGTAGTGGTCCATGAACTCTGAAAATTTGTTTGTGGGTCCTTGAACTTCTGAAACATGTCATCCAAGTTCAAAGTGCCCAAAATACCCCTGATGTGGCATGTCTGTTCCATATTGACAAATCAGCAACTACAGAGGTGCTTTGGATCTGCATGACATGGTTCACAAGTTTAAGGACATAAAAATACATTTTCAGAGTTCTTGACCTAAGTGGCACACCGTAGTTCAAGGACCATTGCTGTATTGAGCATGGAAGAACTTCCCCCATTTAGTCGCTTCAAAAAAAAAAAAACCTGTTGAAACTTTATTAACATGCTTGCTAGTTATTGTTCTCGAATCTCAAGACATAGGAATTGCATGTGTAATAAGATAGCCCTAGGCTATCAAAATACCAGATCAAATCTAATATCTTAAGATATTACACTATTTCAAAACTTTACACACCATGTCTGTTTGCTAACTTAGATCAGCTAAGATTCCCATGTTAAAGCAATCTTTGATCCTTTGATTGACGAGAGTAAGCTCATTAGTGGTTTTTACTCTCTCCATTTCTTCTTATAGGGTGTACTAGAATTTGGGGAAGTGTTGGAAAATGTACTTTGACCATCAATCTCCTACAATATATCATCAATCACTACAAAATGAATGTTTTATTAAAAAATTTTCGGAATACGAATCAATTGTTATAACTTTTGGAATTCAGACATTAAACATCCTTACACATGACTAATTGTTGATCAAAGTTTATAAAGTCTGGCTTTTACGAATCCTAATGCACCATGAAAAAAGGAAAAGGAGGGAGTTTTAACTGTTAAGGGAAAGCACCATGAAAAAAGAAGTGGAGGGAGTATAAGGGAAGTAGTGCTGCTTTATTGTTCTGAGGCAGTTATTTCAATTTGTATAGTGCTTCATATGAGAGGCAACCTCTCTAAAAACTTTGGTGTAACTCCTTGTTAATAATGTTTACAGCAGTGAACATGTAATGTTAGTTTACCCTTCTGTCTTGATGCATGGCAGCATGGCTACTTAGTTGTCGGTTCATGTTCATTCAGTTCTATACTGTCATTGGTTTAAATATCATACTCGTCCACTTGTCCTTACTTTGATGCTTCCTGTTTGTTTGCAATTGTCTTAACTGATTCTGTGAGATTGCTTTTCCCATCCTGAAGGATCCATATTTGTAGGGTTTAGTATGTACATGTTTTTGATATAGGGCCCAGACCATGAGCTTTTCCCAGCTCAGGAAGCACTGCTGCACATTCAAACTCATATTGTGGACCTTGGCCCGGACAAGGATAACATTATCACAACAAGACTACTTGTACGTGCAAGTGAAATTGCTTGCTTTGATGGAAGGGAGGGGTCATTATCTGATATACAGAGACAGACTAGTGCAAACGTGCAGGTATTACCAAGAGAAGATCTTCCACTGTGCGCTCTAGAGTCTGATGAACTCATACAGGTTTGTCTTCATCCATGGAAGAAACATTCACATCTTGAATGTTAGCAAGATAAATGCAATGCAATCTGGATCCAAGTACCAATATGATTATACACATTTTTTTCTTTGAATTAGTTTTGACTGGTTTGGACTAAGTAGGGTTGCACATTGGGTTTCTTTATGAATATACACATATAAATGGTAGCTATTTTGTCTTTGTGTAAGTTGACCTGAAGTTAACCTATATACCTCATACCTAGACATTGAGCTCGGAGCCTCTGTTAGCCAGATCCATAGCTTTTTTTCAAGGATATTTTTATTACACAGGCATGAATTAAATTTATTTTTCAAATAGTTTTGTGTTTTAAGTTGTTTAACCTTTTTTTTGTTCTTGTGGCTGAGAATGGTATACTCCTGTAGATTGTCGGAGAGATTAGAGCTGCTCGGAACGCTCTTATGCAAGTAACAACAAAAATAAGGAGTTTCCTATTCCGTGAGATGTCTGGTCCTATTCAAGTTGGCAGCATCAATGTACATGGAGCCATTTCTCCAGCAACAGGCTCACCTCGAGGGCCATACCAGGGAAATGACATTCCAATGGGTTCTTATCACCAAGCGCCACAACTGACAACTTCATGGCACTCAAAGGTAAGTCTCCTGTACAATTAATTTCTAGAGAGTAAATTCCACTGCGGTCCCTAAACTTATCTTGAGGTCCCAACTGAGTCCTAGGTGCTCAAAAAGTGTACCATTCAGGTCCTAATCTTGCTAAATGTATCACATGTCCAGATCCTCTCTAATTTCCTCTAACCCGCTACCGTGGACAGCCAGCGTGTCTCCAGGCCCACGTGTCATCACTTTTCATCCTCGCCCCTCACCCCTCCCACCTTGTTCCGTTGCCACCCCACAACCACCCCAGCACCGGGCCTTCTCATCGCCAGAATAAACCCCCAATCGATTGTTCAAGGAGGCGCTACCCATCCACCATGTACCGCACCAGTGCCACCGCATTGCTACTTTGTGGCTTGTCCGACTGCAAGTATCTACCGGCCACCTCCAAGATGGCACACCACATCCACTCTGCAGGGGCTCGCCGCATCGTGCTCTAGCTCCCTGAGGGCCTACTCCTCTTCTCACTCCCGTTCGCGCACCTCCTCGACCCTGACTACACCAACGATGTCCTATCCTTGTCGACACAACTCGGGGCATGCTACCACCCTGCCCTGCCTTGCCTTGTACACTGTGGGCTTGTTTGGTAGTCGACTAAATCTAGCCAGGCTAGTTCCGCCTTGTCAACCTAGCCCTAGCCTAGCTGGAATAGGAACACAGGGTCTGTTTGGTTGGTTCACTTGAGTAGCCTGGCCACGTCTAGTTCCTGTTTGGTTTTCATGCCCATCGCCGGCACGGGAGAGGGAAGGAGGGTGGCGGCGACGGTGGCTCCCGAAGTGGGCGGCGAGGGCTAGGGCGGTGACGATGGCTCCCTTAGCAGGCGGCGAGGGCCAGGGTGGTGGCGACGGTCGAGGCGGAGGGTGAGGGGTGGCGACCGATGCGGAGGGCCAGGGGGGGGGCGGCGGTCGAGGCGGAGGGTGAAGGCCGCCTCCTCGTGCGTCTATGGGAGACGCTAGCGCCGGAGGTCGCCTCCTCGTCGCTACCGCGTGGCAGATGCCGTTGCCGGAGATTGCCTCCTCGTCCCTACTTAGCAGCCTACACACCACAGGAGAGGCCGCCGCCGGAGGTCGCCTAGATGGCGTGCCTCTGCGGACGACGCTCCTCCACGGGAGAGGCCACCGCCGAAGGATGCCCGACGACGAGGAGGATCCCCAGGAGGATGACGACGAGGATGCGCGTCGACGTGTTGGTGCGAGAGGAGAAGAACTCGTGGATGCCTAGCCATGAGGAAACGGCCGATTCCCCGGAGCCACCCATGGGGGCTCGGGTTGCATTGTGGTGGCCTAGGGGGATGGCTCAGGCAACCAAACACTGGGCCTCGCATTGCGGATGGCCTGTCTAGCCCCCTGGCTCACCTACCAAACGACCCATATGGTCACTCCTGCCTCGTCCCTATCACGTCCTCCCTTCTCCCCGTGCTTTTGTCTTCGTTGAGATAAAAGCCGACGCCACCCACTTCGCTGCTGCCTTCTGTAACTACAATGCCTTCTTGGACCCTGCCACCCGCCTCGCCATCGCCAATGGCAGGTTCCACCTAGATACTCTGCCAGCTCGAACCATGGGAGGTGCGGATAAGGGCCAAGGGCATCGACCGGATGAGGGGCTGGGCGCCAGTAATGCGTCATCGGCATAAAGGGTCAGCGCCTGACACCAACCCTAGCGGCCGGCAACGGTGGCGAACCAACAAGGGTGGGGACTTGTTTCGGCGACAGCAAGGCCCGATGCTGGGGCGCGGTGGAACAAGGGGGGAGGGTGAGGGGAGAGGATGAAAAGTGGGCTTGGAGTCACGCTGGCTGTCCACGGTGGCGGGTTAGAGGGGATTAGAGAGGATCTGGATCTATGTGATACATTTAGCAAGACTAGGGACCTGAATGGTACACTTTTTAATTACTTTGACTTGGTTGAGACCTCGAGACAAGTTTAGGGACCCCTAGTGGAATATGTCTATGCATGATTAGCCTGTTGTTTAAAAGACGCTATCTTATAGTAACATATAATGTTAGAATTTGCCTTAGTTACTTTTAGTTCATGTTACCTTGCATGATTGCGATTATGTTTAGACTGTACAATATAATAGTTCCAATTGCAGGATAGTGGAGGCAGTGCAAGTGGCTCATTTGAGCAAGTTAGCAACATGAATGATGATATCAGACAAAATGCTACAAAAAGGTAATGCTTTATTCTTGCAGTTATTTCTTTTGCTTTTTTATTCCCTGACCACCTGTTTTTTCCCTCCATCAGATTTGCTGTTCCTCTAGTGACTAGAAGCACATTAGATGTTGTGATACCAAAGAGTGCTGTTCCAAGCCTCACCATGAGGGCTGGTAGCAAGCTTGCTCAAATAAGTGAGGTGCGGTGTATCCTGAATTTTCTTTAGCACCAAAGGGCAGACAAAAATTCCTCTACCATTGCCTTCTAAACTGTTTGTTGGGAACAGATCTCTGGTGCTACTGTCACGCTTGCTGACGACAGACCTGACGTCTTGGAGAAAGTTGTTCGAATATCTGGTACTCCTGAGCAGGCTAGCAAAGCTGAGAATTTGCTGCAGGGATTTATTCTTAGCAGTGAGTACTCTCCCAGTTCCCAGTCTCCCTCTAGGGTTTCTGTTCGTTCTTTCAGTAATATAACTCTTTTCCCTTTACATTTTCAGTCCCGGATGACATGCCTTCAGGCTAATTGAAGACACTGATCAGCTTTGGATGCCATAGTTATTTCGTCAAAAGTTCATCTGTATTTTCGAGGTAGAATGCATCATAATCCATGTGATTATTGTTTAATTGTGCATCATGTTTTCATGTGCTAAGTGTGAAGACATGTTATCGTTTTGTTTTCTAGCTGTAACTCTTAAGTTGCCAAAGTGTATCTTGTCTCTGCTCTTAACTGCCTGATGGGTGTAGGATCAACCAGTGTTTTGCGGATTCATTCAGTTTTTCTATCCATAGATGTCTGCTGTACATTTGCCCTTTTTTCAATTTCTGCTTGTATAATATGATCTTGTTATTTGGACTTTATATACCAAACTTGTAGAATATTTACAAATGAACACCTTTGTTATTTGGACTTGTGACATGCAAAATGATTTGAATAGGGTTTTGGGTCATTTTGTGTCAATATGTGAAATCTATCAAAACTAGATCTGTCTAGTAAATTTAAATTTCACTGAAACAAAACTCTTTTTCATGCAAAAATTTAGTTCACTACTAACTGGTAATGAGCTAGCCGACCAACCAAGGTAAACTCTAAGTACAACACCATCATGTCTACTTGATGAGTTCACTGCTAACTGGTAATGAGCCAGAAGAGTAAGAAACACTATATAGCCAGCGCTATAAGCATGTATAAGGTTCTTGTAAACAGACAAGCAAAAAACTAAGTATGAAAGTAAAGTAAGAATGAAATAACAAAGGTAGAGGACAAGGAATTTTACTCAATCATGGAATCGAATATCAATCCTCTGAGATTACAAACTCGAGAGAGAAGAGAATTCTCATTTCCTCACTTTCACCTCACTACTCTCCTTGATACAAGAGGTACTCTCTCTATATGCTAAGGGATAACCTCACTTCTCCAACACTATACACTTCACACTCTCAAGTGCTACTCTACCACTACACCACCATACTTACAAGTGAACACCTTGGGGGTATTTATAGCTGTCCAAAGGTCAGGTTTGGATGTTAAGTCAGTAGCTGAGGGACAGGTGGCAGGCCGGGCGGCCTCCACATGGCCGGGTGGCCTGGCTTGTAGGCTGGGCGGCCTGGTCCAAGGCCGGGCGGCCCTTGGATCTGCCGACTTAGTCTATCCAATGCTTCTGGTCACTTGGGTAAGGCGGTTGACAGTTATAACACTGTGTTTTTGCATGTATCGTTGGATTTGCCTTTGTTTCTTCCTTAGCCAATGGATGACACTCTTTTGGATCACTGACTTAGCCAACCGTGGGCTGGATCGGTGAAGTGGCGGCCTTCTAGGGTGTTTTGCGTTGATCTCTTGGATTCCAATGTGGAGTTGTGTTTACCATGTTGTCTCTTGCATCCTAGGTCAAAGGACGTGGCAATCAGAGGAAATCACAGGCTGGGTGGCCAATGAGGTGGGCCAAGCAGCCTAGGACTTAGTCCTGGTGGCCAGTCCTTAGTGCTGAGAGGTGGAGGGAGGCTGGGCAGCCTGGTCCTTAGGCCGGGCAGACAGGGGACTTGGCTGGGCGGCTTGGGTTTGGTCACCCTTTGTTCACTTCACCATTGTTGCACCTTGTTTCACCATGTTTAGTGTGTATTTGTATCGTTTCTATGTTCTGCATGATCTTCGTACACAACTCGTGGAACAAGTTAGAATGTATGAACCATAGCATAAAAATCACCCTTGAAACATGAAATGTTGGTGGTCAAAATAGGTTATAACAACCACCAACACGCATGGATGCATATGCCCCCTGCACATGCATCGGCACACAGTATGGCCCACGCATGCTGGCTTCCTCCACTGAATCCTAGGTCCGCCCACATACCATGGTGGCCTGCTGATCGTGTGGCTAGACAGCTTGATGCTGCAGATGCCCGAGGCGGCGTGACGGATGGCCGGTGCAGGCGTCTAACCACATGGCCAGCGATGGATAGCCGGTGTAGGCGTCCGACAGCGTGGTCGGCGACAGATATAGATGGTGCTTGTAGCCTAGAACGTGAACCCGTACCGATGGCACCTGCCGCCGGTAGCAGCGGGCTATGAGTCATCCGTGGATCGCGCCGCTCACCAGATGATGTGGGTATGTCGCGACCAACAGTGGGTCTCGCCCATCCAGATGACGTGGGCGCCATGCGATAGCTTCTCACCCTGGGAGGCATTGGCGCTTGACGATGGCGGCTTCATCTGGGGCAGATGTGTCATGGGTGATGGCGAGCCAGACCGTAGGCTGCCATTGATCGACGAGGGATGCAGATGTCAGCATCGGCAGGTTCGCACGGCGGTATCGTCGTGGCTGGGGCCGATGAGCATGGCCTCATAAACTCCCTGCCTCCTCATCTGGCCATGACAGATGCCTATGGTGGCATCTCGTCTGGTTGATGTAGGAAGAAATACGTGGTACGGACGAAGGTGAGTAGACAGCCGCGAGCACACATGAACATCTCCCCATGGTTGCATCATGTTGTCATTGGATCCGAGAGTAGCGGCACCGTAGCAGTCGGCGTGGAGTCAGCTGTTGCCCGTGCAGGCGCGCCCATTACTGAGTGCATTGACTGTTCATTGCTACCATGAGAAGGCATCTTGATCGCGGCCTCCCGTCCATCAAATCCATGCACATGCATATGAGGAATAGAAAAAAAGATTGATGATTATCGTGTGTGCTCACCCATGGCTGCTCCCTTGCTTCTTGCTACCTCCCCCATGTAATGCGAGGCGCTCAGCACCAGCCTCGTTCAGGCACCAGCTTCATGTACGTCGTGCTGATAATGCAAAAATCGCAGGTCAGCGATCATGGTGCTGGGAGATGCCAAGTTAGTACGTCGGCAGCGGCGCGCGCCCTACGGACAGGTGCCTGACGGTGCCAGTGATAAGCTGTAGATACATTGGAGCTGTGGCTGCCGATGATCCGCTAGTCATGTGCGAAGATGATCTTTGGCGACGCAGGGTTGCCACACTTGTGAGGGAGATCGTGCGGCACACCATCGAGGCACCGCCATGCCGAGATGGGGCATCGTAGGTCACCCTACTTGCGATGGAGAGGCCGTAGAGTTTGACTTGGCTGCCCCACAGGTGTCGCACCAGCGCGGCCATTCGGAACACCGCTTCGCGAAAGAGCTGATTGCACCTTTCTCTAAAGAGAGCCGATTGCACTTCCTTCAAAAGAACCGATAGTAGACTAACTGGTTATATCCAATCGCCCATTGATTCTTTTCCTCATGGCTTCGGATTTTTCTTCCACTAGAGCTGATTTTTTTATGGCTTACAATGACGCACGCCGTGACAGATTCAGATCTGCAAGTTTCTTTTAACATTTTTCTCATTGCAAGCCGATGCTACCATTGTTGTTCATTCTCCAGGTACCATCGTAGGCTATTTTAAATAGTAAATCAGCTCTCGCTGCCCCCGAGGAAGGGTGAAGTATATATTTTTTAGATGAGCCGATTTTCCTATTGACTCACGAAGGTACACGCCATCTCGACTTCATCAAGTTAATTGATTGTCCCACTGAGCATGCCAAAAGTGTGTTGCACCCAAATACCAACGAGCGGTGTGACTCAGGGACAGGGCACATGGAAGCCGAGGATCGCGCTACTGCTGCACTCATCTTCCTGTAGTGTGGCTTCGATTGGCTCTGCGGGAGGCCGATCCTGGTTGTGCAGTGATGGTGTGGGCGTGCTACATGGCTTGACCTTCCAGCTAGGAAGGTTGGGTGGATGCGACAGTTGGCTCTGGTTCTCCTTGAAAAAGCGTACACAACAGATCTAAATGTTAAATTCTTGCCTGATCGCAAGGATCGGCAAACACGAGGGTTCGTGTACTCCAGTCGGATGATGTAGGGTCATCGGATGGTCCATGAGGCATGTATGAGTATAAAGTAAAATAGACAGAACCGCATCAAAAGTAGAATAGATATAAAAACCTATCTAAAAGCATGATATAAAAGATCTACATAGTCAAATTGGCTTCTAACCAGAACCTCCAAAGAAGTCCATCTAACTAGGCAAATACAAATTACGACATGTATTGATTGGGTGCTCAAGATATGCTGATCTATCGGCAGGTCGCGTGCACACGCTGCAGCGTCATTTCGTGGATTGTAACAAGTGATTAGGTAACATAAAACGAGCTACATGAAGATCGATCTACTACATGAAGCATAGATACATAAACAGATCGATAAACATGCAAAGGTAAAGACGGATCTCACACCAAGCAAAGCTTGCCACGAGATTCATCGAGGTAACTAATGGATCTCGTGTCGAGCTAGGCTGGACACGATAATCATTGGGATAACTAGTGAACCTCATCACCAGCGAAGCTTAGTATGAGATCCACCGAGATAACTAGCAAACCTTGCCATCAAAAACGCTTCAGTACAAGGTTCGCCATTGATCCAGTAAACGCTTCGCTGCCCTAGCTGACCTGGATGAACCCACTAGGGTAGCATGATGCTTACATGGAGAGAATAAACCTAGGAGCAAGGGTGACGATGCGCCGAGAGTTGATGAGCGAGACACCGCTGCCTGATAACAATATTGTCGCTAGTTTATTATGAACAAAGGGTTACATATTTATAGTCCGTAGTCTTTACCCTCAAGGCAACCCTTTCCTAAAGATAGACTCGAACTCTTTCCTAAACTAATATATTACAACTTAACAAATCTAGGACTCTATTACTAGGTAACGTGATCTGGACTCTTCCTTCTATCAGTCCGGATCTTCATGAAGCTTCCAAATATCAGCCGAAACGTGCCGTGTAATTCTAGCAGATTCTGGTCATCTTATTGTTTCGACAATTCCTGTCGACTCTGAACATATTTGGCCGTGATTCCAGTTGCGTTGGAAAGATTATCTCCTTACCATTCCATTCATATGTAGAACATCCCAAACATAGTCTGTATGTGGCCTAGACACCTGTTTTCATGCGGCCTACTCCTGCAGTCCGAACCAGCCTCATGAATAAACTCGACTTCAACATGGATTAGGCTTGTGACTCCATCTTGGCTTGAGCCTTGGGTGCACAATTATCATCATATTTGGTCAAACTTATGATATAGGCCTGGCCAAGTGGATTCCTTAACCGTGGGCTTCTTCTAACATCTTGGCCTACTAGTCTTTGTCAAAATCTTGCGGCAACAGATGGCCGGGTGGCTATGCCCATGGCTAGGCGGCCATTGGATTTGCTGACTTTGGCGACCCAACATCTTGCATGCCCTTTGGATGGTGGTTGATAGTTATTACGGTGTGTTTCTTTGTGGATCATTGGATTTGGAGTGTGTTTCTTCCTTGGCCCATGGATGCAAGTCACTTGGATTGATGACATGCAGGCCTTCCGGTACTTGTCATGTTGGAAACTTGGCTCACACTTGAGTTTATACACTTGACATACTTCTCTTGTATGTAGGGTCGGAGTAGGAGGCAAATTAACTCGGTCGGATGGCCCAGGGCCATGCACATGGCCAGGCGGCCATGCCCCTGTGCCCATTGGCTGCCGGAGTCCATTTCCTTGCCATTTTACCTCATTTTCATGTGTATTTCATACCTGCACTTGAATATTTGTGGTAGGGTTAGTCCAATAAAGTCACATGTTTTGCTTCATTTCAAGGATAGTTGACGGTCGAAATCATGAAATAACGACCGTCAACACCCCCCCCCCCAAGCTTAGACTTTTGCTCATCCTCGAGCAAAGCTTAAGGCAAGGCATGAATCAGGAGTTGCTACAATATCGAAGTTGAAAGAAAGTTCTTATATGCAACTCAACACCCGGCCTTCCGCCCCAAGTAGTGAAATAATCAAAGTTCACCGCATGTCATACCTGTGGTGCATCTTTTTACTTACCTTGCCTTGGGTGATTGAGAGATAGAATGACTTTATTGCAGGAGTAACTCTGACTTGTTCTTTTTGGATAGTTTCTTCTCAGGTGGTTTCAAGATTTTCAAGACAAAAGAAGCTTCCCCAAGGATACTCTCGATCACTCAGAAGTGTTTCCTCACCAAAAGCCATGATCTTGGCCAAAACTTTCCTACACTAAGACTTTTGTGGAGCTTTAGGTGGGGGAGAGTGTGGCACACTTAGAGTGCTTATTGTGCTAAGTCAAAGATTGGACCAAAGAGTGTACTTTATCACGTCTTCTATTTGATTGCTGGAGTATGAGTGGTGGAAAATAGAGTCTCTTTCTCTTGATTTTCATCCCTTACAGCCTTTTATAAATTTGGAGGGGGTATGGAGCCTTTATTTTTTTTTGCCATGCTTGAACTTGCATGCTTTTCATTTTGCGATGCTTTTGCACACATATTTTTTTTAGCTCCATGCATTTCCTCCTTGAGATTTGAAGGCTAAGGGAATATGAGAAGTATTTGGAGACATTTTGGTGGATGCAAAGTCCGAAATGGATCACTTGCATTTATTTCTTTTGTTCTCCAGCTATCAGCAGAAGGTGATATTTCTACTGAATGAGACTCAAAATTTGACGAAGCTCAAAACATTTCCGAGAAGCTCTTTTGTAGAGGTTTAATCATTGTAACTTATTTTGGCTCTGGTAGGAATTTTGACCAAGGGGAGCTTTATTTTTGCCATTTTCCAAATAAAGACCCGAGACACCCATCTTACTAGGAAAAAGAAAAAATCATCCCACTTTTAAGTCATATCATGTTTCTCAACAACTTAGGCTTGTTATCACAAATGGAAACCACATGATAAAACTTTGGTTTACTTCTTTTATACACCATCATGGGACTAGGTTAAGCATAAGCCGCATGCAGGAATTAAACAATCATCTTGATAGAGCAACTATTCATCATTTCCAAAATGAAGCTAGCATGTACACTTTATTCATGGGAGTTTTTTTAAAAGTTATATTCAAACCAAAGAAGGAAAAAACAACTGCTACTAAGCAAGCTCTCATACGGCAGGACGATGATGATGAAACTCATGGGATTGAAACAGGAAAGTAAGGTATAGGACATGACAGGGGGACTGATGCACATACCCAAGTGTCGGTCGGGTTCCCCCCAAGCTTCAATGAAGCTAGTTAGGGAAGTACCCATGGTACTGGTAGAACTGTTGGGTCTGGTCATAGGAGCGATTGATCGTTTCCCTCGTCTCAAGGAGATTGTAGTGCTCTCCTTGTTGTTGCTCGATGTGTTGAGTGCGTTGGTCAATCTGGTGGAGTTGGTTGACCATCCCCGCTGCGCGTTGGTCTTGAATGTTTAGAGCCCCAAAGATGGAACTCAGTGGGTCATCCGTAAAGCGTGCCAATGCAGAGGGATCTGCACCATAGCCATAAAACATTCCTCCTTCACCGTGCTGATTCGGCTGCTGAGGCTGTGTAGCAACGGAGCTGTGCTCCCACGAGATGTGCCACCACCCATCTTGGTGGTGCCAAGATTGGTCTCCACCCAGAGTTTGCTAGGATGGTCCTTCTATGGTGTTGAACCATGTGGGCCCCGTCCCTACAACTTCTGTGTCCTCTTGTTCCTTGCGCATGCATTCTTCGGCTGCTCACCTCTATGCTCTTGTCATGACCCCTAGTGAAATTATGCCTTGGTGCTTTGAGTGGCATGGATAGTGTATTCACAGAGTAGAGCTTGAATTGTGGTGCTGAAAGCGGTAGCTCGTACTCATACCCTTTAAAGGTCATGACAAGGTTCCCCATGCTAGTCTTGTGCAGAAAATGCACCTAGATGAAGTGGCTCTCTGTGACTAAGTTTGGTGTGTCTTGGGGTAGGAATGCCACTTGGGCATTTGCCAGTACCCCCAACTCGGATGCGATCCTCATCACAAATGACGTGGCTGGTGTTCTCGTCATGAGCTAGTTTCAGCCAATGCTACAGAATGCTAATCACAGGTGTACTTCTGCCTACGCCACATGGCGTAGAGGATTTTTAAATCCTCCATGGTCATGCAACGGGTGTCATCTTAGGGGAGGACTTCTTGTTAATCCATTGAGCAAGAAAATGCATGGTGGGGTGTTTGATTTTTGTGATGCTGTGCTTCCATGGTGCATCATCCCCAGCTAGTTCTTTCCAGAACTCTTGGGCATTAAAGCCTGTGGGTTTGACTGCTATGGAGCAGCGTGGTGAGAACCCGAAAGCATCGCTAAACTAACGAAGTGTCAGCTTGTGCTTAGTGTTGAAGAGTCTAAATTGAACACTCATGTTTGACTGTAGTGTCATGACTTAGAGGGTCACTAGAAACTCCTTTGTGAGGAGCACTATGCCTCCCTCGCAAATGTCCGCAAAAACATTCCAGCCCACAGCATTAAAGACCTCATAAAATTCATCGAGCATACCTTTGCTTGTCATGAGGGTTTCGTCGAAGCACTTGGTGAGGCTGTAGGGCTTCGTGTGTAGGCATCTCAGTAGGTTAGCCTCGATGTGGTTGCGTGTCTGGATATGGGAGTTGAGCAGCAATACTGGCCGGTTCGTGGATGAGGTAGCTTCCTCATTTGGTGGTCCGACGCTGGAGGTTCCTCTGTCGAACACGTCCTTGTGAGCTAGAGGACGTCGGGAAGCGGATGTGCTACCCTGCCTTACTGATCATCGTCCTTGCCCTCCTCAATACACGCTTCATCCTGCAAAATCAACACAAGCACGACTACAAAAACGACAAGATAATATTAGCGTTAGATCCTTAGTCATTTTTGCGCGGTGTGACACCGCCTCAAACCATTCTCATTCTTGCAAAAGAGAGGGGTTAGTAGCTAATTTATTTGGCTAACCAAATTTTATTTGAACGTTACTTTGAACAGCAAAAGGAGCTTAATTAACTACTAAGGAAGAGAATTAGCAAGGGAGAAGGGATTGCAGTGTGCTGCTGGTTGGTGCAAGGTGAGGAGGAAGAGGGCTCGTATTTATAGGTGAGGGGGCAAGCTTTTAGCAGGGAGGAGGTTGGGCAGCCATGCAGTGGCCGAGAGGCCATGATGGCTTGCCGGCCGGCCAAGGACAGGGGCCAGGCGGCTTTGTTCAGGCACGCGAGGGTGGTGTAGCAGTAGAAAAGAGAGGAAGAGAGCTGGGCGGCCATGATGTGGTGTATGTTGGCCATCATTGTTATCATTTTCATGTGAAGAAGGAGAGCAGCCATGCATGTCGGTGTGGGAACAAAAGAGGGCTAGGCAGCCATGATGGAGGCCGGCCGACCAGGCCTCCATGCTAGGCTCTTTTGTCTCTGCCTTCGATGGTGATGGAACTTTGGTGTAGCCACTTTGCCTGTAGGTTATGTGAAAATTTCAAATGTACCAGGTGTATAAACTTAGGTTAATGGCGCATGCACGGTTAAGGGGAGGTGTTTTAGGGGGCTAACTAGCTGGGTGCCCTTTTGCATTTGTATGCGAGCTTTTGGAAAGAAAAGGGAGCAATAGGGAGGTGACTGGGCAGCCAACCAATTGGCCAGGGGACCATGTTGCTGCACCCTCCACTCATGCTTTGTGTTGAAGGAGGAGAAAGGGAAAGGAGAAAGAGAGAAAAGAAGGAAAAGAGAAAGAGGAAAAAGAAGGGAAAGGGAAAGAAAAGAGAAAGAGGGAGAGAGGGAGAGGAAGTGATGTCCGGTCGGCCGACCAAGCTTGGTGGCCGGCTGGCCATGATTTGATTTTTTATTTTGAAATGCAAGGAGCAAATTAAAGCTATATACACGAAAATAGAACTTATGTAAAATGAAAAAAATAAATATGCAGTGGAATGCAGAAATTGAACTAGGGAGGAGAATAAATATGTCGTGAATGATAATGCCAAGTTTTTACCTCTTGGCGATGGTGAACCATTTGCCACCCTTTGGAATTTTGTATGCACGAATGCATGAGGTGGCAGCCCCTACATTTGTGTGCCATTCATTTGATGTTGTAGGTGGCTCGATGGCTTGGTTACCTGTGTTACGCCCTTTTGTGATGTCGTAGGTGGCTCATGGGCTTGTTTATTGTTGTTGGGCCTTTCTGATGATGTCATAGGTGGCTAGCAGGCACCGACCTTGTTCACTGGTGCTTTGCCTTCTAGTGTCATGGAAGTTTTCCCTCCCGATTCCTGGGGTCAGGGGATAGCCTTTTTGAGATTTGCCTTTTTCTGCTCATGTTCTTCTCTTCGTCGAATGGCAGCTTTGTGCTCTAATTTGTGTTTCATGAATGCAATGAGGCTGTCCATTTTTGCCTTGGGGTCATTTGTGTTGAGGATAGTCTTTGGCACATATGTTGGTGTTCTGCAACAAAACACTTTCACATGGTTGCACTGCTCCACTTTTTTTTAAAGACGAATGTCTCCCTCATACCATTGATGTTCAAGTGGACTTGTCTAGCTCCAACATCAATGCTTGCATCCGCGGTGCTCAAGAATGGTTCCCCAAGGAAGACCAGTGTCTTAGTGTCGATTTCCATGTCCAATACCACAAAGTCCACCGGGACCAGGAAATTCCGGATTCATACCGAAACATCCTCAGCAATCCCAGCGGGGTGCTGAATGGATTGGTCTGCAAGCTGTAGGCACATGGTAGTGGGCACGAGTGCAGCATGGTTTAATTTGTCAAAGACTGCTTTAGGCATAATGCTGACGCTGGCTCCAAGGTCACATAAGGCGTGATCGAAGAATTGGTTCCCGATTGTGCATGGAATGGTAGGACTTCCAGGGTCCTTTCTCTTCTAAGGAGGTTTGTTGAGTATAGCTGCGCTACACTCCTCCGTCAGGTGCACTACTTCCGTTGATGGTAGTGGTTTCTTATTGTTGAGGATGACTTTTAAGTACTTCGCATATGTCGGTACCCGCATGGCATCTAGCAATGGGGTGTTGGTATATAGCTTCTTAATAACCTCAACAAACTTACTATATTGTTCATCAGCGGTAGTCTTCTTGTTGCGTGGAGGGAATGGCAACACTGTTGTGTCATAGAACTCGTGTGGAAGTGATTTCGGTTGTACCGTCTCCGCGTCTTCCTTCTCCTCGGTTCTGGTGGTCTTCTCCTGCTCCTTACCTGCACTATTAGGATGTGGCGGGTCCTGTGTGGACTTACCACCTCTAGTGGTGACAACAGCTATATGCTCCTTGGGAGGCGGTTCCGGTTGACCCAAAATCTTTCTCGCATTAGTGTTTGGCAAAGAAGCAGCTAACTGAGCTATTTGGGTTTCTAACATTTTATTAAAGCTCAGTTGGTTTTTCATAGCACTATTAAGAGTTTCCATTTGGAAATAAATAGATTCAAAGAGCCTATCATTTGCATGGAATTTCTTGCTAATGCTATCGTTCACAACCTTCTGATCAAATGAATTAGGCTTGTTGAACTGCTGTGAATTACCTGAGGAGTTACCTTGTCTGGAGAAAGGAATATATGGCCATGCATTCCAGCCTGCCTGAGGATGATTCACATTGTTGAAATTGCTAGAATTCCTGAGGAAGTTGATGTCTTCCGGTCAAGTTTCGAAGTAGTTGTTCCCCGAGTGCCCCGTACCTCTACAAACATCACAAGTCATGCAAGAGTCGAGGGCCTGTACCGGTGTGGTCTCTGGATTGTCTTCTAGCTTCTTTAATAGCAGATCCATCTTGGTGGTGAGCATGTCAGAGCTTTCGACTTGATGGACCCCACGGGTTCGGGTACTAGACCTCTCTTCTTTCCATCCCTGGTTGGTGGCTATCTTTTCAATAAGATCTTTGCCAGCTCTCACGCGTTGGGATAAGAAGGATGCTCCTGCGGCCACATCTAGGTGCTCTTGTGCCGGATGGTTTAATCCGTGAAAGAAGTTCTAGATGATGAGGCATTGTTCCATTCCATGGTTGGGGCAAGCAGCGATATGCTCCTATAATCATTCCCAGGCCTCCGCCACTGTTTCATCTACGAGCTATTGAAAGCTCGAGATCTTATTCCTCAATGCATTGGTCTTTTCCATAGGGAAGTACTTGTCTAGGAATGCGTTTGAACATGCATCCCATATCAGCAGTGTGGCACGATTGAGGTAGAACCATTGCTTCGCCTTTCCGACAAGTGAAAATGGAAAGAGGCGCAGTTTTATGGCATCGGGGGATGCGCCTTTCATTGTGAAGGTGCTGCAGATTTCTAGGAATTATTGCAGGTGATTGTTGGTGTCCTCCGTTGCTAGTCTGCAGAACGGGATAGCTTGAACCATATGGATAACTCTGGGTCTAAGCTCAAAGTTCTCTCCCTTTTGAACTTCAGGTCCCATGGGAACATTGTTGCTTGACGGGATGAATAATTCACGAATGTTCTTTTTAGCCATGACGGTGATAAACGGAGTTCGACTCGTTGATGCAGATGTTTCATGGTCCCTCGGTACTGGTCTCTGCCCATGGATAGTCTTTGCACAGACTCTCTAGAGCAGTGACTCTGGGTTATTGTGGAAATTTTCCGATAGATCAAAACCAGTCGTACACCTCTCTATTGCAACCACAACAAGACAACAGAGCAAAGTGAGCCTGCTAAAAACTAGCAGTAAATCTATTAAGTACATAAGGTTTGAAATGAGATATCAATTATCTCTCTGCCTATTGCTTCCCCAGCAATGGCGCCAGAAAAGCTTGTTGGCATCTCTTAGCCTGAACAGATTTTACTCCACAAGTGCACGAAGACCGCTTTAGCCTTTCACCCAAAGTATTCCAAGGTATCATAAATTTCCACAGCGAAGCGGCAGGCAAGAGAGTGTAATTGGATAAACTCAAATCGTATGAACTGTAAACTTAAATAAATGTACCAACTAATAGTTAGACAGGGGTAAGCCAATAAAGGATAGGTGTCTGGTGGGAAGTAAACTAAACTACCAAAGACATCTGTAGAAAGGTATAGTTTCCTAGGAGGACAACAAGTGAGATAAAGTTCCGAAACTCTATTCTATTCGGCTGTAAAGTCTATATTGTGACTAACTAAAGGAATTCAAGTAAACAAGCCAGGGTCTCGAGTCGAGCGAAATTCTAGCGCCCTCGAGGAGCCATGGGTAGATAGTTGGCCACCAAAATAGAACCTAGCTAATGCCTACGGGCCTCCTGAACCACGGGCCTGGGATACATAGGCACACCACACACTGTCACCGAGTGAATCTATGTGGAGAGGATGCACGCTATAAATGTACTCGAGCTATGCTTGAGTAACAATAGATCATCCTTGATCAGAGGAGAGGACCTAACCATAGCCTGGCGTACAGGTTGGATGATAGCACCGGCAAGAATAACAAGACTTAAATAACCTAAGCAACCACAGCCTATGCCTAGCAAGTATGCAAAGAAAGGTACACCACACTCGCAAGAGATAGAACTAAAGCAAACTATAAATATTGTACTGGAGATACAAAGGTACAAAGATACAAGAACTTTACCACAGACTCGAAGATATCCCCGAGAACTCCGAGGCAAAGCTCGACTCACTCTAACTCCCAAGACTATCCTAACTACTAAGAAAGGGAATGACACACTCTAAGGTAGGTTGTAGCTTCAGAACTTCTCCACACCTTTACAAATGAGCTCTAGGGGTATATTTATAGTCCAAACCAATGAGGGGAGTACTTGTAGGCAGTGTAGGTCGGTGAGGGGGGTAAGTCAGTGGTCGGGCAGCCACCTCTATAGCTGGGCGGCCATAGGATCCACCGACCTTTTGCATTCCTTTGGCTAACATTTCCTCCCCATGTCGGTTGGTGGTTGAATTAGTTGGTACCCATGCAAAAATGGATCGAGTGATGGTCGGGCGGCCATGCCCATGGTCGGGTGGCCATTGGATTTGCTGACTTTGGTGATCCAACGTCTTGCATGCCGTCTGGATGGCGGTTGACAGTTATTCGGGTGTGTTTCTTTGTGGATCATTGGATTTGGAGTGTGTTCCTTCCTTGGCCATTGGATGCAAGTCACTTGGATTGATGACATGGAGGCCTTCAGTACTTGTCATGTTGGAAACTTGGCTCACACTTGAGTTTGTACACTTGACACACTTCTCTTGTATGTAGGGTCAGAGTGGAGGCAAATTGACTCGGTCGGATGGCTCGGGGCCATGCACATGGCCTAGTGGCCATGCTAGTGCTTGGTGATGATGAGGGGTGGCCGGGCTAGGGTGGTCAGGCAACCATGCCCCTGTGCCCATTGGCTGCCGGAGTCCATTTCCTTGCCATTTTACCTCATTTTCATGTGTATTTCATACCTGCACTTGAATATTTGTACAAAACTCATGGAACTCATTAGTGGTGAGGGTTAGTCCAATAAAATCACATGTTTAACTTCATTTCGAGGATAGTTGAAGGTCGATATCATGAAATAACGACCGTCAACAATGTATTATAATAACTTAGACCACATCCACACAGAGAACAAATATAAACCCTATCTAACAACACAATATGAAAGATCTGCATAGCCAGGCTAGCTTCTAACCAGGACCTCCAAAGAAGTCCATCTAGATAAACAGATATAAATTAAAGACGTGTATAGATAGGGTGCTCGAGATACGCTGATCTATCGGCATGTCGTGTGCACACTATTGCAGCGACACATCATGGATTGTGACAAGCAATTAGGTAACGTAAAATGAGCTACATGAAGATTGATCCATGACATGGAGTGTAGAAAACATAAACAGATCGATAAGCATGCGAGGTAAACGATGCATATCGGAGTAACTGATGGATCTCGCACCAAGCAAAGCTTGACACGAGGTTCATCTAGATAACTGATGGCTCTCGCCTTGAGCGGGGCTTAACACGAGATTCATCGGGATGACTAGCAAACCCTGCCATCAAAAATGCTTCAGTACACGGTTCACCATGTGGCTCATGCCCTAATGCCCTAATGAATCTGAGAAACATTAGAGCAGCATGATGATTACCTTGAAAACCCTAATTGCTTAGGCATGGCGATGCGCCGAGAGACATTGGAGACAACCGCTACTGTGGAACGTCTGTTGTCAATTTTATTACGTATGATATTGGTACATATTTATAGTCCAGAGACTTGGACGTCAAGTCTCACTCGAGCTAGAAAAAAAACCTAATCTAAACTGGGCTAAAACTAACTTAAACCTTAAGATACATGGCCCGTCGGCCTTCACTAATACATCGGCTGCTTCTCCTTTGAACAGCCTTTCTTAGCCCATTAGTCGATCCAACCCATCAGCAGATTGGCTATATTCTAGTGATAACAATAGCCAACACTATAAGCATGCACAAGGTTTTCGTAAACAAACAAGCATAAGACTAAGTATGAAATTGAAGCAAAAATGCGATAACAAAGGTGATGGACAAGGGACTTTACTCAATCCTAGAATTGAATATCCTTCCTCTGAGATTACAAGCCTGGGAGCAAAGAGAATTCCCACTCCCTCACTCCTCACCTCACTACTCTATTGATACAAGAGGCACTCTCTCTACAAGCTAAGGGAAATCTTCACTTCTCCAACACTATACACTTCACACTCTCAAGTGCTACTCTACCACTACACTACACTTACCACGACCTCATGGGTATTTATAGCTGTTAGGAGGCAGTTGTGGAGGTTAAGTCAGTGGCTGAGGAGACACATGGCATTCTGGCCGGTTAGGTAGGGGCTGGGTGGCCTAGTCCTTAGGCCGGGCTGCTAGATCCTTGGTCGGGCGGCCATCCGATGCACCGACTATGTCCATCCAACGCTCCTAGTCGCTTGGGTAAGGCGGTTGACAATTATCCTCATATATTATTGTCTTAACCATTGGATTCCCTTTGTGTTTCTTCCTTGTCCATTGGATGTCACTCTCTTGGATTGCTGACTTAACCAATCCATGGGCTGGATTGGTGAGGTGTAGGCCTTCTAGGGTGTTTCTTGTTGATCTCTTGGATTCCAACGTGGAGTTGTGCCTGATATGTTATTTCTTGCATGCAGGTCGAAGGGCATGGTATTTGGAGACAAAGGTTGGCCGAGCGGCCTGGGACTTAGTCCCTGGTGCCGGTCCTTAGTGCTGAGATGTTGAGCAAGCTAGGAGGCCTGACAAACTGGCCGAGCGGCCAGGATTTGGGCACCTTTTCTCCAATCTTACATTGTTGCACCTTCACTACACGAAACAAGATTGTTTTCGTCGGCCAAAAACTGGCTAAAACAAGGCCAAAACTAGTCGTCAGTTTTTCCCTATTTTTTTGTCGGTTTTTGGCTGACAAAAGATATTTGACGAAAAATAACTAACTTTCATCGGCTACCGACAAAAAATAACTAACTTTCGTCGGCCAACAATAGCGCACGAAAACTAGTGCTAGCCCAGGCACGCCGGTGTCGTAGGCCAATTTTCGTCGGCCATGGGGACCGGCAAAAACAACCACATCAATTTTTGTCGGTTTTTATAGGCCGGCTAAAATTACGAATTAATTTTCATCGGTTTTCTTAGGCCCACGAAAATTATAATTTTTTGTTAAAAAAATAAATATGTCACTTCAGTTTAATTTAGATTGGAGGTAAGTAAGCAAGGTGAAGTACAGTTTTAATCTACTAATCTATGTCCATATACCAATGATCCACTAATCTAATTTAATACAATGATAATTATTCAGTTGCGGGAGATATCTTGCCAAAGTAATAGTTCAAGTACAGTTTTACAGGATAAACAAAACTTGCATGGCTAGATCTCTAATTCACACAAGAATGTAGAGAGGAGAGTGCTGTAGCGATTGATCTATTCAGCTATCATTCAGTTTAGACTAGGTTTCTTATACCAAGCTCTTAAATCCTAAGCTCTAGCTCAACGGCAAGGTTTGTCTCATTCTATCTCTTCTCTCATACACTGGGGCAGTTACAAGTAAGAAGATAGGATGCTTACATGTTTATAATTTTGGTAGAGTTTTTCAAATTCCTCATTCTTTTCTTCTTTACCCAGGTCAAAAAGCTCCCTGCAAACACAAGCGCAAATAAAAATGGATCATCCATTCATCATAAATTCAATGTTTTATAAAGGAATATCAACATGTATATATGGCCTCATGATTTGAAAGGAACCTGTATACAACAGCAACCATCGCACAGGTTTCCTGCTGCATTTGAAAGCACTTCAGAATTTGAAAGCACTTCACAATTTGAAAGAAAAATAGCGGAGCAACGAGCCAGGCCTTCAACCGATGAAATTTATTTTGGCCAACGAAAATGTTCGTGTTTCTTGTAGTGCTTGTTATCCCATGTTTTGCATACATTTGCCTCGTGACCTATGTTTCTGCATGATCTTTGTACACAACTCGTGGAACCGGTTAGAATGTGTGAATTTTACATAAAAATCACCATTGGAATATGAAATTTTGGTGGTCGAAACGGATTATAACGACCGCCAACAAAAAGCATGCTAGTCAAGTGTGGGGGATAGATATTCCCTAGTCACTCGTGCAACGGATTCGGCGCGTGGGCCCGAGGTGCAAAGCAACTTGACGCAAAAGACAAGGACTCGACGTATACAAGGAAGATATAAAAATAATCCTAGTAAAAATAGATGAAACCAATCTTAGTAGGACTAGAACTCTTTGTAACCCAACTCATGCCGGACTATATAAGTCTGGTTAGGGACCCCTTTCAAAGAACATATAGCACATCTCCACCTTAGGTAGATCATCCAATCTCTCTAGCTCTTATACATACTCAAAGCAATACAATCAGCCACAAACAGGACGTAGGCTATTACGCATCTCGCAGCCTAAACCTATATAAATCGTGTGTTCTTGTCTCTTGTCGTATTACACGTGAACCATCGAGCTACGGTCGATCTCGCCAACCACAATAGCTAACCGTGACCCGTCCCATGGTGCACTGCCGGTATTAAATCCCGACAGTTGGTGCGCTAGGTAGGGGAGGCGACATCGACAACCAAATTAGCTCTATGCCCATCATCATCAACATCGTCAAGGGTCAAGAAAATTTTGATCTGTTACAAGCCGGCGGCCCGTGCTGCCTCTGCGCCCTGATCAAGTTGTCCCAACGCGGCGGAGAAATCTTACTTTATATGATGTTGCACAGATCTGCTCTTCATTTGAGCCGATGTGCCGCTGCTTTGTTCGTTAGCTTGATGGGAGACTTTCTGCGCAGCAGGCAGCGGTGATCTAATCTATTACTTGGTGATCGAGTCGATGGCTCGTCTCATCTTCGCAAGTCCGAAGCTGTGCCCAGCGTTACGTTTGTTCGCCGAGCACCAAACAGACCCAATCAAGCTGCTGCCATAGAAAGTCCTGGCGCACGATCATGATTCGATTCGTCTTCGACTCGATCCGCTTGCACACCCAAGGCAAGAAACAGCCGAAAATCAAGCAAAGCCAATCAAGATCTATTGTCCTTTTTCAAGTCAATGTGCTCTGCTATCGGGATTCGAGCAAGAGAAGCAAGCAGTCAATATACGACTCCAATTAGTACTCTATCGGAAAGGCAGGCTAGTCATACCAGATGTCAGCATGCAGCTCTTCAACTGCTACAGCTATCTCACGAAAAGGGAATTTCGATCGGGCTAATAAATCCAGCCAGCGACCACGCCATCCTTATCAGACATACACGTCGGCGATTGCACCGACTCAATCCGAGAGCTAAGTCATTTTAGTATTTTAAATCATGCATTTAAATATGCAATTATTTTTCGTTTACCGTCTTGGTCTCGATATTATTTGTACTCGAGTATTCTTTGCAAACGGTACTACTTAGATTGTTTCTTGATAATTGTTTCAGAAAAATTATCTTTGTCACTCGTGCGCTTACGGCTTATGCTCAGGGTTGCCGATTTTCAGTTGGATTATTTCCGGATCAGTCAAGCTCTTTCCGGAT
Organism: Paspalum vaginatum; assembly: GCA_030272315.1. NCBI lineage: Eukaryota > Viridiplantae > Streptophyta > Magnoliopsida > Poales > Poaceae > Paspalum > Paspalum vaginatum. The sequence continues at coordinate 21,847,942 of CM059021.1, forward strand.
CATTTAATTTATTTTTTTTATCAGTCATATTATCTATGGATTATTTATATTATCTCTGGATCATCTTTGGATTGTCCATGTCACTCGTCCTGAATCACTTTGGATGATTTGGTCATCTCTGGATCACCCGAGCTACAAATATGTTTTTATTATTTTTGGATCACTGGCTATGGATTATTCGTATCACTTCAGGATCACCCCGAGTATTGGATCTCCCAAATTATTTCTGGTCACTCAAACCGTGCTCTATGCACCTCACTTTTCTATAGCATCTCGTGTTTCGCCGAGTTAATTCTTTTCAGCTGCATCTTGTGTTCCGCTGAGTCTATTCTTTTCAGTCGCATCTCGTGTTTCACCGAGGGAACTCTTTTCTGTCGCATCTCGTGTTTCGGCAAGTCAAATATTTTCTACCGCATCTCGTGCTTTGACGAGTCTCAGTATTTTTCGGCAAAATCTGTGCGTGCAATGACAGGGTAACTCTAGACCCTTCATACGGGGCAATCGGTCTGGCCTACCGGTGTTACATGCCTTCGCATCCTTATAAAAGGGTGTAATCTGGCCCTCCTTACGGGGCAATCGGGCTAGGTCATAAACCGACAGCTGGTGTTACATGCCTTCGCGTCCTCATTAAAGGGATACCTCTTGCCCTTCGTATGGGGCAGTCGGTCTAGCCCACCGACACTCATTGCCTTCGCTATACTCGGAATTCAAATGGGGAGTTCACTTTATGCTACTTCGTCAGCTCGAGGGCTGTGCCGCTGCACGCCTCGCCGACTCACTGCTTCGTCAGTTCGGAGGCTGTTGTCCGCCTCGCCGACTCACTGCTTTGTCAGCTCGGGGGCTGTTGCTCACCTCGCCAACTCACTGCTTCGTGAGCTCGGGGGCTGTGCCGTCGGATGCCTCGCCGACTCACTGCTTCATCGACTCGGGGGCTAGGTTTCTGTCCGCCTAGCCAATTCTTTCACCGACGCACTCCTTCGTCGACTCAGGGGGCTAGGCTGTTGTCCGCCTCGCCGACTCGCTACTTCACCGACTCACTGACTCGTCGACTCGGGGGCTGGGCTGTTGTCTGCCTCACCAACCCGCTACTTCATCGACTCGGGGGCTGGGCTGCCGTCCGCCTCGCCGACTCACTACTTCGTTGACTTGGGGGGCTGGGCTGCCGTCCGCCTCGCCGACTCACTACTTCGTCGACTCGAGGGGCTAGGCTGCCGTCCGCCTCACCGACTCACTACTTCGTCGACTCGGCGGCTATGCTACTGCTCGCTTTGCCAACTCGCTACTTCATCGACTCGGGGGCTGGGCTACTGCCCGCCTTGCCGACTCGCTACTTCATCGACTCGGGAGGCTACGCCACTGTGCTCATCGACTCGGGAGGCTACGCCACCATACTTGTTAACTCAGGAGGCTACGTCACCGTCCCCGCTTCACCAAGATCACTAGGAGAAATGAGTTGCTTGATCCTCAACCTGATTATGCTAATCAGCTTGAGGCTCGGGGGCTGCATAGAGGATACCATCAGAATTTTTTACTCAGAAGACTACAAGACAAGACATTCAGAAAGCAGATTTTTGGATCTTCGAGCTAATTGTTACTCAAGTTAACTCGAAGCTCGGGGGCTACCCCCATGGGGTGCACCTAGTCGGTGCAACCCATGAACAGTTTAACTCAGAAGGAGTTGCAGATTTTATTGGACCTTCAAGCTGATTGTTTCTCAAGTGAACTTGATGCTCGGGGGCTTGTGGAGGATAGATATCCCTTGCTCACTCATGTAATGGATTCGGCGCGTGGGCCCGAGGTGCAAAGCAACTTGACGCACAAGACAAGGACTCGACGTGTACAAGGAAGATATAAGAAGAATCCTAGTAGGAGATGAAACCAATCTTAGTAGGACTAGAACTCCTTGTAACCCAAGTCATGCCGGACTATACAAGGCTAGCTAGGGACCCTTTCCAAAGAACATATAGCACCTCTCCACCTCAAGTAGATCATCCAATCTCTCTAGCTCTGATACATACTCAAAGCAAGGTATTACACATCTCGCGGCCCGAACCTGTATAAATCGTGTGTTCTTGTCTCTTGTCGCATTACACGCGAACCATCGAGCTATGGTCGATCTCGCCAACCACAATAGCTCCACGTGACCGGTCCCGTGGTGCACTGCCGATACTAAACCCCGACATCAAGCATGGCAACAGGAAAGAAAATACAAAAAAAGGGGCTCCACATTCATACCTATCACAAAAGAAGGAGAAGGAAAGGAAACAAGGAGATCCATCCATCTACCAAATAAGACCCAATGATGAACAATATTAGTTTATGTAGTGCATTTCTCTGGTCCAATCTTTGGGCTTTGCAAAAAAAAATAAACGACATAAGTATGCTAAGTTTTCCATCACCCTAAGCTCCACAAAAGATTTAGTGTAGAGAATTCTTGGCTGTGCTCTTGGCCTTAATGGATAGGATGCACTTTTGAGCGATCGAGAGTACCTCTTGGCAAATTTGATTTATTTCGAAAATCTTCAAAAACACCCGAGATAGGAATTTAAAAAAATATTTTGAGCTAGAGCTTGCAACAAAGTCGTTCTCTCTCTCAACCACCCAAGACATGGTAAGTGAAAAAATGCACCACAGGTATGAGAAAAAGGTAATCGTTGCATACACCACGGTTCAAGATAAAAGCATGTGTGTCGGTTATGTAAAGCTTCTATTCCTAAACATTGATATTGCAGTAACTCCTGATCCATGACCCATCTTGGCTTTACACAATGATGAGCAAAGGTCTAAGCTTGGGAGGGTGTTGATGATGATTATTGCACTACTTTCGACCACCAACTATCCATGAACATGAAGGGAAACATATAAAAGTATAGGCTAGACTTTTGATATTGACTATTTCCACGAGTTTTGTTGATGTATTTGAATGCAGGTGTCAAATGCAGTGAAACATGAAAATTGGAGACAAACCAGGGTAGGGCATAGCAACTTGGTGTTGCGCTCAAATATCGGCGGGTAGTGTGGTTTGGACGCAGAGTACACGGGAGACGGGGATCGCGCTGCTGCTGCACTCATCTCCCTATCGTGCGGCTCCGATCGGCTCAAAGCAGAGGGGCCAATCTTGGTTATGCGTGGTGATGCGGGCGTGCCACCAGGCTTGACCTTGCAGCCAGGAAAGTCGAGTGGTCGCGGTTGTTGGCTTCTGTTCTCCTTGTAAAGTACACAACAGATATAAACATCAAGTTCTTGAGAGCCAATGGACCGGCTCCATTGCCTCTGGAGTGATGAGTGATTGTCAACAGTAGCAAGACCCAGAAGGACTTGGGCACAAGACCTCCGATGGACAGGAGGCCCTCCGATGGACTAGAGGTAAAGGGAAGTCCTCCCAAGGATTGGAGGCACACTCGGCGTCTGTCGGCCATGGGAGTTCGGTATACGGAGGAGCGGCATGGCGACGGCAGGAGTAAGTCCTCCGAAGGACTGCGTGGCTGCCCCGATGGACAGGGGATGCCGGGCGCGACCGCGGTGCTCCAACCCTGAATGCGTGGCGCGAAGGCGTGCGAGGGAAGGCTTTGGCGGCTTCGGCTCAAAACCGTCATCCAAGCTACCCAAGCCTTGGTGAGTTGGGCCACGACTCGCCAAGATATAGAAGATGGGCCAAATCCGGCCCAGGCGGAGACTTCCTAAAGCTTCCCGGTTTCTGACTTCAAAACCGGGGGCGGATCGCGGATTGGACTACTGGCCACGTGGAGAGCATCCGAGGATTGCGTGGAACTTACGAAGATCAAGACTTCATCGTGGTCGTCCGTCCCCAAATATCCTGTAATCTTTTGTTTGAGCCCTTAGGGTTTGTCTAGCTGTAGGGACCTAAGTGCAAAACTGTCTAAATAGCACTCGGGTATAAATAGGTCCAAGGCAGGTCATTAGAGTGACTCTTGGCTGCTAGGATTAGTTTTCACTTGGTGATTTTCGTCCTTAAGCTTTGAGGTCCATTGTTAGAGAGGTTAGAGTAGGATTTAGCCTCCTAATCTTGAGGGAAGGTGAGGGTGGTTGCTTGGGATGAATTTCTACTTGTATGCTGAATCTTTAGACCCATCTTGGACACTTAATCGAAGCAAATTCGTGCAGCAACCTTGTGTTCTTCTCCTCCCCCTCTCTCTTTGGTTTTTGGGTTCAATCCTTGCCTTTTTGGGTGTTTTTGTTGGGCAAGCTTGAATCCCTTTCCTTGCTGATGTTCTGGACTTGCTAGGACGTGGAGATCATGACTTAGTTCATCTCAATCGTGTTGGATTGCCACGAGCAAGCCTCTTTTGTGTTTTCCCCTTTCTTGCCCAAGAATGGCTATTTCACAAGATCTAAAATTCCCGATGATTCCGCGGTTACCTTGAGTTGATCTATTGGGAATAACTTTGAAATAGAGTCCTAGATAACCTGTGCTAAATTTCGTGAAGTTTGGACAAGGTCTGATCAAGTTATGATTTGAAATCATATTTTCTGCGACCCTACCGGACCATCCGGCAGAGGCCACCGGACAGTCCGGTTCCACCGGATAGTCCGGCAGCGCCCACCGGACAGTCTGGCGTGAGGCGTTGTCCGGGCAGTGCCACCGGACAGTCCGGCAACAGGAACCGGATAGTTCGGTCCCACCGGACAATCCGGTGTTGGCCACCGGACAGTCCGGTCCTGCCAGGGAGCTGCTGTGTTCTTCCCAGTTTGGTTTTTCCACTGTGATTTTGCTACGGATTTTCGCATTCCTCCCTTAAGACCATTCTCTTTGCTTACTGTGAGTTAGTGAGACGCACCTAGGTGCGGTGAGTGTCTTGTGGCGGTTATTGCAAAATCCGTTGCTCCGCTCTCACTCTTGTTTGGATCTTGAGCTTTCTTGCATTGGTGCGTATCCTCACAGTGGACGGCACCCTTGCGCTTCTAGGCACGTATCTGTTCAGTGGACGGTGCTTAGTTTCGGTTTCCACTTGGGGGTTTGTGATTTTGTGATTTCAAGTGCTCCTATTCACCCCCCATCTAGTCGCACGTCTCGGTCCTACAATTGGTATCAGAGCCGGTTAGGTTTCTTCATACCTTTACCGGTGAGAAACCAGTAGCGATTATGACTCACTCTGGGAAGATTCCGGTCCTTGGTTCCGTTGGCTACTCCTACTGGAAGGGTAGGATGAGAGCTTTCTTTCTTAGCCAGGGCTAGGACATATGGGATGCTACTCAGAGTGCGAACTTTGTTGTGCTTCTAGTTGCCCAGCGCACTACCCCAGCGATTGTGGCTCAGCATGAGGCGAACGCCAAAGCTGTTAACTTTCTCTTCTCAGGACTTGGTCCAGTTGATTATGAGAAAGTGAGCCACCTTGAGACTGCCCGTCAGATCTGGTCCCTGCTGAGTGCACACTATGAGGGCACTGCTACCATCAAGGTGCGTGTCGTTGAGACTTACAGGCGCGAGTATGAAAATTTCGTTCAGAAGCCTGGTGAGTCCATCGATGACTTGTTTGGTCATTTTCAATCGATCATCAACAAGTTGCGCATTAACTCCAGCCCTGAGAGGATCCCATACACCGACCATCAGCAGGCTGTCAAGTTGCTGTATGCGTTGGACAGGAAGGTATGGGAGATCAAGGTTAACTCGATCATCGAGTCTGAGGCCTATGACACAATTGGAGTGGAGACTCTTTACAGCAAGCTCAAGGCCACAGAGGTGGATTACAAGTTGAGAGATTCTCTCGCTTGTACTGGCTCCAAGAGCCTGGCCTTGGCTTCTCCCTCCAGTGAGGCCGTTTCTAACCCCCAGCTTCACAACTTTTCGTTTTCTGCTCTTATGTCTGTTACAGAGGAGCAGTTGGCGTCACTTGGGGATGATGAGCTTTGTCTGGTGTCTAGCCGCTTTCAGCGCGCCTATGACAACCGGATGAGCAAGAAGAGGGGCGAGAGGCCCAAGTGCTTCGAGTGCAGAGAGGTCGGCCACTTCATTGCCGAATGCCCAAACAAGCAGAACGACAACTACAAGAAGGGCAATAACCACTCCCGTGACTCCAACAAGTACCACTCCGGCAAGTGTGACCACACCAAGCACCGCTCCGGCAAGATCAAGAACTTCCGGAAGGCTTTCAAGAGCTACCAGAAGGACAACCGAAAGCGGGACAAGGCCTTCTTCGCCGAGCTTGGTGGTCTGTGTGGCGGATTGTCTTCCTCCTCCTTGTCTTCGTAGAGCTCAAGCGATGAGGAGATCGTTACCAAGCGGGACAAGAGGAGGGACCAAGGCAGGTCCAGCTGGACTCTGCTTCGTCTCCACCAAGTCCGAGCGCAAGCACAAGATGCACCGGAGATCTTTTTGCTCCATGGCACTTGAGGACAAGGATGACAAGGGCAACGACAATGACTCCTCCGATGAAGAGGTAACTCCTGAGCAAGCTGAAAATTCTTGAGATGTTGGAGTCAAATAGTCGTGAGTTGAAAGCCCAGGATAGGTTGTTGGAGAAGGCAGCCAAGAAGCTGCAGAAGCAGAAAGCCAAGTTGGCTTGATGCTTTAGCTGAGATAGAGAGGCTGAAGAGTGTGTCAGCCCAGCCTAGTGAGACTGAGTGTCCTACCTGTGAGACCTTGATGAAAGATCTCTGTGAGCAGAAGAGCAAGTATGCTCATCAGGTAGAGGAGATGGATGGGCTGATGGTAGAGTTAGGCAAGCTCCAGTCTAAATTGGATGAGCCTATTTTGAGTGATGTGACTGAGTGTGAGATGTGCCCCCACCTAGCTGTTGACATAGCTGAGCTGAAAGTGAGGTGTGAGGGACATCTCAAAGAGTTGGAAGAGCTTAGGGCTAGACCCACGCTTTTGGGTGTGTGCATGGTCTGTCCTACTTTGGAGAGTGAGCTTGTGCAGTTGAGAGCTGACCTTGAGATGCTTTTAGCATCCCCTGACACTTGTGAGAACTGTCTCACTCTGAGGATGATGTTGGTGGATAGGGATGCCACCATTAAGAAGTTAGAGAAGTCTGCTTTCCCTATTCCCTCTCTAGACTACCCTACTTGTTCTGACCAGACTTTAGTTCTGAAGGATCTGAGAGAGGAGAAATAGACTTTGGTTGATGAGAACAACCAGTTGAGAGAGGTGCTCAGTTGGATGTATGCTAGAGAACCCCAACTTAGGATGATCTTGGAGAGCACCAAGAGAGCTGAGGGTGATATGAGTGGACTTGGGTTAGGAGAGAGTAGTACTTCGGGTGAGAAGAGGAGTTCCCCAATTAAGCTTAAGACTGCCTCTCCTCAGCCTAGCCCTACTGTTGATGGGGTTTACCATGAGCCTCTTAAGGCTGCCCCAAAGAAGTAGTTCTGGACACCTAAGCCCTCACAGGCTAAGCTGGACAGAGTAGTGACTGAGATTCTCAAGCCTCAAGTGAGCAAGGAGAGAGTCCAGCAGCTGGTTCCACCCAAGGCTACTCCACCTAAGCCCAAGGCTCAGCCTAAACCCACTCCCAAGAGGCCTGTCTACCACTGTGACTTTTGCTAGTGGAATGGCCACTTGGAGGAGTTTTGCTTCAGGAGGAAGCGAGGTGAGAGGCAGGAGAGAGCCTGGGGGAACCAGGATCAGTTCTACCAGGGTGGTAGGCAGGATCCTCCCTGTCGCGGTGAGATGAGAGACCTGCTTTGCTGGTGAGAGAGGAGGCGGCTTTCAGGCCCGTGTTCCTAGTGGAGAGAGGCGCTTTCCCGGTCGAGCTTCTAGTCGTTTACAGCGCGGCCATGGATCTTCTGACTGAGGCTTTGGAGGTAGAGGGTTTGAGAGCTCACGCTTTTGAGGTCAGTGGGTACCTAGGTAGACGTGATGCTTACTTTGACTGTGTTTACCCCACTTTTGAGCAGATGGCTTGGCACTGGTTCAGCAGTTACACTAACCCTAGTGCCGGACCATTTGCTCACTCTCGCTTTCCTTGATTTTGCAGGATTGAGGCCTGGAGGACATATGGATCATGGACCACGGTTGCTCTAGGCACATTACAGGGCACCGCAGATGGTTCTCCAGCCTCAACCCCGTAAGCACCAAGGAGTACATCACATTCGGGGATAATGGTCAAGGTAAAGTGTTGGGTGTTGGTTCTGTTGCTCTTTCTGGCAATCTTTCCCTTAGAGAAGTTGCTTTTGTGAGGAATTTGGGGTTCAATTTGGTTTCTGTCTCGCAACTTCTCAAGGAAGGGTTTGAGGTTCGTTTTAAGGAGGGTTCCTCTTGTGTGCTTGATGCTAAGGAAAACCTTGTTTGTCGGATTTTGCCCTATGGGCAGGTTTTTAAGGTTGACCTTGCATTTGTCTCTGGACCTCCTCGGTGTTTGGTTGCTAGTCCTTCTGCTGATATTTGGAAGTGGCATAGGAGGCTTGGCCATTTGAGTTTTGATCTGCCAGTCAGGTTGAGCTCAATGGATCTGATCCGAGGATTGCCCAATTTGAAAGCAGAAAAGGACTTAGTATGCCACCCCTATCGTAATGGCAAGATGGTTGCCGCTTCTCATGCACTTGTCAATCAGGTGATGACCTCCTACTCGGGTGAGCTGCTACATATGGACACGGTTGGTCCTGCTCGAGTACAGCCGGTCAGTGGGAAGTGGTATGTGCTTGTAGTTGTGGATGACTTTTCTCGCTATTCGTGGGTGTTCTTCATGGAATTCAAAGATGAAGCTTTTGGTTTTGTTTGGGATCTGGTCTTGAGGTTAAGGAATGAGAATCATAAAGCCATGAGGGCTATCCACAGCGACAATGGCGGAGAATTTTGTAACTCTCGTTTCGAAACCTTTTGTCGTGACCTTGGTCTTGATCACCAATTCTCATCTCCTTATACCCCACCGCAGAACGGTGTTGTGGAATGAAAAAACTGCACACTTGTAGAGATGGCGCGGACGATGCTTGATGAGCACAGGACTCCGCGGCGCTTTTGGGTTGAGGCTATGAATACGGCCTGTTACATTGCCAACCATATTTTCCTACGGGCTTTCTTGGGAAAGACTTCATACGAGCTACGGTTTGGTAGGCAGCCTAGCGTCAAGCACCTGCGTGCATTTGGCTGCAGATGCTTTGTGCTCAAAAAGGGGGGCATTTGGACAAATTTGAATCTCACTGCTTGGATGGTATTTTTCTTGGGTACGCCTCTAGCTCTAGAGCATATAGAGTGTGGATCCTTGATACTAGACAAGTGGTTGAGACATGTGAAGTTTCCTTTGATGAATCTATGCCTTGCACAACCCCTGCATTTGAGCTTTTAGGTGATGATGAAGAAGGCGCTCCCATCTTTGAAGATGAGGAAGGCGAAGTAGATGCTGGTGATGCAGGAACCACTGCACTGGCTGCAGCTCCTGCCCCCTCTGCTACGAGCTCTGAAGGATGAAGGAGGACCCTTGCCTACGGCTTCCTCTTCACTCCCCCGACCGCAAGCTCGAGCAGAGATTGGCCCCGCTGAGGACGCAGGGGAGGTGACCTCCGAGATTGTTCCATCTCGGCAGGTCCAGCGGGATCACCCTCCAGACAGGATGATTGGAGATCTACACCAGCATGTCACACGCTCTTCGGTTAACTCTCTAGCCTTTTTCTGTCACTCCACATTTATTGCTTCTTTCGAACCTCGGGATGTGTCACATGCATTATCTGATCCTAGTTGGGTGAACGCCATGCATGAGGAGTTGGAGAACTTTGAGAGAAACCATGTCTGGGATTTAGTTGAACCTCCACCAAACTGCCACCCTATAGGAACCAAGTGGGTTTTCAAGAACAAACAGGGTGAGGATGAGAAGGTTGTGAGGAACAAAGCGAGATTGGTAGCCCAGGGTTTCTGTCAGAAGGAGCGGATAGATTATGAGGAAACCTTTGCTCCTGTAGCTCGTTTAGAAGCTATTAGGATTATGCTTGCCTTTGCTGCCTCTAAAGGCTTCAAATTGCAGCAGATGGATGTTAAGTCTGCCTTTCTAAACGTTTACATAGAGCAGGAGGTTTATGTGAGACAACCTCCTGGCTTTAAGAGTGCCAAGTTTCCAGACCGGGTGTATAAGTTGAGAAAAGCCCTGTATGGTCTGAAGCAAGTTCCAAGAGCTTGGTATGCTAGGTTGAAAGCCTTTCTGCTCAAGTCTGGTTTTGTGATGGGTTCAGTAGACAAGACTTTGTTTCTGTTGAGTCGTGGCGGTGACACACTTCTAGTTCAGATATATGTTGATGACATTATCTTTGGTGGTTCATCTCACGCTTTGGTGTCTAAGTTTGCTGAACGGATGAGCAGTGAATTCGAGATGAGTCTCATGGGTGAGCTTCAGTTATTTCTCGGGCTTCAGATTAAGCAAGGCCCAGAAGGAACCTTCGTCCATCAAGCCAAGTACACGAAGGACATTTTGAGGAAGTTTGACAAGGGAGATCTCAAGCCCATGGCGACTCCCATGTCAACACAGACGGCTCTTGATGCGGATGAAGAAGGGGAGGTGGTGGACCAAAGAGAGTATCGAGGGATGATCGGCTCACTTCTGTACCTGACGGCGACCCGGCCGGACATTCAGTTCGCGGTTTGCCTTTGTGCGCGTTTTCATGCCTCACCAAGGCTATCACATCGTCAAGCAGTGAAGTGCATCTTCAGGTATCTGAAATACACTCCTGAGCTTGGACTTTGGTTTTCTTTAGCTTCGTTGCTCTCTCTTAGAGGGTATTCGGATGCTGACTTTGCGGGTTGCCGGCTAGAGCGCAAGTCTACTTCCGGCACCTGCCAGTTTCTCGGTTCCTCTCTTGTCTCTTGGTCCTCACACAAGCAATCTAGCGTAGCCACTTCCACCACAGAAGCTGAATACATTGCTGCTGCTAGTTGCTGCTCCCAGCTGCTTTGGATGAAGTCCAGCTTGAGCGACTTTGGTCTCAGTTTTAGGTAGATCCCTCTCCTAGTAGACTCTACTTCTGCTATTTCTGTAGCTAAGAACCCCGTCTTGCACTCCAGAACCAAACACATAGACGTGAGGTTTCACTTCTTGAGAGATCACTACGAGAAGGGAGATATAGACTTGATCCATGTAGAGACTGAGAACCAGTTGGCTGATATCTTTACCAAGCCCTTAGACCTGAGCATATTTGCTCACTTGCGTGGGGAGCTTGGTGTTTGTTATCCCTTTTAGGTTGGGGTAACTTTGGTATAGTTTAGGTTTTGTTTTGCTTTTTCTTTCTTTTCTCTCTTTGCTTCTCCTGCATTTTGTCTCATACCATGCATTGCATTGTAACATATGCATTTTCACTTTCACTAGCACTAGAGCTCTTCTGGTATGCCAAGTTAGTACTTGCTTGTGCTAGATTGTACAGTTGCTTGCATGATCATGGTTGGCTAAGCTCCTTGATCTGTCTAATATCTTTTGTGAGCTCAGTCACTTTTGCTTCTTCAAAATCCAAAAACCATGATCACCACTTGACTTGGCTACCTAGCATGTGTAGGAATGTTGAATGCTATGCTATCTTTTCATGCTTGGATATGCTAGTCGTATGCCTGTGTTACACTGATGCCTAAGCATTTATGGCACCTTGTTCAAATCTAAAATCTGAATGAATGTGGCTTACAAGTGGTGTCCTATGAGCTAAATTGAAAAGATCCAGGAGGGTTCACTTGTCACACTGATCTAGTTTGAGATAGCTTGCCTTTGCACTTTGGCTTGAACTTGGACTAGGCTGTGTATGACCAAAACCTTGTCTTAAGTTTCTGATGGTTTTCTGAACCTAGGCTTGGTATTGGTTGGTAAGAAGTGGCAACGACAAGTTAATAACCCCTGGCACATGATCTGATTTGCTTAAAGTTCAAAATTGCTATATCTGAAATCTGCAAGTCTCTAAACTGCTTATGGCCTGTTGTAGATACCTTGGTTGAGAGTAGCACACCGTGTATGTTTTGCTAGCATCTTGCTATTCATGCCTATCTTGCTAGATGCTATTCATGTTGGTGATGCTTTCTTTTCAACAACCCTGGAAAACATACTCCTGATTTGTATAAGATAGATTCAATTGAGCTTGTTTGCATGCTTCCTTGCCCTCACTTGCTCTGTATGCTAGAACTTGTATTTACTAGCTTTTCATCCCTGCTGAGCTCTTCGTGGTACACTTCCTGCATTTCATGGCATATTTTGAGGGGGAGTTGTCCATTTCAGGGGGAGTTGAGTTCTATGAACCCTTGATGTGTCCATTGTCAACAAGGGGGAGAGATGTTGACCCTTGAGGAGAGAAAGATATTGGACCAAGGGGGAGGACTCTGTAGAGATCTAGTTGAGGGGGAGTTTGAGCTTTGAGCATGCTCTTGCATCGGTGCGTTGAGCCTTTTGCCTCTTTCTGGAGGAGCCGATGCTTTGCCTTAGCATGACTGTGTTGAGCCAGTTTGCCTCTTTCTTGAGGGGTCATGCTTTAGTTTGATCGACTGCGTTGAGCGATTTCCCTTGTCTTAGGGGGTCGATCTTTGACTTTGTTTTTTTTGTTGTCTCAAATTGCCCTTTTTCTGCAGTATTTGGTCTTTGGGCATCTTGAGCAACTTCTTCTTTTTCTTCTTTCTTTTCGGTTTTATGTTTTTTTCTTTTGTCTTTGTTCTATTTCAGGTTACAGGTTGAAGGTGTTGACAATGCACTCATCAAGGGGGAGATTGAGAGCCAATGGACCGGCTCCATTGCCTCTGGAGTGATGAGTGATTGTCAACAGTAGCAAGACCCAGAAGGACTTGGGCACAAGACCTCTGATGGACAGGAGGCCCTCCGATGGACTGGAGGTAGAGGGAAGTCCTCCGAAGGACTGGAGGCACACTCGGCGTCTGTCGGCCATGGGAGTTCGGTATACGGAGGAGCGGCATGGCGACGGCAGGAGTAACTCCTCTGAAGGACTGCGAGGCTGCCCCGATGGACAGGGGATGCCGGGCGCCACCGCAGTGCTCCAACCAGAATGCGTGGCGCGAAGGCGTGTGAGGGAAGGCTTTGGCGGCTTCGGCTCAAAACCGTCATCCAAGCTACCCAAGCCTTGGTGAGTTGGGCCACGACTTGCCAAGATAGAGAAGATGGGCCAAATCCGGCCTAGGAGGAGACTTCCTAAAGTTTCCTGGTTTCTGACTTCAAAACCGGGGGCGGATCGCGGATTGGACTACTGTCCATGTGGAGAGCATCCGAGGATTGCGTGGAACTTACGAAGATCAAGACTTCATCGTGGTCGTCCGTCCCGAAATATCCTGTAATCTTTTGTTTGAGTCCTTAGGGTTTGTCTAGCTGTAGGGACCTAAGTGCAAAACTGTCTAAATAGCACTCGGGTATAAATAGGTCCAAGGCAGGTCATTAGAGTGACTCTTGGCTGCTAGGATTAGTTTTCACTTGGTGATTTTCGTCCTTAAGCTTTGAGCTCCATTGTTAGAGAGGTTAGAGTAGGATTTAGCCTCCTAATCATGAGGGATGGTGAGGGTGGTTGCTTGGGATGAATTTCTGCTTGTATGCTGAATCTTTAGACCCATCTTGGGCACTTAATCGAAGCAAATTCGTGCAGCAACCTTGTGTTCTTCTCCTCCCCCTCTCTCTTTGGTTTTTGGGTTCAATCCTTGCCTTTTTGGGTGTTTTTGTTGGGCAAGCTTGAATCCCTTTCCTTGCTGATGTTCTGGACTTGCTAGGACGTGGAGATCATGACTTAGTTCATCACAATCCTGTTGGATTGCCACGAGCAAGCCTCTTTTGTGTTTTCCCCTCTCTTGCCCAAGAATGGCTATTTCACAAGATCTGAAATTCCCGCTGATTCTGCGGTTACCTTGAGTTGATCTGTTGGGAATAACTTTGAAATAGGGTCCAGATAACCGGTGCTAAATTTCGTGAAGTTTGGACAAGGTCTGATCAAGTTATGATTTGAAATCATATTTTCTGCGGACCTACCGGACCATCCGGCACAGGCCACCGGACAGTTTGGTTCCACCGGATAGTCCGGCAGCGCCCACCGGACAGTCCGGCGTGAGGCATTGTCTGGGCAGTGCCACCGGACAATCCGGTGTTGGCCACCGGACAGTCCGGTCCTGCCAGGGAGCTGCTGTGTTCTTCCCAGTTTGGTTTTTCCGCTGTGATTTTGTTACGGATTTTCGCATTCCTCCCTTAAGACCATTCTCTTTGCTTACTGTGAGTCAGTGAGACGCACCTAGGTGCGGTGAGTGTCTTGTGGCGGTTATTGCAAAATCCGTTGCTCCGCTGTCACTCTTGTTCGAATCTTGAGCTTTCTTGCATTGGTGCATATCCTCACAGTGGACGGGACCCTTGCGCTGCTAGGCACGTATCTGTTCAGTGGACGGTGCTTAGTTTTGGTTTCCACTTGGGGGTTTGTGATTTTGTGATTTCAAGTGCTCCTATTCACCCCCCCTCTAGTCGCACGTCTCGGTCCTACAGTTCCTGCCTAATCGCAAGGATCGACAACCACGAGATGTCATGTACTCCGGTCGGCCGATGTAGCAACATCGGGTAGCCCATCGAGCGTGCATAAATAAATAGAGTAAATGCGAAAACCGTGTCCAAAGATGAGTAAATATAAAAACACTAACTAAAAATATGATATAATAGATCAGTATAATTAAATTGGCTTTCAACCAAGACCTCCGAAGAAGTCCATCTAACTAGACAGATACAAATTACATGTATAGCTAGGGTGCTCGAACTACGCCAATCTATCGGTAGGTCACGTGCACATGCTGCAGCGGCATGTTGCGAATTGTAACAAGCGATTAGGTAGCGCAGAATGAGCTACATGAAGATCGATCTACTACATGAAGCATAGATACATAAATAGATCGATAGACATGCAAAGGTAAAGACGGATCTCGCGGCAAGCAACTAATGGATCTCATGCCGAGCTAGGATTGACACGAGATTCATCAGGATAACTAGCGAATCTCGCAACCTGTGAAGCTTAGTACGAGATTCACTGGGGTAAACACAAGACACCAAGCAGCCCTAACACAATCTACTAGAGAAAACATTAAGGCATATCGATGTTATGAGGGATAACTAGCAAACCTTGCCATCAAAAATGCTTCAGTACAAGGTTCGCCATTGGTCCAGTAAACGCTTCGCTGCCCTAGCCGACCTGGATGAATCTGCTAGGGCAGCATGACGCTTACATGGAGAGAATAAACCTGGGAGGCAGGGTGGCGATGCGCTAAGAGATGATGAGCGAGACACCGTTGCCTGATAACAATATCGTCGCTGGTTTATTCATGAATAGAATGTACATATTTATAGTCTGGAGACTTAGCCCTCAAGACAAACCCTTTCCTAAATAGACTAAAACTCTTTCCTAACTAATAGATTATAACTTAACTAGGACTCTATGACTCGATAACGTCACCTGGACTCTTCCCTCTATCGGTCCAGATCTTCATGAGGCTTCCAAATATCAGCCGAAACATACCATATAAATTATCCAGATTCTTGTCGTCCTATTGTTTCGGCAATTCCTATTGACTCCGAGAGTATTTGGACTGTGATTCTGATTGCCTTGGAAAGCTTATCTCCTTCGCTTTCCATCCATATGTAGAACATCCAAAACGGAGTCCGTATGTGGCCTGCGCCCCCGTTTTAGTGCAGCCTACTCTTGCAGTCCGAACCAATTTCGCGAATAAATCGGTCTTCCACACGAGTTGGACCAGCGTCTCAATCTTCATTTGGGCCTTAGGCATAAAACCACCATATTTGGCCAAAATTAAATAAATATACAAAATTAATGCTAATCGTCCAAATTATGGTGATAACACATGCCCCCCAATTTTGGTCAAATATATCAGAACCTCCTCCATGTATCAGCTAGAAATCGCCCAAGGATAATCAACTTTTCACCTTGTACTCTTATGCTTGTGATCTTGCCCCCCGAGCCGATGCGTCGGCTCTTCATTAGTTGACATCGTTGATTCTCAACTTGAACCCTTAAGCATCATCAATTTTTTATGGCCGATTGATTGAATCGGCCTCGACCTTTCGCTTCCCGTTTAGATCGGCGGATGATTCACAGCTGTGGACGGCAGCCTTGCCACCTGTAGCGGTCCTTACTTCTTGACTTTTCAGCCAAAGGTAGTCTCCCTACTAGATGTAATGTGGCCACAGCATCTCCATGACGCATCATCGGACTTCTGCAAACATCTGGCATCATAGGAACAATAACCGATCGACTGACGGGCCGAACATGCAAACTGGCCCCCCTTTCACGTCAATTTCAGCCAGTATGGTAGCTTCGACAGCTAGTAAATATTCGGTAGGCAATCAATTCTCCATTGGCTGAATAAGAATGTGAACCCTGTGGATCACATGCAAAACAATCGGCTGCTAGGACTGGCATTGCAGAGAAAACTGCAAATCAGCTAAAAAGCCGACAGATCATATTTGGTTTGGCAAAAAGTCAATACAAGCCAAAACCAACAACAAGGATAAAAACATCTCCCTCACAAAGTATGCTATGTCATGCTAGGAGTGTAAGCGAAAGCTTCCAGGTATGCCTAAGAGCATTTACAAATGCTAGCATGTATATACAGTAACGGTTTAGCATATAAACACTACGTAGAAAAGCTCAGGAGAATATATCTATATTAGAACATGAGCGATCAGTTTTAGGATTTTCAAAATAAAAGCATCACCACTTAGTCTAGCCAACTAGCACGATAAAACATGATAAGTAGGAGCTAACAAGTATCAACCCCAGTGACCTCTTCCAATACAAGGATCTTTTATCAAGCTTGACTACTCATGCCCCTAGGTCTTCCAAATTAAATATATTAGATTTGAATTTTAAGCGAGCCTTTCATTATATGCCAGGGTCATTTGCTTGCAAAGCCACTTCTTACCAACCAATGTCAAGCCTAGGTCCATAGAACCATCGGAAGCTTAAAACAAGGCTTTAGGTCATTCACAGCCTAATCCAAGTTCTTGCCGAAGTGCAAAAGCAAGCAGTCTCAAACTAAATCAGTGAGATAAAGCAAATCCACCTGGATCTTTTCGTTTGAAGCACAACACTGGGGATCCCTTTTTTTAATTTAATTCAATGTAACACAAGATCACCACGTAAGCATTAAGATTCAAGCTGCATAAATAATTCAAAAGCAAAGGATTTAGCTACCAAGCATGTACAAGATAGCAAAAACAAAATCAGCCTACACATACGTAGTCAGGTAAAGCGATGACCATATTTCAGATTTTCAAAGAATAAAAGCCATGCTCAGCATCGGATATTCAACATATTCAAATGAGCTTAACTACACGTGGTCAACAGCATCCACACCTCAAAGCATATACACGAAGCACAAGTAAGAGCTACTAAGCGTACAAGGAAGCTAGTGCAAGGGATGAGTGTATATGGTGCATGATAATGAAAATTATGGGTTTACGTCTTACTGGTCGAATCAGCTGTTAACGAGCCAATAAAATCAATCTCATCTAGTATGTGCTCCCTGTAATATAGTCTCATCACAACTATCGGCTATTGAGAAGCCGAACATCCATAGCATGCACTAGACCAGTGAAGCATATAACGGAAACAATATATGCTGACTTTATGATGAAGTCGATCTGAAATCCAATCAACAGATTATAGTCACTGTTGAGGGAGTTCCTCGAACGTTTTGTCGAGGAAGCCAGAGCAGTCAACGGTGCCAGTGCCAGGGAAGCACCGGTTACCAGATCGATCATCCGTAGTAATGACTTCCGTGGTCTTTTGCCTTGTGATCCCTATTATATTTTTCAGGAAGCCGATGGCTGAATATCGGCACTGTTGTCTGCACTGTGCTTTCTTCATAATACTCATTCCTTCCGATGTTCGGTGCATAGCCAATAGCATTATGCCAGCCATCCCACGACTTTTTTTTATTTTCTTGAGGCAAGCTCCGATGCCCCCCAGCGTAGTTGATAGCACAACAATCACCCGATTCTGAAATCTTGATGCAGCCAAGAGATGTGTACTCCACCGCTAGCTGATCACATGTGGATTGGCCTTGACTCCTACATGAACGCTGCTCAATCCTGTACCTATCAGGAGCCGATGATCTCGATCGGCTATCTCTTCGACACTCAAGCATCGCCTGCACACCTAGCGAAGATGAAGTGACAAAATAATATTTTAACTATTAGCTGATGCACGACGTAGCAGGTTTTAGATGCTCCACTGTTTTAGCGATTTCTGTCGACTCTGACTGTATTTGGATGTGATTCTTATTGCAGTTGGAAAGCTTATGTCCTTAGCTTTCCGTCCATACGTAGAATGTCCAAAACGGAATCCGTATGCGGTCTGAGCGTCTATTTTGATACGGACCATACCTGCAGTCCGAACCAGCTTCGCGACCACATTGATCTTCAGCGTGAGTCGGGCTCACGACCTCATCTTCACCATGGGTCTTGCTCCATGGGGCCATAGGTCGAGAGCTTGATGTAGTTGTTGACGATGAAGGTGGAAACACCGGTACCTAGATCGGCTGACGCGAGAATGCTTGGATGCAGGAGCCGAAATTGCCGATGGTGACGCCGTCGTAGGAGCACTGGTTGCCAGATACACTGGCGGAGGTGATGAACGCTTCCAGTGCAGCAGCTGAAATAGCCGATGGTGATGGCACTGTATCAACAACGGTAACTGGATTGGTCGGCTGAGGTGACAGCGGCTTCAGCGCGGGATCCGAAGTGGGTAATGGCGATATCGAGTCGGCAAATTCCATCTCGCTCAAACCAAACTGCTATCAAGTCGGTAGTTTCCATCTCGCTCGAACCAAAGAAGTGAGTATAGAATACATCCTCCGTCTGGTGCCAAGTCATGATGGAGGAGGGCAGAAGCGATGAGCACCAATAGAAAGCAGGCCCTCCAAACGATAGAGAGAAACACTGAATCTTCAGAGCTTCCAATTGTCGACATTGGCTTCCAACCGCGCAAAATATCAGCTCGAACACTTATCGGAACCATTGATCTTGGTAAACTATGGGAGTTGATACTCATGTGGTAGAAGAGTCAAAGCATATTCCTTTGGTAGCCCCTGAATCTTCAACTATCGACGAGTCACACATGCTGTGCCCCCTGAGACTGCTCTACAACAGCAGCTTCAGCTTCACCCTCGGTTCGTCACTGTTGTCTTGAGGTTGTCAGAGGTAATCGGCTTTCTAAATCTGTCCTGACACAAGCTGGGATATTGTTTTCATGAGCCGACACCTTATATATAATTTTGCCGATTGTCTCAACTCCACGTTACTGAAAGCTTCTCGAACAGGTCACAGCAAACCTTCAAAAGCTAAATCGGCTACTCCTTTTCTGAGAGATGCAGATAATAACCTATGCTCTTGACCCCTTGAAATATTCCAGATATTTTTGAAAATATTTTCTCTTTCCCTCTAGCATAGTGTTGTAAGGTTAGGAATCCTCATCTTGCATCCAAATGACAGAGACAAATAGAGCCGAACCCTTTGCAGATTGGCTGTGGGCTTAGTATCGACTAATGTCTTTGACCATTGATCTTGAAAATATCAGGGAGCCAATACTAAAGTGGCACTGGGACGAGGCCATGAATCTCTTGATACAACTCTGTAGATTCAATCAGTCTTGCACTAAACCGAACTGATTCTACAAGATACCAGCAAGCTGATTTATACCATGGGCAGCTTCAGCCGATGCGTGATCGGCCCAACAAACAAAAAAGAAATGTGTCTGGTCGGCTCTCCTAATTGCCCACTTCTTAGAAAAAGTCCAGCTGATCGGCTGCTTTATATAAAAAATTGGCTCTTTCTGTCCTTGAGAAAAATAAAATATTTTTTAGCAAGCCAATTTTTCTTGTTGACTTGCATAGACGTACACCGTGATAGGATTTGATCCCTGAGTTTTTTTAACAATTCTTTCCGTTGCAAGCCGACACTGCTGTTGTAGGTTGAAACATCATATCTCACTGGTGACTGTCGTAAATAAATCGGCTTCTTCCTGCCATCCGAATAAAATATATAGACGAGCCGATTTTTTTTATCATGATGTCGTATCTTCGAGTAAACTAGTCGTAAAGATGCCTACGCTTGCCCACTCTTCAAACCGATTCTCCTTGCCTCCCACTCGAAGAATTAGCTTCATCCAAAATTCCATAAATAGACCAAATCGGCTCTGCTTGTTTCCCAAATACAATAAAATATTTTTAGACGAGCCGATTTTTCCCAATTGATTTGGAAAGATGTACGCTGTCTTGACTTCTCATCAGGCCGAAGGTGGGGTCCTACTCGGCATGACAAAAGTGTGTTGCGCTCAAATACCGGCGGGTTGTGTGGTTTGGACACAGAGCACACAGAAGCCGGGGATCGCGCTGCTACTGCACTCGTCTCCCTGTCGTGTGGCTCCTATCGGCTCCCAGCCGATCCTGGTGGTGCGTGGTGATGTGAGCGTGCCACCTGGCTTGACCTTGCAACCAGGATGGTTAAGACAAACCCTTTCCTAAATAGAATAAAACTCTTTCCTAACTAATAGATTATAACTTAAGTAGGACTCTACGACTTGATAATGTGATTTGGACTCTTCCCTCTATCGGTCCAGATCTTCACGAGGTTTCCAAATATCAGCCAAAACATGTCGTATGAATCCTGGCAGATTTTGGTCGTTCTATTGTTTTAGCAATTCCCGTCGACTCCGAGCGTATTTGGATGTGATTCTGATTGCGTTGGAAAGGTTATCTACTTAGCTTTCCATCAATACGTAGAACGTCCAAAAGAAACCCGTATGTGGTCTAGGCGCCCTTTTAGTGCAGCATACTCTTGCAGTCCGAACCAGTTTCGCAAATAAATTGATCTTCCACACGAGTTGGGGCTGCGACTCCATCTTTACTTGGGCCTTGGGCATAAAACAACCATATTTGGCCAAAATTAAATAAATATACTAAATTAATGCTAATCATCTAAATTATGGTGATAACACTTAGCTAACCCCTTGGCCTGTCGGCCCTATCACCAGGCCGCACGGGCCTCCCTATGGCCGCCAGACCCCACTTGCAGGCTGTCCTACCTGTGAGTGCACCCGTCTAGCTCTAACTTTGACCTGCATGGACACAAGATACATGTCAACATAACTCCAAGGTGTATGCCACATACGCCAGATGCAAACCACCGGAAGGCCCGCCACTTCATCAATCCAATACTCGGATAAGTGAAGTCAGCGATCCTCGGCACTTCAATCATGTGGCTAAGGAAGAAACACAATCAAGATCCAATGATCCAGGGAGAAACACAAATGTAACTACCAAACCAACCACAAACCGACTTGGGGAGTCAAGATGGACCGTTGGATGCAAAGAGGCGGTCGATCCAAGGGCCACCCTAGCCGCTTGGCCCCTTACCAAGCTGGCCAGCCTACCACTTACCCTTGTAACTGCCATACTGACGCTATAAGTACCCCCACTCACTTGGTAGATATAAATAACCCCCATAGCTCATTTGCAAAGTGTGTAAGAGAAGAGAAGCATATCACTGTCTTAGTCTTTCAGTAGTAGGATAGTCCTAGGAGTTAGAGTCTAGTCTAAGTTTTCGCCTAAGTGATTTCAGAATTAGCATTGAGTCTTGGTAAAAGCTCTTGTGTCTTTTGTACCTTTGTTACTCCAGTATAATATCCATTCCTTTACTATAGGAAAAGACTATTTTTTGTGGACCGCCTGCACATCATATAAATATGCATGAGACTAGTTTCAATTGTGATATTTCTGACATACCATATAAATATATATAAAAAACAATACAAAGAACTGTGATATTTCTAACATACCAGGTAAAGTAGCAGTGGCAACCATAGGAATCTTTTGTTGTGGTGGTACTTGGTCAAATCCACTCACACGCTTGCTGTTCAAGACAATATATGTAAATTCGAAGTAAGGAACTGCTGATTTAAACAATAGGATTCCAACAATATGATCTAAACTAGATATTCTCAGACTAGGTATGTATTGGACAAGCGAATAATATCACACAAATTTTCAGTCTCTTGAAAGTTGCTTACCAAGTTGTGGTAAATTTTATCAGCCAATCTAATATTCATTCCGCTTGCTCTACATTTCTATTATACTTTACCTTATTTTTTCACTTGCCTAGTGTGGTGTACCTTATTGCATACTAGACCAAGGCTTAGGTTTGTGTTATTTGTAAGTTATTCAGATTATGCTAGACTTGCCGGTGCTATAAACTTTCCTTAGGCTCTGATTTAAGGTTAAGTTAGTTCTCACCCTCTGATCCAAGAAGAACTTTAGTGATCAAGTTCTCACTTGATCACAAGTTTAGCGTGCCATCTTACCCACACAACTCTGGTCGATAGCCTTTATTGGTGACAGCATTAGGGAGCCACTATATTCCGATCTCATCGTTTAGTAAGCCCAGTAGGTGTTAGCCAATTGTCGTTTGGTTGGCCAACTATCTAATCCTGTGCCACCTTAGTGTAGTCTATAATTTCGCTCGATGCAAGATCCTAGTTCGTGTTTGGATAATTTAGTTAAACCGCGCATACTCCTATGTAGTAAGTAAGATCTAGAGTTTGGATATCTTAATCTCTCTTATTGTCCACCCAGATAGCTATAGCTATTTTGCTGACTACATTGGTCACTACTTTCTCATCCCACCATACAATATCTTGTTTATATTACCCTCGGTGTAAGAATAGTTGGTAGTTATGAATTTACAGTACTGTTTGAAGTTTGAACATATCCGTCCACCTATTCGCCCTTGCTTCTCTGAGGATTTTATGATACTCGAAATACTCTAAGTGAAGAAGCTATATCGAATCTCCATGCCCTTGCGGAGTAAAATCTATTATGCTAAGAGATGTCAATAGGAAGCAATCTCTGAGTTCTCACTATGACGACAAAAGATAAAATTAATGAATCAGATGGTACACTTACCAAGAATAACATCTATAAAGAAATCATCACTTCCTATATCTTTCTTAGTGATAATGTAGTATTTTGTTTGTAATTACTAGGTACAAAGATGTGAGTCCTATTATTCTATTTACAATGCTCATTCAATTGTTTGCAACCGAAGTGTGTTACCTTATTAATATGCTTAATGTTACTATAATAGTTTGACATATGTTTAAACAAATATCGTATTATTATAAATGTTATCATAAATATTTGGGCTGCATTTAAACTAATATCGCATTTGAACAAAGGAAAACCGTAGCAATTGCTGACGGTCGTTATTTCACCATTTCGACCATCAATTCCTTGGTGAATAAATGGGGTATAGCCAAAGTTCTATGCATTATTTACCTAATACTGATGAATTCCATGAGTTTTGGTGGTTTTCGGTGTATCACAGGGAGATGCTCAAATTCTATGCAAAAGAATATCAATTGGAACAAGAGAGAAATCACAAACAAAAGGGCTTGAGATGGATCTACAAATATCATCACTATGAAGTATCTCAAATTCCCTCAAGGACCAAGCCATTGCAAAGAGCTCATCGAGATAATCAAAATGGAGTTTTGGTTCATTCAATTTGGAGTTCGGATGCAAAAGTTATCACCATCATAAGATCAACACTGCTAACACTAAGAAGCATGGCCAGGTGGCCACATCTTTGGCCGGGCGGCCAAAGGCATGGCCGGCTAGAGAAACAAGCCCAATTTCGAGTTACCAAGAGCCCAAATACACATGGAGGAACAAGCCCAAGTCGAATCTAATGCTGGAAGGCCGTCATACGGTCCAAGAAAGTGGCTAAGGCTAGAAAACATGGCCGGCCGGCCATGGACTTGTCTGGCCGGCCACCACATATGGCCGTCCGGCCCTTTACTTGGCCTACACAGCCACCATGTTGGCTACCTAGAAATGTTCAACATGTGTATCAACGGTTACCGACTTCCAGAGGGCATCCCAAGCGTTGATTGATCAAATCGATGTATCGAAGGGTCGCCTGGCCACGAGGGATGGCCGCTCGGCCATAGGACTTGGCCGTCTAGGCCTCCGTGATGGCCGACCTAGCCACCCACATAGCCACCCGGCCAACCGACTTGCTGCCCCACTAATCTTCTTCATCCTATAAAAAGAGGAGAACTACCCCAGCTCCAAAAATGTACCATTGCCATGTGAATTCTCTCCTTCTCCCTCTCTAGGAGGCGCCCCACGGGAGGTGCCTCAATTCTGAAAGTAGTGTTCAATTAAGAGTTAGAGGTAGAGCGCCATTGTTTTGGAGCCATCTTCAGGAGTTTGGTATGAATTCTTTTGTATCTTTTACTTTCCTGTAAGGCTTGAGCTATTTAACGCATTATCTTTCTTTACTTTTGTGGGCATTTACATTATTCTTGCTTTTGGTATTAACCATGCCTTAGCATAGTAATGTCTTTTAGACTATAGTTAGAGTTGCTCTGAGGGGTAATGAATATTTAGTTTGTCATGCTTATAGATTCCTCGTGCACTCTTTATAGCACTTGACTATATGGTTGTTATACTTGTATCTGGGATACCTATAGAAGTAGTGCCTGCAAGCGTAGACATGGTGTCTACAATTGCGGTCACCTTGGTTTTGCACTCAACCCCATGTAGACTAGGCTCACGCACTTGGCTTTGGCAGGTCCTCTTGGTGACAGCGGGAGTGTACCTTGTGTAGTCCACCCGCGTCATTCGGGTTATTTGTAGCCGCATAGCTGATCCCTGCGACACCCACCTTTCTCGTCTGGGTTATCAACACTCTGGTGCTTGGAAGTGGTTAGTAGCCTCTGTGGCGAAGTAAGTATTCTAGACAACTAGATATATCATTACCATAGTCAGAGCAATGTGTTTGGTCTAGCTTAGTTTGTTTGGCTCACCATAGTACAGAAAGTTCTGATAAGGAATATGACATCTTACCTTGTTGTCCTCCTAGCTCTACCTGCTTTCTTACCAACGGTGATTGGCTTGTATCCCATGGTGCTTGGTGTCAATCGTTCATAGCTATCAGTTGACGTGAATGAGTAGTAACAACTGGATGAATGATAGTTTGATATCTCTACCTCAATGCTTCCATGTGGAAATAAATACGATACCCTAGAATACTCCCGGGTGAATGGCTACAGCAGCTCCGTGCACTTGCAGAGTAAAATCTGGTAGGCTAAGAGTCACCAACAAGCTTTTTTTGGCACCGTTGCTGGGGAAGCGCCGAGCTAGAATGTTATTCTGTTGTTCATCCTTTTGTTGTTGCTCTTTCATTTTAATTGAAAATCCAAAAAATTATAAAACAAAAAAAACATTTTCTTCAATGATGCTCTATCCATTGTATAATTCTTGAACATGTATGGTTCTTGAACCTCTTTTTCATGCTATCCAAAGTCATGGGACACCAAAACTTAATGGTTTTTTTCATATCAGAACATAGCTTGGGCCAGATCCTAACATGTGCCCAGAGGCTAATTTTCAAATTAAGCGTGGTGCTTAGGTTGGAATTAGTTGCTTTCTATCAAATTAGATGTAATGTCAAGTTTGGTAGATAAGCTTTGGGAGGTCTTTGGTAGTGATGTTCTATTGCTAGTTCATGAGCTGTGATTCTTGAACGAGCTGGATCTCTCAAGTTTCAATGGAGACACAAAATCCCGGTGATGTTTCAAAAAATCATCCCGTTTTTTTTAAGATCGTGGATTTGAGCAAAAGTTGGAGAAATGGAAGTCATGGTTTAGCAACATGGTTTGTGCTATGTTTTGATTGGAAATATTTTAGCACTTTGTGAACAACGGGCCTAGTGATAAATACTCTTTATACATATTGGACCCTTGTATATGTTGTACACTAACCTGTTGCAGGAGGGATTCATTCCCCACATGAGAAGAAAGGCCTCGTGACCGACATTCTCATGCTCAACCTCTTGTAGATTATCTAGCCCCTTTTGGGAAATAATAGCATCTTGGTATGGATCGTATATCACACCATGCTATCTTCCATGCTAGAAATTGCACGGCTAGCAGACCACTAGTCTACTGCCCCATTGGAAAGTTGCGTGCTCGATGGAGTTGTGGTGTGGATCCCAAAAGCGGCAGGCATAGACGTCTCTCATTGCGGGAGAGATCCGTCTTAAGCACCACAAAGGCAAACACGAATCATTGACCACAAGCATGGTGAGAACGTCGATGTCATGATGCGCAGTCAATGGCTATGTGGCAAATGGGCAGACAACTGACCGGTGGCACGTGTCATGACCGACAAGTATCAAGCCCAAGAAGAAAAGTTAAACATGATAGGGAGCAAGTTCGGAATTAGCATCCAGTGCAGAAACCAAGCTAGGGGGAGAAAATTTTCTGTCATTTAACAAGCTTCTAGAGAAACAACCAAAATTTCCAAGCCAACAAAGCAGCCCTTAAAGGATGTCCGCTACATTAACATTCCATTAACCAACCATGGAGCGAGAACCTGATGTACCCACTGTCTGCCGAGATGGAATTTTTTAGCATCAATACTTCCAGCGTCAATGAAGGTAACCCCCTCTAATAGCTATTTTCAATATTATCTTTTTAGAGATTGTTTTGAATCGAATGCCTATTAGTGATAGCACTTGAAACCAAACCTTCATTGTGCCAGGATCTTCTAGTAGTGCTTTTATGGTAGCACTTGAAACCAAACTTTCATCGTGATAAGATTCTACTGCCTTAATACCTTCCAATAGTACTATCATAGGCTAGCTTATCCTGAAATAGCTAGTCTTCTACTCTGCCCAACCTAGGCATCTTGTTAGGTAGATAAGTGCACGTGTCGATCCCTAACTTGCAGGGAAAGGTAGAAGGGAGGTTTTCGGAGATCATAATGGAGGAACAAAAATGCCATCACATAATCTACTCTCGATCTTGAGTATCTCTTCGCCCCAAGATTGGACAACGTCTTCCACTAGAATCAAAATGAAGGACAAAGCAGAACATGAATACTTTGAACAAAAGGGTTGTTCCATCACACCACAAGAATCAAGCTTGGGGGACGATATGTCGAGAGGCAACTATCCTCTGACCCAACCCTTGAAAGGAAGGACCTCGAATATTCAACCAACAGTGGTTGATCGCTGCAAGATATTAACCATGCTCTACATCACTTGGGAAGCAAACATCTCTCATCCTAAGGGTTCGTCTCCAAAACCACAAGACTAGGTGTATCTATAGTATGAGGTTGCAATTGGCATGAGATATATGTAGATACATCACCCCTAGTATGGAGGAATGCTACAAGTGAGCATTCCTTCATTCTCTTCCCCTGGCCAGACACTCAATAAGAGTTATCGGAGGTCAGGTTGATCTACTCTACTCATGAGTCAATGCGCTAATGAGCCACCTACGACATCATAAGCATGGTGCAACATGAGTCAGCACACCAATGAGCCACCTACAACATCATAAGCATGGCGCAACATGAGTCAGCACGCCAATGAGCCACCTACGACATCATAAGCATGGTGCAACATGAGTCAAGCACGCCAATAAGCCACTTATGACAGCAGACATATGGCGTGTCAAGAGACTACTACAAGTGGCCGCGACCTCGCACATACACACAAAATCACAGAAGGTGGCAAATGGTTCACCTTCACCAAGAGGATGTAGATGAGTCAACTCCAATCCATCAACTGCATATTGGTGGTAAACTTTGAAGGATGCAAAGTATTCAACTCCAACAAATAGCTGCCTCCATCATTCCACTGAGTCTATTTGGGAATAAACAACTGGTCATGGCCGAAACTGTGTCACTTGGGAAGAATGCTAGACTTAAGGCAAACACGATGTTGAAGTGGGAGATCCAATAAGAGACATTCACCCACAGGAGTAGTATCATCAGATCAGAGTTGTCTACAAATCAGAGCTCCCAAGACTTTGCAAACGGTCAAAACAGCAGTACTGAAAGAAAAACCCATTCAAACAATCATTTTAGAGGAGGCAAAACAAGAGTAGAGAGAGAAGGGAATTCGCCTAACATAGGTGAGCAATACAAACAGCATCGTCGTCACCCAGGGAACAGGCAAGCTTGGGGGAGGCAATGCCAGGTAATATTGAAGCTCAGTTTCTTGGCAATCACTTGCAAGAACTAAGCTTGAGGGAAGATCACCATGTGAGTAAGCATTCCATTGCCATATCTTAAATCCTAAAAATTGCCATGACACCAAAAATATTTCCTTTTTGTTATCCCAAATAAAGGAAAAGCTATAAAAATTTGCATAATTCAAAAACTACAAAAAATTTGCTTTTTACCATGAATAAACTAACTCCTATAATGCTAGAACTTTGTTTATACCCTAGCTTAAAGGAAATGATGAATAGTTGCTCTGTTAATTTCTTGTAAGAATTTTGTATACAACTTGACACTCTCCTAAAAAGTTTAACTTATTGGCATTTGTTGTGATCCTACCTTTAGTCTTTAACCTTGTGGGAGCAAGTGCTTTCAAAACCATGTCTAAGTTGTTGTGAGATGTGATATAATCAAAGTTTGAGTTTAACCCATCTTGATCCTAGTAAGGTGAATTCTCAGAGTTTTTCTTTTTGAAAATCAAAATGAGAAAGTTCCTTAGTGGTTTGAATACCTATCCAGAGCCAAATGCATACAAGATGAAACATCTACATATGCTACCTATTGTTGTGTTGAGTTTTATCAAATTTTGAGTTCTTATGAAGTAGTAGCACTTCAAGTCCTAATCCAAATTCCTGACTTTCGCCTTCATTTTCTAGCCTTTCTTTGTCTGGTCATGCTTAAATCTACACTAGATTCAAGCATCCACCTTCACCGAGATATTTCTCCACCATATACATCATCAACATACCCATCCACAATGTGGTCTTGCAAATAAATACTCCAGTCATATTCAGCAACATCCCCAAAGTTCCCTTACAAGAGGAGACATGGAGCTACCAAAAAAGGAATAAAAGAGAAAGAAAAGAAGTAAAGAAAAAACAGAGAAAAAGGAAGAGAAAAGAAAATGATAGCTCCATGTACTCAAAAGCTTCAAAGTTTGAAGAGGGGATTCATCAAATAAGGAGTTTCCATCCATAGACCATATCCATCCACAAAACAAGCCCATTCTCCTTTGATCGGGATGAGAGGCATCACAAACTTCGCTAGGACCAATTTTTGACTCAACAAAATACATAACATAGGTAAGCCAACTTTATCCCTACCTTGAGCTCCACATAAGCCTCTTAATTGATAGGGAAAAGTTTGGCCAATGGCCTAGTAAGGAAATCTAAAACACTTGAGTGATCGAGGGTACCATTTGAGGAACTTAGTTCTTTGCGTTCAAAATTTTCAAAAAAAACTTTGAGCATGAAACTTGAAAGAAGATAGAGTTTGGTGACACTTTGCTGAGATTGTTCCATCTCCCAACCACTAAAGACACGGTAAGAGAAGCCAGAAGCCCCACAGGTACGGATAAAAAGGTTGGGGTACACTTATGCAGTTTGTTCAATCATAAAGGTGGAATGTTGGGTTATTCACTTAATACTTGTAGGACATTGACATTGATGCAACACCTAATCCACTGAGCCTAAGCCTTAGCTTTGCTCGAGGATGAGCAAAATTTCAAGCTTGGGGGGTGTTGACGGTCGTTATTTCACAATTTCGACCGCCAATTCCTCATTGTATAAATGGGGTATAGCTAAAGTTATGTTCATTATCTACCTAATACTAACAAATTCCATGAGTTTTGGTGGTTTTCACGGTATCACAGGGAGATGCTCAAATTCTATGCAAAAGAATATCAATTGGAGCAAGAGAGAAATCACGTACAAAAGGGCTTGAGATGGATCTACAAATATCACCACTATGAAGTATCTCAAATGCCCTCAAGGACCAAACCATTGCAAAGAGCTCATCAAGATAATCAAAATGGAGTTTTGATTCATTCAATTTGGAGTTTGGATGCAAAAGTTATCGCCGTCGCAAGATCAACACTACTTGACACTTAGGAGGATGGCCGAGCGGCCAAAGGCATGGCCAGCCAGCCATGTACTCTCCCAAAATGCCATGTCATTCATCTTATTCATCCAAATAATTTACCAAGAGCCCAAATACACATGGAGGAACAAGACCAAGTCGAATCCAACGCCGCAACGCCGTCATACGGGCTAAGAAAGTGGCTAAGGCTGGAAAATATGGCCGGCCGGCCATGGACTTGGCCGACCGGCCACCACATATGGCTAGCCCATTACTTGGCCTACACGGTCACCACGTTAGCCGCCCAGACATGTTCAACACGTGTATCAATAGTTACTGAATTCTAGAGGGCATCCCAAGCTTTGATTGATCAAATCGGTGCATCAGAGGGTCGCTCGGCCACAAGGGACGGCCGCCCAACCTCTGTGATGGCTAGCTGGCTGCCCACATGGCCACTTGGCCAACTGACTTGCTGCCCCACCGACATTCTTCGTCCTATAAATAGAGGGGAACTCCCCCAGCTCCAAAAATATACCATTCCCATGTGAATTCTCTTTCTCCCTCTCTAGGAGGCGCCCCATGGGAGGTGCCTCCATTCTGAAAGTAGTGATTGGTTAGGAGTTAGACATAGGGATCTGTTGTTCCCAAGCCATCTTTAGGAGTTCGGTATCAATTCTTTTGTGTCTCTTACTTTCCGGTAAGGCTTGACCTATTTAATGCATTATCTTTCTTTACTTTTGTGAGCATTTACATTATTCTTGCTTTTGGTATTAACCATGCCTTAGCATAGTAATGTCTTTTAGACTATAGTTAGAGTTGCTCTGAGGGGTAATGAATATTTAGTTTTTCATGCTTATAGATTCCTCGTGTGCTCTTTAGATCACTTGACTATACGGTTGTTAATACTTCTATTTGGGATACCTGTAGAAGTAGTGCCTGCAAGTGTAGACATGGTGTCTACAATTGCGGTCACCTTGGTTTTGCACTCAACCCCATGCAAGTTTTAGGTAGCCCGGTGTGCATGTAGACTAGGCGCACTTGGCTTTGGTAGGTCCTCTTTGTGACAGCGGGAGTGTACATTGTGTAGTCCGTCCCCGTCGTTCGGGTTGTTTGTAGCTGCATAGCCATCCAGTGCGACACCCTCCTTTCTCGTCTGGGTTATCAGCACTCTGGTGCCTAGAAGTGGTTACAATCTTGGGTGGCAAAGTAAGTATACTAGACAACGAGATATATCTTTACCTCAGTCAGAGCAACGCATTTGGTCTAGCTTAGTCTGTTTGGCTCACCATAGTATAGAAAGTTCTCATCTAGAATATGGGATCTTACCTTGTTGTCCTCCTAGCTCTACATGCTTTCTTGCCAATGGTGCTTGGCTCTTATCCCATGGTGCTTGGTGTCAATCGTTCCTAGCTATCGGTTGATGTGAATGAGTAGTAACAACTGGATGAACGATAGTATGATATCTCTACCTCATTGCTTCCATGTGGAAATAAATACGATACGCTATAATACTCCTGGGTGAAAGGCTACATCGGTCTCTGTGCACTTGTAGAGTAAAACCTGGTAGGCTAAGAGCCACCAACAGCAACACATAGGCATTCTGCTAGTTATGCTTCGTGTCATTAGATCGATAACGTGCGGCCAAGCATAAATAGCTTGTTCGGTTGCTGCATTACACGACATGAGCCGCAACATGTGCACGCGGTAACTCGAGAGATTGATGTATGCTTGGCACCCTACTTTACATGTTTTAGATTGTATCTTCTTTCTCAAATGAACCCCCTTAGGGGTTCCATTCTATGTTGTCCTGTATGGTTAGATTATCTAGTTATATGCGTGGTGTATATCAACCTAGGGCAATTACGTCTTCCAGATCAAGCTTTAAGTAGGGTTGATCTTCTAGCTTTTGTTTTATTGATGTACTAACCCACTCGACAGCAAGAAAAAAATCAGCTCGTATGAGCCAATCCACTAGTAGGCCCTTAAGCCGATCCACGCGATCTGGCTAGTATTTATGCCCGTTTGATTGTGTGTGTATCTGTAGGGCGATCCTCCGACCACCACATCCTCCCTTGCTAGAAGGTAAAGCCAGGTGACACGCCTAGGACCCAACCTCTCGCCGCCTCCCAGTCGCTAGGGGACGGCCAGGAACTGCCGCTAGGAGGGTTTGACCGCAGCGGCAGCGTACCTGTAACACCCTAAATTTCATTTTCAGTAATTAAAATAGTTAAAATGTTTTTTAATTTGCTAAGGACTTTTCTTGTTTAGAATGAGCATTTAAATGATTTTATAAAATAAAGTTTAAAGCAAAAAAATGAATTTAGGCCAACTTGTTGTTGCATTCATGCCTATCCATCGGGTTTACGTTGATTGGTTGCCTAAGGACTCGAATTCAAATTTTATTTGAATTTATAGTGTGCTTAAATCCGAAAAGAAAAGAGTTTGAAAAGTTTTAAAGAAAAAAGTCTAGAAAACCTCCCTATCCTCCTTTTCCATTTCCAGCGCACCCCTAATCCAGCCTGGGCTCCGGCCTTACCTCTCTCTCCCTGTCTGGGTCCGGCTAGAGCAGCCCAGCTCCCACGCGCACCACACTTCTACTCCCGCTGCTTGGTGGCCCCGCCGCCTCAAAGCCAATGATGAGTGGGCCCCCCTCGTCATCTCTTTCTCCCACCTCTAGCCGCTCACCTACACGCGCAACCCCTCCTCTCTCTAGCGGTGCCCCTGCACCACCGAGCTCACCAATAGGGGAGGCCCGCCTACCATCCTCCTCCTCCCGTGGCTCGTGCAGCGCCGTCGCACCCAACACGGACTCGAGTCTGGAGCGAGCCAGACTCCCATCTCACACCACCTTCCTCTCCCACAAGTCCTAGATGCGTCGTTCCACACCATAGCCCTAGCTCGACCCCCATCAAAGGCACCTCGAGGTGCATCCTGGCCCTCTTTTACGCTGCTAACCCAACGCCTAGGCCCTGGCAGCCTGCGCCATCACCAATTTTGCCGCCAGACCTCATCATGGTGAGTTTCATCGCCGCCAAATTGATCACAGTTGGTGGCATTACCAAACCTCACATCCCTCTCCCTAGCTTCGCAGGATCGCCACGAACGGGAATCTCCTATCTGGGACAGCCCGAAGCCGCCTCCATCTCGTTGTTCCGCGACCACCGATCACCGCCGTCCGCTCCCTTGCATCGCCGGCCCTCTCCGTCGTTTCTCCGCAATTCTCCGCAGCCTCCATGAGAATCCGGCACAACCTCCCCTCACTCCTGAGCCAATCCTGCTCCTCTCGCGCCACCTCCTGAGCCCATCCGGCGATGCTCCGCCATGGCCAATGGTTACTGCCGGCTGCCCCTGTCCCTTTGATCCTCGCCGTTAGATCAAAAACTGGCGGCCCAATCTATTCGGTAAAAACTGGTCGATCGAACCCCTCCACCACGTCACCCTTCGTGTCAGTGCCACGTCAGCTTGGACTGGTCAGCCCCATCCTTTTTGCAGAAAACCCATCGTTGTTTTGTGAAATCAACCCGCAGTCCAACTATGTTCAAAGGTATTTATAAAAGAGCCCTGTTTTTAATAGTTTAGACCTTGACCTTTTCAAAAATGGAACCCACAGTCCTAGTGCTACAGTTGTCACAAGTTTAGCCTCGACGATGTAGTTCAATTACGTTTAGGCCCTCGGTTTTCCAAAATTAGCCCCTATAGTTAGTTTTTCTTTACTGTTGTGCCCCTGAAAGCATGTTTCACGCATAACTTCTCTATTTTAAACCCGATTAGAGTGATCAACAGAAGCAAGATCAACAACAAGTGCACAAAGCTAGGAGAAAACTAGATTATGTCTACGCCAAGTATGCAAAGTGAACACAATCTACATATGCAACCTATGAAGGAACTCATGCATGTTAGTCCATCTAGATGGTCAAATTGAAGCAAATTACATCTGCTCAAGAGTTAGTATTAAAAGTAGGGGGTAGACTTCCCTACAAACTTGATAGTTCTGGAGTTTGAAGTGATTGATGTTACTCTTGGGATAAATTGGATAGCAGCTAGAAAGGTAGTAGTACGAGATGTGGAGAGATCAGTATCCTTGACAATTACATTAGGAGAAAGGATCAAGTATGTTGCGTCATCACCATTAGTTGAATAGTGTGGCAGGAGCTCAGAGTTAGTTAGTGGTACGGTAGATCTAAGAAAGTGCTAGTTTTGGATTAATAAAGTTTCTTTTCTTGGCATGTCATTACAAATGGAAGAGTCAGAATGGACCCAAAGAAGGTGCAAGCAGTATCAAATTGGAAACCACCTCAGAATGTAAAGGCTGTCAGAAGCTTCCTTGGTAGGATAAGGTATTATTGGAGGTTCATTGAGGAATTTACAAAGATTGCAAAACCCATGACAACCTTATTAGAGAAGAATGCTAAAGTTGTGTGGAGCTGAGATCGCCAAGCCACATTTAAAAGAGTTGAAGAGAAGGTTGACTACCGCACCAGTGTTAACTTTTCCAGATAACCACCAGAGCTTTGGAGTATATGGCGATGCATCATGACAAGGTCGAACATGTGTTTTGAAGCTAGTCATGGATCACGCTTATGTAGGGACATGGATGTTTGATTCATGGTTCGGAGATTCATAAAGTATGCTAATCATGCTTTGGCTTTTTAGATGCTTTTGGAGTTATGTGTGGGGTTTGACAGATTTAGTTTTAGTTCTTGATCAAACAAAGAGGGGTACATGGAGGTAGAACCTACCTTGGAGCAAGAAGTTAGAAAAGGTAGGTTAGAAGATAAAACATCCAAAGGGATAAACAACTTAAAGAAGGTGAAGCATCACTCGAGGCAGTATATGTTAGAGAGTGCAGAACACCGTTTCATTAAAGGATCAGTTTGGAGAACAATAGTTGCTTGGGCCAAGAATTATAAAAGATGCCAGCCATCCGAGAGAATCCAAGAGGAGTTCAGTCAGGGCGGATACTTTTAAGGGGCAATTTTGTCTACTTGAAGGTGTCACATATCAAAGGTCTACATCGATCCAAGGTTAAAGAAGAAATAGCACCTAGATACCTTGGACCAATCAAGATACTTGAAAGAAGAGATGAAGTTGCTTATCAAAGAGGTGAAGTTGCTTATCAAGTTGAGTCACCATCCATATTGTTAGACATTCATAATATGTTTCTTGACTCTTAGTTGAAGAAGTGCCTCATGGTACTGGAAAAATGATTACCATTTGATGAGTTCAGTGTGCAAGGCCTTCCCCATACAAAGTATCCAACACAGACACTTGAAGCTTCTGAAACAGTTACCAAAAACAATATGATCAAAATGTGTAGGGTAAATGAATCCACCATGCAAAGGTTGGAGTCATCAAGAAGCAAGAAGAAGAGTTGAGAGCAAAAAACCTTTATCCTCTTTGCTAGCCAACCCAAATCTCAAGACAAGATTCTTGTTAAGGGGGGTAGATGTAACACCCTAAATTTCTTTTTCAGTAATTAAAACAGTTAAAATCATTTTTTAATTTAGTAAGGACTTTTCTTGTCTAGAATGAGCATTTAAATGATTTTAAAAAATAAAGTTTAATATAAAAAAATGAATTTAGGCCAACTTGTTGTTGCATTCATGCCTCTGCATCGGGTTTATGTTGATTGGTTGCCTAAGGACTCGAATTCAAATTTTATTTGAATTTATAGTGAGTTTAAATCTCAAAAGAAAAGAGTTTGAAAAGTTTTAAAGGAAAAAGTCCAGAAAACCTCCATCTCCTCCTTTTCCTTTTTCAACCCACCCCTAATCTAGCCTAGGCTCTAGCCCACCCCTCTCTCCCTGTCTGGGCCGGCTAGAGTAGCCTAGCTCCCACGCGCACCCCCCTTCTCCCTCGCTGCCTACTGGCCCCGCCGCCTCAGAGCCAATGACGAGTGGGCCCCCTCATCATCTCCTTCCCCCACCTCTAGCCACTCACCTGTATGCACTACCCCTTCTCTCTCTGGCCGGTGACCCTACACCACCGAGCTCATCGATAAGGGAGGCTCGCCTGCCATCCTCCTCCCGTGGCTCCTGCAGCGCCATCGCACCTAACGTGGAATCGAGTCCAGATCGAGCCGAACTCCCATCTCACGCCAGCTTCCTCTCCTGCAAGTCCCAGACGAGTCATTCCACACCACAGCCCTAGCCCAACCCCCATCAAAGGCACCCTCTTTTACGCCGCCAAACCAACGCCCAGGCCCTGGCTGCCCGAGCCACAGCCTATTTTGCTGCCGGAGCTCGTCACAGTGAGTTTCATCGCCGCCAAATTGGTCACTATCGGTGGTATTACCAGACCTCACATCCCTCTCCCCAACTTTGTAGGACCACCACGCACTGGAATCTCTAGTATGGGACGCCCAAAGCAGCCTCCATCTCGTTGTTCCACAACCATCGATCACCGCCGTCCACTCCCTTGCGTCGCCGGCCCTCTTCGTCGTTTCTCCACTACCTCCGTGCCCTCAGTGAGAAGTGTCGTGGCCTCTCCTCACTCCTAAGCCAATCCTCCTCATCTCGCGCCACCTCTTGGGCTTGGAACACCGCACTCCAGCGATGCGCCGCCGTGGCCGATGGTTACCGCCGACCGCCCCCGTCCCTTTGATCCCCGCCGTAGATCAAAAACCGGCGGCCCGATGTATCCGGTCAAAACCGGTCAACCGAAACCCCTCCACCACGTCACCCTCCACGTCAGTGCCACGTCTGCTTGGACCAGTCAGCCCTAGCCCTTTTGCAGAAAACCCCTCGTCATTTTGTGAAATCAACCCGCAATCCAATTATGTTCAAAGGTATTTATAAAAGTGCCCTATTTTTAACAGTGTAGACCTCGACCTTTTCAAAAATGGAACCCATAGTCCTAGTGCTGTAGTTTTTACAAGTTTAGCCTCGACGACTTAGTTTCTCTTTACAATTATGCCCCTGAAAGCTTGTTTCTGGCATAACTTCTCTGTTTTAAACCCGATTAGAGTGATTCTCGTGCTGACGTGATTGTAGAAACACATATAATAGTTTTATAAATGTTTTATCTTCTGTTTTGATGATATGGTGTACTGTTTCTTATAGTTTGTACTTGTTTGCTTGCATATGTGAACCTATATGCATGTGTGGTGCTCCGATGAACGTATAGATGCTGATCTTCTTCGTGCAATCTCAAGTGCAACCTCAAGATCAAGATCTAGAAGACTCTGAGTAGCAACCCTTTAAAGAAAGGCAAGAATAACATAAACAACACCCAATGACCTTTTCATCACTGCGTGTGCATTTAATTTTGTATGACCATAAGGATATCACCTTAGCCACTTTTACCTTTATATATACCTTATGGGTTTGCGTTTGGTTAAGTTGTGCTAGGTGCTGCGTGAACACATGTCCTTTTGCTAATTAATTTTGATTAATGTTTTTATGCAATTAATTGTTGGGCTTGACCATTAAGCGGATCATGTCCATTTTAATAACTTGTTTTTTTAGCAACATGGTTTAGGGAGCCTGAAGCACACGAGCACATTTTAATAACCTGTTTTTTTAGCAACATGGTTTAGGGAGCCTGAGCAATGTGCTCGTGTGCTTTTGCGGCTTCCCTCATTAAGGACCAGTTCACAAAGCGACCACCTAGGACAACAGTGCTACCACAAGGCTGGAATGGGATGGACTTAGCTGACTAATTAGATTGTTTTAGTTTGTTGTAACTTACCTGCGGGGCAAGAGGGGAGGTGAGCTTCTGTGATCACTGCACTACCTTAGGTTGAGCGTGCTTTACGTGATGTATGTGCTTCTCCCTTTGTGAGGCAGACACCACCGTTGCAACCCTGAATCCTTAGCGGTTACATCTGACTAAAGTGATCTTTGTAAAGGCTTCGTAGTGTGTATCTAGTCATCTCATCTAAGGTTTTGTGATGAACTCCTAGTGTAGCTCACACTTGTGGGTAAGGATGTGCCACCTCTCGAGAGTGTAAAACTGACATGTTAGCCATGCTCATAGTTATGAGCGGCCCAGACCCTTCCCAGTGATTAGGGGGTTACTTTGGTTTTGGTTATGGTGATGGTTATATCTGTTTAATGTTATTTAATTCTTGATGCAATATCTTTGGGTTAATGGTTCCTTTACTAATTCATTGTAATTAGGCGCTAATAAAAATGATCAATTAAAAGCTCATGCAAGTCGTGTCAGCTAACTTTAGAGCCTCATAGTTTGTGTTGTGCTTGTTGAGTACGAGTTGCTGTACTCACGCTTGTTCCTTTATATTTATTCCTTATTGGGGGGAAATTCCAACCGCTGCTCAGAAAGATGAAGGCCTGAATGAGTACAAATGAAGGTTCATGGAGTTCTTGGCGAGCGACCCCTAGTTGGTTTCCTTGTGGATGACTCGAAGATATAGTTACGCTTCCGCTACTCTGTGTTAAAGACTTGATGTCTTAATGTATGTGTTGTTTAATGGTATGTAATAAAGCATGTCTGTGATATTACTGTTTATTATCTCTATATGTGTGAGATTAGATCCTGGCACACATATGAATTTGCTCTGGTTTATCTCTTGAAAACCAAGGTGTGACAGTACCGCTCGGTTATTTAGTGTGTTGGCCGCCAAAGCCAGACCCGACGCGTTAGTTTTTTGGTGATGACACATTTTTGGCATGCTTGGTGGGACCACAATCTGCCTGATGAGAAGTCAAGACAACGTACACCTTTGTAAGTCAACACAAAAATAGGCTCAACTAAAAATATTTTATTCTGCCCGAAGGCAAATAAAGCCGATTTACTATCTACATCAGCTGGCGGCAAGACATGAAGTTTCAAGCAACAACAACAGCATTGACTCGCAATGGAGAAATTATTGAAGAAAGACGATGATCAATCTGATGAGAAGCCAAGGTGTGGTGTATCTTTGCCCAAGAGAAGATGGAGTCGCAAGCCCAGCTCACGATGAAAACCTATCTATTCACAAAGCCGGTTCAAACTGCAAGGATGGCCTACACGAAATGGACGCCCAGGCCACATACGGAATCCATTTTGTACATTCTACAAATGGATGGAAACCTAAGAAGATAAGATTTCGAACCCAACAAGAATCACGTCCAAATACACTTGGAAGCAACATGAATTGCTAAAATAGTGGGGCGTCTAGAACCAGCTACGTCGGGCATCGGCTAATGTTTGGATATTATTTTGTCGGTTCATCCTCGCTAGGTGTGCAGGAAATGGTTGAGTGTCAAAGAGATAGCCGATCAGGATCATTGGCTCCTGATAGGTACAAGGTCAAGTAGAGTTCATATAGGAGGAGCCGAGGCTATTCCACGTGTGATTGGCTGGTGGTGGAGCACACATCTCTTTGCTGCATCAAGATTTTAGAGCTGGTGATTTTTGTACCATTGATTGTGCTCGAGGGGCAGCAGAGACTATCTCAAGAAAATGAATAAAAATGGAGGAACAACCAACACAATGCTATTGGCTATGCATTAGAAAGGCAGTGTTTTACCATCGACTTCTGGAAGCCGGACCATGATACAAAAGACCACGAAGCTGTCACGTCTCTAGCACCATTACTACAGTAGGTCCACCCAACCACTGGTGCTCCTACTGACGTCATCACCATCTGCTACTTTGGCTCATATGCTGGAGCATCCATCACATCAGCCGATCGATTCAGCCACCATACTCCTTTGGCACCATCATCATTGGCTACTCTGGCTCCCTCGACAAAGCATTCAAAGAACTCCTCGTACTACAATTTGCTGATTGGATTTCAAACCGACTTCATCCTAAGGTCAGCATGTATTATTTCCATTATATGCTTCACTGATCTATTACAGGCTACGGATGTTTGGATTCCCAACAACCAATAGTTTTGATGAGATTGTATTATGGTGATCATAGACCAAATGTGATTGCTTCTATCGGCTTGTCAATAGCCGATTCGATCGGTAAGACTCAAACCCACCCGCGCATTGTCATGTAGTATATGCACATGTCACTTGCACTAGCTTCCTTGTATGGCTAGTAGCTTTTACTTATGCTTCATATGTGTGCTTTGAGGTGTGGATGCCTTTGACCTTGTGTAGTTAAGCTCTTTTGAATATGTTGAACATCCGATGCTGAGCAAGGCTTTTATTATTTGAAAAATATGAAACATGGTCACTGCTTTACCTGGCTACTAGTATGTGTAGGTTGATTGCTTTTGCTATCTTGTACATGCCTGGTAGCTATGTCCTTTACTTTGGAATCAATTATGTAGCTTGAGTCTTAGTGATTACATGGTAATCTTGATATAGGATAGGCTCGATCTTTCATGAGGTACGTCGGTTTAGGGGTGGAGACTCGACGTTGGTGATGAAGGCTCCGAGCCAAAGGTTCGAATCCTTGCAATCACGACACCACTGCTCCGATGGTTATCGACCATGTGATGCATGCAATCAACCTTGCCAAGAATGCTATCATTCCTGCAATGCAACCGAAGAACACCAGCAAGAACGAGGAAAAACTCAAATCTCAATTGAGTTGCACAAGTTAGGGTTTCACAAACCGATGTCGGCGAAACTGTTCGATGACAGAATAATCTAAGCAAAACCCAAACTGTAACATGTGCGGTGGCTATTGTTTACATAGAATTTAGGTCAACCAACAAAGGCCTAGACGCATCTATCATGGACTCCAAGATGATACATGGGCCAACAGCCCAAAAAGACAGAAAACAGCCCCTGGACAGATTTTGATCTCTAACTTGCGATATGAATTCTCGATGACTCTGAACACCAAATGATCTGAAACTGGAGGCATTGGAAAGATTATCTTCTTAGCTTTCCATGCATATGTGGATCATCCAAATCGGAGTCCGTTTATGGCCTAGGCGACGATTTGACTGATGGCTAGTCCTAGAAGCCGAGGAAGTCGACTCTGAGTAGAATTGGGCCTCCATCTTGACTTGGTCGTCCTTCTTGCCCTCCTCCTAGTCCAAGATGTTCTCTAAGGCCTTCATGTTCCTCTTCTAAGTTCCTAAGTACAATATAATCAACCATAACATTAGGTAGCATACCATCCTCAAAAGTATATGCAAGGGCACTTAGGAATGAGCTCACCTGTTGGTTCA
Organism: Paspalum vaginatum; assembly: GCA_030272315.1. Lineage (NCBI taxonomy): Eukaryota > Viridiplantae > Streptophyta > Magnoliopsida > Poales > Poaceae > Paspalum > Paspalum vaginatum. The sequence continues at coordinate 21,888,849 of CM059021.1, forward strand.
ATTGTCTTGCACGTGCTCTTCTAGTAGGTCCTTACATAATCATAGAAGTGATGTCCTCATCATCCTCCCCCTCTTGAAGCGAAGTCATCTTCGATGCTATCTCATCCTCTTCTCCCAAATATGGTTTCAATTCTGTAATATTAAATGTGAGACTAACCCCAAAATCTGCAGGCAACTCAAGCTTGGATGCATTATCATTAATTTTTTCAAGAACCTTAATAGGACCAGCAGCTCGAGGCATAAGTTTGGACTTTCTCAAATCAAGAAAACGTTCTTTGCGCAAATGTAGCCACGCCATATCACCTGGTTCAATAAGCACTTGTTTCCTACCTTTACTACCAGCAAGTTTGTACTTCTCATTCATGGTTTCAATATTATTCTTAGTTATTTCATGTAAGTTCCAAATCAAATTAGCACGTTGTGGCGCATCCAAATGCAAAGGTTCCTCTAAAGGCAAAGATATCAAATCAATAGGAGCACGAGGATTAAAACCATAAACCACCTGGAATGGGCTAAACTTTGTGGTAGAGTGAATGGGTCTATTGTAAGCAAACTCAATATGAGGCAAACACTCTTCCCACATTTTCAAATTTGTTTTCAAAATAGCCCTAAGCATAGTAGACAAAGTTCAATTAACAACTTCAATTTGACCGTCAGTTTGGGGATGACATGCAGTAGAAAACAAAAGCTTTGTCCCTAATTTATTCCATAAGCTCCGCCAAAAGTGACTCAAAAATTTTGCATCACGATCCGAAACAATAGTATTAGGCAACCCATGTAAAAGAACGATCTCATGGAAAAACATAGCAATATGAGAAGCATCATCCGTCTTATGACAAGGTATAAAATGTGCTATTTTTGAAAAGCGATCCACAACAACAAAAATGCTATCTCTCCCCCTCTTAGTACGAGGCAAACCCAACACAAAGTCCATAGAAATATCAGCCCAAGTAACACTTGCAACCGGGAGAGGCAAATAATGACCATGTGGATTAAGGCGAGACGTAGCTTTATTGCAAGTAGTGCAACGTGCCACAAATCGTTCAACTTCCCGCTTCAATTTGGGTCAAAAAAATGAGCAGCCAGCACATCCGTCGTTTTCTTCACACCAAAATGACACATCAAACCTCCTCCATGCGCATCCTGCAAAAACAAAAGACGAACAAAGCTATCTGGGAAGCATAACTTGTTAGCCTGAAAAAGAAGTCCATCATTCAGCACAAACTTATTCCATGTTCGTCCATCTCTACAATTATCAAAAGCCTCTATAAAATCAAAATCAGCAGCATATAATCCTTTTATGGTCTCTAAACCAAAGATGCGATGATCAAGTTGTGACAACATAGTATAGCGGCGAGATAAAGCATCCGCAATGACATTTTCTTTTCCTTTCTTGTGCTTAATGATGTATGGAAACGACTCTATAAATTCAACCCATTTACCATGTAGGGGGTCGGCCGACCAAGCCCCATGGTCGGGTGACCGCCCGATCCACCAACTTGGCCATCCAACGGCTTGATCTTGCTTCCTCACGTTGGTTGGCGGTTGGGACAGTCGATGCATGTGTAGAATGTGGACCTTAGGAGGTCGGCCGACCATGCACAATGTCGGCCAACCAAGTGTCTTGCCCTGATTGGCTGCATGCCTCCTCCCACGGATTTGTGACATCAACAATCCTTGTCTTGATGGCCTTTTGGCCCTTGGATTCCTCAAATGCTTGGTACAACGGTTGGGTTAACATCTCTTTGTGTTTTCTTGCATGCAGGGATGAAGTGGACTCAAAACCCCCTTGGTGAGGTGGTCGGCCGACCTGCCACATGGTTGGCTGACCCTGGCAAGTGGCTAGGCAGACCAAGGAGGCTCGGCCGACCTTGGCCAGGGTCGGCCAACCTGAGGGTGGTCAGCTGACCTGGGCCATGGTTGGCCGACCATGGGATTTTCCCCATTTCAGCCCATCCTCATATATAGTCCATGTTTCATCCAATTTATGTGAATTTCCATACCTGCAACCAAATATTTATACACAACTAGTGGAGCTCATTAGTAGTAAAGATCAGTCCAGTTTATTCACATGCTTTGCTTCATTTGGTGGATAATTGACGGTAGATATGGTGAGATTACGACCGTCAACACCCCCCAAGCTTAAACTTTTGCTCGTCCTCGAGCAAAGCTAAGACTGAAAGTGGATCAGGAGTTGCTACAGTATCAATAATGAAGATGAATTCTTATACATGACTCAATACTCAAACTTTTGTTCTAAGTAGTGAAATAATTGAAGTTCACCTTGTGTAATACCTATGGTGCATCTTTTTGCTTACGTCGCCTTGGGCGGTTGAGAGATGGAATGACTTTATTGCAGGAGTACTTCTGACTTGCCCTTTTTCGATGTCCTTCTCAGGTGTTTTCTAAATTTTCAAAACAAAGAAGCTTCCCCAAGGTACTCTCGGTGGTTCCAAGGTGTTTCCTCACCAAAGGCCATGAGTTGGCCAACGTTTTCCTACACTAAGGCCTTTGTGGAGCTTTAGGTGGGGAGAATGTAGCATATTTCGGGTGTTTATTTTGCTAAGCCAAAGATTGGACCAACGAGTGTACTCTATCACTTCTTCTAATTGATTGCTGGAGCATGAATGGTGGGTGTGTCCATCTCTTGATTTTCAACCCTTGTATTCTTTTATGAATTTGGAGGGGATATGGAGCCTTTATTTATTTTATCCATGCTTGAACTTGCATGCTTTTCATTTTGCCGTGCATTTGCACGCACATTTTTTTCTTTTTGCCATGCTTTTGCATGCTTTTTTTTCTTTTAGCTCCATACCCTTACTCCTTTGGATTTGAAGGCTCAGGGATTATGAGAAGTATTTGGAGTCTTTTTCGTGGATGCAAAGTCCGGAATGGATCACTTGCATTTTATGCTTTTGTACTCTAACTATCAACAGAAGGTGATATTTCTACTCAATGAGACTCAAAATTTGACAAAGCTCAAAACACATCTAAGTAGCTCTTTGTAGTGGTTTTGACTATTCGAAGCATTATTGGCCTCTGGTAGGCATTCATGACCGAGGGGAGCTATATTTTGTCATTTTCAAAGATAAAGAACCTAAGAAGTTCATCCTACTAGGAACATGAAAGAATCATCCCACATTTAAGTCATATCATCATCTCGCAACAACTTAGGCTTGTTATCACAAATGGCATCCACAAAGTAGAACTTTGGGTTTACTTCTTTTATTCACAACTCAAAGCTAAGTCAAGCATAAATCACATGCAAGAATTAAATCATTCACTTGATAGAGCAACTATTCATCATCTCCAAAATGAAGCTAGCATGTGAATCTATCATTTGAGCATGAGAGTTATTATGGTTCAGTTTTTTTAAAAGTAAAGCAGAAATATAACTGAAATGAAACAAACTAAATTAAACTAATTATTACTAGTGGTCTCTCTCAAGGCAGATACATGGGTGGTGCAGTGAGCATGGGGATTGACATACCTGGCTATCGATTGGGTTCCCCCCCAAGCTTCAATGAAGCTACTGGGGGTAGTACCCGTGGTACTGGAACAAACGCTAGGACTCGTCGAAGGTGCGCTGGGCTATCGCTTCTATTTCTGGTTAAGTTGCTGTGCCATCCCAGCAGTGCATTGGTCTTGGATGGTCAGGGTCCCAAAACTGGCGGCCAAATGATCCTCTGCAAAGTGTGCTGAGGCAGATGGTCCTACTCCGTATGGCCCTGACCCAGATCCATAGTAGGTTCCACCTCCACCTAACTGCTGAGAATGTGTAGCGCTAGAATCATATCCCCATGATGTGTGTGCAAATCCTCCTTGGGGTTGCCAGGTGTGGCCTCCTTCCTGAGTTTGCCAGGATGCGCCTGCTGCAGTATGGAACCATGTTGGTCCCGTCCCGGCGGCTTGTGCCTCTTGTGCTTGCTCTCGCATGCGTTCCTCTGCTGCTCTCCTCTGTGCCCTAGTCATGACTCCTGCAACACTGTGTTGTGGTTCCTCTAAAGGTATAGAGGGTCCCTCTACTGGCATAGAGAGAGTGTCTACGGAGTAGAGTTTATAGTGTGGTGCAGGCAGAGGCACTTCAAAGTCGTACCCCTTGGAAATCATGACATAGGTCTCCGTGCTAGGCTCTTTGCACAAAAAGTGTCCCCGAATAAAATGGCTCTCTGTGACTAGGTTCGGTGTGTCTGGGGGTAAAAATTCCACCTGGGCATTTGCTAATACCCCTAGCTCAGCTGCAATCCTCGTCACAAAGGACGTGATTGTTATGGAGCTTCCCTCCCGAGCTAGTTTCATCCAGTGAGTGAGCATGCCTAGCACTGGTGCATACTTCTGCTTACGCCACAATGACAGTAGATGATTTTTAGGTCCTCCACGGTCACACAGCGTGTGTCATCACGGGGGAGAACTATCATGGTAATCCAGTGGGCCATGAAACGCATGGTGGGGTGCTTAATGTGTGTGATACTCTTCTTCCCTTTATAGTCAGGTCCAGCTAACTCTCTACATAACTCTTGTGAATTAAAACCAGCGGGTTCGGCTACTAAAGAGCAGCGTGGTGAGAACCCGAGAGCATTGCTGAACTGACGAAGTGTCAGTTCATGCTCAGTGTTAAAGAGTCTAAAGTGCACAGGTGTGTTGGGCTGCAGTGTTTCTACTCGGAGGGTCATTAGAAACTCCTTGGTAAGGAGCACTATGCCTCCTTCATAGATGTCAGCTAATTTTTCGCAGCCCACTGTACTGAAAATTTCTTCGAATTCATCGGACATACCTGTGCTTGTCATGAGCATTTCGTCGAAGCATTTGTGAGACTGATGGGCTTTGTGTGGAGTTGCCTTAGCAGGTTGACTTTGTCTTGGTTCTGTATCTGGTTGTGGGAGTCCAGCAGCAGTACCAACCTAGCATTTGACGAGGTTGCTTCTTCCTCTGGCGGTCCAACACTTGAGGACCCTCTATCGGACGCTGTTCGGGAGCTACGTCCTTGCGAACCAGAGGATGTGAGATGATGTGCCGCCCTGCTGATTGCATTCCTAGTCCTCTTTAATGCGCGTCTCATCTTGCACAAAAATGAACACAACAACTACAAGGCGACAGAAAAAGATATTAACGTTAGTCATTAGTCGTCCTTGTGGGGTGTGACACCACCACAATCCCGTTTTTGTGCTTGCCAAGAAAGATATGGTTATTTAGAAGCTGAAATTTATTTGGCTATCATGATTTTATTTGGGACTTATTTAACTAAGCACTAGGGCTAAATTAAATACTAAACAAGAGGGATTTGAGGGGGAGAAGTGTGTTTTCAGTGCTTTGTTGCCTGGTGCATCGAACAAGGAGGCTGAGGGTGCCTTTTATAGGCGAGGGGCAGCAGCAGGAGGTTGGGTGACCAGGGGCAGGGTCGGCCGACCTGGGGGCTGGTCAGGCGGCCATGATGGTCTGTCGGCCGGCCTTGTGCAGGTGCCAGGAGGCCATAATGGTGCATGGCTTGTGTGCGGGAAAAAGAGTAAAAACGGCTACATGCACTAGGAGACGTGAGTGAAAGTGGTCGGGGGGCCACTCCTTGTGCTTATGTGCACTTGAGTGCTCATGTTCGGGCGCATGCGATGAAAGCAAAAGACAGAGAGAGGAGGGGCGGTTGGCCGGTCGGTGGCGTGGTCGGCCAGCCATGATGGCCGGTTCGGCCAGCCTCACCCCTTTTTTTTGAAATAGGGAGTAAAAGGAAAGAAGAGACAGAGGGGGTGGTCAGCCGGCCATCATGGCGGTCGGCCGGCCACCCATTATCTCTCCCTTTGTTTTGAAAGGTTGGAGAAAGAAAAAGAAAAGCAAAGGAAAAGAGAAAGTAAAAAGGAAAAGGAAAAGAAAAGAAAAGAAAAGAGAAAGAAAGAGTGGGGGGCTGGTCGGCCGGCCATCATGCGTGGTCGACCGGCCATGATGGCGGTCGGCCGACCTCCCTTTTAATTTTTTTTTGAAATAGAAAAAGCGAATGCATCGAAAATTAAATTTGTGCAGTGCAAGAATTTAATCATGCCATGGAGATCGAAAAATTAAATTAGCGAAAAACTAAACATGCTGTCAAGAGATAATGCCAAATTTACCTTTTGGCGAGGGTGCACCATTTACCACCCTTCGGGATATCGCATGGGCGTACGTTCTGGATGGTGACTTGTATTTTCGCGCACCACTTCAGATTTGTCGTGGATGAAGCTTTGGCACGCTTATTTCCAACATGCCCCGTATCATTTGTCTTGGTTGCATCATGGGTATGTTGATCTTTGCTACGCCCTTGAGTGAATGGTGTGGTTAAATCATGGGCGCTGACCTTCTGCACAGGAGCTTTGCCTCCTGTTTCCTGGGTTTTGGGACTAGCCTTGGTTGCTTTTTCCTTCTCCCCTTCCTATTCTTCCTGTTGTCGGATGGCAGCCTCGTTGGCTAACTTTCGTTTCATGAATGCTACGAGACTGTCCATCTCCTTCCCGGAGGCGTTGATGACTGGTGGCTTCGGTATATATTTTTGGCACTTAAATACCTTCACTTGGCTGCATTGCTCCACCTTTGGTTTGAAAGAGAATGTCTCCCTCATTCCATTGATGTTGAGGTGGACTTCTCCAGCTCCAACATCGATGCTTGCCTCTGCAGTACTCAGAAATGGCCACCCAAGAATGAGCGGTGTCTTTGCATCAATTTCCATATCCAACACTACGAAGTCTACTGGGATGAGGAAATTCCAGATCTTCACCTGGAACGTCCTCGGCGATCCCTTCGGGGTGACGTATGGATTGGTCTGCCAACTGCAGGCACATGGTGGTAGGAACGAGTGCAGCGTGGTTGAGTTTGTCGAAGATGGCTTTGGGCATAACACTAACGCTTGCTACGAGGTCACATAAGGCTTGATTGAAGACTTGGTTCCCAATTGAGCATGGAATGGTAGGACTTCTAGGGTCCTTTTTCTTCTATGGGGGCTGATTGAGTATAGCTGCGCTACACTCTTCTGTCATGTGGACAATTTCCACTGATGGTAAAGGCTTCTTGTTGTTGTGGATATCTTTTAAGTACTTGGCATATGTTGGTACCTGCATAGCATCTAGCAAGGGTATATTGACATATAATTTCTTAATGACCTCAACAAACATTACTGTATTGTTCATCAGCGGTAGCCTTCTTGTTACGCTGGGGGAAAGGTAGCACCGTTGTATCATAGAATTCGTGTGGACGTGATTTCGGTGGTGCCTTGTCCTCCGCTATTTAGGTCTGGTTTCATGATCATCCTTCTTCTCTGTGTTAGTGGCCTTCTCCTGTTCTTCACCTGCATTGTGAGTGTGTGGTGCACTACTAGGGTGTGGAGGGTCCTGAGTGGACTTACCACCTCTAGTGGTGACTGCATTGATATGCTCTTTGGGAGGAGGTTCCGGTTCTCCCGGAAGCTTACCCGCATTAGCATTAGGTAAAGAGGCAGCTAACTGAGCTATCTGTGTTTCTAACATTTTGTTAAAGCTCAGTTGGTTCTTCATAGCACTATTAAGAGTCTCCATTTGGAGAGATATAGACTCAAAAAGCCTATCATTAGCATGAAATTTCTTACTAATGCTATCATTCACTAGCTCTTTGATCAAACAAGCTAGGCTTATTAAATTGCTGTGAATTGCCTAAGGAGTTACCTTGTCCTGAGAAAGGAATGTACGTTCCTGAATTCCAGCCTGGTTGAGGATGACTCCTGTTGTTGAGGTTGCTAGAATTACCCATGAAATTGGCATCCTCCGGTCGAGTTTCGGGGCAGCTGTTCCCCGAGTGCCCTGTATTCCCACAGACTTCACAAGTCATGCGAGCATCGAGGGCCTGGACTAGAGTGGTCTTAGGATTGTCTTCTAGCTTCTTTAAGAGTATGTCCAGCTTGGCGGCGAGCATGTCAGTGCTGTCGATGTGATGGACTCCACAGGATCGGGTACTAGACCTCTCTTCTTTCCATCCCTGATTTGTGGCTATCTTTTCAATGAGATCCTTGGCGGCTCTCACACTCTGGGATAAGAAGGATCCTCCAGCAGCTGCATCCAGGTGCTCTTGTACTGAGCGGTTCAATCCATGAAAGAAGCTCTAGATGATAAGCCATTAGTTCCATTCCATGGTGGGGGCAGGCCGCGATGTACTCTTGTAATCGTTCCCAGGCCTCTGCCACTGTTTCATCTGTGAGCTGTTGAAAGCTTGAGATCTTGTTCCTCAATGCATTGGTCTTTCCCAAGGGGAAATACTTGGCAAGGAATGCGTTGGAGCACTCATCCCATGTATTGAATGTTGCACGGTTGAGGTAGAACCATTGCTTCGCCTTTCCGATAAGCGAAAATGGGAAGAGGCATAACTTGACAGTGTCGGGGGATGCACCTTTCATTGTGAATGTGCTGCAGATTTCCAAGAATTGCTGCAGATGATTGTAGGCATCTTCCGTTGCTAGTCCGCAGAATGGGATAGCTTGAACCATGTGCATGACTCTGGGTTTGAGCTCAAAGTTCTCTCCTGCTTGCACTTCTGGTCCCGTGGGAACATTGTTGCTGGAGGGAATGGAGAACTCATGGATGTCTTTTTAGCCATGACGTTGGTGAACGGAGTGCGACTCGTTGATGCAAATGATTCAAGTTCCGTCGGTACAGGTCTCTGCCCGTGAACAGTCTTTGGACGGACTCTTCTGAGCAAGGCCTCTGGATTATTGTGGAAGTTTACCGGTAGGTCGTAACTGGTCATACACCCTTCTATTGCATCCACAACAAAACAACAGAGACAAGTGAGCCTGCTAAAGACTAGTTGGTATTTTTATAAAGACACGGGGTTCGAAAAGATATTATCAATTATATCTCTGCCTATTGCTTCCCCGGCAATGGCGCCAGAAATGCTTGTTGGAGTCTCTTAGCCTTAACAGGTTTTACTCCGCAAGCGCACGGAGACCATTGTAACCTTCCACCCAGAGTATTCCGAGTATCGTATTTATCCATAGGGAAGCGGCAGGCGAGAGAATATAATTGGATAAACTCAATATCGAAGTCACCGAACTTTAATAAATGTACCAACTACTATCTAGGCAGGGGTAAGTTTGGTAAAGGTAGGTGTATGGTGAAGAAGTAAATGGACTACCTAAGATACACGTAGAGAGGTATAGTTGCCTGGGAGGACAATGAGTGAGATAAAGTTCCCAAACTTTATTCTATTCGGCTACAAAGACTATGTCGTGGTTAACTAAGGAAACCCAAGTAACAAGTCAGGGTCTCGCGTCGAGTGAAATTCCGGCGCCCACGAGGGGTCAAGGGATAGATAGTTGACCACCGAAAGTGAACCCGGCTATCACCTATGGGCCTCCCGAACGAACAGGCCTGGACTACAGAGGTACACCACACGCTGTCACCGAGTGGGGCTACCAAGCAAATGTGCATGGAGAGGATGGCACGCTATAAATGTACTCAAGCAAAGCTTGAGTAACAATAGATCGTCCTTGATCAGAGGAGAGGACCTAACCAGAGCCTGGCGTACTGGTTGGATAATAGCACCAGCAAGAATAACAGGACTTGACTAACCAAGATAACCACAGCCTAAGCCTAACAAGTATGCAAAGAAAGGTACACCACACTTGCAAGAGATAGAAATAAAGTAAAGCATAAATATATTATACTAAAGATAAGAGTACAAAGATACAGGAACTTTACCGCAGACTCAGAGATATCTGTGAGAACTCTGAGGCAAAGCTCGACTCACTCTAACTCCCAGGACTATCCTAACTACTAAGATGTGGAAATGGCACTCTCTAAGGTAGAATGAAGCTCTCAACTTCTCCAGTTCTCCCCACATGAGTCTCGGGGCCTATTTATAGTCCAGCAAGTGAGGGGGTTATTTATAGGTGGCCTAAGTCGATTTGGGGGGTCAGGCGGTGGTCGGCCGACCTAGCCCCATGGTCGGGCGACCGCCCGATCCACCAACTTGGCCATCCAACGGCTTGATCTTGCTTCCTCACGTTGGTTGGCGGTTGGGACAGTCGATGCACATGTAGAATGTGGAACTTGGGAGGTCAGCCAACCATGCACAAGGTCGGCCGACCAAGTGTCTTGCCCTGATTGGCTGCATGCCTCCTCCCACGGATTTGTGACATCAACAATCCTTGTCTTGATGGTGTTTCGGCCCTTGGATTTCTCGGATGCTTGGTACAACGGTTGGATTAACATCTCTTTGTGTTTTCTTGCATGCAGGGATGAAGTGGAGTCAAAACCCCTCGGTGAGGTGGTCGGTTGACCTGCCACGTGGTTGGCTGACCCTGGCAAGTGGCCAGGCAGACCAGGGAGGGTCGGCTGACCTTGGCTAGGGTCGGCCAACCTGAGGGTGGTCGGCCGACCTGGGACATGGTTGGCCGACCATAGGATTTTCCCCATTTCAGCCCATCATCATATATAGTCCATGTTTCATCCAATTTATGTGAATTTCTGTACTTGCAACGAAATATTTATACACAACTAGTGGAGCTCATTAGTAGTAAGGATCAGTCCATTTTATTCACATGCTTTGCTTCATTTGGTGGATAATTGACAGTAGATATCGTGAGATTACTGTGATGCCCTGGGCATCTCCAGAGCATTATCATGTGCATTCTTTGTTTAATTACTTCTCATAAGCATCATCTCATCTCATGTTAGTGTGCATTTGATTCATATGAACAAGCATGATGGAAATAGCTAAGTGATGCACTCAGTTTTTGCATGAATGACGCTATAAATGTGAGCGTAACTTAAATCCTATTGATTTTTAGGTGAAACTTTTTATACCAAACCTGTAGGTCATGAAGTGGTGAACAACTTTTTTAATTGGATCTTGGATGGGAAATGGACTTAACCTAGTGTAAAGGGTCCTTTAGTGTCACTCAACAAACACAATCCAAATCTGAAATGTTTAGAAATCTTTATTTTTCTATAACTACAATCCTTTTCATGCAAAGGTCCAATTGAGAAAGTTGTAGGACATGAATTTGTAAACAACATTGTCAAGAAGGCTTTTGGGATAAAATGGATAGAAATAGGACATTTGAATCTTCTAAGGAAAACAGTTCTCTGTCCAAACTTAGGGCTGCTAGATAAATTCGAATTTAAATCATACTTAGACTTAGATTTTGAACTTGAGCCTTTTGACAAAGTTGTAGATATAAAAGAGATCAACATTTCATCCAATTGGGCTTTCTTCAAATCCGGCTTGGAAATAGGTCAAAACAGAAGATTTCAGAGGCTAAACAAAAACGGAAATACTGTTCTTTCCTTTTTCGGTCTTCGCTCTCGCTGACATGTGGGGCCGCGGATCCGGGGGGGTGACCACTGCCGGGCCGGCGCGTGCCGCGTGGACGCCGGCATACGGCCAGCGGCCTCCGGCCACGAATCGACCCCCCGACCGGCGGCATCAGGTGGAGGGCTCTCCCCTCCCTCGGGTTCTTCCCCTCACACGCCTCCCCGACCTCCCCTGCTCACTCCGGGCCCTTGCCCAGTTCGCGTCGCCATTGACGGCCGAGCTCCAAGCTCGAGCTCGCGCCCTTCCCTCCGCCACTCCCCGTGCCTCCACACCTCCACCGCTGCATTCGCCTCAACCCCGCGCACCCCACGCTCGAGACCCCATCGCCATTCCCCTCCCGGATGCCGAGATCCGTCCTCGCCTCGACGTCGCGCCACGCCGGTTCACCCTCGGTTCACCACCGCCGTCCGCCTCGTCCACACCGTCTCTGTCGACGCCATCACCTCGAGGTAGAAGCCCTGAACGGGGAACACCATCCCCGACCCGCGTCGCGGCCGCGGCGAGCTCCGGCTCGCCGGCGCGCGCGCTTCTTCCCGCACGGCCGCAGGCGTCACGAGGAAGAAGGGGTTGCATTGTATTCCTTTTGAATAGATCTATCAGGTGAACATGTTGGTTGAGCAAGAAAAGACCTTTTTGGCCCTGATATTATGCATGCTTGATAAATCAATATAAATGTGAAATGTGGACTAAATGGTCTCCAAAAATTATGAAACTTGGACAACAGTGTTCTTAGGGTATATAGGCTCATTGTGATTTTTGGTAGCTCAAGTGTTCACTTTTTAATTACTGTTTTGCCCCTGCATGTGATTTTAGCATAAAAAATAAATGTGGAAATGGTAACAATATAAAAATTATGCTCTAAATGGTTTCACACATTTTATTTGTGCTCCCTGTGGTATAAATAGCTCACTGTTTAAATGGGGTACTATGCATGTGAAGTATAGTTAGTGTTTTGAAAATAATAAGTCCATGCATGTTTAACTTAATAAATAGGAAATGTAGATTAAATAAGCTCCAAAAATTCTGGAATTTGGGCAGAGGCTTTGCTAGCATATCTAGGCTTGGTATAAAATTTGATAGTCCAAATGCTTACTGTTTATTTACTGTTTTACCCTTGCCTAGTAATTAAGCATATAAGTAGCAAAAGAAAAGGGGTTTATATAAAAATAAGCTATAGGGGGCTTTGTGGTATTTATTTGGGATCTAGATGATGTAAGTAGCTCACCGCGGAAAACTAAGGCTGTCCACGTAAGGTTTGACCCTATTTTGAAAATGGTAGACATAATGCTCATTTAAATAAATAATAGGAAATAGGAGACTAGTATATTTAATAAATGCCACAATGGATCATATTTTGAAACATAGGAGTATGTAAGTCTTAGCCACTGATTTGGAATGCAATATAGGTCTTCACTATTGTTTTAGAAATGCATGATAGGAAAGCTAAGCTAGCTAGGTGGAAAATAGGTGTTTAAGTAAGCTTCGGTCGCTTCACATGAATCGATGCTACCTCGTCACACACCCCCACGTTGTTATATGTGATAAGCTAAGTTACCGTAGGTGATGGCTTGTACGATTTCGTAGTACTAAACAATTTTCATTACAAAAATGCATAACTTTATTCCATAAATCATGATTCCTTGCATCGCACTCGCATCATGAAGCAAGCATTGCACTAATACATGCTCCAATTGCACTATGTCATGCATATAGATCCTGCGAGCGAAGGACACCCGCCGGACCAACCGATCATAGAGGAGCCCGAGGAGGAGCTGCACCAGGAGCCGGAAGAGCAGCAACAGGAGCCCGACTTCGCTCAGGAGGCAGCTACTAACCCTAGTGAGGAAGGTAGGCAGGACCATACTTAACCCAGCAAACAAATTATACTTGATGATTACGCATATGCATTAGGAGTTGCTTGAAACCAGTTGCATTAGACTCCCTGGCCGCCCTGGCCCTAGCACCAACACATAGAGTTCGTAGGACGAGTATGCATAGAAATTCCTAGGTACGAGTAGACACGAGTGTGTGGACTCGTCGCGTAGGTGTTCTCAAAGTTACAATAGATTACTATTAAGTCAATTATTACTGTTGCTCATGACTTAATTGGAGACCAGGCGGAGATTTATTTCAGTATTTACTCTTCTTAATGTTGCACTTTGGACTCCGCCCGAGTCATATAAGGCCCGTCCTGCTGTTCGTCTGCTGATCGGCATAACATTGCTAGAGTGCTTAACCGAAGAATGGGACCGGTGAAGTCTTACCTGGGTTTGTCCGAAGTTTTCGAGGCTCCGCCCATCCACTTGCTAGAGGCCGATGGGCCCAGGGGCGCTTGTACTCGAGGGAGGACTGACCCAGGGCACTGTGGTATCGCTCCTGAGGGGGCACAACCCGGGGGTTAGGTGGCGGCGCTTTGAATCTTGGGACAAGACAGGTGGAGATCGGGACTATATGTAGGAACGCGATGGCTAGTAAGCATATACCCCTGGCATGATAGTTATTCTCGGGAATTAAAATCGATTCGAATCGTTGATGCCTACCAGGTGTGGGAATGCCAATATCACTGTCGGGCAACGTAGTAACTACTTAAACACTCTGCATTTAATACTCATGATTTTTGGAATACCACATGTTTGAATTGAACTGTTTACCTTACTGCAATTTACTATTATGTTGGTGGTTATACAAATGATGAAAACTTGTTTACTTATGTTACACATGACACTGTTTAAAACCAAAGGCTAAGGATCCACTTGCTAGTAAGCAGCTTCGCGTCAGCCGTAAGCCAAATCCATTAAGACCTACTGAGTAATTAGTACTCAGGGTTTGCCCCCATATTTTGAGCGCAGGTATGGAGTTCATGGTTTGCACTTGTGTTGGAGGTGGTGCATGCCCCCACTTAGGATGAATCGGCATGAGTGGCACAAGGGCAACATCGGTGGGCTCGATGTTGTTACTTCTAATGCAAATCTTTTGTGATATCATGGTGACCTCTGAACTTGTCATTCCGCTGCGAGAAACTTTTGAACTTGCTACTTTATAACTCTATGTTGGACTTGTAATTTATTTGAAACCGGTTTGTAACTAAGTCTAATATTATGCTATTCAACTGCCTGTGATGATGTATCTGTTGTGGCTCCATCGTGGGTCAGATGTGTATGATGTCGGTTCCTCTAGGTAATGGTAATATCGGGGGTCAAATGACTCTCGACGGACGACCGGGTTCAGTTTGGTCTAAACACACTGTGAGCCAGAGGTGGCAGGTGTGCTTAGCCAAGATTAAATCGGTGGTTCCGCCACAATTACGGCCGTCAACACTCGCATCACATTCAAGCTCAAAAGTTTTTCCAAAATTCAGAAGTTGTAGAAGAGGTGCATGTGTCAACTTATCTTTCAACATGTTGATGGCTTGTTCTTGTGCTGGACACCTAATGGAATGTCAGACCTTTCTTCGTCAACTCATTAAGTGGGGCAGCAATGGTGCTAAAATCTTTCACAAAGGGTCGATAAAAACCTGCAAGACCAAGAAAACTGGGCACCTGTGTGATAGTCATCGATGTAGGCCAGCTCCTAATGGCATCAAATCTTTATCTCATCCACTTCAATTCCCTATGGAGTAACAACATAGCCAAGAAAACCAACTCGATTGGTGCAAAAGGTGCACTTCTCAAGGTTAGCAAATAAGCGTGCATCGCATAGCGCAACAAAAACAGCATGTAGTTGATCGAGATGTTCCTCCAAAGATTTGCTATAGATCAAAATATCATCGAAATAAACCACCACAAATTTTCCAATAAAAGATCGGAGAACCTCATTCATCAAGCACATGAAAGTGCTAGGTGCATTAGTCAACCCAAATGGCATGACTAACCACTCATACAAGCCAAACTTTGTTTTGAAAGCAGTTTTCCATTCATCACCTAATTTCATTCGAATTTGATGGTAGCCACTACACAAATCAATTTTGGTAAACATGACAGAGCCACATAATTCATCAAACATGTCATCTAAGCGAGGAATAGGATGACGATAACGAATAGTTATATTATTAATGGCTCTACAATCAACACACATACGCCACGTACCATTTTTCTTAAGAACCAAAATGACAGTAACAGCACAAGGACTAAGGCTCTCAAGTACGTACCCATGGTCCAATAGCTCTTGGACTTGTCTCTGAATCTCCTTAGTCTCCTCTGGATTGGTCCTATATGCAGCATGGTTGGGCAAAGTGGCACCTGGAATCAAATCAATTTGATGCTCAATCCCTCGCAATGGTGGCAGCCCTGGTGGAATTCCACAGGGAAAACATCCTTAAATTCCTGCAAAAGGTTAGCAACAGCAAGCGTCAATGAGGGAGGCATATCATCAAGCGAAAACAGGACCCTCTTGCACAATAAAGCATAGCCGGAAGCATCATCGAAAGCACAAGCAGCAAGATCACATTTTGTAGTAAGCATAGCACCACCCTTTAACTTAATAGCAGGAGAACTAGTAGATGGTATGGATGGTTCAGTTTTAAAGGGCACAACAGATTTTGATGCTTGCTGATTTTCAAAAGCTAAAGCCTTATCACGTTCTACAGTTTCAGCTATGGCCCTATTACATTTCACAACTTCAGCAGGGGTCAAAGGAAGCAACATAATTTTCTTGCCTTTATGTATGGATGTATAAGTATTAGTTCTACCATGGTGGGTTGCATCAGTATCAAATTCCCAAGGTCTACCCAACAAAAGAAAACATGCTTGCATGGGAACAACATCACAATCTGCATAGTCATGGTATGTACCAATAGAAAAATGGACACGTGCAGTATGTGTTACCTTGGCCTTACCGCTAGTTGTTAAGCCACTGAATATAATATGGGTGAGTGTGGGCAATGTGTAGAAAGACCAAATTTTTTGATAAAATCAGCACTTCACCAAATTATTGCAACTCCCACCATCAATGATAGTACAAACACAGCATTTGTTGATGATAAAATAAATCTGAAATAGATTATACCGCTGAAGCTTGTCCTCATGCTCCACCTGTGCATTCAAAACACATTGGACAACATATGTGCCATTGTGGACATAGTCCTCTACATCATCTTCGCCATAAGCATATGCATTCTCCTCAGTCATACCTACAATGTTAGCTTGCAATACCAAATCATCTTCAACATCACTAGCACTGATGTACCCACCGGTATCTATAGCAATGTAGGCTTGCTTGCTCGGACACTCCCTCATAACATGTCTCATGCCTTTGCACCGATGGCACACAATATTTGATGATGGCGTAGCAGGGGAAGCATCGGTCTTCGCTGGGTTAGGCACAAAATCAGATTTGCTAACCTCAGGTGGTGGTACAGCGCCTTGTGTGTCGGTGGGGGTGGCACATCCCTTGCTCGAAGCCAACCTAGAAGAAGAAACACCAAAGGTGTTGTGTGAAAGTTGCGCACGTCCCTGCACTTCTTGTTCTCCCAACATAGCAATATGGAATAACTGGTCTTTGGTGGAGTAATATTTATAATCAACAATATTTTGTATGTCTTTGTGCAAACCAGAATAAAAATGAGTCATAGTATCTTCATCCTCCTCATTAATATCACAACGCAACATAGCAACATGCAAATCATTATAGTACTCATGAACAGAACGAGGGCCTTGATCAAAACGTTGCAATTTTTTCTTCAAATCACACTTATAAGGAGGACTAAAACGATTACGCATAGAACGTTTTAACTTGGACCATGTAGAAGGAATCTTGACCAAGTTTAACTAAACATTCCAACATAGAATAGCATAACCAATAAATTCACTAGTAGCATAGGGAACACGTTGAGCAGCTGGAATCTTATGAGCATTAAATCTTTGTTCAATAGTCATCTTCCAATCTAAATAAGCATCGGCATCATATGATTCATCAAAGGGTGGAATTTTAAATTTGACCCTAGCAAACTGGTTATCATTATCAGGTTTGTTACCTTTGGGTCCTCGTGGTGGTCGTTTGCCCTTATTACCTTTGTTACCTATGTTACCTTTACCATGCCAGTCTTGCTCGGTATAAACATCATCTTCGTCTTCATCTTCATCAGCCATCTTCAAATTCATTATTAGAGGATGCCTTGGATTCCACGAAAGTAGAAGAAGCTTGATTGGAGGCAGCAACCTTGTTCTCAACCATGTCAAGCTAAAACGCCAAGCTGTTGACCGTAGTGCGAAGCTCGGTCACAATAGGAAGTAAGTTCTGCCCTGAAATCACCAATAAACTTGTTTTGCGCAGCAATAAGCTTCTTAAGCTCGTCCTTTGAAACACAGCCATTAAAGTCTTGAGGGGATTCATCGTCTGCCATGGTTAGTGAAAACAAAAAACAAAGACAATGACACAAGATTATCCCTATCTAATAGGTAGGTGGAATCGCTCACACTCAAGCGTGTACCAAGCGCTTGCAAATGTTCTTACCGTGCAGCGCAAAGGACGATGGCTACCTGGAAGGAATGACGGTGGCAAAGTGGCAACAACACACTTGGAACATGGGATGATTGCAAGGTCCGACCGGTACTGCTCAAGAGACAAATATAGTGAAGCTTGGGATGGCTCAATATGTGGCTAGCAAATACAATAGTGTAACAGTTAAGCAAAGCTGAATAATGATCCAAAATAGGTGTTTATTGCTGGCCAAAAGCTAATCCCAAGTCGAAGCACAAAGTATCACAGGAAAAACAAGTCAAAGCTAGAAGATGGAGGAGGAGGTGGAAACAGCACCAACCCTTTCGTGCAACTCTTTTCTCTTTTTTTTCTTGTTTTTTTCACCTTTTTTTGCACTATTTTTTTCACTTATTTTTTTTGACACTTCTGTTTTCACAGCAGGAAGTACCACAAAAAAAATTTCAGAACAAACGGAAACCAGATGCGTGCTGTGGAGCTAAAACCGTGAGAGAAAGCACGTCAAACACAAGCGTGTAGAAACTTCAGGGCCCGAGAACCCTATTTTCCAGGCTGATTTTCGCAAAAATAGTAGCGAAGCCAGGGACGACAAGATGCGAAATTTTCTGCCATTTCCGAAAATGTATACTTTTGCCCTATTCCGAGTTCGAAGGGAAAAGTTACGGCCGTTTTACTGACGACACCTCAAATTGGGGTTTCACGGCGATGGATGGGTTTCACGGCGGTGGATGGAAGGACAAATGAAGGGGAAAACAAACTATGGACAAGGATGGTGATGGAAACACATGCACAATGACAAAGAACAAACCCTAACCAGCAACGAACTCAACCACAAAGGATAAAAACTCAACAAAGAAAACTGAAAACAACTATTGCGGCACTATAGGTAATGGGACAGCGGAATTTTTTTTGCTTTTTCTAGACTGTAGGTATTTGAAAACAAAACTAATCTAAAGGATAAATGGAATTACCTAACGGGCAACCTGGAAACTGATACCAATTGATATAGGATAGGACCGATCTTCCGTGAGGTACGTCGGTTTAGGGGTGGAGACTCGACATTGGTGATGAAGGCTCCGAGCCAAAGGTTTGAATCCTTGCAATCAGGACACCACTGCTCCGATGGTTATCAACCATGTGATGTGTGCAATCGACCTCACCAAGAAGGCTATCGTTCCTGCAATGCAACCGAATAACACCAGCAAGAACGAGGAAAAACGCAAATCTCAATTGAGTTGCACAAGTTGGGGTTTCACAAACCGATGTTGGCAAAACTATTCAATGATAGAATAATCTAAACAAAACCCAAACCCTAACATGTGCGGCGGCTACTGTTTATATAGAGTTTAGGTCAACCAATAAAGGCCTAGACACGTCAATCATGGACTCCAAGATGATACATGGGCCAACAGCCCGAAAAAGAGGGAAAACAGCCCCTGGACAGATTCTAATCTCTAATCTCTAACTAGGGCATTGGAAAGGTTATCTTCTTAGCTTTCCAGGCATATGTGGATCGTCCATATCGGAGTCTAGTTTGTAGCCTAGGCGACTGATTTCACTGATGACTGGTCCTGGAGGCCGAGGAAGTCGACTACAAGTAGAATTGGGCCTCCATATTGACTTGGTTGTCCTTCTTTCCCTCCTCCTAGTCCGAGCAGTTCTCCAAGGCCTTCATGTTCCTCTCCTAAGTTCCTAAGTACAATATAATCAACCATAACATTAGGTAGCATACCATCCTCAAAAGTATATGTACGGGCACTTAGGAACGAGCTTACCTATTGGTTCAATTGTCTTGCATGTGCTCTTGTAATAGGTCCTTGCATAATCATAGAAGTGATGTCCTCATCAAATCTTGTGCTAAATTGAATTACAATTAAAAATATGTCCATGTTGTGCTTAAATGAAAAGATCCAGGTGGGTTTGCTTTGTCTCACTGATTTAGTTTGAGATTGTTGGCTTTTGCACTTTGGCAAGAACTTGGACTAGGTTGTGAATGACCAAAACCTTGCTTTAGGCTTCTGATGGTTTTATAGACCTAGGCTTAGCATTGGTTGGTAAGAAGTGGTCTGACAAGCAAATAACCCCTAGCACATAAAGAAAGGCTTGCTTGAAATTCGAATTCAATATGTTTTATCTGCAAGACCTGGGGGCATGAGTAATCAAGCTTGCTAAAACATCCTTGTATCAGAAAAGCTCACTAGTGCATATGCTGGCTAGCTTTTGCATATCATGCTTTATCATGCTAGTTGGTTGGGGAAGTGGTGATGCTTTTGTTTTCAAAATCCTAAACTATTTGCTCATGTTGTAATATAGATCTATTTTCTAGAGCCTTTCTATGGGGTGTCTTTGTGCTATACCCTTATTGTATATACATGCTAGCGCTTGCAAATGCTTTTAGACATACCTGGAAGCTTTCGCTTACATTCCTTGCATGATATAGCATATTTTGAGGGGGAGAAATTTTCTATCCTTATTGTTAGTTTGGCTTGCTTCGACTTTTTGCTAAACCAAATACGATCCATCGACTTTTAGTTGATTCGCAGTCTTCTCGGTAGTGCTTGTCGCGGCAACCAACTGTTTGTAGGTGATCCACATAGTCCACATTCTTATTCGGTCCAAGTGGGATCGACTAAGCTATCTGAAAGTAGCCTAGAGGGGGTGAATAGGCTAATCTGAAAAATTACACAAACTAAAAAGCGGAAATCAGAAGCAGACCAATTGGACTGGTGCGGACCAGTTCTACTAGTCGGATTGGTTGAACCGATGCTCACCAGTTCAACTGGTGGGAAAAAGAAATCTTGAATTGATCTCTAAATCTATGTGATAAACTTTGATACCGTGAGTTCCTAGGGGTTTCGAGGAACTATCTCTTGCAGATTTGAGAGGGGCTAGCCTTGAAACCTACACACAAGATAGATCCACACCAAAGTTGCCAAAACAAGATGATTGTGCACAAGAACAATATGAACACGAAGAATTCAAGGCAGCACAAGAAAGCACGCGAGACAAGGATTTATCCCGAGGTTTGGGCACACCACAAAGGCGTCCCTACGTCCTCGTTGTTGAGGAACCAACAAACGCCTTAGGCTCGCAACCTAATCCTCTTCTCCCCAGTCACCAAGACTAGCGGATATGCGCTTACTATGAGGCTCAAATAGCGAAGGTTACAAACTTCCCGGAGCAATCCACACGAGATGGATGCTTCAACAGGGCGATGCTTTGCCGTCTATGAGCACAAGACTCCAATAGTAACAAGTCCACCAAGTGTGTTTCAAGATTCACTAAAGCTTCACAAAGAACAAGAGAGAGAGGGAGGAAGATGAATCACTAGAGTCTTCAATGCTCTCTCAAGTTCTCACCAACTCACACTCACGATCAATGGAAGATTTGAGCTCAAGAGAGTGGAGAGTGAGGGAGAGGATTGAATGCACAAGAAGGCTTTGACTCAAGGTTAGATGAAGTTCCAAGAGAGAGAGAGAGAAAGAGGGGAGTGAAGGGGTATATATACTCCCTACCTCGAAATAGCCGTTATTTGAACCGTTACACGAAATAGCCGTTATTTGAACCGTTACAGTGTTGTCCAGTGTCCCACCGATGGAATCAGTGGAGCACCGGAGGCACCGATGTGCCACCAGAGCCGGTAGACGGTGCTAGGATGCTCGACCAGTTAAACCGGTCAGACCACTGGTGTGCCGCCAGAACCTGCAGACCGGCGCTAGGCATGCCGACCTAGTTGAACCTGATGGGAAGCACCGGTGGGGCACTAAAAGTTGGAATGTGGACTTTGTGGCTAGAGCATTTTAATGTGTGGAGATGAATGAACTTTGTGAGCTTTAATGATTCTAGTAGCACTGCATGTTGGACCCCCCGTGATAGTATGGCGGTTCCTATACTCAAGAGATAAACTATCAAATCCATTTGATCTTCAAACTTGAGCTTGAACCGCTTTTCTTTTTCTCCAAATAAATGTGGGGCATCTTTTCTTGCTTGGAATGCACCTTAGCACTTGTTTGCTTGATTGTATACATGAAACCCACTTTTACTTGCTTGATATGAGTGTGTGTAGCACTTTCACTTGATTTGTCACTATGATGATGCTCATGTAAACTCATTAGTTACTTTTATTGTATTGTCAACATTCACTAAAACCCTCATAGAGGTTGATTGCACTTACATTATCCCGTCATTTCATGGATATCTTCATTGACTTTTCTCCATCATCAAGGGGAGGCTGATGTGCATGTTCTGCCAATCAGCCTATTGTGGCCGGCTACTGCCTATCAAAAAAACTAACGTTGGTTGAACAATTGAAGAATAAGAAGCACTGTAAGTGACATGACTGCCATCCACAATCACAAGCCATCGACTAATCTCAACGCAAAGCAGAAGGTCAAGGCCAATCCAAGCAATTGGCCTAAAAAATATTAGCTGATGAAGCACACCAACCCTGGAACATGAGGCTCGAGACTGACCTCCAACAGAATTTTGGGACTGGTCCTTGCAACCAGCCAGTAGATCAAAGAAGGCATGAGGCCGGTTCAAGCAATCGGCCATAAAAATAAATCATGATGCCCAAGATTCAAGCTCAAGATCGAAGATGACAGGAAATGAAAAGCTGATCCATTGGTTCGAGGGGCAAGAACGAAAGCACTAGAAGACAGGTTAAAGAACCGATGTTTCTCATGTGGTTTGCAGCTAACACTTGGAAGATTCAGTCATATTTGGCCAAACTTGGGGGCATGTGTTGCCACCGGATTTTAACTAGGACTAGTAGGCCAAAATGCCAGAAGAAGCCCACGGTAAAGGAATCCACTTGGCCAGGCTTGTATCATAAGTTTGGCCAAATATGATGATAATTATACGCCCAAGGCCCAAGCTGAGGTGGAGTCACAAGCCTAATCCAATGCGAAGCCCAGTTTATTTGTGAGACTAGTTTGGACTTCATGAGTGGGCCACATGAAAATGAGCGCCCAGGCCACATACAGACTCCGTTTGGGACATTCTGCATATGGATGGAAAGCTAAAGAGATAAACTTCCCAACACAACTTGAATCACATCCAAATACATTTGGAGTCAACATGAATTGCCATAACAATACAATGACCAAAATATGCCACAATTATATTGCATGTTTCGGCTGATATTTGGAAGCTTCATGAAGATCTGGATCGGGGAAGGAAGAATCCAGATCACGTTATCTAGTATTAGAGTCCTTATTGAGTTGTCTATTAGTTTAGGGAAGAGTTTGAGTATAGGGAAAGGTTTGTCTTGTCGTCCAAGTCTCCAAGACAATAAATATGTAGCCTTGTGTACCAAATTAAACCAACGGCGATAATGTTCTCAAGCAACAGTGTCTCATTCATCAACTCTCAGTGCATCACCACCCTTGGGTCCTAGGGTAACTCTCTCCATGTAAGTGCCATGCTGCCCTAGTGGGTTAGTTCTGGGTCAGCTAGGGCAGCGAAGCACTTACCGGATCCATGGAGAACCTTGTACTAAAGCGTTTTTTAGGGCAAGGTTTGCTAGTTACCCCGATGAATCTCATACAAAGCTTCACAGTTGGCGTGATTCACTAGTTATCATTACATGTTATCGATCTACTATCTTGTTTATGCTTCATGTCATTAGATCAATAACGTGCTCCCAAGTGTACATAGCTTGTTTAGTTGCTACATTCCATGACATGCACCGCAACATGTCCACACGGCAACTCGGAAGATCGATGTATTCTTGGCCCCTGCTTTACGTCTTTTAGATTGTATCTTCTTTCTTAGGTTGAGGGTTATGATCTATGTTGTGCATATGGTTAGATCTATAAAGTTATATGTGTGACGTATATATATTGGCGCAAGATAACGATGATATTTATGCTCTATATTGACATGATTTCATGAGTTTTCAGAGATAAATCATATGATGAAGTCATATTTTACTAACAATTAACCCCATATTGGAGTATGCTATCTGTTTTTCTACTTTATTAAATATTGCAGGAAAATGAGGAAGAATTGCAATAATTGAGAAGGCTACTTGTTGATGGATCAAAGCTACAAGTCCAGGGAGGTGACATGATTAATAAAAAGAACAATTGAAGCCAAAAAGAAGGCCCAAGCCCATTAATTGAGAAGGTTCCGGAAGCCAAGGATTGCTTGAGCATGAAGGAATTAAAGATAAGGAAGCTTTATCATCAGATCCATCCAAGCTCAAATCAAATCTCGATCTACTCTCGGAATTCAGGACATCAGCAGCTTGTGGTTCCAATTCGAGGACCTTAACGACGTCAATTGAAGAAATTTTGAATACCAGCGTTGTAGATCTACAATTGAGAATCAGAGTTTTTCTTGTTTGGACTTTAGATGAGGAAGTTATGGTCACAATAGTAAAGGCTGCAGAATAAGGAAAGTTGGATTTCGGGAAGGACAAAGGCAATAGCTTCATCTTCAAGCAAGGAAGTTTATGGATGACTTAGAACCTTCAAGAGACATGTATCTAAATGGAAGTAGATCATAGAAGTCATCTAAAACTGACCTATTAGTTTCCATGTATACGGCACCCTCCGGGGTATAAATACGTGGCCTCCAGAGGGGGAGAGGCCATTGAATTCATTGTAAATAGAGCTCCAAAGTGAGGGTTAGGGGTCCAACTTCACAAGACTCGGTGAGAAGAAGTTCTCAGTGAAAGGGCGAAGCGAGAGGAGGCAGGAAGGCATTGGGTCGAGCGAGCCTACCCCCAGGTCAGCCGACCCAGGCTCTTCCTAGGGAGTTTCGAGCTCATCTTCGAATATGTGCTTCATCTCATTGAATCCGACAACTAAGTGTTTCTAGTTTATGATGTTCTTCGAGTAAACTCCCTGTTCTTCTTATTTTACTATGATAAACTCTGAGTTCGATCAATGAAATAGTCTTTTGGTATGAGTTCTTTGTTTATACATGATCTTAGATCCTTGTCTATGCAATTCTTCATCTCTACTTGTGCCTGGCTAGGATGAAGATCCACATTTCTTTTAATAGATCTTTTTACCTTGATTTGTTGATTGAATTTGCTCATGCTTAGATATGGTTTAGACTTGCTAGTTCATCGATTACCCTGACTTATGTGACAAGTGGTTGGAGGAAAAGGTTCGAGCAAGTTTATGACAACCATAATCATGTTTATTTTATGTTTCACGTTAGATCTATGCTCAGGGTGGTTCTTAGTTGATAAGAAGTTTGTCTTATATCTCTTGCTAATCCTTTGCCAGTTTAGCCTATCTTAATCTCGCTTGTTCTTGCTAATATCTTGTCTTTGATCTTGTTTATGCTATAGTCTAGATGTAGATCTAGTTTGTGATTAGATCCTTTCTACTATGTTAGTTTATTAGATCTATTAATGCTAGTTAGTAGTTGATTAATCCTTGATTAATAGTAGTTTAAACCTAGTTTTCCACGGATTGACAAACCCTTGATACTCATCCTGAGGAAAGGCTACAACCGATAATATCGCTTGCAATATAAGGTTTGACATGATTAAGTGCCATCAACAAATTTTTCTGGCGTCGTTGCTGATGAGAACATATACAACATGCATAAGATCAAGGCCCAAGAGAATATGGAGTTTGAAGCCCAATCCGAGTTGAGGTCCAATTTATTCGCGAGGCCGGTTCGGACTGCAGGAGCATGCCTCAGTAAAACGGACGCCCAGGCGACATACAGACTCCGTTTTAGGCGATCTATGTATCGACGGAAAGCTACGGACATAAGCTTTCCAACCCATCTGGTCTCAGGCCTAAATAAGCTCAAAGTCAATAGGAATCGTCAAAACAACACGACGATCAGAATCTGCCAAGGTGCTGTTGGATCGGTTTTTGGGCCCGCTGGCCTTGTACGCCCTAGGGTTGCTCGGCCACCTCCTTGGCCACCACTTATTGTATATATTCTGTAGCCATCATTAGATTAGAGGGGTTTTGCTTAAGAGTATCCTGTCATGAACAGTTTCTCCGTCACCGGTTTGTGAAACCCCAACTTGTGCACAAGATTAAACTTGATTGCGTTTATTCCTCATTCTTGCGTGTGTTCTCTCGGTTGCATTGCAGGAATGATAGCCTTCTTGGCGAGGTTGATTGCGTGTGTCACGCGGTCGATAACAATCAGAGCAGTGGTGTAGTGATTACAAGGATTCGATCGATTGCTCGGAGCCTTCTTCACCAACGTCGAGTTCTCCACCCCTAAACCGACTTATCCATACCTCTCGAAAGATCAGGAACCATATTTACATCATTTTGGTAATCAGAGCTTTAGGTTTCCCTTGAGGTATATTATCGTGAGTCCCTTAGTTTGAGTGTTTTATATTCCTAGAGTCCAAAAAAGCCATAAAAATTAGGATTTCTAGTTCATCTTGTCCTATCACCACGTTTAGCCTTTGCATAATTTGATTTCAGAGTCGGGATCTTTGAGTTTGTGTGCATGGTCATAGTCTTATTGCTGGTGTAAACCACCATCTTAGTTTAGTTTGAGTTTTGCATCGTATCACCGTGTCCATTTTCATCATGTCGTCACGTCCGGTTTGGAATCCTCTCTATCCAGTTCAGTATTTTCATGATATCTCCCTCATACAAACTCAGATTTTTGTGTTCTAGTACTTTCTGGAAAGATTTGGAAATTATCTACAACTTTGTCAATTAGGAAGTTTCCATAAAACATCATTATGAGAGTGTAACATCTGTTGGGAGTAAATCTGTTTGTGACCCAGAATTTTCTGAGCAGTCTGTATTTCGGGGTTAATATCTTCATCATCCATTATTCAAAAAAATATAAAAAGGAGATCTACTACTTTGGTATTCAAAGTTTTTGCATTTGAGGCCATTAAGATTGTCTAATCGGCTGTGCAACTCTGAGTAAAAAATCTGTCATAGAAAGATGAGAATGTTATCATTGTTTTGAATTGTATCTTGTTTTGCGGCACTTGTGAAAAAAAGAAAAAAAATAAAAAACCAAGTGCATAAAAAAAGCCGCACAAAAAAAGAAAGATAAGAAAAAATCAAAAGTGCTTGCATCCTTTGTATCCTTTGTGCTTCGGTATATCTTTTGCTAGCTTAAACTAGTTCTAGGACACGTTTAGGCAAACAACTTTGACAAGTACTTTGAACATTTATTCAACTTTGCTATTCCTTGCTACATATTATGCATTTCCAAAGATCCACATAATACTTTTGAGCATAACAGTATAGGTCGGTCTTGCAATCATCCCATGCTCCAGGTGTACTATCGCCTCTTGGCCGTTGTCGCCTCTTCTAGATCATCATCGTCTTCTTGCTGTGTACGGTAAGAACATTTGTAAGAGCTTGGAAAGACGTTTGATAGTGTGTCACTATAGTCCTTGAAAAGATCCTATTAGATAATAGGGAAATATACATTTGTGTGTTTTCTTGCTTTTTTTCTAACAATGACAGGTTACAGCGCCGCATATGTTGGAACCGTAAAGATGCCTAAAAGTCAAACCATTACTGCTTCTCCTTCATACACAGGTCGATCTAATCTTAAATCTCCACCTTCTTATGATGGTTATAGTGCTGATGAGTATTTTAGTTGGGAAAAAAGATAGATAATATTTTTTCGTAACATCATGCGTGTGAAAGGCAAAAAATTTTAAATGCTGCTAGTGTTGTAAAAGATAATGCTATGCTTTGGTGGACAAACTTACTTGCCAATGATAAATCTCGCACATGGTTTGATATGAAAATTTTGATGAGAAAACAATTTCATTCTTCATGCTATATTGTCCCTTTTTGTGTGACTAACCTTTTGCAGGATAATGTGAGTTTTGTGCCACAACACATTTTAAGTTCTCAAATGGTGAAAACGGAGAACAATCAATCCAACAATTTGTTTCGGCTTGCATTTATCGTAATGAAGAGACGTTGCCGGATCATCATTGATGGTGAGACTTGTCATAACCTTGTTAGTTCTAAGCTGGTTGAGAGGCTTTGCTTGTCCACAGAGAAACACGCATGTCCATACTATGTCTAATTGCCTAATTCCTGTGGTAAATTTCAACTAAATAAAATTAGCAAGATCGAATTTTCTCTTAGCAAGTATCATGATAGTGCTTATTTTGATATTGTGCCTATGGAAACAACAGCTTTGTTATTTGGTAAACCATGGGTATATGAAAACAATGCTTTGTATGATAATGCTAATAATATATATTCGTTCAAATATAATGGTAGAAAGATCAAGTTGCTTGGTATGAATCCTGCTCAAATTTTAGAAATTGAACTTTGCGAGGGAACAAAGTAAAAAGATGGATGCTATTAAAAATGATTTGAGTAATTCTAATGATGACATGCCTTCAGATAAATCTGAGTTGAGTGATTGTATTGCTGATTCTTGTGATAAAAAAGAGTTGCGTGATGTTGTTCCTATTACTTCTATGCCACAACTTACTGATAAGCTTGATATTGTTGATCCTGAACCAATCACTTGTGCTGAAAATAGGCCTTTTCTCCCTATTATTAATGCGTCAAATGAGCTGAAATTATTATATTCTTTAAACACTTTGGGCAATATTGAATTTGATGTTCTATGTAATCTAAACAATTTAAAGGAAAAACTTTCTTTTAGTGCTGATTTGCCATGGTTATCTACGTACACATGTCATTTCATTGGATAATATAATCACAAAAGAGAATATATGATGTACTGTGTTTATATCTCATCAAATTTAGAGGGTTTTGCTAACGCTAACCATATCACATTGAGTTTCCCTTATTCTTTGTTTGTTGTGTTACAACAGGGTAAATTTCAAGAAAGGGAGCAAGGTACTTCCGTAAGCAACAACGACTTTGAGTCAGGGACGACTCAAAACCAAGCAGGGGAGAATGATGAGAATATATACAAATGCATAAGATCAAGGCCCAAGAGAAGATGGAGTTTGAATCCCAATCCTAGTTGAGGTCCAATTTATTCACGAGGCCAGTTCGGACTGCAGGAGTAGACCTCAGTAAAATGGAAGCCCAGGCCACATACGGACTCCGTTTTAGGCGATCTACATATCAATGGAAAGCTAAGGACATAAGATTTCCAACCCATCTAGTCTCCTGCCTAAATAAGCTCAGAGTCAATGGGAATCGTCAAAACAACACGACGATCAGAATCTGCCAGGTGCTGCTAGTCCGGTTTTTGGGCCCGCTGGCCTTGTACGCCCTAGGGTTGCTCGGCCACCTCCTTGGCCACCACCTGTTGTATATATTCTATAGTGATCATTAGATTATAGGGGTTTTGCTTAAGAGTATTCTGTCATGAACAGTTTCGCCGTCACCGGTTTGTGAAACCCCCAACTTATGCACAAGATTAATCTTGATTGCGTTTATTTCTCGTTCTTGCTTGTGTTCTCTCGGGTGCATTGCAGAAACAATAGTCTTCTTGGCGAGGTCGATTGCGCACGTCACGCAGTCGATAAACCTCGGAGAAGTGGTGTAGTGACTGCAAAGATTCAATCGATTGCTCGGAGCCTTCTTCAACAACGTCGAGTTCTCCACCCCTAAACCGAGTTATCCATACCTCTCAGAAGATCAGAAACCATATTTACATCAGTTGCCAGGGAAAACTATCGTTTAAGCTATTATAAATCTTGTATTAACCTTTTACTACAAGTCTTGATAGTTAGTTTGTGTTTGCTAATTGTGTGTTAATCTAGTTCTAATTGTGTGCTAATAGTTTTCTAATTGTGTTCTAATTAGTTAGTGTGTTCTAATTCTCTAATTTGTGTTTAGTCTTTGTGTTCTAATCTTAGTCTCTAATTATCTAGTGTTCTCTAATCTTAGTCTCTAATTGTTTAGTGTGCTCTAATCTCGTTCTTGTGTTCATCCTCATTCTTGTGTTCGTTCATTGTTCTTGTGTCTAGACTAACCCAGCAACTTTACTGTCATTAGGTTTTTTTTGTGTCTTTGCTTTTGTTTTTCATTTCACATGTTGATGATCCGAGAAGATCTGTGGTACTTAACATTGAGGAAGTCAGCTACTCCAACATTTAAAGATTTGAAGCCACAAGAATCAAACATCAAGCTAGTAGGTGAATCCTACGAGTTGAAGCCAGGAATCATCATAATTGCTGCCAAAATTTCTTTTAGTGGAGCTGAATTAGAAAATCCATACAATCACTTAGAGAAGTTCACTGAGATTTGCCACACGTTCCAACAAAAAGGAGTTTCCACCTATTGATTCAAATGGAATCTTTTCCCATTCACACTCATCGATAAAGCTCAAAGATGGTATCCACTCGCTGCAAGTGAAGCTCAAGGAGACTGGGGATTGATAGTGCAGAAATTCAGTCACCAAGTTCTTCCCATGCTTAAGGTGCACAAGTTGAGAAAGCAAGTGTGGAACTTTGCACAAAAGGAAGATGAAGATATCGATGAAGCTTAGGGAAAGACTCGACAATTTGCTTACACAAGGGCCACAACTTGGAGTGGCATCTCATGAGTCACTGCAAACATTCTACTACGGGTTAACTTCAGAAGCTTTCAGATATGTGAACATGTGTGCTGAAGGATCACTTATGAGTAAGTCAACCAGTGAAGCCAATGAGATCTTATGCAATATCTGTTTGACTTCTAAGGAAGACACAGAAAAGAGAGAAAGAGAAGCCAAAGAAGCAGAGGTGCATAAGGTTGCAGCCTATATTAGAAGACCAACTACCTACACTTCATTCTCTAGTGTCATTTGGATTTGATGACAAAGAATATGAGATGTTGCATTGGATGTCTACTAATTTTGGAGAACCACTCAAGTGTCAGGACCTCTCCTGTAAGAAACTTAGAAGAAGAAGTAATTCCACTAAGGAAATTTAGTGAAGGGCAAAATACAGGGGAGATGCTGCCAAAATTATTCAAGGAAGAAGAGCCAAAATAGGAGGAGATGTTCAAGCCCACTCCACAACTATATAGTGTCAGCATGATTGAGGAAGATGAAGACCAGCTACTTGCCTTCAAGACAACTGAAGCTAGCTCAAGTTTTGTGGAAGTGAAGACATCTGAGTTACCCTCTATATACATTGAAGAATCACTACCATTAGGCAAGCTAATGGATGAATTTATCACAAGGGAAATAATGTAGAATATTCAAGTCAATGAGCAAAGCTATCCTCACTCAGTGGCAGCTAACACAACTGAAGAAAATGAAGATGAATTCTTTGGCATGTCATTTGAAAGAGAAGCAACTGAGATGGAAGATGAGCTGGAAGAAAGAGCACTTGATGAAGAATGGAGTGAAGACAAGTGGAAGAGAAACTATCAATCAGATTGGGGTTACATGCCATATAGTAGCTCACTAAAGGAAGACTCTGGATACTCAACTACTTCTACATTTGTCAACACTCTTTGTGCTACTCAAGATTTCACACCAAAGAATCAGTATGTGGCAAAGCTTAAAGAAGATGAAGAGGCTGATTTAACATCAATCCATCTCAGTGACACAATGAAGATTGGAAATTTAGAAGAACAACTCAGTGAAAACATTGAAGATCATCAAAGCAATGGAGAGTTATATGAAGATATTGAGATTAAAATTCCAATTGAAAAGCCGAGAGATGAGCTTTTTGAAAGTCCAAACCCAAGGTACACAAATCTTTCTTAAAATTTCGTTTGTTTTGATGAATCTTTCAATTCGGATAAGATGAATCTCGATGCTAAGCCTTGTTTCGATAATAATCATGTTTATATGCTAGATTTTTCATGAAAATGATAAAGAGGCAACAAATTTTATCTTTGATAATTGTATGCCTAATATACCTGAGTTGGAGAAAAAGATTAATACTGAACATATGATCCACACTCTGTTCAATGACAATATGTTTTTTTTTCTGTAATTTAATCATAATTGTGGATATGGATGCTTATGTTTATCACAAGTTTTGTAAATCTTGATCTTGTCAATGTTCTTAAAGCTTGTGATGATTAGTCTAGCTCTAGACTATAAATGAAGCGCTTTTCAGGAGGCAAGTCGTTCTTGGTTTGTTTTTGTTTTTATTTTTAAGAGAGTTAGAAAGCTTAAACACCATCCTTTGATGACCAATTTGTGGCTAATTACCTAGAAAAAACTTGGTTTAGATTGCATTCATATCATATCTCATGTTGCATCTAGATTGCATTTTGCATATATCACCATGTTGCATTTAGATTAAAATTAAATGTCTGCATTATGATTGGCTTGGTTCGTTAATTAACTTCATGATGTGTGCTATCATGTTCATAATAACATTTAACAAATGTTTGCCTTAGCAATTTTGTGTAAGCATGGTGCTTAGACTAGATTATTGATCATCATGATGAAGTTCATTAAAACCTTGCTAGTTATTCATGATTTCATTTATTAGTCTATAAGCTTTGCAATGTGCTTTGTATTTCTTATGCTATTATAAATTGATGACCTTGAGAAGACATGGTGTTTTAATCTTGGTTTATTAAATATTTATGGCTACGGAGAGACTTAGCAATCATGTTGTAAACATGGTGTTTAGAACTTGATATAACCATTATCTTTGTTTATATGTTTATCTCATGCAGGCATTTACACTTGCACACACATACACTCGTATAGATTTTGCTAAGCCTTGTTTTAAGTAGAGTGATTAAGCCACAAGTTAGGAATCATTGAATGTGTTAGATGAAGGTAGATTCTATCTAATTCCCGATTATCACCCCAGGAGTAGAGTTGTGCGCTCAAATTGTTTTGTAGGTATGGAGAGTTTATGTTCATAAAGATTGATGGAATCTTTTGTGATGAAGATGAAGGAGAACATTGAGGGAAAGTGTTTCAAAAATCAACACACACACCTACCATGGTGCCCAAAGATTGAAAGATTGAGAATTGTCAACATCTCTGAAACTCAAATCTGAAACCTGAAGAAGTCATCATGTTTATGGTCGACTCCAGAAGATAACAGCAGAATATTTTCTTATATTTGGAAGCCCCATCAAGTTAGCTTTCCAACAGATTAAATGGAGATTCATTTCAATTTTCAACAAGTATTTATGGCCAAAATATTGGACGTGGCTCGAGCTGGAAATAGTTCTGACAGCACGAAGAACCCTAGAGTAAAGATAGCATAATTCTTTCATTTGGAATCAGATTTTGGTGCATGAGTACATGTTGGAAAGGTTATTTCATGTTCTATCCAATAGATATTCTACATAGAAGAGTGGGTCAGCTACAATGGTGATGATTAGAGAAGGAAGATGATGGCAATGACAAAGAACAAAAGTTAGGCAATGCTTACAAAGAGGACTCATGAGCCAATTCTGAGGATAATAATCATTTTAAAAGGGCTTCATGAGTTGGACATTCTAGAACATAGTGCAACATTTGAAGATGTCATGAAAAAAGCAACATGAACAACATGAAGAGGCATCAGATCAGCTATATCAACACTTTTCACATATAGAGAAGCCACAAATGGGAAGATTGAAGATTGATCGATGATAAACAAGTAAAAACTTTGAAGATGAGATTGCTTGTACATTAGCAAGAAACCAAAAAGAAGACCAAAAGACCATCTATATTTTCATATTTCCACGATAAGAGAATTGGCTACACTTGATCACACTGACGGTAACATTTTCTTAATCCTTTTCTCTATATTCATCCTCTACCTACTACTATGCTTTCATTTAGCAATTTGACGATTATCTCTTCTGTTATATTTTAATAATACCGAGGATGTTTGAAGCGCCCCGGTTTTCATAATGGGACTAAAATGTGCTTTGTTACCATCTCAGGGTTTGGTAATCACATTCTTACATCAGAGTGTTACATATCTGCCCTAATGAGTTGGACATCAAAGGGGCACAGCCCTAAAAATCTAAGCAGTGGAATATAAAATGTAGACACAAACTTCCACATGTCACGGTTGGGAAGCAAGTCGTAACCCTCACTCGTCTGAATATATGGTAACTGCATCATCTTCACTGGAAATAAATCAACAAAGCAAGGGTGAGTACATACGTAATCAGCAGCCCACCTTCCTTCATACGAAGTAGGGGCCATAGCTACATCTATATTGATGAGGACATGAACAATACGCATACGACCAAGGCTCAAGCGAAGATGGAGTTTAAAGCCCAATCCACGTTGAAGTCCAATTTATTCGCGAGGTCGGTTTGGACTACTAGAGCAAGTCTCATGAAAACAGACACATACGGGCTTTGTTTTGGACGTTCTACATATCATTGGAAAGATAAGGAGATAACCTTTCCAACTCAGCTGGTTCCCACATCAAAATACACTTGAAGTCGATAGGAATCATCGAAACAACTAGATGACCAGAATCTGCCAGGGTGCTGCGACGTCGCTTTTTGGGCCCGAAGACCTTGTATGCCTTAGGGTTGCTCGGCCACCCCCTTGGCCGCCCCCTAGACCTCTCTCTTGTATATATTCTATAGCCGTCATTAGATTAGATGGGTTCTGCTTAGATTATTCTATCATTGAATAGTTTCGCCATGGAGAATACTCCGGTTTGTGAAACCCCAATTTGTGTGCTTAATATTTGTATTCGTAAATTCAATTTGCATCTACCGTGTTCTTGCTTGTGTTCTTCGATTCACATGACAAGGAAATGCCTTCATGGCGAAGTCAATCATGTGTACACAGTTGATAACCAGAGAAGATGTGGTGATATGATTGTAGGGTTCGAACCGTGTTGATTGGAAGATGGATCGTGTGTGTCGTGACTCCGCCAAATCGTTAGTTATCTCCACCTTACGGAAGATCAGGAACCCCTATCCCCATCAAGTGGTATTCAGAGCGAGGTTTACTGTCAAGTTTACCCCTTTACCTTAATGTAGATTGATTTCATCTTCATCCCATAGTCCACAAAAACCATATACAAGTTAGGGTTTGTAGTTCATCTTGTCCCATAGCCAAGTTAAGCCCTTGCATATTTTTATTTTTTGATTCTACATCTTTGAGTTTGTGTCCATAGTTGTGGTCTTGTTGCTGGTTTAGATCGTGTTCTTAGATTGGTTTGAGTTTTGCATTGTGTCACCGTGTCCTTTTCCATCCCGTCATCCTGTCGTCCTCGGATTAGTTTATATCTAGTTCGGTATTCTGATCATAACTCTCACATACGAACTTGTATTTTAGTGTTTTAGTACTTTTTAAAAAGCTTGTGATATTATCCATAACTTTGTCAACTGCGAGTTTTTCCGAAAAGGCATGTTATCAGGGTCTAATTCTAGTTGGGAGAAAATCTGTTCGTGACCAAGAGTTTTCTAAACAGTTTGTATTTCGGGGTCAATATCTCATGTTTTCTTTATCCAAAAGAGGCATTCCATATATTCGGAAAAAAAAAGAGAAAAAGTAGAGCTATAACGTGGATTGGGCTTTAAACTCCATCTTCGCTTGGGGGTGGCCCCACGTTGAAGTCGAATTTATTCAAGAGGCTAGTTCGGACTGCTGAAGTAGGTCTCACGAAATTGGACGCCCAGGCCACTAACGGCTCTATTTTGGACTGTTCTACATATCGTTGGAAAGCTAAGGAGATAACATTTCCAACACAACTGGTCCCACATCAAAATATGCTCAGAGTCGATAGGAATCATCGAAACAACCAGACGACCTGGAATCTGCTAGGCTGCTGCAACGCCGGTTTTTGGGTCCTAAGGCCTTGTACGCCTTAGGGTTGCTCGGCCACCCCCTTGGTGGCCCCCTAGACCTCTCTCTTATATATATTCTATAGCCGTCATTAGATTAGATGAGTTTTGCTTAGATTATTCTATCGTTGAACAATTCCTCCATGGAGAATACTCCAGTTTGTGAAACACCAATTTGTATGCTTAATCTTTGTATTCTCAAATTCAGTTTGCATCTACCGTGTTCTTGCTTGTGTTCTTCGATTCGTAGGCAGGGATAAGCCTTCATGGCAAGGTCAACTGTGTGTGCACGGTTGATAACCAGACGGAGACGTGGTGCTGCGATTGCAGAGTTCGAATCGTGTTGATTGGAAGCCGGATCATGTGTGTCGTGACTCCACCAAATCGTTAGTTATCTCCACCTGACAAAAGATTGGGAACCCCCACCCCGATCATACATGCATGGTATATCTGGAGCTCAAGGAAAGTTTTGCATAAAAACATTTTGTATGCATGGCTCGAGCTATTCACCAAGTTTAACTCAGTCTGAAAATAGGGTTTTTCTCAAAAGGGTTTGCCACTAGACTTGCCAGTGCACGATGGCCCAAGGCGTATCCACCAACACATTTTTCCACACTGCTACTGGGTTTTGCCCCCGTGGCTCCAACATCAAAACCATTTTATTTCCAAACCAAGCCAATAGTTTTAGTTTATGAAAATCTGCTAATTGAACAACCAAGCCGTGACTCATCCATACCAGTGGACTCGGACTATTCGAATTTACTCTGATCAAAAGTTGTATTAATTCCCACAAGTTGGACTCAGCGACTGCTTATAGCCAAATAAGCGTCCGAATTCCAAACCAGGACTTTGCCATCACTTCATGGTCTAGAAGTGCTTTAAGGATCAGGGCCACCAAGTCACTCCAATACCCCGCGGTACTCCCATGACACCCAACCCATTCCCATCATCCTAGTGCGCCAGCACGGGCTGCCGCTAAACTATCCATTCTGGCTCGGGCCTAGCCAATGCCTCATACAAAATGAGTGGTTGTACTAAAAGAAATGAAAATCAACGCAGTTGTACTAAAAGAGATGAAAATCAACGCGGTCCTTACCGGGCGCAGGGTAGAACCATTCCACCTTTCCATT
Source organism: Paspalum vaginatum (assembly GCA_030272315.1). NCBI lineage: Eukaryota > Viridiplantae > Streptophyta > Magnoliopsida > Poales > Poaceae > Paspalum > Paspalum vaginatum. The sequence continues at coordinate 21,925,339 of CM059021.1, forward strand.
GCTCGACACCGCGAGCATCCATATACCTGGTCTTCTCCACAAAGTCTGGGACTGGGGTAACCGTGAGCTACTAAGTTACCCGTTCAAACCCTGCCCTTCAAAAGGCTAATCCCGACCCGTGGGTCATTTGCCGGTGTTCTTCCCCATTTTATTTCAAAACACACCCACTCGTCCATATCCCACCACCTTTCAAGTTCCACAACCGTAATCCAACTCAACATCAAGATTATCATAGATATAATTATATGAGCGATCCCACCTACGTGCGCTATATCTTGATAAGCTTAGGTGGCTATATTTCTCTGGGTTACCTTAGCAAGCAAAACAAACAAGTTTTATTTGTGATTATCAGGCCAAGGGTTGTGTTTGTAAAATATAGGAAATTTATGCATCAAGTGGGGATTCCAGTGGGCTTGCCTATTGCTCTGTTGGTACAGACGATGCATAGGCCTCAGGTGGTGGGGGTGCATCATCTGCAGAATACGTTGACATCCTGACTCCTACTGAGCATGTTGGTACACTAATTGATGGGCGCGGTGGTGTGCCATCCACTACGCATGCTAATAGCATCTGCTGTAATCACCGGTTGCTTTCTTCAAGCATCACGAAGGTTCTTGCAAGGGGCATACCGATTAGAATCTCCAATATGTCCTCGCACAAACAAGGAGCCACACACATCAAGGTATAACATAAGCTCAACATTGATTTTGGTTTTGGTAGGATAGAAGAGAGCTCTTGCCGAGTGATTGGGTTTTGCTTACCAGAGGGGTTGGCTCTGGCGAGTAGCGAGGTGTAGGGGATCATGTTGTGATTGGCCAGGCACTTTGGCAGGCACGATAGCGGTCATTTTGGAATCACCACATTAGTGAGTAGCAATGGTTAGAATGAAAACAGAAGCGACGAGATGGCGGTCGCATGATGCCATTAGTGTGGGAGGTTTCCATAGGAGGAAGCGATGAAAGAGTAAGGCTCGATAGAATATGATCGGTGGGGATGATTTCAGAGATCGTAATCATCTGGAATAGGATTTAGAGAGACCAAGATAGGAACCTTTAGTATTTATGGAGGATAGAAGGGCAACGGCATCAATCACTAGGCACACAATATTTGTGGGACCAGTGTGAAGCACCGACTACACGTAGGACGGCATCATGGTGGCATGATGGTATCTTCCGACTAGAGAAAAGACAATGTGGAGTGTATGAATAGATCGAGCTTGATTTTAGATTAATTTAGGCACAAGAATCACCAAAATCGGAGTTGAAACTGAGAAAATATGTAGTATTTTGGTGTGGAGGGGGTAGCAACAGACTTTTTGGAAAGTTCAACGGGTGGAAATGGACTTTTATGAGGCGAACTCATAGATCTGGCTTGCGGGGGATGCAACTCAGGCCAGGGGTGGCTTTTGGCCTGGCAGCCCAAGCACGTTGGCGCGCATGGCACGGCCTACTGGGTCGGCCCAAGGGGCGAAGACGGTGCGGCAACTCCGTCAACTGGGGTTCATTATAAAGCTTTCAAATTCATAAAGCACCTGAGCTTAACTCCATTATCAAAGATATTGTACATGCTAAGAACTACACTTTTGTTACACTGAACATAGTCCAAAACTATAGATTAGTTAATTTAAATTGGGTCTATATGTCTCTTGAAATCAGCCCAAGTGGGCCTATACTTGGGAAAATTCCCAAGTCTTAATTTCCAGTTTATCCCCAAAGTGATTCTAAAATTACTTTTGATTTCACTATACAACTTCAAAATATTCCTTTCTATTACATGAAATTGGATTCATGACCTTTCAAATGCATCAGACCTTGAATTAATTGGACTTCATTTGGTATTTCAAAAGTTGGAAACAAGAAATACTCCACATAAATTGAAGCTGCAGTTTCACCAAACCTTTGAATACAATTGTGTTTGTATTCCAAAACCTGTTGAGATATAGATAAAACTTTATGTACCAAACTTGTAGACAATCTCATTATGAACAACTTTGTTATTGGTGCTTTGTCATACATTAAGGTTTGAATGGTGTTTTGGGTCTTTTCTGTCAGCATATGGAATCTATCAAAACCTGACCTGCTTAATAAATTCAACTTTTCTTTGATATACAGCCAAAACATTATTTGAGAAAGTTGTAGCTAATGAAATTATGGACAAAGTTGGTATAAAACTCTTTGTATGGAAGTGGTCACAAAACGGACTTTTGGAATTTTTGAACTGAAAGGATCTATGGGCCAAACTGGAGTTAGTGAGTTAAATTTAAATCATATTTTTACATGGAATTTCATATCAAGGCTTTTAACAAAGTTGTAGAGCATGAAGAGTGGAACAATTCATCTAATTAGATTTTTGCCAAACTCGGCTTTTAAATTGATCAAATACTTAATTTTCAGAAGGGAAGAAAACCAAATCCAATGTGTTTCCCATTTTCTCCATTTTCCTTCCTTTCCCGTCTCACTTACAGGTGGCCTCGCGATCCGGGCAGCTCACCCATGGTGAGCCGGTGCACGCCACGCAGCCGACGGGCATCCGGCGCCACTGCTCGGCCTACAACCGCGCCCCTCCCTTCACCTAGATGCCATCTCGGTCGCGTTCACGCCTTCTCCACTCGCCCTTGCCTCCAGCTCTCTTCCGCCCATGCTCTGCTCGCGCAGGGAGCCGCCATGGCCAACAGCAGAGCCCAAGCTCATGTGTCGGTGCCCTCACAGCCTTCCGCGTCCATCCATTGAGCGCACCACCTTCACCATGATCTGCTCCACCGTTTCCCCCATCTCCGGGGCCGCCTCCGTCGCTCCCCCGCTTCTCCCACACGCGCCATTGTCGCCGCACCCGTGGACCGCCAACCTCATCGTCATGCGCCACCTTCGGCTGCCCTTCTGCCTCCAGGACATGTGAGTTAGGTTCACCGTCCACCCGCACAGCCCTAAGCCCATCCACGGCCGCTTCCCTTGCTGGTGTCGTGAGATCGAGCCAACGCCTTCAAGCTCTGCACGCCGCGGTTCGTCCCCGGTTCACGCGCGTTCCTCGCTGATTCGGTCCTCCCCGTATGATGCCATCAAGGGGATCTGGTAGCCCATCTATGGGAACACATTCCCATACCAACTCGGCTCCAAGTCCTCGCCCCTACGTGCCGGCGCGAGCCCGGGAACGTGAGCTGCCGCGCAGCTTCATCCCTGGCTGGAGGTAGAAGAAGACCCTGCGTTTTTGCGCATTAGGCCTCGAGTTTCTGCTGTTTTCCTTCTCCATCTCGCACACTGTACAGAGGGAGTGCTAAATCTTACACACTAGCCCCTGAAGTATATAGTTAATTTCGTTTGAGTCCCTGATCTGTGAAATTTCGAATTAAAGGCATTTTCTAGATCTGAAAATTTGAAAATGTCTATTAAATCATAGAAAAATGCTAAAATTGCAAACCCAGTTGCATTGTAATCCTCTTTAATAGATCTACATACTAGGTATGATGTGGACCTATAAAAGGATAGTTTTGCCATTGGTTTGATGTATGCATGTTAAATCAACTTAAATGGAAGAAAACGCCCTAAATGAACTCCAAATGGCATGAAACTTGGACAAGTGGTTAAAATATGTTGTGTACATGAACATATATTTTTGGTTGCCCCTAGCTCTTGCTGCAAATGATAGATCTACCCCTGTATACATATTTAGTGTATTATATGCAGTGGAAAAAAATACTTGCTATATGAAATATGCTCCATCAATTCTACCATAAATTGTACAAACTCTAAATAGTGTATGTAACTTTTTGTTAAAATATGAAACCCTGCATGTTAAGTTTCATTAGTATACTGAAATAAAGAAATGAAGTGCGTGTTAAAATGAATAATAGGAAAGGTGGTCTTGTAATACAAAATAAATTCCATAGAAAATATGGGAGCATTTTGGTTGTAAGTAGGTTCCAAAAAATATTTTTTAGAATTATAGTTGATGTTTACTATGTGATTTGAAAATGATAAGTGTGATGCTAATATATTTGGTAAATGGGAAAAAATGCTATTTAATATGCTCTAAAAGTCCCACCAAAATTCTAGCCATGTCAATGTGCGAACATGCTTAGGTGAATTATTCAAGTATTTTGGTTGTTGTTTCATGAAGGGTCCACTAATAGTCACTTTAACACACTTAAAATGAAGAAAATAGAATGATGATAGCTTATGATTTCTCTTGCCTAACATAATTAATAGGTACAAACTTATGTATGTGTGATCCTTTATACCCCACGTGCATGTTTTATCTTCATAAGGCTTGCTGCAGATTCCTAACCATAAAAGTATTGGATTGTTTGCATACAAATAAAAGCAAGTCAAATTATATTCAACTTGTTCGCACATATGCATGTCTAATGTCTTCCTCTCATGTGGCTTAGTAAAGGGGAATTTCAATTGATACTTGAACATATGATGGGTCTATATGTTGCTTTATGAACATCTGATTGTATGAGTGTACATTTGCTCCTTATTCACAAAAGTACTTTGGTTTAAGTAGTTTATCAATCACCTTTCTGCCTATCCTAAGAAATGATTGTCTAAATGTATGCTTGATATTCATGCATCCCATTCACTGCATCGTGCATGTCATTCATATAGTGACGCTTAATGCAGATATTCATATAGTGACGCTTAATGCAGATACGTGATCAAGAAGCAAGTGCTTGGAACTACTTCAAACAACGGTGTCCAAAAGACCAACTAAGACTCAAATACCACTTGGAGCCCGCTGAAGTGGTATTTGGAATGAGGAGTAGTCTAAGTGATCAAGGGGTTGCCTGGGGCAAAGCCCCACAACCCGGCAAACTAAAGTAGCTTAGTTTGCTGGTTTTGTGAAACATAAGCAAAGGTAGGCAGGACCATGATACTCCCTAGCTAATATAAACTTGATTGATTGATGATTGCGCATCCGCATTAGGAGTTGGTTGAAAACCAATGCATTAGACTCCCTGGCCGCCCAAGCCCTAGCACCTATACTTAGAGTTCATAGGACAAGTTGCCTAGAATTGCTAGGTGCAAGTAGACACGAGTCAAAGGAGTCACTCGTCACATAGGTGGTTTCAAAAATCACATAACTTTTACTATTGAGGAAGTAATATTATACTCATGATTTAAATGGAGACCGGGCGAAGAATAATTTTATTTTGTGGTGTGCGTTGTTGTATGATTTGGCTCTGCCTGTGTCATTAAGGTTCGTTCGTTGTTTGCCTATTGGTCGGCATAACATTGCTAGAATGCTTAACCGGGATATAGGACCGGTGAAAGACTTACCTAGGCTCGTCCGAAGTTTCCGAGGTGCCGCCCATCCACTTGCAGGAGGCCGATGGGCCCGAGGGCGCTTGTACTCGAGGGAGGGCTGACCCAGTGTGCTGTGGTATCGCTCCTGAGAGGGCACAACTCGGGGGTTAGGTGGGGGCGCATTGAATCTTGGGACAAAGCAGGTGGAGATGGGGGCTTTATGTGGAAACGTGATGGCTAGTAAGCATATACCCCTGGCATGATAGTTATTCCCGGGAATTAAAATCGATTCGAATCGCTGATGCCACCGGGTCTAGGAATACCAATACCTTTGTCGTTCATCGTAGTAATTAATTGAATATATTATATCTGTTACTCATGTTTTCAAATAATACATGCTTGTACTACTGTGTTGCTTACATTTCTACAAGTTTACTGAGTAATTAATACTCAGGGTTTGCCCCCACCTTTTGAGTGCAAGTACCGATGACATCTGGACAATTTCTTGGAGAAGGGTAGTACCGGTGGGCTCGGTGCTGCTCGTCTCATTCATCATTGCATGGAGACTACTAATGTATTTTGTTTCCCCTGCGAGATGTTTTTGGAATCGCTTCCGCTATCTGTTTTGAACTTGCCTTTCGTATGGCACTATGTTGATACATATATTTTTATCTCGAACTAGTTTGTAAAATAAGTTTACTTATGCTATATTCAACTGCCTGTGATGATAGAACTGTTGTGGCTCCATCGAGGGCTAGGTATGTTTGATGCCGGTTCCTCTGGGAATGGGTAATATCGAGAGCCAAATGACTCTCGACGGACGACCGGGTTTAGTTCGGTCTAATTACACTGCTAGCCAGAGATGGCAGGTGTGCTTTGTCCGAATTAAATCGGCGGTTCTGTCACAGCTGGTATCAGAGCCGATCATACACAGACAAGAGTCATATCATCTAGATTTGATTTACAAACCTATTCGAAAACCCTTTTCAAGTATTTGAAAAAAATGAGAGTACTGATATGCCCATATTAAGAATGTTAGTGTATTACCAGGTGACATCACTAACAATCTGACCTAGATAAAACTCATATGCATATTCAGCGCTTTGGGAAGTGTTGACGGTCGTTATTTCACCATTTCGACTGTCAAGTCCTCGGTGAATAAACGGGGTATAAATAAAGTTTTGTGCATTATTTACCTAACACTAACGAATTCCACAAGTTTTGGTGGTTTTCAATATATCACAGGGAGGTGATTAAATTCCATGCAAAATAACATCATTTGGAGCAAGAGAGAATTTACACACAAAAGGGCCTGAGATAAGAACTGCAAATTCTGTCACTAAAAAACATCTCAAATGCTCTCAAGGACTACACCATTGCGTAGAGCTCGTCGAGACAATTCCAACGGACATATTATTTGCATCGTTTGGAGCTCACGAGAAAAAGATATTCAAAATACAAAAATATAGGGACTGCTGACGTCATCGCTGACGTCAGCAACCCCCCTCCGTACTGCAGCCCACTAGGCGTGGGGAGCAGCCCACCAGGCGTAGGGAGCAGCCCACCAGGCCCAAGTGGCGTCCAAGGAGGTGTTGGGGGATTAATCCCATCTTGGGAACCCATGGAAGACCCCCCTCACCTCAAGGCTATAAATAAAGAGGCACCCCCCTCACCCTCACTTGTACCATTCCCATGTGAACTCTCTCTCCCTCTTTAGGAGGCGCCCTACGAGTGGTGCCTCCACTCTAAAAGTAGTGTTTGGTTAGGAGTTAGAGGTAGGGCTCCATTGTTCCGGAGCCGTCTTCAGGAGTTCGGTATGAGTTCTTCTTGTATCATTTCCTGTAAGACTTGAGATATTTAATGCATTATCTTTCTTTACTTTTGTGAGCATTTACTTTACTCTTGCTTTCGGTATTATTCATGCCTTAGCATAGTAATGTCTTTTAGACTATAGTTAGAGTTGCTCTGACAGGTAATGAATATTTAGTTTGGCATGCTTATAGATTCCTCGTATGCTCTTTATAGCGCTTGACTATATGATTGTGTATGCTTCTATCTGGGATACCAGTAGAAGTAGTGCCTGCAAGCGTAGACGTGGTGTCTACAATTGCAGTCACCTTGGTTTCGTAAATTAGACCCCACACAGTTTTGGGTAGTCGGTGTGCATGTAGACTAGGCGCACCCGGCTTTGGTAGGTCCTCCTGGTGACAGCTGGAGTGTACCCTATGTAGTCCACCCCCGTCGTTCGGGTCGCTTGTAGCCGCATAGCTGAGTTACTGCGACACCCGCCTTTCTTGTCTGGGTTATCAGCACTCTGGTGCCCGGAAGTGGTTAGCAGGCTCGGTTGCGAAGTAAGTATCCCAGACAACTAGATAAGCCGTCAGTTAGAGCAACGTGTTGGTCTACCTTAGTCTATCTGGCTCACCCTAGTATAGCGAGTCCTCATCAGGAATCTGAGCTCCCACCTCGTTGTCCTCCTAGCTTTACCTGCTTTCTTGCCAACGGTGCTTGGCTTGTATCCCATGGTGTTTGGTGTTAGTCGTTTCTAGCTATCAGTTGATGTGAATGAGTAGTAACAGCTGGATGAATGATAGTTTGATATCTCGATCTCAATGCTTCCCTGTGGATAAATACAATACCTTGGAATACTCCTAGGTGAAAGCCTACAGCAGTCTCCGTGCGCTTGCGGAGTAAAATCCGGTAGGCTAAGAGCCGCCAACAGGATGCAACATTTCAGCGATAGCTATCCCCAGTACTGGTGGAACGCGATTGGGATTTGCGAACTGTTGTGAACCCTGCATTCATGCTGGTAGGATAAATCTTTTTAAGGGGGTGGTCACGCTATTGGAGTGTTTCGTGATCATCTTTCCTTCGACCAAAATTACAACTAGATCTTGTAGGCCACCATTTCTCTCCCCAGCAATTCCCAAGTACTGGAGGAACATTGGGTGTGTTGAGAGAAATGGCGCCACTACGTCGTCCTCCAGATGTAGCTTAAAGAAATTCGTAGATACCACTTTTAGGTTTAGAGTGGTAGTGTATGATAATGAGATGACGGTTATTGTGTGAGCATGCATTTTTCTGTAGGTACACTAACTACGTGCGAACTTAAGAACAAGTAGAGAACGACTAGTTGCATTAGGGAGAGATGTGCATATATGTCACCAGATATTCGCTGGATATATATGTTATGATTAGGATGTGTGATGTGAGATCGAATAGGACGAATCATGCATTATGCCATCTATCCTTACCTTATCTCACATGCCTTCCTCTTTGTTGCTCAAGAGTGCCTAGATGCATATTGTATTTGAATGTGTGTTGCTACTGTATTGATATGTAGCTCAAAGTACAAGTAGAACTAGTAGAAACTTAAGCAAGTGACTCGAGCAGTACACTTAAGTTGTGGTAATTTTTCTACAACATCACTCACTCTAAATCTAAGTGGTTTAACGAATGCAAACCCAAATACATTAAACATGTCGATCGGTCCAAAATCCAACCCTTCACGAAGTTTTCAAGTTTAAGACGTGTTCCAACCTCATTCTGTTAAAACTCTATGTCTAAAAGTTATAGGTAACGACTATGAGAACACTTGTTGTATTCATCATATAACACTAAAATGTTGTATAGTGCGGTTATGGCTTGATGAAGTAAGGGGAGAAATCTGAACATACAGAAACCAGCACATAAAATTGTAAGTTTAAGCATTTTCCAACACAGGACCTACCTATATCATGTATAACAAACTTGTAGAGTACTAAATTTGTGATCACTTTTATATAGAACTCTCCCTCTAAAAATGTGTGGATTGTGAAGTGCAAGCTAAAACTAGCCCGAGTCAAAAATCTGCACCAATGTGACCGTTGGTTAAAAATCTGAAATCTGGTGTTGATCTGTATGGATATAGCGAAAAAGTTCTCTACAAAGTCTGTAGTGCAAAACTAAACAAACAACTTTACTATATTGACTTTGTTGCAAAGATGCATGTAAGGATGCTCTAAGATCACTTTAAGGTGAAATTTCAAATCTGGACGGCGAATGCTAAGCTCGCAAATGGAAGTTCTGGACATGATCTATATAGAAACAGCGAAAGTTCATCCTACCGAAATTGTAGTACAGAAAGTTTGCAACAGGTTTTCTATTGTGACCATGGCCTGAAAATGCTTCCAACTGTACCAAACACCTAGAACTAAAACAGGATTCAAATCTGGACAGATTTGACCTTAGCTTAGGAATCTGAAGTTTCACCTATTTTCCACTTATAGTTGATAGAAATGTCACATACGGATATCGTAGGAAACTTTAAAATGAACACCTTTGGTATTTTGCTCTCGGTCTAAAACAGCTCCTATCTACAACTATTATAGGTTTTGTGCAGCTACTTAAATCTGGACAAATTTTCCGCAACTCGCAAATTTGAATACTTGAACTATTTCAAAATAGAACCAACTGAAAACTTTCTATACCAATGACGTAGAGTATAGACTTTCGGATGACCTTTTCATTTGGATTTCTGTTAAGTCCTTTGATTGACCCTAAGAAAACTAGTATAAACTATACACGCTAGAAAAGGATGGTATAAGTTGTGCCATCACATTGCGATGGATTCACGTATCGGAGTATTCTTTTGAGCACGTAAACGCGAAATGCACTATGAACGTACCAGCCTTTTAAAACTATTGAATTTACAGGAGCCTTATTCTTCCTGCTATAGATGTCGCAGCCCTTCGACTTATGTCCTGATCATCCCGAGCCCACGAAGGCTAAAACAACAGCAGCTGAAGGTCACAAGAAGAAGAGAAAAGCGGGAGAATCTTCCACTGACGCGGCTTCAATTCAACATCTACGACCTAGAATGGTTCTATTGAAGGGATTCATCAAGCCTAAAGATCAAGTCAAAATAGTTCGTACGTGTCGACAACTAGGTATTGGTCCAAGAGGATTCTATAGTCCTAGTTTCAAGAACGGAGCCAAGATGAAGCTATGGATGATGTGTCTAGGGAAAAATTGGGATCCTACTACAGGATTCTATGGGCCAATGCGTCCGTGCGATGGTGCCCAAGTCCTTGCGATACCAGAAGTGTTCAAGACAATTGCTTAAACTGCACATTCTGCTGCAAGTGAGTTTACTCAAATCAATCCTAACATATGCATCATCAACTACTACAACGATGCCGGGAAGCTCGGACTCCATCAAGACAAGGATGAATCAAGAAGAAGCATCAGCCAAGGTCTACCTGTCATCTCGGTCTCCATAGGCGACACTGCTGAGTTCCTGTTTGGCGATACTCGAGACAAGGATAGAGCGACTAAGATCAACCTCGAATCTAGCGATGTTCTTATACTCGGTGGAAGATCAAGGCTACTGTTCCATGGCATCTCCCACGTGAAGCCTAACACTGCACCGACATGGCTGAAAGAAGAAACCGATCTTTGTCCAGGACGCGTGAATCTTATGTTTAAGCAGTACTAGCTGAGCGTCGATTCTTAATTAATGTTTGGGTCAGACTTTTGTAATAAGGGGAAACTGACATTCTTAGACCAAACATACCTTTTGTGTCCAGCTCTATAAAATGTACATGTATCTTGTTCGCATGGTTAATGTACTCCTGCTCTTACTATGATAACACTTAAACTTTTGGAAATGGCCATGTTTCGAGCTCTTATCGTTCATGGACTCCAACTTTTTTTTTAATTGATGCAAACCTTGTTTACTTGCATGGTTTTCTAGCTCACATTTTTCCCTTGCAGCAAACTTTCGCAAATCAATGTCTTCACACCTATTTGATCCATATCATTCATACATTGAGGTTCATGTGTTATAATGCCAAAATCTAGTATTATTCATGACACCTTGGATTGGATGGTTAAACCACACTTGATGTGGTGTTTACCTACGCAGTCTATGGTGCCGCAACGGAACCTAGGGTCCTATGTGTACGGCCGTCACATAGTTCTGCCACTAGGTGTGCACTGGTATCGAGACATGCAAAGGCATAACATTGCATTAATCGTGGAACATTCATATCTAGTTTTCATCCCTTTGTCGATCTTGCTACTCTTGGTTCGTAGAGGTGATCGATTCCATTTCCACTATCTTGTATATATCATTTCATTGCCTTGTTTCACCTCGCCTTTTTTGAGTTGTGGGAGTAGCCAACCGCCAACCACTGCTTATTCACATCCTTTCATTTGCGTGTGTGGAAGTGATCGATTCTATTTCCACTATTTCGGTGCATCTTTCCATTGCCTTGTTTCACATTGCCTTCTTGACTAGTGATCTTGATCCGCCTCAATCCCACGACTTTCCCATATCTATTCATTACCTTGTTTAACCTTGCCTCCGATGGTTTGTGGGAACAGTCAACTTCGTTCCCATTGCTTCGTTGGATATCTTCCCTTCATTTGTTGAAACTTATTCTCCAAGGGTGTACTTTACGAACATCCTCTGCACTAGCTTTTGTTCTCGGTTGGTGCTCTTGACATGACATCACTTCCGTGAGTTGTCTTCTTTCTCTTAGAAATTAGCCAATAAGGGAGCTTACTAACTTTCTCAATTGTTTCGTTAGTAAGTACACGTCAGCTACTTTCATCTTCTTGGTCAATCCTGACCAACGCTAAGAAATCGTACAAACCATCACCTTGTCTAGGCGAGTATGACCTATCTTCTCCCTCTTGTGCCTTTCTTGTCACGATGAGCAGGATGTGCTATGTTTCACCACATCTTACTCTTTAAAGACATGTTGATTTAGTATCTTATATGTGTACATAGTTCCTATCAAATAAAATGAATGTGTCTCTCAAAAATACATCCAATGACATTCCTTTGAATCATAAGATTCTGCTTTTGTTCAATTTCCAACTGTGCACACGTTGCTTTCATTGTTTGGATAAATTAGGTACTTATCATGTTTCTAATGTGGGTGTCAAAGTCAGGAAGTAACTCCTTTCCCTTTGCTTCTATTGTTGTCAATCGCTCACTGTCACAATCTCTTAATGGTTTGTTCATTTTCTCTCATATATGGCACAATTTGTCGAGTACCTTAGGGAGACCACCCTATCCATATTAGATGGCGCATTGTGACTGCTTGTGTTAAAGAGGTACTAACCATTCACATGCTGGTTGGCAAAGCTAAGAGGTAAAAATTTGGATGTTGGGATGTGCATTCCAAGAGACATGAACCATGACGCCGAGACCAATTGCATTACATGGCAAGTGGGTTGTGCCTCACTCAAATCTCAGGACGAGATTTCTTTAAGGGAGTGGGCCGTGATGCCCCCGGCATCTGTTGGTGGTCGTTATTGCAGGATTTCGACCACCAACTGTCAGTGAATAAATGGGGTATACAAAAAGTTATGTGCATTATATACCTAACACTAATGAATTCCACGAGTTTTGGTGGTTTTTGATGTATCACAGGGAAAGCTCATATTCCGTACAAAAGAAGATCATTTGGAGCAGGAGAGAATTCTCGCACAAAGGGGTTGAGATAAGAACCACAAATTCCATTACTATGAAGTATCTCAAATGTCCTCATGGACCAAACCATGGTAAAGATCTCGTCGAAATAATCAAAATGGAGTTTTGGTTCACTCAATTTGGAGTCCGGATGCAAAAGTTACGGCTGTTGCAAGTCAGCACTATGGGTCTGGTGGGCTGGCCGCCCGGCTAGGTGGGCTAGCCGCCCGGCCACCATATTGACCGCCCGGCCTGATGGGCTGGCCGCTCGGCCACCACTTGGGCCTCCCGGAGGAAGGTGGCAGCCCAAGAGGTGTTTTGGGATTAGTCCCACCTTGAGAACTCTTGGAAGACTGCCCCCACCTCAAGGCTATAAGTAGAGGGGCACTCCCCCACTCCAAAAATGTACCATTCACCATGTGAAATCTTTCTTTCTCCCTCTAGGAGGTGCCCCACTGGAGGTGCCTCCACTCTGAAAGTAGTGTTTAGGTAGGAGTTAGAGGTAGGGCTCCGTCATTTCGGAGTCATCTGCAGGAGTTCGGTATGAGTCTTCTTGTATCTCTACTTCCTTGTAAGACTTGAGCTATTCAATACTTATCTTTCTTTACATTTGTGAGCATTTACTTTACTCTTGCTTTCGGTATTATTCATGCCTTAGCATAGTAATGTCTTTTAGACTATAGTTAGAGTTGCTCTGATAGGTAATGAATATTTAGTTTGTCATGCTTATAGATTCCTCGTATACTCTTTATAGCGCTTGACTATACGGTTGTGTATGCTTCTATCTGGGATACCAGTAGAAGTAGTGCCTGCAAGCATAGACGTGGTGTCTACAATTGCGGTCACCTTGGTTTCGCAAGTGATTAAACCCCACGCAGTTTTGGGTAGTCGGTGTGCATGTAGATTAGGCGCACCTGGCTTTGATAGGTCCTCCTGGTGACAGCGGGAGTGTACCCTGTGTAGTCCACCCCCGTCGTTCGGGTCGCTTGTAGCCGCATAGGCTGAGTTACTACGACACCTGCCTTTCTCATCTGGGTTATCAGCACTCTGGTGCCCGGAAGTGGTTAGCAGTCTCAGTGGCGAAGTAAGTATCCCAGACAACTAGATAAGTCATTACCTCCGTCAGAGCAACATGTTTGGTCTAGCTTAGTCTATCTGGCTCATCTTAGTATAGAAAGTCCTCATCAGGAATCTGAGCACTCACCTCGTTGTCCTCCTATCTTTACCTGCTTTCTGGCCAACGGTGCTTGGCTTGTATCCCATGGTGCTTGCTGTCAATCGTTCCTAGCTATCAGTTGACGTGAAAGAGTAGTAACAACTGGATGAATGATAGTTTTACATCTCTATCTCAATGCTTCCCTGTGGATAAATACGATACCTTGGAATACTCCCGGGTGAAAGGCTACAGCGGTCTCCGTGCGCTTGCGGAGTAAAATCCAGTAGGCTAAGAGCCGCCAAAAAGCTTTTCTAGCGCCGGTGCCGAGGATGCGCTGAGTTAGAATATCATTATGTTATTCATCCTTTTGTTGTTGCTCTTTCATTTTATTTGAAAATCCAAAAAAATAATAAACAAAAAATCCCTTTTTCTTCGATGATGCTCTATCCGTTGTGTAAATCTTGATCATGTGAGGTTCTTCAACCTCTTTTTCAGTGCTATCCAAAGTCATGAGACGCCAAAACGTGCATGATATTTTATTGGAACATAGCTTGGGCCAGATCCAAACGCTGTGCCCAAGGGCTAATTTTCAAATTAAGTGTGGTGCTTAGGTTGGAATTAGTCAGTTTCTATCAAATTAGGTGTAATGTTTGGTAGATAAGCTATGGGTGATCTTTGGTAGTGACGTTCCATGCTAGTTCATGAACCGCGATCCTTGAGCTAGCTGGATCTCTCAAGTTTCAATGGAGACGCAAAATCCCTGAAATTTCTGGTGTTATTCCAAAAATGCACCCGTTTTGTTTGAAACCGTGGATTTGAGCAAAAGTTGGAGAAATGAAAGTCATGGTTTAGCAACATGGTTTGTGCTAGGTTTTGACATGAAACATTTTTTTTGCTAGCACTTTGTGAACAACGGGTCTAGCAATTAATATTCTTTGCAAATTTTGGACCCTTGTATTTGTTGTCCACTAACCTGTTGCAGGAGGCATACAATCCCCACACGATTGAGAAGAAAGGCCCTGTAGCCGGCACTCTCATGCTCAACCTCTTGTGGGCTGTCTAGCCCCTTTCTTGGGAAATGAAAGCATCGTGATATGTATACCAAAGTACATGGTGGTAGTGAGCAATGGAGAAATCTTGGATAACTTCTGCACTACAAGAACACACCATATCAGGGTGACATGACAAGGCATATCACATTATGCTATCATTCATGCTTGAATTTGCAAGCTAGTAGACCACTGGTCTACTGCCCCACGGGAAATCTGCGTACCCAATGGAGTTGTGGTGTCGATCCCAAAAGCGGCCGGCATAGACGTTTCTCATTGCGGGGGAGCTCCGTCTTAAGCACCACAAAGACAAACACAATGACTATCAAGCAAGGTGAGGAACATCGACATCATGACGTGCAGTCGATGGTTGCGTGGCACAAGGCAGGCAACGACGGGTGGCACATGTCATGCACGACAAGTACCAGCCCAAGAAAAATATGATAGGGAGCAAGTTTGGAATCAGCATTCAATGCAGAAAACCAAGCTCGGGGGAGAAAATTGCCTGGCATTTGACAAGCAATCTGTGGCAATGTGAAACAACTTATATTACCACTCCTACGAAGCAGCACTCACACCCGCTACTCCAACATTCCAGTTGACCAACCTTGGAGAGAAGGAGGAAAAGGTTCGTCATGAATCATATCCTCCGCGATGCCCAGAACTAATGGACCTCTCAGGAGGTACATTCTCAGTTGAGATGGAGATTTTAGCTTCATGCTCGATGAAGGTAAACCCCTCTAACAGCTATTTCTAGCATTCTCTTCTTAGAGGTTGCTTTAAATTATAAGCCTGTTAGTGATGGCATGCTAAGATTCTACGGCCATAGGATCAAATCAAAGCAGAAGTTCATCATACACAGACGAAGATGTGCTCTCAACAAAAAAAAATAAGAAAAAGAAAAGTTGTTTCATCACACCACAAGAGTCAAGCTTGGGGAAGGATGTGCCGAGAGGCACCCATCCTCTGGCCCAACCCCTGAGAGGAAGGACCTCGATATTCAACCTACAAACAACGGTTGAGTGCATGAAGAAATTGAAGATGCTCTACACTAAATTGAGTAAAGTTCCAGCATTGATCTGCTCTGCCCGTCGGATGCAACAAGGACTCAACTCCAACATATGTCTATCAACAGAAGATTTGTGCTACAGTGATATGATGGATATTAGAGTTGAACCCACAATAGCATCCGCCTCTATCTTTCCCACTCAGTCTGTCTGGGAATGAAGAGCATGCTTGAGTACTTTCTCGGAGGGACCAAGGCTCTGTGAAACATGATCCCAAGCCTCAACAACTTGTGATTTGTTAGTAGGAGTAGTAGAAGAGCCTCTAGAAAAGTACCTGGCCGCGATCGCAATCATGTCACTTGGGAAGAATGCAATACTACATGCAAACATGATGCTGGAGCGGGAGATCCAACATTCAATACAGAAGACATTCACCAAAAAGTGAGCAACACTGAACAGACGATCCAAAAGGCAGCATGATGGAACAAGAGCAGAGAAAAGCTGACTTATCATTGGTGAGCAACACAAGCAGCATCGTCGTCACCCAGGGAACAAGCAAGCTTGGGGAAGGCAGTGCCAGGTAATATCGAAGCTCAGTTTCTTGGAAATCACGTGCAAGAACTAAGCTTAGAGGAAGATCACCAGGTGAGTACCCCGAATGCTCTGTGCTGAATTGAATATCTTAAATCCTGAAAAAAAAATGCCATGGACACCAAAAACATTTACTTTCTGTTATCCCAAATAAAAGAAAAGCTATAAAAATTTGCATAATTTGAAAAGAACAAAAAGATTTCTTTTTTTAGGATCAATAAACTAACTCCTAGCCATAATGCTAGAACTTTGTTTATACCCATGCTTAAAGGAAATGATGAATAGTTGCTCTGCTAATTTCTTGTAAGTATTTTGTCTACAACTTGACACTCTCCTAAAAATTGAACTTATTGGCATTTGTCGTGATCCTACCCTTAATCTTTAACCTTGTGGGAGCAAGTGCCTTCAAAACCAAGTCTAAGTTGTTGTGAGACGTGATATAATCAAAGTATGAGTTTAACCCATCTTGATCCTAGTAAGGTGAACTCTCGGAGTTTTCTTTTTGAAAATTAAAATGAGAAAAGTTCCTTAGTGGTTTAATTGCCTATCCAGAGCCAAATGCTTACATGATGAAACCTTTGCATATGCTACTTATTGTTATGTTGAGTTTTGTCAAATTTTGAGTTCTTGTGAAGTAGTGACATTTCAAGTCCTGATCAAAATCCCTCACATTCACCTCTATTTGCTA
Source organism: Paspalum vaginatum (assembly GCA_030272315.1). Classification (NCBI taxonomy): domain Eukaryota; kingdom Viridiplantae; phylum Streptophyta; class Magnoliopsida; order Poales; family Poaceae; genus Paspalum; species Paspalum vaginatum. The sequence continues at coordinate 21,942,535 of CM059021.1, forward strand.
GCCTTCCTTCGTCTGGTTATGCTTAAATCTACACTGGATTCAAGGATCCCCCTATACCAGACGTTTCTCCACCATATCCATCATCCACCTACCTATCCACAAATATGGTCTTACAAATAAATACTTCAGTCATATTCCAGCAATATCCCAAAGTTCTCATACAAGAAGGAGACATAGAGCTATCAAAAAAAAAGAAAGAACAAGAGAGAAGAAAAAGAGAAGAAACAAAAAAAATGATAGCTCCATGAACTCAAAAGCTTCAAAGTTTTGAGAGGGGATTCACCAAATAAAGAGTTTTCATCCAAGACCATTTCCATCCATAAAACAAACCCATTCTATCCTTTGATCGGGATGAGAAGTATCACAAACTTCGCTAGGACCAATCTTTGACTCAACAAAATACATGACATAGGTAAGCCAACTTTATCCCTACCTTGAGCTCCACAAAACCTTTTAGTTGATAGGGAAAAGTTTGGCCAATGGCCTGGTGAGGAAATATAAAACCACTTGAGCGATCGAGGGTACCATTTGAGGAACTTAATGCTTTCATTTCAAAAAAATTTCAAACCCTCCGAGTATGAAACTAGAAAAGTGATAGAGTTTGGTGACACTCGACTAAGATTGTTCCGTCTATCAACCGGCGAAGACAAGGTAAGAATTGCCAGAAGCCCCACAGGTATGGATAAAAAGGAGGGGTACACTTATGCCAGTTTGTTCATAAAAATAAAGTGTTCGATTGTGCACTTAATACTTGCAGGACATTGACATTGACGCAACTCCTCATCTGCCAAGCCTAAGTCTTAGCTTTGCTCGAGGACGAGCAAAAGTTCAAGCTTGGGGGTGTGTTGGTGGTCGTTATTGCAGGATTTCGACCACCAACTGTCAGTGAATAAATGGGGTATACATAAAGTTCTGTGCATTATATACCTAACACTAATGAATTCCACGAGTTTTGGTGGTTTCGATGTATCACAGGGAGAAGCTCATATTTCGTACAAAAGAAGATCATTTGGAGCAGGAGAATTCTCGCACAAAGGGGTTGAGATAAAACCACAAATTCCATCACTATGAAGTATCTCAAATGTCCTCATGGACCAAACCATGGCAAAGAGCTCGTCGAAATAATCAAAAAGGAGTTTTGGTTCACTCAATTTGGAGTCCGGATGCAAAAGTTATGGCTGTTGCAAGTCAACACTACGGGACTGGTGGGCTGGCCGCCCGGCCACCATATTGGCCGCCCGGCCTGATGGGCTGGCCGCCCAGCCACCACTTGGGCCACCCAGAGGAAGGTGGCAGCCCAAGAGGTGTTTTGGGATTAGTCCCACCTTGAGAACTCTTGGAAGACTGCCCCCACCTCAAGGATATAAGTAGAGGGGCACTCCCCCACTCCAAAAATGTACCATTCACCGTGTGAAATCTTTCTTTCTCCCTCTAGGAGGTGCCCCACTGGAGGTGCCTCCACTCTGAAAGTAGTATTTAGGTAGGAGTTAGAGGTAGGGCTCCGTCGTTCCGGAGTCGTCTGCAGGAGTTCGGTATGAGTCTTCTTGTATCTCTACTTCCTTGTAAGACTTGAGCTATTCAATACTTATCTTTCTTTACTTTTGTGAGCATTTACTTTACTCTTGCTTTCGGTATTATTCATGCCTTAGCATAGTAATGTCTTTTAGACTATAGTTAGAGTTGCTCTGATAGGTAATGAATATTTAGTTTGTCATGCTTATAGATTCCTCGTATACTCTTTATAGCGCTTGACTATACGGTTGTGTATGCTTCTATCTGGGATACCAGTAGAAGTAGTGCCTGCAAGCATAGACGTGGTGTCTACAATTGCGGTCACCTTGGTTTCGCAAGTGATTAAACCCCACGCAGTTTTGGGTAGTCGGTGTGCATGTAGATTAGGCGCACCTGGCTTTGATAGGTCCTCCCCCGTCGTTCGGGTCGCTTGTAGCCGCATAGCTGAGTTACTATGACACCCGCCTTTCTCGTCATGGGTTATCAGCACTCTTGTGCCCGGAAGTGGTTAGCAAGCTTGATGGCGAAGTAAGTATCCCAGACAACTAGATAAGTCATTCACTCCATCAGAGCAACATGTTTGGTCTAGCTTAGTCTATCTGGCTCATCTTAGTATAGAAAGTCCTCATCAGGAATCTGAGCTCTCAACTCGTTGTCCTCCTATTTTTACCTGCTTTCTGGCCAACGGTGCTTGGCTTGTATCCCATGGTTCTTGCTGTCAATCGTTCCTAGCTATCGGTTGACGTGAAAGAGTAGTAACAACTAGATGAATGATAGTTTGACATCTCTATCTCAATGCTTCCCTGTGGATAAATACGATACCTTGGAATACTCCCGGGTGAAAGGCTACAGCGGTCTCCGTGCGCTTGCGGAGTAAAATCCGGTAGGCTAAGAGCCGCCAACAGCATCTCAAGAGCCTTGACACACAATTAGATGAATGCTAATGATGGATTTAGACTCAATCATGCTGAGAGAGGAGTGAGAACTAGGTGGAGAAATCACTAAGTCCAAATTTCCAAATTGAATATGCAAAACCTTGTGTTGTTTGGTTAAGCAGATAGAAATATATACACTTTCTTTTGTAACCACAAATACACAAGTTTTAGTTCGAGGTATTACCTTCGACTTTGGTATTTTGACTCTCCTTAAAAATCAAATGTTAAAGGGGCTCAAAAGTCCAAACCAAATCAAACCAGCAATTCTTTAAAGGGTGGCAAATGTGATCGTGACCAAATCGGAGCCCTAATAAAGCTTTCAAATGCATAAAGCACCTGAGCTCAACTCCATTATCAAAGCTGTTGTACATGCTGAGAACTACACTTTTGTTACACTGAACCTAGTCCAAAACTATAGATTAGTTAATTTAAATTGGGTCCTATATGTCTCTAGAAATCTGCCCAATTGGGCCTAAGCTTGGGAAAATTCCCAAGTCTTGATTTTCAGCTTATCCCCAAACTGATTCTGAAATTACTTTTGATTTCACTATACAACTTCAAAATATTCCATTCTATGAAATGAAATTGGATTCATTACCTTTCAAATGCATCAGACCTTGAATTAATTGAACTTCATTTGGTATTTCAAATGTTGGAAACAAGAAATACTCCACATAAATTGAAGCTGCAGTTTCACCAAACCTTTCAATACAATTGTGTTTGTATTCCAAAACCTGTTGAGATATAGATAAAACTTTATGTACCAAACTTGTAGAAAATCTCATTATGAACAACTTTGTTAATTGGTGCTTTGTCATACAATAAGGTTTGAATGGTGTTTTAGGGTCTTTTCTGTCAGCATATGGAATCTGTCAAAACCTGACCTGCTTATTAAATTCAACTTTTCCTCGATTTACATCCATTTCCATACAAAACATTATTTGATAAAGTTGTAAGCTAATGAAATTCTAGACAAAGTTGGTATAAAATTCTTTGTATGGAAGTGGTCACAAAATGGACTTTTGGAATTTTTGAACTGAAAGGATCTATGGGCCAAACTGGAGTTAGTGAGTTAAATTCAAATTTAAATCATATTTTGACATGGAATTTCGTATCAAGGCTTTTGACAAAGTTGTAGAGCACGAAGGGTGAAACAATTCATATAATTAGTGTTTTGCCAAACTCGGCTTTAAATTGATTAAATACTCAATTTTTAGAAGGGAAGAAAACCTAAATCCAGTGTGTTTACCATTTTCTCCATTTTCCTTCCTTTCCCGTCTCACTTACAGGTGGGCCCCGCGATCCGGGCAGCTCACCCATGGCGATCCTGCCTCCTCTGCTGCTAGGACCTGTGAGTTGGGTTCGCCGTCCACCCGCACAAGCCCTAAGCCCATCCGCGGCCGCTTCCCTTGCCGGTGCCATGAGATTGAGCCATCGCCACCAAGCTCTAGCGCGCCACGGTTCAGTCCCCGGTTCACGCACGTTCCTCGCTGATTCGGTCCTCCTCGCACGACGCCGTCAAGGGCATCCGGTAGCCCATCTACGGGAACACATTCCTGTAGCAACTCGCCTCCAAGTCCTCGCCCCTACGCGCCGACGCGAGCCCGGGAACGTGAGTCGCCGCACAGCTTCATCCCTGACCGGAGGTAGAAGAAGACCCTGCGTTTTTGCGCATTAGCCCTCGAGTTTGTGCTGTTTTCCTTCTACATCTCACGCACTATACAGAGGGAGTGCTAAATCTTACGCACTAGCCCTTGAAGTATATAGTTAATTTCGTTTGAGTCCCTGATCTGTGAAATTTCGAATTAAAGGCATTTTCTAGATCTGAAAATTTGAAAATCTCTATTAAATCATAGAAAAATGCTAAAATTGCAAACCCAGTTGCATTGTAATCCTCTTTAATAGATCTACAAACTAGGTATGATGTGGACCTATAAAAGGATAGTTTTGCCATTGGTTTGATGTATGCATGTTAAATCAACTTAAATGGAAGAAAACGCCCTAAATGAACTCCAAATGGCATGAAACTTGGACAGTGATTGTGATATGTTGTGTACATGAACATATATTTTTGGTTGCCCCTAGCTCTTGCTGCAAATGACAGATCTACCCCTATATACATATTTAGTGTATTTTATGCAGTGGAAAAAATACTTGGTATATGAAATATGCTCCATCAATTCTACCATAAATTGTACAAGCTCTAAATAGTGTATGTAACTTTCTGTTAAAATATGAAACCCTGCATGTTAAGTTTCATTAGTATATTGAAATAAAGAAATGAAATGCGTGTTAAAATGAATAATCGGAAAGGTGGTCTTGTAATACAAAATAAATTCCATAGAAAATATGGAGCATTTTGGTTGTAAGTAGGTTCCAAAAAATATTTTTGGAGAATTATAATTGCTGTTTACTATGTGATTTGAAAATGATTAGTGTGATGCTAATATATTTGGTAAATGGGAAAAAATGCTATTTAATATGCTCTAAAAGTCCCACCAAAACTCTAGCCATGTCAATGTGCGAACATGCTTAGGTGAATTATTCAAGTATTTTGGTTGTTGTTTCATGAAGGGTCCACTAATAGTCACTTTAACACACTTAAAATGAAGAAAATAGAACTGATGATAGCTTATGATTTCTCTTGCCTAACATAATTAATAGGTACAAACTTATGTATGTGTGATCCTTTATACCTCACATGCCCTGTTTTATCTTCATAAGGCTTGCTTGCAGATTTCTAACCATAAAAGTATTGGATTGTTTGCATACAAATAAAAGCAAGTCAAATTATATTCAACTTGTTCACACATATGCTTGTCTAATGTCTTCCTCTCATGGGCTTAGTAAAGGGCAATTTAAATTGATACTTGAACATATGATGGGTCTATATGTTGCTTTATGAACATATGATTGTATGAGTGTACGTTTGCTCTTTATTTACAAAAGTACTTTGGTTTAAGTAGTTTATCAATCACCTTTCTGCCTATCCAAGAAATGATTGTTTAAATGTGTGCTTAATATTCATGTATCCCATTCACTGCATCGTACATGGCATTCATACAGTGATGCTTAATGCAGATATTCTTATAGTGATGCTTAATACAGATACGTGATCAAGAAGCAAGTGCGTGGAACTACTTCAAGCAATGGTGTCTAAAAGACGAACTAAGACCCAAATACCACTTGGAGGCCCCTGAAGTGGTATTTGGAAGGAGGAGTTGTCTAAGTGATCAAGGGGTTGCCTGGGGCTAAGCCTCACAACCCGGCAAACTAAAGTAGCTTAGTTTGTTGGTTTTGTGAAACATAAGCAAAGGTAGGCAAGACCATGATACTCCCAGCTAATATAAACTTGATCGATTGATGATTACGCATCCGCATTAGGAGTTGGTTGAAAACCAATGCATTAGACTCCCTGGCCGCCCAAGCCATAGCACCTATACCTAGAGTTCGTAGGACTAGTTGCCTAGAATTGATAAGGTGCGAGTAGACACGAGTGAAAGGAGTCACTCGTCACGTAGGTGGTTTCAAAAATCACAGAACTTTTATTATTGAGGAAGTAATATTAGGCTCATGATTTAAATAGAGACCGGGCGAAAAATAATTTTATTTTGTGGTATGCAGTTGTTGTATGATTTGGCTCCGCCCATGTCGTTTATGATTCGTTCGTTGTTCGCCTATTGGTCGGCACAACATTGCTAGAATGCTTAACCGGAAAATAGGACCAGGTGAAAGTCTTATCTAGGCTCGTCCGAAGTTTTCGAGGTACCTCACATCCACTTGCAGGAGGCCGATGGGCCCGGGGGCGCTTGTACTCGAGGGAGGGCTAACCCAGTGCGCCGTGGTATCAGCTGCTGAGAGGGCACAACCCGGGAGTTAAGTGGGGAGCTTTGAATCTTGGGACAAGGACAGGTGGAGATGGGGGCTATACGTGGATACGTGATGGCTAGTAAGCATATACCCCTGACATGATAGTTATTCACGGGAATTAAAATCGATTCGAATCGCTGATGCCACCAGGTCTAGGAATGCCAATACCTTTGTCGTTCATCGTAGTAATTACTTGAATATATTATATCTATTACTCATGTTTTCAAATAATACATGCTTTTACAACTGTGTTGCTTATATTTCTGCAAGTTATTATTATTATAGAGTTATAAGCATACAATGAAACTTATTATTTTATAATATTATACCTCTGTTTAAAATCGATGTCTAAGGATCCACGTGATAGCAAGCAAGCTTTGCGTCAGCCGTAAGCCACTCCATTAAGTCTTACTGAGTAATTAATACTTAGGGTTTGCCCACACCTTTTGAGTGCAGTTACCGATGACATCTGGACAATTTCTTAGAGAAGGGTAATATCGAGAGCCGAATGACTCTCGACGGATGACTGGGTTTAGTTTGATCTAATTACACTGCAAGCCAGAGGTCGCTGGTGTGCTGTGCCCGAATTAAATCGGCGGTTCCGCCACATGACAGGCGGGGCTAGGGTAGCAGTGGGAGCAGGGGCACGATGACTTGGGGCGGGCTGGGGGAAGGGAGCGAGGCTAAGGCGGCCTAAGAGGGAAGGGAGGGAAGCGGGCTGGCGGGGCTTGCTGGCGGCCCATGAGTAGAGAGAGGGTTTTTCCCATTTTGTTTTTCTAATTTTGAATTTGGATTTGGAATTTTGGGTAGAAATTTTGGAAATGATTCTGTGGGAAATTTTGGTGGAGAGTATTTGGGATATTTGGAATTTTGTTGAGCCCATATTAGCACACCCAAAACGAACAACCAAGGTTTTCAAAAATCGATTTTGAATTAGAGGGGGATTTAGAAGAAAATTTTGGGCACTAAATTTCGGGGTGTTACAACGTTGCATTGTTTGAGTGCGGGGAAGTTTATCATCGAATGTGTTTTTGCCGTTTTTATAAAATAAAAAAAATTATGAGTCTTAATTTGTGAGTTCTGAAATAAAATTTCTCGCTTGATTTAAGTTCGTTATTTATGATTACTTTGAAGATTGATCTTGTTCGGATTCAAAATATATTTATTGTGTTGCTTAAAAGATTGATTAGTAATGCATAATCCATGTTTTGATTAGAACGATGATGTTTTGTAGCTTTGCTAAACTTCCTTAAGAAAAGACGTAGGAGGATGATTTATTTGTTTTATTAAAAAACTCATATGATTAAGTGTTCCATCCTTTCGTCAAGAGACAAGCAGGATAAATCATTTAAAGCCAAATTGAAAACACAATTTATAAGCTGGTTATTCAAATAAGTTTAGTTAAGGTTGATTCCTTTAGAAAGTTTGATCTTTTAAAAAATTTGGTCATCAATTCTTATCTCTTGATTGCTAGGCTCCATATATATATTTAGTACTAGTTGTTATACACAGGAGCACTAAAATCGCTGAATTATATATCCTTTAAACACTTTCATCTTTTGACAGTAAAGTTTTTGCTTATTTGCTAATCCCTAAAAAAACTCTATAATTATCTTGATCTAACGAATCAAAAGGAAAAGTGAAGAAAGAAGAAAAGGAATAGAGGTTGAAAAGAGAAAAAGAAAAGAGAGACATAGGGGAAAAAAGAAAAAAAGAGGAAAAGAAAAAATATTGAGAGAGACAAAGAGAAAAGGGGAAATGTTGAGAAAGGAAATTTAGGAAAGAGATGAGTTGAGTTAATGTCTATCAGTATATTGAGAAAAACTTTCACTCTTTCCAACCATGTGCAATTTTTTATTGAAAATCCAGTTATCGCATATTTTTATTCTACAAAATGCACATGTCAAACTTTCTATATATTCTTTTTCACTCCTTCACTTTATTATTTTCGTTTTTTTCGATGACCAAATTTATTCAAGTTTATTGGATAATCTTCAAGGAAAATATTTTAGCTGAACAATAAGTTAACTTTGTTAGCCCTTACCAAGTTCTACATATATACCTAAGAGAGATGAGAGGTGAGCAATAATGAATATGATAGCCATAAAATATGAGTATCTACATGTGAGCATGAGAAATGACCAATGTAATTTTTTGATCCATGGAGATTATTTTTCATATGAATATGATAGCCACAAAATATGAGTACCTACGTGTGAGCACGAGAAAGGACCGATGTAATTTTTTTGATCCATAGATATTATTTTTCATACAAAACCCCTCCATTTTGATTCTGAAGGAAGTTTTGGTTTTCCTATGATTCGTTTTATTTCGAAAATTTCTGATCTCTATGCATGAAAGTTGATTAAAATGTCTGTGATGATATTAAATTGAATTCTGAGCTCGATTGGTTTGAGAAGTGATTGTTTACGACTCGTTTAAATTTAATTGAGTTTTTGATCGATTGCTTTGCTTGAGGATTAGCAAGATCTAAATGCAGGGATGCTGTTCGCGCAATATAACGATAATATTTATGCTCCATATTGATATGATTTTCTAAGTTTTCAGAGAGAAATCATACGATGAAGTCATATTTTACTACAAGTTAACCCGATATTGGAGTATGCTTTTTGTTTTTTATTTTATTAAATATCAAAGGAAAATAAGGAATAATTGCAATAATTAAGAAGACTATTTGTTATGGATGAATGCTACAAGTCCAGAGATGTGACATGATTAATAAAAGAAGAACAATTGAAGCCCAAAAGAAAGTCCAAACCCATTAATTGTATCTTGGGGAAAGACTACAATTGATACTGTCGTTTGCAAGGTTTGTCGCGCTTAAGTATGGTCAACAATATCAACCTAGAGGAGTTGCGTCTTCCGAATCATGCTTTAAGTAGGATTTATTTTCTTGATTTTGTTTTATTGATGTACTAATCCACTCGACAGCGAGAAGAAAAATCGGCTCGTATGAACCGATCCACTCGGATGCCTTTAAGCCGATCCACGCGATTTGGCTGATATTTTATGCTCGTTCGATTGTCTGTGTATCCAGTAGGGCGGTCCTTCGACCACCGCATCCTCCCTAGCTAGATGGTAAGCCAGGACCCAACCTCTCGCCACCCTTGTGATCGCTCGGCCGGAACCGCTATTAGGAGAGTTCAGGTTGCAGCGGTAGCGTACCTCCTAGTTTCTTAGTGCGTTGGTCGCCTAAGCCAGACCCGACGCGTCGTTTTTTGGCAACGATAGCTCCACGGAGGAAGCGGAGTGATCTATTCTCCAATTTGTACCAGAGAATTGAATCTAAATAACAAAATATTTTATCAAACAGATTCACTCCGGTCAAATAATCGCTCCACCAAAAAATTAGCTTCCCAAGGAGAGCACTACCAAACAACAAGCCCTTACATTCAAAAGGAAACTAAACGAAGAAAGAAGATCATGATTGGGATGCAATCAAGCCGATGGTACATGCGTGCAAGCGGCTGTTGTGGTGCGTGCAATGACCATCCAACTGGCGTGAAAGAATCTCACACTTTCATACCGGCATCAGATTATAAAAGGGTTGTAAATTGGATGCCAAAACATTTCAAAGATTTGATATAATATGACAAATTCAACTAGTGAAAGTTTCCCTCGCCTGCCAACGAGCAATTAAAAACAGGCAGACCAGCGGAGAAAAGAAAATGTTACCTCTTCTTCCTCGCGCCGCCTCCATCCGTGCCATCGCCTTCCACCGCGGCCTCCCTCTCCCCCTCCTCCTTCCGCCGCGGGCGCCTCCCCGCCTCGGAACGGCCCTAGCACGCTCCCTCATGGCCTTACCCGCCGAACCGGCAGGGAGCGAAGAGAAGGCGGAAGCGGAGAGCGAAGCCCTCCCCACGGCCGCCGCCGCAGTCGCTGGGGGTGGGAGTGAGGTGAACCACGAGGAGTGGCAGCGCTGGGGAACCTCCTCGACGCTCCCATCCGCGGTGTCTGCAGTCGTCCGCGAGCTGCTCGAGATGGAGGCCGCCGCTGGCGAGAAGATGCGCTTCGGTGGCGTCGGTTCCAAACTAAAGGTAGCATAATCTTCTTCTGTTTTGTTTTATTTAACACTTCAGATTTCTCGAGGTTCTTGATGCTTCTGTGCGAACACAGCAGTAGTCGAGCTGATGGCAATGTGAATGGTATCGCTCGTTTTGTTTTTCTGGATTTTGCAGGGTGATTTGAAGGATGTGGAGGACAAGAAGCACAGGGCTAGTCTACGAGACGCTAGCTGACTCCGAACAGAAGCTGCAGTATTTCTCCGCGCGGCAGATTAGTTGCCGTTTGCTAGGGAGCAGAGGGTACCTGTGCCAGAAGGTAATGTGGTGTCCAATCTCGGCGATGCAAGCTCTTGAGCAGTGCTGCACACAGTGCAGCAATTTTAATTTTCACTAGGTTCAGCCTGATTTGCTGACATTTTACTCTTCTTGATATCCCTCTCCAAGAGTTTGGCCAAGTGACTCATCTGCCTCTAAAATTGCAGTGCTGGCTACCAAGTGAAGATTGTATGTGCGCAAATATTGTTCCTTGCGATCTTTGGAGAGGGATGAAATTCTGGCTATATATGCATCCAAAGGTCTGTCCATAGAGGCTTGTACAGTATTCTCTTATTGTATGTAATAACCATGTCTATTTTTGCAGGATTTTTTGCGCCAGAATAACACAGGAAAGTTACTCTGGCAAGTGTTTGGCATCCAAGCTGCTCAGTTATGCCTCTTTGGTATCCAAGAGCATGAGGATATCATGTGGGATGTGTTTCAGCGTTCAGGTGATATTAAACCTTCTTTAATTTCTCAAACATGAAACATATAGATTCATAATATTGTTTCAAGACCTTGCCACACCTTGATAGTAAAGTTCTGTGTGGTAGTATAGATTACCTTTCACTTGCTGGAATTAATCCTTGATATAGTTAAGAGTTGTGCATTTCTTGTTAGGTGAACAAACAGTGTTAGCCTAAACATTAACCAATTGGCCACCCTTCGTTTAGCGAATAGTTGGACTACATGACAGATTAAACGGGCTAAAAAACGGATTAAACTGATTAAACAGTCTACATGGCCAATATTGTCGACTACTGAGTAGCGTTAAACGGTGTGTAAACAGTCTACACAGCCGTGTAGGTGAACAGTGTGAGCAAAGCATTCTTTGTCAACTAAGCCTGCCTGATGTGCTTAATCCTACTTAGGAAAGATGCATATGAACATGTTTTTAGATCTGTGATTTTGCTGTTTATCCTGCGAGTGCTTAATGATTTCAAAGGGCGATAGAAATAATGCAAACACAAGCCATGCTAATGATTTGATTATCCAGAAATTCGGCATATGCTAGCAAGACCCAGTTCTTTTACATTTTCCATTTTCATTTGTGGTATGTCTATCTTGAAGACAAATGTGTAGCAGTGAAATTTCAAGGTCTAGAGGACCAATTTAATGGACCTTCAAATGCTATAAAAGTCTTATGGCGAGGTACTTTTACAGGGCTTCCAGTGGAAGAGGGATTGATGCTTGGTTTTGAACTGTTGATGACTCTGATGGCACTAGACCTATTGATACAGTATCATTAGTATACAATTCCAGCCTTATTATTCTTGCATTTAGTGGATATGACTTGTGGGCCATTGCCCCATCTTTATGTGTTGCCCATATAGGTTCTAGATTTTGAAATTCGAAAACAGAAAGGGTTTACAGTTTTGGAGGTGTCTCTTGTGCTGTTTTGGTTAGCTTTAGCTAGCTAGGCCCTCATTGTAATCTCGAGAACTCAAAGCAATACAACTGGCCGCAAATAGGACGTAGGGTTTTACGCACTTCGGCAGCCCGAACCTGTTTAAATCTTGTTCTTCGTCACGTTCCACGCGAACCATCGAGCTATAGTCGATCTCGCTGACCACAAAAAAGCACCTCGTGATAAATCCTGTAGTGCACTGCCGGTACGAAACACCAGCAGATATCGCTGTTGGGATCCGATTGGTCGACGGATGAGGATTTCTCGGGATGTATTACTTGATGAGTCTTGTCCTTTTTATCCTCATCCTTGTTCTGATGCTTCTTTAGCATCTTTAGTTGACCCTCTCTCTCTTTTGTTTATTCTTGATACTGCTATTGCACATGGCATTTCTCGATCGGTTCCCTCTCCTACTGTGCCTCCCTCAGGAGTTGTGCCTCCCCCTTGACCCCTGTAGTGCCACTTGTCGAGTCTCCTTGGGAGTCTTCGTCCTCGATTCTAGAATATGCTATAAAGCCTCCTGTGACTCAGGTCTACTCACGTCGTAGTGCTTCGAGGCCTTCTTCTAATGAGTCATCTCCTATCCCTTCTGAGGCTTCTTCTGAAGAGTCGTCTCCTTTTGCTGCTTCTTCCCCTGTGCAGCTTATTCGTTGTGGTCATCGGTCTCGTCAGCCTATCGATCGGTATGGCTTTGGGCCAGTTACTTAGGCAAGGTTTTGTTGGTACTGTCCTTTCTGAGCCATCTTTCTATCGTGATGCTATTCTTCATCCAGAATGGCAGCTTGCGATGGCTGAGGAGATTGCTGCCCTTGGGCGTACGGGCACGTGGGATCTTGTTCCTCATCCCTCTCATGTCCGTCTTATTATTTGAAAGTGGGTCTGTAAGGTTAAGACTCGCTCTGATGGATCTCTTGAGCGTTATAAGACTCGTCTTGTTGCACATGGTTTTCAGCTGGAACATGGTCGTGATTATGATGAGACCTTTGCTTCTGTTGCTCATATGACCACTGGTCGCACTCTTCATGCCGTGGCTTTTGTTCATGAGTGATCTACGCCTATCTCTCAGCTTGATGTCAAGAATGCCTTTCTTAATGTTGAGTTGCGTGAGGAAGTCTATATGCAGCCACCGCCTGGGTATTCTGTTCCTGAGGGTATGGTCTGTTTTCTTCGTTGCTCTCTATGGCCTAAAACAGGCTCCTCGTGCTTGGTTTCAGCGGTTTGCTTCTGTGGTTACGGCTGCTGGTTTTTCTGCCAGTGCACATGATCCTGCTCTGTTTGTACACTTGATGACATGATTATCACTGGAGATGACCCTTAGTTCATTGCTTTTGTTAAGGCACGTTTGAGTGAGCAGTTTCTTATGTCTGATCTTGGCCCTCTTCGTTATTTTCTTGGGAGGTTTCCTCTACACCCGAGGGATTTTTCCTGTCTCAAGAAAAAATATATTCAAGTGCTATTCATAACAGTAACAACGTTAAACTGCAGCCTTTGATGCATTGATTGTCTATGATACACAAGCAGAATGTCTATTTCTCCATTTGTTACTGCAAATTAAATGCTGATTGCTGAGTGGACTACATTTACTTTTGTGTGATCTGCTGAAGATTGTTGCATTAATCAATTATTTAGTACAACAGCAGCAAAGCCTTTTAGTACTAAATGATGCTGGTCATATTTTTATCTTTAGTTAGGTCATTTGCTTTTCCTTCTCTTCATTCTTAAATGTCTCATTTCCATCCTGATTTGTTGTTCCTCAAGGAAAGGGGAAGGTCTCGGTTCTATATCCAAACAAGAGTACCATTCCCAAGTCAGTTAAAGACCTTGAGTTTGATGGTTCGTCCTTGACTGCTGACCTTTGTGAGCGGGTATGTGTTATGTTCTTTTACAACAGTATTCCATGATTTGCTGTGTAGCAAGGTAGTAGTGCTCCATTCTTATATACATATACTAGGTATGTGCCCCTGCATTGCTACAGAAAAATAAATATAGAAATCCCACCATATCTTACAACCACAATTGTATACAACTAACAAACACAATTATACCTCACCAACATCAAGGATTGAAATCTATAAAGAAACATATTTTACTGGTCCCTGAAAATTGGAACCCATTTATTGCCAAATAACGATATGTGTTCAACCCACATGTTCCCAAATATTGATAAAAGACACGGCACAATGGCAATGGAAAGTATAATCTCCAACCAGTATAAAGATTACACATCTCTATGTTATATCTTCTCAGGAAAAAAAGTTAAACATAGTAAAAAAATAAGGTACATGGAAATTTAGGTCGTGGCAAGGATTGGAATGTTAAGCCTCCTCTGTTGAGCATCCATATCTACCACTAACATAGCACGACGGTGGTCAGAGCAGCAGCTTGTATAGAAAAAGAAATGAGATGAACATATTTCAACGTTGAATTAGCAGGAGAGAATTTAAGCCCAGGTACTTATAACCTTCTGAACCTTCCTTTTTTGCCATGCGGGGTGATGATTTTTTAAGCCTGTGGAGTAGCATTTGCCACGAAGTCAACACCACAAGGCTGTCTGAACAAAATGATAGACATTATCAAATGTTGCTATTTGTAACTCTAGACACTCATATCAGATAAATAGTGAAAGCATGATACACTTCTCAATAACAGCCTCGAGAGAGAGATTGCTGATCCCAGATGTTGTCCATGTACAGCATCGACAAAGCAGGACTGCAATGAGCATTTCAGTTCTGCAGTAACTAACTCTAAAAATTATGTGAAACTGATATTGGCAAGCCAACAGTATATATAACTTAATGAGCATTCTACTTTCATCAAATGCTTTTGAAAGCAAACCATAAGAATAGCTAAAGTATTGCAAATCAGGATAGGATATTGTGACACCATATCAAATCGAAACATAGAAGAGAGACAACTTCAACCAATATGCATTTGTACACTGAATCTATGTATGAGTCAAAACACAAGAGATGGAATTTCAATCCTTCTGAACATGTAAACTAAATGCACTGATGAAAACGAAACCCACCTAGAATTTAAGATATAAAAGTGAGGTCATTTTATTCCAGCTGCACATATATACACTGAGGATGGAGATGTGAGTTTGGAAGGTCACGTAGTACCTAAGAAGGATACTTTTTGATACTTGGGATCAGTGGCGGAGCCAAGATTCATCGAAGCCCTGGGCCGAGTTTTAATGTCACGATGGAATGACAGGAAGTAACCATATAACATAACATTAAGATTTGGGTTGGCATTTTCTTGGGTTACTTTGGCATAATAACCGGTATAAAAAGATCTAATTGTTCTAGGAAACTTCATTCTCTAGTTTAAATAATTAAATTTTGCACAATGCTAGTTCAGGGTTCAACCATCACCTAGATCAATGGACAGTGGAGCACTTCACATTACATTACCTATAGATCAGTAGCCAGTATCGGTAGATTGGTAGAGGGAGGCCTCACGGGCTCATGGCCGCTGCTGCTGCGTCGCTGCATGCTGGCAGGCAGCTGGCCTGCCATGCCCTCACCACCGCCCTGTGCCCCTGCGCGGTTACCCCAGCACGCCTTGCTTCCGTGCCCCGCTGCCTGCTCTGCTGCTGTGAGGGGCGAGGCGCCGAGCTTTTGCCGGCGGACGGTGGCACCTCCTACCCAGGAATCCATGCTACCGAGCTACACAACTGCATAAGGCAGCGAGCCGGGAGGAGGAGAGGACGGAGGATCTTATCTAGACTGCAGAACTGCGGCAGGGAAGGCCGGAAGGGGAAGCGCCTAGTGCCAGGCGAGGATTGGAGGGCGTAGTACGAGTCGCCGGCTGGAGGCGGGCAGGCGGCGGCAGCAATCAAGGGTTCGGGATGATGCCTCGAGAGCGTGGAGCTTGTTGGGCTGGAAGGGAGATGGGCCACTTGACCATTTCTATGGGCTGGGGTTAATCTATTACGTGGGCTGCGCCCGGGCCATGGCCCGGGTGGCCTGGGACCTGCCTCCGCCCGGGATCGATGTTACATAGAGATGGAGATATTGATGAAGATGTTAACCATCAGGACTAAAGCGGGATGGATGATGTGGCGTTAAGCATCTGGAGTACTATGTGTCAAGAAGGTACCACAAAAGCTTAAAGGCAAGTTTTATATGACGGCAATTAGACCTGCAATGTTATATGGGGTAGAGTGTTGGCCTACTAAAAAGCGACATGTTCAACGGATAAGTGTAGCAGAGATGCGTACGTTGCATTGGATCTGTGGGCATACAAGGTTGGACCGAGCGAGAAATGATGAGATACGTGATCGGCTAGGAGTAGTTCCAATTGAAGAAAAACTTATCCAACATTGGACCAATGCTTAGAGGCATCGTAAGACGAGAGGATCTGTGGGCATACAAGGTTGAACCGAGTGAGGAATGATGAGATACGTGATCGGTTAGGAGTAGCTCCAATTGAAGAAAAACTTATCTAACATCGGACCAACGCTTATAGGCATCGTAAGACGAAACAATAATGTGAAGAGAGGCAGGGGCCGACCAAAGCTGACATGGGATGAGGCAATCAAAAGGGACCTGAAAGAATGTGATGTTCTGGAAGAGTTGTGTATGGATAGAAGTGCGCGGAAATAATGTTAGGAGTGATTTCATTCCATGTACACTGAACCCAACAATAGTCAGTCAGGCACATTTATGTTGTTCTTCATATTCTAAACTAAACCTATCTACAGTTACTCTCCTAGGTGGCAGCACTGGCAGTCACGCACACGCACCCAGCCTTGGTGAACCGAACAGCAAGAGCTAATTTCCAATGGCAAGCTGGCTGCGGGGTGGTGCACAAGTATCTACATCTCCGCAGATCATTGGGAAGTAATTTAGCAACAATTGTAAATGACAAAAACCTAGATTGGTTGAAGCATATTAAGCTTTCGAAAAAAAAAAAGATTGGTTGAAGCATAAGCTGCAGATCCATGCTTGATCCAGACCTGTTTCAGTAAACACATATATATAACCTGGAATTGTAAACTAAAAATAGGTAACCAACAGGCATTAATGATTAAGAGACATCATCAATTTTCAGAACAGGGGCAACATTCATCCTTGTTTAAGCTAAACACATATTTTGATGAGTATAAGGGGAGCCTCAACTTACTGATTAAACAAAAGCCCGCATTTATTTCTAAGTGCACACCCCGATTTCATACAGTTTCATAGAACAATGGTTTGTGAAATCATTATAGTAAATCAGGCAAACAATAGTAAGTGCCTCTCTTTCACTTTCGGTGGCCCAGAACTTCAGCAGAGAAGAAGTTAGATGGTGGTGTTTGGCAGGAGCTTCTATGCTTTAGGCTCTAGTGAGGGTTGTTGGTTTTGGTCGTGGAGGAGGGATGTTATAACCCTTTTTTTTCTCGAACACAGGGATGTTATAACCCTATCTCTTCTAGAGGTGGGTTTTGACTTTTGTTTGTTCTAGGCGTGGAGTCTTGTTGTTTCACAACCCCTTCTTCCTCCCAAGTTGGAGATTGAAGTGGGTTTCTTGTACGGGGCTCTTTACCCCCTTTCTTTTTCCCTCTCATTAGATAAAAGATGCGCAGCTCTCCTGTGTAGTTGAGAAAAAAAATAGAACATTGGTTTGTGAAATCATTATAGTAAATCAGGAAAGTGATCAACATTACAGATTGAATTAGTGTTAGAGAGTACGATTGGCAGGAATAGATGTCGTGTATATTTAGGAGTCTTAGGAGAGTCTTATGTATCTAGGGCTGCCATATGTATCCGGGGTGTCTTGCCCCTTAAGTTTTGTACTCCTATGTATTCGTCCCAAGGGTTCTATGCAATACATCCAATCCATCTATTATACGCAATTCTTCCTTCCTGTATGGTATCACAAGTTTAGGGTTTCCTAAATCCTAGCCGCCTTCCGCTGCCGCCGCCGCGCCGCCCCTGGGGAGATCAATCTCCGCCAGGGGCAGCGCCCTTGCAGGATGCCCGGCGGATCAGCTCCTCCTCCGCGCCGGCTGCTGCCCGCCCCCGGACCTGTGCTGCCCCTTCGCGGCGTTCTTCACCCTGTTCTGGTACAGGCCTCCTCCATCTCTGGTTGGACGGGCTGCTCTGGTGCTCCCTGCTCCGGTCTGCGGGTGACTCGTCTGCGGCTGCGGCACAGCCCGCGGACGCGGTGGCTGTGGGCGTCGGGCCACGAGCTGCTCCTTCGTCAACCGGCCGGTGGCCGCCGCAGGTGCGCGTGCGACCTGCTCTTGTCTCCCTGCATGTTCTCTGCGGAGGAAAGGAGCATGGGAGTCTATCTGTTGCTCTCTCTCCTCTATTCCTTGCGGACTGCAGTGGAGGAAAAGGAGCCTGGTGACTGCACGTGGTCTATCGGTCCTCTAGTTGACTATCTCTCTCATTCCATGGTTGTGCTGCTGCCACGACAGATGGGAGCATTAGAGAGAGTAATGCTATGAGTACCCGGCCGCTTGTGCCTATGATTTGTTGCTACTGCTGTTTTTTTTTCCTGATCTGTGATTGGGTTTGAGTCTTCATCATTTTTAGAATATGTAATTGGGCTAGTGCTGATTGTATTATTTCGGCCAGCCCTGACAAGGTGCCTGGTTCGGTTGGGGTATAGGCCCAGGCCGACCTGGACTCTATAGATAGATTAGGATTAGGATCAGGATCAGTCGAGGTTCCTTTCTTGTATAGGACTCTAAGGTAGCCTCGGCTGTATATATATGTAACCCCCTTGATCCTAATCAATCTATTAACTTTCCCTACCATATTCTCTTTCATGGTATCACGAGGGTTGATCCTCAACCTACTGCTTCCGCTCAAACCCTAGCCGCCGCCTCACCATGGCCGGCTCCCCTGCTTCTCCCTTTGCCGCCACCGCTCCCACGGAGGAAGAGCAGCATGACGCCGCCACTCCCTAGGCCGCCCTGGAGAAGGAAGCTGCTGAGCACCAAGCCGCCTTGGACAAGGAGGCCGCTGACGCACGTGCTGCTGCCCTCCAGCATGCTGAGGAGGCTGAAGCCGAGGCTGCAGCCGCACGCCGCGAACGTGAGGCTGCTGCTGCACGCGAAGAGGCCGCCCTCGCTCGGGCTGCCAAGGAACGTGTTGCCACCCAGCCCCCCAAGGTCGAAGCCCCCTCTGATGAGTTGCATCAGACCATGCTTCTTCACGAAGCCGCGGCTGTCATCAATCTCCACGCTCAAGCTGCTGGCGTTCAGAACATCCGCTCCTTGGTTCCTGTTGTCCTCGACCCCAACTCAAGCAACTACACCAGGTGGCGCAGCCAATTCCTCCTCACCCTCAGGCGCTTTTCCCTCAAGACTCACGTCCTCTCCGACGATCTTGACCCCCAGTTCCCTGATTGGGATCGCATGGACTGCGTTGTTCTGTCCTGGCTCTGCGGGACAGTCACTGCGGACCTCGAAGAGATCGTGATGTCCCTGGCGCCTCTGCACGCCAAGTCTGGCTTGCCCTCGAAGAGCAGTTCGTTGGTAACCGCGAGATGCGTGCTCTTTCTCGACGCTGAGTTTAGAAACTTCTCCCAGGGGGATCTTTCTATCTCAGATTACTGCCGCAAATTCAAGAGCATGGCTGATTCCCTCGGCGACCTCGGCACCCCTGTTCCGGATCGGATTCTCGTCCTCAACATAATCCGTGGGTTGCACGAGAAGTACGACTCCATCGGCCTGCACCTAAAGTGGAGTAAACCCTTTCCCTCATTCTTGGAAGCTCGGGCCGAACTCCTCGTCGAGGAGATGATGATGACCAAGCGCACTTCCACGCCATTGACCGCGTTTGTCGCCACCACTGTTCCTGCCGGGGGCAGTCCCAGCGCCGGGGGTGCTCCCACCTCTGCCTCCGGGGGCGCTGCTGCTGGATTGCCTGCCCCTCCCAGTAGGCCGCCCGCTCCAGGCATTTCCACCACCTCCGGCAAGAAGAAGAGCCGGGGTGGCGCTGGACAGGGAGGTCCGTCCACCACCCCTGGCCCTGGCGCGCCCTGGCCCTCCGTCTAGAACCCCTGGACAGGCTCCATCCAGATGTGGCCGGGCTCTCGTCCACCGTTGGCACCTATCCCTGCTCCTCGGCCACAACATCAGCAGGCACCGGCTGCTCCCCAGGTCCAGCAGCAGCCACATGCCTTGCTGGCCGGTGGCTATGGTGCCTGGACTCAGACTCCTACGGGCGCCTTTACTCCTTCTTGGGATTAGCATGCCTTGGCACAATCTTTCAACACCATGACGTTGTCTCAACCACCCCCACAACAGGAGTGGTTCTTCGACTCTATTGCTACTCTCACATGGCTTTTGATTCCGGTACCCTCTCCCATACTACTCCCCTAGACTCCTCTTCTCCTTCCTCCATTATTGTTGGTAATGGCTCCTCTCTTCCAGTTACTTCCATGGGCAGTACATCTCTCTCTAACTATCTACGTCTGCTTGATGTCCTTGTCTCTCCACATCTCATTAAAAATCTTGTCTCTGTGCGTCGTTTTACTACCGACAATAATTGTTCCATCGAATTTGACTCTTTCGGTTGTTCTGTGAAGGATCTGCAGTCCGGGAACGTGATCGCCAGGTGCAATAGCTCCGGACCGCTCTACCCCTTCCACCCCTCGGCCACAGCTTCATCGCCCTCTGCCTTCCTTGCCGACGCTTCCCTATGGCATCGTAGGCTTGGTCATCCTAGGCATGAGTCTTTTTCTAGATTAGAACTCAAGTCGGTCATTCCTCATTGTAATAAACATACTTCAGTTTGTCATGCGTGTCAGCTTGGTCGCCATGTTCGTCTGCCCTTTCCCACTTCGCTATCTAGGGCCACACACAATTTTGAGCTTATACATTGTGACCTTTGGACGTCTCCTGTTCCTAGCATCTCTGGTTACAAGTATTATCTGGTTATCATCGATGACTGCTCTCATTATGTGTGGACGTTCACGTTGTGCCTCAACTGCCTCCACTCTCTCTCACTTCTTCGCCTATGTCACCATCCAATTTGGGATGACCATCAAGGCCATACAGTGTGACAATGGTCGCGAGTTCGATAACTCCAGCACTCGCGCTTTCTTTCTTTCCCATGGTGTTCATCTTCACATGTATTGTCCCTATACCTCGCCTCAAAATGGGAAAGCCGAGCGTGTGATTCGTTCTCTCAACATCATCCGCTCTCTCCTATTCCAGGCCTCTCTTCCTCCGTCTTATTGGGTTGAGGGACTTCACATTGCCACCTACCTTCGCAATCTTCTGCCAACCAAGACCCTTAATCTCACCACACCACACTTTGCTCTTTTTGGTTCTCATCCTTCTTATGAGCACCTCCGTGTCTTTGGTTGTGCCTGCTACCCCAATCTCTCTGCTACTGCTCCCCACAAGCTTGCTCCTCGTTCCACTCTTTGTGTGTTCCTTGGCTACACCGCTCATCACAAAGGTTATCACTGTCTTGATCTTAGCTCTCGCAAGGTCATTATTTCTCGTCATGTTATCTTCGACGAGACAACTTTTCCTTTCAGCACGCATGAGCAGCCCACCCCTCCCGAGGACCTCGCTTTCCTAGATTGCAGTACTTACCCCGTGCCGGTTCCAATAGGACCGTCACCTCTTTTTTCTGCAGGTTCTCCCGCACATTGCAGTGCCCCTAATGTCCCTCCGGGCTTCACCCCATTGCCCCCAAGGACGCTGCCTGCACCTGCAGTTCCTCCAGGTTTCTCTCCGCTGCCATTGTTAGGGCCGCGTGCTTCCTGCCTGGTTGCCCCACGTGTGGCCATGGACGCCTTTCCTGCGCCACGCGCGGCCACGGACGCCTCTCCCGCGCCTCGCGCGGCCATGGACGTCTCTCCCAGTGCCACGCGCAGCCACGGACGTCTCTCGTGCAGCCACGGAGGTTTGTCCCGCGCCACGCGCAGCCACGGACGTCTCTCCTGCGCCATGCGCGGCCACAGATGCAGGGGATGCCCCTGCGCCGCTTCTTCCAGTACCTCAGGTGGCGTTGCCCGTACCGGACCGCACCATCCGTCAGGTCTATGTACGCCGTGCCGTGCATGGACCCATCCGCTCCCACACTTGGCCTTCTCCGGTTCATGTTCCGGTGCATGCTCCTGCCCCCGTCGGTCCCTCACTGCCGCGAGGAGCTGTTCCCATTGCGCCTGTGGTCAACCATCACCGCATGTCAACAAGGGGCAAACTCGGTTTCCGCCAGCCAGCCCTTTTTCACGCTACTTCGTTGTCCCCGGTTCCACGGACGTACCGCAGCGCTCTTGCCGATCCAAATTGGCGGACTGCTATGGAAGAGGAACATGCTGCACTGCTACAGAATCATACGTGGGATCTCGTTCTGCAGCCAGCTCGAGCCAATATTGTTCCCGGCAAGTGGCTCTTCAAGCACAAGTTTCAGGCAGATGGTACTCTAGAGCGCTACAAGGCACGATGGGTTCTTCGCGGCTTTACCCAACGGCCTGGCATTGACTACGATAGACTTTCAGCCCGGTTGTGAAGCCTGCCACTGTTTGGACCGTGCTTTCTTTGGCTCTTTCTCGCAATTGGCCCATTCATCAGCTTGATGTCAAGAATGCTTTCTTGCATGGGACGCTCTCCGCAGTCTATAGTGAGCAGCCCTCTGGTTTTGAAGACCCAACGCGACTTGATTTTGTTTGTCGGCTCAACCGGTCTCTCTATGGCCTTGAGGCTCCTCGGGCTTGGTACAGTCGCTTTGCTTCACATCTGCTGTCACTTGGGTTTCATGAGACTAAGTCAGATACCTCGCTGTTTGTCTTTCATCGAGGCTCGGATACAATGTACTTGCTCCTCTACGTTGATGACATTGTTCTCACAGCATCCTCCGAGAACCTTCTCCGCCGCACCATCGAGGCATTGCAGCGAGAGTTTTCCATGAAGTATCTTGGTGAGCTACATCATTTTCTTGGGATGCAGGTTCAGCGCTGCCGTGGTCTCCTTTCTCAGCAGCAGTACATGAGTGGTGGTCTCCTTTCTAGAACGGGCTGGTATGGCTGATTGCAAACCTTGTTCCACTCCGGTTGACACCAATCCTAAGCTTTCTGCTGCTGGTAGCGCTTCTGTGCAAGATCTGACTGACTTCCGCAGCCTTGCTGGGGCTCTCCAATACTTTGACCTTCACACGTCCGGACATCTCCTATGCAGTGCAATAGATTTGCCTCCACATGCATGATCCTCGTGAGCATCATCTCGCAGCACTCAAGCGCATATTGCGGTATATTTGTGGCACTTTGCATCTGGGATTCTTTCTCCGGCCAGTCTACACTGTCTGATCTTGTGGTATACTCCGATGCTGATTGGGCTGGTTGTCCTGACACACGCAAATCCACCTCTGGCTATGCAGTTTTTCTTGGCGACAACCTTGTCTCATGGTCCTCCAAGCGCCAGAACGTCGTCTCTCGTTCCAGTGCTGAGGCTGAGTACCGGGCTGTTGCCAATTCTGTGGCTGAGGCAACCTGGCTTTGCCAGCTCCTGCTAGAGCTGCACTCTCCCCTTCGGCGTGCCACACTAGTCTACTTGCGACAATATCAGTGCTGTCTATATGTCCTCCAATCCCGTTCAGCATCAGCGTACCAAGCACATTGAGATTGATCTTCACTTCGTTCGGGAAAGGGTCTCCTTTGGTGATGTTCGAGTCTTGCATGTTTCGACCTCATCGCAGTATGCGGATATCTTCACAAAGGGACTTCCTTCATCGGTGTTTGTTGAATTTTGATCAGACTGCGGGAGCATGTTAGAATATGTAATTGGGCTAGTGCTGATTGTATTATTTCGGCCAGCCTTGACAGGGCGCCTCGGTTCGGTTGGGCTATAGGCCCAGGCCGACCTAGACTATAGATAGATTAGGATTAGGATCAGCCTGAGGTTCCTTGCTTGTATAGGACTCTTAAGGTAACCTCGCTATATATATATGTAACCCCCTTGATCCTAATCAATCTATTAACTTTTCCTACCATATTCTCTTTCAATTGTCCACCGCCCGTCGACTCGCGCGCCATCAATATCGGCTTCGACAACACCGGCTTCCTCATCTTCTTCGATTGTGTAGCCAGCAGTGGCCTGCGGCGTAACCGGAACGCCTGCCTGTGCTGCGTCTCTCATCTGCACGTCGACCTACGTCGGCTCGTTATCGCCACCACCGATCGGGAGGCTCCACCCTTGACATTGCCATTCGCCGTCTTCGCTTCGCGAGCCCTCGGCTTGATCAATCGAACGCGTGTGACTCCATCCTCCCGAGACGTGTGTCGTTTATCGCGCGATGCTTCACCAAGCAAGAGGGCTGCTGCTGCGTCGCCTCCTTGGGCAGCAGCATCGCCACCTGTCGTCGTCTTCGTCGTTGCATCTACACGATGTCAACTATCGCCGTCCTGCTTGTCTTCTTCAGTTGTTCGAGTTCTTCGCCGCCCTCAGGCACCGTCGTCGCGCTTAAGTCGCGCCTTCGAGGACCTTTTTCCTGTGCGTCGTGGTTCTCTCGCCGCGACAACTCTAGGACCTCAATGCGTCGCCACGACTACCTCTTCGCCTTCGGCCAGCACAACTTCGTCACCAACGTCGCTGTCTCGTCGTCGCCTTCTTCATCCCCTCCGACAACCGCGGGCTGTATCGGCACGTTCTTCCTCGCCGTTCTTCTGCACACCGCGACCGTCGTTGAGGCCTTCTCTGCTGGTCCCTTCAGACGCTGATACATGGTTGGGGCCTTCTACCTAGTACGTCCAGTAATGGCAACACCGGCGCGTGCATTCGTCTACAACGTGTTTCCAGGCGTGGCAAACCTGGAGCACGCCTCGTCCACTGCGGTTCGACAACATCGTCCTCGGCATCGGCTTCTCCCTCTACGACTGCGTCGCCGTCTTCGTCTATAGTGCCCTCCTCTGCGCCACCATCCACCCCGGCGCCCTTTGGTGCAATGCGGCCCTTTCCGCATGCTTGCGCCGCGCCCAGCGACTTGTGCAGCGTTCTCTTCTTCGGCAACCTCGACAGCTACATCAACCACAGCTACCCTATGCACGACACTTCGACACCGGCTCCGCGCCCTCGCACCTGGCTACCTCGACATTATCGGCACAAAGGGCTATTGTCTGCATGAGTTCCTTTTGGGTTTCTTCTCCGGTCGTTGCCTCTGCACCGCGACATAGTTACGACTACGGGGGATGTCAACTCTTCGGCTTGTTCTCCAGTCTTACTGTCTTCGATGCTCCACTACGGGGGGGGGAGCGGGGATGTTAGAGAACAATTGGCAAGAATAGATGTCGTGTATATTTAGGAGTCTTAGGAGAGTCTTATGTATCTAGGAACTGCCATATGTATCCGGGGTGCCTTACCCCCATGTCATGTACTCCTATATATTCGCCCTAAGGGGTCTATGCAATACATCCAATGTATCTATTATACGCAATCTTTCCTTCCTACAATTAGTACTGGAATAAAATGTGGTCCAATACAGTGCTCTACTGATCTTAGGAGTAATTGTTGGCAGCAATAAACTCACCACTAAGGAATAGATGATAGAGCATTGGTTTGTGAAATCATTATAGTAAATCAGGCAAACGATCAACATTACGGATTGAATTGGTACTGGAATAAAATGTGATCCAACACAGTGCTCTACTGATCTTAGGAGTAATTGTTGGTAGCAATAAACTCACCACTAGTCAATAGATGCAGAAGCAAATTGGCCTTCCACAAATGAAGAACAAAGGCATGCAGCTTCTTATGTATGCCTATTTGATGGTGCCCTTAAAATTTCAACACAGTTTTCCTCGACCACTCGCAACATAGTAAATGAGTGATCAAGTCTCATTAAATATGCACTAAAACTAACAGAGACGCATTACCAGGGGCATGGTACCTTGTGCCGATGCAGTTCAAAAATGCAGTTCAACGAATAAGCAAATCTGAAATTGCAATCTCAAAGTCGTGGCTTGTTGGCTCACCTCGGGTCTTTGTCTCCTAGGTGTCTATGCAGGGCAACAGGTGGAGCTGCGGACTGCGACCAGTGGTCGTGGGGTTGTGGCCTCATGGGAAACGGGTCTCCAACTCATCGTGGTGCCATCATGGGCTCAACCCTGCTCACGGTCACTCGTTGCAGCCTCGCAGAGCTGGCTGCCCATGGGGGCTGAGGAATGGGTGAGGGCCTGGGCTAGCAAGCGACAATCTGGCCTTGTGGGCTTGCAGGAGGGTGGAGGTAGGTGCCGAGCAGGGTAACCCTAACCCTAGCTGAGCTTGCCAGAGAAGACAATGGGGCTGAGGACAACGGAGAGGATGGAACCGAGGGCCGCGCAAAGCGGACGGCAATGGGGCGGTGCGTGAGGATCGAGGGGCAGGAGGATGCCGTGTGCGGCAGTGGGCGGCGCGGTTTGGTTTTCTGATACGGCGCTGCCTGATTGGAGTATGCAGAGGAGAGAATAGGAGTTGTCGAGAAACAGGAAGGGAACACAGTGGATAACGCGGCGGTGACTCGCCTCCGTCGCTGGCTGAGGAAGGGTTCCTCGCCAGCGTCGAAGGAGAACCCGCGCCGTAAAGACGGGATAGTTCTTATTCCTTTGATGCCCTAGATACAAACTAAGCTGCACCTTATATAGCTGATGCAGCTGCAACCTGCCACACGCCAAGGCCCAATTAAATGCTAAGGCCCAATTATCTAATTCTAATTATCTATCCCTAAGCCTCTCCAACGTCTTAGCCTATTACAGATCGGCAGCCTAGCCACTCTTTGGCTTACGGCGCCTGTATACTCGCCCAACAAAAGCATCGATAACACTTCCCCCCTCCCCAACAAACAGCTCGTCCGCTAGCTGCAGCTCTGGGTATGTCTCTGTGAAAAGCTCCAGCTGCCCCCAAGTTGCCTCAGACGCCGGACGACCCTGCCACTGCACCAAAACTTCCCAGGCACCACGGTTCAGCCGAGCACGCAGCACCTTCTGTGGCTGAGGAAGAACACGGCCATGGTGCACTGGCAGCAGGGGTACAACCGATGACGGTGGAGTGCCAGTAAACTGCTTCAGCAAGGCAACATGGAATACATCATGAACCTTGGCTTTGTCAGGAAGCTTGAGGCGATAAGCAACTTCTCCAATCCGCTCGGTTATCTGATATGGCCCGTAAAAACGAGGTCCCAGCTTGGAAGGACCTGCTGCTGTTATGGCAGTAGCTTGACGATGATGCAGACGCAACCACACCCAGTCGCTGACGGCAAAGGACAGGTCCCTGCGCTGCTTGTCAGACTGTAGTTTCATGGTGTTCTGCGCTAACAGCAGTCGCTCACGGATTTCAGCAAGAAACACGTCTCGATCCCAAAGCTGCCGATCAACAGCAGCCACCCTCGCCGTTCCTGGCTGATATTGCACAAGGCTGGGAGGATCACGACCATACACAACGCGAAAGGGAGTAGTACGTAGCGACGACTGGTAAGAAGTATTGTAGCAAAATTCTGCCCATGGAAGCCACTGTAACCAGGAGCGGGGTCTGTCCCCTGCAAGGCACCTCAAATACATGACAATAGTCCTTGGTGACTTCGGATTGGCCATCCGTTTGAGGATGAAATGCTGAACTGAGAAGTAACTTACACCCGCGAGGCGAAGCAGCTCCGCCCAAAAGTTACTGGTGAATACCGGATCACGGTCGGAGACAATTGAGCAAGGAAGGCCATGGAGCCGGACAATACCATTGAAGAAGGCACGTGCGACCGAGCTTGCTGAATATGGGTGACCAAGGGGAATGAAGTGGCCATATTTGGAAAAGCGGTCAACCACAGTCAAGACCACTGACTTGCCTCCTACCTTGGGAAATCCTTCAACGAAATCCATAGCGATATCACTCCAAACCTCAGATGGAACCGGCAAAGGCTGCAGCAATCCAGCTGGATGAAGGTGTTCTGTTTTATTCCGCTGGCAGACCACACAGCCCCGCACGAACTCCCTGACCAACCGATGAGCCCGGCGGTTGTAGATGGAAGCACGGAAGCGGTGCAGGGTCTTCTCAGCCCCTTCATGCCCTACCTCGTGAGCAGCCGCCAGCAGCTGGGGCCATAGTGCAGACTCATCCGGAACGAAAGTGCAACCCTTGAACAACAGCAAGCCGTCAACGTCAGTCCATCCAGGGGTATCAATTCCTGCTGCTAGTTGTGCGCGGATGGACTGGGCTTGAGAACTTAATGCCAATTCTTCACGGAGTGCTGAGAACACATCAAATGGAGGCGCCGCCAGGGCATGGACAGCCATCGCAGACTCCTCATCTCGGCGTGACAAGGTGTCTGCCACCACAATCTGCTTGCCAGGCCTGTACTCAACTGTAATATCATAACCGAAGAGTTTACTGACCCAAGTGTGTTGTGGAATCGTCGTGAGGGGCTGGTCCAGGATGAACTTGAGGCTCCAGTGATCCGTGCGCACCGTGAATGGCCGTCCCCACAAGTATGGCCGCCAATAGCGCACGGCCTTCACCAGTTCGATAAGCTCGCGCTCATATGCTGGTAGTTTCGCGTGCTGAGGTGTGACCGGTCTACTGAAGAAGGCAATAGCTCTATCGCCCTGGTGCAGAACAGCCCCGAATCCAGAATTGGAGGCGTCACAATCCACAAAGAAGCGTGCGTCAAAGTCCGGTAGCTGGAGAAGTGGTGCCGAGACCAGGGCATGCTTGAGATCCAAGAATGCTTGATCTGCTTCCGGCGTCCAGGAGAAAGCCTCGCCTTTGAGCAAGGCTGTGAGAGGGCGCGCCACACCGTCATATCCAGCGATGAACTTACCGTAGTAGTCGGTGAGCCCCAGGAAGCCCCGCAGCGCCCGGGCCGTGCGAGGGTGCGGCCAGGCCTCCACAGACGCCACCTTGCTGGGATCCATGGCCACGCCATCAGCCGAAATGATGTGGCCTAAGTAAGCCACGGACGCCTCGCCGAAGAAGCACTTGGAACGTTTGAGGAAGAGGCCATGGTCACGCAGCAACTGGAGGACAGCTTTGACATGCTGAAGGTGTTCCGCCGAAGATGAGCTGTAAATTAGAATGTCATCGAAAAATACAAGAACGAAGCGACGAATATAAGCATGATTCATCAAGGCCCAAAAGGTGGCTGGTGCGTTCGTCAAGCCAAAAGGCATGACCAAGAATTCGAAATGGCCATGATGGGTGCGGAACGCTGTCTTCGCGATGTCATCAGGATGCATCTGGACTTGGTGATAGCCGCTGCGAAGGTCGAGCTTAGTGAAGAAGCGGGCGCCTTTGAGCTCGTCCAGAAGTTCATCGACTGACTGGAATAGGAAACTTGTCCTTGACTGTTTTGTCATTCAGCGCACCGTAGTCGACGCAGAAGCGTTAGCTTCCGTTGTGCTTCTTCACAAGGAGCACCGGTGAGGAAAAGGGCGAAGTCATGGTACGGATGATCCCTTGTGCCAGCATGTCATCACATTGCCGCTCAATTTTGTCCTTTAGCAGTTGAGGATACCGATAGGGCCTTACTGTCACCAGCGCCGTCCTAGGCAAGAGATGGATCCGATGATCGTGGCGGCGCACCGGTGGCAGCGTGGTTGGGACTGCGAAGACGTCGTTGTAGTCCGTGAGCAAGGTCTCCATGAGGTCTTGTTGTGGCCCGATCATGAGCATGGTCGGCGCGCATGTCCCCTCGCCGTGCCAGCGCACCACGCGGCCATCACGCTAGAACTCCATTGATAGAGCAGCGAAGTCCCAAACGATGGGGCCGAGCGATGCTAGCCACTGAGCGCCGAGAACAATGTCGAACCCATCCAAAACCAAGGCATAGCAGTTGATGTAAAATGCCTCGCTCTGGATGTGCAGGGCCACTTCGGGGCAGAGGCCAAAGCTCGAGACGCGATCACCATTGGCAACCTTGACCGACAGCCCTGGCCGTCGGTGGACAGGAAGGCCGAGGCGCTGCGCGGTGGCCGTGTTGATGAAGGTGTGTGTGGAGCTCGAATCCACCAGGGCGAGGAGGTCTGCGTCGCCCACACGCACACAGAGTTGCATGGTGTTGGCTGTAGTGATACCAGTTAGCGCATGCAAGGAGATGCCGAGATCGGCAGCTGCATCGTCTTCACTCGCATCGTCTTCAAGTTCCAGGAGAAAGATGCCCTTGCTGGTGCATTTGTGGTCAGGCCCGAATTTCTCTGTACAGAAGTAGCATTCTCCTTTGCGCCGCTTGTCAGCCATCTCCTCCGGAGAAAGACGACGGAATTTAGGCCATGGCGCAACGTCGAGCTTGGAATTGGGCTGTCCCGCCAGCTGGGCTCCTTTGGCGCGTGTCGAGAGCCGGCCGGCCGGCTGGGACGCCGCGTGATCCGCCTCCTGCTGTCGACGCTCATAAGCACGGGCGAGACTCATGGCCTGTCTGGAGGGACACCGTCCTCGGCCTCTGCATCTCGACGTCGGAGGACAATGGCTGTCCTAACCCTGCCGTGAAGAGAAGACGTTCGCAGCGGCAAAGCAGCGCGAGGAACTGGCGCTGGTACTCCTCCACGGTGCCCACGCGATGTAAGTCCTTCAGCTCACCCAGCGAGTTGGACCGGATCGGTGGCCCGAAGCGAAGATTGACGTAGTCGACGAATCGCGGCCAGGACAACATGCCGACCTCCCACTCGAGCTGGTAGTACCACTAAGGGGCTGCCCTGTCGAGGTGAAGAGAGGCGAGCCATACTTTCCCTTCCTCCATAGTGCGATGCCCACGGAAGAAGTTGTCGCACTGGTTTAGCCATGGGAGCGGGTCATCCTCGCCGTCGTACCGCGGCAGAGAGAGTTTGGGGTGGCACGGACTGCGACTGTCGTCGAAGGAGTCGTGACAGCCACGACCCCAGCCGCCGCCACCACCACCATAGGGGCCGCCACCACTGCCAAAGGGTCTGCCGTGACCACCCCAACCGCCACCATAATGGCCGCCGCGGCTGAAGTAGTTGAAGCCGCCGCCGTCACCGTAGGTGTCATCGTAGCCGCTGTCATAGCTGCCACCGCCGTCGCCCCCACCGCGACGTTTGGATTTTTCAGGCGGATCTTCAGAATAAAAGACGTCGCCGCCGTCTAGGTCGGTGTAGTGGAATTTCTCGGTGTGAGCCAGGCGCCTGTCATGGGAGTCGAGGCGGGAATTCAACATGGCGATCTGGGCGATGAGACGATCAAGCTTGGCCGAGTTTGATTCCGGAGGATCCTTTGGGCCGGCCATGGACGGCGATGCCCAGTTGCTGGTCTCTGGTACCAAGTTGATACGGCGCTGCCTGATTGGAGTACGCAGAGGAGAGAATAGGAGTTGTCGAGAAAGAGGAAGGGAACATAGTGGATAACGCAGCAATGACTCGCCTCCGTCGCTGGCCGAGGAAGGGTTCCTCGCCAGCACCTGAAGGAGAACCCGCGTCGTAAAGACGGGATAGTTCTTATTCCTTCGATGCCCTAGATACAAACTAAGCTGCACCTTATATAGCTGATGCAGCTGCAACCTGCCACACGCCAAGGCCCAATTATCTAATTCTAATTATCTCCCTAAGCCTCCCCAACGTCTTAGCCTATTACAGATTGGCAGCCTAGCCCTTAGCCTATTACAGATTGGCAGCCTAGCCACTCTTTTGCTTAAGGCGCCTGTATACTCGCCCAACAAAAGGATCGACAACAGTTTCTCATGTGGGAAACGCAGAAGAGGACCAGGCGGAGGACGGGCGGTTACGAATTACGATGTGTGGGCGAAGAGATTGTAGGTAGGTCCACCTGTCGGCGAAGCGTTGTAGAGAGGCACGGAGGCGCGCAGGCAGGACTCGGGACGGAACGATGAAAAGTTGGATGACCCTCTTACGGCCTTAATAAAATTGTAGTTATTCCATATAGATTTTTTTTCTTGAGCACCTTTCATCCATTATGTCAAGTATCCACAGTGATTCAGTACTGGTTTTTCTTGAGCACCTTTCATCCATTATGTCAAGTATCCACAGTGATTCAGTTCATTTTGGTAAATGGTAATGGTTCTTTTTGATGCAGAGTTTGCAGGATGTTCCTTTCAATTTTGTTTTGCTTGATGGTACCTGGAGTAATTCTGCTGCTCTGTACAGAAGGTTGAAGGTACTAGACTACCAATAAACACATAACTGCACATAGTTCTGTTGCTGACTGGTTGGTCTGACATGTCAATTACTCTTATACAGACAGTTTAGTCCCAGCTGTTGAATTCATTCATATTCAATCGAATCGGTAGATGTGTACTTTATTAACTATTTGCTGAAGACTCCAAGCTACCTATAGCTTAATGAACTTCAATTGAATGGTTTAGTTCGTTGACTATTATGGCAAATAATTTCACTTTATGAAGCTGACTTTATTTAAATAGAGATTTAGTGATAAATACTATCTTGGAAATAGACATAGAATAGTGTGGCGCATACCTGAAGGGTGTACGGTAGTTATGTAGGTTTCACATCTGAAATATTACTGAAATTCATTTTACCTTTAGTATACATTATTAAATTGGAATATAATGAGAGTTAGCCTTGGATAGAGCTGTTTGGAAAGCAACTATCCACTGCTTGGGCCTTGATTAGGCTCTTCCTTGTGCTTCTTTCCAAAATCTTTTAAAACTTTTGTTTTCTTGATAAAAGCAACCTATTAATCAAAAATCTAAAAAGAAAACCTCCCCCCTTCTAGCGGTTTGGTTTGGGTTTCAACTCTAGTCTACCTCTACTTTGCTTGGGATTAAAAGTCTATGTTCGCGTTGTTGTTGTATACTTTATTAGATGATTCTTGATGCTATCGACTATCATACAAATCTATTAAGATCCTTAACCAAAACCACGAAGAACAATCCAAGAGCATACTACAGTTGGATCGATGTAGGACAGGGTTGGGTAATGGGTTAGAATGTGCCATTGCCCAATTCAGTAGTTTCATGAATCATGATTTGAACTCCAGAGTCCAGATCCCCAAACTTAGTATGCTCACATGTGAGATACAGGTAGCTAAATATGACCCGATATCTCCTGTTTGTTACAGGAGAGATGGACTGCAATATGGGGAGATGAAGACATACCTTGTATCTCACTATCTACACTAGGTGCCTCAGTGATGCATAAACTACGGTGAGCTAAAAGCTTCCGTGGTTACCTTTTCCCCTTTTCAAATGCTTAATGATGGAGGCTATGTTTTCTCATAAAATGAACAGCCCACAGCCTGCATGGGATCGCACCTGCACCGCGGCAGCTGCAGCTGGCCTCCTCTGGGAGTTGAACTTGCGGCCTGAGCTCAGTGCATTTGAATTCGAGAAGCAAGCTGAAGCACTGGAGTGCTCCGTAGATATCCTGCTGGATGCTCTGACCACCAGGCGGGTTCGCCTTGGTAGATCGATAACTCGGAAACAGAGACACAATAGGAACTGCATTTAAGGAAAGCTCACAATAGAGCAGAGGTAGCATGATATGCCTTCAAGTGGAGGGTTGAATTAATTCTTTTTTTACAATTAAGGATCTAATCAGCTGGTCAAAGGTTTTTCTTTCTTTATAGGTTGGTAAATCTTCACCTCGGTACTGTAATTTTTTAAATATCAGTTGACGTGAAATCTTACTGCTGAGAATGACGAGGAAATTTGTTTCAGACGAACTTATGTAGAAACCAGACATGTATGCCTGTATAAGTTATGAGATGTTTAAAGACTGAAAAGGTCCTCGTATGATGAGTCTTAGTCGTATAGCTCTTGTTTGGTTTTGTTGTACCTCTTTATCATTACAGTACTTATTTTATTGGCTGGGTGTCAGATAAATTGGATTGAGTTCTCAGTTTTAACCACTTTTGGCCCAAAGTTGGCTTCAAGGATATACTCCGACAACCAAGAACTCATCACAGCCCTCAATAATTCTGACCCGGTCTACAATACACCAGATTGGTTGATCAGGCCGGAGATGGCTTCAATTGTCTCCAGTGACATATTCCCTCTATACTCCTTCAAAAAGATTGGCAAATTACACAATACAATAGTGCATAACCAGGCCAAAAGAGCAAGACAAACAATGGTTTCCCAGTCTAGATTTACTTGTTCAAACTCTTTTACATGGGACATGCCCACTGATTGAACTATTCCAGTCCCCAACAAGCACTGCTTGGGGACAAATTGTACTGCAGCAGGTCAGTTGTTAATCTAATAAAGTTGCCGTCCTTATAGGAAAAAAAAAGGTGGTTTGGTTTGAGGGATTGGATGATGCATCATCTCCTCACTTAGTATTGTGTTTGGTTGAGGTATGGAATTGGCCTCGTTTCCTCACTAGCTAATAAGTTACTAGTATAAAAAGTGGACTCGTTCTATCAAAATTCATGGAATGAACTCATCATGATGGAATACTTAATCTATCTAGGATATGGTGGTGTTTCAAACCAAACGTTATATAAGGTCTAGTTTGGGTACTCTTAGATTAAGGTGGATGTTTGGAAATAGATCAAAATTCCTCTCAATTCCTTTCGATCCAGTTCGATCTACCTCAATCCAAGAATACTCAAACTAAAACTAGGCTAAGAGTTTTTACGTGGAGAGGCGAATGGACTCAACTGCTTGCACTGTTTGGTAGGGTTTCTGCTCCCAGCTTTCGTGTCTATTTCAGAGTTTATAGGCCAAAATAAATTGGTACGATGAAATATAACGAAGACAGGTTACATAAACACCATGGGTGTACCTCTACTAACAGTGATTTAAAAAAAAACCTTCTAGTGACAGTGATACCCAGCTCCAAGCTTGAGGTCTAATTGAGTGCATTTCAAGAAAAATAATAGCATATGTTAACTAGCATTTCATTGTTGAAGAATAGATTAATCCAGCCAGAGGAATTACAGATTGGCATGCATAAAAAAAGTTCCTACAACGAAGCTCAAACTGGCAAAAAAGCTCATACAAGAACTGAAACCCAGTTTTGCAATCAGTCTTGATCCATCTTTCAGATTCATCTAACTGGGTTCTCGATATTCCAAACTATTCTATTGAAGGCATGGGACTCAAATAACCAAGGCCCAAATACACAACAGGTAGCCTTCGAGGGAGAATGTTTGTTATCACTGATCCAGTCATAAGGAGCATCTTTCAGACTGATAATTTTTGCTACATTCAACATTTACCCAGATTTAATGTGTAAACAATCAATCACTTTCAATCCATGCAACAATAACAGGCAAAATCATTGTGGTAAACTGAACATCATTTGACATCCTGTTCTAAGGGGGGAAGTACTCATTATAAGGCTTATATACAACTTAAAGACAGAACTATACATGCATCACTTCACTGCATTAGCAGAGCACCTTAAAGTAACATTACATCAAATAGGTGCAAGAAAAGATAAAATCACCAGCGTCGCTTGCTCAGGCGCCATGAGCTTGGCTCGTTGTACCTATCATATAGAGGCTCGATTCTTTCTTGCCGCTTCCTCTTACTGATTTTTGTTGGGTCCACCGACCTACAGAACCTCGGTGCCAGCTCTACTAGCCATCTTGGATCCACCGCTGTAACCTCCCTCATGTACTCTTTCGTTGTCATGACGATTTCATGGTATATCACCCACTGTGGCTGCTGGTGAAAGAGGGCGCTGCTTGGGTGGATATAAACCTGCTGATGATCAGCGAGGGTTTCGGTATCCTCCACTGGGGTCCTTCCTTGCAGCATGGAAGAAGAATCCAGCGGCGAGGGCTTTCCCTATTTTGGTGGGGCTGTTCTGGGAAGAGATGACATCAAGCTTATACTTCTCCATGATCTCAAGAAGCTGTTTCCGCACATCCTGTGCCCTTCTTAGTGAGTTTATCCTGAATGAAATTCTCAAAGCACCATGGTCCTGAAAACCCCTTTGCCTTCCATGCCTCATACACAGTGAGTAGGGTGAGATGATCACCTTCTGGCTGGAAAAAGTTTGATCTCTTCCGATCTGCTTGAGCTTGCTTCTCCCTAGGTCGATAGAATATGTTCCCAGTTTGAATCATTGCAATAATAGTTAGTATTTCGTCACTGCATCCAAGGTCCACGCTAGCAAGTAGCATCTTCGAAAGAGGTGGCTCTTGTGGAAATTCAGCCATCTTTCTCCCTAGCCTGGTAAGAAGACCTTCTTCGTCCAAGGCTCCAAGACTGTACAGTTGTTCCATAGCTGATATGAGTGCTTGAGATGCTGGAGGGTCCATGAAGTCAAATGACAACATGTCATTTATTCCCATTGCCTTCATATTAACAACTGTCCACCCCAAGTTGGCCCTCTGGATTTCTGGAGTTGTTGTTGGTGGCATTTCATTGCGATAGGCACTCTCAGTGTATAGACGGTAACACTTGCCTGGGCCTGTACGTCCAGCGCGCCCTGCTCTTTGCTTAGCTGACGCCTGAGAGATTGGAGTGATAACCAGTGAATCCAGCCCTAGTTTCGGATTATATACATTAAGCTTTGCGAAGCCTGGGTCCACAACATAGTAAATCCCATCTATGGTAATAGATGCTTCTGCTATGTTGGTGGCCACAACCACCTTCCTCTTACCAGTAGGAGCAG
Source organism: Paspalum vaginatum (assembly GCA_030272315.1). NCBI lineage: Eukaryota > Viridiplantae > Streptophyta > Magnoliopsida > Poales > Poaceae > Paspalum > Paspalum vaginatum. The sequence goes on from CM059021.1 coordinate 21,979,068, forward strand.
GTTCGAAAATCTTTGACTGAACTTCAGTAGGAAGAGCACTGTACACAGGAGAAATTATCAGCTCTGGTATGTCCCCACCAAATGCCTTCGTTCTCTCATGAAGACGGTCACAGGCATGTTCAATCTCTTCCTGGCCAGTCAGGAACAAGAGGATATCTCCTTCTGGTTCAGTCAGATGAATCTGCAATACCGTGATCAGTGCGGCATCCATGTAGTCACTCTCTGGCTGTTTCGTATGCAGTATTTCGACTGGAAACGTTCTTCCAGGAATCGTGAAAATATTGCAATCAAAGAAATAACCAGAGAACTTCTCAGCATCAAGAGTGGCGGAAGTGACTATTAACTTGAGATTACTTCTCCGCTTAATTAGTTGCTTTAGCAGGCTGAAGAGGATATCTGTGTAGATGGTTCTCTCATGTGACTCATCAAGCATGATTACTGAGTAGGAAGACAGGTCTCCATCCACCAGAATCTCTCGTAGGAGCATGCCGTCTGTCACGTACTTGATAACAGTTTCAGGTCCAGTGTGGTCATCAAAGCGTATAGAATAACCAACTTCCTCACCCACTCGACAGCCAACCTCCTCTGCTACCCGCTTTGCAATTGACTCTGCAGCAACCCTGCGAGGCTGTGTACATGCAATTTTCCCCCTTGTGGTATACCCTGCCTCCGCAAGGTATTGCGTAACCTGGGTTGTTTTTCCTGAGCCAGTCTCACCGATAACCACTAAAACTTGGTTGTCATGCACAGCATTAATCAGCTCCTTCTTGAGCCTGAATATTGGAAGGTTCTCTCTCTGCTCCTGAATTGAAAGAGTGGACCTCTGCCCATATGCTCCAGCCTTCCCATATGCCACCTTCCATTCCGGCACACTCTGTGCTGGGAGTCCAGCGCTCATCAGCTCCTGCATCAGACACCATCCACCTGACATGGGGTCCTCCCACGACCGATTAAGATCCTTGGGGATTGCATCAACCATTCCTCTTTGCTCCTGGGTGTGGATACCACGCCTCTCCTTAACAAGCGCAGACTGAAGCGCTGCTGCGCGGATCATAGAACCCTCAGGATCTTTGGAAATCCTCACAGGAGACAAGTCGGCCAAGGAACGCTCCCTTCCCTGCAAGAACACTGGCTCATCCTCATTGAGCTCAATCTCAATATCCTCCACTTCCTCCTCGCAAAGCATCCCTTCATCATCCTCGTCGAACACTGGATAGTCCTTTGCATCCAACACCCCAGATGCAATAAGCTGCTTCGCTTCCCACCTCTCCGGCGAGCTCATCCGCTTGACTTGCCGCCGTGGTGCTGGTGCAGGGTCCCTCTCATCCTCATCGGGGACAAAAATCCCCGCAATCCCCTTTCCCTTCCCGGCGGCTCTGTCGCGATCAGGCGGCGGATTCGCCCTCGGCACATCGTCCTCCCCAGGACGCTGAGGCTGATGCATCGGCAGTAGATCCCTCCCGGCATCCTGATCGACGTCTCGCATCGAGAGCCCCAGCTTGCTGCCTTCCACCGAGACGACCTTCAGGAAGAGCTCCTGGCCGCGCGTGACGGCGACGCGGTGTCCGGGCATCTGGGACACGTGCACGAGACCCTCGCGGCCGCGCGCGCCGTGGAGGCGTACGAAGCACCCGGCGTAGGCCACGCGGGTGACCGTCCCGCGGCGCACCTGGTACAGCTCCGGCTCCCCATCACTCTCTGCCTCCTTGTCCTCGCGTCTCCCCGTGGAGGTGGGTTTTTTGGCGGCGGGTGCCGGGGCGGGGGCGTGGTCAGGGATGGCGAGGATGACGGCATGGAGGGAGCGGACAAGGTAGTCCGGCAGCTCGGCGCCTTGGTCACGGAGCGCGGCAGCGAAGTCCCCGGCTGAGGCGGAGGCGCGGCCAAGGTCGACGACGAACTCGGAGAGGACGCGGTCGTCGACGCCCAGGTGGGCCTTCAGCTCCGAGCAGACCTTGGATACGAGGGAGAGCTGCGTGAGCTGCCGCATCCCCTCGCCCACAGCGCCGGCGCCGGCCTGCGTCATGGCCGCGCACGCGCGGCGGCGGGGGGATGAGCGCGCGCTCGTGTAGTGTCAAACGGGAAGGGGATGGGGACGGAACGATATGGTGAAAGAAGGCGGTGGTGCCGTGCCGGTCAGCCGGTGCGGGCGTCAAGACCACCTGCTACGGGAGCCGGTCACAGCGTGGGGGTCGTGGTCGGTTTCTCGAGTCGGTTGTGTTGTGCGCTAGGAAAGAACTGTGCAGCTTCCGTTTCGTTTTCAGTTCCAAATTTCCACGTTCGTAGAAAATGAACACACAATTTCCATGACATCTAGTGGGGCCCGGTTACGGGTTAACAATGGCAAATATGAGATATTTTGTCGCAGACCGCGGGCAGTTATCTTTCAATCCAAATGGCTATCTGTTTGTTCCTTTTAGGTCACCACTATTTTTTAAAATGATATCTTCTCTAACTAATATTAAAGAGGGGAACATTCTTGGTATACGTGGGCTCCACCAACCAGCGACCTTACCTCATGTCCACCGGTCTTTATGCCTATTCAGTCGCCCCACGTCTTTCTGTTGCCTCGCGTTTCTCCGAGTTCGCGATGAATCTCTTCTCGGACGGCGACCGGTCACGCGGCTCCGCCGCGTCACCTCCTGATGGCAGCAAGGCGACGTGGCTCAGCGCAGAGGGAGGAGGAGCGGCCGGAGCTACGGCCCAGCGCCGTGAGCGGAGGAGCGCGGTTGGGAGTGGTGCGGAAGCGGCTCGGCGCAGCGGTCGGAGGAGCAGCCGACGGCAGGTTTCCAAGCTCTTGTGACAATCGGCAAGAGCTAACCATGTACGTGGCAGGATCAGTTTAATCATATACATATCGTAAACAGAAGTAATATCACAGGCAATACTTTAACTTAAGAACATAACGAGCTATTACAGACCATAAATGTATTTAACGAAAACTGAATAATCTTATCGAAATGAAATAACTAAACAACAGCAGAAGACGACCATGCTCCACAGATGACTGACGGGTGGTACACCAGCCTAAAGCTCATCGTAGTCTTGGAACTTCTGGTTAGGATCACCACCTTCTTCTAGAGCTAAGCAGCTGTTGCAATGGATGCAACGTAATATGTAAAGCAAGAATGAATGAGTACGGGTCGTACCCAGCAAGTATTCTGTTAAGGTTAAAAGTGGACTGGCTTCATAGTGGACAGGCATAGCACTTGCTTTTAGTTGGTCAACTTTAATTACTAACAATGATTAGCATAACCTATTCCTTAACTAAAATAACATAAAAATAGTAAGGTACATCAAAATAAACGGTCATCATGACCAGTGTCATCACCATTATTACCATAAGCTATTTTCTTTAAAACTCTAATATGTGAGGCTCCAAACTGCTCGTAATCGTGAGCACCACCGATATATCAGTTTTAAACTACTTTCGAGAGGTTGTACATCTTTACCCACAAGTCATGATTCCTATATGGCTGAGGTGGATCAGACCCCGTCTATTCACTACCTTAGATGAATCGGTAGGGTTTCATCACAAGACCTTTACAAAGAATCCCTAGAGTGTAGCTGTTCGTTCCGTGTTACCGCTACCTAAGCATAAAAGTCTCCTCCCGAAGGGTGGCTAACAACAACCAAATAAACCAAACTGCACCCACTCAGGAGAGCGAGTCATATACCCATCAGGACCCATTATACACCATCTTTTAGGTAAGCAAACCACTCGCTCTAGTTCATCTAATTAATCAGTCAAGCCTAGAGCCTATGTGAGTCTTGTGGTTGTATTGTTTTCCAGGTGGTCACTCGGCGAACCGATCCTTAGAGTGAAGTACTTGACCAACCAACAAAACATGCTCAAGTCTCCATGTTGCTAAGTAACCGAGCTTTTATCATCACTTGCATCATTAATTAACCAAGATTAACAACATGAGTAAGATGTGTTGAACGCTAGCATTAATCTACACATCACAGCCCTTCCCAAGTTCATAGATATGTAATGGTATATCAGGCTAGTCATCCTTAATAGGAGCATCCAAATTAGGCTCTAGATCATGTAATTAAAGTAAATAGGACATAGGTCAAAGAATACTTACCTTCTTCAGCAAAAAACTACTCAGGGGCTTCCCAAGCTTGATTATCAACAATGACAGGCGGATCGTCAACAATACATTGCACACATACAAGCAATAAGTATAATGTAGCTAAAACAGTACACCAAATAATAGAAACAGAAGCTAAAAAGGTTTTAGAATTAACCTATGCTTCACTACAATTCCGTAGGTTCAATAATCGCTCAAAACGGAGTTAAAACGCAAAAGATATGCAGAAAACAATATTAAAGGGTTAAAACAATGGAGATTTGAATCTGCAGGGCTAAATCGTAAAACCAGGGTCCTAAAAGTAACAGATCTAGATGGTGGGTTGATTAGCGAAAAGTAAAGGGACTCTTTTGCAAAATCATTGACGCTGACAGGTATTGACCCGGATCGTGGTGGATGGTGGCTGTTGGATCTAGATTGGACGGTCTAGATCAGATCGGGGAGGAGAGAGGGGTCCGTCGGCGGGTTTGTCCGGTGCCGCCTGTGGGGCATGGCGAAGTCTGGTGAGCTTGAGTGAGCGAGTCGGGGCGTGCAAGCAAGGGGCGAGGCGGCGAAGCGAGTAGAGTGGCCTCGACGGCGGTGCATCGGCCAGAAGCGGCTGCTAGGGCTTGGATTTGGTGGGCTCAAACATCGGGGTCGGCTGTTTATATAGTCGCAGAGTCCGTAGCTTGCAGAGGGGGCATAGAACGGCGGTGCGGGTGAGAGTCTGGGGCGGCATGGACTCCGAGTCCGCGGCGGGCACACTTGGGCGCATGAACTGGGAAGCAGGGGCGCGCGGAGGGGATGACTGGTGGACCCGCACTGTCAGTGAGGTGTGAGAGGGGCGTGGCTTGGGCTAGTTGCTAAGGGTAGGCTGCTCCACTGGGTCGCTCCGGTGGGCTTGCCAAAAGGAGAGGGGAGCGGGCTGCTGTTGGCTGTGGGCTGAAAATGAAGAAGGAAGGGAGAGGGAGTAAAAGAGGACTTTTCTAGGATTATTTGGAGAAGATGAAATGATATTTGAAAAGGGCAAAAGAATTCAAGTTCAAAACCAACAAACCCAAATCACACAATAAGAGTATGCAACAGCATGCATGTTCAAACAAGTTAATCCTATGGTTTATTTTACTTGATTAATTTAGAAAACAAATAAATGATCATGATGTCATGCATAAACACATAAACACTATTGAATTCAGTTATTTATGAATGAATATGCACGATTGAAAAATCAGGGTGTTACAAACTTGCTGAGCACCAAATTGGGCAGGCCTGCTGCTGGCCGCTCACCAGATTGTCCGGTGGGCTGGGCCGGACAGTCCGATGTCGTCGGACAGTCTGGTAGAGGGTACCAGACAGTCCGGTATTGTTAAGTCTGAGTAGAATCTCGCGGTTTGTGCGTGATCTGGTTGGATTACAACTTGTACAATGGTCCAGACCTCCCTCCCTATAAATATAAAGGGATACGGCCGATTGAGAACACATGCAATCGAACCAATCTGTTATATTTTACTTTACTTTTCACGTTGTCTCTTCTCAAACCCTAATTCTCCTTCTCCCACCTCCATGCTGTTCGTCCTCTGATCTCCACAACTAGGGATGGCGCCCTAGTGACCTAGGGCACACTGTCGGCATTTGCACCCTGACAGGGTCCCTTCCGGGTGAAGCCGTTGATGGTTCATTTGCTAGTTTGCTCATAAACTAGTTGTCCTGCGTCACGTAAGTACGATAGTTATCCTTTGCTGCTTTGCTTGTAAACCTTGCTGTGCATCACCACGTAAGCGTGATAGTTATCCATCTCAGGCACCGCTAGGGTTTCCCTGAGCCACCTGCCCGTACCGGACATTCCGGCGCTATCGACCAGATAATCCGGCGCAATAGACACTCCGACGCTAGGCACCAGACAGTCTAGTGCCTATAGGCTGACCCCGAGCGGAGGCTCCAGGGTTTGTTAGTATTTGGCACGAATTAGTGTCAACATACTTTTTTGCGACTCTGCTGGGGATGAGATTGTTGCGGATTTGAATCATTGCTGAATATTCTTGCCCTAGCCAATTGTTTGCCCTAATATGTTACTTCACCATTACAGTTGCATCGGGTTACCTAGGCCGATTGCTGTTACTTTGTTGCTGCTAGTCTAGCTAGGCACAGGCCATCTATCATTGCAGCACGTTCACTACTACGATGTAGTCACATCTACTCATGGGGGGCTACCAGCAAGGCATTGCACCACAGTACTTCTACAGCAAGCCTGAGGTACAATTTGCAAATAAGTTAAATAATTCTAGTATTTATTTTGCAAATACCATGAACTCTCGTGTTGATGTTGCTTGTCATGATAGTAGACATATTATTGCATCGTCTAGTCATTATTCAGATAATGCTTCTCATTATGCACACTATAATTTTGAAAATTGCATACAAAAGCCTATGTCACATGATATGCATGCTATGAGATTTAATTCTACTAGCAACATGCAACACATAAATCCTTACACATCGGTGCAACAAGATCAAATACCGATGTATAATTATCAAGGACAAACTGACTTAGTGAGTTCGGCCGTTCGATATGAAGAATCACATGCTACTAATTCTTATAACATGCATCGTAATATTTCACCTGCTTATCTATCGGCAACAAATACACAATATGTGAACCCCTCGGGGAGGGGGGGCATGCCGATGCACAGAGAGGATTGGCCAAGCTAGTACTAGCGTTCTGGCCAATTATTCTCAAAGGCTATATGCTGCATGATATGGTTCTGATATTCATAATTCGGTTTCTTATGCTACTACTAGTTCTAGCCGAATCAATGAAAATTCAGCACCGTATGCAATGACTAGTTCTCATGATTCGGTTTCCTATGATCTACATAATGCCAACCGAATTTGTGAAATTTTAGCACTACACGCGGATCCTAATAGTCATGGTTCGGCTTAATATGTTTTCCATAATACTAGCCGAACTAATGAAGATTCAATACTTTGTACAAATTCTAATGAGCACAATTTGGCTTCCTATGCCTATGCTACTCTTGATTCTAGCCAGATCAATAAAGTTGTGCATGAGCAGGATGCAATCCTTGATAAGCTTCATGAAACAATGTCTCGTAGTAGTACCCTGATGGATCAAAAGTTTAATGCTTACTTTTCTAGTAAGGTTAAAGATGATTCGGATGTGAGTGATAATTCGGCTGATACAGCTGGACAAAGTAATTCTTCTCCTAAATAAATTTTACCAAAGGAAACAAGTCTAGCTGTAGAAAAGCGTGTCAAAAATAAAATGATAGCTAAGCTTAATTTCTCTAAAGCTAAAGGACCTATTACTTTGGCTAGTTTAGTCCGTGTTGAAGACAAGGAGGAGGCTATGGAGCGTCGCCATCATCAGAAAATAATTCGAGTGAAGCTTCCGTGCCTCTCCAACATATTCAACAAGGTAAAGTTTACATGTGCATTGCCTAATTCTCAATCTAGTCATATGCTTTCCATTGATGAATCTATTAGTGATATTAACTTCCATAATTCTAAGAGATCGATTTAGGTTGGTAATTTGCTTGTTGACAATAAGATAGTTTCAGAAGGTGTTGGCCGACGCTCTATTAGAATTAGAATGGCCGTTAATAGTAATGTATTAACATTTAAGTTTGATCCATCCTTATTGCCAAAGCTTTTATCTTCTTGGTTTGCTTATGGTAATTCTAAATTCAAGAGAAGAAAACCAAAGCTAAACTGTTCTGATAAGGCCAATGGTAATACCTTTAGTGCTTCTAAAACATCGTGCCGGATGACCAAAAGCAAATGTGTGGCCGAATGGGTTGGTGAGCAATCAGAACCATTCGGTTGCCCAGCTCTAAAGCCATCTCCTCAAAAGGATCGGCTAAAGAAAATTAAGTATACCTTTGATTTGACTTTGAGTGATCATATATTTGATGTCTTGTTGGAGCATAGTTTTATTAGAGCAGTTGATCACTGAGTCATGCCATGCCATTAGAACTTAGAAGTAAAGACATATTGCAAGCTGCATAATTCAGTTGACCATAGTACTGGTAATTGCAATGTGTTTCGCCAGCTTATACAATCGTCTATAAACAAAGTACGATTGAGATTTGCTGAAATTAGAAAGATGACCAGTTGAGTCCAATTGGTCGTGATGGCAGTAGTAGACCAAATCATCTTTCATTACTCAATTCATCCAAGGATCACAAGACAATTGATGAGAAAAGTAATTCGAGTCCCCCGAGTGATGGTGGAGATAGTTTTTGTGATGTGCATATTAATTCTACAAGTTGCAATGGCTCCACCAAAGCTATAGTGAAGACATCAAGTGCTGGGGGTAGACGAGTGTTTCTTCAATGAATCTACAGCCGATTCACCCTGCTGACTAGGGAATGTTGGACTATTCCGGTAACGTCCACCGTATTATCCTGGTGCAACACCGGTTCATCCTGCTGGCTAGGGAATACTGGACTATCCAGTCACGCGTGCCGGCACTATCCGGCACAATATCAGACTATCCGACGGCCGCTGCTGGATTGTTTGGTGGGGGCACGTTAAACCAGATATGCCCAATGTGCCAAATTCAGAATCATTTGATGGTACAGGTCGCGGTAAACAGGAGGGTAGAAGGCCAAAGGTTACTTTTGAGCACGTTCTGGCTAAATATCAGAGGCAAAGCAAAGCAAATGATGTTGATCAATCAAGCAATGCGAAGTCATCAAGATCACCTCCAAAGCACAAATCTAGAGATTGGGATTGGCGAGAAGGTTTTTATGCAACAGCGATGTATCCTCCTTTTGGGCCGCCAATGCCGATGCAATATGGTTCAACTCTTATTGGTTTTCATCCTTATCCATCTTGGGGCTGGTATGATCCAAATGCATATTCTTCTTCATATTTTAGACTACATAACATAGAGTATTTAGCTCCTAGCAATTTTGATTTTGAGAATAATCATATAGCAAAGACCGTTTTATTCCTAAGAATCGTTCTAAAGCTCAAAATATGAAAAAGGCGGTCAAGCAAATTTATGTAGTGAAGAAGGATAATAGAAAAGGTAAAAGTTCAAATCTGAATTCATGTGTTACATGCTGATTAGTGGTTCTTGGTTTGGTTTGGGAGTTGGTTTTGTTGTTAATAATGTTGATTAATGATCTTATGCAATATCTTTTGGGCTAATGGTTTTGAACTCACTTGTAGTAATTAGTTGTTAAATAAAACTTGACCAACTAAAAGCTCATGCACTCGTGTCAGCCAACCTTAGAGCCTCATGGTTGATGTTATGCTTGTTGAGTATGACTGTGTACTCACGCTTGTTGTTTTCTTTCTTTTGTTGGGTGGGTACCCAACCGCTATTCAGTTGATAAAGGTGCTAAAGATTATGTCCAAGGTTATGATGAGTTCTAGGCCTACCAGTCTTCCAGTTGACGTCCCTATGGCGGCTCATTTTACCTTTCGTTTACGCTTTCGCTTATGACTTTGCTATAAAGAATAGTGGTCTTGATGTAATAATGTGATGATACACTATGTAACGTTTTATTTCCCTTTTTATACACGTTATGTGATGTCACTTTTGTCATAATATATGTGAGACGTGTTCCTGGCAAATCTTTGTTGTTTTGGTTCCGTTGGTTGAGAACTGGGCATGACCAAGTGGTATCAGAGCCGTGTCGACTGTAGACGGTAGCCTAGTTAGAAATGGTCGTATTTAAGGATTTCACTTCTATGTCTCGTTTGCTTATTTATAAAATTTCTTTCTTCCAGTTACCACATATAAATATATTATCGTTATGTTGAAAATTTTCACTTTATTCATTCTATCATATAGAACTGTTCTTAATCTTATTCTATCCTCCTTGTAGATGGCCCGCACCCACAGGACCGCCCGTAAGAGCACTAGAGTGCACAGGCTGATAAAGTCGGAGTGCCCGATCTTTCGGTGAGTAGGGATAATTTCGACTTGGTGGAAGATGACCCTCACGATCCGACTACGACGAGTGAGCCCGAAGCGATTGCATGAACCAACTTCCTATGGTTACCGACCTTGTTGTTGCAAGATCAGCCTGATCACAAAGATCGTTTCCTGTCCGCAATCGAAGAACGAACAAGAAAGAGATGCGAGCAATCTAATTATCACTCGAAGGTGGAGTTCTGAAATACATGAGGACAGCGCAGATTTGCGCGTGTTCAAGAGTAGCTAAAGCTAATTGTAAAACAAAACTCCCCCCTGAAAAGAAAAGAAGCCTCTATCTAAATAGAGGGAGAGAGGGGGGCGCAGCCCCTAGGGAAAGGGCGGACCAGGGAGGGGGCGCAGCCCCTAGTGGTGGCCAACCCTAGGCGCCCAACACAAGGGCCTCAGTTGGGCCAGCGTCTATTCTTCTGGGCCTTCATTCTTCAGTAGCATGACGAAGTTTAGATCTCTTGCACGGGCCCGAGTGATTGGCCCAGATGAGGAAGAAGGTAGCGCCTGAGGAGAAGGTGCATCTGGCGGCGCCGGAAAAGGTGCTGCTGGTGTAGACATACTGGTATTGTAGTTGATGTCCTCATCATCCTCCCCTTCTAGAACTGAAGTCGTCCTCGACGGCAACTCCTCATCCTCGCCACATATGGTTTCAAATCTGCAACATTAAAACTAGTGGAAACACCAAACTCTGCAGGTAGGTCAAGGATATAAGCATTATCATTAATCTTGGTTAGCACCTTAAACGGACCAGCAGCACGAGGCATTAATTTGGAACGGCGCAAAGTAGGAAAACGATCCTTTCTCAAATGCAACCAAACCATATCACCAGGCGCAAAAGTAACATGTTTTCTTCCTTTACTACCAGCAACCTGATACTTAGCATTAGCAGCAGCAATGTTTTGGTGTGTTTGTTCATGGAGGTCAATCATTTGTTCAACATGTGCAACAGCATCAATATGTGGGGCGTCCTCAGCGTCAAGTGAAAACAAATCAATAGGTGCCCGAGGAATGTAACCATAAACAATCTGAAAAGGGCACATCTTCGTAGAAGAATGTGTTGCACGATTATAAGCAAATTCAATATGAGGTAAGCAATCCTCCCAACGTCTCAAATTTTTGTCTAAAACAGCCCGAAGCATGGTTGATAAAGTTCTATTCACCACCTCAGTTTGCCCATCAGTTTGAGGGTGACAAGTTGTACTAAACAGCAATTTAGTTCCCAATTTATTCCAAAGAGATCTCCAAAAATGACTGAGAAACTTAGCATCATGATTGGAGACTATTGTATTCGGAATACCATGCAAACGAATAATCTCTCGAAAGAACAATTCAGCAACATTGCTAGCATCATCAGTTGTATGACAAGGTATAAAATGAGCCATTTTGGAGAATCTATCAACAACCACAAAAATGCTATCCCTCCCCTTCTTAGTTCGAGGCAAACCCAAAACAAAATCCATAGAAATATCAAGACAAGGGGACGTAGGGACAGGTAAAGGCATATACAAACCATGGTTGCTCAATCGTGACTTAGCTTTCTGACAAGTAGTGCAGCGTGCAACAAGGCGCTCGACATCACGGCGCATCCGGGGCCAAAAGAAGTGTGCGGCCAGCACCTCGTGCGTCTTGTAGACGCCAAAGTGTCCCATGAGACCACCTCCATGCGCTTCCTGTAACAACAAAATACGAACCGAGCTTGCTGGAATACACAGCTTGTTAGCGCGAAACAGGAACCCATCCTGCATGTGGAATTGGCCCGATGGTCTGCCATGCATGCAATGTATTAAAACATCTTTAAAATCAGCATCGTTGACATATTGATCCTTCACAGTTTGCAAGCCAAAAATTTTAAAATCTAACTGTGAAAGCATGGTATATCTACGAGACAACGCATCAGCAATGACATTTTCCTTCCCGTTCTTGTGTTTAATAATGTAAGGGAAAGACTCGATGAATTCTACCCAGTTAGCATGACGACGATTCAGATTTGTTTGGGTACGAATATGTTTCAAAGCCTCATGATCAGAATGAATTATAAACTCGCGATGCCAAAGATAGTGCTGCCATGTTTGCAAAGTGCGAACTAAAGCATAAAGCTCCTTATCATAAGTAGAATATCTCAGGCTAGCACCGCTTAATTTTTCACTGAAATAAGCAACTGGTTTTCCTTCTTGTAACAAAACAGCACCTAGCCCAATACCGCTAGCATCACATTCAAGCTCAAACACTTTATTAAAATCAGGCAATTGCAAGAGGGGAGCATGTGTTAACTTATCTTTCAAAGTGTTGAACGCTACCTCCTGCGAGTCGCCCCAAGCAAATGGCACACCTTTCTTTGTAAGCTCATGTAGTGGGGCTACAATGGAGCTAAAATCACGGACGAACCGGCGGTAGAAGCCTGCAAGTCCAAGAAAACTCCGAATCTGTGTGACCGTCGTCGGTGTAGGCCATTCCTGAATGGCATCAATCTTGCTGCTATCCACCTCTATGCCCTGTGGAGTAACAACATAACCAAGAAACGAGACACGTTGTGTGCAAAAGATGCATTTTTCCACGTTACCAAATAAGCGGGCAGCACGCAACGCATCAAAAATAGCACTCAGATGTTCTAAATGCTCGTCCATAGTCTTGCTGTAAATAAGGATATCATCAAAATAGACAACAACAAACAATCCTATGACGGGCCTTAGAACTTCGTTCATCAAACGCATAAAGGTGCTTGGAGCATTAGTCAATCCAAACGGCATAACCAACCATTCATATAACCCAAACTTCGTTTTAAAAGCCGTTTTCCATTCATCACCCAGTTTCATTCGAATCTGATGGTAACCACTACGCAAATCAATCTTAGTGAAAATAATGGCACCACTAAGCTCATCTAGCATATCATCAAGGCATGGTATAGGATATCGGTAACGAATGGTGATGTTATTAATAGTGCGACAGTCTACACACATACGCCATGACCCATCTTTCTTTGGAACAAGTAAAACAGGAACTGAGCAAGGGTTAAGAGATTCACGAATGTAACCCTTATCAAGCAACGCCTGCACCTAGCGCTGGATCTCCTTCGTCTCATCCGGATTCGTACGGTATGGGGCGCTGTTTGGAAGCTGGGCACCGGGGATGAGGTCGATCTGGTGTTCAATGCCACGAAGCGGGGGAAGACCCAGTGGCAAGTCCTTGGGAAAGACATCAGCGTATTCCTGCAAAAGGTTAGAAACAGCAAGGGGAATATCCAAAGATGGTGCGTCATCAAGGGAAACGAGCACACTAGAACATACAAGAGCATAGCAGGGCAAGTGAGTAGCACGTAGATCATCAAAATCAGCACGTGTAGCAAGTAACATAGGAGCATGCAACTTGATGTCAGCATTAACAGAGGTGGATGGTGTAGGTGCAAGTTGCTTTGCAGTTTTTGTAGCCCGAGCAAGATCATCTTTTATAATTTGGTCAGGGGTCATGGGATGTATAATTATTTTCTGACCCTTAAACATGAAAGAATAATGATTCGAACGACCATGATGTAAACTATCAGTATCATATTACCACGGTCTACCAAGTAATAGAGAGCATGCTTCCATAGGAATAACATCGCAATCAGCATAATCAGAATAAGAGCCCAAGGAAAATGGGACATGTACCGAGTGTGTAACTTTGATTTTGCCACCATCATTAAGCCATTGAATGTGATATGGGTTCGGGTGCCTACGAGTGGGCAAGGATAACTTCTCTACCAAAGCTGTACTCACCAAATTGTTGCAGCTGCCACTGTCGATGATGATGCGAATCGACCGTTCTTGTACAACGCCTTTAGTATGGAATAGAGTGTGTCGCTGATTGTTCTCCGGTTGGGCAACCTGTGTACTAAGAACACGCTGGGCAACAAGACTCTCATACCTATCGGCATCGCCGGGAGCAACATGTACCTCCTCATGATCTGCATGGTCAGTGGCAAGCATAGTATGTCGAGTATCCTCGGAATCACTAGCGGAAGAGTACTCACCATTGTCACGTATGATCAAGGTACGCTTGCTGGGGCAGTCTCGAATCACGTGCCCAAATCCTTTGCAACGATGGCACTGAATATCCTGTGTACGTCCTGTGGAAGGAACAGCGCCTGTGGCTGGGGATGCTGCAGGTTTGGCCGTCCTCTCGCGCGGTGTAGTGCTAGTGGTGGATGGTGCAGGAAGAGCAGTAGCTGAGCTGGATGTCGGGCTCCTTCCTGCAAAAGAGTTAGTATATGTCTTGGATCGGCGTCCCAGCACTTCACGTTCAGCTTTGCAAGCATATTCAAACAATGTGGTCATATCATAATATTCCTTATAATCAAGTATATCCTGAATTTCTCGGTTCAAACCACCGCGAAAACGTGCCATTAGCAGCGTCATCCTTTTCAAACAAATTACAACGCAGCATACCCTTTTGTAGTTCCTGGTAATATTCCTCAACCGATTGTTGACCTTGCTGAAAACGCTGCATTTTATTAAGCAAATCTCGGGCATAATAGGAAGGCACAAATCTGTGTCGCATAGCAGCTTTTAGTTGAGGCCAAGTGGTGGGAGTGGCAGTGGGATGTTTTTCTTTATATTCACGCCACCAAATTAAAGCAAAATCAGTAAATTCACAAATAGCAGCTTTAACTTGAGAATTAGCAGGAATATCATGGCATGAAAATTTCTGTTCAACCTCTAATTCCCAATCAAGATATGCAGCAGGATCATATTTGCCATTAAAAGATGGAATTTTAAATTTAATCTTAGCAAATGAGTCATTAGGTGGGCGGCGTACCACACGGCGGGCACGACCGCGGCGATCTCCATCTTCCTGCTCCGTGTCGCCACCGTAATCCTTCTGCAACTCCGTGAGCGTCGTGGTCAACGTATCGAGTCGTGACACGATGTCGTCGAGCGTGGTCTTAGTGGCCGTCTGAGCGAGGTCTAGCTGGTCGAACCACTCGTTCGATGAAGTGGTCGTAGAATCAAGCCGTTCATGCAGTGTCTTCATGTCCGCGGCAAGTCCATCAACTTGTGTCCGCACGTCCCGCAGCTGTGCATCCGTCGGTTCGTCATCTCCTGCCATAGTTAGCGCAAACACAAAGCAAAACCTACGACAACAAGGGTGTGGATCAGCCGCTCACAGTAGTGCTGTTATCAATTTCTTATCCGTTCTTACCAAGCACATAGGGGTGAGCTGCAACCAACAGATAGAACCGACAAAAGATTGGAGGAGCGATTGCCTGGAGAAACAAAGTCTGCTCGTCGTAGGACTATGTGGAGTTCTGGGTAGGCTGCACTCAAGTTCAAGGATTAGCACGATCAATCAACAATGCAAAGTTGAATTATAGTGCAAAACACGTAACTATGCTGCTGGTAACAAGTGCAAAAGGATAGCAAGGCAGGGAGCACAAGGAATGGAAAAACACAGGGAAGGGGATGCAGAACTTCCGGGCAGCGGTACACGGTCTTAACAAATTTTTTTTGATTTTTTTTGGAGATGGTCACCTGGTGCTACGCGGGGTGCCCTGTATGGAAAATTTCGAGAGCTTTCCGGAAAAAAAAGAACACTAAAATCGGAGTTCCGAGCGAAAAGTTATGCCCGTTTTTCGACAAGGCGTCCGAAACGTTTGGAACTTTCCAAACGAAACCGAGCGAGATTAGGCAACCTCTTTGCTGTTTCCTTTTTTTTTCTCTCTCTTTTTTTTTGTTTTTTTTTGCTTTCCTTTTTTTTTTTGACT
This sequence comes from Paspalum vaginatum, assembly GCA_030272315.1. Classification (NCBI taxonomy): domain Eukaryota; kingdom Viridiplantae; phylum Streptophyta; class Magnoliopsida; order Poales; family Poaceae; genus Paspalum; species Paspalum vaginatum. The sequence goes on from CM059021.1 coordinate 21,994,837, forward strand.
TTCCAAAAGACACACAAGGCAAGGGAAAATCAGGAGGCGTGATCTTGGGGGAAGGTGATTGGCGCGCGATCCAGGGGGGTTGACGCGTGGTGGGTGGGCAAGCAGCAGGGAGATGTCCGCGGCGGGCTAGGGTTTGAAGAAAACAGTGGCGATAGAACGCAAAGTAACCAGCAACAATTGAACGTGTAAGCACACAAATTCAACAACGCGAATTATTGAAAGACAGTGCAAGGCGAAAAAGGGTGCTGGGCTAAGGCAAATATATTTTTGTTTGGGTTTTGTCGACTGTAGGAATTTAAAAACACTCGATAAACTCACCGATCAACCTGGAAATCTGATACCACTTGATAAAGTCGGAGTGCCCGATCTTTCGGTGAGTGGGGATAATTTCGACTTGGTGGAAGAAGACCCTCACGATCCGACTACGACGAGTGAGCCCGAAGCGCCAATGCAATCGCTGAACCAACTTCCTATGGTTACCGACCTTGTTGTTGCAAGATCAGCCTGATCACAAAGATCGTTTCCTGTCCGCAATCGAAGAACGAACAAGAAAGAGATGCGAGCAATCTAATTATCACTCGAAGGTGGAGTTCTGAAATACATGAGGACAGCGTAGATTTGCGCGTGTTCAAGAGTAGCTAAAGCTAATTGTAAAACAAAACTCCCCCCTGAAAAGAAAAGAAGCCTCTATCTAAATAGAGGGAGAGAGGGGGGCACAGCCCCTAGGGAAAGGGCGGCCAGGGAGGGGGCGCAGCCCCTAGTGGTGGCCAACCCTAGGCGCCCAACACAAGGGCCTCAGTTGGGCCAGCGTCTATTCTTCTGGGCCTTCATTCTTCAGTAGCATGACGAAGTTTAGATCTCTTGCACTGGGCCCGAGTGATTGGCCCAGATGAGGAAGAAGGTAGCGCCTGAGGAGAAGGTGCATCTGGCGGCGCCGGAAAAGGTGCTGCTGGTGTAGACATACTGGTATTGTAGTTGATGTCCTCATCACAGGCATTTTTGACAGTTTGTTCCACCATAGCCTGAGCCTCAGGTCAAGCCTATGGTGGAGTCCTGAGGAGTCCGAGGTGTCCAAGGAGGAGCCACAGGAGGAGGAGCCCTAGGACCCTCTGTAGCTTGAGGAGCAGGCGCTATAGGAGAATCCTGAGAACGACGAGGTGGTGGAGATACCTCCGCCCCCTAACCGGTACGTGAGGTGGTGGTGGTACCAGACGATGAGCCCGAGTCTGGCGAGGGCGACGATGTTGGAGACGCCCCTACTGGCATCGACGGTGTCGTAGGTGGTGGCACAGCCCCATTGTAGTGGATCGACATGGAGCATTTCCACAACAGCTTGCACTTGAGCTTCCCCAAGATGCTCAACAACACTATCGAGGAGTTGGGCTACAACAACCTCCTGATCAGCTACAAGGTGGTCGAGAGCATGCACCTTGAGTTCCCCACCAGGTTCAGTGCATCAGCGTGCTCTATGGTGGATAACATGGTGCACGGAGGCTCCACAGTAGCCGAGGAGCACTACTCGGTGTTGTCTCACTCTACTCAGGATGCGGCTATCAACGACGCGGCTTGTCAGGCCTATGGTGTCTTTTGTGAGGATCACCATACTGCTTTCAGCTAGTCTGCTCGATGCTACCTTCCTCGCCACAAGAGTGGTGAGACGAAGCACTTCTTCCTTGGAGCATGAGGACAATGCTTAGTTGGCCGCACTGGTGGACTTTACAACAGCCTTGAGCACCGAGCACGATGCTTTGCTGGGAGAGCACCATAGCATGCACCTAGAGTGTGAGTTCCTTCGAGCTCAGCTGTTGGGGGCGACATAGGTGACACACCTAGACCTAGCACAGTCCCCACTGCGTAAGAAGCTACGCTACGACGAGCCTAGCGGCAGTACCATGGTGCTTCCCCACGACGATTGGTCAGCCCGCGGTTCTATCAGTTCGAGTCATTTGAGAACTTTTCGCTTTTATGTGTGGAACTTGGTTAATTTTGGATGTTTGGTTTATCAATAATGTTTGATTTGCTTCTTTGGTTGAGTGGTATATCCAGCTGTGGGGCTGTGTAGGAGACGACTCCACAAGGTGGTCTCACCTGTTGGTGGTAGGAAGGACGTGGGGCCACCAATCAGCGAGAGGGAAAGGACATGGGAGAAGACCTGCTCACGTGAGGTGGTGTGGAAAGCTAGGTTGCTTGGCCTAGGTGGGCCACAGCAGGTTAGGACAACATGGAAAGGTGGACGATTTTAGCTTTGGTTGGCTGCTAGGCCGAAAGAGAGGGAGGGGAAAGAGGAAAAAGGCTACAGGCAGGGCTCAAGAGGGGAAGAGAGCTTGGCCAAAAGCTAGGTGAAGAGAGGAGGGGGATTATTGGAGTTTCTAGAAATTTTTGAAGACCCTTTTGTTCTTCAGGTTTGAACACACAATAAATTTAAATAGAATTTGAATTTGAGTTCTTAGGCAACCACTCAACATAACAAATGCAACGGCATGAATGCAACAACAAGTTGGCCTGGATTCATTTTATTTCTTTGAACTTTATTTTATAAAATCATTTAAATGCTCATTCTAAACACAAAAAAAACTTTAATAAAACGGAGAAAACATTCTAATTATTTGAAATTCTGAAAATGAAATTTAGGGCGTTACAACTCTACCCCCCTTAACAAGAATCTCGTCCCGAGATTCGGGTTGGCTAGCAAAGAGGAAAAGTGTAAGGTGCTTCAACTATTCTTCCCGCCTCTTGGTAACTTCCTTGATTTGATTTAGGAGTTCAAAATTTAATCTTTCAAACTCCACACATAACTCCAAAAGCATATGAAAACTCAAAGCATGATTGTTGTACTTTATCTTCGGAGCATGAAACAACAACTGCTACTCTAGGTCATAAGTTGCGTAGTTCTCTTTGTGCTCTCTAAACTGTCTGGATGCATGAGCTATGACTTGCACCAAAACACATCTCTTGACCTTGTCGGGTTGCATCAGAATACATTGCAAGGCTCTAGTGGATATCTGGAGTAGTTTAAATTGGGGCTTCGTCAGCCTTCTCGTCAACTCTTCAAATGCAGCTTGGCAATCTGAGACCTATGCCAACTCATCAGTCTTCTCTAACAATGTAGTCATGGGCTTTGCGATCTTTGAGAATCCCTTAATGAACTTCTGATACTATCCTATCATACCAAGGAAACTTCCGACATCCTTCATGTCATGAGGTGGTTTCCAATCTAATACGGTCTATACCTTCTCCGAGTTCACTATGACTCTTTCATTTGGTTGACGTACCCTTTTCAACTAATGGTGATGGAAAACATAGCCAATTCTTTCTCGTGATGTAACTATTAAGAGTATTTACCTCTCCGCACCACAGACTATGACCTCTCTTGCTGCTAGCCAATTTATTCCGAGAATGACACCAAATCCTTCTAACTCCAAAACTATCAAATTTGTAGGGAAGTCTACCTCCCTTAATTTAAGACCAACCATTTGAACATACGTGATTTGCCTTAACTTCTCTTGGGGTACTAACATGCATGGGCTTCTTCGTAGGCTAACACCACATTCTAGGCACTCTAAGCATCCTCGGTGGTGACATTGTTTATCTTGACATAGACATATCTTGGCTTCCCTTTGCTGGCTTTGTGCATTAATTGATGTTGATTCTGCTTCTTGCGTTGAACATTTGAAATCTTCTTCTAGGGACAACTATAGGATTGGTGTCCCACCTCCCTATGGGTGCAATAGTTGTACTCTTCGAAACAACTTGAACAACATCTCTTATTGAACATTCCTAGCTCGGCGCGGTGCCTAATATTGGGAACCTTGCGCTTGGGTGCTAGAGTGCTGGTTCATCTGCTACGTAGTGCTGTCAAACTATGGGATGGGAGGATTTGTTGAGATTATGTGTGTTGGGAGACATGGATGGTTGCTATTGCCAATCTGATGTGCTTGAAGTTCTTGCTTCTTGCATCCTGCACCAAGATGATTACCTTCGTTGTCAACATCGGGAGGAAAGCGGTGGGAGAACTGAGTGGGCCTGTCGTTGCTCTTGATCCTTGCCATTGGTGGGGACTTGGAATTGTTGTCTTGCTGATAGCTAACATTGGTATTGCTTGAGCATCCATGGCCCTCCATCTGATCCTCCAACACAACACATGAGGTTACTTCTATGATTAACTTCTGATTGGGTAGGTGGCATTGATTGAGTAGAAGGGAGCAAAAGAGAGTGTATGGTTTACCCCAATGATCTAAGTTTATTGAAGCATAGCTTTTTGAAACACTGTTTAAGTCATGGACATTACTCCACATCTTAAACTCACACAATACAAAGATCCAAATCAAGCAAGATTCATCATAACAATCAATCAGACATCAAATGACATATGACACTATGAGACTTGAAACTTAAGCACAAATCGATGCTACACGCTCCTGGTCAAACTTAGAGATACCTAGGGGTTATCAGGGCATTGGATGTAGCTTCCTACTTCTTGTGCATCTTCTACTTGAGCTTGGTGAAGTGAAACATCTTCGACACTTCGGTTGGTGGTGATCGAGTCGCACAACATCTTTAGTGTACGATTAGCACAAGTTTAAGAGCGGGTCTATACGAGGAAATGAATACGGAAAAGATTTGAATGTATCTTAAGGAATATATGTATTTGAGGAAAGGTGGTAAAGAAAAAAAAACTTTCATAATCAGCAGCCAAGAGGAAGGAGAGAAGTTTGTCCTTAAAATCGACCATTTGCTAACTGGCTAGCGTCCTACAGTCAGCACAGATCTTATACTGTAGGGGATAGATATCTCCTAGGTCCTCATGAGGCGTATTCTTTATATGGACTGACCGAAGGGCCCAATCCAGAAGGATGACCAACTAATTTGGACTCGAAGGTGCTGAATACCTTGGCGCGCAAGACAAGGACTCTTAGGGAAAAAATATGTGATCTTGTAATCTAAACGTCTAGGAGAAGGAAACCAACTTGTAAGCAAAGCCATGCCAGACTATATAAGGCAGGCCTAGGAACCCTCTAGACTAGATCTCTCTCCCTCCAGATCCCATCATTAGATACACCGAATCTCTAGCCAACCAAGTCCTCATTTTAACCTTGAGAACTTAGAGCAATACAATTTGCCACAAACAGGACGTATGATATTACACATTTCACTGCCCGAACCTATATAAATCTTGTTTTCCGTCGCGTTTCACGTGAACCATAGAGCTACAATCGATCTAGACGCCATTAAAAGCATCCGTGGTACATCTTGTGATGCATTGCTTAGTACTAAAACCCGACAGTTGGCGCGTCAGGTAGGGACGTCTACATCGACATCAGACTACTCCGTATTTAATCGACGTCAGCAAATTCGTTGGCCGAAATTAGCGCCGTCAACATCATCTTCGGCAACAACGTTGTTCGATTCGCAGCAGACTTAATTGATCGGTTATGCACGTTCAAATCGGATCTATTACATGGTGATCAAGTCGGCAGCATCGGCGGCCTGTATTGCCTCCACGTCAAGGACCGCATCGCTGTTCATGCATGGAGAACCTGTGCGGATCAAGGTGCCAATCCACGAGTCCGATGGAGATCGGTAATTGGCCATGAGCCCACCTATTCCTCCCCTATTGCAACACCGTGCAAAAAGTGGAAATTCGGAGTCCGGCCAAATTACAGTCTGGATCGATGAAGGATCAATTAAAGCCAAGCACTAACATACGCGTCAAAGAAAAAAGATCCAATCGAGGCCCTGTGGTCCTGAAGCTTCTGTCGTCGTCATATACAAGAGCTGGTGGTTGGTTATACATGAGGGACACGACTTCGAGCCATCAAGATGGTTATTATTGCATCGAGTGCATCAGCAAGCCATGGGTCGCCAAAACAGGCTACACCAGCCTAAACAGCTAAGTTGTTTCAATTATTTAAATTATGCATTTCAATATGCTATTTACTTTTTGTCTATCCGACCGACCCGTTCAGATCGCTCGGATATTATCTATATCTAAATATTCTACTCGGCTTGTTCCCTGATTATTATTTAAGGAAAATAGGTTTTTTAGCCTACATGCTGAAACAGCGCACCTGCATTATTGTCAACTATCTTTGACTCTAAAATTCCATCAAGAGCTGGCGAAATGTTTTAAGCCATCAACTAGCTGCAGTGCGTCATCTAATCTAAGTGGTTTGCTTAATTTTCTCATATCGATTAAATTATTTCATACTCGTCCGGACCATAGATCTACTGAATTAATTTCTTAATCATCCGGCTATTAGATCACAATTGAATTATTTCTGGAATATCTGAGCAGTTGGATCAATTGGACTATGCATGGATCACTCAGATTATCTATATTATTTTTGGATCACCTAGATTATTTCTGAATCACCCGAGATTACTATTTCTAGATGACCCAGATCATCTCTGAATTGTTCATACTAACTCTGGTCGTTCATTCTGGATCACTTGTGATTACTCGGATCAACTCTGGATTACTTACATTATTTCGGATCATTTATATTTATTTCAGCATCATTATTTCTGATCAGTCATCTTATTTCAGTTCACTCAGATTATTTCTGGATCGCTCAGGGTTTCGTATTACTCAAATTATTTCTGGTCATTCAAACTGTGCATTATGCACCTTGGTAAGCTGAAACATTTTCTACCTGGTGCATTTTCTCGAATTATTTCCTGGCACATTTTCTGCCTAGACAAGATTTTCTGTTACATCTCATGTTTCGCTGAGACAACTCTTTTCTGCTGCGTCTCATGTTTCGCCGAGACAACTCTTTTCTGTCGCATCTCATGTTTCGCTGAGACAACTCTTTTTTGTTGCATCTCGTGTTTCGCCGAGCCAAATATTTTCTAATCGCATCTCATGCTTTGACAAGTATCAGTGTTTTTCGGTGAAATTTGTGCACGCAACGACATGGTAACTCTAGACCCTCCATATGGGACAATCGGTCTGGCTCACCGGTGTTACATGCCTACGCTTACTCATAACAGGGTGTCCTCTATCCCTTTACACATGGCAGTCAGCCTAGGTCGTGGACCGACAGCTAGTGTTATATGCCTACGTAGTTTCATAATAGGGTGCAATCTCACCCTCCACACGGGGCAATCAGCCATAGATCTTGACCCAACCTGTGGTTAGTGTTACATGCTCACAGTTTCATTAAAAGGGTGTACTCTATCCCTCCGCACGGGCCAATCAGCTTAGGTCGTGATCCGACCTACAACTGGTGTTACATGGCCAGCTAATTCATTAAAATGGTACCTCTAAACCCTTCATATAGGGCAGTCGGTCTGGCCTACCGACACTCAGTGCCTTCGCTATATTTGGAATTCAAACGGGGAGTTCACTTTATGCTGCAACATTGACTTGGGGGCTGGGCACCTGTCCGCCTCACCGACTTGCTACTTCGTTGACTCGGGTGCTGGGCTATTGTCTGCCTCACCGACTTGCTACTTCGTCGACTCAGAGACTGGGCAGTTGTCCACCTCGCTGACTCGCTACTTTGTCGACACGGGGGCTGGGCTGTCGTTTGCCTCACCGACTCGCTACTTCGTCGACTTAGGGGCTCGGCTGTTGTCCACCTCACCCACTCACTACTTCGTCACCTCAGGGGGCTGCAGTGCCGAGCACCTCGCTGACTCATTACTTCGTCGACTCGGGGGCTAGGCAGTTGTCTGCCTCGGTGACTCACTACTTTGACGACTCAGGGGTTGGGCTGTCGTCCACCTTACCGACTCGCTACTTTGTCGACTGGGGGCTAGGCTGTTGTCCGCCTCGCCCACTCACTACTTTGCTAGCTTGGGGGCTGCGCTGCCGCACCCCTCGCTGACTCGCTACTTCATCAGCTTGGGAGGTGCACTGCCGCGCGCTTCGCCGACTCACTGCTTCATCGGCTCGGGGGCTGCGCTACTGCGCACTTCACCAAGTCACTGCTTAGTCAAGCTCGGGGGCTGCGCTACCGCATGCTTCTCCGACTCACTGCTTCAGTTAGCTCGGGGGCTGCGCTGCCACGAGCCTTGCTGACTCACTCCTTCGTCGGCTCAGGGGCTACACCACCGCCACGCTGCCTCGCCGACCACTTCGTCATCTCAGGGGGTTGGGCTGCTGCCCGCTTTTCTGACCACTTTGTCAGCTCGGGGGCTGCGCGCCTCGCCGACTTGCTACTTCATCAACTGAGGAGGCTGGACTGTTATCTGCCTTGCCAACTCCTTCGTCAGCTCGGGGGTTGCGCTGCTACGCGCCTCGTCGACTTGCTACTTCAGTTGACTCGAGGGGCTGGGCTGCTATTCTCCTCGTCGACTCTATCGTTAGCATGGGGGCTGAGCCCTCACCACTCCACTTCGCTAACTCGACGTTAGCTCGGGGCTGCGTCGCCGCCAGTGCCGCCTCATCGACTCATCATCTGCTCGGGGGCTACACCACAGCCACGCCACCTCACCGACTCGTCATCTATTTGGGGTTGCGTCGCTGCTGCGCTACCTCACCTACTCTTCGTCAGCTCAGGGGCTGTGCCCTCGACGCACTACCTCGCTGCCTACTTTGTGTTGGCTGTCATTATAACCCATTTCGACCACCAACATTTCATGTTCCAAGGGTGATTTTATGCAAAGTTCATACATATTAACCGGTTCCACGAGTTGTGTACAAAAGTCTTGCAGGAACACATGTCACGGTGCAAAAACATACAAAACATGGTGAGACAAGGTGAACCAAGAAGGAAGGCTGGAAATGGGCTAAGGACCCAGGCTGCCCGGCCTCCTACCAGGCCGCCCGGCCTACCTCTGGCTCCGAATGCCACCATTCTTCACCTGCATGCAAGAGACAACGTGTCAAACACAAATCCACCGTGGCAACCGAGAGAAGAAGCACAAACACATCGGAAGGCCTCCACCTCACCAATCCAGCCCACAGATTAGCTAAGTCAGCGATCTAAGGGAGTCCCATCCAATGGCTAAGGAAGAAACACAAAGAGAATCGAATGGTTGAGGCAAAAGCACACGAGGATAACTGCCAACCGACCTACAACCGCCTGGGGGAGTCAATATCAACCGAAGGATCAAGTAAGACGGTGGATCCATGGGCACCCCAGGCCGCTCGGCCTAAGGTGGGGCCGCCCGGCCTCCTAGCAGGCCGCCCGGCCTGGCCCACGCCCTTGTAACCGCCATACCGACCCTACAAGTACCCCCTCACTCCCTTGGCACTATAAATACCCCCTGGTAGCTCATTAGTGAGTGTGTGTAGATGTAGCGGCATAGTAGCACTTGGTGTGAAGTGTATAGTGTGGAGAAGTGAAGTTATCCCTTAGCTTGTAGAGAGAGTGCCTCTTGTATCAAGGAGAGTAGTGAGGAGAAGAGTGCGGGCGCCGGATTTCTCTTTGCTCCCATACTTGCATTCTCAATGGATGGATATTCAATTCCAGGATTGAGTAACATTCCTTGTCCTCTACCTTTGTTATTTCATACTTACTTTGCTTTCATACTTAGTCTTATACTTGTCTGTTTATGGGAACCTTGTGCATGCTTATAGTGTTGGCTATATAGTAGTGCTTGCTTTTCTGGCTCATTACCAGTTAGTAGTAGACTCTCTGAGTGGCACGACGGTGTTCATACTTAGAGTTTACCTTGGTTGGTCGGCTATCCCATGCAGCTCTGGTTGGTAGACACATTAGGTGACAGCTTTTATGTTCTCAGTATTCCAATCCCGTACGTTCGGATAGACTCGCTAACGATATAGCCTTAGCCTGTAGTACCCGCCTTTCTCGACTGGGTAAACAGCACTCTGGTGCCTGGCAGTGGTGCTACAACTTTGGTGTCTATGTTTACATGACAAGTATATCTCTTTGCATGTTTAGGATAGTAAGGTGATCTAACATTTATTGAGAACCTGCTCCCCTATCTTTTATCTTCTACATTGCTAGCTTCACTAGTTCGGTTGTTTGTGTTACGTGTTATTATACTCCTCGTTCTCTGTGGATTCGATACCCTGGAATACGCTTGGGTGAAAGAGCTACAACGCATTTACCAGTGCGCTTGTGGAATTATATCTGAAGGCTAAGGAACGCCAACAAGCTTTTTCTAGCGCCGTTGCCGGGGAAAGGCAGGTATTTTGACACAGACCCAAGGCCATCCTATCTCCCACTATACCACCATTATCACGACCACACCACCATCATATCACCATTCCACCCAATGGATCACATGCCTATCTGTGAATTATCTGCTCCCAAGGGCGATTTTCTAGAGCCTCCACTATTATCCGCCCCCATCATCACAGATGGTTATCATCTACGTCCCGGCTTGATAGCCATGGTTCAGGATCAATGTTTCACGGGATTAGACTCAGAGGGCCCCTACACACACCTTTGGGAATTCGAGGAGCTATGCAATTGCCTCGTAATTTCGGGAATGCCTAGAGAAACTCTTCGATGGCTGCTGTTTCCGTTCTCACTCACGAGAGCAGCAAAATCTTGGTATAACAGAGTAGTTGGTACAGTAGAGGGGAGTTGGGAAAAACTTAAAGTCAAGTTCTGTCTACACTTCTTCCCACAACATCGAGTCGTTGACCTCCGATATGAAGTTCTCTATTTTCGACAAGGAACTAACGAGGACTTGGCCGTAGCCTGGTCATGTTTCACCAGTCTGGTTGCATCTGGCCCTGACTTGGCGATACAAGAATCCATGCTCATGCAACACTTTGTCTGAGGCCTATCTCCAGGCGTAGGACTATGTTTGGATTTAGCATCGGGAGGATCATTCTCTCACTTAACTACCCTAGAAGGATGGAAAGTCCTTGATAAAATCCTCGAGAAATCCTCAGACGGCGGTAAGATCGAGAGACCATGCTCATATCCACTAGATCTACCTAAGCCCAGCTACCACGAAGAAAGTCAGAACACCCATCCACCAGCTCCACTACCCCATCAAACCCTCATGATAGAGGATGACCCTGAACCAAGCATGTCACAGGATACTGAGAGGGTCAGTGAATCTGTGATGAATCCTCCATCGGTTCCGCCTGTTCTCATTCGATGACGAACTATTCGCAAGCTTTGGCAATATATCTCGGTTGCCTAAAGTGAGCCGACGCTTCAAAAGGACCTCTCAACCAGCATATCTCTTCCCATATCAGATATATCAAATGACAGAGGACCTACTCTGGCTTACAGCTATGATAAATCGGGAATGGACTCGAAGAGAGAAGACTTGATACAAAATCGTTAGGTTCTTCCCAGAACCAACTCTCGTCCCTGGCCATGTATCTGACATGCTTCCACAAGATATTCTCTGTGACCCACGAGTTGGGGTGAACATCATTCCCAAATGTGTTGTAGACACTCATTTCCCCACTCAACCACGATCAAAATCCAACATTCGCTTGAAGTGGAACAAGAATGAATCATTAGGAAAATCATGGAGTTATTCGGGTCATACCAAGTTACCTTGCGGGACAAGCGGATATTCGTAGACTTCCACGTCTTCGACATACCCGAGGGGCCTATGCCATTCATATTGATTGGGCTCCCCATTGCTTCCCTGATTAACATGACAAATCTATTACAGTTACAGCTTCAGTTTGGTCTAGAGGTGCTCAAAATTGGCATGAGTCGAGCACTGAATACCAAAACAGAATCTAAGCTAGAAGTTGACCCCCTAGAAGAAGTGATGAGTATTTCACTTAAGGAAGAGGAGGATCAACACATCCTAGAGGAAGAGGCTAGCAACTTCAGTGTTGTAGAAGAGCCGCTTGAGTTCGAAGAACTAGGTGAATCTCTGCGGCCCGACCCCCCGAAAATTCGAGCTTAAACAGCTACCGCCTGGCCTGAAGTACGCCTTCCTCAATAGGAATCCGTACACACCGGTGATCATCAGCGACAAGCTGACCAAGAATGAAAGCCGGACGATTACTCTCAGTCTTGGAAAAGTACAGATCAGTGCTAGGGTACTCACTGCAAGATCTGAAGGGAATCAGTCCTAACCTATACACACATCGCATCCCCATGGAGACCGAACATCGGCCTACGAGGGAACAACAATGCAGACTCAATAATGCGATGAGAGAGGTAGTTAAGAAGGAGGTACTTAAACTCCTACACGCGGGTATTATCTACCCCGTACAAGATAGTGAATGGGTCAGTCCAGTCCAAGTCGTATCCAAGAAGGGAGGAATGACAGTTGTGAAGAACCAGAACAATGAGTTAATCCCTCAGTGCACTGTCATGGGATGGCGAATGTGCATCGACAATAGAAAACTCAACTCAACCACCCGGGAAGACCACTTCCCCCTTCCTTTCATCGATGAGATGCTCAAAAGGCTAGCCAATCACTCCTTCTTCTGCTATCTCAATGGCTACTCCGGTTATCACCAGATCCCAATTCACCCGGATGACAAGAGTAAGACCACCTTCACATGACCTTACGGCACGTTTGCATATCAACGGATGTCGTTCGGGCTGTGCAATGCTCCAGCATCGTTCCAGCGTTGCATGATGGCCATATTCTCTAACCTGATAGAAAATATAATGGAAGTCTTCATGGACGACTTCTCATTTTATGGCAAGACCTTTGATGGATGTCTAGAGAACTTGGAAAAGGTTCTCTAGCGGTGCAAAGAAGTTGACCTTGTCCTAAACTGGGAAAAGTGTCACTTTATGGTCAGAGAAGGGATTGTGTTAGGACATAGAGTCTTAGAGAGAGGCATAGAGGTGGACCGTGTAAAAATTGAAATCATTGAGCAGCTTCCACCTCCAGCAAACATCAAGGCACTCCAAAGCTTTCTTGGCCATGCTGGGTTCTACAGGAGATTCATCAAAAACTTCTCCTTTATTGCCCGGCCTCTGACTAATCTCCTAGCCAAGGACACACCCTTTGTGTTTGATGATGCCTGCCTTGAAGCATTCCATACACTCAATAAGGCTCTGGTCACAGCACCCATCATCCAACCACCGTACTGGATTGCTCCTTTTGAAATCATGTGCGATGCCAGCAATTATGCTGTAGGAGTAGTCCTAGGCCAGAGCAAGGATAGAAAACATCATGCCATATCCTATGCAAGCAAGACGCTCACTGGCCCGCAGCTGAATTACTCGACCACCGAAAAAGAGTTGTTAGCAGTCGTCTTTGCTATTGACAAGTTTAGATCATATTTGGTGGGAGCCAAAGTCATCATATATACAGATCATGCAGCTCTCAAATACCTCCTCAACAAGAAAGATGCAAAGCCACAACTGATACGGTGGATCCTACTACTCCAAGAATTCGACATAGAAATCAGAGATAAGAAGGGAGTTGAGAATTCAGTTGCCGATCATCTCTCACGAATGCAATTTGAAGAGACATCATCCTTGCCGATTGATGACTACATGAGAGATGACACCCTCCTAAAGGTCACCATATCCCAACCATGGTATGCAGATCTGGTCAATTACCCGGTCACGGGATATATACCTGAAGGAATTGACAAGAGGAAACTGATCCATGACAGCCGGTTCTATCTTTGGGATGACCCCTACCTATACAAACTCTACGTAGACGGACTCTTACGTCGCTGCATTCCAGCTTGCGAAGTACATCAAATCCTTGATAGATGTCACTCATCTTCCTATGGTGGTCACTATGGAGCCTATCGGATGTTGGGGTTTAGTACCGGCAGTGCACCACGGGACGGGTCACGTGGAGCTTTTGTGGCTCAGCGGGATCGACGTAGCTCGATGGTTCGCCGAAAAAGCGATGAAGACATAGAGGTTTATACAGGTTTGGGCCACAAGAAGCGTAAAACCCTACGTCCTATTTGTGGTTGGTTGTATTGCTGTGAGTTCTCGAGGTTACAATGAGGGTTCGGGGTCGATTGCGATGGGAGTAACTTACTTTTTGTAGGGTTCCCTCATCCGCCTTATATAAGCTGACAGAGTCTTGGGTTACAAGTCGAGTTCCTTCTATATCTCCTAATCGGTTCAGATTACGTAGAATCAAATAGAATCTAAGTTTCCATCGTATCTTCGTCAATCTCCTCAAATCTCAGAACCTGAGTCCGAGCCAAGCTTTCCTGTTTATTCTTTGGATCACGTCATTGCTGCCCTAAACTCCAAGCCATCACGACCGTATTTGGGCCTGAGTTGAGCATCCGGCCCATGAAACCAGCCGCTTACTCGACTCAGGCCCATTGTTGGCCCATGTCCTGGATCCACGCCATGAGGAGCCAGGGGATATCTATCCCCCACAAGCCCCCGAGACTTGAGTCAATTCGGAGGTCAATTGACTCGAGACTCCCACAACCAACTAGAGCTCCGAGTGAAGCGCCTCGCCGAGTCAACTTTCATATCTCTCCAATGGTTGCACCGACTAGGTGCACCCATTGGGTGTAGCCCCGGAGCTTTAACCTGATTTGAGCAGTCAATCAGCTTAAAGATCCAGAAAAAACCAATTGCCCTTGACAACTCCATCTTTAGATCTTCTGTCTCCTCGAATCATTGGTTGCACCGACTAGGTGCACCCAATGGGTATAGCCCCCGAGCTTCAATTTGACTTGAGTAACAATCAACTTGAAGGTCCTAACAATCTGAAATTTCGAAAGTACACATTTCTTCCCGAATCAATCACTGCGTTGTTTCAAGCCCCCGAGATTCAAGTTGACTTGAGTAACAATCATCTTGAAGGTCCAAAGAGTTCTCCCAACTCAACACCACCCGATTGAAGTCTTCAGGCTTTTGTCTTAATCAGAAAGAATTTACAGAAAATGTTCCCCACTCATTGGGTGTATACCGGGAAACTGCCAGTAAATGAAGAGCCATTCCTTTCTTTACCACATACGCTTTTCCCTCGAAAACCCAACCGTTCATGGATCCAACCCTCTTGATTCGTCCTGTCTATGCATCACCGACACGTGTCCATCCGAATACCAAACGCCATCATTATACGCGGACTTGCAGAAACCGAAGCGGCACCTCTCCTGCTATATTACTGAAGCCAGAACCCATCCATCAATCATACTTCCATTGCCTTACACACGCATAAGATTCGACTACTCCAAACCCCTTTTCCTCACGAACCCCATGGCCGGCCCTCGCAAGAACTGCCCCTGAGTTCTCTGACTCGGAGGACGAGATCTTCACCGGCGGTCTTGGCGAAGAAGACCCTCCCAGCGATGCCGAGCCCTTCAGCGATAGCGACAATGATGGTGACGTCAAAGGGAAGGCGCCACCGGAAGAAGCGACCGAAAGACTCCGACGCCGACTCTGACCAGTACAACTGGAAGGAGAAGGCAATGCTCCGGGGCCTGAATCAGCTCGGTCTCTTCCATACTGCTTAGAAACGGTCTACGCATTGAAATCTATGCCATCGATTGAAAACTGCGAGCCCCCGAGCCAAACGAAGCATCTAGAAAATAACTGCCACTAAGTATCGACAAGCCACTAATACCCGAGTCAATTTATCCTACTGAATGACCTCCGACTGAATTCTATGTTGTCCATGAAAATCCACTCCGACTGAATTCGCGCCGACAGATAGGATGTTGACGGCAGTGAACTTTCTTAGAGGAAACAGAACCCCTCAATTTAACGTCGTAGAGTATTACAGAAGACCAATACCCTAACGGTTGCTCCCACTCAAATCCGCATTCTCCACAACTGCATTTACTCCGCCGCCATCATCACTAGATTCGAAATCTTGGTCCCAAAACTTACAACCTAGCGCCAAAATCCTTCGCGCCTATGGCTCCGAAGAAGAAGACGATCAGTGAACATGGAAACACCAGCGAAGGACTTCCTCACGACGAAAATCGGCCAATCCCATCACCGTTTCTAGCATTCCGTATGTCGTCCATTTTTGAATCTCATCTAAATAACCTTGTAAGGATGGGAGTTCTTCTGCCCAAGGAGTTGGGTGGGTGGAGAGATTACGAAGGTGAAAAAGTCCCCACAGAAGATACCCATGAGTCCTTAGTTTTTGCCCCTTTCTTTGTCCGCGGCTTAGGACTACCCCTCTATTCTTTTGCCCGTGGTTTGTTGAACTTCTATTGCATCGATCTGTCCCACTTGAATCCCAATTCAATTCTCCAAATTTCAATCTTTATTCACTTGTGCGAAGCTTTTCTTGGGGTTGCTCCCCATTTTGGTCTTTGGAAGTATCTGTACCCCTGCAAGCCCGGCACTCGAGACAAAGTGTTGCAGGTAGTTGGAGGAGCTAGCCTAGAACTGCGTAGAGGATGCAAAGCAGTGTACATAGACATCCCTCTCAAGGACAGCAACAGAGGATGGCACTCCGAGTGGTTCTACATGACCAACCACGCCAAATCCCTGCCAGCCCGATCAGGACGTTAGACGAACTCCAAGCATAACAGTTGGGAAGAGGCACCAACTACAAAAGAAATGGCAGAGGTAGAAATTCTGCTTAACGATATCTCAGGTTTGAAAGATAGCGGTTTGACTGCTCATGCCATAGTTATTGATTTCATCTTCCGAAGTATTCAATCGATGAAGGATCGAGTATATCCATCCTACCTGTATGTTGAGGCCAGTGATCCCACTAAAGAGATTAGCCGACCCATATCTGCAGAAGAAATCAAGGCCCGAGTTAGCCTGATGCTAAGAGGTGACGTGTACAACGAAGGGTCCCCACAGCCTTATTCTACGTGGCATCCAACGCCCACTGTAAGTTTGGTAGTTCACCCACCGATTCATTGGTGTGTTCTTGATAATGTATTCAATACTAAGTAGATTTCTGACTGTATCTTTGTAGAGTAATATTACGAAATTTCTGTCCAACCCTCCTCAACATAAAGCAGACAAGATGTTGAAGCGGCAATCCCAGCTAACTGCTGAAGAAATGGAGGCCGTGGTTGCAGCGACACACGGAAGAGATAATAACGAAGCTGCGACATTCATCAGCATTCCACGCCTTAATGGTAATGTAGATACTAAAGAAGAAAATGCATCCCTAGAAGAGAAAGCCCCCGAGCATACAGTAGGCTCAAAGGAAGGTGATGTCGTCTCCAGGATGTCAAGGCGTATCCGAGCCAAGACATCAACAGAACAATCCGATGTTCCCCGAAAAAAGAGGACCATCAGGGAACAAATCAACAACCAGAAGACTTCTCCTGCTAGACCTGATCCAATGTCCCCGTCCAAGAGAACGAGCAAGAAATTCAGAGCACAGGAGATGGCTGACCATAGTATGGGTTCATCCCTCAGCGGTATTGACTGGAGTTCTTTAATTGATGAGGAGGAGGAGGAGGAAGAGGTCCCACTGCATCGCCATGAAAGGAGATCCAAATGAGCACAAGAAACTGAGGTCACAACATCCCCTCCGACTCATCCAGATATGCCGGTAGAAGAAGAATTGGAACTATCAGACATTGACCCAGAATTGGCACAATTCGTGAAGTCCTTCCCTCTCCCGAGTGACAGTGCCTCCACGCCATCATGGTATGACTGAACATTCTATTCGTATCTAGTTTACAACATGCTGATTGCATCAAACTGTTGTGCAGAACTTCGGCGGAACAAAGTGCATTACTTCTTGGGTCCGATGCTAACCCAAAGAAAGCCCCCGAGCTTGAGACGAACGAAGCCAGAGCCCCCGAGCTCGAGACTAAAGCGATGAAAGCTCCCGAGATTGGGTCTAGTGCAACTGAAGCCCTCAAGCCTGAGGTTTCAAAATGTATGACTGAAGTGCTAGAGCGTGAGGGCCCAGAGCGTCCGACTGAAGGACAACTGAAGAGTACAGAAGATCACTAAGATGACACTAGCATGGAACTCCTATTCAACTAGCACGACGCGCTCAGCAATCCTGAAGGAAGAGGCACTTCAAGGACCAAAGAGCCTGCTATGGGTGAACAATGCTCTCAGCATGAGAATGATGTAACTGCTGTTGACGAGACAACCAACTCCAGAGATATTCCAGAAATCACTCTGCCAGCGCCAAGCCCTCAGGATGAAGCTCCTAAGTCGACGGATGATACTGTCATGATTGAGGAAGTCCCTTCACTCGACCTGGTAACCCCACATCTACAACTTGCTGAAGGCCCATCTGAAACCAGACCATTCGCAGCTTTTGAGGTAACTCGATATTCTGATTGCAATTGATTTTTGAAGTCGATATTAATAACACTAATGTGCTGAATCTTTTACTACAGGACTAGCTTGACCAAGCTGCACGATGGCGTGAACAGCTCGCTCCAGTGATTAGGGGCGATGTGAACATGCTACGCCAACAACTGGCCGAGTCGGAAGCCAACCGTGCTGCTGAGAGCCCTGGTAAGTGCCTGCTGTTTTTGTTCGCCCTTGTAACCTAGCATCCGACATATCCTGACGGACTCCTACCCTGACATGCAGCTGCGGCTAAGAGGATTGCTGATCTGGAAAATGCCTTAGCTCAGCACGATGCTTCATGCTGTAATGCTGTGCTTGAGCGTGACGAAGCTCAAGACAACGCTAGGAATCTGCAGCGTAAACTTGAACTAGAGCGAAAGCAGCATGAGGTAACTCGTCAGGAAACCCAGTTAGCATATTGTTTACTTATAGAGGCCTATAAGTTGAATCGGTCCACAGGATGAGGCACTACGGCTCAAAAGAGATATCCATGAGCTTCGAGAGTCGCGAGATGGATTTGAAAGGTCATTCCAAAATATGTCTAGTGCATTGACGGTCCTTCAGACGAGCCACCACTTGACTCGGACAGAACTTGAACAGAAGACAGTCGTACGAAACTATGAAGTCGTCAAGAAGAACTGCGACAAACTGAAGGCGGCCAACGAAAAGAACAAGGAACTGCTAAAATCTGCGACAACTGCGCTGACCACCATGCTGAACATATGTGCCCCATAGGTTGGCTCATCAAGACCACTATCAGAATGGGTGGCAACCCTAGCTTATGACACCAAGAGACATCTTCGAGGGCGACTGAAATCAATCCTCCAACACGTGCTGTTGATGCTGAAGATAACTCGGCCAGAGCTAGACTTAGCCGAGCTGATGGCGAAAGTTGGAGCTGATCCGAGCGATGCCACCATCGATCAATATGCCTCAGAAATTCAATCCATAGCAGAGAAACTAATCTCGGAATTCAAACTATAAATTTGAATAGTTCCTTGTTAGAATTTAATTGTACCTAATCTTCGATGGGCTGAGCACCTCACTGATGAAGTAGACTGGGTGTTGAGTTGCTGAATGTGCCCTTCCTCCACCCTCTCGACCACCAGTGCTAAGCTGACCATATGAGTCATACAAGAGAGATACAACAGCAGATCCTCGACAGGGGAATCCGCTGTGGTTCGGTTTGGCGACTTCAACACTGGAGGATTCGTCAAGAACCTCTAGAGGGCCTCAAGTGCTTCCTGAGCTTCTGGCGTGCACTGGAACCTATCCACCTTCTTCAAGAGCTTGTAGAAAGGCATGCCGCACTCGCCCAGTCATGAGATGAATCGGCTTAGTGCGACCATGCACCCGGTGAGCTTCTGCACCTTTTCTGAGACTTGGGGGGCTGCATCCTGAGAATCGCGTCGATCTTCTTGGGATTAGCCTTGATCCCCTGCTTGCTGACTATGAACCCGAGTAACTGTCCGGCTGGAACCCCGAATACGCATTTGGTCGGGTTAAGGTTCAGCGGAACCTTCTTAGGCTGTTGAAGACCTGTTGGATGTCGTCGATGAAGTGTTTTGCGTTCTTAGTCTTGATCACTACGTCGTAGATGTAGGCTTCGACGCACTTGCCCCAATGCTTGGCCAAGCATGTTTGGATCACGCGTTGGTATGTGGCCCCGGTGTTCTTCAACCTGAAAGGCATAGAAGTGTAGCATAATGCCCCGAATGGTGTGATGAAGGCTGTTTTCTCTTGATCCTCCAAAGCCAGGCTGATCTAATGATAGCCCGAGTAGTAGTCGAGGAAGCACAAGAGAGAGCATCCGGCCGTTGAGTCGACTACTTGATCAATTCTAGGCAGCCCGAAAGGATCTTTCGGGAAATGTTTGTTGAGATCGGTATAATCAACACACATCCGCCAGTCTACTTTATTCTTTTTCAAAACGAGTACAGGGTTTGCAAGCCACTCGGGATGCATGACTTCTCTAATAAACCCGGCAGCTTGGAGCCAGGTTAACTCTGCACGAATCACCTCCCTCTTGCCCGGAGTGAAGTGACGCAGCCTCTGCTTGATTGGCTTGGCGTTGGGGAACACTTTGAGTCTGTGCTCTGCCAATTCTCTTGGGACTCCGGGCATATCAGCGGGCTTCCAGGCGAACATGTCCCAATTGTCCCCCAAGAACCGGACGAGCGTGCTTTCCTATTTGGGAGGTAGGATTGCGCTGACGGTCACCGTCTTTGAGGCGTCGGGGAGGTCGAGGCTCACTTCCTTGGTCGCCATAGTCACTTGGATCGCCGTGGTGGGGATTTGTTCATGAGTCGGGATCACCTGGTTTTCCTTCGGGAGCTTGTTTGCGTCGTCGACAAGTCAGCGCTGGGCCACCGCAGTGGTCGTGGCATAGGCCGTCTGGAAAGCCTCTCGCGCATAGAGAGCAGAGGCCTTAAGTCCGGTCGCATGGAGAGAACTCCACGTGGGGCTGACATCTTCAATACCAGGTACGAGTAGTGGGGGATAGCCATGAATTTGGCTAACCCGGGCCGCCTAATGATGGCGTTGTAGGCGGAGTCGAAGGTACCCACCTCGAAGCGCAGGGTCTCGGTGCGAAAGTTTTCCTCTATTCCGAAGGTGACGGACAGACTGATGTGCCCCAGCGGGTACTCCCCCTCGCCAGGCATGATCCCCAAGAAGGGACTATCTAACTCCTCCAAAGCATCGATGGAGAGCCCAAGAGACAACAAGGTCTTGGGGAACATGACGTTGATGCTGCTGCCGCCGTCGATCAGGGTCCTCATGAGTCGGCTCTTGTGGACCACCGGGCTAACCAGCAGGGGGTATTTACCCGGGTGATCGTACTTGAGCCACTGGTCAGCCCGACTGAGCGATATCGTCAGGTCCGACCAGCTGTATGGCTCTGGAGGTTCCTTGGTGGCCACCAAGACTTAGCGATCATCGAGCTTCTGCTGCCGCTTGCTCTCCAAGGAGCCATGCCCCCGAAGATGACGTTGACGTGCCGGTTGATGTTGGGGGAAGCCAGCACCGCTGCCCTATTCTGCTGAGGCGAGGGGCCCTGATCACATGGGAGTGGTGGTGGAGGAGGTAGAGCCACGAAAGGCCTACCATTAGCGATCGATGCCTTGAAGTCCCTGCAGTCGCACAGGGTGTGATGCATCTCCTTATGGTAGGGACATGGTGCGTCGAGGAGCTAGTCGAGTGTCCTCTGCCCCCCTTGCCGCGGCGGAACGCGCGGCCGCGTGGGATATGGCCCCACAGTCTGGACTTTCTCCCATGGTCTCTTCTCCCAACGGCGATCTTGCAGCGAGGACTCTTCACGCTTCCCACGTTCTTCTCATTGTGCATCGACCAAATCCCGAGCTCGCTCGTCCGTGGTGATGTATCGGTCAGCATCGCGGAAGAGCTGCTCCGACGTGACCGGGGACTTCTGTAGGAGGGCTTTTACGAAAGTCTCGTCCCTAGAGCCTCGGAAGAAGTCGTCGAATACTACCGCATCAGTGATGTTTGGAATTCTGTTCCGCATCGAATGAAATCGCTTGAGGTACGATCGAAGACCTTCGCCATCCTTGCGCTTGATAGACTTGAGGTCCCATGGTTGTGCTGGCTTGTCTGACAGTGACTGGAAATTGGTGATGAAGCGCCGACAGAAGTTGTCCCAGTTGTCGATGAAGTCATGCCTGAGGTATCGTAACCACTGTAGCGCATCCTGTCCCAGGATGATTAGGACATAGGCCGTCATCACGTCTTCACTCCCGCCGGCCGTGCTAGCTACTATCGAGTACACAGCCAACCAGCCAGTGGGATCGAGCTTTGCCTCATACTTGTCGACGTTGGATACCTTGAAGTTCTGCAGCCACGCTACTCTGCGGAGCCGAGAGGTAAAAGCCAGGATTCCAACCATGCCGCGATGGGCTGGTTCGTACCGACCTCCATCTTGGGCTGCTGGGTCATGGCGTTGAGGAGACCAAGGGCCATTCCCCCCTAACTGGTTGCGGACCGAATGCTGTGTTGTCGGGCTATTGATAGGTCCCCTGGCCGAGTTAGCTCTGCCCCGGTCTTCTTGATGTGGCACCCTGAAGT
The DNA here is from genome assembly GCA_030272315.1 of Paspalum vaginatum. Taxonomy (NCBI): domain Eukaryota; kingdom Viridiplantae; phylum Streptophyta; class Magnoliopsida; order Poales; family Poaceae; genus Paspalum; species Paspalum vaginatum. Next base: position 22,017,006 of record CM059021.1, read on the forward strand.
CACGGTCGTAGTTGTTACGACGTCGGAGCTCCTCTGCGTGCCGTTCCGCGCGTGATCTTTCGATGTTGTTGCGCGTGTCGCGCCTCTCGTTGATGGCTTGACGGGCGTCGGGGGCCGCTAGAGGAATGGCTGGAAGGAGGTGTTGAGCTGCCTGCGCGAAGATCCGCCGATACGCTTCCCCCTCCGGAGTCTGAGGGTGTGTGTCTACTAGCCACGCCAGGACTCCCCCCGCTTGACTCGGGGTGCCCATGGCCGCGGTGAAGTCGGGCAACAGGTTGAGCCCTGCCGGCAGAGGTTGTCAGGGTTGAACGTGGTTCCCCACGTCGTGCGCTGCTTCCCCGTGATCCCGCTGGTACTATTGATCCTGCATGTGCCGACGGTTGCGCCGCTGACTGTTTCGTTGCCGACGGAATTCAGCTTGCTCTGACGTCTTGTCTGGATCGGTCGCTTCATCCTGTGAGATGGGCAGGGTCGGGTCTTGATTTCCCACGTTGTGGTGACGACGGATGTTGCGCTGCCACTTGCGGTGTCATCGCCGGTTGCACTGTTGAGGCATTTCTCCGTTGACCGAAGGCTCATCACCAGAGATAGGGTCATCCTCCACTTGCATGCCGATGACGAGTACTTCGAAGAAGTGCGTCGGCACCTCTGAGCTAACCTGATCGTCGAGGAGTGTCAACAACCCCTCAGAGTGAAGCTTAGAGTCAGGGAGCATGGATCCCGATGCCGTAGTTGTCTGGGGTTGCTCGCTTCCGAGCTTGGAGGGAGACTCTAGGTTGCAGACCATCTTAATGCAGGCAGGCTTGCCGCCCTATCGGGGAAGAGGTGGCCGAGTCGACTGCTGTGGAAGTGCTATCTCCGACTTTGCCACTGTGCCCACACTGCGCCACATGGCGGTTCTGCCACTCGGGGTAGAGTTAATGATGAGGCCCAAATGAAATCCAGTCACCGGTTCGTTGACCGTGTGATAGATGTTGTCATCTACGAGCGGTGTGGACGCTGAACCTGAGGGAGGTCTTATCGTCCTCTCGCCGCCCCCCTCCTTGAGTCGAGGTGGCTGAGGCTTCAGTTGACGGCGAGGACTTGCGGTCTCCCGTCATGCATCCTCATCGTGTTTGAGGAGAATCGTGGCACGAGGAACGAACCGTAGATGCGACGAGGTCGACTGACGAGCCGCCGCGGCATTGCAGGGGCCGCGGGGAAGCTTGGTGGGGGCCCGATCTTGCGCGTGATCTGTGGCTTTGCTGCTTCGGCCATCAGTCGGGGGCAAGGTCAGGGTCTTCTGGCGAGGTGGGGTTGCCGGTGTAGAAGTCGAGGACGTGCGGCGAGTCATCAGTTGCCGCTATTTCTTCTCCTGACTGATCTGAGTCCAGACTCGAGTTGGGGAAGTGGAGAGCACGGTGCGTCGAGTCGGCGAGGACGGAGCCACCGATTGCTGTGGAGGGGTGGGAGCAGATCTGTGCCCGACTGTCACCTCGTCCTCCCGTCGAGGTCCCGACCCAGATTGGATCGGGGTGTGACCCGGCGCCTTACACCGGGGTGGGACAAACCGAGGCTGAGCTGCCTTGGTGGTCTGGTGTGTCGACGCCCGAGGACGAGCTGGCTCGGCACCGGAGATGGCTGGTTGCTGACCGGCCGCGCGCTGAGCAGGCCCAGATGTTGGTGAAGTCGAAGGGAGCTTCGGAGTCGGTGACGGTGCTTTGCAGCCATGCGCCTCCCCCGTGGCACCGATGAGGCGGTGCAGATCGCCGGATTGATCGGCGATGAATGAGATGGATTTGAAACAGATCATCTCGCCCGGAGCAAACTTGCTAACATTATCGATGAGGTTGGCCATGGAGCTAGCTCGATGCCGATGTCGCCGAATCCCTACCTGGCGCACCAAATGTCGGGGTTTAGTACCGGCAGTGCACCATGGGACGGGTCACGTGGAGCTTTTGTGGCTCGGCGGGATCAATGTAGCTCAATGGTTCACCGGAAAAGCGATGAAGACACAGAGGTTTATACAGGTTCGGGCCGCGAGAAGCGTAAAACCCTACGTCCTGTTTGTGGTTGGTTGTATTGCTATGAGTTCTCGAGGTTACAATGAGGGTTCGGGGTCGATTGCGATGGGAGTAACTTACTTTTTGTAGGGTTTCCTCATCCGCCTTATATAAGTTGACGGAGTCTTGGGTTACAAGTCGAGTTCCTTCTATATTTCCTAATCGGTTCAGATTACATAAAATCAAACAGAATCCAAGTTTCCATCGTATCTTCGTCAATCACCTCAAATCTCAAAATCTGAGTCCAAGCCAAGCTTTCCTGTTTATTCTCTGGATCACATCGTTGTTGCCTTGAACTCCAAGCCATCATGACCGTATTTGGGCCTGAGTTGAGCGTCCGGCCCATGAAACGGCCGCTTACCCGACTGAGGCCCACTGTTGGCCCATGTCCTGGATCCACGCCATGAGGAGCCAGGGGATATCTATCCCCCACATCGGACTCATGCAAAGATTTGGCAAAGTGGATTCTACTAGCCAAATATGTACAATGATGCCAAAGAGTTCATACGAAGGTGCTCACGGTGTCAGCGCCAAGGAAACATTAACCCAAGGGATGCTATGTCACTCACAAGCAACCTTCAGCTCGATGTATTCGATGTGTGGGTCATAGACTTCATGGGGCCTTTCCGCAAGTGTGGATACAAAGAATACATGCTTATCGCAGTGGACTATGTATCAAAATGGGTAGAGACACTGCCGTGCTCCGCGGCAGATTCGAGGCATTCGATCAGAATGTTCTACGACACCATCTTTCCTCGATTTGGTATGCCAAGGGTCATCATTAGCGATGGAGGACCTGACTTCATAGATAAAAGATTCAAGAGGTGCCTTGCTGAACTCAGTGTGGATCACCGTGTCGCCACTTCTTATCACCCGCAGACAAGTGGCCAAGCTGAGACATCGAACAAGCAGATCAAGAACATCCTACAGAAAACTGTCGAAGCTATGGGAAAAGATTGGGTATCCAAGCTACCCGACGCTCTATGGGCGTATCGCACAGCATATAAAACTCCCATTGGCATGACACCATACGAAATGGTGTACGGCAAGACTTGTCACCTGCTAGTAGAACTTGAGTGTACACCATAGGAAATGGAACATGGATCTCCAATCAGCGGGAGTTCGACGTCAGATTCAACTCGCCAAATTGGAGGAATGAAGGGAGAAGGCCTACCATAGTGCTAAGCTATACAAAGAGCGAACCAAAAGATGGCACGACAAGCATATCAAGATCAAGACATTCAAACCAGGCAATAAGGTACTACTTTTTAATTCTCGCGTTCGTTTGTTTGGTCATGGTAAGCTTAGAAGTAAGTGGGAAGGGCCATTTTTGGTCCTTGATGCCGCCGATCACGGTGCCATCACCCTCCAGGACGATGACGGGAAAGTCTTTAAGGCGAATGGGCAACGCCTAAAAGTTTTCCTAGAGCCTGAAATGCCACGGCTCGAAGAAGTGGACGTCTACGGGCTACAAGAAACGGCATGACCACACGGGCACGGTCTAGCTGCGACCTTAAACGAAGCCATGTACACTACCATGCTCCTCTCTTTTCTGTCTTATCTCACCTTTTGCTTCCACATCACCAAATCTCAACAAAGTGACGGTACAACACGATGAAATAGGCTTTCAAGCACCTAGAAGGGGAAAATCGACACCTGGTCTACCAAAATAGGGTCGGCGAGGCTGGCCGACCTCAGGTCAGGCTGACCGCCCCTTGGTGGAGCCGCTTGGACCAAGGGCCAGGCCGCCCGGCCTCCCACCTTGCCGCCCGACCGCCTCTTTTCAAATTTTTTTGAGTTGAGTTGATCCCTAAGCCGCCGGACGTCGTTGAGTAGATGAGATTGAGCTTTCACGACTTAAACACGAGGGTTTCTTCCCTTCCAGCCACTCTCTCCATTCCCATCTCATCCCTACTTAAAAAATTAAGTCATGGTCTCCAACAACACTCCATCCAAGAGCTGTGCCCCAACATCCGGCACCACGACAACCTATTCGCCGGCCTCCGACGATGAGTTCACCCACATACCAACGGGGAACGGCACCATGAGGGTGCTGGATGTGGCACTGCTAGCCGCCCAGCCACACCCCCTCAGACCGCCTGGCCTCAGAGCAGGATGCCCGGCCTGGAGAGAGGCCGCCCGGCATCCCCCGCGCGATCACGCAGTGCGGGAAGGCCTGGACGTGGCCTATCTCCTGCACGAACCATCACGAAGAAGGTGTTTTAGGCGGATTCCTCTCGACCTAAGGTTGGGGCGATCAGCCCCAAGGTGCCCATCCGGAAACTCTTCTCAGAAGATTCTGTGGAGGGCATGGGCAAGAAGGTGCCTAAGGGGCCACAATCACCAACCTACACCATTCGGGGTGGAGTTACTCCCTCCGAAAGGTGGGGGAAGGTGTTGGTCCCTGAGCACTTGGAGAACATCCTTAGGAGGGACGCATCAATTGATGAGTGCATCGACAACACTCCCCCTAGGAGGACCGTGAAGAGGATCTCCAAACCCCCTCCGATCCGGACTCCACTAGGCCAATTTGAAGATTCAAAGGAGGATGAGGAGAAGGAGAAAGAGACCATCGAGTATCTAAAGATGGAGATCAAAGCGCTCAAGCACGCACTGCTAAGACTTGAGGAGCGCTGCGCGGAAGGCGAACTTTGGAAGTGGGAGATTAATGATAAGCTAGAAATCCTTAGGAAGGGCTTCTATTCCAAGTTCCGCTGCCTCGCGGAAGCCACTGGGCATCCTGATATCTATGATCCAAAACTATAGATGCCCATGGCTTCATAATAAATTTTAGTATATGCATCCTTTTTGTTTTCTTAGTGCTTAGGTTTGTTTCTTTTATTTCTTTCTTTGTATGGACAGCGCCTATCTCTATCTTTGTTTGTTTGATTAATGCTTCATTCAATTAATATTTTGTCTGTCCCTACTTTGAGTTCAAGTGTGGGGGGGAGGAATGCACTTAGCCTCCCCCAAACTCTCATCACTAACCCTGCAGAAACGAACGAAAAATCACGATGTATAGGGTTGCACCTCGCTGCACATAAAAACTTGGGATGAACCGAGCCAAAGGCTGGCCGCCCAACCTAACCCCAGGTCGCTCGGCCTCTAGCACAGGCCGCCCGGTGCCTACCCAGGCCGCCCGGCTTGTCAAATTGATGAAAAACGTACCAAACGCAAAAAAAAGGACGTCCCAAAACACTTCTCCACGCAACACAATCGATGCAAAGGTCGGAAGACCCCATTGTCATGCCACCCGGCTCCTGACCAGGCTGCCTGGCCTGGTCCTGGGCTGAGTCAGCCCATCTCCACCTCGACCTTGCACATGGACCAGGTACTATCGCAAATTTTTCATATATGGTCCTTATATTCCATGCTATACATGAAACTTGGATAAAACTTACTCTACATGATCATATTGACAACCTGTGTCTATGCTTGTACAAACTTTACACCCTATGTTGAAGTAAAATTGCCCATGGATATTTTTGATTAGGGACCCGCTTTGATTTAAGATGTTGATTCATGAGATATGAGTAACATGTATACACCCTAGTAATCTCCCCGATTGAGCAAAGAGATTTTGTTGCTAAAATATCAAAATGTGTTCTTCTCCAATGTTCTCAAGACACATGTCCTATCAGTGCCACAAATGAAAATTCTTATGCATCAAAAAGGCTTCTCTGAATGTTTTGAACCTTGTCAAATTTTGTGCCATCAAATGAGTTAGAATCATTCATAACTCTTGGCTATCACGTGCATGTCCATATCACAAAGTTCCAGCAAGATGTGCTATATAAACATTCCAATTACCCCTCATCAATCATGCAAAAAGAGAGGAAGAGAGTCATGGAATTGAATTGAAAAAAAAGTGAATGAAAAAAAGAGAGAAAGAAAGAAAGAAGAAAAGAAAATTCCATGCCCTCTCTCTCGTATCAAAAAGGGGGATACCAAGGCACACTTACCAATAAACTTTCCCGCCACACTTGCACATAGCCAAAGTTCTTGAGTTGATTCATACTCTTTGCTTGACACCTTGATTTGACTTGGTGATACAAACATTATGAGATAGTCAGGTTACTTCTCAGCTCCACTCAAACCTAGAATAGAAGGAGACGAAACACAAGGATTCTCATCCTTTGAGTGATCGAGAGGTGATCTTGAGAACAAGGGGAGGAGCACTATACTTTTCGAAAAAAGTAAGAAAAACCTCTATCACTCATAGTTGGGAGAAAACTGTTGTGGTACTTGTGGCTCGTTCTTGGTCTCAACATCTCAAAATCATAAGTGTAGCCACCATTGAAGTCTAGGGTAAGATGAACCAATTTGGGAGTATCTTTTGTGCTCGTTAAGACTACAGTTGTCATATGCTCTCTACACCATGCTTAACTCTCCTTTGCTCGAGGACGAGCAAAGATCTGAGTGTGGGGGGGTGTTGGCGGTCATTATAACCCATTTCGACCACCAACATTTCATGTTCCAAGGGTGATTTTATGCAAAGTTCATACATATTAACTAGTTCCACGAGTTGTGTACAAAAGTCTTGCAGGAACACATGTCACGGTGCAAAAACATACAAAACATGGTGAACTAAGAAGGAAGGCTGGAAATGGGCTAAGGACCCAGGCCGCCTGGCCTATTGTCCTGGCCGCCCGGCCTCCTACCAGGCCGCCCGGCCTGCCTCTGGCTCCGAATGCCACCATTCTTCACCTACATACAAGAGACAACGTGTCAAACACAAATCCGCCGTGGCAACCGAGAGAAGAAGCACAAACATATCGGAAGGCCTCCACCTCACCAATCCAGCCCATGGATTGGCGAAGTCAGCGATCCAGGGGAGTCCCATCCAATGGCTAAGGAAGAAACACAAAGAGAATCCAATGGTTGAGGCAAAAGCACACGAGGATAACCTACAACCGACCTACAACCGCCTTGGGGAGTCAATATCAACCGAAGGATCAAGTAAGGTGGTGGATCCAAGGGCACCCCAGGCCGCCCAGCCTCCTACCAGGCCGCTCGGCCTGGCCCACGCCCTTGTAACCGCCATACAGACCCTACAAGTACCCCCTTACTCCCTTGGCACTATAAATACCCCCTGGTAGCTCATTAGTGAGTGTGTGTGTAGATGTAGTGGCATAGTAGCACTTGGTGTGAAGTGTATAGTGTGGAGAAGTGAAGTTATCCCTTAGCTTGTAGATAGAGTGCCTCTTGTATCAAGGAGAGTAGTGAGGAGAAGAGTGCGGGAGCCAGATTTCTCTTTGCTCCCATACTTGCATTCTCAGTGGATGGATATTCAATTCCAGGATTGAGTAACATTCCTTATCCTCTACCTTTGTTATTTCATACTTACTTTGCTTTCATACTTAGTCTTATACTTGTCTGTTTATGGGAACCTTGTGCATGCTTATAATGTTGGCTATATAGTAGTGCTTGCTTTTCTGGCTCATTACCACTTAGTAGTAGACTCTCTGAGTGGCACGGCGGTGTTCATACTTAGAGTTTACCTTGGTTGGTCGGCTATCCCACGCAGCTCTGGTTGGTAGACACATCAGGTCACATCTTTTGTGTTCTCAATATTCCAATCCCGTACGTTCGGATAGACTCGCTGACGATATAGCCTTAGCCTGTAGTACCCACCTTTCTCGGCTAGGGTAATTGGCACTCTGGTGCCTAGCAGTCGTGCTATAGCTTTGGTGTCTATGTTTACATAACAAGCATATCTCTTTGCATGTTTAGCATAGTAAGGTGATCTAACATTTATTGAGAACCTGCTCCCCTATCTTTTATCTTCTACATTGCTAGCTTCACTAGTCCGGTTGTTTGTGTTACGTGTTATTATACTCCTCGTTCTCTGTGGATTCGATACCCTAGAATACTCTTGGGTGAAAGAGCTACAACGTGTTTACCTTGCGCTTGCGGAATTATATCTGAAGGCTAAGGAACGCCAACACTTGGTCAGCTTGGGGGCTGCACCGTCGCCACGCCGCCACACCAACTCACCACTTCATCGACTCGGGGGCTGTGCTTCGCCTACCATTTTGATGCTTCACCAAGATCACTCGGAGGAATAAGTTGCTTGACCCTCAACCTGATTACTGCTAATTAGCTTGAGGCTTGGGGGCTGCATGGAAGATACCATCCGAATTTTTTTCGAAGACTACAAAGCAAGATATTTGGAAGACTACAAGGCAAGACATTCAGATGGTAGAATTTGGATCTTTAAGCTGATTGTTTCTCAAGTCAACTTGAAGCTCGAGGGCTTGTGGGGGATAGATATCCCTTGGGTCCTCATGAGGCATATTCTTTACATGGGCCGATGAAGGGCCCAATCCAGAGGACGACCAACTAACTCGGACTCGAGGTGCCGAATACCTTGATGCGCAAGACAAGGACTCTTGGGGAAAATTATGTGATCTCTTGTAATCTAAATTGTCTAGAAGAAGGAAACCAACTTGTAACCCAAGCCATGCCGGACTATATAAGGCAGGCTAGGGACCCCCAGACAGATCTCGCTTCCTCCAGATCCCATCATCAGATACATTGAATCTCTAGCCATCCAAGCTCTCATTGTAACCTCGAGAACTCAGTGCAATGCAATTCGCCACAAACAAGATGTAGGGTATTATGCATCTCATGGCCCGAACTTGTATAAATCTTGTTTCCCGTCGCGTTTCACACAAACCATGGAGCTACAGTCAATCTAGACACCATTAAAAGCATCCCGTGGTGCATTCCCGATACTAAACCCCGACAGATACCAGTTTGTCACACCCTGATTTTCAATGGATGAAACCAAAGGAAATCCATGTGTGCTAGGATCTAATCTCACCCATATAAAGACAATAAACAGTGATATCACAAAATATGCTTTATTACATACCGTATAAGCAAGATTACATTAAGGCATCAAGTCTTTAGCACAGAGTAGCCGAAGCATTTCTATAACTTCGAGCCATCCACTAGGAAACCAACTGGGGGTCACACGCCTAGAACTCCCTGAACCTTCACTTGTACTTCTTCAGGCCTTCATCTTCTGAGCAGCGGTTGGAATTTCCCTCCCAATAAGGAATAAAAGTAAAGGAAGCAAGCGTGAGTACACCAACTAGTACTCAACAAGTATAACAAGAACCATGAGGCTCTAAGGTTCGCTGACTCGACTGCATTTGCTTTTAGTTGGTCAAATTTTATTAACAACTATTTACTAAGGTGAGTATATAAACCATTAACCCAAAATATATTGCATAAGGAATTAATCAACATCATTGATACAAGAACCCCTTTCCAAACCATAACCAAGATCCACAAATCAATAGGAGGGTCCAGGCCGCTCATAGCTGTGAGCACGGCTGACATGTCAGTTTTACACTCTCGAGAGGTTGCCCATCTTGCCCACAAGTCATGAGCTACGCTAGGTGTTCATCACATTACCTTAGATGAGATGACTAGCAAGCACACTATGAAGCCTTTCTAAAGATCACGTTGGTAAGAAGTAACTGCTAAGGATTTAGGTTCCACAACGGTGGTGTACTGCCTCACAAAGGGAGAAGCACATATATCGCATAAAGAACACTCAACCTAAGGCAGTGCAGTGACCACAGAAGCTCACCTCCCCTCTTGCCCCACAGGTAAGTTACCCTAGACAAAAACGACCCAATTAATCAGCTAAGTCCATCCCATTCCAGCCTTGTGGTAGCACTGTAGTCCCAGGTGGTCGCTTTGTGAACCGATCCTTAAGGAGAGAGGCCGTAAAAGCACATGAGCACATTTCTCAGGCTCCCTAAACCATGTTGCTAAAAAGCGGATTGTTAAAATGAACATGAACTGCTCAATATTAATTAACATACGGACACGTGTTCGCGTTGCACCTAGCACAACATACCCATATGCAAACCCAAAAGGATGAATATAAAGGTAAAGGTAGCTACTGTGATATTATTTATGGTCATACAAAATTAAATGCACATGCAGTAATTAAAAGGCATTGGGTGTTGTTTATGTTATACTTGCCTTCCTGGTAAAAAGTTGTTGCTCAGAGTCTTCTGGATGTTGATCTTGACGTTGCACTTGAGATTGCACAAAGATATCATTGTCTATACGTTCATCGGAGCACCACACACAAATATAGGTTCACACATCCAAGCAAACAAGCACAAGCTATATGAAACAGTACACCATACAAAGGTAAATTATTTTAAAAATAAAGAAAACTCATTGCTACAAATTAAAGGTATGAACATGCGAAAGTGAAAGATGATAGGAGGACATGGTACGATTGGTATTGATATATTATCATGCATATGGTGATTGTTGGGATATGGTAGGATGACGTGTCCATAAGGATTGAAGTTGGAGTGAGATAGAAACACTATTGAGTGGGATTATCACTGCTCCATGATGATGACGTGGTTAAGACATGTCACAAGGGTAAAGAATAGGTGGATATTAAGATCTCTGTCTTGGTGAGACATGGTCTATGGCCATGGTTAGAATGAAAGAACTCACAAATGGCAAAGAGTTTAATGGAGAGCAAGCAAAGTCCAGTAACGAGATGTTGCTCATGTTTTGATCGCTCATTTAAGACGTGAGGGATCTCCTCTATGGCTATCTAGTTAATCTACTAGCACACATCATGATCAAAGAGGCCATGAAGATGCCTTATAGACCAACCGAGATTACGAATGTAACAACTGGTGCACATGTTGAAAACTATGGCAGCTAGACAACAATGTAAAAAGACTAACCAAAACATAGGTCTACACAGATCCAATGGCCACCAAAATTCAAATAGACATGTGAAGATATAACATACACAAGATGGTAAAAGGATATGTGTGATGCCCCTAGCATCTCAAAAGCCTTGACACACAATTAGCTGAATGCTAATGATGGATTTGGACTTAATCGTGCTAAGAGAAGAGTGAGAAATAGGTGGAGAAATCACTAAGTCAAAATTTCCTAGTTGGATATGCAAAACCTTGTGCTGTTTGGTTGAGTAGTTAAAAATCTATACGCTTTCCTGCGAAACATGAAATACCAAAGTTTTAGCTTAATATATCGCCTTCAACTTTGATATTTGGATCTTCCTAAAAATCCAGTGTTAGGAGGCTCAAAAGTTCGAACCAAACCAAGTCAGCCTACAATTAGGAATTCTGCTAAGTCTTGGGTTGATACTTTTTCCCAAATTTTACTCTGAAATTACTTTCAATCTAACTATACAACTTCAAAATATTCCTTCTTATGAAATGGAATTGGATTCATTACCTTTCAAATGCATCATACCTTGAAATGATTGGACTTCATTTGGTAGTTCAAAAGTTGGAAACAAGAAATACTCCACATAAATTGAAACAGCACTTTTACCAAACCTTTGAATACAATTGTGCTTGTAGTTCACAATATAATGTGATCTAGCCCAAACTTTCTATAGCAAACTTGTAGACAATTTGATGAGGAACAACTTTGGTATTTTTTTTGTTAACATGCATAAAGGTCTGCATAGTATTTTGGGTTGATTTTTGTTAAACTAACAAATCTGCCAACAATTGACCTGCTGGGTAAATTCAAATTTTGAGCAAACAAAAGACATGATCATGCAAAGATCTATATAAGAAAGTTGTAGATCATGAAATTCTAAACAATGTGGTATAAAACTCCTTGTGTGAAAGTGGCGCTAAAATAGACTTTTAGAATTTCTAAACTGAGGGGTAAAGTTGGTCAAACCTAGGTCAGACATTTGGATTAAAAAATTATCTAAATATTTAAATAGAACCTCACCACAAAGTTTATAAGGAAGTTGTAGAGAACAAAGTTTAGAACATTTCTTATAATTTGAGTTTTCACTAATTTGGCCCCTAGGTTAGTTGAAAACTGCAATTTCAAATGTAGGTTACTAGCAGTCAAACCCTATTTTCCTATTTTCGGATTTTTCCTTATTTCCTAGTCTCTATGACGTGCGGGCCCCACCTGGCAGGCCTCGGATTCCATCTCGCGGACAACTGGTGATTGTGGGCCCCACTTGGTCCCACGTCCGCTGGTATGTACCCCCAGCTTGTGAACCAACCCTTTTGTTCCTTCGCATGGACCTACTTGTCAGTGTCACCGAGTCCATGGAACGTGTCCACCCTGCTGTCACCTCCTTCCTCCTCTTCCCCGCGGCGTTAGGCAGCCCCTGCCTGCTCGTCACCATGGCCGTTGGCCCCCTCACTCCCTCTCCCTTCAAGACAGAGGAAGCCGCCCCCGCTCTCCCTATTCCTCGCTTGCTCTGCCTGCCACGCCCTCGTCTCCCTCCCCCTCTGCTTGTCTCTGCACGCCAGGGTGCAAGGCCTGCCATGAGCGGCATGGGCGGAGCTCCGTGAGCTCGTGCCCCATCTAGCTTGGACTGCCTCTACTCTATCTAGCACGCGCACCACCTCCACCACATATCCCTCCACCCGTATCGCCGGATCTCAGAGCTTCCCGCCGCCTCTTTCACCTTTCCCCACGCGCCTCACCGCCGCGGCCACCATTGCCACCAACTGCGCCGCGGAGACCCACCACAGGGCAATCCCCACGCCTCCACACCCCGTCCGCTGGCCTCGCCTACTCCTCGCGTAGCCGTGAGCGCCGCCAGGGACGTCATCTCCACCTCTCCGCAGCGGATCGAAGCCGGTGACGCAGGGGCCACACTCTCCGGTTCATGCGGGATCACGACGCGTTCCCCGCGCGACTCCTCCTCGCGGGACGCCGACTAGGGGAAGACGACTGTCGTGCTTGGGAACATGTCCCTGGGGCGGCTCGGCTCCAAGACCGGCCACCCACGCACCAGCGCGCGTCGCGTCTTCCCCTACCCGCGCCGTCCCGCTGCCCCGCCCAAGGTAGATGAAAGGGGCGCCGCAATTTTGTAGAAAACACCTTAAGGTTTCATGTATTTCTATTCTAATCAGTATAACTGTGCACTGAGTCTTGGTTGTCTTGCAGGCTAGCCCCTGGAGGTTGTGGATAATTACGTATAGGTCCCTGACTATTTAGATCTAGGGTTTAAATGCATTTCTCCGGTTTAAACTTTAGAAATTCATAGTAAATCAAATAAAAATGCTAAAAATGCAAACCTAGTTTCTTTGTGTTACTTATGAGGAGATCTATAGAATGGAAAAGAGGGTTATCCATGAAATGACTAATTTGGCCCTTGTTTATAGGCATGCATGGTTTTAGTGGTTAATTAGCAAAAGTAATGTAAACAACCTCCAAAAATTTTGAAACTTGGACTATGTGCTATTTATGTTATATATTGTGCACTAGTATTTTTTATGCCCCTAGCTCCTACTACAAATGATAGATCTACTCGCATATATATGTTTAAGTGCATTTTTGCAATAGAAAATATTTGCTATACAAAATATGCTCCAAAAATTATACCATAAAATGTACATGCTCCTTGATATATTTGTAGCTTAGTGGAAAAAAGGGAAGCCCTGCATGTTAAGTTTCATTGGTGTTTTGAAATGAATAATGTAATGCAAGTTAAAATGAATAAGAGGAAAAGTGGTTTTGTAATGTAAGATGAATTCTGAAGAAATTCATGATGCTTAGTATTTAAGTTTAGATTCTAAAAAGTATTTTTGGAGAATTTATAATTGCTATGTACTATGTGATTTGAAAATGATAAATTTCATGCTAATATGATTAACAAAATAGAAAAGTGCATTTTAAAGTGCTCTAAAAATCCCACCGAAATTCATGTAGCAATGTTATTGTGCAAGAATGCTAATGTGATTTATTCAAGAATTTTGGGTGCTGTTTCATGTGGAGCTTAGGTATAGTCACTTTAGTAGGTTTAAAAATGAAGAATATAAAAAGGGGGCATGTTAATGAGCATGTAAGTGTTAGTTGTGATTTCTCCTATTCAATATACTTGATGTGTGTGAAATTATGCATAAAGGAGTCTCACATTTTGTGCATGCATGTTGTCATCAAAACCATAAAGCAATTAATGCTAAGCAAACCATAAACAAGTGTCTATCTTGCATCTATGACCACCAAATTTCAATACCCAAAGCAACACCACTATCAGTAATGCTTCAATGTAGATGACAATAACTTAACCCAAGACAAAAGTGCATAATTTGTTCGCTTATATGCTTGTTTGATGCTTTGCTTGCATGTGGTATAACGGACAGTTTAAAATTGGTAATTGAACCTATGATGGATCCATATGTTGCTTTAGGAACATCTAATTGTATGAGTGTATGCCTGCTCTTTGTTCACAAAAGTACTTTGGCTTAAGTAGTTTATCAATCACCTTTCAGCCTATCCATGAAATGATTGTCCAAACGTGTGCTTGATGTTCATGCATCCCATTCACTGCATCGTGCATGGCATTCATATAGCGACGCTTAATGCAGATACGTGATCAAGAAGCAAGTGCGTGGGACTACTTCAAGCAACAGTGTCCAAAAGACCAACTAAGACCCAAATACCACCTGGAGGCCCCTGAAGTGGTATCTGGAAGGAGGAGTTGTCCAAGTGATCAAAGGGTTGCCTGGGGCAAAGCCCCACAACCTGGCAAACTAAGGTAGTTTAGTTTGTTGGTTTTGTGAAACATAAGCAAAGGTAGGCAGGACCATGAATTTCCCAGCTAATATTATCTTGATTGATGATTACGCATCCACATTAGGAGTTGGTTGAAATCCCTTGCATTAGACTCCCTGGCCGCCCTGGCCCTAGCACCTATACCTAGAGTTCGTAGGATGAGTTGCCTAGAATGGCTAGGTGCGAGTAGACATGAGTGAAAGGAATCACTCATTGTGTAGGTGGTTTAAAAAATCACAGAACTTTTACAACTGAGGAAGTAAAATTATGCTCAGGATTTAAATGGAGAACGGGCGGAGAATAATTTTATTTTGTGGTGTGCGTTGTTGTATCATTTGGCTCCACCCGAGTCGTTTAAGGCTCATCCGCTGTTCGCCTGCTATTCGGCATAACATTGCTAGAATGCTTAACTGGGATATGGGACCGGCGAAAGTCTTACCAAGGTTCGTCCGGAGTTTTCGAGGTGCCGCCCATCCACTAGATGGAGGCAGAAGGCCTGGGGGAGCTTTGTACTCATTGCAGGGAGACTGAGATGTCAGCAGGCTTGCTATGGGGGCACAACCTAGGGGTTCGGTGGGGGCGCTATGAGTCTTGGGACGAGACAGGTGGAGATGGGGGCAATATGTGGGAACGCGATGGCTAGTAAGCATATACCCCTGGCATGATAGTTATTCCTGGGAATTAAAATCGATTCGAATCGCTGATGCCCACCAGGTGTGGGAATGCTGATAATGCACATGGGCAACATAGTAACTACTCAAATATAATACATCTATTACTCATGTTTTCAAATATTACATGCTTGTACTACTGTGTTGCTTACATTTCTGCAAGTTAATATTAGTATTATGGTGATGATTATATTCAAATGATGAAAACTTGATACTTTATCTTGATTATATCTCTGCTTAAAATCAATGGCTAAGCATTCACTTGTTAGTAAGCAAGCTTCACGTCAGCCGTAAGCCAATCCATTAAGTCCTTCTGAGTAATTAGTACTCAGGGTTTGCTCCCACTTTTGAGTGCAGGTACCGATGATATCTGGACAATTTTTTAGAGAAGGGTAGTACCAGTGGGCTCGGTGCTACTCGTCTCATTCATCATTGCATGATGACCACTAATGTATTTTGATTCCGCTGCGAGATGTTTTTGAAATCACTTCCGCTATCTATTTTGAACTTGCCTTTCGTATGACACAATGTTGGTACTTATATTTTTATTTCGAACTGGTTTGTAAAATAAGATTACTTATGCTATATTTAACTCCTTGTGATGATGTAACTGTTGTGGCTCCATCGAGGGCTGGATGTGTATGGTGTCGGTTCCTTTGGGAAAGGGTAATATCGAGAGCCGAATGACTCTCAACGGATGACCGGGTTTAGTTCGGTCTAATTACACTATGAGCCAGAGGTGGCAGGTGTGCTTAGCCCGGATTAAATCGGCGATTCCGCCACAATATGATGACCGGAGATATGGATTGGTAGGAGTGCCCTTTCGATTTCTCAGCAACTCAGTCAGGACAGCAGAAACATGTTCACAATATTGCAAATATTTCCATAACTATGCCTCCTATGGCCGAGCCAAAACAGAAGGACAAGTTCACAGATATGAGACATGTCCCAGTCCAAAGGCTTGACGATTGGAAAATCGGATCACTGTGGAAATAGGTTGCCGAGTGCAGCAGTTCAGCTGTCTTGGACAGCAGGAATAGCGAACACGTCGGCCATAAAAACACTAGCCTACACATCTCTGATGACTTTGAAACTTGTCAACATCATGTACACTTGTATTAAACATGCAGCAGTAGAAGGGTTTGGCATTTGGTGACTGGATCACCGGAGAACGCTGATGCCATCCATGGCAGCATGGCTGTCTAGACAGCAACGGCCGCACCCATTGTGATGACCATAACTTATGCATCACTGCACCTATGGCCACTCCACTTTACAGGGCTATGTTTATGGATATTTGGATCATGATTGTGAAAGGGCTTGTCAATTGGATTGCTAGTTTGCCCGGGAACTCAGATGTCAAAATAGACAATGTCGTAGTCCGTGACCATAGCAACATATATCATGCCGAAAACTTTGTTGGGACGTAATGGAATTTGATCTATGGGGTATGGTTAACATAGACAAAAGATGGGGGTGATGGAGAGGTTCTCACATAAGGGATTAGGTGGCAGCCAAGACGATGTCGACAATGTCCCACGAGCGATGATGACAGCGACGGGCATGTTGCGCACAATGTGGCTAGGCTGCAACCACGAACCAACATTTAGAATGACCATGATGAAGAATATGATTGAGAGAAAAAAGGGAGGGAAGAAAGATATTCCTCACCAAGGGCATTTGGATGGAGGTGGACCAGCGGTGAAGGCAGGCGACAATGAATGGCGGACAACAACACCTATCCAAAGCTTTTGTTTGGGGAAACAATAAAACTTTCATAGACTACTATAGGGTTTCCCAAACATAGGGGCCTCCCCGCATAATAGACCAAAGTTTCGTGTGTTGGTGCCATGATAGGTGGAGTCATTTTATAGGGAGAAAGCCCCCTATCTCCACCATCAACTAGCAAGGTGGTACTAAACTGGGCATAACTGAATGGCAGTATTGCTTCGCAAATTCCTGTTGATGTAGATGGTCTCTTGACTGTGATTCCACTTGGGTTTGAAAGGGCCCGTCAGTGCTTTCCGACAAGTGGTGGACAGCTCAAACGGACTCGGTAAGAGAGTGATATGGCCGAAACGGTGTAGCATGGTCCTGATGGACATGGTGGATCGGGAAATAAATGGACCTTGGCCCAAAAATATTCCAAATACTCCAAAAATTATAGGAAAAATCCTATAAATGTTTTTGGATATAAAATATTTAGAGCTCATGAAAATCTTGGGAAGTGCCTCCAATAAATAGAATTTCCTCTAAGAAAAATGGGAAAACTTCCAAATAAATCTAGAAGATTCCCAGAAACTACTCGAAGATGACCAAATGTGTTTAGAAAGATTTTCTCCATCAAAACACTAAACATGCTAGCTCAGTATGGCATGACGATATGGTTGGTAGGATGGGAATGGCGAGGAGAAGGCACAAGCATGACAAACTGGGGATATTTGACAGAGAAGAAGTAGTGTAGGAGACAACTCCACAAGGTGGTCTCACCTGTTGGTGGTAGGAAGGATGTGGGGCCGCCGGTCAACTGAGAGGGAAAGGGCATGGGAGAAGACCTACTCGCGGGAGGGGTGGAAGGCTAGGTCGCTTGGCCTAGGTGGGCCGCAACATGCTAGCAGAACAAGGAAAGGTGGACGATTTCAACTTTGGTTGGCTGCTAGGCCGAAAGAGAGGGAGCAGAGAGGGGAAAAAGGATGCAGGCATGGCTCAAGATGGGAAGAGAGCTTGGCCAAAAGCAGGTGAAGAGACGATGGGGATTCTTGGACTTTTAAGAAATTTTTCAAAACCCTTTTGTTCTTCAGGTTTGAACACGCTATAAATTTAAATAGAATTTGAGTTTGAGTCCTTAGGCAACTGACTCAACATAAAAAATGCAATAGCATGAATGCAACAACAAGTTGGCCTAAATTCATTTTATTTTCTTTAAACTTATTTTATAAAATCTTTTGAATGCTCATTCTAAACACAAATAATCCTTAATAAAACTGAGAAAATTTTTAGTTATTTGAAATTCTGAAAATGAAATTTAGGGCGTTACAGTTATGACGAGTTCTTGGCCTGCCAGTCTTCCACTTGACGTCCATGAGGCGGCTCATTTTACCTTCCTTTTACACTTCCACTTACAACTCTATTATAAAGACTTGTGGTCTTGATGTAATAATATGATGATACACTATGTAACGTTTTATTTCCCTTTTTATGCACGTTCTGTGATGTCACTTTTGTCTTAATATATGTGAGACTTGCTCCTGGTACAAATATGTTGTTCTGGTTCCGTTGGTTGAGAACTGGGCGTGACACTTCATATGACATTTTATAGAGGTTGCAGTTAATTTTCGGCGGCGTGGTCGGCGAAAGTTATGATTAGAAATGCAATTAGTATTATTTCTTTGATTAAGTATGGATTGATTAGGTAAAATGTCAAGCTTACTTTGATATTGAGTTATGATTCGTTATGGTTCATCATGCTTAGTGCAATTAATATTATTTCTTTGATTATGTATTGATTGATTTGTTATGGTTCATCATGCTTAGTTATATGTTAGCACTTATACTATGTATTATCATTTTTATATGCTATGCTTACCATTTATCTTGCTTTAATAAACGTAGGTCACGAAACCTATGCATCACCTCTTTCGGACTGGCACGTCTCATGTGCATTGCACACGTGAGATGTGGCTAGTCCGGAATTGTCCCTTTTTTTGGACACCCTCGGAGTGACCGATAGAGCGTGGTATTTATGATGAGCCACGCAGTCTGAAGCGAAGTTTCGGTGGCATAACCCTATTATTCTCCACTGCACCACATTTGGGCGTGATGGTGGAGAACAACAGGATTATGCTGCCAAAACTTCATTCGAACCCTGCAAACTCATCATAAATCCGCGCTCTGTCGGCCACTCCTGGGTGGGTTTAGGGACATATCATTACCTATAGATGTAGGGCTACAATACGCTGAAAAAAATAAGCTTACCATCTACCTTGCTTTAATCGATAGCCTCAAGTATGGGCGACAATCGCCGATGGATGTATGATGGTTGGGATAAGAGTGGGGTTAAAGCTCTCTCATCTGAGTGGAGGAGCAAGACACAGACTTTTATCAACCATGTTTTCTCTTTGACAACTCACAATCGGGTTAGGTGTCCATGCAACATCCACAACAACAGAAAATTTCAGAATAGCCAAAGACCTGGTTAACCATGGTTTCACGCCATACTATGAAACGTGGACCGTACCTTCCACGGTGAGAAAGATGCTAGAGTTGAAATAGAAGGGGAAGCAGATGATGATTCAGGCGGGCGTTGATAGGATGGATGAGATGCTAGAAGCTTTACAGCCGGAGTTTGGTCTAAACTCTGAAGATCCTCTTACAAAGGAGGTTGAGGAGTTCTTCCAGCTCCTTAAAGCTGTGGAAGAGCTGCTGCACAAACACACAAAAGTGTCCCTCCTAGATTTTGTGACTCGGCTCATTGCCATTAAGTCCAAGTATTTCTTCTCGAACAAGTGTTTCAATGAGCTTGTGCAATTGATCGGGGATGTCCTTCCGCAGCCTCATAAGTTGCCCAATGACATGTATCAATGCAAGAGCTTGACCAAAGCCCACGGTATGGGCTATGAGAAGATAGATGTGTGTTCAGACAATTGCATGCTTTTCTGGGATGATCATAAGGACGAGAAAATGTGCTTAAACTGTGGCAAAGGGAGATATGTCGAGGTAGTAAACGAGGATGGCGAAAAGGTGATGATGGACATTGCACAGAAGCAACTCCATTTCTTCCCTATGGCATCGTGCTTTAAACGGTTATTTCTCTCAAAGGAAAACGGCTCACCACACGCTGGTGCCCGAAAGAAGGTGTACGTGACAACCCTAAGGGTCATGGTGCACCCTTCTGATTGAGATGCTTGGAAGGCTTTGGATAGCTTTGACACAGAGTTCGCTAAGGAAGCAAGAAATATTCACTTCGGTTTGGCAACTGATGGCTTCACACCTTTCGGAACAATCGGCCACTTCCTACTCTTGTTGGCATGTGTTTGCTATTCCATACAACCTTCCACCTTCTCTTTTCATGAAGTATGAATTTATGTTCCTTTTCCTCATCATACCTAGTCCGGAACATCCTGGAACAAAACACAATGTGATGTTACAACCCTTGATCAAAGAGTTGAAGCAACTGTGGATAGGTGTCGAAGCATATGACATATCCTTCAAGTAGGAATTCATCCTTAGGGCTGTGGATAGGTGTCGAAGCATATGACATATCCTTCAAGTAGGAATTCATCCTTAGGGCTAGCGTATCTATGGTCAATTCATGATTTATTGGCGTATGGTATCTTTGCTGGATGGAGCGTTCATGGGACCTTGACCTGTCCTATATGTGGTGCTCAAACTAGATGTTTTCGTCTTGAGTTTGGTGGGAAGATCTGCTACTTTGATTGCCATAGATGTTGGTTGCCTTCAGATCATATATTTAGAGGCGAAAATGATAGCTTTAGGAAAGACATCATCTGCTATGAGGGACCACCAAAAAGGCTAAGCGAGCAAGAAATTGCTGATCAGCTTGCAAGACTTAAGCTAAACAAGGAAAATATTGCGTATGAAGGGTTTGGAAAGAAGCACAACTAGACTCACATCAGTGGAATATGGGACCTTCCATATGCCAAGGTGTTGATGCTCTCGCACAACATTGATGTTATTCATCAGGAACATAATGTTGTTGGAAGTGTCATAAGCATGTGCATGGATTTCAGTGACAAAACAAAGGACAATGTAAAGGTCAAAAGGACTTGGCAAAGATTTGCAACCACCCAAACCTTGACCTCATCGCAAGTGGAGGTAAACCTCATGCCCCATTTTGTCTTAAACCACAACAGAGGAAAGAAGTGTTGAGATGGATGTGGGGGATAGATATCCCTTGGCTCCTCATGGCGTGGATCCAGGACATGGGCCAACAGTGGGCCTAAGTCGGGTAAACGGCAGGTTTCATAGGCCGGATGCTTAACTCAGGGCCAAATATGGTCGGGATGGCTTGGAGTTCAAGGCAGCAACGACGTAATCTATAGAACAAACAAGAAATCTTGGCCTCAAACTCAGGTTCCGAGATTTGAGGAGATTGATGAAGATACGATGGAAACGTAGATTCTGTTTGATTTTATGTAATCTGGACCGCTTAGGAGATATAGAAGGAACTCGACTTGTAACCCATGACTCCGTCAGCTTATATAAGGCGGATGAGGGAACCCTACAAAAAGTCAGTTACTCCCATAGCAATCCTAGCCCGAACCCTCATTGTAACCCCGAGAACTCGCAGCAATACAATCCACCACAAATAGGACGTAGGGTTTTACGCTTCTCGCTGGCCCGAACCTGTATAAACCTCTAGTGTCTTCATCGCTTTTCCAGCGAACCATCGAGCTACGTCGATCCCGCCAAGCCACAAAAGCTCCACGTGACCCGTCCCAGTGGTGCACTGCCGGTACTAAACCCCGACAGTTGGCGCGCCAGGTAGGGGCTCGGCGGCATCGGCATCGAGCTAGCTCCATGGCCAACCTCATCAACAACGTCAAGCAAGTTTCGCTTCGGCTGAGATGATCTGTTTCGGATCCATCTCGTTCATCGCCGATCAATCCGGCGAGCTGCACCACCTCATCGGTGCCATAGGGGAGACGCGTGGCTGCAAAGCACCGTCACCGACTCCGAAGCTCCCCTCGACTTCACCGACATCTAGGCCCAGCTCAGCGCGTGGCCGGCCAGCAACCAGCCATCTCTGGTGCCGAGCCAGCTCATCCTCGGGCGTCGACACACCTAGACCACCAAGGCCGCTCAGCCTCGGTTTGTCCCACCCAGGCGTAAGGCACCGGGTCATACCCTGATCCAATCTAGATTGGGTCAGGACCTCGGTGGGAGGTCAAGGTGACAGTCACGACGCAGATCTGCTCCCACACCTCCACAGCAATCGGCGGCTCCGTCCTCACCGACTCGACGCACCGCGCTCTCCACTTCCCCAACTCAGGTCTGGACTCAGATCAGTCAGGAGAAGAAATCACGGCAACCGATGACTCGCCGCATGTCCTTAACTTCTACACCGACAACCCCACCTCACCGAAAGACCCCGACCTTGCCCCCGACTCATGGCCGAAGCAGTAAAGCCACAGATCGCGTGGAAGGTCGGGCCCCCACCAAGCTTCTCCACGGCCCTTGCAACACCGCGGCAGCTCGTCAGTCGACCTCGTCGCATCTACGGTTCGTTCCTCACGCCGCGGTTCTCCTCAAACACAATGAGGATGCGCAACGGGAGACCGCAAGCCCTCATCGTCTACCGAAGCCTCAGCCACCTCAACTCAAGGAGGGGGCGGCGAGAAGACGACAAGACCTCCCTCACATTCAACGTCCACACCGCTCGTGGACGATGACATCTATACACGGTCGACTGAACCGGTGACTGGATTTCAGTTTGGGTCTCGTCATCAACTCTACCCCGAGCGGCAGAACCGCCACGTGGTGCAGCGCGTGCACGGTGGCAAAGTCAGAGATAGCGCTTCCACAGCAGTCAACTCGGCCACCTCTTCCCCGAGAGGGTGGCAAGCATGCCTGCATTGAGATGGCCTACAACCTGGAATCTCCCTGCAAGTCCAGAAGCGAGCAACCTCAGACGACTACAGCATCGGGATCCACGCTTCCCGACTCTGAGCTTCACTCGGAGGGGTCGTTGAACACTCCTCGACGATTCAGGCTAGCTCAGAGATGCCGACGTACTTCTCTGAAGTACTCGTCATTGGCATGCAGGTGGAGGACGACCCTGTCTCTAGGTGACGAACCTTCCGTCAACGGAGAAACGCCTCAACAGCGCGACCTGCGGCGACGCCACAATTGGCAGCGCAACATCCGCCGTCACCATAATGCTGGAAATCAGGACCTGACCCTGGCCAGTCTCACAGGATGAGGCGACTGATCCAGACGAGACGCCGGAGCAAGCTGAATTCCGTCGGCAATGAAACAGTTCGGTGGCGCAACCGTCGGTACATGCAGGATCAACAGTACCAGCGGGATCACGGGGAAGCGGCACACGATGCGGGGAACCACGTTCAACCCCGACCACCTCTGCCGGCAGGGCGCAACCTGCTGCCCAACTTTGCCGCGGCCATGGGCACATCGAGTCAAGCGGGGGGAGTCTTGGCGCGGCTAGCAGACACACTCCCTCAGACTCCGAAGGGGGAAGCGTACCGGCGGATCTTCGCGCAGGCAGCTCACCACCTCCTTCCGAGCGTTCTTGCAGTGGCCCCCCAACGCCCGTGAAGCCATCAATGAGAGGCGCGACGCATGCAACAATATCGAAAGATTGTGCGCGGAACGGCACACAGAGGAGCTCCAACGTCAGTAACAACTACGACCATGACTTTGGGGCGCCACACCAAGAAGACCAGGGGCAAAGCTAACACGGCCGGGGCATCTGTCAACAGCCCGACGGCATGGCGTTCAGTCCACGACCAGTTAGGGGGGAATCGCCCTCGGTCCCCTTAATGCCGCGACCCAGCAGCTCAAGATGGAGGTCAGTACGAACCAGCCCATCGTGGTGTGGTCGAAAATCCTGGCTTTCACCACTTGGCTCCGCGGAGTAGCATGGCCGCAGAACTTCAAGGTATCTAATGTCGACAAGTACGAGGTAAAGCATGACCCCACTGGCTAGCTGGCTAGTGTACTCGACAGCAGCTAGCGCGGCCGGCGCGAGTGAAGACATGATGACGGCCTACGTCCCTATCGTCCAGTGATAGGATGCGCTAACAGTGGTTACGACACCTCAGGCATGACTGCATCGACAACTTGGGACGACTTCTGCCGGCGCTTCATCGCCAATTTCCAGTCGCTATCGGACAAGCCAGCACAGCCTTGGGACCTCAAGTCTATCAAGCAGCAAGGATGGCGAAGGTCTTTGATCGTACCTTAAATGGTTTCAGTCGATGCGGAAGAAAATTCCCAACATCGCTGATGCGGCAGTAATCGACAACTTCTTCTGAGGCTCTAGGGATGAGGCTTTCGTAAAAGCCCTCCTGCAAAAGTCCTCGGTCACGTCCGAGCAGCTCTTCCCCGACACCGACCGATACATCACCGTAGACGAGCGAGCTCGGGATTTGGTCGACGCACAACGAGAAGAACGTGGGAAGCATGAAGAGTCCTCGCGGCAAGATCGCTGTTGGGAGAAGAGACCACGGGAGGAAGTCCAGACTAGTGGGGCCATCGCCCACTGTGGCCACGCGTCCCGCCGCGGCAAGGGGGGCAGAGGTCACTCGACCAGCTCCTCGACGCACCGTGTCCCTACCACAAGGAGATGCATCACACCCTGCGCGACTGCAGGGACTTCAAGGCTTCGATCGCTAATGGCAGGCCTTTCGTGGCTCTGCCTCCTCCACCGCCACTCCTGCATGATCAGGGGCCCCCGCCTCAGCAGAATAGGGGCAGCGGTGCCAGCTTCCCCAACATCAATCGGCACGTCAATGTCATCTTCGGGGGACAATCGGCACGTCAATGTCATCTTCGGGGGACATGGCTCCCTGGAGAGCAAGCGGCAGCAGAGGCGGCCACCAAGGAACCTCCGGAGCCATACAGCTGCTCGGACTTAACAATATCGTTCAGTCGGGCTGACCAGTGGCTCAAATACGATCACCTGGGCAAATATCCCCTGCTGGTTAGCCCGGTGGTCCACGAGAGCCGACTCATGAGGACCCTGATCGACGGCGGCAGCAGCATCAACGTCATGTTCCCCAAGACCTTGCTGTCTCTCGGGCTCTCCATCGATGATCTGGAGGAGTCAGATAGTCCCTTCTTCGGGATCATACCTGGCGAGGGGGAGTACCCGCTGGGGCACATCAGTCTAGTCCGTCACCTTCAGAATGGAGGAAAGCTTCCGCACCGAGACCCTGTGCTTCGAGGTGGCTACCTTCGACTCCGCCTACAATGCCATCATTGGGCGGCCCGGGTTAGCCAAATTCATGGCTGTCCCCCACTACTCATACCTAGTACTGAAGATGCTGGCCCGACATGGACTTCTCTCTGTGTGGGCGGACTTCAAGGCCTTTGCTCTCTGCGCACGAGAGGCATTCCAGATGGCCTACACCATGACCACTATGGCGGCTCAGCGTTGACTCATCGATGACGCGAACAAGCTCCCAAAGGAAAACCAGGCGATCCCGACTCATGAGCAGATCCCCAGCCAGGCGATCCAAGCGACCGTGGCGACCAAGGAAGTGAGCCTCGACCTCCCCGACACCTTGAAGACGGTGACCATCAGCACAATCCTACCTCCCAAATAGGAAAGCGCGCTCGTCCGGTTCTTGAGGGACAACTAGGACATGTTCACTTGGAAGCCCACTGATATGCCCGGAGTCCCAAGAGAATTGGCCGAGCACAAACTCAAAGTGTTCCCCAACGCCAAGCAGATCAAGCAGAGGCTGCGTCGCTTCCCTCCAGACAAGAGGGAGGTGATTCGTGTGGAGTGAACCCTGGCTCCAAGCTGTCGAGTTTATTAGAGAAGTCATGCATCCCGAGTGGCTTGCAAACCCTGTACTCGTTTTGAAAAAGAATAAAGTAGACTGGCGGATGTGTGTTGATTATACCGATCTCAACAAACATTGCTCGAAAGATCCTTTCGGGCTACCTAGAATAGATCAAGTAGTCGACTCGACGGCCGGATGCTCTCTCTTGTGCTTCCTCGACTGCTACTCGGGCTATCACCAGATCAGCCTGGCTTTGGAGGATCAAGAGAAAACAACCTTCATCACACCATTCGGGGCATTATGCTACACTTCTATGCCTTTCAGGTTGAAGAACGCTGGGGCCACATACCAGCGCGTGATCCAAACATGCTTGGCCGAGCATTGGGGCAATTGCGTCGAAGCCTACATCGACGACGTAGTGATCAAGACTAAGAACGCAGAACACTTCATCGACGACATCCAACAGGTCTTCAACAGCCTAAGAAGGTTCCGCTGAACCTTAACCCGACCAAATGCGTATTCGGGGTTCCAGCCGGACAATTAGTCGGGTTCATCATCAGCAAGCGGGGGATCGAGTCTAATCCCGAGAAGATTGACGCGATTCTCAGGATGCAGCCTCCCAAGTCGCGGAAAAAGGTGCAGAAGCTCACCGGGTGCATGGCCGCACTGAGCCGATTCATCTCACGATTGGGTGAGCGCGGCATGCCTTTCTACAAGCTCCTGAAGAAGGTGGACAGGTTTCAGTGGACACTAGAAGCTCAGGAAGCGCTTGAGGCCATCTAGCGGTTCTTAACGAATCCTCCAGTGTTGAAGTCACCAAACCGAGCCACAGCGGATTCCCCTGCCGAGGATCTACTGTTGTATCTCTCTTGTACGACTCATGTGGTCAGCTCAGCATTGGTGATTGAGAGGGTGGAGGAAGGGCACATTCATTCGACTCAACACCCGGTCTACTTCATCAGTGAGGTGCTCAGCCCATCCAAGATCAGGTATCTCAGGTTCAGAAATTACTGTATGCAGTCCTCATCATAGCTCGAAAGCTCCGTCATTATTTCGAGGAGCACAAGGTGGTGGTGGTAACTTCATTCCCCATCGGTGAGATACTGCAGAACAGAGAAGCTACGGG
The DNA here is from genome assembly GCA_030272315.1 of Paspalum vaginatum. Lineage (NCBI taxonomy): Eukaryota > Viridiplantae > Streptophyta > Magnoliopsida > Poales > Poaceae > Paspalum > Paspalum vaginatum. The sequence goes on from CM059021.1 coordinate 22,043,899, forward strand.
GAGAATAGCTAAGTGGGCGTGCAAGCTGGGAGCACATGACATCGAATTCCGCCCACGCACTGCTATCAAGACCCAAGCTCTAACTGATTTCATCGCCGAGTGGACGGAGAACCAGGTACCTGACAACCCAGAACCTCTGGAATTCTGGAAGACTGTATTTTGATGGGTCACTGAAGATAGATGGCGCCGGGGCAGGCGTTGTCTTGACCTCCCGGAAAGGCGAGAAGCTTAAGTATGTACTTCAGATTCTCTTCTCAGTCTCCAACAATGCGGCAAAATACGAAGCTATGTTACACGGTCTGCGCATCGCGATTTCACTCGGCATTAGGTGTCTCTTGGTCTACGGGGATTCACTAGTGGCGGTCAGTCAGGTCAACAAGGACTGGGATTGCACCACGGAGGTCATGGACAAGTACTGCGCTGAAGTACGGAAACTGGAAGACAAATTTGACGGCCTTGAATTTCATCATGTGGAGTGCAATGGCAACACCGACACGGACTTACTGTCCAAGCTCGAGTCGTCCTGGGCTAAAATTCCCCTAGGAGTATTCATCCAAGAGTTGTCTCATTCATCCATTGATCGCGACCTAGAACCCCCAGAGCAGCACGTTCTGAGCCTAGAGGATGCTCCGACTGACTGGCTGGTCCCAATCATCAAATACATCAGAGATGGGGACGAGCCTGACAACAAAGCAGAAGGTGAGCGACTCGTTCGGCGTGCCGCTAGCTACACATTGATCGACAACGACTTGTTTAAGCACAGCGCAGCCTGGAGTTTTGTTAAAATGCATCGACTAGTCTCGAGATAGAATTCTACTGATGGAGATCCACGCTGGGCAGTGCAGTAATCACGCCGCATCCAGGACATTGGTCGGGAAGGCATTCAGGGCCAGGTTTTACTGGCCGACAGCTAAGCAAGACGCTGCTGAGATCGTCAAGCGATGCGAGGCATGTCAATTCTTCGCAAATCAACATCACCTGCCGGCTCAACAACTGCAGAATATTCCTGTCTCATGGCCCTTTGCATGTTGGGGGCTCAACATGATTGGCCCACTCAAAAAGGCTCAAGGTGGTTACACTCACGTCTTAGTAGCTATCAACAAGTTCACCAAGTGGATCGAGGTTAAGCCTATCGCATCTTTAACTTCAGCAAAAGTAGTGGACTTCATTCAAGAGATCATATTTCGCTTCGGAATTCCAAACAGCATCATTACAGATTTGGGTTACAATTTCACAGGCTCGGAATTCTTCGATTTCTGCAGCGAGAAGTTTATACTCACCAAGTACGTCTCAGTGTCGCACCCTCGTGCTAATGGCCAGGTTGAGTGAGCTAATGGGATGATTCTGGATGCTTTGAAGAAGAGAGTCTTCGATAAGGATGAGAAATTAGTAGGCAAGTGGATCAGAGAACTCCCATACATTATCTGGAGCCTCAGAATGCAGCCAAGTAAAGCCCTCAATGGGAACACTCCCTTTTTCATGGTATATGGCTCGGAGGCAGTGTTACCTGCTGACCTGGCACACGGGGCACCACGGTTGGCATTCAAAGATATCGCAGAAGCAGAAACTACGCGGCTTGATGAGATCGATCTACTGGAAGAAGAGCGGCTTAACTCAGAGATTCAGTCGGCACAATATTAGCAGACTCTACGCCGTTATCATGAGCGTAATATGCGTCCTCGCGCTTTTCTCGTGGGAGATCTGGTCCTCCGGAGGGTCCTCAAGGGGGTTGGGCGCCACAAGCTGTCCCCCCTTGGGAGGGGCCTTACATCATTACAGAAGTCACTCGGCCAGGATCCTATCGCTTATCTGAAATGGATGGCACTCCGGTCGGGAATTCGTGGAACATCGAGCAACTGCGCAAGTTCTACTCTTAAGCACCATGCGACCTCAAAATTTATGTACTTTAGTCTGTACTCATGCTTAGTCCTAATTTCAAGTGGGCTCGTCCTCTGTCATGTTCAGTCGGATGTACTCAGATAATAAATGAACGCATGATCTCTGTGCACTATCTCTTTTTCTCATAACATGAACGCATATGGCTTCTGGTGAATCGTGTCTGTATACTCAAATAATCAGGCAATCAGTCATGTGTCTTGACCCGACTCATGGTTGGTGTTACATGCCTACTCCTACTCAAGCTAGGGTGCAGTCCGACCCTAATCACGGGGCAATCAGCCTAGGTCGTACGACCGACATTTGGTGTTACATGCCTTCGCGTTTTCACAAAAAGGGTGCAATCTGACCCTTCCTATGGGGCAATCAGCCTAGGTCATACGACTGACAGCTGGTGTTACATGCCTTCGCGTTTTCACAAAAAGGGTGCAATCTGACCCTCCTTACGGGGCAATTAGCCTAGGTCGTACGACCGACAGCTGGTGTTACATGCCTTCGCGTTTTCATAAATAGGGTGCAATCCGACCCTCCTTACGGGGCAATTGGCTTAGGTCGTGGACCTACAGTCAGTGTTACATGTCCTCAAGTGCTCGTAACAGATAGGCACAATCTGGCCTTACGTTTTGCATTCTTTGATAAGTTCTCGGTTCAATTGATTAAATTCTATACTCATTCGCGTGTTTTTCAATTTCAAGCAAGTCCGCATGCTAAGGCTAATTCAAGAGCCGGTTTTTTCCCTTTCACAGAATCGTATATAAGGATGAGTAGTCACTAATGATTTCATGTGATCTAAGAATTCTGACATTGTTATCCTACAGACAAACATTCACGACAGGTACAATTAAATTCTAACAAGGAACAGTTCAAATTTACAGTTCAAATTCTGAGATTAGTTTCTCTGCTATGGATTGAATCTCTGAGGCATATTGATCAATGGTGGCATCGCTTGGATCAGCTCCAACTTTCGCTATCAGCTCGGCTAAGTCTAGCTCTGGCCGAGTTATCTCAGAGCTTGCCTCGAAGATGTCTCTTGGTATCATCAGCTAGGGTTGCCACCCGATCTGATAGCGGTCTTGATGAGCCAACCTCTGGGGCGCATATATTCAGCATGGTGGTCAGCGCAGTTGTTGCAGATTTCAGCAGTTCCTTGTTCTTTTCGTAGGCAGCCTTCAGTTTGTCGCAGTTCTTCTTGACGACTTCATAGTTTCGTACGGAAAGCTCCAAGTCATGTTGTTGTCTCTCCGATAGAAGCTAGGATTCCTTGAGAGCTTGCCTCGTTGACTTCAGCACCTTGTCCAGATCTCTGTTTTTGCATTGGATTTCGACACAGATTTTGTCAGCTTCCATTATCTCGGTTGTCTTCTGTTCAAGCTCTGTCTGAGTCAACTGGTGGCTCATCTGAAGTATCATCAAAGCACTGGACGTATTCTAAAATGACCTTTCAAATCCATCTCCTGACTCTCGGAGCTCCTGGATCTCTCTTTTTAGCCGCAGTGCCTCATCCTGTGGACCGATTCAACTTATAGGCCTCTGTAAGTAAAGAATATGCTAACTAGGTTTCCTGACGAGTTACCTCATGCTGCTTTCGCTCTAGTTCAAAATTGTGCTGCAGACTCCTAGCGTTGTCTCGAGCTTCGTCACGCTCAAGTATAGCGTTACGGCAGTGTCGCGCTAAGCTAAGGCATTCTCTAGATCAGCAATCCTCTTAGCCGCAGCTACACGTTAGGGTAGGAGTACATCAGGATATGTCGGATGCTAGGTTACGTGGGCGAACAAGACAGTAGGTAGTACCAGCGCTCTCAGTAGTGCGGTTGGCTTCTGACTCGGCTAGTTATTGGCGTAGCATGATCACATCGCCCCTAATCACTGGAGCGAGCCGTTCACGCCATCGTGCAGCTTGGTCAAGCTAGTCCTGCTGTAATAGATTCAGCACATTAGTGATGTTAACTTTGACTTCAAAAATCAATTGCAATCAGAATAGCGAGTTACCTCAAAAGCTGCGAATGGTCTGGTTTTAGATGGGCTTTCAGCAACTTGTAGATGTGGGGTCACCAGGTCGAGTGAAGGGGCTTCCTCAATCATGACAGTGTCATCTACCGACTTAGGAGCTTCACCCTGAGGGCTTGGCACTGGCAGAGGGATTTCTGGAATATCTCTGGTGTTGGTTGTCTCGTCACCAGCAATTACATCATTCTCATGCTGAGAGCATTGTTCACCCATGGCAGGCTCTTGGGTCCTTGAAGTGCCTCTTCCTTCGGGATTGCTGAGCGCGTCGTGCCAGTTGAGTAGGAGTTCCATCCCAGTGTCATCTTGGTGATCTTCTGCACTCTTCAGCTATCCTTCAGTCGGATGCTCCGGGCCCTCACGCTCTGGCACTTCAGTCGCACATTCTGAAACCTTGGACTCGGGGGCTTTAGTTGCACTGGACCCAATCTCGGGAGCTTTCGTCGCTTCAGTCTCGAGCTCGGAGGCTTCGGCTTCATTCGTCTCAAACTCGGGGGCTTTCTGTGGGTCAGCATCGGACCTAAGAAGTAATGCACTTTGTTCTGCCGAAGGTCTGCACAACAGTTCGATGCAATCAGCATGTTGCAAACTAGATATGAAGAGAATGTTCAGTCATACCGTGATGGCATGGAGACACTGTCAATCGGGAGAGGGAAGGACTTCACGAATTGTGCCAATTCCGGGTCAATGTCTGATAATTCCAGTTCTTCTTCTACCGGCATTTCTGGATGAATCGGAGGGGAGGTTGTGACCTTAGTTTCTTGCGCTCATTTGGATCTCCTTTCACAATGATGCAGTGGGACCTCTTCCTCCTCCTCCTCCTCCTCATCAATTAAAGAACTCCAGTCAATACCACTGAGGGATGAACCCGTACTATGGTCAGCCTTCTCCTGCGTTCTGAATTACTTGCTCGGTCTCTTGGATGGGGACATTGGATCAGGTCTAGCAGGAGAAGTCTTCTGGTTGTTGATTTGTTCCCTGATGGTTCTCTTTCTCTAGGGAACATCGGACTGTTCTGCTGACGTCTTGGCTCGGATACGCCTCGACATCCTGGACGCGACATCACCTTCCTTTGAGCCTGCTGTATGCTTGGGGTCTTTCTCTTCTGGGGCAGCATTTTCATCTGCAGTATCTGCATTACCATTAAGGCGTGGAATAATGATGAATGTCGCAGCTTCATTATTATCTCTTCCTTGTGTCGCTGCAACCACGGCTCCATCTCTTCAGCAGTTAGCTGGGATTGCCGCTTCAACATCTTGTCTGCATTATGTTGAGGAGGGTCGGACATAAACTTCGTAATATTACTCTGCAAAGATACAATCAGAAATCTATTCAGTATTGAGTACATTATCAAGAACACACCAGTGAATTGATCGGCGAACTACCATACTTACAGTGGGCGTTGGATGCCACGCAGAATAAGGCTGTGGGGACCCTTCGTTGTACACGTCACCTCTTAGCATCAGGCTAACTCGGGCCTTGATTTCTTCTGCAGATATGGGTTGACTAATCTCTCGAGTGGGGTCACTGGCCCCAACATACAGGTAGGCTGGATATACTCGATCCTTCATCGATTGAATGCTTCAGAAGATGAAATCTATAACTATGGCATGAGCAGTCAAACCGCTATCTTTCAAACCTAAGATGTCGTTAAACAGAATTTCTGCCTCTGCCATTTCTTCTGTGGTTGGTGCCTCTTCCCAACTGATAAGCATGGAGTTTGGCTGACGTCCTGATCGGGCTGGCAGGGATTTGGCGTGGTTGGTCATGTAGAACCACTTAGAGTGCCATCCTCTGTTGCTGTCCTTGAGAGGGATATCTATGTACACTGATTTGCGTCCTCTACGCAGTTCTAGGCTAGCTCCTCCAACTACCTGCAGCACTTTGTCTCGGGTGTTGGGCTTGCAGTGGTACAGATACTTCCAAAGACCAAAATGGGGAGCAATCCCAAGAAAAGCTTCGCACAAGTGAATAAAGATTGAAATTTGGAGAATTGAATTGGGATTCAAGTGGGACAGATCGATGCAATAGAAGTTCAACAAACCGTGGGCAAAAGAATAGAGGGGCAGTCCTAAGCCACGGTCAAAGAAAGGGGCAAAAACTAAGGACTCATGGGTATCTTCTGTGGGGACTTTTTCACCTTCGCAATCTCTCCACCCACCCAAATCCTTGGGCGGAAGAACTCCCATCCTTACAAGGTGATTTAGATGAAATTCAGAAATGGATGACATATGGAATGCCAGAAACGGTGACGGGATTGGCCGGTTTTCGTCATGAGGAAGTCCTTCGCTGGTGTTTCCATGTTCGCTGATCGTCTTCTTCTTTGGAGCCATAGGCGCAAAGGATTCTGGCACTTGGTTATAAGTTTTGGGACAAGGATTTCGAATCTGGTGATGATGGTGGCGGAGTAAATGCAGTTGTTGAGAATGCGGATTCGAGTGGGAGGAACCGTTAGGGTTTTGGTCTTCTTTAATACTCGACGGTGTTAAATTGAGGGGGTCTGTTTTCTCTAAGGTAGTTCACGCTGTCAACATCCTATCAGTCGGTGCGAATTCAGTCGAAGTGGATTTTCATGGACCACATGGAATTCAGTCAGAGGTCATTCAGTTGGATAAATTGACTCGGTTATTAGTGACTTGTCGATACTTACTAGCAGTTATATTCCATATGCTTCGTTTGGCTCGGGGGCTCGCAGTTTTCATTCGATGGCACAGATTTCAATGTGTAGACTGTTTCTAAGCAGTATGGAAGGGATTGTTCATAGAAAGAGTAGATTTCACTTTGCAAGGACAAATTCAAGAGCAAGTTGAAACTTAAAAGCATTCATTAAGAAAGGCGAGATTCATTACAAAGATGGAACTACAGATGCACGAGATTCTTCTACGGTACTACATTGATAATTAAACTAAAGTCCTAGCCTAACAGCCGACACAGGCGGTGCTTCTTGGGGGGCAGAGCAGCATCCTCATCGCTGCTGTTGCCATCGTCGCCGTTGTCATCATTGTCTCCGTCATCGTCGTCGTCGTCATCGTCATCATCATCGTCGTCGTCATCTTCCTCCTCGTTGTTGTCCTCATCATCAGGGCTGCCGAGACCGGGGTGGTTCACGCCCCAGAGCATTGCCATCTCCGTCTAATTGTACTAGTCAGAGTTAGTGTCGGAGTCATCGCTCACCTCTTCCGGTGGCACCTTCACGTTGACGTCGCCGTTGTCGTCGCTGTCGCTGAAGGGCTTGGCGTCACTGGGAGGGTCTTCTCCGCCAAGACCTCCGGTGAAGATCTCGTCCTCCGAGTTGGAGAACTCAAGGCAGTTCTTGCGAGGGCCGGCCATGGGGTTCGTGAGAAAAAGGGGTTTGGAGTAGTGGAATCTTATGCGTTTGTAAGGCAATGGAAGTATGATTGATGGATGGGTTCTGGCTTTATTTATATAGTAGGAGAGGTGCCGCTTCGGTTTTTGCAGGTCCGCGTATAATGATGGCGTTTGGTATTCGGATGGACACGTGTCGGTGATCCATAGATGAGATGAATCAAGAGGGTTGGATCCATGAATGGTTGGGTTTTCAAGGGAAAAGCTTATGCGGTAAAGAAAGGAATGGCTCTTCGTTTTACTGTCAGTTTCCCGGTATACACCCAATGGGTGGGGAATTTTTTTTGTAAGTTCTTTCTGATTAAGGCAAAAGCCTGAAGACTTCAGGTGGGCAGTGTTGAGTCGGGAGAGCTCTTTGGACCTTCAAGATGATTGTTACTCAAGTCAACTTGAAGCTCGGGGGCTACACCCAATGGGTGCACCTAGTCGGTGCAACCATTGAAACAACGCAGTAATTGATTCGGGAAGAAATGTGTACTTTCAAAATTTCAGATTTTTGGGACCTTCAAGTTGATTGTTACTCAAGTCAAATTGAAGCTCGGGGGCTATACCCATTGGGTGCACCTAGTCAGGTGCAACCAATGATTCAAGGAGACAGAAGATCTAAAGATGGAGTTGTCAAGGGCAATTGGTTTTTTCTAGATCTTTAAGCTGATTGATGCTCAAGTCAGCTTAAAGCTCGGGGGCTACACCCAATGGGTGCACCTAGTCGGTGCAACCATTGGAGAGATATGAAAGTTGACTCGGCGAGGTGCTTCACTCGGAGCTCTAGTTGGTTGTGGGAGTCTCGAGTCAATTGACCTCCAAATTGACTCGAGCCTCAGGGGCTTGTGGGGAATAGATATCCCCTGGCTCCTCATGGCGTGGATCTAGGACATGGGCCAACAGTGGGCCTGAGTTGGGTAAGCAGCTGGTTTCATAGGCTAGACGCTTAACTCAGGCCCAAATACGGTCGAGATGGCTTGGAGTTCAAGGCAGCAACGACGTATTCTAGAGAACAAACAAGAAAGCTTGGCTCGGACTCGGGTTCCGAGATTTGAGGAGATTGACGAAGATATGATGGAAACTTAGATTCTGTTTGATTTTATGTAATCTGAACAGATTAGGAGATATAGAAGGAACTCGACTTGTAACCCAAGACTCCATCAGCTTATATAAGGCGGATGAGGGAACCCAACAAAAAGTTAGTTATTCCCATCGCAATACAGCCCGAACCCTCATTGTAACCTCGAGAACTCACAGCAATACAATCCACCACAAACAGGACGTAGGGTTTTACGCTTCTCGCGGCACGAACCTATATAAACCTCTGTGTCTTCATCGCTTTTCCGGCGAACCATCGAGCTACGTCGATCCCGCTGAGCCACAAAAGCTCCATGTGACCCGTCCTGTGGTGCACTGCCAGTACTAAACCCCGACAATGGATGAAAAATTTGAAATTCCTAGATGGTTACACAGTAGGGTTGAAACGAGCCATGAATCTGAATACCTAGGAAGCTTAATGGTTTGAAGAGCCATGATTACCACATTATCATGGAAAGACTCATGCCTGTGATGTTTCACGGTTACCTAAATGATGGAGTTTGGTTGGTGCTTGCCGAGCTAAGCTATTTCTTTAGACAGCTCTGTGGTTATCTGAATGATGGAGAAGCTACAGAAAGATGTACCGGTGCTAATATGCAAAATGGAAAAAAATTTCCCTCCTAGGTTCTTTGATCCAATACAACATCTCCTTGTTCATCTTGCATATGAAGCTAAGGTTGGTGAGCCTGTGCAATTTAGGTGGATGTAACACATTGAAAGGGCCCTCAAATATCTTAGAGCAATGGTTGGCAATAAGGCTAGAGTTGAAGGGTGCATCGCTGAAGCATTTATTATTAAGGACATATCATACTTCTCTAGTGTATATTTTGCTGAGGAACACAATGTCAATGCTCCTACAATGCGATACAATATGGACGAAGAACCTCCTCTCACTGACCTTCCAATATTTCAATCTACTAGCACAAGTGCAAGTGGCAGCTCACCCTACTATTTTAAGCCGGGAGAACGAATATCGGCTTTGCTCTACATGTATGCTAACATAAAATAGACGAATCCATATTTAGCCTAAAGTTTTCATTGAGTACTTTGCTTCTTAATAACCTATTGATATCTTGGTCTATTCCGTATCCATTTGTATTCTTTGTATAGTGAGTTCTAAAGGTAGAATTAGACATCTAAGAAGCAACCTACAAGCAAGCAACTAGATAAGATGCGATGAGATGGCATAGATGGAAAACCTAATTTCATCGACTGGTTCAAGAATTATGTAAAAATCCTTCTGATCCATACCATATTTATCTCTCGTATTACATGTCAATAGTATACGTCCGTTAACTTGACTATGTGTGTTCTGTAGTGCTCAAAAATTGACGTTGAAGTCCATGAAGACTTTGTTTAGCTAACAGAGGGAAGGGTGACCGTTAGAAGCCACGGTCGGTATGATGTCAAGGATTCCGGTTTTGCTCAGCCCCATTTTAAGCCACTCGTCCTCTAGTAGCATCATGTAACTCTAGGGTTATGGTTAAGGGAAGCGATGATCAAGGACGGGAATCTACTTATTATGGAATCATTCAAAAAATTCTCGAGTTCAAGTTCATCAGCGATAATGAACTAAAGTTATTCTTCTTTGTTTGTGATTGGTTTGAACCCATTAGAGGGGTTCAAGAGAACTAGTATGGCATGGTCAAAGTGAAGCACAACAAAAAGCTCAAGGGCAATGACAACTAGGTCCTTGCACACCAATGTGACCAGGTTTACTATTTGTCGTATCCAAACAAAAAGTTCCATGCTTGGTGGCTAGTTCACAAAGTGAATCCCCATGAACGTTTATATGCTCCTAGCAATGCTAGTTATGTGCTAGTCAGTCAATGGCAAAGTTTATCAAGAAGAAGAATTGTCAACATCTTTCATTGTAGAGCCCGATGTGGAACACAAATTCCTTGGTCGGAGACTGAGGACATCAGTGTTCCAAGCAAACGGAAAAGACAAGCACCTAAGAAAAGAGTTCAGTGGTCGGGTTTAGCATGGAGGGGACAACTTAATAGTGACGATGATGAGTTTTGACATGTAAATCATTCATTTCTGTGCTTTATATATTTCTGTACTTTATGTGCATTGTTAATCATTTATTTCTATACTTTATGTAAATCTTGGGATATCTCTTATTATTTCATCAACAGGATGAGCCGTAGGCTCAAGCAAGTAGCAAAGGGGTTCATGGGAAAGATGATCCCAAACAAGAGGCTCTTTCAGGGGAGTTCAATTTCTAGCTCATCTAGGCGTAAGGCTTTGTTGAGGTGTGTGGACCCAAACTTGCCGGGACTTCCTATCACCCTTCAAAGAACTAAGGTACATATGTGCATAGAGTTTTATATGTATAATTTTCATATATGTCTAATAACTTATCTCATGCTTAATTTTGCAGGGTGAGGAGAATGAGAAGGAGGCTAGAGTTAGGCAGGAGGATGAGGAGGCTAGAGCTAGGCAGGTGGAGGCTGGAGCTGGGTAGGAGGATGCTAGAGCTAACGAGGACCTGATGGGTGGGGATGGTTCAGATGAGGTGGTTCAGAGGAGGGGGATTAGGAGGAGCCACTACGTCAACCCTCCTCCAGTTCCTGCCCCTGCAGACAAGATACTGATCAGACCAATTGGTGGCGGTACAGTCATTATGAGTTATTTACTTCAATAGTTTGTATACATGACATGTCTTCAATGTTATTTTGCTTTCTAGTTGTTGACACGTTTTAGCGTCAATCACCAGCGATATGACCTAGACCAATCCACCCGGGAGGGACCCCATTAGGGAGGATCAGTGCTAGGGGTTACTCTAGCATCGGCAGACCACCTAGAGCTCCTCAAGTCGGCATAGAGTCAAAGAGAGGCAAAAATTAGGGTCGGAGAAGAGAATTGGGGTTTGGGAATAGAAATATGCATACAAGTAAGTAAAATAGTAGATTGATTCGATTGTGGATGCGTCAAGTCGGCTTGACCCCTTTATATTTATTGGGGAGGGTGGTCTTAACCCTTGTACAAGTTGAATTCCATGAGATCTCTCCCAAATCCCAGAATTCCTCTCGGACTCAACCATACCGGATAGTCCGGTACAGCCCACCGGACAGTCCGGTGACGCCGGACAATGGACAGTCCGGTACATGCCACCGGACTGTCTGGTGGCGCTGGCCAACCTAGCCTTACCCAACTAGGTGCTCAACACATGCTCCCCTGCCTTTTAGTGAAGGTCATGAACTAAAAGCACTAGTATCACTTGCATCTTCGAGAATCAATAGATCTCTCATAACATAACAATTCCGAAGCAAATAAAACATCCGACGTAATACATCGGCCTCCCTCAAGCATCTTGCCACACGCTTGGATAATATTTCTTCAAGAAGTGGCCATTAAATGCTTTGGGTAGCTCGTTACCATGCAAATCCTCTAGTATATAAGCATTACCAGGAACTACCCGCTTAACCTTATATGGACCCTCCCATCTTGGAGACCACTTGCCGAATCTTCTATTCTTGGTCTTCAATGGCAACACCGTCTAACACATGAGCTCTCCAACCTGAAAATTCTTAGCCTTCACCTTCTTGTTGTATGCTTTGGCAACTATGAGCGTGTCTTTCTCAATTTCCTTCAAAGCCATCAATCGCTTGTCGGTCACCTCATCAATATTATCCACCATCAAGTCATGGTATTCACCGACATCCAAATCATTCTACTTTGCAAACCTGTACGCATCCAAATTTACCTCTACATGGAGCATAGTATCCTGATCATACACAAGCTCCAAAGGATACATTTTAGTAGCATGATGTTTAGATATTCTATGAGCCCATAAAGCCTCAGACAAAACCTCGTGCCAACGCCAAGGGTGATCGGCGATCTTCTTCTTGATAAGATTGATGATTACTTTATTACTAGACTCAGCTTGACCATTACCTGAGCATAATATGGAGAAGAATTGAACAACTTAATCTTATATGATTCGGTAAATTCATGCACCTCTTTAGACATAAAAGAAGCACCTTGATCTGTAGTCAAAGTTTGAGGAATACCGAATCTGTGAATAATATGCTTAGTAATGAACTCAATTACCTCCTTATGCAGTCATATTCTTAAAGGCAACAACTTTAGTCCATTTTGTAGCCATCAACACAAACTGATGCCTCTTGAAAGATGATAGATGAATCTCTCCAATGAAATCTAGGCCCCATCCACTACAAGAAAAATGCATTTTTTCGTGGGCCAAATTAATTTCGTGGGTCGACCCACGAAATTACATGGCATAATTTCGTCGGCTCCTACAACCGACGAAAACAAATGTAAATTCGTAGGCCGAACATGTAAAGCCATGAAAATATAGTAAATTCATCGGTCGATCTGTCAGCCCACGAAATTGTCTACGAGAGCGAAAATTTGGAAAAATCGTAATAATTTCGTGGGTCATTAAGGCTGACGAAAATATATATAATTTTGTGGGTTTTCTGTGGGGCCGACAAAGAAAGCGGATATTTTCGTCGGCCCGACGCTCGAACGACGAAAATGTAAGGTCCATAACCCGGCCCATGACCATCTCCCTCTCCACACGCACACACAGGCACCCACACTACCGCCGCCGCGCCGTTCCCCGCCCCCGCCCCTGGCCGCGTCGCCGCCGGCTGCCTTCCCCGCAGGCCCTGGTCTGGCGCCACCCGCCGCATCCTCGACCTGGCCCCGCGGCGCCCTCCGCCATCCGTTGTGTCGCCGCACACCACCAGCGTTGCCGCGCAGCCCGGCTCCCAGCCCCTCCCTGCGCCTTGTGCTCCCTACCAGTACTGCCCCGTCGCCCATCTCCCAGCCCTGCATCTCGAGCCCCTCGGCCGCCGACATGGCATTTATTCCATGGCCGGTCAGCGCCATGGTCAAGATCCAGCCGCCATGGCGCATATCTGGCTCGAGGAGCCACTGGCGGCGGCCATGGCAGGGAGGAGGAGGCGCGGTGTTCGCGGCGAGAAAGAGGCCGGTGAGGAGGCGTGCGCCGGCCATCGTGCAGAGGAGAAGAAGGCGCCGCGCCGGCCGTGGCGCAGAGAGGAAGGAGGCGATGGATGCGGAGGCTGCTGATGGAGGGGATAGAGCAGAGGCAGAGAAGACGAAGAGGCGGGGCCGGCATCTCTCGTCCTGCTCTGAGGCCGCTCTACCACTGGTGCTCTACTCCCCTGCGTATCTGCTCCCCAGTCGTGGCCCTCCTGCTCACTCTCCGCATCCATTGCACCGAGACGGCCTCGATCCGCTTCTATCGAAGCAAGCCACCCCAGGTCCGCACCTTCCTCCCTGATTCCTCCCGCATACTGCTTACCATGATCCCTTGCGAGGCATTAGGGATTAGGAAGCAGATTACCGCCTTCTGTCAATCAGTTCCTTAACAGGTTCGAGTCCAATTGCATTTCTGGGCTAGAAGTAGAGATTATTGGGGTCTGATTTTTAGTTGTCATCTGTTGCTTTGTAATTTGTTTTGTCTCTAAGTGCTAGTAGTAGCGACTTTAAGACTTGTCTGCTAGGGGCAATTCCTGGTCTCGCTTACCGATGTTTCATATTTTGGTTTGTACCATGAATCGATAGAGAGGGCTAGAGAGGTGAGGTCATGGTGGTGATGACTCATGTATGAGCTTGGTGGTTTGGAGAGGAGGGAAGGGTTATCTGGGTTACTGTCTTACTGATTTATTCCTTGTGACAAATTTATTTCTGTTACAGTATTGCATTTGCAAGAGCTAAATCAAGATACGCCACTTTTTACTGAAATAATTTGATAGTAAGGATTGAGCGGAAGAAATAATAACAAATAAAGTTTGGCAAGCAATTTACTTTTGAATTGGACAGTTATATGCAACTTTGATGCAGGATTTCTGAAACACAGGTGTCCTGTTCATGGTTAGAAATTATAGACAGTAGTAGGCTTCATTTGCTCTGATAAAATTGATGTGCCAACAAAATTGCTCTAATAAAGCTGAATGCCTGTTTAAATGCTTGTGCATCATCAAAACCTTCCTCCCTGACCAAAACACATGACCAAAACACATGTATGCGTCTGGAAAGCTAAAGGTATGTTCTATAATTGTGCCTCTTGCTAAAACGAGCAATGATGCGTTGCTTAAAGAAAAACATGACCTTATGTATTTGTTTGCTCCATATTTTGTGCCTCTCATCTCGCTACATCGAGCAATGGTCCATTGCTTAATGAAACGCATGACCTTATGCATCTGTTTTCTGTGATCTTCTAGAAATTTTAATGAAGTGGCAATTTGAATTAGTGCTTCCATGTTTAGTTCCAGTATGAGCATGTTGAACTAATTCTTCCAACAACAGGAACTTAAATGGTTGTGTTTAATGCTTTTAATGTCTCTAGCTGTAGAATTTTCTCTTTATACTTCTCTCTTTATACCGCCCTGTGTTACATTAGTACAAGTTTCACACATATATACAAATGGCTGAATTTCAGTAACGCTACTTATATTCATCTAGATCATCTTTCTTAAGGCCAAACCTTCCCCTTATGCAGGTTACTGATGCTCTAGCTCAAGCAGGACTCGAATGTCAAATCTTAATTTTCGGCATTGATATTACAAAGAGCAATGAGTGGACATGTTAGAACCTGTCCACTGTTTGTTTGTTTTGCTGCTTGATAGTTTGATGCAATGCCTTGCCTCCTAATGCTAATGGTTTCTTTCCTTTATCAGGGAAATTTTCTTTCCATGTCCGTAGTTTGCATCACATCAGCAGCATATGAGAAATCAGCAGTTGGAAGGGCAGCCAAAGCTAAGCTGAAAGCCATAAAGGAATTCACAAGGAGAGGCGTTCTTAAGGTAAGAATGATTTCCAACTCAGTTGATGTGTTTGGATATTGCCAAACTGTGCTTTCTTTCTTTTGTAAGTGTTATAATCTTTTAACCTCTTTAATGGTGCAGTGGTCAGTAACTCTCATTTCTACTGATATTGGCCTAGATAGATGCAGATTGTCGTCAATATGAAATTTGGACTTGAAGTATCAATTATTTGATGTATGTTGATGTTGTACCATGTGATTTCACTAAACAAAATGCATATATTGCTTTAAGATAAAAATAATGCTTTGATCCAATGCTTTTGATGTACCGTTGCTTTTATTTCTGTACTGTGTTAGAGTGTTGAATCAGTTCTATGTTCCAAGCTCAAGATGCATAGCATCAGTTTGCTCCCGTGCAAATAAACCTAGGATCCACATTAAGCTTTAACCACTGAGGTTAATAGGAAGGGACCAGTTTTTCTACCATTGGTTTAGTACTACCTAGAAATTTAATCATCAGCTAAATATCATTTTCACTTCTCTTTAGTTGATCAGTCAAATTTCTTTGTTTTCTGAACAGTTTGTCTAACATGTTTTTTATTTAGT
This sequence comes from Paspalum vaginatum, assembly GCA_030272315.1. Taxonomy (NCBI): domain Eukaryota; kingdom Viridiplantae; phylum Streptophyta; class Magnoliopsida; order Poales; family Poaceae; genus Paspalum; species Paspalum vaginatum. Next base: position 22,059,617 of record CM059021.1, read on the forward strand.
TTGCCAACGGTCTTGTGGTTCAATTACTAGCCATGATGAAAAGTTTCAAAAACAATTCTAACTCGAGAAAGTAAAAAGCCATAGATACGAAATTTGAAATAGTTTACTTAAAACAAACAAAAAATATGTTGCTCAATTCAAATGCTTCCTTTTTTTTAAACGACCTTAGCATAGTTGGCTTATAGAACAGGATGTTACTGTAAGTAGACATAAATATACATGTTACATGATGCAGTAAAATTGGTTTCCTTCGAAAAAAAATAAGATTTTAGCATGGTCATGTTAGCATACTGTCCCACCATGCGTATGAGACTTGATGTTAAATGTTTAGTGCTAGGTGATGCATGGTTAAAAAAAACATAGTTAATGCATATTCCATTCAAAAGGTGATATACTCACTATTGCATATTCCATTCAAAAGGTAATATACTGATACTATAACATGTTTACTGATGATTCTTTCCTCAATTGCCTAAGCAAATGTAGTTGTCAGTTGTGAACATATGGACTCTTAACTTTTGGACTTGTGTGAGATGTGTTGTAAACTCCGTTGTTTGTTAATTATGAATGTCCATGTGGAGACATTGTATATATTGTGCTTGTGGTTGTATTCTGCCCGTGATATATTGTTGAATTCTGTTGTTTGCGATAAATAGTGAATGCATAATGCTGATTTCTATTGTAGGGAGTGATGGGTAATTTCGTCGGCTTGAGGCAGGCTGACGAAATTACTTGGAGCCATCGTGGCAGTAAATTCGTCGGCCACGTGGGTCGACGAATTTAATCGGCGCCACCGTGGCAAGTAAATTCGTCAGCCATGTGGGCCGACAGAATTAGATGGGATAATTTCGTCGGCTAGCTCGACCGACGAATTTACTTGCCGCGTGCCTGTAAATTCGTCGGGCACTTTAAATTCGTCGGCAAGCCCACAAAAATAGTGTAAATTCATGGGGGCCCCTAAAATTACTTCTGTAATTTCATCCGACTTTGTTTCGTCAAAGAATTTCATCGGTCGACAAAAAAAAGCTTATTTTCATGGGTTTTGCGCTATTTTTGTGGGTTTTAGGCCAATGAAAAAATAGTATTTTTCTGTAGTGATCTCCTAAATGGCCAAGGCTTGATAATATGATGCAGCTGAATATCCCCAAATCTTTGACATGTCTGACATTCTTTGTAGTACTTAAAACAATCGGCAATCATAACAGGACAATATAATCTAGCCCTATTAAGAGTCACTTCATCTTCAAAACTGATTGATGAGTACCACAAACAGCTTCATGCACTTTAGCCATAGCCAGCACAACATCATCAGGACCTAGACATTTAAGTAAAATACTACTAACAGTTCAACGATATAAGTCATCATTAATCAGAGCATTCTTAAAAGCGGCCCGCCGAACTTTTCTTTCTGTTCTACCATTTGGATCCCGTAGATATGTAACAAAAGTGTTTCTTCAATCATCTGGATTGACTACATTATTGGCCACATCATCCAAAACCAAATCAAAGATCCTCGCTTCCCATAGGACAGTCTGACCCCTTTCACCAGATAATTCGGTACGCTACCGGACAGTTCGGTGTGTGCTGATTTAGCACACCAGTTTCTTCAAGCATCGGTTTCTCAGCGATATGAAATCTCCCCTTGGAAACATAATAACCAGATGCTCTCCATGCTAGATCATTAGCCCTGGAGTTGTCAGTTCTGAATATATGAAAGATACTAAATTCATAAAAAGAACGAATAATATCCAAACATCACTCTAAATAAGAATTTAAAGTCCCATCGTAGCGTTGGCTTTCTCTCAAGACTTACTGAACCATGAGAATCCCCAAAATCCACAAACTTCACTCCCATGGATTGCAATAATCCTAAATTGAATAACAACGCTTCATATTCGGCTTGTTTATTAGTACAATAAAATTTCAATCGGCTAAAAAAAATCAAATGCAACACCTTGAGATGAAACCAGCACTACACCAATCCCCTGACCTTCATCGCAAACCGATCAATCAAGATAAAGCATCCATGGAGTAAAGATAATATAAGCAATATCCAGTTCGCAAGAATCATCAACCTGATGTTCAACTATAAAATCAGCTACAATTTGATCTTTCATAGACTTCAAAGGTTCATATGCCAAATCATATTAATCAAAGCAAAAGCCCATTTAACAACTCTGCCAATCATAATGGGATTATACATCATATACTTGATCACATCAGTTTGACATGCAACTATGCAAGAGCTAGATAGCAAATAGTACCTCAACTTGGTAAATGCATAAAACAAGCATAAACATAACTTCTCAGTGAACGCGTACCTTGTTTCGGTGTCCATTAATCTTCTACTCAGATATATAACTACATGCTCTTTACCTTCGGTTTTTGAGTCAAAATAGTCCCAATAACCTTGTCTTCAGCAGCAATATATAATCTAAAAGGACCCTACTCATAGGCGCCTTGAGCATCGACACCGAAGACAAATACTCCTTAATCTGCTCAAAAGACTTTTGCTGTTTTGCCCCTAAGTGAAATCAACATCATTCTTCAATCGAAGAATAGGAGTAAACGCATCAACTTTTCTGACAAGATTAGATATGAATTGTCATAGATAATTTACCTTGCCAAGAAACTTTTGCATATCAAGCTTGCACATTAGAGCCATAATTTCCGAATAGCTTCTATGCGACTAGGATCAACTTCTATGCCATTCTCATGAATAATAAATCCCAAAAACTTTCCAGCCGACACACCAAAAGCACATTTAAATGGGTTCATCTTCAAGCCATACTTGCGCATCTTTTCAATGGTTTGGGTAAATCGGCTAAATGAGAATCAAAAGCAGTAGATTTAACAACTATGTGATCAATGTAGACTTTTAGGATTATTCCTAGCAACTCATGAAAAATAAAGTTCATAGCCCTTTGATAAGTAGCACCAGCATTTTTTAAACCAAATGTCATCACAACCCACTCAAACAAACCAATAAAGCCAGGACATACAAAAGTCGTTTTAGACATATCTTCTTTGGCCATAAAGATTTGATTATATCCGGCATTGCCATCAAGAAAACTAATAACCTTGTTACCAGAAGCGCTATTGATTAACATGTCATCTTTGGGTGTAGCCTTGTTTAGATTGCGGAAATCGATGCACACCCGAAGCTTGTTGGAGTCTTTCTTCTCTACCGGCACATTGTTAGAGACCCAATCTGCACATCTGCAAGGTCTAATAAAGTTGGCTTCTAAAAGCCGGTGAATCTCATCTTTAATGCGAGGGTAAATGTCAGAACGGAAATGCGTTGGTCTTTGCTTGAAAGGCCGATAACCAGGCTTAATAGGCAAACGATGCTCAACTATATCACGGCTTAACCAAGGCATTTCAGTATAACTCCAAGCAAAACAATTAGAGTATCCCTTTAATAACCGATCAATTTATTCCTAGAATCGGATTTCAAGGTCTTGTTTACAAATGTCGGCCATGGGACAGTTCCATCACCTATATCTACTTCCTCTAAAGGATTCCGCTGATGTAAACCCTTGTCCTAGCTTATCTAAGTCCCTAAACTCTTCTATTACAGAATTAAAAGAAAATTTACAACCAGAATTCTGGTTACCACTGGACTGTCCTGTGGAGTCTACCAGACTGTCCGGTATCTCACCGGATAGTCCGGTAACAATTACCGAACTGTCCGGCGTTGGTGCAGGGACTTCCTACTGCCTGGACTTCATTGTGTTGTTCCCTTTCTGATCTTTATTTTCTGTTGATGTATACATTGGATTAACACAATATGATTTAGCCAATTTTCGACCGGCTCCAACATTACAGGAATGAAGCCCTCTTTGCTTACACTTATAAATTGGTAATCGGAGAAATCGACACCTGTCAAGCACTTAGTATTATCATAAGCCCAGATTACCGTACCATCGGCCGTAGCAATGCACGCCGATGGATCAGCATAAACCACCTCAATCTCATCTTCCACTCACTGGATTAGAAATTGATGTAGAGTAGAAAGTATGCATTGATTGGCATGAATCCAATCTCTCCCAAGAATTAAACTAAACTTACCTTCTACCTCAGCGATGAAGAAAGCAGCGACGATCGTCTTACTCCCAATAGTAAGCTCCATGTAAGCAACTCCTTTGGTCTCAATGGGGTTTTTGCCCCCCACGCCACTAAGTGTCATGTTGGTCTTGACTAGGTTAGAATCTGACTTCCCAAGTTTCTTGTATAACTCGTAAGACATCAAATTGACAACCGCACCACCATCAACCAACATTCAAGATATGGGCGCCGCATCAAAATGACCACGAAAAAAAAGAGGCTTCAGGTGATTAACCGATTCTTTTGGTTTTGTGAAAACAGCATCTTTTGGCCAAAAATTAAATTGGGCCATCATCTGTTCATCTTCACCAATAATGTTGTAATCGGTAGAAAAAGTAATCATGTTGATATCCATACCTAGACGTTCAGGAGAAGCTTCATAGTCCACCATCTCCTCCTCTGGAACCTCCTCTTCGGGAACAACAAACGGTGCAGGAACCTCCGTGATCATCGGTGCTGCTGTCATGGCCCCTGATGCTGCTGCTGTGGGGGATAAATATCCCCTAGCTCCTCATGGCGTGGATCCAGGACATGGGCAAACAGTGAGCCTGGGTCGGGCGAGCGGCTGATTTCATGGGCCGAACGCTTAACTTAGGCCCAAATACGGTCGTGATGGCTTGGAGTTCAAGGCAACAACGACGTGATCTGGAGAGCAAACAAGGAAGCTTAGCTCGAACTTAGGTTCCGAGATTTGAGGATATCGAAGAAGATACGATGGAAACTTAGATTCTGTTTGATCTCATGTAATCTAAACTGACTAGAAGATATAGAAGGAACTCAACTTGTAACCCAAGATTCCGTCAGACTATATAAGGCAGATAAGGGACCCCTACGTAGATCATCGAAACACACCTCAACCCATCGCAATCCGGCCTTAGCCTTCATTGTAACCTCGAGAACTCGAGCAATACAATCAGCCATAAACAGGACGTAGGGTTTTACGCATCTCGCGGCCTGAACTTGATGAGGACATTACTCCTATGATTATGCAAGGCCTTATTACAAGAGCACGTGCAAGACAATTGAACCAATAGGTAAGCTCGTTCCTAAATGTCCGTACATATACTTGTGAGGATGGTATGCTATCTAATACTATGGTTGATTATATTGTACTTAGGAACTTAGGAGAGGAACCATAAAGGCCTTGGAGAGCAGTTCGGACCAGGAGGAGGGCAAGAAGAACGTCCAAGTCAAGATGGAGGCCCAATTCTCCTCGGAATCGACTTCCTCGGCCTCCAGGACCAGTCATCACTAAAATCGTCGCCCAGGCCACAAACGGACTCCAATTTTGACGATCCACATATGCCTGGAAAGCTACGAAGATAACCTTTCCAATGCCTCCAGTTTTAGGTCATTTGGAGTTTGGAGTCATTAGGAATTCATGTCGCAAGTTAGATATCAGAATCTGTCTAGGGGCTGTTTTCCTTCTTTTTGGGCTGTTGGCCCATGTATCATCTAGGAGTCCATCATAGACGCGTCTAGGCCTTGTTGGTTGAACTAAACTCTATATAAACAGTAGCCACCACCCAAGTTAGGGTTTGAGTTTTGCTTAGATTAATCTGTCATCGAACAGTTACGCCTGTCATCGGTTTGTGAAACCCCAACTTGTGCAACTTAATAGAGATTTGCGTTTTTCCTCGTTCTTGCTGGTATTCTTCGGTTGCATTGCAGGAATGATAGCTTTCTTGGCAAGGTCGATTGCGCACGTCACGTTGTCGATAACCATTGGAGCAGTGGTTTTGTGATTTCAAGGATTCGAATCTTTGGCTCGGAGTCTTCATCACCAACGTCGAGTCTCCACCCCTAAACCGACGTACCTCACGGAAGATCAGGCCTATCCCATATCAATTGGTATCAGTTTCCAGGTTGCACGTTAGGTAATTCCGTTTATCCTTTAGATTAGTTTTGTTTTGATATACCTACAGTCCAGAAAAAGCCAAAAAAAATATATTCCGCTGTCCCATTACCTATAGTGCCGCAATAGTCGTTTTCAGTTGCTTTGTTGAGTTTTCATCCTTTGTGGTTGAGTTCGTTGCTGGTTAGGGTTTGTTCTTCATCGTTGTGCTTGTGTTTCCATCCCCATTCTTGTCCACAGTTTGCTTTCGCCTTCATTTGTTCCTTCCATCCACTGCCGTGACACCCATCCATCGCCGTGAAACCCTAATTTGAGGTGTCGTCAGTAAAACGGCCGTAACTTTTCGCTCCGGACTCGGAACAGGGCAAAAATATACATTTCTAGAAATGGCAGAAAATTTCACATCTCATCGTCCCCCACTTTGTCGGGTTTGCTGCCGTGACTTTGTGAAAATTGGCCTGGAAAATAGGTTTCTCGGGCCGTGAAGTTTCTGCACGCTTGTGTCTCACGTGTTTTCGCTCACGGTTTTGGCTCCACAGCACACATCTGGTTTCTGTTTGTTCTGAAATTTTTTGTGGCACTCCCTGCTGTTCCAACAGAAGTGTCAAAAAAAGTGCAAAAAAATAGTGCAAAACAAAAAAGAAAAAAAAGAAAAATTTAAAAAAAGAAAAAAAAAACAGAGAAAAGAGTTGCAGGAAAGGCTTTTGTTGTTGGTGATGTTTCCACCTCCACCTTCTATCTTGTTATTCCTGTGACACTTTGTGCTTCGATTTGGAGACTAGCTTTTGGCCAGCAACAAACACCCTACTTTGGATCATTATTCAGCTTTGCTTAAACGGTTACACTATTGTATTTTCTTAGCCACATATTGAGCCATCCCAAGCTTCACTATATTTGTCTCTTGAGTAGTACAGGTCAGACCTTGCAATCATCCCACGTTCCAGGTGTTTTATTGCCACTTCGCCGCCATCGTTCCTTCCAGGTCGCCATCGTCCTTTGCGCTGCACGGTAAGAACATTTGCAAGCGCTTGGTACATGCTTGAGTGTGAGCGATTCCACCTACCTATTAGATAGGGATAGGATAATCTTGTGTCCTTGTCTCTATTTTTGTTTTCATTAAGGCAGTAGATGAATCCCCTTAAGACTTTAATGACTGTGTTTCTAAGGACAAGCTTAAGAAGCTTATTGCTACGGAAAACAAGCTTATTGGTGATTTCAGGGCCGAACTTACTCCAGTTATGACCGAGCTTTCGCACTAGGGTCAACAGTTTGGCGTTTCGGCTTGACACGCTGGAGAACAAGGTTGCTGCCTCCAATCAAGCTTCTTCTACTTCCGAAGCATCCAAGGCGTCCTCTAATCATGAAGATGAAGATGAAGACGAAGATTGTGTTTATACCGAGCAAGACTGGCTTGGTAAAGGTAACAACGGTGATAGGGGCAAACGACCCCCACGACGTGGCCCCAAAGGTAACAAATCTGATAATGATAACCAGTTTGCTAGGGTTAAATTTAAAATTCCACCCTTTGATGGATCATATGATGCCGATGCTTATTTAGATTGGGAGATGACCGTTGACCAAAAATTTAATGCTCATAAGATTTCTGCTGCTCAACTGTGTTCCCCTACTCTATTAGTGAATTTACTGGTTATGCTATTCTATGGTGGAATGGTTTAGTTAAACTTGGTCAAGATCCTTCGACATGGTCAAAGTTAAAACGTTCTATGCGTAATCGTTTTATTCCTCTTACAAGCGTGATTTGAAGAAAAAATTGAACGTTTTGATCAAGGCACTCGTTTTGTTCATGAGTACTATAATGATTTGCATGTTGCCATGTTGCGTTGTGATATTGATGAGGAGGATGAAGATACTATGACTCATTTTTATTCCGGTTTGCGCAAAGAAATACAAAATATTGTTGATTATAAAGATTACTCCACCACAGACCAGTTGTTCCATATTGCTATGTTGTCAGAACAAGAAGTGCAGGGACGTGTGCAACTTTCGCGCAACACCTTCGGTTCGGTGTTTCTTCTTTCAGGTTGGCTTCGAGCAAGGGACGTGCCGCACCCCACCGACACGAAATGCGCTTCACCACAACCTAAGGTGAGCAAATCTGCCTTTGTGCCTAACCCAGCGATGACCGATGTTTCCCCTTCTACGCCATCATCAAATATTGTGTGCCATCAATGCAAAGTCATGGGACATATTATGCGGGAGTGTCCGAGCAAGCGAGCCTACATTGCTACATATGCCGGTGGGTACATTAGCGATAGTGATGTTGTGGATGATTTGGTCTTGCAAGCTAACATTGCAGGTACGACTGAGGAGAATGCATATGCTTACGGCGAAGATGATGCAGAGGACTACATCCACAATGGCACATATATTGTTCAGCGTGTTTTGAGTGCACAAGTGGAACATGAGGACAAGGTTCAGCGACATAATCTATTTCAGATTTATTTTATTATCAACAAGTGCTGTGTTTGTACTATTATTGATGGTGGGAGTTGCAATAATTTGGTAAGTGCTGATTTTGTCAAAAAATTTGGTCTTTCTACACGTGCCCACACTCACCCATATCATATTAAGTGGCTTAACAACAGCAGTAAGGCTAAGGTAACACATACCGCGCGTGTCCATTTTTCTATTGGTACATACCATGACTATGCAGATTGTGATGTTGTTCCCATGCAAGCATGTTCTCTTTTATTGGGTAGACCTTGGGAATTTGATACTGATGCAACCCACCATGGTAGAACTAATACTTATACTTTCATGCATAAAGGCAAGAAAATTACGTTGCTTCCTTTGACCCCTATTGAAATTGTGAAATGTGATAGGGCCATAGCTGAAACGGCAGAACGTGATAAGGCTTTAGCCTTGAAAATCAGCAAGCATCAAAATCTATTTGCCCTTTAAAACTGAACCATCCATAGCTAGTTCTCCTGCTATTAAGTTAAAGGGTGGTGCTATGCTTGCTACAAAATCTGATCTGGCTGCTTGTGCTTTCGATGATGCTTCCGGCTATGCGTTATTGTGCAAGAGGGTCCTGTTTTCGATTGATGATATGCCTCTCTCGTTGCTGCCTGCTGTTGCTAACCTTTTGCAGGAATTTAAGGATGTTTTCCCTACGGAAATTCCACTGGGACTACCACCATTGCGAGGGATTGAGCATCAAATTGACTTGATTCTGGGTGCCACTTTGCCCAACCGTGCTGCATATAGGACCAATCCAGAGGAGACTAAGGAGATTCAGAGACAAGTCCAAGAGCTATTGGACCATGTGTACGTACGTGAGAGCCTTAGTCCTTGTGCTGTTCCTGTCATTTTGGTTCCTAAGAAAAATGGTACGTGGCGTATGTGTGTTGATTGTAGAGCCATTAATAATATAACTATTCGTTATCGTCATCCTATTCCTCGCTTAGATGACATGCTTGATGAATTATGTGGCGCTATCATGTTTACCAAAATTGATTTGCGTAGTGGCTATCATCAAATTCGAATGAAAATATGCGATGAATGGAAAACCTGCTTTCAAAACAAAGTTTGGCTTGTATGAGTGGTTAGTCATGCCATTTGGGTTAACTAATGCACCTAGCACTTTCATGCGCTTGATGAATGAGGTTCTTCGCTCTTTTATTGGAAAATTTGTGGTGGTTTATTTCGATGATATTTTGATCTATAGCAAATCTTTGGAGGATCATCTTCGATCACCTACGCGCTGTTTTTGTTGCGCTATGCGAGGTGCGCTTATTTGCTAACTTTGAGAAGTGCACCTTTTGCACTAATCGAGTTGGTTTTCTTGGCTATGTTGTTACTCCACAGGGACTTGAAGTAGATGAGACAAAGATTGAAGCCATTAGGAGCTGGCCTACACCAACGACTATCACACATGGGCGTAGTTTTCTTGGTCTTGCAGGTTTTTATCGGCGTTTTGTGAAAGATTTCAGCACCATCGCTGTCCCACTTAATGAGTTGACGAAGAAAGGTGTGACGTTCTATTGGGGTCCACCACAGGAAAAAGCCTTCAACACGTTGAAAGATAAGTTGACACATGCACCCCTGTTAAACCTTCCGGATTTTGGAAAAACTTTTGAGCTTGAATGTGATGGGAGCGGAATTGGGATTGGAGGCGTGCTTCTACAGGAAGGTAAACCTGTTGCATACTTTAGTGAAAAATTGAACGGGTCATCTCTTTATTATTCGACTTATGATAAAGAGTTATATGCTTTGGTGCGTATTTTGGAGACTTGGCAGCATTACCTTTAGCCTAAAGAATTTGTTATCCATTCTGATCATGAATCTTTGAAACATATTAGAAGTCAAGCTAAGCTAAATAAACGACATGCTAAATGGGTTGAATTTATAGAGTCGTTTCCGTACATCATTAAGCACAAGAAAGGAAAAGAAAATGTCATTGCGGATGTTTTATCTCGTCGCTATACTATGTTGTCACAACTTGATCATCACATCTTTGGTTTAGAGACCATAAAAAGATTATATGCTGCTGATTTTGACTTTAAAGAGGCTTTTGAAAATTGTAGAGAGGGACGAACATGGAATAAGTTTGTGCTGAACGATGGACTTCTTTTTCGGTCTAACAAGTTATGTGTCCCAGATAGCTCTGTTCGTCTTTTGTTTTTGCAGGAGGCGCATGGAGGAGGTTTAATGGGTCATTTTGGTGTGAAGAAAACGATGGATGTGCTGGCTGCTCATTTTTTTTGCCCAAATTGAAGCGGGACGTTGAACGGTTTGTGGCACGCTGCACTACATGCAATAAAGCTAAGTCTCGCCTTAATCCACATGGTCTTTATTTGTCTCTCTCGGTTGCAAGTGTTCCTTGGGCTGATATTTCTATGGACTTTGTGTTGGGTTTGCCTCAGACTAATAGGGGGAGAGATAGCATTTTTGTTGTTATGGATCGCTTTTCAAAAATGGCACATTTTATACCTTGTCAAAAGACGGACGATGCTTCTCATATTGCTGATTTGTTTTTCCATGAGATCGTTCGTTTACATGGATTGCCTAACACTATTGTTTCGGATCGAGATGCAAAATTTTTGAGTCACTTTTGGCGGAGCTTATGGAATAAATTGGGGACAAAACTTTTATTTTCTACTACATGTCATCCCCAAACTGACGGTCAAACTGAAGTTGTTAATCGAACTTTGTCTACTATGCTTAGGGCTGTTTTGAAAACAAATTTGAAAATGTGGGAAGAGTGTTTGCCTCATATTGAGTTTGCTTACAACAGATCTGTTCACTCTACCACAAAGTTTAGCCCTTTCCAGGTGGTTTATGGTTTTAATCCTCGTGCTCCTATTGATTTGATATCTTTGCCTTTCGAGGAACCTTTGCATTTGGATGCTTCACAACGTGCTGATTTGATTCGGAACTTACATGAAATAAATAAGAATAATATTGAAACCATGATTGCGAAGTACAAACATACTGATAGTAAAGGTAGGAAACAAGTGCTTTTTGAACCAGGTGATTTGGTGTGGCTACACTTGTGCAAAGAACGTTTTCCTGATTTGAGAAAGTCCAAACTTATGCCTCGAGCTGCTGGTCCTTTTAAGGTTCTTGAAAAGATTAATGATAATGCATATAAGCTTGAGTTGCCTGCAGATTTTGGGGTTAGTCCCACATTTAATATTGCAGATTTGAAACCATATTTGGGAGAAGAGGATGAGATAGCATCGAGGACAACTTCGCTTCAAGAGGGGGAGGATGATGAGGACATTACTCCTATGATTATGCAAGACCCTATTACAAGAGCACGTGCAAGACAATTGAACCAACAGGTGAGCTCGTTCCTAAGTGTCCGTACATATAATTGTGAGGATGGTATGCTACCTAATGCTATGGTTGATTATATTGTACTTAGGAACTTAGGAGAGGACCATAAAGGCCTTGGAGAGCAGTTCGGACTAGGAGGAGGGCAAGAAGAACGTCCAAGTCAAGATGGAGCCCAATTCTGCCTCGGAATCGACTTCCTCGGCCTCCAGGACTAGTCATCACTAAAATCATCGCCCTAGGCCACAAATGGACACCAATTTTGACGATCCACATATTCTTGGAAAGCTAAGAAGATTACCTTGCCAATGCCACCAGTTTCAGGTCATTTAGAGTTCGGAGTCATCAGGAATTCACGTGGCAAGTTAGATATCAGAATCTGTCCAGGGGTTGTTTTCCCTCTTTTTGGGCTCTTGGCCCATGTATCACCTAGGAGTCCATCATAGACGCGTCTAGGCCTTGTTGGTCGAACTAAACTCTATATAAATAGTAGCCACCGCCCAAGTTAGGGTTTGGGTTTTGCTTAGATTAATCAGTCATCGAACAGTTTCGCCGTCATCGGTTTGTGAAACCCCAACTTGTGCAACTCAATTGAGATTTGCGTTTTTCCTCTTTCTTGCTGGTGTTCTTCGGTTGCATTGCAGGAATAATAGCCTTCTTAGCAAGGTCGATTGCGCGCATCACGTGGTCGATAACCATCGGAGTAGTGGTGTCGTGATTGCAAGGATTTGAATCTTTGCCTCGGAGCCTTCATCACCAACGTCGAGTTTCCACCCCTAAACCGACGTACCTCACGGAAGATCGGGCCTATCCCATATCAGAACCTGTCTAAATCTTCGTGTCTTTGTCACTTCTCCGGCGAACCATCGAGCTACGTTGATCTCGCCGAACCATAAAAGCACCTTGTGACCCGTCCTGTGGTGCACTGCGGGTACTAAACACCGACAGCTGCCTCTTGGGCACCGGACAGTCCAGCATCTTTCACCGAACAGTCCGATGGATGACACCGGATAGTCCGGATGCTGGGGCTGGCTCTCTTCAGCCACCTGAGCAGGAGCTTTGGCAGTTTGGGCTTCCATTGCTTTGGTTTTGGGGGGAACATAGGATGTGTGTTGTTGAAGATTGCGTCAGCCTCCGTTTTCCTTTTCTCCTTATCTTGCAAGCGCTGCAATGTCCTCTTTTGAGAATGGGTTAAACCTGATGGGCACCATCGGGGCATAGAATACTTTGGATCTGAAGGCGGCTTGTTAATGACCTTGCCGAAACTTGCTTTATGATCATTAGCCACAGTAACTTCAGGCGAAGCTTCCTTTGTCATAGTATTAGCCGATTTCCCAAAAAACCATTAGCATCTTGTGATTGTTAGTGAACACCACATTGTTAGTACCAACGTTAACAACACCATTTGCCACTTGAGGTGCTAATTGAGCCGGTGATGTTGCTGGTTGGAAATTTTGAGTATTTTGAGTAGGGGTTATTATAAAACTTGGAGCCCCATGCCCTCATGCCAGATTTGTCAGCATCAAAGGGCTGATAACTCTGGTATTGTTGCTGATTTTGCACCCATGGACTAGATTGAGGAACATTCAATTGGTCATGTGCAGAAGGAGCCAATCTATCAAAAACAGAACCTTGTGGTGCCCCCCACCCCTGATAGCAATAAGGATTATAAGCATAAGGAGACACATGGTTATATTACTCCAAGCTAGATTTTGCTGAAATTCCTGCGGAGGACCCCGCATCATTGGCAGAACCACAGGTGCCGGTGGAACTAACTGAACCGCATTCCGAGCCATTTCGATTGGCTTCTTGTTTGGCTTACACTTCACATCTTGCGATGGTGTCCTCGGTCACTTGTATGGCGATTTGTAGAAGCGGACTTCTTCACATATTTGGAAAGCAATTGATCAAACGTAGGGCCAGATCGATATGGCTTACCAGAGGTCCTTGCTTGATGCTTCTTCCATGTTCCCACCATCGGCTACTTTGGCTTGAAAGTCCTCGGGCGCTGCTGGTGGGCTGTTCGATAAGTCGGACTGTCCGGTAGGTGGCGCTAGGATGTAGGACCGAGACATGTGACTAGAGGGGGTGAATAGGAGCACATGAAAAACTAGTGCTTGAGAAAGAAACTAGACACCATCCACTGAACCGATATGCCCCTAGCAGCGCAATGGTGCTGACCACTGAAAGGATACGCACCTAGCGAGGAAACAACGAGCCAACACAACAAAGACACCGAGGCAACTGGAACTTGCAAGTCCGCCACATGACACTCACCGCACTGAAGTAAAGAGAATGGTCTGGCAGTGGAGAATGCAAATCCGAAGCAAAAACACAGCGGAAGAAGCAAACAGCAGAGGCAAAGCTCCTGCCCTGGACACTTCGGATAAGTCTGGTGTCAGGGGTCGGACAGTCCGGTTTCACCAGGACAGTTTGGCAGGCGCTACTGGATAGTCCGGTAAAAACCTTGCTCGACACCCGATGCCGGACAATCTGATGAGGGCCACCGGATAATCCGGTTCCACCGGACAATCCGCTTGCTCTACCGGATTGTCCTGTAAAGTCGCAGGAAAGGGGGTTTTGATACTCAAATCTGTCCAAATCTTGTCCAATCTTCACGACATTTTGCACAGGCTATCTGGACCCTATTCCAAAGCTTTTCCCAAGAGATCAACTCAAAATGATCAGGGGATTAGCGGGAATTTCAGATCTCGTGAGATGGCAATCTTTGGGCTAGAAATGGGAAAACTCTAGGGAACCTTGCTCGCGGCAATCCTGCAAGATTGAGATGATCTAAATCATAATCTCCACGTCCTAGCAAGTCCAATTGAGCCAAAAGAATAGGATTGACTCGTGGGCAAAGCAAATCACCAAAAGCTTTTGTGTTTCATCCAAAATCCAAATAGAGAAGGGTGAAGGAGATGGCTACACACATGAGCATGAATTGGGGACGAATCTTGCGTTGATTAGAAGTGGAAATCAGTTTACAAGAGGTTCCTCACAGCCTACCACCCTTCATCCTCCCACTAATGCAAATTACTAGCCTAAGGGATTCTAAATCCTAGATTAGCACCAGAAGGGTTCTCTACACACTTGGCTAATTGGAAACTAAGCCTAAGGTTTCTAGAGGTGGAAGAGTCATCTAAATGACCAACCACTTAGGTATATATAGTCTAGGCCTAACTGACACAGTTTACACTTAGACCCCTATATTACAGAAACTCCCGTAGGGGCCAAAACGGAAAAGACTCAAATATCTCGGGGACGGACGACCGCGATGGAGTCTTGATCTTCTTTGGATGCACGCTAACTCCTGGATGATGTCCACGTGGTCAGTAGTCCAAATCCGCTAATCGACCCCCCTAGTTTTGAAGTCAGAAACCAGGAAACTTTAGGGTTTCCTTCATGGGCCTAGAACGGCCCACTCCACTCTATCTCGGTGAGAATGAGTCCATTCGCCGAGTCTGGTAAATTGGTGGTAGGGTGGTGGATTTGAGCGAATCTGCCAACGCCCTCGCCCGTCTTCGCGCCATGTACTCGGGCTGGAGCACTGCGGTGGCACCCGGTATCCCCAGTCCATCGGGGTCGCCTCGCTGTCGTTCGGAGGTCTTACTCCTGCCGTCGCTGTGCCACTCCTCCATGTACCGAACTCCCATGGCCGACCAATGTCGAGCATGCCTCCAGTCCTTCGGAGGGCTTCCATCTACCTCCCGTCCATCGGAGGGCCTTTTGTCCATCGAAGGTCTTGTGCCTAAGTCCTTCTGGGTCTTTGGCTTCCGTTGACAATCACACATCACTCCAGAGGCAATGGAGCCAGTCCATTGGCTCTCAATCTCTCCCTTGATGAGTGCATTGTCAACACCTTCTACCTATAACTTGAAATAAAACAAAGACAAGAAAAACAAGCGTAAAACCGAAAAGAAAGAAGAAAAGAAGAAAGTTGCTCAAGATGCCCAAAACTACACACAAGCTAAGAAGGGCAAATTGAGGCAACAAAACAAAACCAAAGATCGACCCCCTAAGACAAGGGAAACCACTCAATGTAGTTGATCAAACTAAAGCATGACCCTTCAAGAAAGAGGTAAACCAGCTCAACACAGTCATGCTTATGCAGAGCATCGGCTCCTCCAGAAAGAGGCAAAAGGCTCAACGCACCGATGCAAGAGCATGCTAAAAGCTCAAACTAAACATGACCCCTCCAGAAAGAGGCAAACCGGCTCAACACAGTCATGCTTAGGCAAAGCATCGGCTCCTCTAGAAAGAGGCAAAAGGCTCAACGCACCAATGCAAGAGCATGCTAAAAGCTCAAACTCCCCTTAAAATGCATCCTCACAAATTCTCCCCTTGGTCCATGAACTACCCCTGGCAGCAACAATCTCTCCCATAGGTCAACATCTCTCCCCCTTGTTGACAATGGGCACATCAAGGGTGCACAGAATCCAACTCCCCCTGAACTAGACAACTCCCTATCAAAATATGCTATGAAATGCAGGAAGTGTACCATGTAGAGCTCAGCAAGGATGAAAAGCTAGTAAATACGAGTTCTAGCATACAAAGCAAGTGAGGGCAAGGAAACATGCAAACAAGCTCAATTGAATCTATCTTATACAGATAAGGAGAATGTTTTTCAGGGTTCTTGAAAAGAAAGCATCACCAACATGAAAAGCATCTAGCAAGATATGCATGAACAACAAGATTCTAGCAAAACATACAAGGTGTGCTACTCTCAACCAAAGCATATACAACAGGCCATAAGGAATTTAGAGACTTGTAGATTTCAAATTTAGCAATTTGTAACTTCATGCAAAACATATCATATGCCAGGTGTTGTTCACTTGTCTGTGCCACTTCTTACCAACCAATGCCATGCCTAGGTTCAGAAAACCATCAGAACCTTAAGACAAGGTTTTGGTCATACACATTCTAGTCCAAGTTCATGCCAAAGTGCAAAGGCAAGCTATCTCAAACTAGAACAGTGTGACAAGCAAACCCACCTAGATCATTACATTTCAACTCATGAGACACACAAGATCCATAGATTTAATTTAGATTTCAGGGTTAGGAAAGGTGTCATAAATGCTTAGGCAGAATCTTAACAAAGGCATACGACTAGCATATCCATGCATGAGAAGATAGCATAGCATTCAACATTCCTACACATGCTAGGTAGCCAAGTCAAGTGGTGATCATGATTTTTGATTTTCATGAAATAAAAGTGACTTAGCTCACAAAAGATATTAGACAGATTCAAGCAGCTTAGCCAACCATGATCAAGCCAGCAAGTATACAATCTAGCACAAGCAAGTACTAACTAGTCATTCCAGAAGAGCTCTAGTGCTAGTGAAAGTGAAAATGCATATATTACAATGCAATGCAATGCATGATATGATACAAAATGCAAGGAAAACAAAGAAAAGCAAAGAAAAGGCAAATCAAAAACCTAAACTACAACAAAGTTACTCCAACCTAAAAGGGGTAACAAACACCAAGCTCCCCATGCAAGCGAACAAACGCGCTAAGCTCTAAGGGCTTGGTGAAGATATCGGCCAACTGGTTCTCGGTCTCCACATGGATCAAGTCTATATCTCCCTTCTCATAGTGATCTCTCAGATAGTGAAACTTCACATCTATGTATTTGGTTCTGGAGTGCAAGACGTGATTCCTAGCTACAGAAATAGCAGAAGTAGAGTCTATTAGGAGAGGGATCTTCATAAAGCTTAGGCCAAAGTCACTCAAGGTAGCTCTCATCCAAAGCAGCTGGGAGTAGCAACTAGTAGCAGCAACGTACTCGGCTTCTATGGTGGAAGTGGCTATGCTAGATTGCTTGCATGAGGACCAAGAGACAAGAGAAGAACCGAGAAACTGGCAGGTGCTGGAAGTAGACTTGCGCTCCAGCCAACAACCTGCAAAGTCAGCATCTGAATACACTCTGAGAGAGAGCGTCGAAGCTGAAGAGAACCAAAGACCAAGCTCAGGAGTGTATTTCAGATACCTGAAGATGCGCTTCACCACTTGGTGGTGTGATGTCCTCAGTGAGACCTGAAATCGCGCACAAAGGCAAAAAGCGAACTGGATGTCCTACCTTGTCACTGTTAGGTACAGAAGTGTGCCGATCATCCCTCGGTACTCTCTTTGGTCCACGACCTCCCCTTCTTCATCTGCATCAAGCGCCGCTTTTGTTGACATGGGAGTCACCATGGGCTTGGAGTCTCCCATATCAAACTTCCTCAGAATTTCCATCGTGTACTTGGCTTGATGGATGAAGGTTCCTTCACGCCCTTGCTTGATTTGCTGTCCAAAGAAAAACTGCAACTTTCCCATCATGCTCATCTCAAACTCCTTCGACATCTGGTCAGAAAACTTAGTAACAAGAGAGTGTGACGAGCCACCAATGATAATATCATCCACGTATATCTGGACAATAAGAAGATCACTACCATGCTTGAGGAGAAACAAGGTCTTATCAACACTCCCCATTTTGAAACCTTGGTTTAGCAAAAAAGTTTTCAATCTCTCAAACTAGGCTCGAGGGGCTTGTTTCAAACCATACAAGGTTTTTTGCAATTTGTAAACATGGTTATGGTGTTTAGCATTTTCAAATCCAGGGGGTTGCTTGACATATACTTCTATTTGAATGATACCATTTAGAAAAGCAGACTTCACATCCATTTGAAAAAGCTTAAAACCCATGGAAGCTGCAATGGCTAAGAGAATACGTATTGCTTCCAGACGTGCAACTGGAGCAAACGTTTCCTCATAGTCTATCCCCTCTTTTTGACAAAAACCCTTAGCCACAAGTCTAGCCTTGTTCCAGCACAATAATGCCATCCTCCCCTTCCTTATTTTTTAAAACCCATTATGTACCAATAGGATTGCAATGTGGCGGTGGCTATATCAAGACCCAAACATCATTCCTCTCAAAGTTTTCTAACTCCTCATGCATGGCATTGACCCAATTACCGTCAGAAAGAGCGTGTCCAACATCCTTGGGCTCAAAGGGGGCAACAAATGCAGCATGAGCAAAGAAAGCGATAGAACCTATCTGGGACCTCAAGGTCCTCACATGCAAATCTGTAATGATCCCTTGTGGAGGGTGATCCCGCTGGACTTGCCGAGATGGAACAATCCCGTAGGTCACATCCCCTATGTCCTCAGCGGTGCTAGCCTCTTCTCGAGATTGCAGTTAGGGGAGCGAGAAGGAAGCAGTTAGCGAGGGTCCTCCTTCGTCTTCAGAGCTCGTAGCAGAGGGGGCAGGACGTGCAGCCGGTGCAGTCACTCCTGCATCACCAGCATCTACCTAAACTTCCTCATCTTCAATGATGGCAGTTTCTTCTTCATCATCACCTGAAAGCTCAAATGCAGGGGTTGTGCAAGGCATAGATTCATCGAAGTGATGAAAACATATACAACATGCATAATATCAAGGCCTAAGAGAAGATGGACTTTGAAGCCCAATCCGAGTTGAGGTCCAATTTATTCGCGAAGGCCGGTTCGGGACTGCAGGAGTAGGCCTTGGAAAAATTGACACCTAGGCCGTTTCAGGTGTTCTACTTATCAACGGAAAGCTAAGAATATAAGCTTTCCACCCCATCTGGTCTCAGGCCCAAATAAGCTCAGAGTCAACGGAAATCGTCGAAAGAACACAACAATCAGAATCTGCCCGGGTGTTGCTGGACCGGTTTTTGGGCCCACTAGCCTTGTACGCCCTAGGGTTGCTCGGACACCTCCTTGGCCACCACCTATTGTATATATTCTGTAGCCATCATTAGATTAGATGGGTTTCGCTTAGATTAGTCTATCATTGAACTAGTTTCATTGTCACTGGTTTGTGAAACCCCAACTTGTGTACAAGATTAATCTTGATTGCGTTTATTCCTCGATCTTGCTTGTGTTCTCTTGGTTGCATTGCAAGAACGATAGCCTTCTTGGCGAGGTCGATTGCGCGCATCACGCGGTCGATAACTATCGGAGCAATGGTGTAGTGATTGCAAGGATTCGATTGTTCCGCTCAGAGCCTTCTTCACCAACGTCGAGATCTCCACCCCTAAACCGAACTTATCCATACCTCTCGGAAGAACGGAAACCCTATCAATCCATTATTTTGGTAATTAGAGCTTCAGGTTTCCCTAGAGGTATATTATCGTGTGTCCCTTAGTTTGAGTGTTTTATATTCCTAAAGTCCACAAAAAGCCATAAAAAATTAGGGTTTCTAGTTTATCTTGTCCTATCACCACGTTTAGCCTTTGCATAATTTGATTTCAGAGTTGCCATCTTTGAGTTTGTCTCTATGTTCATAGTCTTGTTGCTGGTGTAGATTGCGTTCTTAGTTTAGTTTGAGTTTTGCATCTTGTCACCGTGTCCGTTTTCATCACGTCGTCACGTCCGGTTCGGAATCCTCTTTGTCAAGTTTAGTATTTTCAAGATATCTCCCTTAATATGAACTCGGATGTTTGTGTTCTAGTAGTATCTAGAAAGCTTGTGAAATTATCTACAACTCTGTCAATTGGTAAGTTTTCAGAAAACATCGTTATCAGGGTGCAATATCTGTTGGGAGTAAATCTGTTTGTGACCCAGAATTTTCTGAGCAGTCAGTATTTCGGGGTTAATATCTTCATCATCCATTATCCAAAATAGGTATACCATAGAGAAAGATAAAAAGGAGATCTATAACTTTGGTATTCAAAGTTTTTGCATTTGAGGCAATTAAGATTGTCTAATCAGCTGTGCAACTCTGAGTAGAAAATCTGTCATAGAAAGATGAGAATGTTATCTTTGTTTTGAGTTGTATCTTGTTTCACGGCACTTGTAAAAAAAAAAGAAATAAAAAGGCAAGTGCACAAAAAAAAAAAGAAAGACAAGAAAAAATCAGAAGTGCTTGCATCCTTTGTGTCCTTTGTGCTTCGGTATATCTTTTGCAAGCTTAAACTAGTTCTAGGACGCGCTTAGGCCAGCAACTTTGATAGGTACTTTGGATATTTATTCAACTTTGCTATCTGATTTCGGATTTTGCTATTCCTTGCTATATATTGTGCCTTCCAAAAGATCCTCATATATACTCTAGAGCAACACAGGTCAGTCTTGCAATTACCCCACGCTCCTAGGTGTATTATCGCCTTTGGGCCGCCGTCACCTCTTCTAGATTGCCATCATCTTTTTGCTGTGTACGGTAAGAACATTTGCAAGCGCTTGGTAAATGCTTGGAGTGTGAGAGATCCCACCTGCCCACTATCATTAGATAGGGTTCACATTTTTTTTGTTTGTTTTCTTGTTTTTCTGCTAACAATGACATGTTGCACCGACGCACGTGAACATGGAACGATCAAGAAAAAGGTTAAGAATGCATTTGAGAGCCAGACAACTCCATCAAAAAGTTCAGGTTGCCTCCTTCCAGATCTTCTTTCCAATAATGGTTTGGTTGATGATGCTTATATTGATTGGAAATAGCTGTGGATGAAATTTTTTTCCAATGTCGTTTGAGTGATACAAGAAAGATTAACAATGTTGCTAGTACTTTTAAAAAATGTGCTTTACTGTTGGTGGAAAGGTCTTTGTGTTTATGATGAAGAGCCACAAAATTGGAGAGACATGAAAAGACTTATGAGGAATAAATTTGTTTCAGATTCTCATTCTATAAAGCTAATTTGTGACCTACAATTTCAAAAACAATTTGATAAAACTGTTGTAGGTATTACATGAATCGGAGAAAGAAACTACCATCTGATTTTTAAAGGGTCTTGACAATGACATTCATGATATTATTGCTAGTATGAAATATAAGTCTCTCTATAAATTATATACACATGCTTACAAGATTGAGAACAAAATTAGACATAAGAAACAACAATTTATTAAGATTGAATATGATGCATACCTTGCTGAAATTAAACATCATGACACACAACCTATGAAGGTTCCCTTTGTTACTAACCATACACAGAATGTTGAGAACAAGGATGAAAAAGACAATACGTCGGAGGAGAATGAGGATGATCTTGATTCCTTTCCATACTTGTCACAGTGCCCTGATTATGTAAACATAGGTAATGACACTGTTCTATGATCTCTCAAGGTGAAGAAACTTCTGGGTTATCTTTATTACAAGCTGATTGTACTGCTCATTCGTGTGATCAAAAAGAGTTTTGTGATTTTGCTTCTATTATTTTTATGCCACAACTTGTTGATAAGCTTGATGTTGATGATTCTGAGCCAATTATTTGTGCTGAAAATAGTCTTTTTCTCCCTATTGCTAGTGTGTATGATGAGCTGAAGTTGATATCTTGTTTAAATACTTTGGGTTATATTGAATTTGATGTTCTATGTAACCTGAATAATTGAGAAAAGAAACTTTATTTTGTTGCTGATTTTTCATGGTTATCTAAGAATTCTTATCATGTTATTGGCAAATCTAATAGCACAGGAGAATATATGGTGTACCGTGTTTATATCTCATCAAATTTGAACTCTCTTCCTGTTGGTGAATGTGAACAGTTAGACGGCTATGCTAACGCTAATCATATCACGTCGAGTTCTCCATATTCTTTGTTTGTTGTGTTACAACAGGGTAAATTTCAAGAAGAGGAGCAAGGTTGGATGATGTCAAGCATGACAAGTACTTCTGCAAGCATCAATGACTTTGAGTCAGGGACGACTCAAAACCAAGAAGGGAGAATGATGAGAATATATACAGCATGCATAGGATCAAGGTCCAAGAGAAGATGGAGTTTGAAGCCCAATCCAAGTTGAGGTACCAATTTATTCACAAGGCCGGTTCGGACTGCAGGAGTAGGCCTTAGTAAAACGGATGCTCAGGCAACATACAGACTTTGTTTCAGGCGTTCTACATATCTACGGAAAGCTAAGAACATAAGCTTTCCAACCCATCTGGTCTCAGACCCAAATAAGCTTCAGAGTCAACAGGAATCATCAAAACAACACAACGATCAGAATCTGCCATGGTGTTGTTGGACCGGTTTTTGGGCCTGCTGGCCTTGTACGCCCTAGGGTTGCTCAGGCCACCTCCTTGGTCACCACCTATTGTATATGTTATGTAGCCAGTCATTAGATTAGATGGGTTTTGCTTAGATTAGTCTGTCATTGAACAGTTTCACCGTCACTGGTTTGTGAAACCTCAACTTGTGCACAAGATTAATCTAGATTGTGTTTATTCCTCGATCTTGCTTGTGTTCTTTCGGTTGTATTGCAGGAATGATATCCTTCTTGGCATGGTCAATTGCAGTACGTCACGTGGTCGATAACCATCAGAGCAGTGGTGTAGTGATTGCAAGGATTTGATTGTTCCGCTCAGAGCCTTCTTCATCCAACATCTGAGATCTCCACCCCTAAACCGACTATCCATACCTCTCGAAAGATCAGAAACCCTATTCCCCATCTGGAAACTTCATAGGTCTCTACCACTTGTTTGGTATCAAGGATCCACACTTTATATGCTCTAGAGCTAGAGGCATACCCAAGGAAAATACCATCCAATCAGCGGGATTCAAATTTGTCCAAATGCCCCCCTTTTTTAGCACAAAGCATCTATAGCCAAATCCACACAGGTGCTTGATGCTGGGCTGCCTACCAAACCATCGCTCATACGAAGTCTTCCCTAAGAAATATCGTAGGAAGATGCAGTTGGCAATGTAACAAGCTGTATTCCTAGCCTCAGCCCAAAAGCGTCGTGGAGTCCTATGCTCATCAAGCATCGTCCACGCCATCTCAACAAGTGTGCGGTTCTTGCGTTCCACCACACCATTCCGAGGTGGAGTATAAGGAAACGAGAATTGGTGATCAAGACCTAGGTCATGGCAGAAGGTTTCAAAATGAGAGTTGTGAAATTCTCTGCCATTGTCACTTCAGGATAGCCCTCATGGCCTTATGACTCTCATTTCTTAATCTCAAGACCATATCCCGAACAAAACTGAAGGCCTCATCTTTGAATTCCATGAAGAACACCCATGAAAAGCGAGAAAAGTCATCTACAATGACAAGCACTTACCACTTCCCACTGACCGACTGTACCTGAGCAGGACCAACAGTGTCCATATGCAGCAGCTCACCCGGGTAAGAGGTCATCACCTGATTGACAGGTGCACAAGAAGCAGCAACCATCTTGCCATGACGACAAGGGTGGCACACTAAGTCTATTTATGCTTTCAAGTTAGGCAATCCTCAAATCAGACCCATCGAGCTCAACCTGGCTTGTAGATCAAAACTCAATGGCCTAGCCTCCTAATGCCACTTCCAGATATCAGCAGAAGGACCAGCTACCAACACCGAGGAGGGCCAGAAACAGATGCAAGGTCAACCTTAAAAACCTACCGATAGGGCAAAATCCGACAGTCAAGGTTTTCCTTAGCATCAAGCACACAAGAAGAACCAACCTTAAAGCGAACCTCAAACCCTTCCTTGAGAAGTTGTGGGATGCAAACCAAATTGAACCCCAAATTCCTCACCAAAGCAACTTCTCTCATGGAAAGCTAGCTAGAAAGCACAACAACCAACACCCAACACTTTACCTTGACCATTATCCCCGAATGTGATGTACTCATTGGTGCTCATGGGGTTGAGGCTGGAGAACCTTCTACGGTGCCCTGTCATGTGCCTAGGGCTACCGGAGTGCATGATCCATATGTCCTCCAGGCCTCGATCCTACAAAATCAAGGAAAGCGAGAGTGAGCAAATGGTCCGGCACTGAGGTTAGTGAAACTGTTGAACCAGGGCCGAGCCATCTGCTCAAAGGTGGGAAAAGCATAGTCAAAGTAAGCATCACGATGATCTAGGTACCCACGACCTCCAAAGCGTGAGCTCTCAAGCCCTCTACCAAATCCTCTGTCATAAGGTCCATAGCCGCACTGAAAACGACTAGGAGCTCGGCCAGCAAAGCGTCTCTCACCACCAAGAGCACGGGCCTGAAAGCCGCCTCCTCTCTCGCCACCAGCAAAGCGGTCTTTCAACTCACTGCAATGGGGAGGATCGTGCGTACCACCCTAGTAGAACTGATCCTAGTTCCCCCAGGCTCTCTCCTGCCTCTCAACCCGCTTCCTTCTAAAGCAAAACTACTCCAAGTGACCATTCCGCTAGC
The DNA here is from genome assembly GCA_030272315.1 of Paspalum vaginatum. Classification (NCBI taxonomy): domain Eukaryota; kingdom Viridiplantae; phylum Streptophyta; class Magnoliopsida; order Poales; family Poaceae; genus Paspalum; species Paspalum vaginatum. The sequence continues at coordinate 22,084,462 of CM059021.1, forward strand.
AAAACTCACAGTGGTGGATAGGTCTTTTGGGCATCTGGTGTGGTGGTGAAGCCTTCGGTGGTGCAGGTTGCTGAAGTTGCTTCTTGCCTGAAGGCATCAGCATTTCCTTCACAATCTTATCTAGCTTGGCCTGTGGTGGCTTGGGTGTCCAATATGACTTCCATGGGGCAGCCTTGGGAGGCTCATGGTAAACCCCATCAACAGTAAAGTCAGGCTTGGGAGAGGCAGTGTTAGGTTTGATCGGGGCACTCTTCTTCTCACCTGAGGTACTACACTCTCCCGACCCAAGTCCACTAGTGTCACACTCACCACGCTTGTTTGCCTCTATGATCATCCTAAGCAGAGGTTCCCTAGCATACATCCAGCTCAACCCCTCCCTCAACCTACAGGTGTTCTCTTCAAGGATCGATTTCTCCTCTCTCAGATCCTCCAGAATCAAAGTCTGGGCAGCACAAGTGGGACAATCTAGAGAGGGAATCACAGGAGTAGACTTCTCAAGATTCCTAATGGTAGCATCCTTCTCCAACAACTGCAGCCTCAAATTGAGACAGTTCTAACATGTGTCATGGGGTGCTGAAAGCACCTCAAGGTTAGCTCTGAACCGCTCAAGCTCGCTCCTCAAGGTAGGACAGACCATGCACGCACCCAAAAGTGTGGGTCTAGCCCAAACCTCCTCCAACTCCTTGAGCTGCCCCTCACACTTCACCTTCAGCTCAGGTATGTCAATAGCTAGGTGGGGGCAAGACTCGCATTCAGGCACCTCACTCAAAGTAAGCTCATCCATTTTAGAATGGAGCTTGCCTAACTCAACCTTTAGCCTATCCATCTCCTCTACCTAATGAGCATACTTGCTCTTCTGCTCACAAAGGTCACTCATGAGGGACTCACAGGTAGGGCACTCAAACTCAATAGGCTGGGCTTGCACACTCTTTAGCCTCTCAATCTCAGCCAAAGCATCAGCAAGCTTGGCTTTCTGCTTCTGGAGCTTCTTGGCTGCCTTGTCCAACAACTTATCCTGGGCTTTCAACTCATGACTATTCCTCTCCAGCAAATTAAGGATCTTAGCTTGCTCAGGAGTTACCTCTTCATCGGAGGAGTCATTGTCGTTGCACTTGTCGTCCTTGGCCTCAAGCGCCATGGAGCAGAACGATCTCCGATTCACCTTGTGCATGCGCTTGGACTTGGTGGAGATGAAGCAGAGGCCAGCTGAACCACGTTGATCTCTCCTCTTGTCCCGCTTGGTGATGATCTCCTCATTGCTTGAGCTTGACGAAGACGAGGAGGAGAAGGATGATCCGCTGCAAAGACCACCAAGCCCGGCGAAGAAGGCCTTGTTCCGCTTCCGGTTGTCCTACTGGTAGCTCTTGAAAGCCTTCCTCAAGTCACACTTGCCATACTCGTTCTTATCAGTACTGGTGCTTGTTGGAGTCACAGTAGTGGCTCTTGCCCTTCTTGTAGTAGTCATTCTGCTTGTTCGGACACTCGGCGATGAAGTGGTCGACCTCTCCGCACTTGAAGCATTTGGGCCTTTCGCCCCTCTTCTTGCCCATCCAGTTGTCATAGGTGCACTGAAAGCGACTAGACACCAGACAAAGCTCATCATCCCCAAATGACGCCAACTGCTCCTCTATCACATACATCAAATCAAAGAATGAAAAACCGTGAATGGGGAGGGGGTTAGCAGCAACTTCCTTGGAGCTGGAAGCTAAGGCCAGGCTCTTGGAGCCAGTACCATTGAGATTATCTGTCATATGGTAATCAACCTCTGTGACCTTGAGCTTGCTATAAATCTCCTCTACTCCCAAGGTGTCCTACCCTGCCGACTTAAGAATGGAGTTCTTCTTGATCACTCACACTTTCCTATCCAAGGAATACAGCAACTTGATAGCTTGCTAATGCTCAGTTTATGGAAGAGCAGCGGGGGCATAGTTGACATGGTGCTTGTTCATGATCGATTGAAAATGACCAAACAAGGCATCCGTAGACTCTCCCGGCTTCTGGACAAAATTCTCATATTCGCGCCAGTAAGTCTCTACAAGCCGACCCTTAACTTTCACAGTTCCATCATGGTGTGCACTGAGCAGGGACCAGATCTCACAGGCGGTATCAAGGTGGCTCACCCTCTCATAGTTCGTCAGACCAAGTCTAGAGAAGAGAAAGTTCACCGCCTTGTAGTCCGCATCATGCTGAGCAACGAGCACCGGTGTGGTACGCTCGGCAATGGGGAGCATAGTAAAAGTCATACTCCGAGTAGCATTCCATATTTCCTCGCTTTGGCTAAGCAAGAAAGCTCTCATCCTACCCTTGCAAGAGGGATTGCCATCCGAGTTGAGAACCGGAACCTTCCCAGAGTGCCATAGTTGCTACTGGTTTCTCACCGGTAAAGGTATGAAGAAACCTAACCGGCTCTGATACCAATTATAGGACCAAGACCTGTGACTAGAGGGGGGGGGTGAATAGGAGCACTTGAAAACAAAAAATCACAACCCCCAAACCTGGTGCTTGAGAAAGAAACTAGACACTGTCCACTGAACAGATACACGCCTACCAGCGCAAAGGTGCTGTCCACTGAAAGGATACTCACCTAGCGAGAAAACAGCAAGCCAACCCAACAAAGACACCGAGGCAACGGAACTTGCAAGTCTGCACAAGATTTTGCATAGGCTATCTGGACCCTATTCCAAAGCTTTTCACAAGAGATCAGCTCAAAATGACCAAGGGATGGCGGGAATTTCAGATCTCGTGAGATGGGAATCCTTGGGCAAGAAAGGGGAAAACTCAAGGGCAACTTACTTGTGGCAATTCTGCAGGATTGAGATGATCTAAGTCATAATCTCCATGTCCTAGCAAGTCCAAATGAGCCAAAAGAACAGGATTAACTCGCGGGCAAAGTAAATCACCAAAAGCCTTTGAATTTCATCCAAAATCCAACTAGAGAAGGGGGGAGGAGATGGCTGCACACATGAGCATGAATTGAGGATGGATCTTGCCTTGATTAGAAGTGGAAATCAGTTTACTAGGGGTTTCTCACACCTACCACCCTTCAACCTCCCACTAATGCAAAGTACTAGCCTAGGGGACTCTAAATCCTAGATTAGCACCTGATTTGTTCTCTAAGCATTTGGCTGGTTGGAAACTAAGCCTAGGGTTTCTAGAGGTGGATGAGTCATCTAAATGACCAGGCACTTAGATATATATATAGCCCAAGTGTAACTAACACAATTTACACTAAGATCCCTATATTACGTAAACGCCCGTAGGGGCCAAAATGGAAAAGACTTCAACTATCTCGGGGATGGACTACCGCGATGGACTCTTGATCTTCTTCATATGCAAGCTAACTCCTAGATGACGTCCACGTGGTTAGTAGTCTAAAGCCGCCGATCGACAATTGGTTTTGAAGTCAGAAACCGAGAAACTTTAGGGTCTCCTTGCTAGGCCTAGAATGGCCCACTCCACTCTATCTCGGCTGAGAATGAGCCTATTCGTCGAGTCTAGTAACTTGGTGGTAGGGTGGTGGATTTGAGCGAATCCGCCAGCGTCCTCTCCCGTACTTCGCGCCATGTACTTGGGTTGGTGCACCGCGGTGGTACCCTGCATCCCCAATCCATTAGGGTCACCAGTGCAATACTTCGGAGGTCTTACTCCTGCCATCGCCGTGCTGCTCCTCCATGTACCGAACTCCCATGGCTGACCGATGTCCAGGATGCCTCCAGTCCTTCAGAGGGCTTCCATCTACCTCCCATCCATCGAAGGTCCTCCTGTCCATCGGAGGCCTTGTGCCCAAGTCCTTCTGGGTCTTTGGCTTTCGTTGACAATCACTCCTCACTCTAGAGGTAGTGGAGCCGGTCCATTGGCTCTCACTGGACTATCCTGGTGGCGCTGTCCTAGGAGCTCCCTGCTAGTTCTGCTGCCCCCAAATGCCAAGGAACCTGCTGGTGATCTTTAGCGTATCCTTGTCATTCGTAGTTTTCTGCTTGATCACCTCCCTGGCCAAAACTTTAGTATTCTCATCGATTAGCCTTGAGGAGTCTATAACCACGGCTTTGTCTTTGCTTGCATCAGCTGCCTCTAGCCGAATCAAGACTTTCTTACTACTCAAATCCAGAGTGTTCATTGGGAACGGCTGCTTATCGATCTGCATCTTTGGAAAACTCATACGACCATCATTTACGGCCGATTGTATCTATCGATGGAAAACATTACAATCGTTAGTCGCATGAGAAAAAGAATTGTGCCATTTATAATATGATTTCTTCTTTAACTCATCAGCAGAAGCAATAGTATGTGACAATGTAATATTTCCACTTTTGAGAAGCTCATCAAATATCTTATCACATTTAGCAACGTCAAAAGTAAACTTAACTTCTTGCCGATTCTTGTTAATTGGTCTCATTGAAGGACAAGTAATAGGCTTGTTCTTATTAGACCAAGCAAACTAAGCCACGTAAATTTCCCTAGAATCATCATCGGAACTAGCTGAATCATACTCTACAAGATTCACATTATGATGTGCGGCCTTTTGACTCTCTCTGCTTCGGCTCTCTACAGCTAAAGCTTGCTGATGCAATAAAGATAGAGAATAAAATCGCATGCCAGCTAGCTTTTCCTTAATATGCTAATTCCCTATCAGAGGTAGTTAATTGGAAGCATCGGTTTCTAGTGTCCCTAACCTCTTAAGGTAATCATGAACCGATTCTTCACGACCTTGCCAAACCTTAGATACATTGGCCAACTCTAGCACGTACCCGTCCGAGAAAAAGTGATCATGAAACTTTGCCTCCATCTCATCCCAAGTACCAATTGAATTGGGAGGCAAGGAAGAGTACCAAGCAAAAGCATTTTCTATAAAAGATAAAGAAAATAACCGAATCCGAAAAGCTTCCCTTTTGGCCAGGTCACCTAATTGTGCTAAAAATTGACTAATATTCTCTCTAGTACTTTTATTATCATTACCATAGAATTTCACAAAATCTGGTACTCTAAACCGTTGAGGAAAGGTATGAACATCGAATCTACAGCCATAGGGTTTCTAACAAGAGCTAGCAGAACCCAATACATCAATCCTTGTCTTTTTCTTAAGAATGGCCACTAAATCTTGCCATATTTCCTCCTTAACCTCTGATGCAGAAGCACCAGGATTTCTGGCCGTAAGACCTAGAAGCCATAGGATTCTGTGCAGACTAGATCTGGTCATAAGTGTAGTTAGCGATGGGACCTCTAGGCACACAAGAATCGACTGGTGGAACTGATCCTGTACCAAAGACACCATAGTAAAAGGTGGCACAAATCCCTCTAATTCCTATGGAGATGTGAAGTATTCTACTCCTGTCGTATTCAAAACAATCCTCTAGTTAGGATCTACCAAAGTTTGGGGAATCGTTGTGCGTGGTGGGGCCATGACAACCCCTCTACTGAGCACACCGGATAGTCTAGTGGGAATCACTGGATTGTCCGGTGATGCACCAGACTGTCCGATAGAAGGACCGGACTGTCCGGTGGACACGACCAGTTGAGCCGGTTTGCCCAACAATGAAGGCAGTGGTTTCAGTTGCCCTAGATAGAAATTTATGGGCATACCATACATTGGCTGGATCTGCAGAGACCCATTAGGGGCCGATGGGCTTGGTGCGACCGATTCTACGTTTTGTTCATGTGAGGGGAACGTGGGAGCAACGGATTTCCCTTGAGCCTTAACCAATCCATCTATAGAGTTTCATAATGCACCTACTTGGTCAGCTAACTGGTTATGACCCCGATCAATGTAACTTCTCATAGATTCAAATGCTTGAAGGGCTTTCTGGCTACTTACATCAGTGGTTGATGAAGAGATCAATGGCAAAAGGGCGTCGAGGGTGACTTCCTTCTCCTTGGTCACTTTCTAGTGGGGATCCATTTTGAATGCCTCTAGGAACATCTTCATCATGCCCTCCATCACTTCCTTCATTATGTCGCCAAAGCGCTTTTGCTCGTCGGCCGGCAAATTCTCAAAAGCCAGCCTTATGATGTTGCCTTGTGTGACTTCAGATGCATCCGCAAGCTCAACCATGGTTGCTAGCTTCGAATTTACCTCTTGAGTCCCCAGCGGAATCACCAAAAAGTGTGTTGACACGTTTTAGCCTCAATCACCAGCGATATGACCTAGACAAATCCACCCAGGAGGGATCCCATCAAGGAGGATCAGTGCTAGGGGTTACTCTAGCATCGGCAGGCCACCTAGAGCTCCTCAAGTTGGTGAGGAATAGAGATATGCATAAAAGTAAGTAAAATAGTCGATTCATTCGATTGAGGATGCGTCAATCGGCTTGACCCCTTTATATTTATAGGGGAGGGTGGTCTTGACCCTTGTACAAGTCGAATTCCATGAGATCTCTCTCCCAAATCCCAAAATTCCTCTCAGACTCGACCATACCGGATAGGCTGGTATGGCCCACCAGATAGTCCAGTGATGCCGGACAGTCCGATACACACCATCAGACTGTCCGGTGGCGCTGGCCAACCTAGCCCTGCCCAACTAGGTGCTCAATAGTAGCCAATGGGAGGACATGACATGGGACAAGACATGTCAACATAGGACTCCTAACGGGGTGTTGGGTATCCTTATTCATGTGCACAGCCTAGGAGTTGTAGACAAGAAGGGTGTGACAATACCCGTGACAAGCTGGAAGCATTTTGCTTGAAATGTTACACATGGAAGAATTCAGGGGCTCGAGAAACATAAATTCTGGGAAAAATTCTTTCTACTAACTGTTTGATTCCTATTATATTGATTCTTTCTCCTAACTGTTTGATTCCTATTATGTTGATTCCAATTATGCCCATTCTTTGGTATTAACTGTTTAATGTTGCAGAAGTATTTCTGTGTGGATACCTCAGAGCAAGATTATGAAAAAAAGTTCTTGACCAGGCTACGATGAAGATATGGAAGGATGTATTCTCCAATATTCAGCTTCAGGTAACAAATGCATGTCTTAAGGCTTATTGGTAGGCATTGGGCCATTTTCGTGATTGTTCAGGGATTAACCTGACCGCTGAGGAGTACGGACAGGTAATGGCCTTATTTGGGAATTGTGTTGTTGCTTCAGATATTAAGATTGTTATTATGATACACTAACTCATGTACATGCAGATCTCACATCCATTGTTTGAAGATCAGCCAGGCCCTTACAAGGCACTTTGTGAGCTGTGGGCATTTGAAGAATTCCAAGAGCGATCAAAGAAGCATAGAAATGTTGGGACCAAGAATGCATCGCATGCGCTTGGGGGTGACGGATATTGACGAATGGCTCAATGCATGGTAAGAAACCGCTTTATGTTTCACCCCTTAACTATTCAAAAATATATGATTCTAACATCTACATACAGGCTGCTAGGATTGGAGAGGAGTCGAGTGACATAGACATGTATATTATAGGACATAGGGGACCAGACCCTTCCCAGCTTGACCTATTGTATACTCTGTTGGCCACAGAGCGACTCGTTAGTTGGCCATATCTTTAAATTAGTTCTCACAATATTTTACATAGCTAACTTATAAAGTTGTTTTCTACTTGCAGGAGGAATATGGGAAGGAGATGGTCAGACATCATGGTGAAGGATTTGATTGGAGGAAGGCACCCATTGATGGTCAGGCTATGTATGCTAGCAGTGGCGGCAAGTCACATGGACAGTAAGATCTCAATATGCACGGTGTTGTCTAGTTGTGTTCAATATAGCATAGTCCCAATGTCAACACTATGTTTGAAGTTTGAAGGTACTCCAAGTTCAACGACATGATCGACTCGAGACAAGTTCAGAGGGGGTCTTCATCGCAGAGTTCTGGCAGTAGTAGCAACCGCCAGTGCCGCACCACGTCTGACATGGACATATAGAGGCTGAATCAAAAGCTTGAGTAGCGTGATGCATGTATTAAAGTCGGGGCAGTAGCAAGCTCATCAAGACCACCTTCACGCACAACAGATGGCGGCGATTCAAGTAAGTATGAAAGTCAATAATTAGCATTCCAATCATTATCAAAACATGTTACTAACATGTTGCATTCTGCAGGCAACGTACCAGATGCAGGGGCAAACCTTTCTCATGCCAGAAATTACACCACCAGCACCTCCATAGTGGGGAATGTTTGCTTATATGCCTTTTTCTCCAGCAGCTCAGGTGAAAGTTGCTCAACTGTAGCTAAATCTAAGTGATTGTAGCCAAACTTGTTCAACTTCAGCAAACATTGTAGAACTATAGCTGATTGTGGTCAATGTAGTTAAAAAACTCGAACCTACCTATACTTTGGTATATTCTAACTTCAAGTAGATAAAATTGCCAAATATGTTTTAATTAAGCTATACTTAAGTGTAATAGGGATCGGGAGTCCATGCATCCAATCCTTACCAAACTCCTCTGCTAGTGTCAGGACAACCTGGAGAAGAGGTTCGTCTCATCACTTGTGGCATTAAGCTACGCTAATTGTGTCTATGTGTTGTTATATATCTAAAATTCTTGGCTAATTTTATCATTTGTTCTATTTGTTAGCAATCTGGACACAACACTGATTTTGTAAACAACCTCTTCGCTTCTAGAGGTAGCAGCCACAACTCCAATGAGCTAGGTGCCATGTGAGTTGAATGAGCGAGAGATGGAATTGTGTGTATGGACTTATATTGTTGTTTGTATGGACACGAGACTTGTGGTATGGACTTGTGTTATGGACTTGACACTTGTGTATGTGTGTGTATGTGTGTGTGTGTGCATGGTTAGTTTGTGATGTGCCATTGTTATGGTTATGGTAATATCGATTTGAGGACTTTGTGATGTGTATGGTTATGGATATATACAATGTCAAAATCTAGGGGGAAAAACAAAATTTCGGGCTTGTTTTGGCCCCTGGAAACATTAATTTTCGGCGGCCTGGCCTAGACCGCCAAAAAGTGACCTAGGCTATTTTCGGTGGCTAGGCCTATCCATCGAAAATAACCCTATTCTATGTTTGGTGGCTGGGCCTGGGTGAACCACCGAAAATGACCCGCCGCCAGCCTATTTTCAGTGGCCTGGTGAACCACTGAAAATAGGCCTTATTTTCGGCTAACCGATTTCGGCAGACCACTACCGCCGAAAGTATTTTTGGTGGTTTCTAGCCACCGAAAATGGCATGCTTTCCTGCAGTGATATGTTCCCATCTGCTATACTCAAAGATCAGCTCAGCAAATGGATGTATGCACTCTTTGAGTTTGACATCCTTTACCAACCGGCTAAAGCTGTCAAGGGACAAGCTGTGGCCGATCTTGCTACGGAAAGGATCGTGCCACCAGTCCAATTTGTGAAGGCCAGGCCCTGGGTGCTTTTCTTCGATGGGTCGGCGTGTGATCCAGGCTGTGGCATTGGATTATACATTGTCTCCCCTTAGGGGGCAATCTATGAGTTTGCCATTCGATTAAAAAGGACAATTCACAAACAACCAGACCGAATATGAAGCTATTTGGAGGGGTCTGGAATTGCTACTCGATGCAGGTGCTGAGGTAGTCGAAGTCTTCGGCGATTCAAAAGTGGTGATCAATCAGCTGACAGAGGATTTCAATTGTGCTAGTGATTCTCTGTAAAACTAATTTGTTAAATGCCAGGATATGATGGCATGATTCTAGATGATCACGTTTACTTACCTTGGGAGCAAAACAACGAAGCTAACAAGCTAGCACAGATGGCTTCCGAGAACATACCTTAGAGTAGTGATACTTGCATAGATATCTCACAATTATCTGCTGTAGATTGGAGAGTCGATCTCCTTAATTATCTAAAAGATCCAGCTCGAGGGGCAGATAAGAAGGTGCAACACAAGCCTCTGAGGCATGTGTTGATTGGTGATGAGCTATACTTTGGGCTATTGATGGCTTACTCTTAAATTGCCTTGGACCAGCCAAGGCATTGAAGATCATGGATGGCATCCATGAAGGTACTTGCGACACTCACCAATCGGTTCATAAGATGAAGTGGCTGATCAAGAGATCTAGCTTTTATTGGCCATCAATGTTGGAAGATTTCTTCAAATATAACTGAGGATGCCAATGTTGCTAGAGGTTTGTGAGAGCCAATGGACCTGCTCCATTGCCTCTGGAGTGATGAGTGATTATCAATGGAAGTCAAGACCCAAAAGGACTTTGGCACAAGACCTCTGATGGACTGGAGGCCATCCGATGGACTGGAGGTAGATGGAGAAGAAAGTCCTCCGAAGGATAGGGGGCATGCTTGGCGTCGATCGGCCATGAGAGTTCGATACACGGAGGAGCGGCACGACGATGGCAAGTGTAAGACCTCTGAAGGACTGTGAGGCAACCCCGATGGACAGGGGATGCCGGGTGCCACCGCGGCACTCCAACCCGAGTACATGGCACGAAGACGTGCGAGGGCATTAGTGGATTCACTCAAATCCGCCACTCTACCACCAAGTTACCAAGACTTGATGAATGGGCTCAATTCTCACCGAGATAGAGTGGAGTGGGCTGTTCTTGACCCAGGAAGGAAACCCTAAAGTTTCTAGGTTTCTGACTTCAAAACCGGGGTTCCATCTACGGATTTGGACTACTGGCCACATGGACGTCATTGGGAACTTAGCGTGCTACCGAAGAAGATCAAGACTCCATCGCAGTCGTCCATACCTGAGAAAGTTGGATCTTTTCCAATTTGGCCCCTTCGGGCATTTCTGTAGGTCTTAGTGTAAACGGAGTCAGTTAGGCCTGGGCTATATATACCTAAGTAGCTGGTCATTTAGGCGACTCTTCCACCTCTAGAGACCCTAGGCTTAGCTTTCCAACCAGCCAAGTGCATAGAGAGTAAATCAGGTGCTAATCAAGGATTTAGAGTCCCTTAGAGCTAGTACTTTGCATTAGTGGGAGGATGAAGGCTGGTAGGCTATGAGGAACCTTGTAAGAATTGATTTCCACTTCTAATACAATGTAGATTCGTCTCCAATTTGTGCTCATGTGTGCAGCCATCTCCTGCCCCCTCCTCTAGTTTGGTTTTTGGATGAAACTCAAAGGCTTTTGGTGATTTGCTTTGCCCACGAGTTAATTATGTTCTTTTGGCTCTTTTGGACTTGCTAGGACGTAGAGATTATGACTTAGTTGATCTCAATCCCATAGGATTGCCACGAGCAAGTTGTTCTTGAATTTCCCCCTTTCTTGCCCAAAGATTGCCTTCTCACGAGCTCTGAAATTCCCGCTAATCCCTCGGTCATTTTGAGTTGATCATTTGGGAATAGTTTGGAATAGGGTGCAGATAGCCTGTGCAAAATCTCATGAAGTTTGGACAAGTTTTGGTCAGATTTGAGGTTTGAAAACTCATTTCCTGCGACTCCACCGGACTATCCGATAGGACACCAGACTCTCCGGTCTCACCGGACAGTCCGGTAGTGCCTACCAGACAATCCGGTGTAGGGTCAGCCTAGGGCTTCCCATCGAACTATCCGGCAGCCCCCACCAGACTGTCCCGTGCCACCGGACAGTCCGGCCCCTGGCACCGGATAGTCTGGTGAAGCCAGGGAAGCTGCCGTGTTTCAGTGCTTTGGTTCTTCTACCGCATTTTTTTTTGCATCGGACTTGTTTTTTACACTATCAGACCATACTCTTTACTTGCTGTATACCAGTAAGTCGCATTTCGGTGCGGTGAGTGTCGAGAGGCGAATTTGCAAGTTTTTGGTGCTTGGGGTGACTTCCGATCTTTGTGATCATTGAGTTCCTTGCTCATTCACGCCGGGTGCATATCCTTTCAGTGGATTGCACCTTGCATCTGCTAGACACGTATCTGTTCAGTGGACAGTGTCTTGCATTAGTTCGCATAGCACCAGTTTGGGGTTCGTGATTTTGAGTTTTCAAGTGCTCCTATTCACCCCCCTCTAGTCTCACGTCTCGGTCCTACAGTTCGGAGCTGTCCAAATGGCACTGGCTCACATGCTGAATCCTATCATCAAGCCATGGCCATTAAGAGGATGGGGCATGGACTTGATTGGCCAAATTAACCCACCAACTAGTAAAGGCCACAAGTGGATCATAGTAGCCACTTATTATTTCACCAAATGGGTAGAAGTAGTGCCAATGAAGAACATCACAACAAAGGATGTGATCAACTTTGTCAAGGAACATATAGTGAATAGATTCAGCATACCACAGACAATCATGACGGATCAAGGTTCTATTTTTATAGCATAGGAATTCAAAAATTATTCCAAAGAGATGGGAATTACTCTGATCCAGTCGTCACCATACTATGCTCAGGCCAAAGGATAGGCCGAGGCATCCAACAAGATCCTGATCAAGCTTATTAAATGCAAGATTGATGAGTACCCTATGCAGTGGCACGATCAGCAAGCAGAAGCAAAGCATTGCGGGCTTACCATATGTCATGTCACAGAGCTACCAAATGCACTCCATATCAACTTGTCTATGGCCAGGAAGCCGTAATGCCTTGGGAAATCAACATCGGCTCACGACATGTTACTTTACAAGATAGATTGTCAGCCAATGATTATGCATCCCTCATGAACATCAATACAAAAGACTTGGTGGAACTCTGGCTATGGACTCTAGAAAGGATAAAATAAAACAAAGCAAAAGTCGTTCAAGATTACAATAAGAAAGTCAAGCCGAAGTGATTCCAAGTCGGTGATCTAGTCTGGGATCTCATTTTACCAGTTGGTACCAAAGATCCAACATATGGTAAATGGTCGCCTAATTGGTACAATTCTTATCGCATAGTACAAATAGCACCAGTCAACTCATACCTTATGGAAACGCTCGGAGGAGTGAGGTTCAGCAGGAACATGAATGGGAAATACTTGAAAAAATACTATCCAAGCTTATGGGTTCGTTCCGAAATCTCATATTCCTAGGGGGCATCTACACACTCTCTCCAAAGGCCGATGTATCACCATCAGCCCCAAAAAATATATGTAATGAAATAAAGCAGAGCTGATGCGTTGCCATCGACTTCAGACAAAAAGGAAAGAGAAAAGCCAATGTTTTACCATCGCCTTTGGACACCCCATATCAAATCTTTTCCACACAATAGGGACACCATACGTGTTGCCATCAGCCATTAGATCGATGTTCTTCCTGATAGCTTTCATGGATGGACCAATCCTTTGGTAACTCTATAGGATATACAGAGGCTGATAGTCGAAAAAATAATAAAATTATAATCAGAAACTGTGGTCAATAGTACAAGGAGATGTGAGGCCATGGTAGTCGAGCATCTTCATTTCAAAATTGAAAGGATTTTCTCCAAAGAGGAGCTTGGAATCGATCATGGAAGAGCGGTGGCTACGAAAAACGCAGGTCATCTCTTTTGGAGTATTAATGTCGATTTTTATCAGCATATGCCCCGACCTAAAGTAGTTCACGCACGCATTGAAGAATCAAGTAAGTACAACAGTTTAGGGAAGGTTATTGATAATCTTAAAGTAGGTGACTACAAGAAGCTGCATATCGGCATTCAATAGTCGATGGGTATCAACCAATGTCTGGCGCCAAGCCCTAGATGGGTCACAGATCCAAATAAGACAAGAGCTGATGCATGTCTCCGAAAATCAGGAGAATTCAAGATCAAAGCCGATGTGTTGCCATTGCCTTTAGGAAGACTACTTTATATTTTCACATGAATTAGCAAAGTTAATAAGGAGTGCCATTAGATACAATATATAGTCATGGCCAAATGATAGGGTATTTATTCAATATTCGTGCATCATTTGGATAGAAGCGAGAAGATACAGATCCATCTGCTATCCACCGCCTCACTAGAAAATGTAACCCCGTTGTCCCATCAACTCCACTCAACGGCAATGAGCCGACGATGGAAGGAAACCCATAGGGTATGTCTGGCGGAGCAGGAAGAATTATTTTCGAGAGTTTCTTGTAGGAGATCAGAACTGTGTATGCAAGCTGGAAGCTTACATGTCAAATTGCTGGACTAAGATGCCTGACCATACCGCAGAGAATGACCCCAGCCCAAAAGGTGAAATTCATGAGGATTCATTTGTATTCTGGGAGCACATTCGGCCTAATAGCTGATACCTTGGGTATGATCCACGGTTGGGGTTCTATGCCGAAACTTGAGAGAAATACCGATCGACGACACTCCTTGTCAGCTTTGGAATAATCACTGTCACCAGGACTGATAAAGTCGGAGTGCCCGATCTTTCGGTGAGTGGGGATAATTTCGACTTGGTGGAAGATGACCCTCACGATCCGACTACGACGAGTGAGCCCGAAGCGCCAATGCAATCGCTGAACCAACTTCCTATGGTTACCGACCTTGTTGTTGCAAGATCAGCCTGATCACGAAGATCGTTTCCTGTCCGCAATCGAAGAACGAACAAGAAAGAGATGCGAGCAATCTAATTATCACTCGAAGGTGGAGTTCTGAAATACATGAGGACAGCGCAGATTTGCGCGTGTTCAAGAGTAGCTAAAGCTAATTGTAAAACAAAACTCAAGTCTGAAAAGAAATGAAGCCTCTATCTAAATAGAGGGAGAGAGAGGGGGCGTAGCCCTAGGGAAGGGCGGCCAGGGAGGGGGCGCAGACCCTAGTGGCGGCCAGCCCTAGGCGCCCACACAAGGGCCTTAGTTGGGTCAGCGTCTATGCTTCTAGGCCTTCATTCTTCAGTAGCATGACGAAGTTTAGATCTCTTGCACGGGCCCGAGTGATTGGCCCAGATGAGGAAGAAGGTGGCGCCTGAGGAGGAGGTGCATCTGGTGGCGCTGGAAAAGGTGCTGCTGGTGTAGAGGTACTTGTGTTGTAGTTGATGTCCTCATCATCCTCCCCTTCTAGAACTGAAGTCGTCCTCGACGGCAACTCCTCATCCTCGCCCACATATGGTTTCAAATCTGCAACATTAAAGCTAGTGGAAACACCAAACTCCGCAGGTAGGTCAAGGATGTAAGCATTATCATTAATCTTGGTTAGCACCTTAAAAGGAACAGCAGCACGAGGCATCAATTTAGAACGGTGCAAAGTAGGAAAACGATCCTTTCTCAAATGCAACCAAACCATATCACCAGGGGCAAAAGTAACATGTTTTCTTCCTTTACTACCAACAACCTGATACTTAGCATTAGCAGCAGCAATGTTTTGGTGTGTTTGTTCATGGAGGTCAATCATTTGTTCAACATGTGCAACAGCATCAATATGTGGGGCGTCCTCAGCATCAAGCGAAAATAAATCAATAGGTGCCCGAGGAATGTAACCATAAACAATCTGAAAAGGGCACATCTTCGTAGAAGAATGTGTTGCACGATTATAAGCAAATTCAATATGAGGTAAGCAATCCTCCCAACGTCTCAAATTTTTGTCTAAAACAGCCCGAAGCATGGTTGATAAAGTTCTATTCACCACCTCAGTTTGCCCATCAGTTTGAGGGTGACAAGTTGTACTAAACAGCAATTTAGTTCCCAATTTATTCCAAAGAGATCTCCAAAAATGACTGAGAAACTTAGCATCACGATCGGAGACTATTGTATTCGGAATACCATGCAAACGAATAATCTCTCGAAAGAACAATTCAGCAACATTGCTAGCATCATCAGTTGTATGACAAGGTATAAAATGAGCCATTTTGGAGAATCTATCAACAACCACAAAAATGCTATCCCTCCCCTTCTTAGTTCGAGGCAAACCCAAAACAAAATCCATAGAAATATCAAGCCAAGGGGACGTAGGGACAGGTAAAGGCATATACAAACCATGGTTGCTCAATCGTGACTTAGCTTTCTGACAAGTAGTGCAGCGTGCAACAAGGCGCTCGACATCACGGCGCATCCGGGGCCAAAAGAAGTGTGCGGCCAGCACCTCGTGCGTCTTGTAGACGCCAAAGTGTCCCATGAGACCACCTCCTTGCGCTTCCTGTAACAACAAAAGACGAACCGAGCTTGCTGGAATACACAGCTTGTTAGCGCGAAACAGGAACCCATCCTGCATGTGGAATTGGCCCGATGGTCTGCCATGCATGCAATGTATTAAAACATCTTTAAAATCAGCATCGTTGACATATCGATCCTTCACAGTTTGCAAGCCAAAAATTTTAAAATCTAACTGTGAAAGCATGGTATATCTACGAGACAACGCATCAGCAATGACATTTTCCTTCCCGTTCTTGTGTTTAATAATGTAAGGGAAAGACTCGATGAATTCTACCCAGTTAGCATGACGACGATTCAGATTTGTTTGGGTACGAATATGTTTCAAAGCCTCATGATCAGAATGAATTATAAACTCGCGATGCCAAAGATAGTGCTGCCATGTTTGCAAAGTGTGAACTAAAGCATAAAGCTCCTTATCATAAGTAGAATATCTCAGGCTAGCACCGCTTAATTTTTCACTGAAATAAGCAACTGGTTTTCCTTCTTGTAACAAAACAGCACCTAGCCCAATACCGCTAGCATCACATTCAAGCTCAAACACTTTATTAAAATCAGGCAATTGCAAGAGGGGAGCATGTGTTAACTTATCTTTCAAAGTGTTGAACGCTACCTCCTGCGAGTCGCCCCAAGCAAATGGCACACCTTTCTTTGTAAGCTCATGTAGCGGGGCTACAATGGAGCTAAAATCACGGACGAACCGGCGGTAGAAGCCTGCAAGTCCAAGAAAACTCCGAATCTGTGTGACCGTCGTCGGTGTAGGCCATTCCTGAATGGCATCAATCTTGCTGCTATCCACCTCTATGCCCTGTGGAGTAACAACATAACCAAGAAACGAGACACGTTATGTGCAAAAGATGCATTTTTCCACGTTACCAAATAAGCGGGCAGCACGCAACGCATCAAAAATAGCACTCAGATGTTCTAAATGCTCGTCCATAGTCTTGCTGTAAATAAGGATATCATCAAAATAGACAACAACAAACAATCCTATGAAGGGCCTTAGAACTTCGTTCATCAAACGCATAAAGGTGCTTGGAGCATTAGTCAATCCAAATGGCATAACCAACCATTCATATAACCCAAACTTCGTTTTAAAAGCCGTTTTCCATTCATCACCCAGTTTCATTCGAATCTGATGGTAACCACTACGCAAATCAATCTTATTGAAAATAATGGCACCACTAAGCTCATCTAGCATATCATCAAGGCGTGGTATAGGATATCGGTAACGAATGGTGATGTTATTAATAGCGCGACAGTCTACACACATACGCCATGACCCATCTTTCTTTGGAACAAGTAAAACAGGAACTGAGCAAGGGTTAAGAGATTCACGAATGTAACCCTTATCAAGCAACGCCTGCACCTGGCGCTGGATCTCCTTCGTCTCATCCGGATTCGTACGGTATGGGGTGCGGTTTGGAAGCTGGGCGCCGGGGATGAGGTCGATCTGGTGTTCAATGCCACGAAGTGGGGGAAGACCCGGTGGCAAGTCCTTGGGAAAGACATCAGCGTATTCCTGCAAAAGGTTAGAAACAGCAAGGGGAATATCCAAAGATGGTGCGTCATCAAGGGAAACGAGCACACTAGAACATACAAGAGCATAGCAGGGCAAGTGAGTAGCACGTAGATCATCAAAATCAGCACGTGTAGCAAGTAACACAGGAGCATGCAACTTGATGTCAGCATTAACAGAGGTGGATGGTGTAGGTGCAAGTTGCTTTGCAGTTTTTGTAGCCCGAGCAAGATCATCTTTTATAATTTGGTCAGGGGTCATGGGATGTATAATTATTTTCTGACCCTTAAACATGAAAGAATAATGATTCGAACGACCATGATGTAAACTATCAGTATCATATTGCCACGGTCTACCAAGTAATAGAGAGCATGCTTCCATAGGAATAACATCGCAATCAGCATAATCAGAATAAGAGCCCAAGGAAAATGGGACATGTACCGAGCGTGTAACTTTGATTTTGCCACCATCATTAAGCCATTGAACGTGATATGGGTTCGGGTGCCTACGAGTGGGCAAGGATAACTTCTCTACCAAAGCTGTACTCGCCAAATTGTTGCAGCTGCCACTGTCGATGATGATGCGAATCGACCGTTCTTGTACAACGCCTTTAGTATGGAATAGAGTGTGTCGCTGATTGTTCTCCGGTTGGGCAACCTATGTACTAAGAACACGCTGGGCAACAAGACTCTCATACCTATCGGCATCGCCGGGAGCAACATGTACCTCCTCATGATCTGCATGGTCAGTGGCAAGCATAGTATGTCGAGTATCCTCGGAATCACTAGCGGAAGAGTACTCACCATTGTCACGTATGATCAAGGTACGCTTGCTGGGGCAGTCCCGAATCACGTGCCCAAATCCTTTGCAACGATGGCACTGAATATCCCGTGTACGTCCTGTGGAAGGAACAGCGCCTGTGGCTGGGGATGCTGCAGGTTTGGCCGTCCTCTCGCGCGGTGTAGTGCTAGTGGTGGATGGTGCAGGAAGAGCAGGAGCTGAGCTGGATGTCGGGCTCCTTCCTGCAAAAGAGTTAGTATATGTCTTGCATCGGCGTCCCAGCACTTCACGTTCAGCTTTGCAAGCATATTCAAACAATGTGGTCATATCATAATATTCCTTATAATCAAGTATATCCTGAATTTCTCGGTTCAAACCACCGCGAAAACGTGCCTTAGCAGCGTCATCCTTTTCAAACAAATTACAACGCAGCATACCCTTTTGTAGTTCCTGGTAATATTCCTCAACCGATTGTTGACCTTGCTGAAAACGCTGCATTTTATTAAGCAAATCTCGGGCATAATAGGAAGGCACAAATCTGTGTCGCATAGCAGCTTTTAGTTGAGGCCAAGTGGTGGGAGTGGCAGTGGGATGTTTTTCTTTATATTCACGCCACCAAATTAAAGCAAAATCAGTAAATTCACAAATAGCAGCTTTAACTTGAGAATTAGCAGGAATATCATGGCATGAAAATTTCTGTTCAACCTCTAATTCCCAATCAAGATATGCAGCAGGATCATATTTGCCATTAAAAGATGGAATTTTAAATTTAATCTTAGCAAATGAGTCATTAGGTGGGCGGCGTACCACACAGCGGGCACGACCGCGGCGATCTCCATCTTCCTGCTCCGTGTCGCCACCGTAATCCTTCTGCAACTCCGTGAGCGTCGTGGTCAACGTATCGAGTCGTGACACGATGTCGTCGAGCGTGGTCTTAGTGGCCGTCTGAGCGAGGTCTAGCTGGTCGAACCACTCGTTCGATGAAGTGGTCATAGAATCAAGCCGTTCATGCAGTGTCTTCATGTCCGCGGCAAGTCCATCAACTTGTGTCCGCACGTCCCGCAGCTGTGCATCCGTCGGTTCGTCATCTCCTGCCATAGTTAGCGCAAACACAAAGCAAAACCTACGACAACAAGGGTGTGGATCAGGCGCTCACAGTAGTGCTGTTATCAATTTCTTATCCGTTCTTACCAAGCACATAGGGGTGAGCTGCAACCAACAGATAGAACCGGCGAAAGATTGGAGGAGCGATTGCCTGGAGAAACAAAGTCTGCTCGTCGTAGGACTATGTGGAGTTCTGGGTAGGCTGCACTCAAGTTCAAGGATTAGCACGATCAATCAACAATGCAAAGTTGAATTATAGTGCAAAACACGTAACTATGCTGCTGGTAACAAGTGCAAAAGGATAGCAAGGCAGGGAGCACAAGGAAAGGAAAAACACAGGGAAGGGGATGCAGAACTTCCGGGCAGCGGTACACAGTCTTAACAATTTTTTTGATTTTTATGGAGACGGTCACCTGGTGCTACGCAGGGTGCCCTGTATGGAAAATTTCGAGAGCTTTCCAGAAAAAAAAAAGAACACTGAAATCGGAGTTCCGAGCGAAAAGTTATGCCCGTTTTTCGACAGGGCGTCCGAAACGTCTGGAACTTTCCAAACGAAACCGAGCGAGATTAGGCAACCTCTTTGCTGTTGCCTTTTTTTTTCTCTCTCTCTTTTTTTTGTTTTTTTTTTGCTTTCCTTTTTTTTTGTTTTTGACTTTCCAAAAGACACACAAGGCAAGGGAAAATCAGGAGGCGTGATCCAGGGGGAAGGTGATTGGCGCGCGATCCAGGGGGGTTGACGCGTGGTGGGTGGGCAAGCAGCAGGGAGATGTGGCGGCGTGCTAGGGTTTGAAGAAAACAATGGCGATAGAACGCAAAGCAACCAGCAACAATTGAACGTGTAAGCACACAAATTCAACAACGCGAATTATTGAAAGACAGTGCAAGGCGAAAAAGGGTGCTGGGCTAAGGCAAATATATTTTTGTTTGGGTTTTGTGGACCGTAGGAATTTAAAAACACTCGATAAACTCACCGATCAACCTGGAAATCTGATACCACTTGATAAAGTTGGAGTGCCCGATCTTTCGGTGAGTGGGGATAATTTCGACTTGGTGGAAGATGACCCTCACGATCCGACTACGACGAGTGAGCCCGAAGCGCCAATGCAATCGCTGAACCAACTTCCTATGGTTACCGACCTTGTTGTTGCAAGATCAGCCTGATCACGAAGATCGTTTCCTGTCCGCAATCGAAGAACGAACAAGAAAGAGATGCGAGCAATCTAATTATCACTCGAAGGTGGAGTTCTGAAATACATGAGGACAGCGCAGATTTGCGCGTGTTCAAGAGTAGCTAAAGCTAATTGTAAAACAAAACTCAAGTCTGAAAAGAAATGAAGCCTCTATCTAAATAGAGGGAGAGAGAGGGGGCGCAGCCCCAGGGAAGGGCGGCCAGGGAGGGGGCGCAGCCCCTAGTGGCGGCCAGCCCTAGGCGCCCACACAAGGGCCTTAGTTGGGTCAGCGTCTATGGTTCTGGGCCTTCATTCTTCAGTAGCATGACGAAGTTTAGATCTCTTGCACGGGCCTGAGTGATTGGCCCAGATGAGGAAGAAGGTGGCGCCTAAGGAGGAGGTGCATCTGGTGGCACTGGAAAAGGTGCTGCTGGTGTAGAGGTACTTGTGTTGTAGTTGATGTCCTCATCAAGGACGGTCTAACATGTCTGGAGGAAAGGAAACCTAGGGAATGTTATAGTAACCTTCAACTAGGAAGATGCCGACTCGGGATCGTGCCTGCAGACAGTTCTCTAGGATTTCTCTGGTGACAGCCACGCAAGTTCGAACCTTTGTGTGATGCCACTGGCATCTCAAGTGCATTACGGCATCATTAGCCTAATTGCATCATTTCATGTATAGGGCATGAGTGGGATAAGTAGTTTGAAGCAAATTAAACCTAGATGATATGAAACTGCTTTGGAATTTGCCTTATAGTTTTGATACTATTGTGAATTGGGTGAAATTTTAAATTTTATATACCAAATGTGTATAAAATTTCATGATGGATAACTTTGGTAATTGGTGCTTTGACATGCACAACGGTTTGCTTAGCATTAAAGGCCTTTTTCTGTCGACATGAAAAATCTGTTCAAACTAGGCCTGTCAAGCAAATTCAAATTTTTGGGAGATAGATCGAGCCCCCAGCTGAGCCCTTAAGAGGAGGACACCATCCTCCGCCGAGCCCTCTTCTTTCCCCTTCGTTCCGGCCTCTCCCGTGTGTTCTGCCTGCCTCCGCAGATCGCCGCCGCCATTGATGGGCTGAGCCAAAGCTTGAGCTCCCATCGCCCCTCTACTGCCTCCCCGCGCCACCGGCCCCCACCATTCCCTCCACCTCGACGACGCACAACCGGCGTGCCTACCCCCGTACCCTCCCCGAGCCCTGATGGTGAGATCCACCTCTGTCCCGACGTCGTGCCGCGCTGGTTCACGCCAATGGCGCTGCCAGTTCACCGCCTCCCCCGCCTCGTACGCGCCACCTCCTCCATCGACGTCTACCCGAGGTAGTACGCCAAGGTCTGAGACACCGTCCTCAACCCGTGTTGCTGCCGCAGTGAGCCTAGGCTCGCCTGGCGAGCACGTGTTTCTGCGCGGTGGCTCGGCCGGCGGGAGGTTATCCAGCCCCCAAACTTTCCGTATCCGCTTTTTAGTCCTACGTAACTGTACACTAAGTCTTTGAGTTCTTGCATGCTAGCCCCTGAGGTTTCAGGATAATCACGGCCTAGTCCTAGATCTAGGATTTTTTTTCCATATATGTTGTTATATTCGGCTGAAAAATTTGAAAAATCGTAGAAAATCAAATAAAAATGCAAAAATATCAAACTTTCTTGCATTATACTCCTATTGAGTAGATCTATCAGATGAGTATGATGGTGAAGTGGTAAATGATAGTTTTGCCCCAGGAATGTTGCATGCATGATAGAAATAAATAAATAGCAAAAGTGGGCTATATGGGTTCCAAAAATCATGAAATCTTGTTGGTAGTACATATGTGACATGTGGACCTATTAAGGAATTTTTGTAGCTCTAGCACTTGCTGCCAAATGCCAGATCTAGCCCTAGGGTTGAAATTGTGCAATAAAAATGCATGGGAAATACTTACAGAGGAAACATGCTCTAAAAATTATGCTGGATTTTATGGGATCACTTTGTGGTATATTTAGCTGGTAGAAAAAGTTTAAGAGTCCGCATGTAAGGTTTGAGGTGTGATACGGAATTTTCAAGATAATGCTTGTTTAAATAGATAATAGGAAAAAGTGACCTTATGCTGCAAAATAAATTCCAAGAAAAATCATGGGGCATTATGGTTAATTTTAGGTTCCAGAAAAGATTTTTATGAACTTTATTGCCACTATTTCTTGTTGCAAGCTAAATAAGATAAAATAATTATATGGAAAATAGATGTCCTATCAAATCTCAGATATTTTGATTGCTAATTTTTTACATGAATCTTATGCCTTGCTATGCTTACTGTTAAAATGGGAAGGTCAGAAACATTCCTTGCTAATTATAACAAATATGAGAATTTAGTTGCTAAGCAAATTTTTTGAAATTCTAGTAATTTATCTACAACACCTTTGTGGCTGTAGTTTGGTCACTGACCTTTTATTATAACAGTCGTCATGTCAAAAATTATTTAAGTGCATTTGGAACTGATTAACATCCGAAACTCAACTTGAGGGATTAAAACTAAGGGTGAATAGAAAATTGTTTAAGCAAGTTGAGATAGACTTGTGATGTATGCTTAAGTGTTGCTTAACTAGGGTATGTCCACTTGCTGCGAGTCCTTGTGTTGTCACATGCAATGTATTAACCAACAATAGGTGATGGTTTGTACGATTTCTTAGTATTGAAAAAGATTCGACACGAAAATGCATAACTCCACTTGTTGCTTACGATTGATTACATTCATCTGCACCATATGCATGCAATCGCATTTCATTGCACTAATATTACATTATGTCATGCATATAGATCCCGTGAGCGAGGAGCACCTGCAGGAGCACCCGATAGCAGAGGAGCCAGAACAAGAGGAGAACCAGGAGCAAGAAGACCAGCAGCCAGTTCCCGACTATGCTCCAGAGGTAGCTACTAACCCTAGCGAAGAAGGTAGGTAGGACCATAATTCTCCCAGCTAATACAATGATGATTGCTTGATATTTACGCATCCGCATTAGGAGTTGAATGAAAACACTTGCATTAGATTCCCTGGCCGCCCAGGCCCTAGCACCTATACATATGGTTCGTAGGACGAGTTGCCTAGAATTTGCTAGGTACGAGTAGACATGTGTGAATGGAGTCACTTGTCATGTATGTGATTTCAAAAATTCAAAGATATTACTATTATGGCAATTATTACTTATGCTCATGATTAAATGGAGACCGGGCGGAGATTTTATTTCAGTATTTACTTTTCATGATGTCGCACTATGGACTCCGCCCGAGTCACTTAAGGTCCATTCGTTGTTTGCCTATTAGTCGGCATAACATTGCTAGAGTGCTTAACCGGGTCATGGGACCGGTGAAAGTCTTACCTGGGCTTGTTCGAAGTTTTCGAGTTGCCGCCCATCCTCTTGCAGGAGGACGATGGGCCCGGGGGCGCTTGTACTTGAGGGAGGGCTGACCCAGGGCGCTGTGGTATCTCTCCTGAGAGGGCACAACCCGGGGTTTAGGTGGGGGCGCTTTGTATCTTGGGACAAGGCAGGTGGAGATGCGGGCTATATGTGGGAATGCGATGGCTAGTAAGCATATATCCCTGGCATGATAGTTATTCCCTGGAATTAAAATTGATTCGAATCGCTGATGCCCACTAGGTGTGGGAATGCCAATTCCTTTGATGATCATCATAGTAACTACTTGAATATGACATATCTGCACTAATGATTTCAAATATCACAAGTTTGTATTGTACTACATACATTCCTGCAATTTATTATTATATTGACGATTATATGCAAATGATGAAAACTGGTTACTTTATGTTGATTATATCACGGCTTAAAATCAATGGCTAAGGATCCACTTATTAGTAAGCAAGCTTTGCGTTAGCCGTAAGGCAATCCATTAAGTCCTACTGAGTAATTAGTACTCAGGGTTTGCCCCCACATTTTGAGCGCAGGTATGGAATTCCTCGTGTGCACCTGCGTTGAAGGCGGTGCATGCATGCATTAGGGTTGAGAGTACTCATGTGTGGCAAAGGAGCAACATCGGTGGGCTTGATGTTGTTTCTTTTAATGCAAGTCTTTTGGATGATATCATGAATTCTGAACTTTAAATTTCCGCTACGAGATACTTTTAAACTTGCCATGTGAGAGCTCTATGTTGGAACTTGTATTTTATTTCAAACTGGTTTGTAAACTGTTGTGGCTCCATCGAGGGCTGGATTTGTGTGATGTCGGTTCCTCTGGGTTAAGGTAATATTGGGATCCTTTTGACTCTCGACGGACAACCGGGTATAGTTTTGTCTAATCACACTGCAAGGTAGAGGTGGCAGGTGTGCTTAGCCCAGATTAAATCGGCGGTTCTGCCAGCTGGTATAGAGCCGATCATACACAGACAACAGTCATATCATCCAATTTTGATTTACAAACCTATTTTCGAAAACCCTTTTCAAGTATTTGAAAAATGAGAGTACCAATATGCTCATATTAAGGATATTAGTGTATTACCAGGTGACATCGCTAACATTCTGACCTAGATAGAACTCATATGCATATTTGGCGCTTTGGGAAGCAACATTTCGGCCATAGCTATCCTCAGTACTCGTGGAAAGCTATTAGGATTTGTGGACTGTTGTGAACCCTGCATTCATGCTGGTAGGATATATCTTTTTAAGAGGGTGGTCACGCCACTGGAGTGTTTCGTGATCAACCTTCCTTCGACCAAAATTATAATTAGATCTTGTTGGCCACCATTTCTCTCCCCAGCAATTCCCCAGTACTTGAGGAATGTTAGGTGTGTTGAGAGAAATGGCGCCACTACGTCGTCCACCAGGCGTAGCTTAATGAAATTCATGGATGCCACTTTTAGGATTAGAGTGGTAATGTATGATGATGGTGATGATGTTGGTATGAGCATGCATTTTTTTGCAGGTACACTAACCACGTGCAAAATTAAGAACGAGTAGAGAACGGCTAGTTGCATTAGGGAGTGCCGTGCATATGTGTCACCGAAATATTGATAGTTATGTATATTACATATTGGACGTGTGATGTGAGATCGAATAGGACGAATCATGCATCATACCATTGTTCAATCCATTCTGGGGTCATGGATAAAAGTCAAATAAGATAAATCATGATCTAAGAATATGTTTTCTACTCGTTTCTTTAATTGAATTCTTTGAACTAAAGCAACTCACTGATTAAAAGTCTTTCTTATTTAAAACAGATGGCTAGGACCAAGCAGACTCCATGTAAGGCTGTGAGCAGGAGGGGTCTTCGCAGGGTTGGGCAGAAGGCTGTCCCTCTTCCACCGATGACCCACACTCCCCCTTACGTTGAGGGTGGGAGACTTCACACTCGTTGCTGCAACAAATGCGGCCTCTCTCAGATCCTTTACAGGGCCATGAGGGAGATGAGGCATCGCCCTTGTCATTACTACTCCATGCAGATAGAGCACGACGAGGGGAGCTGCCTTGCCATTGTTACCCTTCCCACTGGTCCTTTTTCCATGGAGCAGAGGCTCTCCGTCTATGGGGCCAACGAGGAGGAGGCTCTTCAGAAGGTAGCATTGGCGGCTATCACTGAGCTGACTAGCTCTGGCACGACAACTGCCTCTATGCTGTGCTACCTCCCCACCGACGACTATGATGACGAGTGGGTCCGCCGTCACAAGTTGCTGTAGGAGTGGATCGACACCAGGCCGCACGCCGCGACCAAGGAGTTCTCCTAGAGCCTGCACGGGATGTACATTTGCTATAAGGACCGCGCCCAGCACTACCTCGAGCTGCACCTGGAGTCTCAAGCCCATGTGTAGGAGCTGGAGGCACAGCTGGCTGTCCATACAGCACAGGATGAGCAGCGTCAGCTTGCTCACTCTCAAGCCCAGCAGCAGGTCAGAGAGCTGCAGCAGGACTTGCAGGCACACCACACGCACCTTCATGAGCTTCAGGGCATGTTAGGGGCTGCGGCTAAATTCACAGGAAAGCTGCAGCAGCGCATTGTAGAGTTTGAGTAGCAGCACCCTCCCCTTGGGCAGGATCCACCGGTTCTGCTTTCCTCTGCACATGCGGGGGATGCTCCAGTGCTTGACGCTCACTCTGCGGCTTGACCGATTTCTGTGGTGTGACAGTTGGTGACCGATCTTCTGTACATGTGGCACATTATGAGCAATGTTTTGTACTATGCCGCTCCGTGCGTATTACCATGGTTGTACTGAACAATGATGAGGTCAGGAGAACTCATTTGTGTAAGCCAGGTAAGTTGATGCTCGAACTCTAGGATGAAGCATCGTTTTATGGTGGGTGTGACAACCCCACGTATGTACTGGTAGACCTTTTAAACTTGCTAAGACCCTCTAATATGTATGTAGTAGCTGCTGGATGTTTATGGATGATTTGGAATGATGTAGTGCGCCACGAGTTTGAAAATTGCACCCGAATCTTGTTTTGGTTGCAATCTGAAATTCAGGACTGCAGCAGCTTAATCTGAGCGTAGCATGAAATCTGGAGGGTTTTGGACCAAATTTTGTATACCAAACTTGTTGAGAATTTCATGTTGCACAACTTTGTCAATTGGAGCATTGTCCGAATGTGTTTTATTTCTGAGTTACGGTCAGATTTATTTGAATCTGAATTTTGGACTGAAACAGCCAACACGGAAGAAGCGCATGTTCCAACCAGATGTTGGTGGATTCAAGCTGGGGTTTATATACCAAACGTGTAGAATGTGAAGTCTAGAACAACTTTGTTATATAAAGTTTCCTCTCAAACAGTTTGGTTGGAGAGATATAGTCGAAGACATTTAAGTTCAGAATCTGGACAGAATCGACGTGCACTGATAAATGAAGAAATTAGACCAAGAATCAAAAGGAAGTGATCAAAACTATACATAACAAAGTTATAGAGCACAAGATAAGGAAAAACTTTTCTAAGGGTGTCATGGGGTGAAAATGCACGGAATATGGATAGTTCAGCTTTCTTTGAACCATTAACTGTCCCAGATTTGGGCTGAAAACCGGATAACAGTTGGTAATCCAAGTTTTTCTTCATAGTCCAAATCTGATCACTCAAAATAGTATATAAGAAAGATGTAATAAATTAAGTTTTGAGGAGCTTGCATATTCTGACTTTCACCCAAATCAACAGTTTAGGCACTCAAATCGTGGAAATTTAGAGACCCTACCCTGCACATCAGAACTGCACATTTGTTTTGCCTACGACATGCGATTGTCCAACTTTGCGGCATGAAGGCTAACTCTTTATGTGCAATTAAGTGATTTTGATTACTTACATGCTTTCATGTATTCGTGACATATCCTTGATGCTATGGTACTTTAATGCCGCATCAATTGCACTAAAGTGGTTGGACTACACACGACTGGCCTCATTCTTGTAGATGGTGAACACTAGCAATGGTCAGTTCTCAGGGCAGCAAGCGCAAGACACTCCACCCCCATCGGAGTTGGCCACCCTAGTGGTTCAGTAGGCTGAGCTGATCTGCATGCTGGCAGAAGATCACTAGGCCCGTGGGCAGCAGCAACCGTGGGAGCATCGGCCTCGTGGCATTACCAATCAGGACTTCGAGGGGTTGCGGCCTCCCATCTTCACAAACTGTCCTGAGCCACTTGCAGCTGATGACTAGCTTCGCACCATCTAGTCCAAGTTTACCCTTCTGCCAGGGATAACTGAGCAAGAGAAGGCTCACTTTGGTGCTCAACTTCTCTAGGGACCCGCACGGGCATGGCACGGCACTTTCCTCGCCATGCAGCCAGAGGACCATGAGCCCACATGGGAGGAGTATCGTCAGCGTTTCCGAGCCCACTACATCCCAGCAAGCTTGATGGAAAACAAGCGCTGAGAGTTCTGGGATCTCAAGCAGGGCAACAAGACTATGATGCAGTATGTGCAGTCTTTCATCTACCTCTCCCTGTATGCCCCTAGAGATGTTGCTACCGATCCTGAGCAGGCAGAGAGGCTGTTGGATGGCCTTGACCCCACTCTCTAGATGCACTTGGCACGACATTACCAGAGCTTCACTGAGCTGGTAGACACTGCACTCGTCATGGAGAATCGTCTCCGTGCCACCAACGAGGACCAAAAGCGCAAAAGACTGACCAACACATCAGCTTCTGGCTCTTCTCAGAAGCAGAAGGCCACCTACAAGCCACCACAGCAGTACTATCAGCAGTCTCACTTTGTGGTCCGGCCTAATCAGCTGGGGTGGATCCACAGGGTGACACAGCAGCAACAGTACCCCACCTACCGAGCACCTGCACAGCTGCTGGCTCCCCGTGCTCCCACTATCCTGAGGCCCAGTGCTCCATGTTTCAACTGTGGCAAGATCGGCCACTTCAGCAAGGACTGCCGGGCACCTCATAGGATCTAGGGTCCTACCCCTGCAGGTGGCAGTCAGCAAGGCAAGCAGAAGGGGCCCGCACCAAAGACGGGTCGTGTGCACTATGTGCACATGTTGCAGATCCTCGCTGGAGAGCCTGTACTCACTGATACATTCATGGTCAACGGTCAACCGACCGTCGTTTTGTTCAATTCAGGGGCCACTCATATTTTTATTAGTCAGTCATATACATCGATGTATGGGATAAAAACTTCCTGCATAAAAGAGAAATATCAAATCACTACTCTTAGGAATCCGATTAATACAAATCTGATAGTGAAGAGGCTGAGATTGAGCATAGAAGAGGAAGATTTCACTATCAACCCTGTGGTGCTGCCACACAAAGGGATTGATATCATCTTAGGTATGAATTGGATGACAGAAAACAATGCGATCCTAAATATTGGCAGCAGGACAGTGTAGTTAAGGTCTATTATCAGTGGCAAGATTTTACAGGTACACATGCCAAATCAGAAACACATGTCACCCATAGTAAATGCAACTGAACTGCAAGAGATTAAGAAGATACCAGTAGTGTGTGAATTCCCGGATGTGTTTTCGTAGGATCTTCCTGGTCTCCCACCAGACAGGGATGTGGAGTTTGCCATTGAGGTCGTTCCAGGCACTGCACCTGTGTCAAAAAGGCCATACAGAATGCCGCTTGATGACTTGAAAGAATTAAAAACACAGCTACAAGAATAGTTAGACAAAGGGTTCATTCGGCCTAGCTTGTCACCATGGGGTTGTCCAGCTCTCTTTGTTGAGAAGAAGGATCATGGTGGGAAAAGGCTGTGTGTTGACTATCGGCCACTAAATGCAGTGAAATACCCATTGCCACACATTGATATTCTGTTTGATCAGTTAGCTAGGGCAAAGGTCTTCTCTAAGATTGACCTAAGGTCTGGCTACTATCAGATAAAAAAATCAGAGTATCATGGTGGGAAAAGGCTGTGTTTTGACTATCGGCCACTAAATGCAGTGAAATACCCATTGCCACACATTGATATTCTATTTGATCAGTTAGCTGGGGCAAAGGTCTTCTCTAAGATTGACCTAAGGTCTGGCTACAATCAGATAAAAATTAGAGAAGAGTAGGGATGAAACTGGGACGGATATTTCCCGACTATCCGTCTATCCCGAAGGGTTTAAAAACTAAATGGGACGCCCGATATCCGAGCCTGAACAGTTAAGATCCGATGCGTATCCGTATCCGAAGATTCAAAATTATGTAGTAGTATGGCGATGGGATGTATATCAATATCCGGAGCATTTTGACACTATCCGTATCCGAATCCACTCCGAGAAAAAAAATTATCTGTATTCGAATCCGCATATATC
The DNA here is from genome assembly GCA_030272315.1 of Paspalum vaginatum. NCBI lineage: Eukaryota > Viridiplantae > Streptophyta > Magnoliopsida > Poales > Poaceae > Paspalum > Paspalum vaginatum. The sequence continues at coordinate 22,114,637 of CM059021.1, forward strand.
CGTCCGTATCCGATCCGGTTTCATGCCTAGAGAAGAGGATATACCAAAGACATCATTCTCGTCCAGATACGGCTTGTATGAGTATTTGGTCATGTCTTTTGGGTTAACCAATGCACCAGCTTTCTTCATGTATATCATGAACTCAGTGTTCATGAATGAACTTGACAAATTTGTAGTGGTGTTCATTGATGATATACTAGTCTACTCCAAAAATGAAGAAGAACACGAAGAGGACTTAAGGATTGTACTCACCGGCTTAGAGAACACAAGCTCTATGCCAAGTTCAGCAAGTGTGCATTCTGGCTGAAAGAAGTTGGTTACTTAGGCCACATTCTGTCTAAAAAGGGAGTCGCAGTTGACCCTAGCAAAGTAGAAGATGTTCTGAATTGGAAGCAACCTGAGACCGTGACTGAGATCTGGAGTTTTCTTGGGTTAGCGGGCTACTACTACCGCTTTATCAAGGACTTCTCCAAGATTGCAAAGCCAATGAAATCGTTGACTAAGAGAAATGCAAAGTTTGCCTGGAGTTCGAAGTGTGAGGAAGCTTTTCAGACACTGAAGAAATTGTTAACCTCTGCACCTGTGCTAGCTCAATCGGACATTACTAAGCCATTTGATGTGTATTGTGATGCCTCCGGCAATGGGCTCAGCTGTGTCTTAATGCAAGATGGGAGAGTAATTGCTTACGCCTCCCGCCAACTGAGAAAGCATGAAGCAAACTACCCAACACATGATCTTGAGTTAGCAGCAATTGTACACGCACTGAAGATATGGAGACACTATCTACTAGGCAACACATGTCACATATACACTGATCACAAGAGTCTCAAATACATCTTCACACAACCTGAAATTAACATGAGGCAGAGGCGATGGTTAGAGTTCATAAAAGATTATGATTTGGAGATCCACTACCATCTAGGCAAGGCCAATGTGGTAGCCGATGCCTTAAGCCGTAAGGCTCATTGCAACATGATCGAAGCCCGACCGACAGCATGAGTGATCTGCTGTGAGATGAATGAAATTGAAATACCTCCTGAGCAGCAAGCTGAACTTTATAATCTCATCATCAAACCAGCAATCAAAGAAGAAATCAATCAAGCACAGAAGCAGGATAAGGGTAAGGTGCACATTCGTGAGGGTATTAGTGAAGAGAAGAAGGCATGTTTCACACTTGATGACCAAGGCGTCCGGTGGTTTAAAAATCGTCTAGTGGTACCTAAGGACATGGAGCTGAGGAAGAGAATACTTGATGTGGCACACACTTCAATGTTCACAATGCACCCAGGCATCAATAAAATGTACCAAAATCTGAAACAAAAGTTTTGGTGGACTCGTATGAAACGAGAGATCGCCAAGTATGTATCTGTGTATGATGTGTGTTAGAGGGTGAAAGCTGATCACCTAAAGCCTATGGTATGCTTCGGCCACTTGAAGTTCTAGCCTAGAAATGGGAGGATATACACATGGATTTCATTGTGGGATTGCCCTGAACTCAAAAGGGGTATGATTCGACATGGGTGATAATAGACAGATTTACAAAGTCAGCTCACTTCTTTCCAGTGAAAGCAATATACCATGCCAAGATATATGCCGAGATCTATCTAGCTCGGATTGTCCCTTTGCATGGTGTCCCAAAGACCATCACCTCAGATCGAGGGCCACAGTTTGTCTCCTATTTCTGGGAACAATTACATACTGCACTGGGCACCACTTTGATTCACAGTTCGGCATACTACCCTCAAACAAGTGGTCAAATAGAAAAAGTAAATTAGATCCTCGAAGACATGCTAAGGGCTTGTGCACTAACTTACTCTTCCAAGTGGGATAAATGTCTTCCCTTAGCAGAGTTTGCCTACAACAACAGGTATCAGAAAAGCTAGAAATGGCTCCTTTCGAAGCTTTATATGGTAGGAGGTGCAGGACACCACTCAACTGGTCTGAACCAGGAGAGCGTGTCACATTTGGGCCTGACTTGGTAACACAAGCTGAAGAAAAAGTAAAGTTCATACATAGCAATTTAAAACTGGCACAATCGAGGCAGAAAAGCTACTCAGGTAAGAGAAGAAGGCCATTGGTATTCTAGAAGGGCGATCATCTGTACCTTTGGGTCTCACCAATGAAGGGTGTGCATAGGTTTGTAGTGAAAGGGAAGTTAGCACCGAGGTACATGGGTCCTTTCCAGATCATCGGGCAATGTGGGCCAGTCGCTTACCGGTTGGAATTACCTCCACACCTTGCTGCGGTTCATGATGTGTTTCATGTCTCGCAACTAAAGAAATGCTCAAGAGTGCCAGAGAAAGTGGTAGACACATCTCAAATTGAGATTGAACCAGATCTCACATATGAAGAACATCCCATAAAAATCCTTGACCAAAAGCAAAGATCAACACGCCGAAAAACAATCAACTTTTATAAAGTACAGTGGAGTAATCACTCCGAAGAAGAAACAACTTGGGAACAAGAGGAATATCTACGCACTAAATATCCTGGTTTTCATCCATCCACTTCAAATCAGTACACTACAACAGTTTAAATTTTGATCTAAACTTAATTCATATGCGATGCACTCTCTCTAATCGGCTTAACCACCCACATCACATCAAAATCTCGGGACGAGATTTATTTAAGGAGGGTCCGTTGTGATGCCCCTAGCATCTCAGGTGCATTACATTGGCATCATTAGCCTAATTGCATCATTTCATGGACATTTCATGTATGGGGCAAATTAAACCTAGATGATCTGAAACTGCTTTGGAATTTGCCTTATAGTTTTAATACTAATGTGAATTGGATGAAACTTTATATACAAATGTGTAGACAATTTCATGATGGACAACTTTGGTAATTGGTGCTTTGACATGCACAAAGGTTTCGTTAGGGTTAAAGGCCTTTTTCTGTTGACATGAAAAGTCTATTCAAACTAGGCCTGTCAAGCAAATTGAAAATTCTGGGAGAGAGGTTCACTTTCATACAAAACTTTATATAAGAAAATTGTAGCTTATGATATTCTAAACAACTTTGGTATATTTCACCTTCCATGAAAATGGCCCTAAAATGGACTTATGGAATTTTTAATCTGGTGAGTGCTGTTGGTCAAAGCTGAGTCAGACTGTTCAAATTCAAATTTCTCCAAAAATTTCAATAGAACTTGATGCCAAGCCTATTGACAAAAATGTAGAGCATAAAGAGTTCTTCAATTCCTTCAATTGGGGATTTCTCAAATTCGGGCTCTAAATTAGTCATTTAAGCATTTTTCAGAGAGGAGAAAAACCAGTCCAATGTGTTTTCTATTTTCCTCTTTACCCGAGTTGCTGACATGTGGGGCCGCGATCCGCGGATGTGCCCATGGCTAGGTCGACGCGCGCCCCGTGGCTGCCAGCATATGGGCAGCGCCCCCGGCCATGGATTGAGCCCCCAACTGCGCCCTTGAGTGGAGGACACCATCCTCTGCCGAGCCCTCTTCTTTCCCCTTTGTTCCGCCCTCTCCCGTGCGCTCCGCTCGGCCTCCGCAGATCGCCGTCGCCATTGACGGGCCGAGCCGAAGCTCGAGCTCCCGTCGCCCCTCTGCTACCTCCCCGCACCACTAGCCCCACCATTCCCTCCGCCTTGACGACGCGCACCCGGCGCGCCTACCCCCAACCCCTCCCCACGCCACCGGCGCCCACCATTCCCTCTGCCTCGACGTCGCGCCGCACCGGTTCACACCAACGCCGTCGCCAGTTCACCGCCTCCCTCGCCTCGTACGTGCCACCTCCTCCGTCGATGTCTACCCGAGGTAGTGTGCCAAGGTCTGAGACACCCTCGTCAACCCGCGTCATGGCCGCTGCAAGCCTAGGCTCGCCGACGCATGCGCGTTTCCGCGCGGTGGCTCAGCCGGCGGGAGGTTGAAGACAACCCCCGCCACTTTTTGGATCCAGCCCCTAAACTTTCAATTTTTGCGTTTTAGTCCCACGGAACTGTACACTGAGTCTTTGAGTTCTTGCATGCTAGAGCCCTTGGGGTTTCAGGATAATCATGGCCTAGTCCTAGATCTAGGATTTTTTTCCTTTTATTTTGTTATATTCGGCTGAAAACTTTGAAAAATCGTAGAAAATCAAATAAAAATCCAAAAATATCAAACTTTGTTGCATTATACTCCTATTGAGTAGATCTATCAGATGAGTATGATGGTGAAGTGGTAAATGACAATTTTGCCCCAGGAATGTTGCATGCATGATAGAACTAAATAAATAGCAAAAGTGGGCTCTATGGGTTCCAAAAATCATGAAATCTTGTTGGTAGTACATGTGGATCTGTTGAGGAATTTTTGTAGCTCTAGCACTTGCTGCCAAATGCCAGATCTTCCCCTAGGGTTGAAATTGTGCAAAAAAAAAGCATGGGAAATACTTACCATAGGAAACTTGCTGTAAAAATTATGCTGGATTTTATGGGATCACTTTGTGGTATATTTAGCTGGTAGAAAAAGTTTGAGAGTCTACATGTAAGGTTTGAGGTGTGATATGGAATTTTCACAATAATGCTTCTTTAAATAAATAATAGGAAAATGTGACATTAAGCTGCAAAATAAATTCCAAGAAAAAACATGGTGCATTATGGTTCATTTTAGGTTCCAGAAAACATTTTTATGAACTTTATTGCCAATGTTTGCTATTGCAAGGTAAATAAGCTAAAATAATTATATGGAAAATAGATGTCCTATCAAATCTCAGATATTTTGATTGCTGATTTTTATACATGAAGTTTATGCCCTGTTATGCTTACTGTTAAAATGGGAAGTCAGAAACATTTCCTGCAAATTATAACAAATCTGAGAATTTAATTGCTGAGGAAAATTTCTGAAATTCTAGTAATTTATCTACAACGCCTTTGGGGCTGAAGTTTGGTCAGTGACCTTTTATTATAACAGTCTTCATGTCAAAAATTATTTAAGTGCATTTGGAACTGATTAACATTCGAAACTCAACTTGAGGGATTAAAACTAAGGGTGAATAGAAAATTGTTTAAGCAAGTTGAGATAGACTTGTCATGTATGCTTAAGTGTTGCTTAAATAGGGTATGTCCACTTGCTGTGAGTCCTTGTGTTATCACATGCAATGTATAAACCTACATTAGGTGATGGTTTGTATGATTTATTAGTACTGAAAAAGATTCGACACGAAAATGCATAACTCCACTTGTTGCTTACGATTGATTACATTCATCGGCACCATATGCATGCAGTCGCATTTCATTGCACTCATATTGCATTATGTCATGCATATAGATCCCGCAAGCGAGGAGCACCTGCAGGAGCAGCCAAGAGCGGAGGAGCTAGAAGAAGAGTAGAACCAGGAGCAAGAAGACCAGCAGCCAGTGCCCAACTACGCTCTGGAGGCAGCTACTAACCCTAGCAAAGAAGGTAGGCAAGACCATAATTCTCCAAGCTAATACAATGATGATTGCTTGATATTTATGCATCCGCATTAAGAGTTGAATGAAAACACTTGCATTAGATTCCCTGGCCGCCCTGGCCCTAGCATCTATACTTAGGGTTCGAAGGACGAGTTGCCTAGAATTTGCTATGTACGATTAGACACAGGTGAATGGAGTCACTCATCGCGTAGGTGATTTCAAAATTTCAAAGATATTTCTATTATGGCAATTATTACTTATGCTCATGATTAAATGGAGACCGGGCGGAGATTTTATTTCAGTATTTACTTTTCAAGATGTCGCACTATGGACTCTGCCCGAGTCACTTAAGGTCCAGTTCGTTATTCGCCTATTGGTCGGCATAACATTGCTAGAGTGCTTAACCAGGTCATGGTACCGATGAAAGTCTTACCTAGGGCTCATCTGAAGTTTTTGGGGTGCCTCCCATCCACTTGCAGGAGGCTGATGGGCCCGGGGCGCTTGTACTCGAGGGAGGGCTGACCCAGTGTGCTGTGGTATCGCTCTTGAGAGGGCACAACCCGGGGGTTGATGGGGAGCTTTGAATCTTGTGACAAGACAGGTGGATATGGGGGCTATACGTGGGAACACGGTGGCTAGTAAGCATATATCCCTGGATAATAGTTATTCTCGGGAATTAAAATCGATTCGAATCGCTGATGCCCACCAGGTGTGGGAATGCCAATACCTTTGACGATCCTCGTAGTAACTACTTGAATATGACATATCTGCACTAATGATTTCAAATATCACATGTTTGTATTGTACTACATACATTTCTGCAATTTATTATTTTGTTGATGATTATATGCAAATGATGAAAACTGGTTACTTTATGTTGATTATATCACGGCTTAAAATCAATGGCTAAGGATCCAGTTATTAGTAAGCAATCTTTGCATCAGCCATAAGCCAATCCATTAAGTCCTACTGAGTAATTAGTACTTAGTGTTTACCCCCACATTTTGAGCGCAGTTATGGAGTTCCTCAAGTGCACCTGCGTTGGAGGCGGTGCATGCGTGCATCTGAGTTGAGAGTACCCATGTGTGGCACAGGAGCAACATCGGTGGGCTCGATGTTGTTTCTTTTAATCCAAGTCTTTTGGATGATATCATGTATTCTGAACGTTAAATTTCCGCTGCGAGATACTTTTAAACATGCCATGTGATTAGTCTATGTTGGAACTTGTATTTTATTTCAAACTGGATTGTAAACTAAATCTACTTATGCTATATTTCAACTGCCCATGGTGATGTAACTGTTGTGGCTCCATCGAGGGCTAGATGTGTGTGATGTCGGTTCCTCTGGGTTAAGGTAATATCAGGAGCCTTTTGACTCTCGGCGGATGACCGGGTTTAGTTTGTTCTAATCACACTACAATCCAAAGGTGGCAGGTGTGCTTAGCCGGATTAAATCGGCGGTTCTGCCACACTTTGTTGACTAATCTTTTTCTTCAATTTGAGGGTACATCGGCCGTGGTTTACACTCAGTGATTTGGGGCTGGTAGTGGTACTCTTGTGATGAATTGGCAGAGGTGGTGGTGGTTTGAGGACTCAGGGGATCCATGAGGAATTGGCCAAGACATTCTATTTATACCCCCAGACAGGGGTACTCGGCCGATCAGCAAAAGAATGGAGGGATCAAAATGTGAAAGCATCTCAGAATAAATATGGCCTAGCATGGGGAATCTACATGGATGAGGGGAGGGCCAAAGATGGTTCTTTTTAGTATCACTTTTCAATGAAGCTGTGGCGGAACCTCTGATTTAATCCGAGCTAAGCGCACCTGTCACCACATGACTCGCAGTGCACTTAGACCAAATCAAACCTAGTCATCCGTTGGCCTACCCCAAAGGGTACTAGATGTAACCATCGCCCAAGGATATCGACATCATACACATCCACAATAGTTACATCATCACAGGCAGTTAATAGCAAAAAATAAGTTAAGGTGCTTACAAACCAAATATAGGTAGTCAAATACATGTTCAAATCAAAAGCAAAAGGTTGTCCAAAATTTCTCACAGCAAAAACATAACATATGAAGAAGTAGTCTTCATGCGATGATGAAGGAGGCGACAAGCACTGAGCTCGTTGGTACTACCCTCCAACCAATTGTCCAAATGTCATCAGTACCTGCGCCAAAATGTGGGGGCAAACCCTGAGTACTAATTACTCAGATATGTCTTCATGGAATGGTTATGGGTGACTCAAAGCTTGCAACTAATAGTTGATCCTTACCCATTCCTTTTATAGCAATTAAAATTTAACACGTAGTCATCATGATCATCACAAATGTACATCATCATAATATAACTTGCAGGAATGTAAATATATAGATACAAGCATGTGATATTGAAAATGAAACATATAAACATAAATACATTTATATTTTTACTACATTGGCCGAGTGTGACATTGGCATTCTCACACCTGGTGAGCATCAGCGATTCGAATCAATTTTTAATTCTTGGGAATAACTATCATGCTAGGGGTATATGCTTACTAGCCATCGCGTTCCCACATATACTCCCATCTCCACTTGTCCCATCCAAATTTTGATTCAATCCCGCCATTCCCCTAGGTTTTGCCCCCTTAGGTGCGATACCACGGCATACCGGGTCCGCCCTCCCTCGAGTACAAGCTCCCCCAGGCCTAACTCCCTCTGATAAGAACGGTAGGAACCTGTCTCTGTTCTTTGGATGGCATAAGTAAGACTTTCACAAGTCTCATGTTCCGGATAAGAGCTCTAGCAATGTTATGCTGATCAGCAAGTGAACAGCGAATCAAGCCATAAACGGCTCGAGTAGAGTCCACCAAACTATCTACATCATTTTTCATCATAATATACCCAAATCTCCACCCGGTCTCCATTTAGTTTCATCACAATCATGTTTAAAGCTTTCCACATTTTGAAATCCTTTCTTTTGAAAAGACCTATATGACGAGTGACTCCAATTCACTCGTGTCTACTCAAACATAGCATTACTAGGCATACTCGTCCTACGTACTCTATGGTAGGTGCTAGGGCCAGGGTGGCCAGAAAGATTAATGCAATTGTTTTCAAACAATTCCTAATGCGGATGTCTAGACATCATTGAATATCATAGTTGCTGAGAATTCATGGTCCTGCCTACCTTTGCTTATGTTTCTCAAAACCAACAAACTAAACTAAGTTAGTTTGCCGGGTTGTGGGGCTTTGCCCTAGGCAACCCCTTGATCACTTGAACTGCTCCCCCTTTCAAATATGACTGATGGGCCCTCTAGGTTATGAGTGGGTCTTAGTTGGTCTTTTGGACACCGTTGCTCGATGTATTTCCTTATAGCAACTCCTCGATTACGTTTCTACAATAAGCTTCACTATATGAATGATTAAGTGTGAAAATTAGTGCAAAGAATGCATGTCATGCTTATGCCAAATGAAAGTTCATGCTTATGCCAAATTAAAATGTCATGCTTATGCTAAAGAAGTTGCTAAGTACAGCAATATGCATGATGTGTGAAAGATATGCGAATGATGGTGCAAAATGGAAACAACTTAATCATCTATTTTAAATTGGTGGTTTAACATTAAAATGGCCGCTTCATTTTCGGTAGATACCCAATCTCAAATGTCCTCAACATTTTATGACCTGAAGTTCTATAGCACATTAGACTACCAGTAAAGTTTTACTTCAAACTAAACTTCACATTAATTAAAAAGTTTCAACAATCTATTTAATATTAACATTCTTGGATTTATCATAATTCACAGACATGGTTTCTGAACTTGAGATTTTTACAGTAACAACATCTTGCCACTAAAAACATGTATAAAAATCAGTAAACCCATTAGAGTTAGTTTGATAACACATCTATTTTCCACTATTTATTTTAAATCATTTTTAGACGCAAGTCACAACAGGAATAATAAAATACCCAAAAATACTTTCTAGAACCTACACACAACCAATATGCCACCAGATTTTCCATGGAATTTCTTATACACACTAAAACAACATTTTCCTATTATTTACTTTAGCATGAAATTTCATGTCTATTTCAAATCACCAACCAAAAGGCAAGCAAAGTGCATGATATATTTATATAACAACACAGAGAGTTAATTGTACAACATAGAATTCTTGTGAAATTGTTTGGAACATTTCATGTAGCAATCATTTTCATACACATAAAATGTACAAAATAAGTACACGAGGGAAAAATTGCAAATTACAGTGCATGCTAGGATTTTCAAGAATCACAAAGAGTCTAAATCTCATGTTAAAGCTGCTGTATGAGTTTCATGATTTTTGGAATCCCTTTAGTTTATTTTTTATAATTGTTTTGTTTTAGCTTGCATGCAACAAATCAAGGGAAGAAAGGTCATTTCATGCAACAAGTTCTAGCCCACCATATAGATTACTCGTAAGAAATCCAACAAAACAAGTTTCACAATTTTCTCATTTTTCTACTAATTTTTAGATCACTGCAAAATAATATGCCTAATCTGGACCTATGCACGATTATTCATAAAACATAGGGGCTAACACGCAAGATCTAAATGACTCTATGAACAACGCATGGGACGAAATTGCAAATTTACAAAAACAAAGGGGCTAAATTGAAAGACCGGTGGGCTCATCTTCAACCTCCAACACAGGGAAGGAGCCGCGGTGGCCGATGTAGGCCGGCATGAGGGGGTAGTGCGGCAGCTCGCAGAGGGTTGCGAACTGCATTCCCGATGCAGTGGAGTGCTTACCCTTGTACTTTGTCACCAGCTGTGGAGAGGATGAGCCGCACGGAGGTGGTGAACTGATGGTGAATTGGCGGCGAGGGCACGACGACGCGTGGTGGTTTTAGCGAGGAAGAGGTGGAAAGATGGTCTTGGGGGAGCGTACGGGATGTGCACAGAGACGAGGAACCCGGTGGGGCAGTTGTTGAGGTGCGGGGAGCAGAGGAAGCAGTTGTAGGACCGAAGACTGCGACTCAAGGGGGGTAAATAGGAGTAGCTAAAAACTCAAATTCAAACCCTGACTCGAAACTCAACCAAAGGAAGCTAGATACCGTCCACTGAGAGGATACATATCTAACTCACAACGTGTGATTAGTACCATCCACTAAACAGATAAGTACCCAAACACAAAGTCGAACCACACGCTCAAAGCGACAGAAGACACAAAACTACCAAGCCTCGGGAAGACCGCAGATTTAAGCCAGACAGGGCTGCAAAGATAATTGCCAAAAACCTTCAAGAGATGCTCTAAAAATTCGCCAAAAATTACCACACCTTCACAAGACAACCAAGAACAGCTTCTCAAAAAATCAGACCAAAAGGATCAAGTTATAGCCACCGGACCATCCGGTGGTTAAGCACCAGACCGTCCGGTGCTCACAGACTCACACTCCAAAAAGCTATGATCCAAAACCCAATGAAATCAACTCCGAAAATTATGAAATTTTTACTGGAGGTAAAGAAGGGGCCATGGAACATCTCGACAAATTTTCAACTCGATTAGAAAAGAAACAGACATCTAATAGCCACCAGAACATCTGGTGCAAGCCCACCGGACCGTCCAGTGGTCAAAAACAGCTTGACCGTCCATAAGAGAAAAATACCAAAACCAGGGCAAAACACCTCCAGAAATTCTGAAATTTTTATATAGGCTTTATGATTCATAGGACAAGAGCTCCGCAAAATTTCAGCCCTAAATTTGAAGGTTGGCTGCTGAACCAACCAAGGCAATAGAATGGACAAAAACAGCAGGAAAACTGGACAGCAGGAAACGGCCCAGTTCTTTAGCTCCCAAACTCAAATCTTGACCAGACCTTCTCCAATCTTCACGAAATTTTGCGTAGGCTATACTAGCACCATTCCTAAGCTTTTTCCAAAAGATCTACAGAAAAAGATCATGGGATTAGCGGGAATTTCAGATCTCGTGAAAACGGGAATACTTGGGTAAGAAAAGGGGAAACCCCAAGAACAACTTGGTCGTGGCAATCCAATAGGATTGAGATGTTCTAAGACATAATCTCCACGTCCTAGCAAATCCAAAACACTAGCAATAGAGAGGATCCAACCTTGGCCAAATCAAACACCCAAAAAGCCAAGGATTGGAGCCAAAAAACAAAGGGAAAAGAAGTGGAGAAGAACACAAGCTTGCTGCATGAAATCACTTGGATTAGATGGCCCAAAAGGGTCTCAAGATTCAGATTACACCAAGGATTTCATACCAAGCAACCATCCTCACCTTCCCTCTTGATTTGGAGGCTAAATCCTACTCTAACCTCCATAGAAATGAAGCTCAAGGCTTGAAGACGAAAATGACAAGACAAAGACTAACCCTAGCAGCCAAGAGAGATTCTAATGAATAGCCGTCAGCCTATTTATACCCTAGTACTGTTTAGACAGTTTTGCACTTAGGTCCCTACAGCAAGAAATGCCCTGAGGGGCTAAAACGAAAGAGTACAAGATATTTTGGGATGGACGACCACGATGAAGTCTTGATCTTCGTAAGTTCCACCCGATCCTCAGATGTTCTCCACGTGGCCAGCAGTTCAATCCGTGATCCACCCCCAGTTTTGAACTCAGAAACTGGGAAACTTCAGGAAGTCTTCACCTGTGCCTCGAATGGCCCACTCCACTCTATCTCAGCAAGAAATGAGCCCATTGGCCGAGTCTTGGTAACTTGGTGGTAGGGTGGCGGATTTGAGCGAATCCGCCAACGCCCTCGCCTGTCTTCGTGCCATGTACTCGGGTTGGAGCATTGTGGTGGCACCCGGCATCCCCTGTCCATCGAAGGTCTTATACTTGTCGTCACCGTGCCGCTCCTCCGTTTACTAAACTCCCATGGCCAACTAACACCGAGCATGCCTCCTGTCCAACGGAGGACTTTCATCTACCTCCCATCCATCGGAGGGCCTCCTATCCATCAGAGATCCTGTGCCCAAGTCCTTCTGGGTCTTGGCCTCCATTGACAATCATTCATCACTCCAAAGGCAATGGAGTCGGTCCATTGGCTCTCAATCTCCCCCTTGATGAGTGGATTGTCAACACCTCCAACCTATAACCTGAAATAGAGCAAAGACAAGAAAAACAAGTGTAAAACTGAAAAGAAAAGAAAGAAGAAAACAAGAAAGTTGCTCAAGATGCCCAAAAACCAAACACAAGCTAAGAAGGGCAAATTGAGGCAACAAAAACAAAACCACAGATGGACCCCCTAAGACAAGGGAAACCGGTCAATGCAATTGATCAAACTAAAGCAAGACCCCTCAAGAAAGTGGCAAACCAGCTCAACACAGTCATGCTTAGGGAAAGCATCGACTCCTCCAGAAAGAAGCAAAAGGCTCAACGCACCGATGCAAGAGCATGCTAAAAGCTCAAACTCCCCCTGAAATGCATCCTTACAAATGCAAAATGAATGCACAGCTCCCCCTCAACTAGTTCTCTCCAGAATTCTCCCCCTTGGTCCATGAACTCCCCCTAGGAGCAACAATCTCTCCCATAAGTTAACATCTCTCCCCCTTGTTGACAATGGACACATCAAGGGTTCATAGAATCTGACTCCCCCTAAACTAGACAACTCCCCCTCAAAATATGCCATGAAATGCAGGAAGTGTACCATGAAGAGCTCAATAGGGATGAAAAGCTAGTAAATACTAGTTCTAGCATACAGAGCAAGTGAGGACAAGGAAGCATGCAAACCAGCTCAATTGAATCTATCTTATACAGATCAGGAGCATATTTTTCAGTGTTGTTGAAAAGAAAGCATCACCAACATGAATAGCATCTAGCAAGATAGGCATGAATAGCAAGATGCTAGCAAAACATACAAGGTGTGCTACGCTCAACCAAAGCATATACAATAGGCCATAAGCAGTTTAGAGACTTGCCAATTTTAGATTTTAGCAACTTGTAGCTTCATGCAAGTTAGATCATGTGCTAGGGGTTATTCACTTGTCTTAGCCACTTCTTACCAACCAATGCCAAGCCTAGGTTCATAAAACCATCAGAAGCTTAAGACAAGGTATTGGTCATACACAGCCTAGTCCAAGTTCATGCCAAAGTGCAAAGGCACAACTTGTGCAAAGTGCAAAGGCATAGCTATCTCAAACTAGATCAGTGTGACAAGCGAACCCACCTAGATCTTTTTAATTTTGTGCATAAGACACAACTTGTATACAATTTTTAGTTCAGATTTCATGTTTAGGCAAGGTGTCATAAATGCTTAGGTATAATCTTGTCAAAGGCATATGACTAGCATACCCAATCATGAAAAGATAGCATATCATTCAACATTCCTACACATGCTAGGTAGCCAAGTCAAGTGGTGATCATGGTTTTTGATGTTCAAGAAATAAAAGTGACTTAGCTCACAAAAGATATTAGACAGATTCAAGGAGCTCAGCCAACCATGATCATGTGAGCACTGTACAATCTAGCACCAGCAAGTACTATCTAGTCATTCCAGAAGAGCTCTAGTGCTAGTGAGGTGAAAACTCATTGGATACAATGCAATGGATGATATGATATAAAATGCAAGGCAAACAAAGAAACGCAAAGAAAAGGTAAATAAAAAACCTAAACTACAACAAAGTTACCCCAACCTAAAAGGGGTAACAAACACCAAGCTCCCCATGCAAGCGAGCAAATGCGCTAAGCTCTAAGGGCTTTGTGAAGATATCGGCCAACTGGTTCTCGGTCTCCACATGGATCAAGTCTATATCTCCCTTCTCATAGAGATCTCTTAGAAAGTGAAACCTCACGTCTATGTGATTGGTTCTGGAGTGCAAGATGGGGTTCCTAGCTACCGAAATAGTAGAATTAGAGTCTACTAGGAGAGGGATCTTCCTAAAGCTTAGGCCAAAGTCACTCAAGGTAGCTCTTATCCAAAGCAGCAACTAGCAGCAGCAACGTATTCGGCTTCTGTGGTGAAAGTACCTACTCTAGATTGCTTGCGTGAGGACAAAGAGACTAGAGAAGAATTGAGAAACTGGCAGGTGCCGGAAGTAGACTTGCGCTCCAGCCGACAACCCGCAAAGTCAGCATCCGAATACCCTCTGAGAGAAAGCGCCAAAGCTGAAGAGAACCAAAGACCAAGCTCAGGAGTGTATTTCAGATACCTGAATATGCGCTTCACCGCTTGATGGTGTGATGTCCTTGGTGAGGCCTGAAATCGTGCACAAAGGCAAACTGCGAACTGGATGTCCGGCCTAGTCACCGCAAGGTACAGAAGTGAGCCGATCATCCCTTGGTACTCTCTTTGGTCCACCACCTCCCCTTCTTCATCTGCATCAAGTGCCGTTTGTGTTGACATGGGAGTCGCCATGGGCTGGGAGTCTCCCATATCAAACTTCCTCATAATGTCCTTCATGTACTTGGCTTGATGGATGAAGGTTCCTTCACGCCCTTGCGTGATTTGCAGTCCAATGAAAAACTGCAACTCTCCCATCATGCTCATCTCAAACTCCTTCGACATCTGCTCAGAAAACTTGGTAACAAGTGAGTGAGACGAGCCACCAAAGATGATATCATCCATGTATATCTGGACAATAAGAAGATCACTACCATGCTTGAGGAGAAACAAGGTCTTATCAACACTCCCCATTTTGAAACCCTAGTTTAGCAAAATGTTTTCAATATCTCATACCAGGCTCTAGGGGCTTGTTTCAAACCATACAAGGCTTTTTGCAATTTGTAAACATGGTTAGGGTGTTTAGAATTTTCAAATCCAGGGGGTTGCTTGACATAAACATCTTCTTGAATGAAACCATTTAGAAAAGCAGACTTCACATCCATTTGAAAAAGCATAAAACCCATGGAAGCTGCAAAGGCTAAGAGAATACGTATAGCTTCCAGGCGTGCAACTGGAGCAAACGTTTCCTCATAGTCTATCCTGTCTTTTTGACAAAAACCCTTAGCCACAAGTCTAGCCTTGTTCCGCACAACAATGCCATCCTCCCCTTGCTTATTTTTGAAAACCCATTTTGTACCAATAGGATTGCAATGTGGCGGTGGCTCTACCAAAACTCAAACCTCATTCCTCTCAAAGTTTTCTTACTTCTTACGCATGGCATTCGCCCAATTACCATCAGAAAGAGTATGTCCAACATCCTTGGGCTCAAAGGAGGCAACAAATGTAGCATGAGCAAAGAAAGCGATAGAACCTGTCTGGGACCTCAAGGTCCTCGCATGCAAATCACCAATGATCCCATGTGGAGGGTGATCCCGCTGGACCTGCTGAGATGGAACAATCTCAGAGGTCACCTCCCCTGCGTCCTCAGCGGGGTGTGCCTCTGCTCGAGCTTGCAATCAGGGCAGCGAGGAGGAAGCCGTCGGCATGGGTCCTCCTTCGTCTTCAGAGCTCATAGCAGAGGAGGCAGGAGCTGCAGCCAGTGTAGTGGCTCCTGTATCACCAGCATCTACTTGTCCTTCCTCATCTTCAGAGATGGGAGTTCCTTCTTCATCATCACCTGAAAGCTCAAATGTAGGGGTTGTGCAAGGCATAGATTCATCAAAGGAAACCTCGCAGGTCTCTACCACTTGTTTGGTATCAAGGTTCCACACTCTATATGCCCTAGAGCTAGAGACTTGCCCATGGAAAATACCATCCAAGCAGCGAGATTCAAATTTGTCCAAATGATCCCCTTTTTTAGCACAAAGCATCTGCAGCCAAATGCACGTAGGTGCTTGACGCTGGGCTGCCTACCAAACCTTAGCTCATACGAAGTCTTCCCTAAGAATGCTCATAGGAACATGCAGTTGGCAATGTAACAGGCCGTATTCATAGCCTCAGCCCAAAAGCGTCGTGGAGTCCTATGCTCATCGAGCATCATCTGTGCCATCTTAACAAGTGTGCGGTTCTTTTGTTCCATGACACCATTCTGAGGTGGGGTATAAGGAGACGAGAATTGGTGTTCAAGACCTAGGTCACGACAAAATGTTTCGAAATGAGAGTTACGAATTTCTCCGCCATTGTCACTGCGAATAGCCCTCATGGCCTTATGACTCTTATTTCTTAACCTCAAGACCATATCCTGTACAAAACAGAAAGCCCCATCTTTGAACTCCATGAAGAACACCCACGAAAAGTGAGAAAAGTCGTCTACAATGACAAGCACATACCACTTCCCACTGACCAACTATACCCGAGCAGGCCCAACCATGTCCATATGCAGCAGCTCAGCTAGGTAAGTGGTCATCACCTGATTGACAGGTGCATGAGAAGTGGCAACCATCTTGTCATGATGACAGGGGTGGCACACTAAGTCCTTTTCTGATTTCAAATTGGGCAATGCTTGGATCAGACCCATCTAGCTCAACCTGGCTTGCGGATCAAAACTCAAATGTCTAAGCCTCCAATGCCACTTCTAGATATTAGCAGAAGGACTAGCTACCAAACACCGAGGAGGGCTAGAAACAGATGCAACGTCAACCTTAAAAACCTGCCCATAGGGCAAAATCCGACAAACAAGATTTTCCTTAGCATCAAGCACACAAGAGGAACCCTCCTTAAAGCGGACCTCAAACCCTTCCTTCAGAAATTGCGAGACAGAAACCAAATTGAACCCCAAATTCCTCACCTGTGATGCCCCAGGCATCTCAAGCGTATTACATTAGTATCATTAGCTAAATTGCATCATTATGTGAACATTTCATATTAGGGGCATGAGTGGGTTAAGTCTTTTGAAGCGAGTTAAAACCGATTTTTCTGCAAACTGCATTTTCATTTGCCCGGTAACCTTAATACTGTGGTGAATTTGATAAAATTATACATACCAAACTTGTAGACAATTTCCTAATGAACAACTTTGGTATTTTGTGTCAGGACATGCATAAAGGTTTGAATAGAGTTTTAGGTCATTTTCGGTAAAACTGAGAAATCTGTCCAAATGTGATTTAAATAGAGGTTTCAAATTTTTGTGAAACAAAAGTCAACATTTTGAAAAACTTTGTATATCAAAGTTGTAGTTCCTGAGCAACTGAACAACATTGGTATATAACATTTACCATGAAAATGCATAAAAATATGACTTGTAGAATTTTTAAGTTGGAAGATTTTGTTGGTCAAACTGGGGTCAGCAGATTAAACTCAATTTAAATCATAGATAAACTTGGAATCTGGTATTACTCCTTTTGACAAAGTTGTAGATTATCAAGTTTACAATAACTTCTATATTTTAAGTTTGGTCTAATTCGGCATCTAAGATATTTAAAAATGTGAAATTCAGAACTATGTCATCCTGGTCAAATAGCTTTTTTCCATTTTCGAGTTTTATTTCCCTTTTGTGTGTATGACGCGTGGGACCCACCCGTCAGGCTTTGGACACCGGGCGTGGACGGCTTCAGTTGTGGGCCCCACCAGACCATCCCACCCGTGCACCCGGTCCATACAAGTCAAGTTTAGTTCCTTCCCGCGGCCCCACCTGTCATCGACCTCGGGTCCATGGACCGTGTCCACGGCGCGCCCCTTTCTTCCTCCTCCCCTCCCCTGCGCCCACGCGGCGGGCGAAGGGCGCCAGCACGCCACGCCCTGGGCGCCAGCGCGCCGCGCCCCAGCCACGCGCCGCCCTGCCCGTGCCCCGGCCTGCCGTCTGGAAGGAGCAAGGCGCGGCTCTTCTATTCCGCATGCGCGCCCGCAGTCATCCTGCGTCC
Source organism: Paspalum vaginatum (assembly GCA_030272315.1). Taxonomy (NCBI): domain Eukaryota; kingdom Viridiplantae; phylum Streptophyta; class Magnoliopsida; order Poales; family Poaceae; genus Paspalum; species Paspalum vaginatum. The sequence continues at coordinate 22,132,703 of CM059021.1, forward strand.
TCTCCGCCGTTCTCTCGCCCGAGCTCTCGCTCGCTCCAGAGCCGCGGCCGCCATGGTCGGCGATCTCAAGCTCGCACTCTGCCCTCCTCCCACCTCCCCGACGAGCGCCTCAGCGTCGCCCTGCCCCGAGCCACGTTTTCCCTAAGCCTTCGCCCACCGCCGTCGTCTCTAGCACCCGCCCCTACGCGCCGCCGCCATTACCACCGGCCCGAGCTCGAGCTCACCGTGACCGGCCACCCTGGCGCTTCCCCTCGCCTCCTTGACTCCGCCGCCGGACTCCCCACTTCGCCGCGCCTCTCACGCGCCCTCCCGCTCCGCCGCTCCCTGCTTCCCCGACCGGATTCCGTGCAACGCGGGCCCGAGCGCCGTGCGCCGCCACACCATCAGTTCACCGGCGTTCCTCACGCGCTCCGGCCTCCCCGTGCGACGCCGCCTTGGGGGAAAGAGACCCCGTCGCCGGGAACACGTTCCGGGATCGACGCGGCTCCAAGTCCCTGCCTCCACGCACCGGCGACGCCGCCGGAACGCGAGGCCGCGCCGTGCCCCCTGCCCCTGTCGCGAGGTAGAAGAAGGGGCTGGCAATTTTTAGATCCAGCCCCTCAGCTTCTGGTTTTTATGTTTAAGTCCAGCGAACAGTGGTATGAGTCTTGGAATATTTCACAAACTAGCCCCTGTAGTTTACAGTAATAACGAAAAGAACCCTAGATCTGTGGTTTTTCCTCTAAATAATTATTAATTCGGCTGAAACTTTGAAAATCCATAATAAATCAAATAAAAATCAGAAAAATACAAAATTTGTTGCATTGTACTCCTTTTAGGTAAATCTACAGAATGGGTATGTTGGTTGAGCAGGAAAAGACCTTTTTGCCCCTGATATTATGTGTGCTTGATAAATCAATATAATTGGGAAATGTGGACTAAATGGTCTCCAAAAATTCCCAAACTTGGTTAGCAGTGTTGTTAAGGTATATAGGCTCATTGTGATTTTTGGTAGCTCAAGTGCTCACTTTTAATTACTACTTTACCCCTACATGTGTTTTTAGCATAAAAACAAATAAGGAAAAGATAACCATATTGAAAATTATGCTCTAAAGGGGTTTTACACCTTTTATTTGTACTCCCTGTGGTATAAATAGCTCACGGTTGAAATGGGGTCTGTGCATGTAAGGTTTGACCCTATTTTGAAAATAGTAGGCAAAATGCTTATTTAAGTAAACTTCGGTTGTCTCGCATAAAACGATGTTACCTCGTCACACACCCCACGTTGTTATATGCGATAAGCTAAGTTACCGTAGGTGATGGCTTGTACGATTTCTTAATACTAAACCAGTTTCATCACGGAAATGCATCACTTTAGTCCCTAAATCATGATTCCTTGCATCACACTCGCATCATGAAGCAAAGCATTGCACTAATACATGTTCCGATTACACCATGTCATGCATATAGATCCTGCGAGCGAAGGATATCAGCCGGGCCAACTGATCGTAGAAGAGCACGAGAAGGAGCTGCATCAGGAGCTGGAAGACCAGCAGCAGGAGCCCGACTTCGCTCAAGAAGCAGCTACTAACCCTAGTGAGGAAGGTAGGCAGGACCATAAATTCCCAGCAAACATGATATTGAATGATGTTTAGACATCCGCATTAGGAGTTGTTTGAAAACAATTGCATTAGACTTCTTGGCCGCCCTGGCCCTAGCACCTACAATAGAGTACGTAGGACGAGTATGCCTAGAAATGCTAGGTGCGAGTAGACACGAGTGAATTGGAGTCACTCGTCGTATAGGTGTTTTCAAAGGAAAGGCTTTCAAGATATATGGAAAACTTTAAACATGATTGTGATGGAACTAAATTGAGGCCGGGCGGAGATTTGGGTATATTATGATGAAAAATGATGTGGATGGTTTGGTGGACTCCGCCCAAGTCGTTTAAGGCCCGATTCGCTGTTCGCCTGCTGATCGGCATAATATTGCTAGAGTGCTTATCCGGGATAATGGACCGGTGAAAGTCTTACTCGTGCCATCCGAAGAACAGAGACAGGTTCCTACCATTCTTGTTGGAGGGAGTTAGGCCTGGGGGAGCTTGTACTCGAGGGAGGGCTGACCCGGAGCGGCCGTGGTATCGCTCCTAAGGGAGGGCTGACCCGGTGCGGCCGTGGTATCGCTCCTGAGAGGGCAAAACCCAGGGGAATGGCGGGATTGAATCGAACTTGGGATGGGACGAGTGGAGATGGGGGCTATATGTGGGAACGCGATGGCTAGTAAGCATATACCCCTGGCATGATAGTTATTCCCGGGAATTAAAAATCGATTCGAATCGCTGATGCTCACCAGGTGTGAGAATGCCAAGGTCACACACGGGCAACGTAGTAACAATCGAATTGTATTTATGACTAAATATGTTTTGTTTTCAATACCACATGTTCGTATTTGTATGTTTACATTCCTGCAAGTTATATTATGATGATGAATATTTTGATGATGCTAATAATTACATGTTAACTTTTAATTACTATAAAAAGAATGGCTAAGGATCAACTGTTAGTTGCCAACTTTGCGTCAGCCGTAAGCTCTTCCATTAAGTCCTACTGAGTAATTAGTACTCAGGGTTTGCCCCCACTTTTTGAGCAGGTAATGATGTCTTTTGGACACTAGCTTGGAGGAGAGCAGTACCGGTGGGCTCGGTGCTTCTCGCCTCATTCTCTATTGCCTGAAGACTCCTTCTTAAAGTATTATGTTTCCGCTGTGAGATTTATTTTGAACAACGCTTCCGCTTTGTATTTGAATAGGTATTTGACTACCTATATTTGGTTTATAAGCACTTTAACTTATTTTCTACTATAAACTGCCTGTGATGATGTAACTGTTGTGGCTCCATCGTGAGCTGGATGTGTGTGATGTCGGTTCCTCTGGGAAAAGGTAATATCGGGAGTCATTTTGACTCTCGACGGACGACCGGGTTTAGTTCGGTCTAATCACACTGCGAGCCATGGGTGGCAGGTGTGCTTAGTTCGGATTAAATCGGCGGTTCCGCCACAGCTGGTATCAGAGCCGATCATACACAGACAACAGTCATATCATCCAGTTTTGATTTGCAAACCTATTTTCGAAAACCTTTTTGAAGTATTTGGAAAATGAGAGTATCGATATGCCCATATTAAGGATGTTAGTGTATTATCAGGTGACATCGCTAACATTTTAACCTAGATAGAACTCATATGCATATTCGGCGCTTTGGGAAACAACATTTCGGCCATAGCTATCCCCGGTACTGGTGGAGCGCTATTGGGATTTGCGGACTGTTGCGAACCCTGCATTCATGCTGATAGGGCAGAACTCTTTAAGGGGGGCGGTCACGCCGTTGGAGTGTTTCGTGACCACTCTTCCTTCGACCAAAATTATAGCTAGATCTTGTTGGCCACTGTTTCTCTCCCCAGCAATTCCCCAGTACTGGAGGGACGTTGGGTGCATTGGGAGAAATGGCGCCACTACGTCGTCCACCAGACGTAGCTTAAAGAAATTCGTGGATGCCACTTTTTAGGGTTAGAGTGGTAATGTATGATGATGGTGATGTTGGTATGAGCATGCATTTTTCTGCAGGTACACTAACTACGCGCGAAACTAAGATCGAGTAGTGACGACTAGTTGCATTAGAGAGTGCCGTGCATATGTGTCACCAAAAATATCGGTAGTTATATATTGAATATAGGGTGTGAGATGTGAGAACGAATAGGACGAATCATGCATCATGACATCCACGCTTTCATGTATTTATGCGGTATCTATGACGCTACGACCTTTTTATCACCGCATCGATTGCGCTAGGGTTGCTAGACTAAACGCTACTGGCCTTATTCCTGCAGATGGTCACCACACCTGAGACGTCAGCTCAAGGGGCTACTCACGGAGCACCACCTCCTCCTGAGTTGGCCACTCTGGTCGCTCAGCAGGGTCAGCTCATCAATTTGATGGCTCAAGAGCAACAAAGGCGTTACCCGCAAGAGATTGGTTATGCCGACTTTGCGGCACTACAACCACCCATCTTCACCACTGCCACGGATCCACTTGAAGCAAATGACTGGCTTCGAGTCATAGAATCCAAGCTCAGTCTACTGCCCCAACTCACTGAACAACAGAAGACTTGCTTCGCAGCGCAATGTCTACACGGTCCCTCGGGGGCCTGGTATGCTACATTCCTGGCAATGCAACCTACCGGGCACCAGGTCACATGGGATGAGTTCTGTGTGGCTTTCCGAGCTCACTATCTCCCGGTTAGCCTCATTGAACTCAAGCAGCGGGAATTCCGTGCCCTTCGTCAAGGGAACATGTCAGTACTCGAGTACGTACGGGCCTTCATTCGCCTGTCTCAGTACTCCCCTAAGGATGTCGACACTGACTCGCGTAGGGCTGCCTGTCTGTTGGATGGGTTTGACTCCACTCTGCTGACTCACTTGGGGCGCCGCTACGATAGCTTCACTGAGTTGGTGGACGCCGCCATCGACATGGAACGGCGCCTCCGCGAGGCCCAAGAGGACCAGCGGAGGAAAAGACTTGCAAGCACCCCGCCGTTGACTTCCTCACTGCGGCAACGAGTTGTGCACCAACCACTACTGCACACATGTCAGGTCAGTCGGTCGCAACAACTTAAATGGGGCCCTCAACCTCAACAGCTTCAACACATTGGGACATGGCCACAAGTTCCAGCCAATCGTGCTCCATTCCAGCTCCCCACAGTGCGTGCCTTAGCCACTTCTTTTGTGGGTGCTTGCTACAACTGTGGGAAAATGAATCACCTCAGCAGAAACTGTCGTGCCCCTCGACGAAATCAGGGGGCAGTGCTTGTTAAGGGCAGCCAACAGCAAAACAAGAGGAAGGGATCAAAGCCAGAGCTATCCCGGAGAAAGGGTCAAGTGCACTATACCCACTTGGATCAGATTCCAGAGGGTGAACCAGTGTTGGCAAGCACATTCCTTGTCAATGAACACCCCACAGTGGTTTTGTTTGATTCCGGAGCATCAAATACCTTCATCAGTAGGTCCTATGCAACAAAACATGGGTACCACATTGATGATATGAGGACAAAATATCATATCATAGCCCCGGGATCACAAATTGACACAAATCAGATTGTGAGGCACTTACGCCTGCGCATAGACGCCGAGGAATTCTATGTTGACCCTGTGGTACTTCCTAACCAGGGGATTGACATTATCTTAGGGATGGATTGGATGAAAGAGCATAACGTCATGTTGGATATTACTAGCAGGATAGTTCAGATAAAGTCTAGCCAGAATGGGAAGATCATGCACATTCATTTGCCAACTCATAAGCAGTTGTCACACACAGTAAATACCACAGAAGTCCAGCAAATCAAGAAGATACCGGTGGTTTGTGACTATCCAGATGTGTTTCCAGAAGAGCTTCCCGGACTCCCACCGGATAGAGATGTCGAGTTTTCCATTGAGCTTATGCCCGGTACAGCACCTGTCTCAAGAAGACCATATAGAATGGCGCCTGATGAGTTGAAGGAATTGAAAGTGCAGCTGCAAGAACAGCTTCACAAAGGTTTCATTCGCCCTAGCTCATCGCCATGGGGTTGCCCGGCCCTCTTTGTTGAGAAGAAAGAACCTGGTGGTAAGAGGTTATGTGTGGACTACCGACCACTGAATGCTGTCACAGTCAAGAACAAGTACCCACTGCCACACATTGATATCTTATTTGATCAACTTGCGGGAGCCTCAGTTTTCTCCAAGATTGATCTTAGGTCCGGATACCATCAAATGAAAATCCGAGAGGAAGACATACCAAAGACCGCTTTCTCAACGCGGTATGGGCTGTATGAGTACCTTGTCATGTCTTTCGGATTGACAAATGCACCGGCTTTCTTCATGTACATGATGAACTCGGTATTCATGAATGAGCTTGACAAGTTCGTGATAGTATTCATTGATGACATCTTGGTTTATTCCAAGGATGCGAAGGAGCATGAAGAGCACTTGCGAGTAGTGCTATCTCGGCTTAGAGAGCATAAACTCTATGCCAAGTTCAGGAAATGTGCTTTTTGGCTGAAGGAAGTGGCATTCCTAGGCCATATCTTGTCAGAGAAGGGTGTGGCTGTTGATCCTAGGAAAGTGAAAGATGTGCTAGAATGGAAACAACCACAAACAGTGACAGAGATACGGAGTTTTCTTGGTTTAGCGGGCTACTACCGCCGCTTCATCAAGGACTTCTCCAAAATTGCAAAGCCAATGACAGCATTGACCCAAAAGAATGCAAAGTTTGTATGGAGCACAAAATGTGAAGAGTCATTCCAAACATTGAAGAAACTCCTAACTTCAGCACCTGTTCTTGCTCAACCGGACGTCACCAGGCCATTTGATGTTTATTGTGATGCCTGTGGTATTGGCCTCGGTTGTGTCTTAATGCAAGAAGGAAAGGTGATTGCCTATGCATCCCGCCAGCTTAGGAAACATGAGGTGAATTATCCAACTCATGATCTGGAACTACTTGCAGTTGTTCATGCCCTGAAGATATGGAGACATTACTTGTTGGGCAACACATGCCACATATACACTGATCATAAGAGCTTAAAATATATCTTCACCCAGCCAGAAATAAACATGAGGCAACGTCGTTGGTTAGAATTGATCAAGGACTATGACTTGGAAATTCACTATCATCCTGGAAAAGCTAATGTGGTAGCAGATGCATTAAGCCGTAAAGCTCATTGCAATTTCATTGAGGCTCGACCAACAGTAAGAGTGCTATGTTGTGAGATTGCAGAGATAGAAACACCCATAGGGCAACGAGCGGAACTTTACAATCTCATCATTGAACCCACTATAAAAGATCTAATCATAGAGGCACAAAAGAAAGATAAGGGTATGGCACATATTCGAGATGGGATCAATGAAAGGAAGAAGGCTTGTTTCAAGCTTGATGAAGAGGGAGTCCTATGGTTCAAAAATCGCTTAGTGGTACCAAAGGACATGAGTCTAAGGAAGAAAATACTAGATGAAGCCCACAACTCCTTGCTTGCTATGCACCCTAGGAGCAACAAAATGTATCAAGATCTGAAGCAAAAATTTTGGTGGACTCGTATGAAACGAGAAATTGCCAAGTATGTGTCTGAATGTGATGTATGTCAGAGAGTGAAGGCTGATCATTTGAAACCTGCCGGTATGCTCCAACCACTAGAAGTTCCAGCATGGAAGTGGGAAGATATCCACATGGATTTTATCGTAGGTTTGCCTCGTACCCAAAAAGGCTATGACTCCATATGGGTGATCATCGATCGGTTCACCAAGTCAGCTCATTTCGTTCCAGTAAAGACCACTTATAGAGCAAAGAAGTATGCAGAAGTCTATATTGACCGTGTTGTGTCCTTGCATGGGGTTCCGAAAACCATCACCTCTGATCGGGGCTCTTTATTTGTATCCCATTTTTGGGAGCATTTACAATCAGCATTGAGTACAACATTAATTCGTAGTTCAGCATACCATCCCCAAACAAGTGGGCAAGTGGAAAGGATAAATCAAGTACTTGAGGATATGTTAAGGGCATGTGCGCTAACTTACACTACTAAGTGGGATGAATGTTTACCCTTGGCTGAGTTTGCGTACAACAACAGTTATCAGAAAAGCTTGGAAATGGCACCCTTCGAAGCCCTATACGGTAAAAGATGTAGAACACCTTTAAACTGGTCTGAACCAGGAGAGCGTGTGATCTTTGGTCCTGATCTTGTGAAGGATGCGGAAGAGCAGGTGCGATTCATTCAAGGCAATTTGAAAAGAGCACAATCTAGACAGAAAAGTTACTCAGATAAAAGGAGGAGACCGCTAGCCTTTGAAAAGGGCGATCATGTGTACCTTCGGGTGTCACCAATGAAGGGAGTGCATCGATTTGGAGTAAAGGGAAAGTTAGCACCACGTTATGTTGGTCCATTCCAGATCATAGAGTAGTGTGGGTCAGTTGCTTACCGGTTGAAGTTACCACCAAACCTTGCAGCAGTGCATGATGTATTTCATGTCTCACAACTCAAAAAGTGTCTTCGCGTGCCAGACCAGATTGTAGATACCTCAACCATTCATATTGAACCTGACCTCACATACCAAGAACATCCAATCCAAGTGCTTGATCAAAAACAAAGGATAACCCGGAAAACAAGAATCAATTTCTACAAAGTTCAATGGAGTAACCAATCCGAAGAGGAGGCAACTTGGGAGCAAGAAGAATATTTGCGCACTCATTATCCTAATTTTCTTCCATCAACTCAAAAGGGGTACGTCGCAAGTACCTTGAGTCTAAATTTGAAATTCACACACAATGCATTTTCCTTCTCTTTCTTAACTTATACCACCCACGTCACATCAAAAATCTCGGGACGAGATTTATTTAAGGGGGGTGGGCTGTGATGCCCCAGGCATCTCAAGCGTATTACATTAGTATCATTAGCTAAATTGCATCATTATGTGAACATTTCATATTAGGGGCATGAGTGGGTTAAGTCTTTTGAAGCGAGTTAAAACCGATTTTTCTGCAAACTGCATTTTCATTTGCTCGGTAACCTTAATACTGTGGTGAATTTGATAAAATTATACATACCAAACTTGTAGACAATTTCCTAATGAACAACTTTGGTATTTTGTGTCAGGACATGCATAAAGGTTTGAATAGAGTTTTAGGTCATTTTCGGTAAAACTGAGAAATCTGTCCAAATGTGATTTAAATAGAGGTTTCAAATTTTTGTGAAACAAAAGTCAACATTTTGAAAAACTTTGTATATCAAAGTTGTAGTTCCTGAGCAACTGAACAACATTGGTATATAACATTTACCATGAAAATGCATAAAAATATGACTTGTAGAATTTTTAAGTTGGAAGATTTTGTTGGTCAAACTGGGGTCAGCAGATTAAACTCAATTTAAATCATAGATAAACTTGGAATCTGGTATTACTCCTTTTGACAAAGTTGTAGATTATCAAGTTTACAATAACTTCTCTATTTTAAGTTTGGTCTAATTCGGCCTCTAAGATATTCAAAAATGTGAAATTTAGAACTATGTCATCCTGGTCAAATAGCTTTTTTCCATTTTCGAGTTTTATTTCCCTTTTGTGTGTATGACGCGTGGGACCCACCCGTCAGGCTTTGGACACCGGGCGTGGACGGCTTCAGTTGTGGGCCCCACCAGACCATCCCACCCGTGCACCCGGTCCATACAAGTCAAGTTTAGTTCCTTCCCGCGGCCCCACCTGTCATCGACCTCGGGTCCATGGACCGAGTCCACGGCGCGCCCCTTTCTTCCTCCTCCCCTCCCCTGCGCCCACGCGGCGGGCGAAGGGCGCCAGCACGCCACGCCCTGGGCGCCAGCGCGCCGCGCCCCGGCCACGCGCCGCCCTGCCCGTGCCCCGGCCTGCCGTCTGGAAGGAGCAAGGCGCGGCTCTTCTATTCCGCATGCGCGCCCGCAGTCATCCTGCGTCCTCTCCGCCGTTCTCTCGCCCGAGCTCTCGCTCGCTCCAGAGCCGCGGCCGCCATGGTCGGCGATCTCAAGCTCGCACTCTGCCCTCCTCCCACCTCCCCGACGAGCGCCTCAGCGTCGCCCTGCCCCGAGCCACGTTTTCCCTAAGCCTTCGCCCACCGCCGTCGTCTCTAGCACCCGCCCCTACGCGCCGCCGCCATTACCACCGGCCCGAGCTCGAGCTCACCGTGACCGGCCACCCTAGCGCTTCCCCTCGCCTCCTTGACTCCGCCGCCGGACTCCCCACTTCGCCGCGCCTCTCACGCGCCCTCCCGCTCCGCCGCTCCCTGCTTCCCCGACCGGATTCCGTGCAACGCGGGCCCGAGCGCCGTGCGCCGCCACACCATCAGTTCACCGACGTTCCTCACGCGCTCCGGCCTCCCCGTGCGACACCGCCTTGGGGGAAAGAGACCCCGTCGCCGGGAACACGTTCCGGGATCGACGCGGCTCCAAGTCCGTGCCTCCACGCACCGGCGACGCCGCCGGAACGCGAGGCCGCGCCGTGCCCCCTGCCCCTGTCGCGAGGTAGAAGAAGGGGCTGGCAATTTTTAGATCCAGCCCCTCAGCTTCTGGTTTTTATGTTTAAGTCCAGCGAACAGTGGTATGAGTCTTGGAATATTTCGCAAACTAGCCCCTGTAGTTTACAGTAATAACGAAAAGAACCCTAGATCTGTGGTTTTTCCTCTAAATAATTATTAATTCGGCTGAAACTTTGAAAATCCATAATAAATCAAATAAAAATCAGAAAAATACAAAATTTGTTGCATTGTACTCCTTTTAGGTAAATCTACAGAATGGGTATGTTGGTTGAGCAGGAAAAGACCTTTTTGCCCCTGATATTATGTGTGCTTGATAAATCAATATAATTGGGAAATGTGGACTAAATGGTCTCCAAAAATTCCCAAACTTGGTTAGCAGTGTTGTTAAGGTATATAGGCTCATTGTGATTTTTGGTAGCTCAAGTGCTCACTTTTAATTACTACTTTACCCCTACATGTGTTTTTAGCATAAAAACAAATAAGGAAAAGATAACCATATTGAAAATTATGCTCTAAAGGGGTTTTACACCTTTTATTTGTACTCCCTGTGGTATAAATAGCTCACGGTTGAAATGGGGTCTGTGCATGTAAGGTTTGACCCTATTTTGAAAATAGTAGGCAAAATGCTTATTTAAGTAAACTTCGGTTGTCTCGCATAAAACGATGTTACCTCGTCACACACCCCACGTTGTTATATGCGATAAGCTAAGTTACCGTAGGTGATGGCTTGTACGATTTCTTAATACTAAACCAGTTTCATCACGGAAATGCATCACTTTAGTCCCTAAATCATGATTCCTTGCATCACACTCGCATCATGAAGCAAAGCATTGCACTAATACATGTTCCGATTACACCATGTCATGCATATAGATCCTGCGAGCGAAGGATATCAGCCGGGCCAACTGATCGTAGAAGAGCACGAGAAGGAGCTGCATCAGGAGCTGGAAGACCAGCAGCAGGAGCCCGACTTCGCTCAAGAAGCAGCTACTAACCCTAGTGAGGAAGGTAGGCAGGACCATAAATTCCCAGCAAACATGATATTGAATGATGTTTAGACATCCGCATTAGGAGTTGTTTGAAAACAATTGCATTAGACTTCTTGGCCGCCCTGGCCCTAGCACCTACAATAGAGTACGTAGGACGAGTATGCCTAGAAATGCTAGGTGCGAGTAGACACGAGTGAATTGGAGTCACTCGTCGTATAGGTGTTTTCAAAGGAAAGGCTTTCAAGATATATGGAAAACTTTAAACATGATTGTGATGGAACTAAATTGAGGCCGGGCGGAGATTTGGGTATATTATGATGAAAAATGATGTGGATGGTTTGGTGGACTCCGCCCGAGTCGTTTAAGGCCCGATTCGCTGTTCGCCTGCTGATCGGCATAATATTGCTAGAGTGCTTATCCGGGATAATGGACCGGTGAAAGTCTTACTCGTGCCATCCGAAGAACAGAGACAGGTTCCTACCATTCTTGTTGGAGGGAGTTAGGCCTGGGGGAGCTTGTACTCGAGGGAGGGCTGACCCGGAGCGGCCGTGGTATCGCTCCTAAGGGAGGGCTGACCCGGTGCGGCCGTGGTATCGCTCCTGAGAGGGCAAAACCCAGGGGAATGGCGGGATTGAATCGAACTTGGGATGGGACGAGTGGAGATGGGGGCTATATGTGGGAACGCGATGGCTAGTAAGCATATACCCCTGGCATGATAGTGATAGAGGCGGAGTGCCCAATCTTTCGGTGAGTGGGGATAATTTCGATTTGGTGGAAGTAAACCCTCACGATCCGACTACGACGAGCGAACCCGAAGCGCCAATGCAATCGCTGAACCAACTCCCTGTGGTTACCGACCTTGTTGATGCAAGATCAGCCTGATCACGAAGATCGTTTCCTATCCGCAATCGAAGAACGAACAAGAACAAGACGCGAGCAATCTATTAATCACTCGAAGGTGGAGTTCTGAATTACAGAGGACAGCACGTATTTGTGCGTGTTCTGATGTAGCTAAAGCTAGATGTAAAACAAAACTCAAGTTCTAAAAGAAACAGGACTCGACTAATAAAGGGAAAGGGGGCGCGGCCAGCAAAGGGGGCACCGCCCCTGGCATCCAGGGTGTGGGGGCGCAGCCCTAGGCGCCCCATGTTGGGCCAGCCCTAGGCGCCCACACACAAAGGCCTTCTGTTGGACCAGCCTTCAGTCTTCTGGGCCTTCATTCTTCAGCATCATAACGAAGTTGAACTCTCTTGCACGGGCCCGAGTAATTGGCCCAGAATAAGGTGGCCCTGGAGAAGTTGCTGCTGGTGTAGATGTACTAGTGTCGTAGTTGATGTCCTCATCATCCTCCCCTTCTAGAACTGAAGTCGTCCTCGACGGCAACTCCTCGTCCTCGCCCACATATGGTGTCAAATCTGCAACATTAAAACTAGTGGAAACACCAAACTCCGCAGGCAGGTTAAGGATATAAGCATTATCATTAATCTTGGTTAGCACCTTAAAAGGACCAGCAGCACGAGGCATCAATTTAGAACGGCGCAAGGTAGGAAAACGATCCTTTCTCAAATGCAACCAAACCATATCACCAGGTTCAAAAGTAACATGTTTTCTACCTTTACTACCAGCAACCTGATATTTAGCATTAGCAGCAGCAATGTTGTGGTGTGTTTGTTCATGAAGGTCAATCATTTGTTCAACATGTGCAACAGCATCTATATGTGGAGCATCCGCAGCATCAAGCGAAAACAAATCAATAGGTGCCCGAGGAATGTAACCATAAACAATCTGAAAAGGGCACATCTTTGTAGAAGAATGTGTTGCACGATTATAAGAAAATTCAATATGAGGCAAGCAAGCCTCCCAACGTCTCAAATTTTTATCTAAAACAGCCCTAAGCATTGTGGATAAAGTTCTATTTACCACCTCAGTTTGCCCATCAGTTTGAGGGTGACAAGTTGTGCTAAACAACAATTTAGTTCCTAATTTATTCCAAAGTGATCTCCAAAAATGACTGAGAAACTTAGCATCACGATCAGAGACTATTGTATTCGGAACACCATGCAAACGAATAATCTCTCGAAAGAACAATTCAGCAACACTGCTAGCATCATCAGTCTTATGGCATGGTATAAAATGAGCCATTTTGGAGAATCTATCAACAACCACAAAAATGCTATCCCTCCCCTTCTTAGTTCTAGGCAATCCCAAAACAAAGTCCATAGAGATATCAAGCCAAGGGGAAGTAGGGACAGGCAAAGGCATATACAAACCATGGCTGCTCAAACGGGACTTAGCTTTTTGACAAGTAGTGCAGCGTGCAACAAGGCGCTTGACATCACGGCGCATCCGAGGCCAAAAGAAGTGTGCAGCCAGCACCTCGTGCGTTTTGTAGACGCCGAAATGTCCCATGAGACCTCCGCCATACGCTTCCTGTAACAACAATAGACGAACCGAGCTTGCTGGAATACACAGCTTGTTAGCGCGAAACAGGAATCCATCCTGCATGTGGAACTTGCCCCATGGTGCACCATGCATGCAATGTGTTAAAGCATCATGAAAATCAGCATCGTTGACATATTGATCCTTCACAGTTTGTAAGCCAAAAATTTTAAAATCCAACTGTGAAAGCATGGTATATCGACGAGACAAGGCATCAGCAATGACATTGTCCTTCCCATTTTTGTGTTTAATAATGTAAGGAAAAGACTCAATGTATTCTACCCAATTAGCATGACGACGGTTCAGATTGGTTTGGGTACGAATATGTTTCAAAGCCTCATGATCAGAATGAATTATAAACTCACGATGCCAAAGATAATGCTGCCATGTTTGCAAAGTGCGAACTAAAGCATACAACTCCTTATCATAAGTAGAATATCTCATGCTAGCACCGCTTAATTTCTCACTAAAATAAGCAACTGGCTTGCCCTCTTGTAACAAAACAGCACCTAGCCCAATACCGCTAGCATCACATTCAAGCTCAAACACTTTAGTAAAATCAGGCAATTGCAAGAGGGGAGCATTTGTTAACTTATCTTTCAAAGTGTTGAACGCAACCTCCTGCGATTCGTTCCATTCAAACGGCACACCTTTCTTTGTAAGCTCATGTAGAGGGGCTGCAATGGAGCTAAATTTAGGAACGAACCTGCGGTAGAAGCCTGCAAGTCCAAGAAAACTCCGAATATGTGTGACCGTCGTCGGTGTGGGCCATTCCCGAATGGCATCGATCTTGCTGCTGTCCACCTCAATGCCCTGTGGAGTAACAACATAGCCAAGAAACGCGACACGTTGCGTGCAAAAGATGCATTTTTCTATGTTACCAAACAAGTGAGCAGCACGCAACGCATGAAAAACAGCACGCAAATGTTCTAAATGTGCTTGCATAGACTTGCTGTAAATCAAGATATCATCAAAATAGACAACAACGAACAAACCTATGAAAGGCCTTAGAACTTCATTCATTAAGCGCATAAAGGTACTGGGAGCATTAGTCAAACCAAACGGCATAACCAACCATTCATATAACCCAAATTTTGTTTTAAAAGCCGTTTTCCATTCGTCACCCAGTTTCATTCTAATCTGGTGGTAGCCACTACGCAAATCTATCTTAGTGAAAATAGTGGCACCACTAAGCTCATCTAGCATATCATCAAGGCGTGGTATAGGATAGCGATAACGAATGGTGATATTATTAATAGCACGACAGTCTACACACATACGCCATGAACCATCCTTCTTTGGAACAAGTAACACCGGAACTGAGCAAGGGCTAAGAGACTCACGAATGTACCCCTTGTCAAGCAATGCCTGCACCTGGCGTTGGATCTCCTTTGTCTCATCCGGATTTGTACGGTATGGGGCGCGGTTGGGAAGCTGTGCGCCGGGAATGAGATCAATCTGATGCTCAATGCCACGTAGTGGTGGAAGACCCGGTGGTAAGTCTTTGGGGAAAACATCAGCGTACTCCTGCAAAATGTTAGCAACCGCAGGAGGAATATCCAAAGACGGTGCATCATCAAGTGTAACGAGCATACTAGAGCATACAAGGGCATAGCAGGGCAAAAGAGCATCGCGTGTAGCAAGTAAAACAGGAGCATTCAACTTGATTTCAGATGTAGAGGGCAATGGCGATGGTTCAAGTTGTTTAGCATGCCTAGCAGCTCGAGCAAGATCATCTTTAACAATTTGTTCGGGTGTCATGGGGTGTATAATTATTTTCTGACCCTTAAACATGAAAGAATAATGATTCGAACGACCATGATGCAAGCTATCAGTATCATATTGCCACGGTCTACCAAGTAACAAAGAACATGCTTCCATGGGAACAACATCACAATCGACAAAATCAGAATAAGCACCCATGGAAAAAGGGACACGCACCGACCGTGTTATTTTAATCTTGCCACCATCATTAAGCCACTGAATGTGATAAGGACTCGGATGCTTACGAGTGGGCAATGAAAGCTTCTCTACCAGCATGGTGCTCGCTAAGTTGTTGCAGCTGCCGCTGTCGATGATGATGCGAATCGACCGCTCCTGTACAACGCCCTTGGTGTGGAAAAGAGTGTGTCGCTGATTCTTCTCCGGTGGGGCGACCTGTGCACTAAGAACACGCTGCGCAACAAGACTTTCATACCTATCGGCGTCACCCGGATCAACATGAATCTCCTCATTAACTGCATGGTCAGTGGCAAGCATAGCATGTTGAGTATCTTCAGAATCACTAGCGGAAGAGTACTCACCATTGTCGCGTATGAGTAAGGTGCGCTTGCTGGGGCAGTCCCGAATCACGTGCCCGAATCCTTTGCAACGATGGCACTGAATATCCCGTGTACGTACCGTGGAAGGGGCAGCGCTTGTGGCTGGCGGCACGGCGGGTTTGGACGTTCTCTCGCGCAGTGTAGTGCTAGTGGTAGATGGAGCAGGAAGAGTAGGAGGTGTGCTGGATGTCGAGCTCCGTCCTGCAAAAGAGTTAGTGTATGTCTTGGATCGGCGTCCCTGCACTTCACGTTCAGCTTTGCAAGCATATTCAAATAATGTGGTCATATCATAATATTCCTTATAGTCAAGAATATTCTGAATTTCAGGGTTCAAGCCACCCCGAAAACGAGCCATAGCAGCTTCATTCTTTTCCTTCAAATCACAACGAAGCATACCCTTTTGTAGCTCCTGGTAATATTCCTCAACCGATTGGTGGCCTTGCTGAAAACGCTGCATTTTATTAAGCAAATCTCGTGCGTAATAGGAAGGCACAAATCTGTGTCGCATAGCAGCTTTTAATTGATCCCAAGTGATGGGGGTGACAGTGCCAGGTTTTAGTTTATATTCTCGCCACCAAATTAAAGCAAAATCAGTAAATTCAGAAATAGCAGCTTTAACTTGAGAAGCAGCAGGAATATCATGGCATGAAAATTTCTGTTCTACCTCTAATTCCCAATCAAGATATGCAGCAGGATCATATTTGCCATTGAAAGATGGAATTTTAAATTTAATCTTAGCAAATGAGTCATTAGGGCGACGTACACGGCGGGCACGAGGGCGGCGATCTCCATCTTCCTGCTCCATGTCACCGCCGTAGTCGTTCTGCAACTCCGTGAGCGTCGCGGTCAACGTCTCGAGTCGTGTCACAATGGCCTTGAGCGTGGTCGTCGTTGCCGTCTGAGCGAGGTCTAGTTGGTCGAATCGCTCGTTGGATGCAGCGATTGTCGAATCAAACCGTTCATGCATCGTCTGTATGTCTGCTGCAAGTCCATCAACCTGTGCCCGCATGTCCCGCAGCTCTGCATCCTTTATGTCGTCGTCGCCTGGCATAGTTAGTGCAAATGCAAAAAGAAAACTGACAACAAAAACAGGGATGTATGGCTCACAAGGCGCTCACACTAGTGCTGTTATCCAATCCTTATCCGTTCTTACCAAGCACACAGGGGTGAGCTGCAACCAACAGGTAGAACCGGCGAAAGATTGGAAGAGCGATTGCCTGGTGAAACAAAAACTGCTCGCCGTAGAAAATATGTGGAGTTCTAGGTAGGCTGCACTCAATTCAATGGTTAGCACAATCAAACAATAATGCAATGTTGAATTATAGTGCTAAACACGTAACCAAAAGCTGCTGGAAACAAGGTGCAAAAGTGGATGGAAAGAGGTGGAGATGGACGACAAAAGTGAGAAAGAAGAACAAGGATCAAGGCAAAGAGGAAGGTGATCAAGGGTACCACACTGTATATCAAAAACACCAATTGAATGGCTTCCTGATTGTCTCTGTTTTTTTTTTTGCACTCTTTTTTTTTGTCACTTATTTTTTTTTCGAACTCAGAGACACACCAGGAAGAACCACACAAAATTTCACCTTGAACAGAGGTCAGATGTGGTCTACAAAAAAAAGACAAAAACTGCAAAACCCTTGATCAATTTTTTTCTTTATTTTCCCGAATTTTTTGGCAATTTTGGACGGCGCAAACAGGCCAAAGGGAAAAGTTTTGAGTCACCAAGCTACCGTATTTTTTTCGGATTTTTTCGATAAACGAGCGAAAAGTTATGCCCGTTTCAGTGAAACACAAGGCGACGGGGGGGGGGGGGGGCAAAAGGGGCAAACAGGAAGGGTGATCCCGAAAACGATGGGGGAAAAACAGGAAGGGTAAAAATCAGGAACGATGAGGAACGCGTGGAGGATTGGCGAGGGGTGGCGGCACGCGCTAGGGTTTATGGCGGCGGCGCGCGCTAGGGTTTGTGGCGGCGGCGCGCGCTAGGGTTTCTGGCGATATGCAGCAAGGTAACCAGCAACAATTGAACGCAAAAGCACACAAATTCAACAATGCAAATTATTGAAAGAAAGTGCAAAGGCTAAAAGGTTGCTGGGACAAGGAACATATATTTTTGTTGTGGTTTTGTGGACTGTAGGAAATTAAAAACACTCGATAAACTCACCGATCAACCTGGAAATCTGATACCACTTGATAGAGGCGGAGTGCCCAATCTTTCGGTGAGTGGGGATAATTTCGATTTGGTGGAAGTAAACCCTCACGATCCGACTACGACGAGCGAACCCGAAGCGCCAATGCAATCGCTGAACCAACTCCCTGTGGTTACCGACCTTGTTGATGCAAGATCAGCCTGATCACGAAGATCGTTTCCTATCCGCAATCGAAGAACGAACAAGAACAAGACGCGAGCAATCTATTAATCACTCGAAGGTGGAGTTCTGAATTACAGAGGACAGCACGTATTTGTGCGTGTTCTGATGTAGCTAAAGCTAGATGTAAAACAAAACTCAAGTTCTAAAAGAAACAGGACTCGACTAATAAAGGGAAAGGGGGCGCGGCCAGCAAAGGGGGCACCGCCCCTGGCATCCAGGGTGTGGGGGCGCAGCCCTAGGCGCCCCATGTTGGGCCAGCCCTAGGCGCCCACACACAAAGGCCTTCTGTTGGACCAGCCTTCAGTCTTCTGGGCCTTCATTCTTCAGCATCATAACGAAGTTCAACTCTCTTGCACGGGCCCGAGTAATTGGCCCAGAATAAGGTGGCGCTGGAGAAGTTGCTGCTGGTGTAGATGTACTAGTGTCGTAGTTGATGTCCTCATCAGATAGTTATTCCCGGGAATTAAAAATCGATTCGAATCGCTGATGCTCACCAGGTGTGAGAATGCCAAGGTCACACACGGGCAACGTAGTAACAATCGAATTGTATTTATGACTATATATGTTTTGTTTTCAATACCACATGTTCGTATTTGTATGTTTACATTCCTGCAAGTTATATTATGATGATGAATATTTTGATGATGCTGATAATTACATGTTAACTTTTAATTACTATAAAAAGAATGGCTAAGGATCAACTGTTAGTTGCCAGCTTTGCGTCAGCCGTAAGCTCTTCCATTAAGTCCTACTGAGTAATTAGTACTCAGGGTTTGCCCCCACTTTTTGAGCAGGTAATGATGTCTTTTGGACACTAGCTTGGAGGAGAGCAGTACCGGTGGGCTCGGTGCTTCTCGCCTCATTGTCTATTGCCTGAAGACTCCTTCTTAAAGTATTATGTTTCCGCTGTGAGATTTATTTTGAACAACGCTTCCGCTTTGTATTTGAATAGGTATTTGACTACCTATATTTGGTTTATAAGCACTTTAACTTATTTTCTACTATAAACTGCCTGTGATGATGTAACTGTTGTGGCTCCATCGTGAGCTGGATGTGTGTGATGTCGGTTCCTCTGGGAAAAGGTAATATCGGGAGTCATTTTGACTCTCGACGGACGACCGGGTTTAGTTCGGTCTAATCACACTGCGAGCCATGGGTGGCAGGTGTGCTTAGTTCGGATTAAATCGGCGGTTCCGCCACATCACCAAAGCAACTTCTCTCAGGGAGAGCTTGCTAGAAAGCGCAACAGAACCAACACCCAACACTTTACCTTGACCATTGTCCCCGAACGTGATGTACTCCTTGGTGCTCACGGGGTTGAGGTTGGAGAACCATCTACAGTGCCCTGTCATGTGCCTAGAGCATCCAGAGTCCATGATCTATATGTCCTCCAGGCCATGATCCTGCTAAATCATGGAAAGCGAGAGTTAGCAAATGGTCTAGGACTGGGGTTAGTGAAACTGCTGAACCAGTGCTGAGCAATCTGCTCAAAAGTGGGGTAAGCACAGTCAAAGTAAGCATCACGATGATCTGGGTAACCATGACCTCCAAAACGTAGACTCGCAAACCCTCTACCTCCAAAGCCTCAGTCACGAGGTCCATAGCCACACTGAAAATGTCTAGGAGCTCGGCTGGCAAAGCGTCTCTCAGCACCAGGAGCATGGGCCTGAAAGCCGCCTCCTCTCTCACCGCCAGCAAAACGGTCTCTCATCTCACCGCGATGGGGAGGATCCTACCTACCACCCTGGTAGAACTGATCTTGGTTCCCCCAAGTTCTCTCCTGCCTCTCAACCCACTTCCTCCTGAAGCAAAACTCCTCTAAGTGACCATTTCGTTGGTAAAACTCATAGTGGTAGACACGTCTCTTGGGCATAGTTGGGGCTGTGTCTTGGGCTTCTGGTGTGGTGGTGAGGCCTTGGGTGGTGCAGGCTGCTGGACTTGCTTCTTGCCTGTAGGCTTGAGCACTTCCTCCACAATCTCATCTAGCTTGGCCTGTGGTGGCTTGGGAGTCCAGTATGACTTCCTTGGGGCATCCTTGGGAGGCTCATGGTAAACCCCTTCAATAGTAGAACCAGGCTAGGGAGAGGCAATGTTAGGCTTGTTTGGGGCACTCTTCTTCTCACATGAGCTACTACACTCACCCAACCCAAGTCCACTAGTGTCACCCTCACCACGCTTGCTTGCCACTATGATCATCCTAAGCTGAGGTTCTCTGGCATACATCCAGCTCAGCAGCTCTCTCAACCAACTGCTGTCCTCTTCATGGATCAACTTCTCCTCTCTCAGATCCTCCAGAATCAAGGTCTGGGCAGCACAAGTGTTATAGTCTAGAGATGGAATCATGGGACCAGACTTACAAGCTTTCTAATGGTGGCATCCTTCTCCACCAGCTGCAACCTCAAAGTGAGACTGTTATCACATGTGTAAGGGGGTGCTAAAATCACCTCAAGGTCAGCTCTCACCTGCTCAAGCTCACTCCTCAAGGCAGCACAGACCTTGCACTCACCCAAAAGCGTAGGTCTAGCCCTAAGCTCCTCCAACTCCTTGACCTGCCCCTCAGACTTCACCTTCAGCTCAGCTATGTCAACAGCTAGGTGTGGGCAAGACTCACACTCAGGCACCTCACTCAAAGTAGGCTCATCCAGTTTAGAATGAAGCTTTCCTAACTCAACCTTCAGCCTATCCATCTCATCTACCTGATGAGCATACTTGCTCTTCTGCTCACCAAGGTCACTCATTAGGGACTTACAAGTAGGGCACTCAAACTCACTAGGTTGGGCTTGCACATTCTTTGGTCTCTCAATCTTAGCCAAAGCATCAACAAGCTTGGCTTTCTGCTTCTGCAGCTTCTTGACTGCCTTCTCCTACATCTTATCTTGGGTTTTCAACTCACGACTATTCTTTTCTAGCATCTCAAGAATCTCAGCTTGCTCAGGAGTTACCTCTTCATCAGATGAGTCGTTGTCGTTGCCCTTGTCATCCTTGTCCTCAAGCGCCATGGAGCAGAATGATCTCTGGTTCATCTTGTGCTTGCACTTGGACTTGGTGGAGATGAAGGAGAGGCCAGCTGGACAGCCTTGATCTCTCCTCTTGTCACACTTGGTGCCGATCTCCTCATTGCTTGATCTTGATGAAGACGAGGAGGAAGAGGACGTTCCACTGCAAAGACCACCAAGCTCAGCAAAGAAGGCCTTGTCCCGCTTCCGTTTGTCCTTCTAGTAGCTCTTGAAAGCCTTCCTGAAGTTCTTGATCTTGCCAGAGCGATGCCTAGCATGGTCGCGCTTGCTATAGTCATGCTTGCTGGAGTAGTACTTGTTGGAGTCACGGGAGTGGCTCTTGCCCTTCTTGTAGTAGTCATTCTGGTTGTTTGGGCACTCAGCGATGAAGTGGCTGACCTATCCGCACTCGAAGCATTTGGGCCTCTCACCCCTCTTCTTGCTCATCCAGTTGTCATAGGTGCACTAAAAGCGACTAGACACCAGACAAAGCTCATCATCCCCAAGTGACGCCAACTGCTCCTCTGTCACAAACATCAAACCATGAAGTGGAGGGTTAGCATCAACTTCCTTGGAGCTGGAAGCCAATGCTAGGCTCTTAGAGATAGTACCATCGAGAATATCTGTTATCTGGTAATCAACCTCAATGGCCTTGAGCTTGCTATAAAGCTCCTCTACACCCAAGGTGTCATACCCTGCCGACGCAAGAATGGAGTTCTTCTTGATCTCCCACACTTTCCTGTCCAAGGAATACAGCAACTTGGCAGCCTGCTGATGGTCAGTGTAAGGAAGAGTAGCGGGGGCAGAGTTCACATGGAATCGACTGAAAATGAACAAACAAGGCATCCATACACTCTCCCGGCTTTTGGGCGAAATTCTCATATTCGCGCCGGTAAGTCGCTACAAGTCGACCCTTAACTGTCATCGTTTCCTCATGGTATGCATTGAGCAGGGACCCAATCTCACGGGAGGTATCAAGGTGGCTCACCCTCTCATAGTCTGCTAGACCAAGTCCATAGAAGAGAAAATCCATCACCTTGTAGTTCGCCTCGTGCTGAGCAACGAGCGCCGTTGTGGTACGCTCGGCAACGGGAAGCACCACAAAAGTCGTACTCCGAGTAGCATTCCATGTGTCCTCACTTTGGCTAAGCAAGAAAGCTCTCATCCTACCCTTCCAGTAGGGATAGCCATCTGAGCCAAGAACCGGAACCTTCCTTGAGTGCGCCATAGTCGCTACTGGTTTCTCACTGGTAAAGGTATGAAGAAACCTAACCGGCTCTGATGCCACTTGTCGGACCAAAGACTGCGACTAGAGGAGGGGTGAATAGGAGAAGCTGAAAACTCAAATTCAAACCCTGACTCGAAACTCAACCAAAGGAAGCTAGATACCGTCCACTGAGAGGATACGTATTTAACTCACAAAGCGTGCTTGGTACCATTCACTAAACAGATACGTACCAAACACGAAGTGAAACTACATGCTCAAAGCGAGAGAAAAGACACAAAACTACCAAGTGTCGGGAAGATTACATATTTCAGCCAGACAGGGCTGCAAAGATAATTGCCAAAAACCTTCAAGAGACGCTCTAAAAATTCCCCAAAAATTACCACACCTTCACAAGACAACCAAGAGCAGTGCTGAAAGAATAAGACCAAAAGGAGCAAGTTATAACCACCGTACCATCTGGTGGTTAACCATCGGACCGTCCAGTGCTCACAGATTGACAGTCCAAAAAGCTTTGATCTGAAACCCTACAAATCAACTCCAAAAATTAGGAATTTTTTACTGGAGGTAAAGAAGGGGCCAAGGAACAATGCCACAAATTTTCAGCAAAATTGGAAATTAAAACAAAATCCAATAGCCATAGGACCTTCCAGTGCAAGCCCACCAGATCGTCCGGTGGTCAAAAATAGCCTAACCTTCGCCAAGAGAAAAATACAAAACCCGCTCAAAACACCTCCGAAAATTCTGAAATTTGTATGGTAGCTTTATGATTTTCAGGACAAGAACACAAAATTTCTGCCTAAAATTTGAAGGTTTGACTGCTGAAGCAACCAAGGGAAGAGGATGGACAAAAACTGCAAGAAAACTAGACAGCAGAAAACAGCCCGGTTCTTGAACTCCCAAACTCAAATGTTGACCAAACCTTCTCCAGTCTTCACAAAATTTTGTACAGGCTATACTAGAACCATTCCTAAGCTTTTTCTAAAAGAAATACTAAAAAAGATCACCGGATTAGCGGGAATATCAGATCTCGTGAAGACGGGAATACTTGGGCAAGAAAGGGGGAAAACCCAGGAACAACTTGCTCGTGGCAATCCAATAGGATTGAGATGCTCTAACACATATCTCTACGTCCTAGCAAGTCCAAAACACCAGCAATAGAAAGGATCCAAGCTTGGACAAAGCAAACACCGAAAAAGCCAAGGATTGGAGCCAAAAACCAGAGGGAAAAGGGGAGGAGAAGAACACAAGCTTGCTGCACAAAATCACTTGGATTAGATGGCCCAAAAGGGTCTCAAGATTCAGATTACACCAAGGATTTCATCCCAAGCAACCACCCTCACTTTCCTTCTTGATTTGGAGGCAAAATCCTACTCTAATCTCGCTAGAAATGAAGCACAAGGCTTGAGGACAAAAACCATAAGACAAAGACTAACCCTAGCAGCCAAGAGAGATTCTAATGACCAGCCCTTAGCCTATTTATACCCTAGTGCTGTTTAGACAATTTTGCTCTTAGGTCCCTATAACAAGAAATTCCCTGAGGGGCTAAAATGAAAGAGTACAAGATATTTAGGGATGGACGACCATGATGAAGTCTTGATCTTCGTATGTTCCATGCAATCCTCGGATGTTCTCCACATGGCAAGTAGTCCAATCCGCAATCCACCCCCGGTTTTGAAGTCAGAAACTGGGTAACTCTAGGAAGTCTCCACCTATGCCTGGAACGGTCCACTCCACTCTATCTCGGCGAGAAATGAGCCCATTCGCCAAGTCTTGGTAACTTGGTGGTAGGGTGGTGGATTTGAGCGAATCCACCAATGCCCTTGCCCGTCGTCATGCCATGTACTTGGGTTGGAGGACCACGGTGGCACCCGGCATCCCCTGTCCATTGGGGTTGCCTTATAGTCCTTCATAAGTTTTATGCTTGCCGTCTCCGTGCCGCTCCTCCGTGTACCGAACTCCCATGGCCAACCGACGCCAAACGTGCCTATCCTTCGGAGGACTTTGATCTACCTCCCATCCATCAGAGGGCCTCCTATCCATCGGAGGTCTTGTGCCCAAGTCCTTCTGGGTCATGGCCTCCGTTGATAATCACTCATCACTCCAGAGGTAATGGAGCCGGTCCATTGGCTCTCAGCACTGGCACCGTGAGCCTCAAGCTCGAGCAGCCATAGCGTGGGGTGGCGTCCATCATGGTATCGGTGGAGGCAGGAATCGAGCTCAGTAGGTTTGGGGTTGGAAGCAAGAAGTCGAGCTGGTTGGGATGGGCTCGCTAGTCGGACATAGGGTGTTCAGGGACAGCCGGTGCGCTAGCTTGTGGCTGAGCTCTAATGGTCGGTGGAGTTCTCATGTCACACGAGAGTGAGGGATGTCGGAGCTCTGTATGGCCAGTGCGAGGGTGAGTGGGTGAGAGCGGCTGCCTCGGCTTGCTTAGGGGCAAAGGGAGCAGCCAGGAGACAGGCCGACCGGTTGCAGATGGAGGATGACGTGTGGGCATGGCATAGCGGATAAGCTCTGGCCATGGCCAACTGTTCGTCCCGGCGGGGCCCACTCATCAGTGGCTCAGGGGGAAGAAGGAAATGAAAAAAAAATGAAAAATGCTCTTTTACTACAGAAAGCCTTGTCTAAATTTCACATTTTTGAAGATCTTAGGTGCTGAATTAGTAAAAACACAAAAATACAAGAACTCTTCCAAATTGTTTCCTCTACAACTTGCCTATAAACTTTGATATCAAGTTCTATTGAAAAATTGAGTCTAAATTTGAATTCAAATGACTGACCAAGGTTTGACTAACAGAACCTTAAGATTTATAAATTCTAGTAAGCCTATTTGTGGGCATATGCATGAGAAATAAACTATACCAATATTGTTAAGTTTTTCATGATCTACAACTTTCATATAGAAAGGTTTGCATGAAAAGGACTTTTGTTTCACATAAATTTGAAATTACTCTACAGGTTCGAGTTTAGATAGATTTCACAGTTTTAATAGAAGGGACCAAAAACTCTATTCAAACCTTTCTGCATGTCACAACACACAATACCAAAGTTGTTCACCATACCATTGTCTACAAGTTTTGCATATAATGTTTTGGCTAAATCACAACATTATTTATGTTATTGTGATGAGTTCAGAGGCCTATTTAGAAAAATTGAGTTTAATTGATTCAAATGACTTAGTCTACCTGTGCATTCAACATGAAATGCCTATAGAATGATGCAAATAAGTCAATTATGCTGATGTAATGCACTTGAGATGCCAGGGGCATCACATAAGTGACTACTTAGGCCGGAGTGTGGAAAGCTACACGACCGGATTGAAACAGTTTCCTCCCCTCACACGCTGAAAAAGAACTAACCCAGTGACTCCATTCTTTCCGAGGCACCATGCTCAGTCACCAGGAAATGTTTAATGTATACAAGCTAAGAAGAATTGGCAGCATGAGGAATCTGAAGCTTGGCTTCGTGATCCATCAAGGTGGCTCACATGCCGAGTACGAGTCCTTGTAAGACAAAGATAAGTGTTCTTGATCATTGCTTGCGTGGAGGAGAAGTCGATTCTTTACCTTTATGGTACTAGAATAATTATTATTTCCAAAACCAGGGGGGCATGTGTTATAGCTGATCTAGTATTGAGTCGAATCAGCTAATGGGCCAATGAGAGCTGCTCAAGGGAGAAGCAGCTGATGTGACAATCAAGTGCCAATGGGCCATGTATCTTATTTTCGAGTCGAATTAGGATTAGCCGAGTTAAATTAGGTTTTCGTTTTAGTAAGAATCAAGCTTGTTGTCCAAGTGTCCGAACTATAAATATGTACCCATGTTCTACGTAATGAGATGATGACATATGTTCCCAACAGTAGTTGTCTCCATATTCTCTCAGCGCATTGCCGACCCTGAGCAATTAGGTTTTTTCAAGGTAATTTTCATGTTTCTCTAATGTTTCTTCATGGATTTGTTAGGGCATTAGGGCATGAGCCATATGGTGAACCTTGTACTAAAGCATTTTTTATGTCAAGGTTTGCTAGTTATCTTGACTAATCTCATGTCAGCCCCTGTTTGGCGCGAGAGTCATTTGTTATCCTAATGAACCTTGTGGCAAGCCTTGCTTGGCATGAGGACCATTGTTTATCGTGCATGTTTACCGGATTATTTATGTATCTGAACTTGATGCAGTAGATTGGTTCTTGTGTTGCTTGTTATGCCTTGTCGAATCATTGTTACAATCCACGACGTGTGTTGCGACACGTGCACGCGACATGCTAATAGATCAATGTGTACCAAACACCCTGTCTTTACATGTCTTAATATGTTTGTCTATCTAGGTGGAATTCTTTGGAGCTCCTGGTTAGAAGCCGATCTGGCTATGCAGATCTTTTATATCATGTTATAGATATGTTTTATTTTGTCTACTTGCATGTGGTTCTTTTATTATGATTATATACCTTCATTTACCATCGATCGCATTGTTGATGGTCGTTATTTCATGATTTCAATCGTCAAATATCCTAGGAATGAAGCAAAGCATGTGACTTTATTGGACTAACCTTTGCTACTAATGAGTTCCACGAGTTTTATACAAATATTTGAGAGCGGGTACAAAATACACATGAAAACGAGGTAATTTGGCAAGGAAATGGACTCTGGCAGTCGACGGGATCTAGGGCATGGCCGCCCGGCCATAAGCAAGGCCAGCCGGCCATATCCATGGCCGCTCAGCCACCATAACCCCTCATCGGCCTGGGCAAACTAGCATGGCTGCTCGGCCATCCAACCTAGGCCAAAGACCTCCACTCCGACCCAGCATGCTACAACAACGCGTCAAATGTACAAACTCAAGTGTGGGCCAAGTTTCCAACACGTTTGTAAGATTGAGACGTGCGACTAGAGGGGGGTGAATAGGAGCACTTGAAATCTCAAAATCAGAACCCCTAAAATTGGTGCTATGAGAACTAACACTAGACTCCGTCCACTAAACAGATACGAGTCTAGCAAAAGCAAGGCGCCATCCACTGAACGGATATGCACCAGCCGAGAAAAGAGCTAGCAACTCAACGATCCCAAAGATCGCAAGTTACCCCAAGCACCAAAACCTGCAAGTTCGCCACTTGACACTCACCGCACCAAAACGCGACTTACTGATATACATCAAGCAAATAGAATGGTCAGATAGTGGGAAAAGCATGTTCGATGCAAAACACAGCGGAAGAAGCAAACAAAAGAAACAGGCTGCAACCAAGGCAATGCTGGACGGTCCGGTCGCAGGCGCCGGACTGTCCAGTGGCACCGGATAGTCTGGTGACCACTGCCAGACTGTCTGATGGGATGCCCTAGGCAGGTCCTACACCGGACTGTTCGGTGGGCTCTATTGGTTTGTCCCGTAGCACCGGATAGTCCGGTGGCTCCTATTGGATAGTCTGGTAGGGTCGCAAGAAAAGAGTTTTCTCACCCCAAATCTGACCAAAACTTGTCCAAACTCCATGAGATTTTGCACAGGCTATCTGGACCCTATTCCAAAGCTAAGGAATCAACTCAAAATGACCAGGGGATTAGTGGAAATTTCAGATCTCGTGAGAAGGCAATCTTTGGGCAAGAAAGGGGAAAACTCAAGGGGAACTTGCTCGTGGCAATCCCATAGGATTGAAATGATCTAATGAGAGCCAATGGACCAGATCCATTGCCTCTATAGTGATGAGTGATTGTCAACGGAAGCCAAAGACCGAGAAGAACTTGGGCACAAGACCTCCGATGGACAGGAGGCCCTCCGGTGGACAGGAGGTAGATGGAAGCCCTCTGAAGGACTGGAGGAATGCTCGACATTGGTCGGCCATGGGAGTTCGGTACACGGAGGAGCGGCACGGCGACGGCAGGAGTAAGACCTCCGAAGGACTACTAGGAAACCCCGATGGACAGGGGGTGCCGAGTGCCACCGTGGTGCTCCAACTTGAGTACATGGCACAAAGACGGGCGTTGGTGTGGGCGAATGGGCTCATTCTTGCCGAGATAGAGTGGAGTGGGCTGTTCTAGGCCCAGCGAGGAAACTCTAAAGTTTCCCAGTTTCTGACTTCAAAACATGGGGTCGATCGATGGATTCGAACTACTGGCCACATGGATGTCATCCGGGAGTTTGCGTGCATCCGAAGAAGATCAAGACTCCACCACGGTCGTCCGTCCTTGAGAAAGTCGAGTCTTTTCAGTTTTGGCCCCTACGGGCATTTCTGTAATATAGGGGTCTTAGTGTAAAATGTGTCGATTAGGCCTGGGCTATATATACCTAAATGGCTGGTCATTTTGAGGTCTCTTCCACCTTCAGAAACCCTAGGCTTAGTTTCCAACAAGCAAAGAGCTTAAGATTAAATCGGGTGCTTAGCTTAGGATTTGAGAGTCCCCTAGGCTATTACTTTGCATTAGCAGGAGGATGAATGGTGGTATGCTGAGTTGAACCTTGTAAGCACTGATTTTCACTTCCAATCAAGGCAAGATTCGTTCATAATTCGTGCTCATGTGTGCAGCCATCTCCCTCCCCCCTTTCTAGTTGGTTTTTTGGATGAATCTCAAGGGCTTTTGGTGATTTTCTTTGCCCACGAGTTAATCATGTTCTTTTGGCTTTCTGAGACTTGCTAGGACATGGAGATTATGACTTAGATCATCTCAACCCAGCAGGATTGCCACGAGCAAGTCCGCCTTGAGTTTTCCCCCTTTTTTGCCCAAAGATTGCCATCTCACGAGATCTGAAATTCCCGCTGATCCCTTGGTCGTTTTACGTTGATCATTTGGGAAAAGCTTTGGAATAGGGTCCAGATATCCTATGCAAAATCTTGCAAAGATTGGACAAGATTTGGTTAGTTTTGGGTGTGAAAACCCCTTTTCTGCGACTCTACCGGACAATCCGGCAGGGCCACTGGACAATCCGGTTCCACCGGACAGTCCGGTAGAGCCCACCAGATAGTCTGGTGTAGGGGGCTGGCTGTGGCTTGCCACCGGACAGTCCGACAGCAGTCACCGGACTATCCTGTGCCACAGGACAGTCCAGCTCCTGCCACCAGACAATCTGGCCCTGCTTGGGTTGCAGCTGTCTTCCTTGCCGTTTGTTATTCTGCTGTGTTTTTGCTTCGGTTTTTTGCATTCTCCACTTCCAGACTATTCTCTTTGCTTGCTGTGAGTCAGTAAGACACACCTTGGTGCGGTGAGTGTCGTGTGGTGGTTTTTGCAAGATCCATTGCTTCGGTGCCCTTGTTGGTTTGGCTCGTGGATTTTTTCGCTTGGTGTGTACCCTCTCAGTGGATGGCACCTTTGCACAGCTAGGCATGTATCTGTTCGGTGGATGGTGTCTAGATCTTTTCTCAATCACCAGTTTTGGGGGTTGTGAGTTTGAGTTTTAAAGTGCTCCTATTCACCCCCCCCCCTCTAGTCGCATGTCTCGGTCCTACATCTAAGTCATAATCTCCATGTCCTAGCAAGTCCAAAAGAGCCAAAAGAACATTATTAACTCGCGGGCAAAGCAAATCACCAAAAGCCTTTGTGTTTCATCGAAAAACCAAACTAGAGGAGGGGGAAGAAGATGTCTACACACATGAGCATGAATTGGGGATGAATCTTGCCTTGATTAGAAGTGGAAATTAGTTTACAAGAGGTTCCTCAGAGCCTACCACCCTTCATCGTCCCATTAATCTAAAGTACTAGCCCTAGGGGACTCCAAATCCTAGACTAGCACCCGGTTTTCATTCTAAGCACTTGGCTAGTTGGACACTAAGCCTAGGGTTTCTAGAGGTAAAAGAGTCACCTAAATGACCAGCCACTTAGGTATATATAGCCCTGGCCTAACTGACTCATTTTACACTAAGACCCCTATATTACCAAAACGCCCGTAGGGGCCAAACTAGAAAACACTCAACTTTCTCGGGGATGGACGGCCGTGATGGAGTCTTGATCTTCTTCGTTTGCATGCTAACTCCTGGATGATGTCCACATGGCCAGTAGTCCAAATCCGCCGATCGACCCCCAGTTTTGAAGTCAAAAACCGAGAAACTTTAGGGTTTCCTTCTTGGGCCTAGAATGGGCCACTCCACTCTATCTCGGTGAGAGATGAGCCCATTCGCCGAGTCTTGGTAACTTGGTGGTAGGGTGGCAGATTTGAGCAAATCCTCTAATGGGGTCAGAGCCCATTCGCACCATGTACTCGGGTTGGAGCACCGCGGTGGCACTCGGCATCCCCTGTCCATTGGGGTCGCCTCGCAGTGCTTCGGAGGTCTTACTTCTTCCATCGCCGTGCCGCTCCTCCGTGTACCGAACTCCCATGGCTGACCGATGCCAAGCCTGCCTCCTATCCTTTGGAGGACTTCCATCTACATCTAGTCCATCGGAGGGCCTCCTGTCCATTGGAGGTCTTGTGCCCAAGTCCTTCTGGGTCTTGGCTTCTGTTGACAATCACTCATAACTCTAGAGGTAATATAGCCGGTCCATTGGCTCTCAATCTCCCCCTTGATGAGTGCATTGTCAACACCTTCAACCTGTAACCTAAAATAGAGCAAAGATAAGAAAGACAAGCATAAAACCGAAAAGAAAGAAGAAAAGAAGAAAGTTGCTCAAGATGCCCAGAAACCAAACACAAGCTAAGGAGGGCAAATTGAGGCAACAAAAACAAAACCAACGATCGACCCCCCTAAGATAAGGGAAACCGCTTATTGCAGTCGATCAAACTAAAGCATGACCCCTCAAGAAATAGGCAAACCGGCTCAACACAGTCATGCATAGGCAAAGCATCGGCTCCTCCAGAAAGAGGCAAAAGGCTCAACACACCGATCCAAGGGCATGCAAAGCTCAAACTCCCCCTGAAATGCATCCTCACAAATGCAAGATGAATGCATTGCTCCTTCTCAACTAGATCTCTCCAGAATTATCCCCCTTGGTCCATGAACTCCCCCTGGGAGCAACAATCTCTCCCATAAGTCAACATCTCTCCCCATTGTTGACAATGGACACATCAAGGGTTCATAGAATCCGACTCCCATTAAACTAGACAACTCCCCCTCAAAATATGGCATGAAATGCAGGAAGTGTACCATGAAGAGCTTGATGGGTCAGATCCAAGGATTGACTAATTTGAAAGCAAAAAAGGACTTAGTGTGGCACCCCTGTCATCATGGCAAGATGGTTGCCACTTCTCATGCACCTGTCAATCACGTGATGACCTTTTACCCTGGTGAGTTGTTGCATATGGACACGATTGGTCCTGTTCGGGTACAATCGGTCAGTGGGAAGTGGTATGTGCTTGTTGTTGTAGATGACTTTTCTCACTTTTCGTGGGTGTTCTTCATGGAGTTCAAGATGAGGCTTTAGGTTTTGTTTGGGATCTAGTCTTGAGGTTAAGAAATGAGAGTCATAATTCCATAAGGGCTATCCGCAGCGACAGTGGCGGAGAATTTCATAACTCTCGTTTTGAAACCTTCTATCATGACCTAGGTCTCGAACACCAATTCTCATCTCCTTATACCCCACCTCAGAACTGTGTAGTAGATAGAAAGAACCGCACACTTGTTGAGAAGGCACGGATGATGCTTGATGAGCATAGGACTCTGCGACGCTTTTGGGCTGAGGCTATGAATACGGCCTATTACATTGCCAGCCGCATCTCCCTATGAGCTTTGTTAGGGAAGACTTCGTACGAGCTACGGTTTGGTAGGCAGCCCAACATCAAGCACTTGTGTGCATTTGGCTGTAGATGCTTTGTGCTCAAAAAGTGGGGTATGCCTCTAACTCTACAGCACATAGAGTGTGGATCCTTGATACCAAACAAGTGGTAAAGACCTGCGAGGTTTCCTTTGATGAATCTATGCCTTGCACAACCCCTACATTTGAGCTTTCAGGTGATGATGAAGAAGGAACTCCCATCTTTGAAGATGAGGAAGTTCAGGTAGATGTGGTGATACAGGAGCCACTACACTGGCTGCAGCTCCTACCCCCTCTACTAGAAGCTCTGAAGATGAAGGAGGACCCTTGCTGATGGCTTCCTCCTCGCTCCCTCGACTGCAAGGTCGAGTAGAGGTTGGCCCCCCTAAGGACGCAGAGGAGGTGAGCTCTGAGATTGTTCAATCTCGGTAGGTCCAGTGGGATCACCCTCGACATGTGATCATTGGTGATTTGCATGCGAGGACCTTGAGGTCCTAGTCAGGTTCTATTGCTTTCTTTGCTTATGCTGCATTTGTTGCCTCCTTTGATCCCACGGATGTTAAACAGGCTCTTTCTCACAGTAATTGGGTTAATGCCATGCATGAGGAGTTAGAAAACTTTGAGAGGAATGAGGTTTGGGTTTTGGTTGAGCCACCGCCACAATGCAATCCTATTGGTAAAAAATGGGTTTTCAAAAATAAGCAAGGGGAGGATGGCATTGTTGTGTGGAACAAGGTTAGACTTGGGGCTAATGGGTTTTCATCAAAAAGAGGGGATAGAATATGAGGAAACGTTTGCTCCAGTTGTGCGCCTGGAAGCAATACAATATTCTCTTAGCCTTTGCAGCTTCTATGGGTTTTAAGCTTTTTCAAATGGATGTGAAGTGTGCTTTTCTAAATGGTTTCATTCAAAAAGAAGTTTATGTCAGGCACCGAAAGGCCTCCATATCATTGATCCACTCCCATGGATTGATGAAATCAGCAATCCAAGTGACTTTCATCCAATGGCCAAGGAAGAAACACACTCCAAATCCAACGATCTATAGAGAAACACACCAGAATAATTGTCAACCACCATCCAGAGGGCATGCAAGATGTTGGATCACTAAAGTAGGTAAATCCTATAGCCAGTTGGCCATGGTGATGGCTACCCTATCATAGGTGTGGCCACCCGGCCATGCATGTTCCCGCCTGACCACCAACCAACCCCCTCACTGACCTACATCACCTACAAATACTCCCCTCACTTGGTTGGACTATAAATAGACCCCTAGAGCTCATTTGTAAAGGTATGGAGAAGTTGTGAAGCTACATGCTACCTTAGAGTGTGTCACTTCCTTTCTTAGTAGCTAGGATAGTCCTGGGAGTTAGAGTTTGTCAAGCTTTGCCTCAGAGCTCTTGGAGATATCTTCGAGTCTGTGGTAAAGTCCCTTGTATCTTTGTACATTTGTTATCTCCAGTATAATATATTTACTTTACTCTATTTCTATCTCTTGCAAGTGTGGTGTTCCTTTTGCATACTTGCTAGGCTTAGGCTATGGTTGCGTTGGTTATTCAAGTCTTGTTTTTCTTGCCTGGTGCTATAATCCAACCTTTATGCCAGGCTCTGGTTAGATCCTGTCCTCTGATCAAGGACGATCTATTATTATTCGAGCTTTGCTCGAGTACATTTATAGCGTGCCATCCTCCCCACGCAGATTTGCTTGGTAGTCCCACTCAGTGATAGCATGTGGTGTGCCTGTGTAGAGTAGGCCCGTCATTTAGGAGGCCCGTAGGCGTTAGCAAGGTTCTCTTTCGGTGGCCAACAATCTACCCCCTGGCTCCTTGAGGGCGCTAGAATTTCGCTCAATGTGAGACCCTGACTTGTTTACTCAAATTCGCTTAGGTAGTCACAATATAGTCTTTGCAGCCGAATAGAATAGAGTTTGAGAACTTTATCTCACTCAGTTGTCCTCCTAGGAAACTATACCTTTCTATCGATATCTTGGTACATTAGTTACTTCCCCACCATACACCGATCCTTTATTGGCTTACCTCGATCTAACTACTAGTTGGTACATTTATTTAAGTTTACAGTTCATTCGACTTGAGTTTAGCCAATTATACTCTCCCACCTGCCACTTCCTTGTGGAAATTTATGATACCTTGGAATACTCTGAGTGAAAGGCTACAACTGGTCTCCGCGCGCTTGCGGATTAAAATATGTTTAGGTTAAGAGACGCCAACAAGCTTTTCTAGTGTCAGTTGCCAGGGAAGCACCAGACAAAGAGATAATTGATATTTCATTTTGAACCCTGTATACTTGATAAATTTACCCTAGTTTTTAGCAGGCTCACTTTGCTCTGTTGTCTCATTGTGGTTGCAACAAAGAGGTGTATGAACAGTTTCGACCTGCTAAAAAATTACCACAATAATGCAGAGTCACTATTCAGGAGAGTCCGCTATGCAAAGGGATCTTGAATCAACTACATCAACGAGCCGCACTCCGTTTACTACCTAGTGGGGGATGAATATCCCCTGGTTCCTCATGGTATGGATCCAGGACATGGGCCGTTAGTGGGCCTGAGTAGGGCAAACGGCTGATCTTGTGGGCGAGTTGCCTAACTCAGGACCAAATACGATTGGGAATAGTTAGAGATCATGACAAAGACGTCATAATCCAAGGAGCAAGGAAGGAAGCTTGGCTCAGACTTAGGGTCCGAGATTCACGGAAGATTAGGGAAGATACAATAGAAGCTGAGATTCTGTTTTATCTCTTGTAATCTAAACCGACTAGGAGATATAGAAGGAACTCAACTTGTAAGCCAAGAATCCGTCAGACTACATATCTCAACCCATCGCAATCCACAGAACATGCCCTCACACAAAGCCCTAGCCTTCATTGTAATCTTGAGTACTCGAAGCAATACATCTCGCCACAACTAGGACGTAGGGTGTTACGCATCTCGCGGCCCGAACCTGTATAAATCTTTGTGTCTTATCGCTTTTCCAGCGAACCATTCGAGCTACGTCGACCTCGCCGATCCTCAAAAGCACCTTGTGACATATCTCATGGTGCACTAC
Organism: Paspalum vaginatum; assembly: GCA_030272315.1. Classification (NCBI taxonomy): domain Eukaryota; kingdom Viridiplantae; phylum Streptophyta; class Magnoliopsida; order Poales; family Poaceae; genus Paspalum; species Paspalum vaginatum. Next base: position 22,167,829 of record CM059021.1, read on the forward strand.
CAGAGTAAAACCCTGACAGTTGGCGTGCTAGGTTGGGGCTCGGCGACATCGACATCGAGTTAGCTCCATGGCCAACTTCTCCGCCGACGTCATCAAGTTCGCTCCCGGTGAGATGATCTGCTTTTGATCTATCTTGTTCATCACTGACAAAGCTGGTGATCTGCACCGACTCACTGGTGCTACGGAGGAGACACGCAATTTCAAGGCTGCGTCATCAACTCTGAAGCTTCCTTTGACTTCACCAACTCCTAGATCTGTCCAGCGGGCGGCTAGCCAGCAGCCGGCCATCGCGGCGATCGGTGTCGAGCCAGCTCATCCTCGAGCGTCGACACGTCAAGTCTATCATCAGGTCCTGCTCCAGCTCAGTCTGCCTTACCTTGGGTCAGATCATCGAAGCACACCCCAAGTCAACCTGGCTCGGGTCCTCGACGCTGTAGTCGTAGCATCGGCCGGGCGCGACACCTCCTCGACCTAGGTCTGGACTCAGATCAGTCAGGGGAGGAAACCGCGGACAACCAGAGTTTCACCGCAAGTCTCTAGTTTCCACACTAGCGACCACTCTACGTCAGGAGGTCTCGATCCCGCCATCGATCGAAGGCCAAAATCGCAGAGCCTCGGAACTGCCGCCCTAGGTTTCCTTATAGCCTTCGCAACGCCATCACCACTTAGCAATCAAGCTTGTCACACCTGCGGTCATTCCTCACGCCACGGCTCTCCTCAAGACGATGAGGATGCGAGACGGGAGGCCACCAACCCTCATCACCAACAGCTACATCAGCCACCTCAATCCAAAGAGGGGGGCTGGGAAGCACTTAGAGGCCCTTTCTTGAGGTCAACGCCCACATCGCCCAGTGGATGATGAAGTCTACCACACGGTCGAGGAACCAGTGACCGGTCTTCACCTAGGCCTCATCATCAGCTCTTCTCCAAGCGGTAGAACTTGCCACTTGGCGTGGCTCATGTTTGGTGGCTGAGTCGAAAGTTTGTCCCGCGACGTCTTCACAGTAGTTGACTCATCCACCTCTTCCTCAAGAGGGCGGCGAGGCTTCTTGCCCGCACATATCTGCAATCTGGAATCTTCCACCAGCACTCGAGGATGAGCCAGCCATGACTACAACAATGGGGTCCACGTTCTCTGACCCTGGGCTTCACTCTAGGGGATCGCCGATGCTCCTCGACGATACGGCGGGTTCGAGGTTGCCAACCCACTTCTCCAAGATACTCGTTATCAATGGCCAACCCTGAGGACAACCCTGTCTCCAACGATGAGTCCTCTGTGAATGGGGAGACCCCACTAACAGTGCGAAAGAAGGCAGCATCACAATTGGCGCCACAATATCAGTCGTCATCATCAAGGTGGGAAATCAGGATCCTGACCCTTCCCGTCTCCTAGGATGAGGCAACTGAGTTTGGGGAGGTGCCTAGAAGAAGCTGAGTTTCGTCATCAAAGGAACAGTCAATGGTGAGACCGCCAGCGCATGCAAGCTCAGCAACACAAAATGAGATCACGGGAGAGCGCGCGAAGGGGAGGACTGCGCTCAGCCCCGCGCAGTGCAGCCCCTAGGGCGTAATCTGCTGCCAGACTTCACCGCCGCCATGGGCACCCTGAGTCAAGCGAGAGGAGTACTGGTGCAGCTGGCAGACATCTTTCCTCGCACTCTAGATGGAGAAATCTACAATCGGATCTTCACTCAGGCAGCCAACCACCTCCTTCCTGCCAATGCCCCCGCAGCTCCTGATGCTCATCACATCATCAACGTGGAGCACTACATGTGCCACAACATCGAGAGATCGTGGGCGGATCGGCACAGCAGAAGGAATCTAGTGCCGCAACAACTACGATCGTGACTACAGGGCACCTCTCCAAGATGACGGCGGTAGGGCTAACTAGGCCGGCGCTTCAAATCAATAGCCCGATGCCCCTAACGCTCAATTCACAACTGGCTAGGGGGAGCTCACCCTCAGTCCCCACGATGTCATGATGGAGCTACTCAAGACGGAGGTCAGAATGAGCCAACTCATCATGGTGTGGTCGGTATTTTGGCTTTCACCTGTGCAGCTTCGTGGGGTAGCATGGCCTCAGAATTTCAAGGTCTCCAACGTCGGCTAATATGAGGCAAAGCTCGATCCAAGAAGCTGGCTGGCTGTGTACTTAACTACAGCTAGTACTGCTGGGGTGAGCGAGGATGTGATGACCGCTTATGTCCCCATCGTGCTGGGACAAGATGCACTACAATGGCTGCGCCACCTCAGGCACGACTGCATTGACAACTAGGATGACTTCTGTCGGTGCTTCATTGCCAACTTCCAGTCACTTGTAAGATAAGCCGGCATAGCCCTGGGATCTCAAGTCCATCAAGCACAAAGATGGCGAGGGTCTCCGCTCATACCTGAAGCATTTCTAGTCGATGCGTAACCGCATCCCCAACATCGCTGACACGGCGGTGATTGAAGATTTCTTCCACGGCTTCAACGACGAGGCCTTTATGAAGGCCCTCTTGCACAAGGCCCCAGTCACATCTGAGTAGCTCTTTCATGACGCCGACCGATATATCACCCCGGACAAGCGAGCTCAGGACTTGGTCGATGCATGTTAAGACGATCGGGCGAAACGCGAAGATCCCCTGCGGTAGGATCGGCGCTAGGACAAGAGGGCCTCAGGAGGAAGTCTATGCCGTGGGCCACCGCCCATGCACCCGCGCATCCCTCCGCATCAACGGGGCAAGTGGACACTTGACTAACTCTTTGACACACCGTGCCCCTATCATAAGAAGATGCACCACACCCTGCGTGACTACAGGGACTTCAAGGCTTTGATCGCCCATGGCAGGCCCTTTATACCTCTACCTCCGCCACCACCTTTGCCGCATGCTCAGGGACCTCTGCCTCAGCAGAATAGAGCCAACGGTGCTGGCTTCCCCAATGTCAACCGGCATGTCAACTTCATCATCGGGGGGCATGGCTCCCTAGAAAGCAAAAGGAGGCAGAATATGGTCGACCGCTGAGTCACGGCGGCCACTAAAGAGCCTCCAACACCATACAACTAGTCAGACTTGCCGATCTCATTCAGTCGGGCAGACCATTTGCTCAACAACAGCCACCCAGGCAAATATCCCCAGTTGGTGAGCAGCATAAACTGTGATGTTCCCTAAGACTCTGCTATCTCTCGGGCTCTCCATCAACGATCTGCAAGAATCAGACAGCCCGTTCTTTGAGATCATGCTTGGCGAAGGAGAATATCCATTGGGGTACATCTGCTTGCCTATCACCTTTGAAATGGAGGACAACTTCCTGTACTGAGACTCTCCGCTTTGAGGTGGCAACTTTCGTCTCCGCCTACAATGCCATCATTCGGTGGCCCAAGGCTAGCCAAATTCATGGCTATCCCTCACTATTCGTATCTGCTCCTAAAGATGCCAGCCCCACGTGGAGTTCTCTTCTTGCGGGCAGACTTCAAGGGCTCTGCCCTCTGCGCTCGGGAGGCTTTCCAGACGGCCTTTGCTGCAACTACTGTGGCAGCTCAGCGCTGACTCATCGATGATGCGGCTCAGCTCTCAAAGGATGATCTACCGATCCCAACTCATGAGTCGGTTCCTAGCTCGGCTATCCAAGCGACCGTGGTGACCAAGGAAGTGACCTCCCTGATGCTTCGAAGACGGTGACCATTAGTGTAGTCCTCCCTCCCAAATAGGAAGACGCGCTCATCCGGTTCTTGAGGGACAACTGGGACATGTTCGCATGGAAGCCTGCAGATATGCCTAGAGTCCTAAGGGAACTGGCCGAGCACAAACTCAAGGTATTCCCCAACGCGAAGCCGATCAAGTAGAGGCTGCGCCGATTCACCTCGTAAAAGAGGGAAGCGAATCCGTGCATACTTAGCTCAGCTCCAAGCTACCAGGTTTATTAGAGAATTCATGCATCCTGAGTGGTTGGCAAACCCTGTACTAGTTCTCAAAAAGAATAAAGTGGACTGGCGGATGTGTGTTGATTATACTGATCTCAACAAGCACTTCCTGAAGGATCCTTTGGGCTGCCTAGGATAGATCAAGTCATCGATTCCATAGCCGAATGCTCCCTCCGTTTGCTTCTTAGATTGTTACTCGGGCTACCACTAGATTAGCCTAGCTGTGGAGGATCAGGAGAAGACCGCCTTCATCACGCCCTTTGGGGTGTTTTGCTACACCTCTATGCCGTTCAGGCTAAAAAACACCGGAGCTACGTACCAACACGCAATCTAGACGTGTTTGGCCGAACACTGGGGTAAGCGTGTCGAGGCTTACATCGATGATGTGGTAATCAAGACAATGGATCCAGAAGACTTCATCAATGACATGCAGCAAGTCTTCAACAGTCTCATGAGGTTCCACTGGAAGCTTAACACTGCTAAGTGTGTATTTGGGGTCCCAGCTAGGCAGTTAGTCGGGTTCATCATCAGCAAGAGGGGGATCAAAGCTAACCCAAAGAAGATCGATGAAATTCTCCGGATGCCACCCCCTAAGACACAGAAGAAGGTTCAGAAGCTCACAGGGTGCATGACCGCACTAAACCAATTAATCTTGCGGCTTGGAGAGTGTGGTATGCCTGTTTTACAAGCTGCTGAAGAAGGTGGATAGGTTCTAGTGGACACCAGAGGCTCTAGAAGCACTCGAGGCCCTCAAGAAATTCTTGACGATTCCTTCGGTATTGAAATCGCCGAATCGAGCCACGGCAGACCATGTAGCTGAAGATCTGCTGTTGTACCTCTCCTGTACGACTCATGTGGTCAGTACTGCTCTGGTGGTCGAAAGGGTGGAAGAAAGACATGTTCAGCCGACTCAACACTAGGTCTATTTCGTCAGTGAAGTACTCAACCTGTCTAAGATAAGGTACCCTCATGTCCAAAAATTATTGTATGCGGTCCTTATCACAACTCGCAAGCTGCGTCATTATTTCGAGGAGCATAAAATTGTGGTGGTCACCTCATTCCCCATCGGCGAGATTCTGTGAAATAGAGAAGCTACTGGTAGAATTGCCAAGTGGGCATGTGAGCTGGGAGCACATGACATCGAATTCCGCCCACGCACCGCCATCAAGACTCAGGCACTCGTTGACTTCGTCTTTGAATGGACCGAGAACTAGGTACTAGACAACCTAGAGCCTCTAGAATTCTAGAAGATGTACTTCGACGGGTCGCTCAAGATAGAAGGAGCTGGGGTAGGTGTCGTCTTAACCTCCCCAAAAGTCAAAAAAACTCAAGTACGTGCTGCAGATCCTATTCATAGTGTCCAATAATGCAGCAAAATATGAAGCCATGCTGCATGGATTGTGCATTGGGATTTCACTCGGCATCAGGTGCCTCATGGTCTATGGGGATTCTCTAGTGGCGATTAGTCAAGTCAACAAGGACTGGGACTGCACCACGGAAGTGATGGTCAAATATTGTGCGGAAGTTTCGCAAACTGGAGGACAAGTTCGATGGGCTAGAATTTCATCATGTGGACCACAACAACAACACAGACGCTGACTTACTGTCAAGCTTGGCTCTTCCCAAGCCAAAATTCCCCTAGGTGTGTTCATCCTAGGAACTATCTCGTCTATCCATCGATCGCGAATTAGAACCCCCAGAGCAGCATGTCCTGAGCTTAGAGGAGGCTCCGGCTGATTGGCAGGGTCCCAATCATCAAGTACATCAGAGATGGTGATGAGTCTGGTGACAAAGCAAAAGCTAAGCGACTCGTTCGGCGCGTGGCCAGCTACACATTGATCGGCGACGATCTGTTCAAGCATGGCGCAGGTGGAGTTCTCTTGAGGTGCATCGACATATCTCAGGGTAGGAGTCTACTGATGGAAATCCACACTGGCAATGCAGCAATCAAGCTACCTCTAGGACGCTGGTTGGAAAAGCATTCAGGGCCAGATTTTACTAGTTGACAACCAAGCAGGATGCCGCAGAATTGGTCAAACGGTGTGAAGCTTGTCAGTTCTTCGCAAACCAACATCACCTCCCGGCTCAACAGTTGTAGAACATCCCCGTTTCGTGGCCCTTTGCATGCTGGGGGCTTGATTGATTGGACCTCTCAAGAGAGCTCAGGGTGGCTACACTCACGTCTTGGTGGCCACTGACAAGTTCACTAAGTGGATCGAGGTCAAACCAATCGCATCTTTAACTTTACCAAAGGTAGAAGAATTCATCCAGGAGATCATATTTTGCTTTAGAATCCCAAACTAGTATTATCATAGATCTGGGCTCCAACTTCACAGGCTCGGAATTCTTTGATTTCTGCAATGAGAAGTCTATACTTATCAAATATGTCTCGGTAGAGCACCCCCATGCCAACAGGATGATCCTGGATGCCTTGAAGAAAAGAGTATTCGACAAGGATGAGAAGTTGGTAGGTAAATGGATCAGGGAACTTCCATACATAGTCTGGAGTCTCAGAATGCAGCCAAGTAAAGCTCTCATTGGAAACACACCCTTCTTCATGGTGTATGGCTCGGAGGCAGTGCTTCTTGCTGATTTAGCACATGGGGCACTGCGACTAGCATTCAAAGACATTGTAGAGGTAGAAAGCACCTGTCTTGAGGAAGCTGACTTGCTTGAGGAAGAATGACCCGATTCGGTGATTCAGTCGACACGCTATCAGTAGACTCTGCAGTGTTATCATGAACGTAATATGCATCCTCGTGCCTTTTCAGTCAGGGAATTGGTCCTACATAGAGTTCTCAAGTGGGCTAGGTGTCACAAGCTTTCCCCTCCTTGGGAGGGACCTTACATCATCACGGAAGTCACTCAGGCCAGGATCTTACAGCCTATCTGAGATGGACGGCACTCGATTAGGGAACTCTTGGAACATCGAGCATCTTCGCAAGTTCTATTCCATTGGTCTCTTGCAAACTTCAGAGCTCTATAATCTCATTTGTACTCTTGATTAGTATCAGTGGATGTCATGATTTCAAGATGACTCATCCTCACTCATGTTCACTCGGATGTACTCAGATAATGAATAAATGCATGATCTCTATGCATATGTCTTCTCTCAATGGTGTGAGCGCGTGATGCTTCTAGTGGTAACATTTTCGCCCTCACATAACAAGGCAATCAGTCATGGGTCCTGACCCTGACTCATGACTGGTGTTACATGCCTACTCCTACTCAAGATAGGGTGCAGTCCAACCCTAATTATGGGGCAATTAGCCTAGGTCGTAGATAGAAAGCTGGTGTTACATGCCTACGCTCACTCAGAACAAGGTGCAATCTATCCCTCCTTAAGGGGCAATCAGCCTAGGTCGTATACCGACAGCTGGGGTTACATGCCTTCGCGTCCTCATAAAAAGGGTGCAATCAGGCCCTCCTTACGGGGCAATCAGCCTAGGTCATAGACCGATAGCTAGTGTTACATGCCTTCGTGTCCTCATGAAAAAGGGTGCAATCCGACCCTTACTACATGGCAATTGGCTTGGGTCATGGACTAACAGCCAGTGTAACATGCCTACGCTTACTCATATAAAAAGGGTGCACTCTGACCCTATGCATTATGTGCTCAAAAGTATTCGGTTCGAGTAAACGCAAAAGTTTAAGTCAGATATTCACTTGCGTTTTTTATCTCGAGGTAGTACGCGCGTGAACTCTGTGTTTAATGAGGAACTCTGGACTCTAAGGCTGACTCAAGGTCCTGGCTTCACATGACATCACATGCGTGAAGGAACGTTTGATTGAATTTCATAGTAACTAAGAATTCTAATCTTCTTACAGATTGAAAGTAATCCATGGCAGGTATCATTCAATTATAAGGTTATGACGTCATTTACATAAATGTAGCAAGAAAGAACTCTAGCCTATAGCTCAAACTCTGCGATGAGTTTTTTGGCTATAGACTGGATTTTCGGCAGCACAGCTGTCAATCGTTGAATCACTGGGATCGACCGCAACCTTTGCTGTCAATTCAGGCTAAGTTTAGATCCGGCCAGGGTTATCTTCAGCATGAGAAGGACATGTTGCAGAACTGACTTCAACATCCTACGAAGATTGATTCTTCGTGTCCTCTACCAGAGTTGACACCCAGTCTGAAACTGGTCATGAATCTCCAACCTCTGGGGTGCATATGTTCAGCATGGTGTTCATCGCAGCCGTTGCACACTTCATCTATTCTTTGGTCTTCTCATAAGCTACCTTCAGTTTTTCACAGTTCTTCTTGGCAACTTGATAATTCCGTACTGCGAGATCCAAGTCTTGGTGATGTTTCTGTGATAGCTGCTGGGATTCTTTGAGAGCTTGCCTTGTGGACTTCAGCACTTTGTCCAAGTCTCTGTTCTTGCTTTGAATTTCAACCCGGATTTTGTCAGCTTCAATTAACTCGGATGTCTTCTTTTCAAGATCTGCCCGGGTCAACTTATGGCTCGTTTGGAGCACTGTTAACGCACTAGACGTGTTTTGGAATGATTTCTTGAATCCATCTCGTGACTCTCGGAGCTCTTGGATTTCTCTCTTTGATTGCAATGCCTCATCCTGTGGACCGATTCAGCTTATAGGCCTCTGTAAGTAAAGAATATGCTAATTGGGTTTCTTGGTGAGTTAACTCATGCTGTCTTCTTTCCAAATCAAGCTTGCATTGCAAGTTTTGAGCAGTGTCTCGGGCTTCGTCACGCTCAAGAACAATGTTGCGGTGTGTGACATCGCGTTGAGCTAGTGCACTCTCCAGATCAGCAATCTTCTTGGCAGCAGCTGCATTATAATGCATGAGCAAATGTGAGTATGCCGGGTGGTAGGCTGAAGGAAAGCCAAAGGGGGCAGACACTCACCAGCAGTTTCAGTAGCATGAGCTGCCTCAGAGTCAGCCAGTTGCTGATGTAGCTTGACCACATCGCTTCCAAGTATGGGAGTGAGTTCTTCGCGCCATCGCGCAGCTTGACCAAGCCAATCCTGCAAAAGGGGCTCAGTTCCTTACAAGTATTAATAGAAAGGGTTGTTAGGCTAAAGATAGTGCCTTACCTCAAAGGCTGCAAATGGCCTCAATTCAGAAGGACCTATGGTGAGTTGCAAGTCTGGGGCCACCATATTGAGTGATGTAGTGCTAGCAGTGGCACCAATGCCACCAGTTGGCTCTGCATCTTTGTCTTGAGGGCTTGGCACCGGTACTGAAATATCTAGTGCAGTCTCAGTATTGGTCGGCTCACTGCCGGTAGTTGTCTCATCCTCATGCATTGTTTCGTGCTCGTCCACGGCATGCTCTTGGCGGCCTAGAGTGCCCCCTCCTCTTGGGTTGCTGAGTGCATCTTGCCAGTTGATTGGAGGCCTCATGTCAATATTGTCTTGCCGATCGCCTACACTTTTCAGCTCCGTTTCAGTCGGTCGCTCTAGGGCTTTAGGCTCGGGGGCTTCGGTTGAGACAGTCCCAAGCTTGGGGACTTCAGTCGAGCCAATCCCAAGCTTGGGGGCTTCGATCGAGTCAGTCCCAAGCTTGAGGGCTTCCGTCGAGCCAGTCCCTAAGCTCAGGAGCTTTGGTCAGCCAGTCCCAAGCTCGGGGGCTTCAGTCAGGCCAGTGCTAGGCTTGGGAGGCATTATATCTTGTTCCATGGAAGGCATGTACAGAATTTCATTTAGTTGGGAAATTGATGGCAGAAGTGGGAGTAAGAAGCAACAGTTAAAAGAATCAGGCATACCGTGGTGGTGTGAGACTATCTTTAGTCAGATGTGGAATTTCCTTTATAAATTGGTCTAGCTCCATATCAACATCTGACAAGTTCAGCTCCTCTTCCATTGGCATCTGTTGTTCGGTCGGTGGAGATGAGTTGGCTTCTGCATCTTGCGTTCTCTTCAACCTCCTCTTGCGACGCTGAAGAGGGATTTCTTCTTCTTCTTCCTCTTCTTAAATGAGCATGCCCAAGTCGATATGGCCGAGGGAAGAACCTTCACTATTATCGGTTTTCTCCTGCACTTTGGGTGTCTTGCTCAGCCTCTTGGATGGCGATGCTAAGTCGGGCATGGTGGAAGAGGGTTTCTGAATTTTGACTTGTTCCCTGATGGTTCTCTTTTTCCGGGCGACTTCGGTTTTCGCTGTGGATGTCTTGGCTCGGGTGCTCTTGGGCACGTTTTAGGCAGGGCTGCCTTCTTTCATGGCCATTTTACGCTCGGGGGCTAGGGCCTTCAGCGCCAGCGTCTTCATGCTTGCGGCTTGCTTTTCCTGAGCCCCAGCATCTTCCCTAGCACTGGTGTCTTCAGCTGGGCGGGGGATGACTATATATGTGGCGGCCTCATTATTGCCCTCGCCCTATGTGGCTGCAACAACAGCTTCCATTTCTTCAGTGGTCAACTCCTGACCCTCATTTCAGCATTTTGTCCGTGCTGTGCTGGGTAGGTCAAACAGGAACTTGGCGATATTGCTATGCAAGATTGAGTCAATAAATATATTTAGTGCGGTTTGCATTATCAGAATACACAAGTAATTCGGTCAACAAGCTAAAATACCTACAGATGGAGTGGGGTGCCACACGGAGTAGGGCTGTAGTGATCCTTCATTGTAGACATCACCCCTTAGCATCAAACCAACTCAAGCTTTGATCTCTTCTGCAGTAATGGCTTGGCTGGTCTCTCGGGTGGGATCGCTTGCTCCAACATACAGGTAGGCCGGATATACTTGGTCTTTCATTGGCTGGATGCTTTGGAAGACGAAATCTATGACTATGGTATGGGCGGTCAGGCCGTTTTCCTTCAAGTATGCGATATCTTTGAGCATGATCTCTACCTCAGCACTCTCCTCTGCAGTTGGTGCCTCTTCCCAACTGCTCAGCTTAGGGTTTGGCTGACGCCCTGATCGGGGTGGTAAGGAGTCTCCATGATTACTCATGTAAAACCACTCAAAGTGCCACCCTTTGTTGCTGTCCTTGAGTGGGATGTCCAAGTACACTGACCTTCGCCCTCTACGTAGTTCTAGGCTAGCCCCTCCAACTACCTGTAAGACCCTATCTCGAGTACCGGGTTTGCAGTGATAAAGGTGTTTGCAAAGACCAAAATGTGGGACAATCCTAAGGAAAGCCTCGCACAAATGGATAAAGACCGAGATTTGAAGGATAGAATTTGGATTTAGATGTGACAGGTCAATCGAATAGAAATTAAGCAGTCCTGGCACGAAAGAGCAGAGAGGAAGCCCTAGGCCGCGCACAAAGATAGGGGCAAACATCAAGGACTCTTGGGTGTCTTCTGTCGGAACTTTCTCACCCTCACAATCTCTCCACCCGCCCAACTCCTTGGGAGGAAGAACTCCCATTTCTACAAGATGATTTAGATGAGATTCAGAGATGGAAGACATATGGAAAGCAAGGAATGGTGATGGGATCGGCCGATTCTCATCATGTGGAAGTCCCTCATTGGTGTTCCTGTGCTTGCTGATCGTCTTCTTCTTCAGAGCCATGCCTGAGAAGGGTTCTCATACAGCTCTAGGAGGTTTTTGGGCAAGGGTTTCAAATTTGTTGGTGCTGGCGGTGGAGTAATTGCGGAAGTTGGGGAATGAGGATTCAAGTGGAAGGAACCGTTAGGGTATTGGTCTTCTTTAATACATAACAGCGTTAAGTTGGGAAGCTCTATTTTCATTTAAGAAAGTTTACGGCGTTGGTATTTCTCAGTCCGTGAGTCTGGCGCGTCAGCAGTTTTCGTAATGATAAGTCAGCACAATTTTAGTTGGCGTTGCAATTACAAGGGTTATATGGATTTCAGTCAGACATCGTTCGCTAGGATGAGTTGAGTCGGGCATTGTCACTCGGGTCAAGGGCACTTCATGGTAGTTGTTCTTTAGGCAAGTTATTTAGCTCGAAGGATCGCGATTCTAACTAAGTGCCCTGGATGATGGCGTTTTTGCCCAACGGTTTCATTTTCAAGGCTAAGTCTGGTCGTGCAGCAAATTCTACAGTGATTGTTCATGGACAAGAACGGTAACATTATCACACACAAGAGTTCATTGGAAAGGAAAACACAAAGCATCATTGGAAGATAACAGTTCATTACAAATTACTTCTACGGATACAGGGGACTTCGCTACTGGAATAATACACTCCTACTTAACTACTCCTAATCTAATTACTAACACAACGGCACTTCTTGGGGGGTAGGGCGGTGATCTCGTCACTGCTGTCGTTGTCGTCGTCGTCGCTGTCATCGTCGTCCTCGTCCTCGTCAGCCTCATCGTCCTCCTCCTCGTTGCTATCATCGTCATTCGGGCCGCCGAGGCCGTGCTGGTTGAGACCCCGGAGCATCGCCTTCTCCTTCCAATTATATTGGATGGAGTCGGAGGAGGAGTCATCATCCACCTCCTCCTATGGCTTCTTCCGCTTGTCATCGTCGCTGTCGCCGTGGGGCTCGGCGTCGCTGGGCGGGTCTTGCTAACCGGGGCCGCCGAAGAAGGTCTCGTCCTCCTCGTTGGAGAACTCTAGGTGGTTCCTACGGTGGCCGGCAATGGTGTCTGAGGAATGAAGGGGAGTGTTTGGCAGTGGGCTCTGGTGTACGCACAAGGCAATGAAGGTGTGATCGATGCAAGGGCTCAGGCCTTGGTTATATAGCGGGCGAAGTGCCGCTTTGGCTTCTGCAAGTAAGCCCACAGGGATGGCATTTCATATTCAGGATGGATGTGTGTCGTTGATCTACATGTGCGACGGTTCATGAAAGTTGGATCTGTGACCGGTTGTGTTTTCAAGGTAAAGCATATACGACAAAAGAAAGGAATGGCTCTTCGTATTCTCTGCAGTTTCCCGATTTACACCCAATGGGTGGGGAATTTTTTCTCAAAATTTTCTATTGAGACAAAAGCATGGAGACTTCAATCAGGTGATAATGAGTCGGGGAAGCTCTTTGGATCTTCAAGCTGATTGCTACTCAAGTCATCTTGAAGCTCGGGGGCTACACCCAATGGGTGCACCTAGTCGGTGCAACCATTGAAGAGCTGCATTGATTAATTCGGGGGAATTCGTGCTTTGGTGACTTCAAATTATCTTGACCTTCAAGCTGATTGCTACACAAGTCAACTTGAAGCTCAGGGGCTATACCCATTGGGTGCACCTAGTCAGTGCAACCAATAAAGTGAGGAGACGATTGATCTAGACGCAGAGCTGTTAAAATTTGTCATTCTTTTGGATCTTTAAGCTAATTGTTGCTCAAGTCAGCTTAAAGCTCAGGGGTTACACCCAATGGGTGCACCTAGTCGGTGCAACCATTGTAGGGGTAAGATAATTGACTCGGAGGTGTTTTTTCATTCAGAGCTGAGGATGTCTTTGGGAGTCTCGAGTCAATTGACTTCTGAATTGACTTGAGCCTCGGGGGCTTGTGTGGGATGAATATCCCCTGGCTCCTCATGGCATGGATCCAGGACATGGGCCGTTAGTGGGCCTAAGTAGGGTGAATGGCTAATCTTGTGGGCCAGTTGCCTAACTCAGGCCCAAATATGGTCGGGAAAACTTGGAGATCAAGACAAAGACGTCATAATCCAAGGAGCAAGGAAGGAAGCTTGGCTCAGACTCAGGGTCTGAGATTCACGGAAGATCAGAGAAATACGATAGAAGCCAATATTCTATTTGATCTCTTGTAATCTAAACCGACTAGGAGATATAGAAGGAACTCAACTTGTAACCCCAGAATCTGTCAGACTACATAAGGTGGATGAGGGACCCCTATGTAGCATATCTCAACCCATCGTAATCCACCAAACATGCCCTCACACAAAGCCCTAGCCCTCATTGTAATCTTGAGTACTTGAAGCAATACATCTCGCCACAAATAGGATGTAGGGTGTTACGCATCTCGTGGTCCGAACATGTATAAATCTCTATGTCTTGTCACTTTTCCGGTGAACCATCGAGCTACGTCGACCTCGCCGACCCTCAAAAGCACCTCGTGACGTATCCCATGGTGCATTGCCAGTGTAAAACCCTGACACTACGAACATGGCTGAAAAGACCATCTGAGAGTTCTCCATCCCATCAAGCAACAACATTCCTACGGGACTCGAAGTTCAGACAGGAGAGAACTTTGAGCTCAAACCTGGAGTCATTCATGTGGTTCAAGCAATCTCGGTCTGTGGACTATAAACGGAGGATGCCAACAGTCACCTGCAGCAATTCCTAGAGATCTGCAGCACATTCACCATGCAAGGCGCGTCCGCCAATGCGGTCAAGCTAAGCCTCTTTCCATTTTCACTCATTGGGAAGGTGAAGCAATGGTTCTACCTCAACCGAGCTACACTGCTAATATGGGATGCGTGCTCCAACGCATTCCTCGTAAAGTATTTCCCTTTAGGAAAGACCAATGCATTGAGGAACAAGATTTCAAGCTTTTAACAGCTCATAGATGAGACAGTGGCAGGGGCCTGGGAGCGATTATAGGAATATATCACGGCCTGCCCCAACCATAGAATGGAACAATGGCTCATCATCTAGAGCTTCTTTCATGGGTTAAACCGTACTGCACAAGGGCACCTGGATGCAGCCAACGAAGGATCCTTCTTATCTTTAAGTGTGAGAGTCGCCAAGGAACTCATCGAGAAGGTAACCACCAACCAAGGGTGGAAAGAAGAGAGGTCTAGCACCTAAACCCATGGGGTCCATCACATCGATAGCTTAGACATGCCCGCCGCCAAAATGGACCTGCTTTTAAAGAACTAGAAGACAATCCAGAGACCATACCAGTCCAGGCCCTCGACGCTCATAGGACTTGTTAAGTCTGCGGAGGTACAAGGCAATCGGCGAATAGCTGAGAGCCAATGGACCATGATATGGGATAGGCCCGATCTTCCGTGAGGTACGTCGGTTTAGGGGTGGAGACTCGACGTTGGTGATGAAGGCTCCGACCCAGAGGTTCAAATCCTTGCAATCATGACACCATTGCTCCGATGGTTATTGACCACGTCACGCACACAATGACCTCGCCAAGAAGGCTATCATTCCTGCAATGCAATCGAAGAACACCAGCAAGAACGAGGAAAAACGCAAATCCCAATTGAGTTGCACAAGTTGGGGTTTCACAAACTGATGCACGACGAACTGTTCTCGACAGAATACTCTTAAGCAAAACCCAAACCCTAACATGTGTGATGGCTACTATTAATATAGAGTTTAGGTCAACCAACAAGGCCTAGATGCGTCTATGTTGGACTCCAAGATGATACATGGGCCAACAGCCCAAAAAGAGGGAAAACAGCCCCTGGATAGATTCTGGTCTCTAATTTGCGACATGAATTTCTGATGACTCCAAACTCCAAATGACCTCAAACTGGCGACATTGGAAAGGTTATCTTCTTAGCTTTCCATGCATATGTGGATCATCCAAATCGGAGCCTGTTTTGGCCTGGGCGATGATTTTACTGAGGACTGGTCCTGGAGGCCGAGGAAATCGACTCCGAGTAGAATTGGGCCACCATCTTGACTTGGTCGTCCTTCTTGCCCTCCTCCTAGTCTGAGATGTTCTCCAAGGCCTTCATGTTCCTCTCCTAAGTTCCTAAGTATAATATAATCAACCATAATATTAGGTAGCATACCATCCTCAAAAGTATATGTACGGACACTTAGGAATGAGCTCACCCGTTGGTTCAATTGTCTTGCACGTGCTCTTGTAATAGGTCCTTGCATAATCGTAGAAGTGATGTACTCATTATCCCCCCCCTCTTGAAAAGAAGTCGTCCCTGATGCTATCTCATCCTCTTCTCTTAAATATGGTTTCAAATCTGCAACATTAAATGTGGGACTAACCCCAAAATCTGCAGGCAACTCAAGCTTGTATGCACTATCATTAATTTTTTCAAGAACCTTAAAAGGACCCGCAGCTCGAGGCATAAGTTTGGACTTTCTTAAATTAGGAAAATGATCTTTGCGCAAATGTAGCCACACCAAATCACCTGGTTCAAAAAGCACTTGTTTCCTACCGTTACTACCAGCAAGTTTGTACTTCTCATTCATGTTTTCAATGTTATTCTTAGTTATTTCACGTAAGTTCCGAATCAAATCAACACGTTGTGACGCATCCAAATGCAAAGGTTCCTCAAAAGGCAAAGATATCAAATCAATAGGAGCACAATGATTAAAACCATAAACCACCTGGAAAGGGCTAAAGTTTGTGGTAGAGTGAATGGATCTATTGTAAGCAAACTCAATATGAGGCAAACACTCTTCCCACATTTTCAAATTTGTTTTCAAAATAGCCCTAAGCATAGTAGACAAAGTTCGATTAACAACTTCAGTTTGACCGTCAGTTTGGGGATGAAAACAAAAGCTTTGTCCCCAATTTATTCCATAAGCTCCGCAAAAAGTGACTCAAAAATTTTGCATCATGATCCAAAACAATAGTATTAGGCAACCCATGTAAACAAACGATTTCATGGAAAAACAAATCAGCAACATGAGAAGCATCGTCCGTCTTATGACAGGGTATAAAATGTGCCATTTTTGAAAAGCGATCCACAACAACAAAAATGCTATCTCTCCCCCTCTTAGTCCAAGGCAAACCCAACACAAAGTCTATAGAAATATCAGCCCAAGGAACACTTGCAACTGGGAGAGGCAAATAAAGACCAAGTGGATTAAGGCGAGACTTAGCTTTATTGCAAGTAGTGCAACGTGCGACAAACCGTTCAATGTCCCGCTTCAATTTGGGCCAAAAAATTTGATGCAGCCAGCACATCCATCGTTTTTTTCACACCAAAATGACCCATCAAACCTCCTCCACGCACCTCCTGCAAAGACAAAAGACGAACAGAGCTATCTGGGATGCATAACTTGTTAGCCCGAAAAAGAAGTCCATCATTTAGCACAAACTTATTCCATATTCGTCCCTCTCGACAATTTTCAAAAGCCTCTATAAAATCAAAATCAGCAGCATATAACCCTTTTATGGTCTCTAAACCAAAGATGTGATGATCAAGTTGTGACAACATAGTATAGCGGCGCGATAAAGCATCTGCAATGACATTTTCTTTTCCTTTCTTGTGCTTAATGATGTATGGAAATGACTCTATAAATTCAACCCATTTAGCACGTCATTTATTTAGCTTAGCTTGACTTCTAATATGTTTCAAAGATTCATTATCAGAATAGATAACAAATTCTTTAGGCCAAAGATAATGCTGCCAAGTCTCCAAAACATGCACCAAAGCATATAACTCTTTATCATAAGTCGAATAATTAAGAGATGGCCCGTTCAATTTTTAACTAAAGTATGCAACAGGTTTACCTTCCTGTAGAAGCACTGCCTCTAATCCCAATTCCGCTCGAATCACATTCAAGCTCAAAAGTTTTTCCAAAATCCGAAAGTTGTAGAAGAGGTGTATGTGTCAACTTATCTTTCAACGTGTTGAAGGCTTCTTCTTTTGCTGGACCCTAATGGAACATCACAACTTTCTTCGTCAACTCATTAAGTGGGGCCCCGATGGTGCTGAAATTTTTCACAAAGCACCGATAAAAATCTACAAGACCAAGAAAACTACCCACCTGTGTGATAGTCGTCGGTGTAGGCCAGCTCCTAATGGCATCAATCTTCATCTCATCCACTTCAATTCCCTGTGGAGTAACAACATAGCCAAGAAAACCAACTCGATTGGTGCAAAAAGGTGCACTTCTCAAGGTTAGTAAATAAGCGCGCATTGCGTAGCGCAACAAAATCAGCACATAGGTGATCGAGATGTTCCTCCAAAGATTTGCTATAGATCAAAATATCATCGAAATAAACCACCACAAATTTTCCAATAAAAGAATGGAGAACCTCATTCATCAAAGCACATGAATGTGCTAGGTGCATTAGTTAACCCAAATGGCATGACTAACCACTCATACAAGCCAAACTTTGTTTTGAAAGCAGTTTTTCATTCATCGCCTAATTTCATTCGAATTTGATAGTAGCCACTATGCAAATCAATTTTGGTAAACAAGACAGAGCCACATAATTCATCAAGCATATCATCTAAACGAGGAATAGGATGACGATAACAAATAGTTATATTATTAATGGCTCTACAATCAACACACATACACCACGTACCATTTTTCTTATGAACCAAAATGATAGGAATAGCACAAGGACTAAGGCTCTCACGTACGTACCCATGGTCCAATGGCTCTTGGACTTGCCTCTGAATCTTTTTAGCCTCCTTTGGATTGGTCGTATATGCAGTATGGTTGGGCAAAGTGGCATTCGGAATCAAATCAATTTGATGCTCAATCGCTCGTAATGGTGGTAGTCCCGGTGAAATTTCCTGCAGGAGAAAATATTCTTAAATTCCTGCAAAAGGTTAGCAACAGCAGGCGACAACGAGGGAGGCATATCATCAAGCAAAAACATGACCTTCTTGCACAATAAAGCATAGCTGGAAGCATCATCGAAAGCACAAGCAGCAAGATCAGATTTTGTAGCAAGCATAGCACCACCCTTTAACTTACTAGCAAGAGAACTAGCAGATGGTATGGATGGTTCAGTTTTAAAGGGCACAACAGATTTTGATGCTTGCTGATTTTAAGAAGCTAAAGCCTTATCACGTTTTGCAGTTTCAGCTATGGCCCTATCACATTTCACAATTTCAGTAGGGGCCAAAGGAAGCAATGTAATTTTCTTGCCTTTATGCATGAATGTATAAGTATTAGTTCTACCATGGTGGGTTGCATTAGTATCAAATTCCCAAGGTCGACCCAACAAAAGAAAACATGCTTGCATCGGGAACAACATCACAAACTGCATAGTCATGGTATGTACCAATAGAAAAATAGACACGTGCAGTATGTGTTACCTTGGCCTTACCGCTATTGTTAAGCCACTGAATATGATATCGGTGAGTGTGAGCACGTGTAGGAAGACCAAAGTTTTTGACAAAATTAGCGCTCACCAAATTATTGCAACTCCCACCATCAATGATAGTATGAACACATCACTTGTTGATGATAAAATAAATCTGAAATAGATTATGCCGCTGAAGCTTGTCCTCATGTTCCACCTGTGCACTCAAAACACGCTGGACAACATATATGCCATTGTGGACGTAGTCCTCTGCATCGTCTTCGACAAACGCATATGCATTCTCCTCAGTCGTACCTGCAATGTTAGCTTGCAATACCAAATCATCTTCAACATCACTAGCGCTGATGTACCCACTGGTATCTGTTGCAATGTAGGCTCACTTGCTCAGATACTCCCCCATAACATGTCCCATGCCTTTGCACCGATGGCACACAATATTTGATGATGGCGTAGTAGGGGGAGCATCGATCTTCGCTGGGTTAGGCACAAAAGCAGATTTGCTCACCTCAAGTGGTGGTATAGCGTGTTTCGTGTCGGTGGGGGCGGCACGTCCCTTGCTCGAAGCCAACCTGGAAGAAGAAACACCAAAGGTGTTGCACGAAAGATGCTCATATCCCTGCACTTCTTGTTCTGCCAACATAGCAATATGGAACAACTGGTCTGTGGTGGAGTAATCTTTATAGTCAACAATATTTTCTATTTCTTTGCGCAAACCAGAACAGAAATGAGTCATAGTATCTTCATCCTCCTCATCAATATCACAACGCAACATGGCAACATGCAAATCATTATAGTACTCATGAACAGAATGAGTGCCTTGATCAAAACGTTGCAATTTTTTCTTCAAATCACGCTTATAAGGAGGAATAAAACGATTACACATAGAACGTTTTAACATGGACCATGTGGAAGGATCTTGACCAAGTTTAACTAAACCATTCCACCATAGAATAGCATAACAAGTAAATTCACTAGTAGCATAGGAAACACGTTGAGCAGTTGGAATCTTATGAGCATTAAATTTTTGTTGAACAGTCATCTCCCAATCTAAATAAGCATCGGCATCATATGATCCATCAAAGGGTGGAATTTTAAATTTGACCCCACCAAACTGGTTATCATTATCAGGATTGTTACCTTTG